>OX596274.1:85975144-88375144 GCA_951394225.1 Harpalus rufipes
TACGGTTCTTAGAAGCGATATTACAATAAAGATAATGCTGAATTCCTTCAACTGTATATTTTTATATGAAAAGTAAAATCAAATGTATCTGCTCGTACTCGTAGCTCATAGCCAAGGTAGGTACACAATGTATTGACACAGAAAGCAAGAAAGAAAAGAGGTTAGTTCTTTGCCCTTGTACTCTCCGCTCTAAGACTTACACCCACCCTCGAAATTCTTAAGCTGTAGGATTGATTCAAGACATACGTATACAATTCAAATACACTTGAGAAACAGAATGTATTTCATCTTTATATATACGTAAATCTAATAATGCTCTTCGTGAATTTTGATTCTGAAATATCAATAAGTCTACGAGTATTTTAGAAAATATTCTTTATATATGTTCAAATGTAAATATAAAGAAAGGTAGGATACGAATTTTGACTTATATTTGTATTTTTAGAGAATTGTTATTCATTTTATATGAGAAAAACAAATGATTGTTGATAAAATAACCATTATTCCATTAAACAATGAACGTGACACAGTTAAATCAAACAATTTAGTTTAATTGTTAATTAACGTAAAACAAAAACAATTCTACAAAGTTCATAATACCAACGTTTCGGTGCACCCTTGCACCTTCTTCAAGGTCTACAACAATTATACAACAAAAATGTAATACATACAAAATAACATGGACATTATCACACTTATAGTAAGAACTTAAAATTACATCTAATAAGCTATTCATTCTTCATCCAATATATTCTTCATTTCTCCTCATGACATTTTCAATGCAATCATCTCTCTTGTATCTTTCTAGAAACTTGTAACACTAGAGTTATTTCATTACCCATCTTTCTGTGTCTTCTACTTCAACATCTACATCTCTGCCACATTAATTTACTTTTTATTTATACTGGCATCTGTCAATTTGAATTATATGGTAAATAGTTTCCATGTTTAGCATAGCTGGCTGAATTATAAAATATAATTTCTTTAAAATTCTTTAACTCTCTCCGGTTTACCAATTATAACCAAAATCTAATCATGTTCTTCTGGACATAAACTTGAGGAATACGAAAAAATTATAATTTTTGGAATCGTGGTATTGAAGTTATGCGATTCGAAACACACACACACACACACACACACACATACACACACACACACACACACACACATACATACATACATACATACAGTAAAAAATTTGAAAGATGTCCGATCAAGGTCATCTGTATCATGAACAAATTAACAAATTGGCATACATTTATCCCCCTATTTTACAAAGGCTTTAAGCGTGTGCGAGAAGGATGAATCTAACACGCTTGTCTTTCAAAAATTCATATTGTCTCAACTAAGTTAGGACATTCCATTTTAAAACGATGCTTGTTGTTGATAATACTTTCTCTGTAACGTAAGTTTATATATTAATTCAGATACATTACCTTCATTCATAGCCGTACGAAAAATGTTATTTCCTGACACTGACATTGTGTCAGTATCTTAATTTTCACATATTTGGTTTTACATTTGCTAATAAACTTACCAGTAGATTTATTTTTGAATTTTGAATGCTTTTATTGTAACATATATTTTTATAATAATAAAATAACAGTACTATCTTATGTACCCTCATAAAAACTAAGCAAACGACACTACTGAATTTATCAGAATGGGTGGACATCTTTCAAAAATTTTACTGTACACACATACAGACATCATCGTAAAAATGGTAAAATAGTATTATAGGGACCCTAAAACGTGCTTTTTCACTAAAAACTCATCATTGAATTTTTTGACCAAAGGCAATACCTTCCTTACCTAAAGGTGACTGAAGGTAAATATTAAGAGTTTTTTTAAAGATACTACTACTTCCGGTTTTCAAATTGGTTACCAAAACCTATTCAACTCTCCCCATTAATGTTAGATTGAGGAATCCGTAGGCAACCAGGTCTTTAGTTTTATGGAATTTGAGAAATCGTACCTCCAACAACCCCACACACATACACACACATCCACACGCACACACATACATCATTATAAAAATGTTAAAACCGGATTTTAGGGACCTTAAAATGTGCTTAATCATTAAAATCTGGATATGCGATTTTTAGCATGAATCCAATACCTCTCTTAACTAGAGGGGCTTAGAAATCATGGTATTTGGCATGATGGTAGCGCTTCCGGTTTAACGATTATAGTTACAGAGTTTCAAACAGGATTCGTTTTTCAAAAACCTTCCGGTATTTTGTAAATACTGAATTTTATGCAATATAATGTAGAAAATAAAATACGTTTCATATAATATATAAAAGTATAATATAAATATTTTCCTCTAACAGCATGTGTGTTTCCGTTTGTTTACAGTACATATTTTAATTAATATATTTATGTTATAGACTTCAATAAATCACAAATATATTCCATGGAAATTCACAAATAATGTGCCATTCCGAGAAAATACATTCGTATTGTGTACCAACTCGTATATTGAAGTGTATTATAACATAAATTCGTTGTTTCTATTTCCATTCTATATGCGAGTCCTATGAATACATAATGCAACAATAAAAGTAAATAAATTCAAAATGAAAGAGCGGTGCGACCCCTATGAGAAAAAATCCATTCCGCATGCATCAGATAGCCGCGCGAGGTTGGTAACGTAACACAACACCCGCAGAAATATTCGCAGCCTACTTTGACCTAATTCCAGAATATAAACATGATAACACGCCATTTTATTACACAGTCCACGAAACGTAAAATTTGTTATTGCTATGCCAGGCCAGCCCAGGCGTTCCGATACGATTCCGTGTTCGCATACTGTCAACACAGGTATAAATGCTATTTTAAAATTATTTTGTAAATTTCACAAATGGAATAGAGACGGTACAAACGGAATAAAGTTATTAATTCATAAGAATTATATATGAACATGTTGTAATTTTTGTGTAAGTTTTAAATTAATTATGACAACATACGGTTTCAACTTTTGTAAAAAATTATGTTTGTGATTCATATTAAATTATGAAATGTTGTTTTAATTACTTTTTTTCGTCAGTTATAAACAGCACAGTATGCACATTCATTGGAGTGTATTATAGTTCAAAAAGGAAATAACGTATATGTACATTAAGCGCCATTTTTACCTCTCGCTAAGAGAGGTATTGGATTCATGCTAAAAATCGCATATCCAGATTTTATTGAATAAGCATGTTTTACGATGATGTCTGTTTGTGTGTGGATGTGTCTGTCTGTGTGTGTGTGTGTGTGTGGATGTGTGTGTGTGGATGTGTGTGTGTGTGTGTGTGTGGATGTGTGTGTGTGTGGATGTGTGTGTGTGTGTGTGTGTGTGTGGATGTGTGTGTGTGTGTGTGTGTGTGGATGTGGGAGTCACGATTTCTCAAATTCTATAAGACTAAAGACCTGTGTAACTACAGATTCCTCAATCTAACAGTAATGGGAAGAGCTGAATAGGTTCTGGTAACAATTAGACAACAAGAAGTGGTAGTTTATATTTTATTTTTTGAAAATTTATGTTAATATAAATAATAAAGATAATTAAATTCTTAATCCGACACATTTAATTTTTTTACCATTTTTACGATGAAGTCTGTATGTATGTATGTATGTGTGTGTGTGTGTCTCTGTGTGTGTGTGACGAAAGTTTCGAATCGCATAAGTTCAATACCACGATTCCAAAAATTATATTTTTTTCGTATTCCTCAGGTTTAAATCCAGAAGAACAACTGATTAGATTTTGGTTATAATTGGTGAACCGGAAGTAGCCTCATTTGAAGATTTCACAGTTAAATATGATTTATTTAGTATTAACGTTATTATAACTTAAAGAATATATTATTCTCTATACGATTTCATTGCATTTTATACTTCATATTCAATAGATATAGAATTTTAAAGAAATAAATTTTATAAATCAGCCAACTATGCTAAACATGGATACTACTACTATATTCATATAATTCAAATTGACAGGTGTCAGTACAAATAAAAAGTAAATTAATGTGGCAGAGGTGAGGATATTGAAGTAGATGTTGGGGGAAGACACGGAAAGATACGTAAGGAAATAACTCTAGTGTTACAAGTTTTTAGAAAGATACGAGCGAGATGATTACATTGGTTAGAAAATGTCATGAGGAGAGATGAATATATTGGTTGAATAATGAATAGATTAGTAATAGAAGGTTGAAGAAACAGAGGAAGACCAAAGATAAGTTGGAAGGACTGTATTGCGGAAGACTTGAAAGAAAAGGAACTGAATGAGAACGACACGCAAAACAGAAATGAGTGGAAGAAGAAAATAAAAAATAGCGACCTCTAACGAAAGTACAATTTGCATAGTTTGTTTATGAAATAATTTTACTGGAAATTTAGAATCTTTTGCAAGAAAATTTATGTATAGAATTTATACATAATACACAGAATTGACGGAAGGTATTGTGCTGGCCACATCAGATTTTTTATTTTACGTTTGCATATATTTTAACGATAAAATACGCATCTCCATTTTCCAATATTTGACAGAAAATCTAATTTCCTACTTGTTACAAATAGTGAAGAAATTACATCGAACTTATAGGTCAAGGTCAACAGGGTACATTTAATTGTTCAACTATCTACATTGGAACATACTACACATCGGTTTTTAATCGCGTTAACTCCAGTAGCCCTAATTAAATTCTTCATGCTAACCTAACAATTTTCTTCGTCCTTCAACTTCAAGTTCCCTGCCGGATGTTATCAGCAAAGCAAAATGTTTCATATTTATTACTAAACCTGCAATGAAAAATTCCTTTATGAACTTAAAACAAATACAGACAATTATAATTATCTTCAAGGAATAAAAATAATTGCAAAAGTAGTGAAAGTTTGGAAGATATTAAAGTTTACAAGATCACGCTGTATGACCTTTATCTTTACCTGATAAATTATTAACTTATTTCAAGCACCTAGGAAAATATGTAATTAAAGAGAGCTATTTACTTTATAAGTTCAGGTTGAAATATTGCTATGGTTCACGACGCATTATTAATATTATAATCAGAGCAGAAATTTTTATGTACTTTATAAGATTTTATGCTTTAAATATATTTTTTCTATTTTGCATCTGTAACAAAGCTATAACAGCACCCAAAGGAGTTCGTTAATAGCTCGTTTGAGTGTTTTAACAGCCTAGTACAATTTATTTTTATAAAGTTGGTAGCATAGCTGAAATGTCAAAAAATATCAAATTTCAAACCTCACTGAATAAACGGTACTAACGATTGTTAAGATTTTTATTTTTGTTTATATATATTTAGGGCATAAATAGTTCAAAACAGTATTAATTGTTGATATTTAAAATATGTAATTTATTTTTATTTATTTATGAACTCTGTCGGTAAATTAGTTCAAGCTTTTTGGCGCTGATGTCATAGCCAAAGTTACGCAGAGTAGTTCAGACAGAAGCAAAATGGCGGTGGAGGAGAAATGTCAACAAGAATTAAGTGTTTATTTATAAGAAAATAGTGTTTTAAATATAAGATGTGTATAATTATATAGTTTTACACTTTCCACATCCTTTTCAGTTAATTTTATACAATAAAATGTAAGTAACTTGTAAAATTTTTATATTTAGTTATGATTATGAAACCTGACTTTTTCATTGTTTGTTTTTGGAATTATAAAATGTATTTTCCGTGATTTCACGTATTTCAGATGGAGTACACAAAAAATCGTCTGTATTATATTTATTTTGATATGAATTTGATTGTCGAGACAATTTTAAATTCAAACAATTGAATTTTCAAATGTCACATTATTACCAACTAACACAAAATTCCCTAAATTTTGAATTTACTATTTTTTATTTAAAAAGATCATAAAAAGCGCAAAATAGAAAAAATAGTATAAAGAACTCATGTCATAATTGTCGATTATTTTGTTCGAAGGTTTGGGCAACTCCGCTACGCGTCGTTACCCAAACTTCCTTCTCACAAAATAAAATGACAATTATGACATTCGTTCTTTAATATACTATTTTTGAAATTTAATCTCTACATGCAAAAAGTTTGGAAACTTTTTCAACTTCTTTCACCTTGAAGGTATACTATACAGTTTGTCTCATTTAGATCTGCCGCCATTGGGAGATACAATGTCGGTAAAATAGAACTTTTTGTGCACGTATAGGGAGCCATATCAGATGTTCTTTTATTTTTCCAAAAATTGTCATAGGGCACTAGATAATGGCGAAAAACTGAATTTTGTTAAATTTTTATTTTTCAAATAACTTCTAAACTGTTTGTAATTCAGAAAAATGTTCCAAATAAAGAAGTTAGATATTTTTATTGCCTAACCTGTGGCGTACAATAGTATATTGTGTATTTTGTATATTGTGTTATTAGGAGTAAGACTTTGTGTGACGAGCGTGGAAGTTTAAACGACGAGCGAAGCGAGTCGGATAAATGCACGCAAGGCACACAAAGATACTTTTACTCCGAATGACACATTATATTTTTTCTTCAAACGTAGATATTTAAAGAAAAGTATCTACTACTGACGTTACATTTTACGTAAATTACGTTTGCGACACGTTTGCGATTTCAATTGCCCTGTAGCTATGGATACTTATTTGTTCCCTTTTCGTTATAAACATTGAAATGAAAATTTTCACGTTTTGACGTTTAAATAAAAACTGTGCAATTTTATATCCTCCTTGTGTGCAATTATGTCGGAATTTGAAGGATTATAATGTAATGTAAGTCCCCTGAAGTTCAATTGAATGGAAATCTAACAGTGTGGCTGAAAGATATGTCAACGAATCACTGCAAAACAATATAATCTTTTCTTATCACTTTAATTCTAAGTATTCTTATGCTCATTACCGTCCCTGTAATTGTAATCTGTAAGTCTGCTATTCTTTAATAATGTTATTTCCTCAAAAGTAAACTCTGTTTATATTTCAATTCACAGGTTATATATTTAAATTTGACAGCTATGAATCGTATTTAGTAACTTTATTCTTAGGTTACCTAGCGTGTTATAGTGACATTTAGGACGATATTACAGGTTTCTTTTATTAAGGCTAATTCTTATTCGTTGATTCTGTATACTTTTTATGGATATTTATTTATTTTATTTCTACGCCGGCGGCGTAAAAAATAAACTTCTACCTTGTGAATCAAGTCACAAAAGATGCTACTTTTATGACGTTTGAAGAAAAAATATTTTTTTATAT
Source organism: Harpalus rufipes (assembly GCA_951394225.1). Lineage (NCBI taxonomy): Eukaryota > Metazoa > Arthropoda > Insecta > Coleoptera > Carabidae > Harpalus > Harpalus rufipes. The sequence continues at coordinate 85,982,373 of OX596274.1, forward strand.
ATGTAAATATATTATTCTCTATACGATTTGATAGCATTTTATACTTCATATTCAATAGATATAGAATTAAAGAATTAAAAACATATTAAATTTCATAAATCAGCCAGCTACACTAACTATAGAAACTGCTAATATATTCAGATAATTCAATTGACGAATGAAAGAATAAGGGAAAGAATTCTAGTGTTAGAAGTTTCTAGAAAGATACAAGAGAGACGATTACATTGGTTTGAACATGTCATGAGGAGAGATGAAGAATATATTGGAAGAAAAATTAATAGCTTTGTAACAGAAGGTAGAAGAAACAGAGGAAGATCAAAAATAAGATGGAAGGACTGCATTGCGGAAGACTTGAGGGAAAAAGAACTGAATAAGGACGACACGCAAATTAGAAATGAATGGAAGATGAAATGAGAAACAGCGACCCCTAACGAATGAGAAAAGTTAAAGAAGAAAAAAATGTCAGTGTCAAGTGCAATTTGCATAGTTTGTTTATGAAATAATTTTACTGGAAATATAGGATCTTTTGCAAGAAAATTTATGTATAGGACGCGAGCAGTTACGTGATTTGTGGGGGGCCGTGTCAAAATGACAGCTATTAATTATGTCCAAAACTGACAAATGTCATAATTTTTCATTAAAAATTTCATGATTTTGTTATTTCATATTATCAGGAATGTGGAATTCAGTTGTCGAGAAAAAAATTATACAATAGCAAAATGGCATTTGTTAGTTATGGATATAATTAACAATTGTTATTCTGATACGGGCCCCCATATCTGATTGATAAGATCAGCAAAGTCACGTGACTGCTCGCGCCCTATGGAATTTGTACATAATACACAGGATTGACGAAAGGTAATGTGCTGGCCACTTATAATACGTAATAGTATAACAGTGGTATTGCCGGGCCCTTACGGGCTGCTGCCCCATATCTGCCCCTCCCCCCAAACAGCCCTGATTACAGTAATGATAGTGTTGCGTACATTTTAACCTTATTTTGTCGTATTATAAATAATTAAATAAATACTTCCAAAATTCATTAATTAAATTAACATTAATATCATTAATGGCCGGTAAAAATGACAAAAAAACTCGGCTGGCGTAATGGTCAAGTCTCTGCCATGGTAACTAAAACGTAAACAAGAATGTGGACAGGTAGAGTTGTGCGTACAATATTATACGCTGTCTATATTTTACGGAATTTTTATTATTAGATATTAAGATATATGTAGGTACCTATAAAATATTAGTGCAATGATAACAAATTATGCAAAATTATATTTAAATATTCTAGAAATGTTGAATTTTGAAGTCTGAGAATTTAAATTTTAATAATATTTTAGTAACTGAAGTGAAAGTAGATTATATTTTTGTTGCCAAATATTAGTTGTTGAAGTATATTTTTAAACGCCTTAATTTAGAACGAATGCAAATTACTAGATTACAAATTTAACGGTTGGAATTGTATTTCCTTGTGAAAAAATCTATTCCCAAATTACTACTTCGTTGCAAAATCGAATTACAAACTTTATTCCACACTCAAATGGACCAATTTAGAGCAATCCAATGTTAGTAAATCGTCAGTGCTATGTTTATTTGTTCACACTGTTTTGTCTGTAAAATTGGTACCTGAAAAATACAATTACATACTGCAGTCAAATTTCGCTTGGAATTGTGTCTAGTATATCAAATGTGCAGATTGACAGCTTAAATCATACATAACCGACATGCCTCTAGTTTTTACCTTCCGTCACCTATAGGTAAGGAAGGTATTGTCTTTGGTCAAAAAAATCGGTGGTGAGTTTTCATTGAATAAGCACGTTTTAGGGTCTTTACAATACGATTTTACTATTTTTACGATGATGTCTGTATGTGTGTGTGTGTGTTCGTGTGTGTGTATGTGTGTGTGTGTGTGTGTGTGTGTGTGTGTGTATGTGACCGCGGTTTCGTCAACGATATCTCCAATACTAGAATTCCAAAAATTACAATTCTTGCGTATTCCTCTTCCTTACAATCATATGCAGACTTGATTAGATTTTGGTTATAATTGGTCAACCGGAAGTACCCACATTTGAAGATTTTAACAGTTTTTCTTGAAAAACTCAGTTAAATGTTATTATAACTTAAAGAATATATTATTGTCAATACGATTTGATAGAATTTTATATTTGATATTCAACAGATATAGAGTTAAAGAAGAATAAAGATAATATATTTCATATAAATTTCATAATTCAGCCAGCTATGCTAACTTAACCATGGAAACTGCTAATATATTCAGGTAATTCAAATTGACAGATGTCAGTATCAATAAAAAGCAAGTAATTGAATGAAAGAATAAGGGAAGTAACTCTAGTGTTAGAAGTTTTTAGATATAATAGAGACGATTACATTGGTTTGAACATGTCATGAGGAGAGATGAATATATTAATAGAAGGTGGAAGAAACATAGGAAGACCAAATATAATATGAAAAGACTGTATTGCAGAAGACTTGAGAGAAAAGGAACTGAATGAGGACGACACGCAAAACAAAAATGAGTGGAAGAAAATAAAAAATAGCGACCCCCCTAACGAATGGGAAAAACTAAAGAAGAAGATGTCAGTGTCAAGTGCAATTTGCATAGTTTGTTTATGAAATAACTTAACTGGAAATATAGGATCTTTTGCAAAAAAAATTATGTATAGGGCGCGTGCAGTGACATGACTTTGCTGACTTTGGCAAGCAGATATGGGGACCCGTGTCAAAATGACAGCAATTAATTATGTCCATAATTGACAAGTGTTATAATTTTTCATTCAAAATTTCATAATTTTCTTATTTCATGTGGTTTGTTTGTTATCAGGAGTATGGAATTCAGTTGCCGAGAAAGGGAATCATATAATACCAAAAATTTAGAATCTATTGCAAGAAAATTTATGTATGGAATTTGTACATAATACACAGGATTGACGGAAGGTATTGTGCTGGCCACATCAGATTTTTTCGTATCGAGTGAATACATCATTTTTTTTATACAGGATGTAACAGAAATAAGTACATTAAATTTAATCAGTGATAAAACTCGTCGAGAGCAACAATATATTTTAATAACTTTTTTTTGAAATCTCATTTTTTTAGCATTTTTACCCCCTCACATATTAACCTATCATGCAGAAAACATCACGACAATATTGAAATACAACACTGACAAAAAAATGGAATTTTAATCTCAAAATCCGCCCTTCTCTTGGCAGGTATTCCGGAAGTGGTTGTTGGATGATTGTCCGCAAACTTCCTGTGAGAACTACAAGAACTCTCCATCCTTGTCTGACACATGCAAGACTAAGGAATGTCCATGCCACAATCTCGTGAGAATGGCTTTACAACCTCGGTTGACTTCTCAAACTGTGGGGTTTCTCTCCCCAGAAAATTGAGGTGACAATACGCCCTAAATCATAGCAGACGCCTTGGGGTGCAGATATTGACAAACAGGTATAGAAGTTGAAAGTAACATAAAGATTTACAAGCCGAAAAAATGTGGAGAATTTTTTGAAGATGAATGGGAAAGTCAAGAGGAATATTTATAAACAGGATGTTATTTAAAGCGTGGTCCTTCGGGCTGTGATTCGCAATTTAAATGATCAAAGTGATCATGATTAAGAAGTGTGTTTTTTCGTTTCCTATTCGTTATACTTTCTCATTTTGTGTTCACTGGACAATCTTCCCCTTCCGAATCATCCTTTTTGAGTTTCAGAGCATATTTAAAAATCTCTATAATATAATGTGACATTGTTAGCCTTGACAAGCAGATATAGGACCCGTGTCAGAATGACAATTAGTAATTATGTACATAAATGTCATATGTCAGAATTTTTCACTGAAATTTTAAGATTTTCTAAATTCACGTAGTTAATTTGTCACCAGGAGTGTGGAATACACTTGTCGAGGAAAATAAAACACATGGAATTGGAAAGTCACTAAATTTAGAATGAAAAATTATGATATTTGACATCTATGTACATAATTACTAGCTACCATTCTGACACGGGCCCCCATATCTGCTTGTCAAGGCCAACAATGTCACATGACTGCTCGCGACCTAATGTATTTAACATTTCTTGTACACCTACACTTTACACCAAAAATTCTACTTATATCTATTCTTCATATTTAGATTTTTTAAATTTAAAATCATTCTAAGAAGAAAATCTGTCCTACTCTTTTAATTTTTCGAGATGTTTCCAATTCATAGTCGGGAGTAACAGTATTTCTGAAGGGTATATGTAATATACCTATAATATTAAATTTTTAACTATTAATACATGTATATATAATGTATGTACTTCCGAGAAAAAGTCTTCAGTAATGTCTCCGGATTTCTGATATTTAACTATCAGTTACAAACATTTTAAATTTTCAACTATTTTCCATGGCATTCTTTCGGCTGTAAAATTTATTACAAAAGATTATTTTATATATTATATTTCTTTTATCTCTATATCAATAGAATATAATAATAAAATATTTAAACGTACCAGATAGAGAATTTAATTTTCTTTAATATCACCAAGAAAAATTTTCAAAAATAATATTTAGAAGATTTTTTTTTAAGAATCTTCTACTTCCGTTTGTCCAATTGTTACCAAAACCTTTTCAGATATTCCCATGAATATCCGATTGGGAAATACGTAGTTAAACAAATATAAAGTCTTATAAGTATACACACACACATACATCCATACACAAACACACACACGCACACACATCATCATCGTAAAAATATTAAAATCGGATTGAAAGGAACTTAAAACGTGCTTAATCATTAAAATCTGGATATGCGATTTTTAGCATGATTCCAATATCTCTCTTAGCGAGAGGTAAAAATCTAAATATAAAGAATAAGTATGTGGCGAGAGGTATTGTGCTGGCTACAACAGATATTTTTTTATTTTTGTTTGCACATCTTTGGGGCACTTTTTATGTTTCAAATTGCGATGTTCATTTTTTTATCACTATTGGATTTCGAATTGAATGTCTAAGTTAATTTTTATATGGACGCCATCATGAATTTTTTTTAGCATTTCAACTATGTATAATTTGTTTATGTTCATTTGTTTCAAACAGGAAAAATGCAACAATTATTCAATTTATATGTGACAGTAAACAAACGAAACCATTAAACTTTATATTTCTTCATCTTCACCTTGGCAATTGATCCCACTATCTCCTTTGAAATCTCCGGAGTCCTGCTCTGGGTATGATGCAACATTTGATCGTACGTTCCATTCGTTCAATGGTACTCGCACTCACACTCAGTCACGACGAGATAGGAATTCTCTAGGAAAGAAGTCTCTTCTCTGGCGTGGAGCAGTTCATTGTTACATGATGCGTGACACAGAGGCAGAGGCAGATACATAATGAAGTAGCTCACATGCAATGACGAACAGACGCGGAAGTAGATGTAGATGAGACTGAGGGTACGGATACAGCATATACGATTACATGGAGGATTCAACTTGATGTGAAATGTGATTGTTAATCAGTGGAATTTATTGGGGATGCGTGGAGTATATCGTTAATTGTATGTCAAGCAGTTCTCTTTATGTAGGTACGTTTGTATCTACATATGTAAGACATATTTACTATATAACGAGATATTAAACATAATTTTGATACTAATCTAAATTTCTTTCTCACCGGAATCATGGACTTCGGTTGATATTGATAGATATTTTAATTGTTTCAGCAGAACGGAGTTAATAATGACAGTTTAAAACGTTAAAATTAAATAAAAATAATTAATAAGAACTCTTGATCAATTAATTAATCTGGCATTGAAGTAACCAGCTGGATTAATAAATTTGACATTCTCATATCAAGTTTAATTAAAGAATTGTATTAAAAATGACATCATTTTTTACAATTATTCACACATTACTCGTAGACTATTTATTTATATCACCAACTTCATTGCTTGTTGCTTCTATATATCAAACTATCTCTCCGCTGTCCTTCGGACGGTACTTATACAGTCCATTATCCTTCTGGAACTTTCTGACGCGACCATCATCGAACACAAAAGAATCATCCCACCAGTGATAATTAACCAGTCTGAACGCGTATGGATTTTCCCCGAGGGGATTACGTCATCGGGGTAATTCCGGCGACGGTATTACGTCATCGCTCGGAATATTCTACAGTAATGGCGCTCATATACTCTTAAGTCAGGGACGTACGTGACAATACAAACATTTTAAGAATTTTTAACATTTTTACTTCTCGCTAGGACAGGTATTGGATTCAAATTATAATCTCATATCCAGATTTTAGTAAATAAGCACGTTTTAAGACCCCTATAATCCGATTATAACATTTTTACAATGTCTGTGTGTGTGTGTGTGTGTGTGTGTGTGTGTGTGTGTGTGTGTGTGGATGTGTGTGTGTGTGTGTGTGTGTGTGTGAGGTTGTTGGAGACACGATTTCTCAAATTCTATAAGACTAAAGACCTGTATAACTACGGATTCCTCAATCTAACAGTAATGAGAAGAGTTGAATAGGTTTTGATAACAATTGGACAACCGGAAGTGGTAGTTTCTAAAAAAAATTCTAAATATTATTTTTTGAAAATACAAAATATAAAGATAATTAAATTCTCAATCTGACACTTTTATTTTTTTTATTATATCTCCTATAGGTTTTGAAGTATATAATAATACAGAACAATGTGTTGTAATAAACCTCGTTGTCCAAAAACTCCATGGAAACCAGTTGAAATATTTATATGTTTGTAATGGCAGTGTCAAAAATCAGCAGTTTTACTAACATTACTGGAAGATTTTCCTGGGAGGTACGAGTACATTTAATATATCTTATTGTATTTGAAGAATATTGAACATTAGAAGAGAAGGACAAAATTCCTCATAGAACGAAAGAAGAGATACAATTTCAATTATTTGTGTATACAAGAAATGTTAAATTCGTTAATTATAGGGCGCGAGCAGTGATGTGACTTTGTTAGCCTTGGCAAGCAGATATGAGGATCCAGGTCAGAATGACAGCTAGTAGTTATTTACGTAGATGTCACAATTGTTATATGTTATAATTTTTCATTCAAAATATTATATGTTATATATACTTGTTGAGGAAAACAATCCCCATGGACCTATGTACATTATTACAAGCTGTGATTCTGACACGGGCCCCATATTTGCTTGCCAAGGCCAATAAAGTCACATGACTGCTCGCGCCCTATTTAACAAAATAAAAATGGGGAGAGGTATTGTGCTTGCCACAACAGATACAGTGTTTTACTAAGGGAACAGCCCTCGTTCGTAAATATAAATAAATAAATGAAAGTTTAAATTTGGAAAAGAAAGTGAACTTTAAACGCCTTTACAAAAATTAATCCAACTAAAAAACCACACGATCATTCCTGCTATTTCTTGTATCTCCCTACAATCCTTTATACACTGCTGCATCTTCCCACTTCAATTACCATGATCCTGCAATGCATTGAGTCCGGAATCCCTCGGATGCATGGAATCCCTGCGTCAGGCACCGGCACCAACCACCGTCCACAGAACGTGGTCGAGGATCGTGGAACGCGAACATGGTTCGTTCACTTTCTTTGACCGCAGCATCTAACCAATGGCAGCGCAGCCGCAGCGCCAGCACCGGACAATGCAGCAGGAAGTACAGGGTCGGAGTCTGGCCAATTCACAGCACACAAAGTTCAAGGCGAAATGCGAAATCGAAATGGGAAATGGTGATGGTTATTACAGGAATTAAAGAGAGTGAAGACAACAAGGTTATGTTATATGTGAAGAGGGGAGGAGAATGGGAAATTGGTATGGAAACTTCTCAAAAAAATTACCTTCCGTCATCTTTAGGTAAGGAAGGCATTGTTTTTGGTCAAACAATTCGATACAATTTTTAATAGATAAACACGTTTTGGGATCCCTAGAATACGAATGTACTGTTTTTACGATGATATCTGTATGTGTGTGTGTGCGTGTGTGTATGTGACGATCGTTTCGGATCGCATAACTCCGGTACTACAATTCCAAAAATTATATTTATGTTTTTCGTATTCCACAAGTTTAGATTCATATGCAGACATGATTAGATTTTGGTTATAATTGACCCACTGGAAGTACCTTCTGTTAAATATTATTTATTGACATTTAATGTTATTACCTTCCGACACCTATAGGTAAGGAAGGTATTGTCTTTGGTCAAGTGGTGAGTTTTCATTGAATAAGCACGTTTTAGGGTCTTTACAATACGATTTTACTATTTTTACGATGATGTCTGTATGTGTGTGTGTGTTCGTATGTGCGTGTGTGTGTGTATGTGTGTGTGTGTGTGTGTGTGTGTGTATGTGACCGCGGTTTTGTCAACGATATCTCCAATACTAGAATTCCAAAAATTACAATTCTTGCATATTCCTCTTCCTTACAATCATATGCAGACATGTTTAGATTTTGGTTATAATTGGTCAACCGGAAGTACCCTCATTTGAAGATTTTAACAGTTTTTCTTGAAAAACTCAGTTAAATGTTATTATAACTTAAAGAATATATTATTATCTATACGATTTGATTGCATTTTATATATGTTATTCAACAGATATAGAGTTATAGAAGAATAAAGATAATAAATTTGATATAAATTTCATAATTCAGCCAGCTATGCTAACTTAACCATGGAAACTGCTAATATATTCAGGTAATTCAAATTGACAGATGTCAGTATCAATAAAATGTAAATCAATGAAAGAATAAGGGAAGTAACTCTAGTGTTAGAAGTTTCTAGATATAAAAGAGACGATTACATTGGTTTGAACATGTAATGAGGAGAGATGAATATATTAATAGAAGGTGAAAGAAACATAGGAAGACCAAATATAAGATGAAAAGACTGTATTGCAGAAGACTTGAGAGAAAAGGAACTGAATGAGGACGACACGCAAACCAGAAATGAGAATGGGAGAAACTAAAGAAGAAGAAGATGTCAGTGTCAAGTGCAATTTGCATAGTTTGTTTATGAAATAACTTTACTGGAAATATAAGATCTTTTGCAAAAAAATTATGTACAGGGCGCGTGCAGTGACATGACTTTGCTGCCTTTGGCAAGCAGATATGGGGACCCGTATCAAAATGACAGCAATTAATTATGTCCATAACTGACAAGTGTCATAATTTTTCATTCAAAATTTCATGATTTTGTTATTTCATGTGGTTTGTTTCTTATCAGGAGTATGGAATTCAGTTGCCGAGAAAGGGAATCATAAAATACCAAAAATTTAGAATCTTTTGCAAGAAAATTTATGTATGGAATTTGTACATAATACACAGGATTGACGGAAGGTATTGTGCTGGTCACATCAGATTTTTATATTTTAAAGAATATGTTTATTCTCTATACGATGTGATTGCATTTTATACTTCATATTCAATAGATATAGAATTAAAGAATTATAAAGATATTAAATTTTTTAAATCAGCCTGCTATGCCAACCATAGAAACTGCTAATATTATTCAGATAATTCATTTGACTGATACAATACCTTCCTTACCTAAAAGTGACGGAAGGTAAAAAGTAAACACAGGAATTCTGGCAGGGACAATTGTACATCGCATAATATCGGACAGAAAAATTGCAGATATTACTGTATATGCAGGTATTATTACAGAAATTTAAAAAAATACCAAAAGGTAGAACCAAGTAGTAATTTCATTATCCTGTCTTTATTTTTGTGTGATCAATACAATTAAAGTTATAAACTCTTTGTACTTCCTAAGACTCATTTACATTCAGCGGCGTAACTAAAAACAGAAACATTGGGTGATGGGTGACACCATGATTCGATAAAACTAAAGGCAATTTGCCTTTGGTCGATAAAATTTATCGATTTAATAATAAGTGTAAAACCGCTAACGCGAGGATACTGAAATCGCTTTAAATGATGCAAATTTTAAATATTAAATACAATTGGAGCCACCTAACATTAGCGAATGAATAAATATCTGAATATTTTTACCTCCCGCTACCCCTTGGTAAGGAAGGTATAGGGATCGTGCTAAAAATTGCTTATCGAGATTTTATTAAATGTACACGTTTTAAGGTCCGTAGAATCCAATTTTAACGTTTTCACGATTATGTTTGTGTGTATGTATGTGTGGATCCTCTTTATGCTCAAACTCAAATACTATCGTTCAGAAAATTTTGAAATCTTGTATTTCTACCTTATTCTAATATGGAAAGGCCATAAGCCATTAGATTTTGGTATCAATCGGATAACCGGAAATGGCTGTTTGCTTGAAGCTCAAAATAGTTATTCTTCAAAAAACACATTTAAATGTTATTTTTTCGCAATTTGTTAGTATAAAACTTAAAGATTATTTCATTTTCTACAGGTTTGAAATAATACTTTTTCTATATATTTTATGGATAAATTTATAAAATAATATAAAAATTATATCTCGGAGCTTATGCACACAACTCCATGGTTACACAGGTCAGCTCAAATGTATGTAATTGTCAAAAAAATAATCATTTCAAATTAATAACAGTAACGTTTTCAAAAGAAAATTGTAAATAGAACAATAGTTACATGGAAAGGAACTTAATATACATAATTTCAAATTAATAATAATACCGTGTACATAGAACAATAGTTATATGGAAAGGAACTTAAGATACATAATTTCTAGTATTAGTAAATATGCAGGTATGTATTTAAATAAGAAAATAAATAAATATCACGGCATATTACCCATTGCTGGGTGTGCTAATCTGCTTTGTACACAGATTTCGGTAATGATGATGACATACAATGGGTACTAATTCTTGGCGTGGAGAGTGCATCACAGGGGTTAGTTTTGTGCCATTTAAAATTCAAAATATTTTATATTAGGAATTGAATCCGGTTCCCCAGATTCGCGACCAGACACTCAGGCACGCGGCCATGAGACCCCATAGATATATGTATTTAAATTAATAAAAATTAAATGCTGGGAGGTTTTGTGTTGGTCACATCAGATTTCTGCCCCATGTTCTGTTGAGAAGTTAGAGAATTCGTATCAATAGTAGAAATTGCATGATTTAGGCCGAATTCAATTTGAAACTTTGCCAGATCAATAAAGGTAAGAAAAGTAATCTTGCAAACAAAGCGTCCCTAAATAAATAAATAAATAGTTGAAAATTTAATTTCATTTTATTTCTTTGGAAACTTTCCTCAGGTTAGAATAAAAATCTTGAGTGAAACATTTAATTTATTCACGATTGCAATTGTAATCCGAAAACAAAAGAGACTGCAGCACTACAATACCGTATTTTTAGACATTTGTTAAAGTAATAAAAACTTTCTCTTCAGAGTCAATTTGTGTTTGCATGGATTTAACAAGCAACAAAGAGATTATGCGAATTTCCCGGTGATGTAATTGCGTCTTAGTCTTAGTGAACCTAGTTCAAGAAAGAAAAGAATTAATTTATTAAAATCTTTGCTAGCGTCGTAGCTTACATTTTTTATTACCGCAAGACTTAAGGTAGTTATATCGTGAAACCATTATATCCAGAATTAATTTAAGTACATTTCAACTGAAATATACTCTACCTACCTGCTCTCCAAGTTTTAAAACAATTGACCACGCGGTACCTGATATATTTGCAATTTGGCCTTTTTAACACGTGAAGAATAGGAAATTTTAAATTATAACTTTTATATCCATACCGACACTAATCGAAAAACTAGTATGTTATAGAAAACTAATTAACGGATTTTATGTAAAAATTTGAAAATTATTTACCACCCAGATTTAATTTTATTGCCTCTAGAAAATTATAATCTGAAGATACGATAAATAGGTAGAATTATACTTGACAACCATGTACAAGCGTTTCAGATGGAGTATCAGTTATGTTAACACCCGCTTGGTATAAGCGAATAAGAGGTGATCTTTGGTTAAAGGAATTTCAGACGTACATTCGAAAGAAATATTTTTTAAATTGGTATTTTACGTGAAAAGCATGAAAACTTTAAACAGTATAATACTACTTTTGTAATTTTAAGAAAGAAATATATTAATTTGTTTTGCAGTTTCCATTTGTAGTTTAGAATTAGTATTATATCTCAAAATATATCTATTATACACGAATATACCAATAAATGTCTAGGTGCGACGATGCCACAGTTATTCTTCAACATTGAAATATACTTGTGTATGTGTTAGTGCGAGTGGTACAGTTAAAAAAAAACTTTTCTACGAAAAAAATAAAGAAAATTCATCTGTTACAGTGTTTGATATTAGCTTTTAACTATTTTGATGCAATCTGTGTATATAATATAAATATAAACTGCATTAGCTTAATTTTTATTTTGAACATTGAACAAGTTTTTGAATAGGTACACTCGAGTGACAACTACCTTAACAGGCAACAAAGAGATTATGCGAATTTCCCGGTGCTGTCTTACTCTTAGTGAACCTAGTTCAAGAAAGAAAAGAATTAATTTATTAAAATCTTTGCTAGCGTCGTAGCTTACATTTTTTATTACACAAGGCTTAAATGCGCTGAAAGTAATACTTTTGTGGCAACTGGAGACCTAAGATGTTATTTTCTGCCAAGTTACACCAAATTATGTTACCGTTGTTCGTGACGTGCAGTTATGAGCCGTACTCTATAATTTGTCAATTGATGCGTTGCCGTTCCACGAACTCTATACTTTTCTACCATTTACTTTTTTCCTTCTGTAACTGCATTAAAAAAATTGAGGCATATCTAGAAACTGATCGATTTATTTACAGTAGAAAATATGTTGTGGCCAGCACAATACCTCTCGCCACTTCCTTGTTTGGGTACATAAGTTTAGGACGCGAACACTCATGTTACATTGTTGGCCTTGACAAGCAGATGTGGGGGCCCGTTTCAGAATGATAATTAGTAATTATGTACATAGATGTCAAATGTCAGAATTTTACATTAAAAATTTCAAGATTTTCTAAATTCACGTAGTTAATTTGTCACCAGGAGTGTGGAATTTACTTGTCGAGGAAAATAAACCAAATGGAATTGGAAAATCACTAAATTTAGAATGAGAAATTATGATATTTGACATCTACATAGATAATTACTAGCTATCATTCTGACATGGGCCCCCATATCTGCTTGTTAAGGCCAACAATGTCACATAACTGCTCGCGCCCTAATATCTTTAATATTTCTTGTATACCTACACTCTACACCAAAAATTCTTCTTATATCTATTCCTTATATTTAGATTTTTTAAATTTAAATTCACTCTATGAAGAAATTTTGTCCTAATCTTCTAATTTTTCGAGATGTTTCCAATTCATTGTCGGGAGTAACAGTATTTCTGAAGGGTATGTGTAATATACATATAATATTAAATATTTAACTATTAATACATTAAGAAATATGTATGTACTACCCAGAAAAAGTCTTCAGTAATGTTCCGGATTTCCGACACTGACATTTATCTGTCAGTTACAAACAATTTAAATTTTCAACTATTTTCCATGGCATTCTTTCGGCTGTAAAATTTATTACAACAGATTATTTTATATATTATATTTCTTTTATCTCCAAATCTATAGAATATATAATAAAATATTTAAATATATCAGATAGAGAATTTAATTTTCTTTAATATTAGCAAAAAAAAATTCAAAAAATTATATTTAGAAGATTTTTTTTCAAGAATCTTCTACTTAAGGTTGTCCAATTGTTACCAAAACCTTTTCAGATCTTCCCATGAATGTCCGATTGGGAAATACGTAGTTAAACAAATATAAAGTCTTATAGTTTTTGAGTAATCGTCCTTCCAAAATCCCACATACACACACACACACATACACACACACATACACACATACACACACACACACACACACAAAATCGGATTGTAGGGACCTTAAAACGTGCTTATTCAATAAAATCTGGATATGCGATTTTTAGCATGAATGCAATACCTCTCTTAGCGAGAGGTAAAAAGGAATAATTTTATGATGGCCTAATCAACAGATTTGCTAATATGAAAGAACGCCAGACTGAGTTACTATACAAATGAATACTATATTCATTTATTTATTTTTTTAAATTTCCGTACTTTTATAATAGATATAATATATAATTGTGTGTTAATTATTTATGTAGTGTTCCAAAAGGTTTGACCTTGAACCGAAAAAGAATTTTTTTCAATATTTGGTCTCACCTCCCTCTAAATTCACGCGCCGCCACTGGTAGAATATTTTTGCAAGCATAATAACACATGTATTTATTACGAAACAATCACATCTGTGTAATTTTTCAAAAAATTTGAAATGTACGGGGTTGGCAATGGTATGCTGAAATATCAGTGTTTACATTGGCGCGTTTGTTATTTTTCATTTGCATATCCAAACATATTCTGTCTGGGTTGGATAATAATTGAACTGACATGAATGTGGCGGACAGTAAAAGATACAAAGGGCTGAAATTCCTGCTCGAGATAGAATTTTGTACGTTGCCCGAATTAGATTTTGTTCCTATCTTCTGGTTGTTTTTGTAGTATCCTTCGTGAAGATAGAAACGTGCACTATGTGAAGGATTGAAAGTTCTGACAAGATGAGTTAGAATGTAACGGTGGAAAATGCACAAAAAATATATGTTTCATTTTGCACAAAAGAAATCTACAGAATAATAGCGGAGTTTAACTATACGAAATTTAAATATTTTGATAATGTATACTAAAATGATATTAGTATGTTCGCCAATCGACACTATATTTTTTGACTAGTTTTTAAATTACTTTAGTTTTAGCTCTACGTTATACACACAGCAAAGCTAATTGTGTTCGCCAATCGACACTGTATTTTTTACTTCCTTGTACGTAAGTAAAGGAAGTATTGTAATCGCGAAAAATTTCGGTTTTCAGATTTCAGCGGAAATATCCATTTTGATCAACCCTGAATCCATTTTGACTAATTTCGTCGTGACGTCTGTACGTATGTATCTCGCATAACTCAAAAACGGTACGCCGTAGAAAGTTGAAATTTTGTATTTAGGACTCCTATAACATCTAGTTGTGCACCTCCCTTTCTGGTTATTACACAATTTCCAGAAGTGGCACTTTACATTAAAATATAATCCAAAACTTTTCAAATTTGGTATAAAAGACTTTTATGTCAATCGAAATAACATAATAGATTTTGGTTAAAATAGGCTAACCGAAAGTGGTGCATTACTTGAAGTTGTTAACAGTTTTTCTTGAATAAAATGATTTTATTTTGATTTTAGAAATAAATGCTTCAAATAAAAGTTTTAAAGAATTAATTTCTGCGTCTAGCACATCAAGTATTATTAAATTAGCCCTTTGTATAAGCGAGATATGTAAATTTAAAAATTATATACTTTTTGTTTTTGTAATACAGCTTGCTATGGATTAGGACAAAAAAAAAATCATGTCAAATTACGTTAAATACGTGCAATTTTATGATTCGTACAATAACATATATTATATTTTTATTGTGAAATCAGTCATATTCATTGTTGTAATCAAATATTTCTTTGTTGTAATCAAAACTCTCTTTAAAAAGAACCGGGTTAGATTCATGTTAATTTAAGAATGATAGTAGTAAATGAATTATTTTTTGTTCTGTATCAAAATATTTCTCGGGCTTGGCTTAAGCCTGTCAATATTTTGTAATTTAATTATTAAAAAAATATGTATAGTTTAATAATCGTACAAGGAAGTCATGTGGTGTCCACATCAGATTTTTTTTGTTTTAAAGTTACTGTATATTCAAAGTAGCCTAATAATAAATATAAAGGTAAAATTTATATTATCTTGTAATTAAAAATCGAAATTAAAAGTATCACACATTTAAAGCGGTAGCTATTTAAAAATCCGGTTATGAAGTATCCGGTCCTGGTTATTTCTCAAGATGGACGCTACATGACTTAATTAACTTATGCATGTTTAAACTTTAAAACAGAAAATGACAGGCTTACACACTGATGGTAAAAAAAAATCTGTTGTAGCCATCACAAAACCTCTCACGACCTTTCCATTGTGGTATGTAAGTATTGTATTTAACATTTCTTGAACACACAAAAAATTCTAATTACACCGAATCTTTATATTTACGTATTTTCTATAATTTTAAATTCATTCTATGAGCAAGTATTCTCCATTTCTTATAAATGTTCGAGGATTTTTCAATTCATTAACGGGATTGGCGTTATTTCTGAAAGGTTAATGTAATATGCCTATAATTTTAAATATATAATTAATAATACAATAACAAATATTAAATATCCCAGAAAAAGCCTTCAATACTATCTCTGAATTTTTGATACTGACATTAGTAACATATCTGTCAATTACAGACATTTTAATTTCTCAAGTAGTTACCATGGAGATGTTTGGGCTGTGAGTTTGACTACAACAGATTATTCTATAGATTATATATCTATATCTTTAAATCTATAGAAGGTATAATAAGAAATTTAAATGTATCGGATAAAGAATTTTGTTTTTTTAATATTTGTAATAACATAATTTTTCAAAAAATAATATTTAGAAGATTTTTGTTAAAATACTACTACTTCCGGTTGTCCAATTATTACCAGAATCTATTCAACTCTTCTTATTACTGTTAAATTCAGGAATCCGTAGTTACACAGGTCTTTAATCTTATAGAATTTAAGAACTGATACGTCCAACAACCTAACACACACACACACACACACACACGCGCGCACACACACACACACACACGCACACGCACACGCACACACACACGCACACACACACACACACACACATAAAAGTAATAGACGGTAGAAGAAACTGAGAAAGATAAGATGGGAGGACTGTACTGCAGAAGACTTGAGAGAAAAGGAACTGAATGAGAACGACACGCAAAACAGGAATGAATGGAAGAAGAAAATAAAAAACAGCGACCCTAACGAATGACAAAAGCTAAAGAAGAAGAAGATGTCAGAGTCGAGTGCAATTTGCATGATTTGTTTATGAAATAATTTTACTGCAAATATAGGATCTTTTATGTATTGAATTTGTACATAATACACAGGATAGACGGAAGGTGGCCACATCAGATTTTTTATTATTAATTTCAGATATTGCTCCATAAAATTAAATTAATTTCAGGTAGTTAAGGGTACAAAATGCGAGATAGAATTGTAAAATATTCTTCTGAAATAGCATACCAAAATGAGAATGAATATTCCTGATATTTATATTCATAATGTGTACCCTGATATCAATTTCAGTTAATGCTAGTCGTATATATTAATTAATACATAGCGGTGGACATTAGGCCTTGTTTACATTCTGCCGCAATATACGATATTTTTAATTAAATTCAAATTAATTTATAATTTATGGCTCTATATTTTCTGTTTTTATTTGTACAAATAAATTATTATTATTATTCAGACTATGTCACCACAAATTAATGATATGTACAGTGGCGAACAAAAGTATGGAAACTTTTTTTTATTGTTACGATGTAATTTTAGTTAATATTTCTGTGGACAAATAATAATAACAAAAATAATAGTATATCATATAACTACAGATTTATAAAAGTATATTTAACATTTAATAATTATTTAATACCACATTAAAAAAAAAAACTGTTGTGGCCAGCACAATACCTCTCGCCACTTCCTTTTTTGGTTACATAAGTATAGGGCGCGAACAGTCATGTTACATTGTTGGCCTTGACAAGCAGATGTGGAGGCCCGTTTCAGAATAATAATTAGTCAGTATGTTTCATTCAGAATTTCAAGATTTTCTAAATACACGTAGTTAATTTGTCACCAGGAGTGTGGAATTTACTTGTCGAGGAAAATAAACCATATAGAATTGGAAAATCACTAAATTTAGAATGAGAAATTATGATACATCTATATACATAATTACTAGCTATCATTCTGACATGAGTCCCCATATCTGCTTGTCAAGGCGCCCTATTGTATTTAACATTTCTTGTATACCTACATTCTACACCAAATATCTATTCCTTATATTTAGATTGTTTAATTTTAAATTCATTATATGAAGAAATTTTGTCCTCTTCTAATTTTTCGAAATGTTTCCAAGTCATTGTCAGGATTGACTGTATTTTTGAAGGATATATGTAATAGACCTATAATCTTAAATATTTAACTACTAATACATTAAGAAATAATATAATGTATATGTACTTCCCAGAAAAACTCTTTAGTAATATCTATGAATTTCTGACACTGACATTTATCTGTCAGTTACAAACTGTTCAACTGGTCAACTATTTTCCATGGCATCCTTTCGGCTGTAAAATTTATTATAACGTTATTTTATTTATTATATTTCTTTTATCTCTAAATCCATAGAATATATAATAAAATATTTAAATGTATCAGATAGAGAATTTAATTTTCTTTAATATTACCAAGAAAAATTTTCAAAAAATATTATTTAGAAGATTTTTTTTCAAGAATCTTCTACTTCCGGTTGTCCAATTGTTACCAAAACCTTTTCAGATCTTCCCATGAATGTCCGATTGGAAAATACGTAATTAAACAATTTTTAAGTCTTATAGTTTTTGAGTAATCGTCCTTCCAACATCCTACATACATACACACATACATCCACACACACACACACACACAGACATCATCGTAAAAATGTTAAAATCGGATTGTAGGGACCTTAAAACGTGCTTATTCAATAAAATATGGATATGTGATTTTTAGCATGAATCCAATACCTCTCTTAGCGAGAGGTAAAAAACTGTTGACAAGAGTATAGAAACAAAAAATATAATAGGTTTGTTCGAGCAGACAATTTGTGATAGTTGATGATTTGTGAAACTGCGCATGCGTCGGATTTGAAATCAGTTTGCAATTTTGATTGATCAAACGCATTCCATAGAAACAAATTTGTTCAAAGATATTATAACCATATTTAAAAATATTTTTAGCATTATAACTTAATTTTTACCGTCCGTCACATTTAGGTAAAGAATGTATCATCTTTAGTCAAAAAATTCGATAGTGAGTTTCTAATGAACAAGCGCGTTTTAGGATTCCTACAATCCGATTTTTCTATTTTTACGATGATGTCTGTATGACCCCTGTGGTGCACTCTCCACGCCAGCAATAAGTACTCGTGAGGTGACCCGTGATAAACGCCCGCACGGTACACATATGTCATCGTCGATACCGAAATCTGTGTACAAAGCAGATTGGTAGACCCAGCAATGGATAATATGCCGTGATAGTATATTTATTTTATTTATTTATATACTTACCTATATTCATTATTAGCGTGGAGAGTGCACCAGGGGTCAATTTTGTGCCATTTCATATTCTAAAATATTTGGCGTCGATCGGAATCGAACCCGTTCCCAAGATTCGCGTGAAGTGACGTCTGGTAACGACGGAACAAATATATCATCATTATTACCGACATCTGCGTACAAAGCAGATTGATTCACCCATCAATGGGTAATATGCCCTGATGATATATGTTTTATTATCTTACCTATATTTTTACATATTTACTTATGCTGGAAACTGTATTAAGTTCCTTTCCCTATAATTATTGTTTCATTTGCTGTTTTCTTTATAAAACATTAATGTTATTATTTGAAATGATTAGTTTGTTGACAGCGACATATATCTGCCAGTTACATACATTTGAGATCTGAATTGTGTAACCATGTGTATAAGTTGTGTTTAAAATGTAGGCTCCGGGATTAAAATTATAGATAGTTTTATAAATTTATCCATAAAATATATAGAAAAAGCATTAATTCAAACCTGTAGAAAATTTAATAATCATTAATTTTTATATAACATAAATCTCGAAAAAACATTTAAAAGTATTTTTCGAAGAAAAACTATTTTGAACTTCCAGTAAAGTACCATTTCCGGTTATTCTGATTTACTCCAAAATCTAATGGTATCTTTCCATATAAGAGTAGGATAGAAATACAAGGTTTCAAAATTTTATGAACGATAGTATTTGAGTTAGAGCGTAAAGAGGATCCACATACACACACACACACATATATATATATATATATATATATATATATATATATATATATATATATATATATAATGTTAAAATTGGATTCTAGGGACCCTAAAACGTGGTCATTTACCAATATGCGATTTCTGCTTCTGGCTTTAACAATTTAAAAAGATAATACATTCTTTCATCTATTATTTATTATCCACTAAGAAATTTCTTCAGCGAAATTTGCTGGAGTGTAAAGCAAACTAACTTATTCACAAATCCATCAAACAAAGTGTCTCAGTAAAAATTCTCCGGGTGGCTGGAACTGCAGTAGTATTCATTTTTTTCCGAAATGCATTTCTCGGCGATTTTACAGTGCTAGAGTAAAGAACGGAATCTTGCTTTGTTTTATTGCTGCGGCGAGATGCAATGGATAAAGGTCTTACGGTCTATGAAATATTAATTGAAATTGTTTTGTTTATGAGCTGCATCCTAGATATCTAGATGCTTTTGTGACGGTGCATGATGAAGTTAGTCTGCTTGAACGTAAAATTTATTTATCTTTTCATCTTGTAAATTTGTTTTCTTTCTCGATTTTCAGAACAAATGTAATATAAATGTCCAATAAAAATAATTGAATACTACTCAGGTCAAAGTCTAAAGTGTACGAACACTACTCGTATTATTTTATTTATAATAACATTTTTACGATGATGTCTGTGTGTGTGTGTACATGTACAGTAAAATTTTCGAAAAATGTCCGATCAAGGTCATCTGTAGCACGAACGAATTAACAAATAGGCAAACATTTATCTCTTTCTTTTGCAAAGTCTATAAGAGTGTGCGATAAGGATGTATATAACAGGCTTGTCTTTCAAAAAATCATATTGTTTCGACTAATTCCACTTTAAAACGATGCTCATTATTGATAATACTTTCGCTGTAACGTAAGTTTATATATTATTTCAGATACAATACCTGGATTCATAGCCGTACGTATAACGTTATTTTCTGTCAGAGTCACTGACACTGACATTGTGTCATTATCTTATTTTTAACATATTTGGTTTTACATTTGCTTATAAACTTACCAGTTCACTTATTTTTGAATTTTTAATGCTTTTACTGCAATATATATTTTTATAATAATAAAATAACTGTAGTATCGTACGTACCCTCATAAAAACTAAGCAAACGACACTACTTAATTTGTCATAATGGGCGGAGCAAAAATCTGAATTCATACAATTCGTAGACGACCTTGATCGGACATCTTTCAAAAATTTTACTGTAGATGTGTGTGTGTGTGAGGTTGTTTGAGCTACGATTTCTCAAATTCTATATGATTAAGACCTGTGTAACTACGGATTCCTCAATCTAACAGTATTGGGAAGAGTTGAATAGATTCTGGTAATAATTGGACAACCGGAAGTAGTAGTATTTTAACAAAAATCTTCTACATATTATTTTTTGAAAACTCATGTTATTACAAATATTAAAAAACAAAATTCTCTATTCGACACATTTAATTTTTTTATTATACCTTCTATAGATTTAAAGATATAGATATATAATCTATAATATAATCTGTTGTGGTATATTATCTCACAGCCCAAACATCTCCATGGTAACTACTTGAGAAATGAAAATATCTGTAATTGACAAATAAATGTCACTAATGTCAGTGTCAAAAATTCAGAGATAGTACTGAAGGATTTTTCTGGGGACGATATTTAATATTTCTTATTGTATTATTAATAATATATTTAAAATTATAGGGATATTACATGAACCCTTCAAAAATACCGCCAATCCCGTTAATGAATTGGAAAAACCTGGAACATTTAGAAGAAACGGAGAAAACTTGCTCATAGAATGAATTTAAAATTATAGAAAATACGTAAATATAAAGATTAGGTGTAAGTAGAATTTTTTGTCTGTACAAGAAATGTTAAATACAATACTTATGTATATCACAATGGAAAGGACGCGAGAGGTATTGTGATGGCCACAACAGATTTTTTTTTAAGCAAAATGTTGAATTTCATACTCAACTGACTATAATTATGAATCCGATAGTAATTTTTCTCTTCTTCTGTTTTAAATTCACCGCAACGTCAGAAAACTATTCTCTGTAACTAATAACAACTTAATTTTTTCTCTAACATCCTATATATGTCCGTGCAAATATCATAAATATTAATAAGAAATTTAATAGCACAAAAATTCCTTTCTAAATCTGTTGTTGGGGAATAAAAGACTGTTGCTTTAGCAAGCGTTTTCTATCAAGCAAGAATAAGGAAACCGTTTCATACAGTGTTCTTAGGCTCATGAAAAATGTAAGTGATGTTGAGCGCGGAGTATTTGCTTTGAACTCTCATCTACTTATCAAAATTTGATGCGCTTTTTCATATTCAGGGCTTGGCTATCGTTCAGAGGGGAATAGATGGATACAGTAGGGTGTGGATACATGCAAGACTACAGGCGCGGTAGCACAGCTTATTAAAAAATTTGTTTCGCTTTATTTTCTATTCAATTTTCTTCAACAATATTACCTCACAGTCCCAAGAAATGAATACAGTTAGCAGTATAAAAGTTTGTAATAATTATTAAGGTATCATACCGAAAGAAATAATTTATGGTATTTCAGGAAATGTCCCTATAGGAATACCATATACCAGTAATCGATAAAGACAACTAAAATGATAGATATGTGTTCGATGTCGCATTTTTGCAATTAGTATTATAGGACTTAAGTCTATTTCACATACAACTCCGAATAGCGTACTAATGACATATTGGTTTACACTTTAAGAACACTAGAGTTTAGAACCAAAATTTAAATTAAATGTTAATATTACACTAGGTGTTGAAAAGGGTAAAAAATTTGAGGGTAGCTATATACATTTCGAATCAAAAAGATTTTTTTCAAAAATTCAAAAAAATATTTCTTATTTTTCATTTAATTCTTTTATAGTGCGCCACTGCCGACATGAATTTTTTATTAGAAATTTGATGTGACCAACACAATACCTCCCGCCATTGAATTTTTATTAATTTAAATACATATACCTATGGGGTCTCGTAGCCGCAAGCCTGGTCGCGAATCTGGGGACCCGGATTCAATCCCTACCACCACTGAATATTTCGAATTTAAATGGCACAAAATTGACCCCTGTGGTGCTTTGAGAGTGACATTTATCTGTCAGTTACATATATTTGAAATATGAACTGTGTAACTACGAAATTGTATTTTTCTTTAAAACATAGACTCCGGGATTTATAAAATTGATTATTTTATTAATTTATCAATAAAATATATAAGAATTATTAATACATGCCTGTAAAAAATTCAATAATCTTTAATTTTAATAATAACATAACCGCGAAAAAATGACATTTAAAGGTATTTTTGGAAGAAAATCTATTTTGAGCTTCTAATAAAGTGCGTTTTCTGGTTGCCTTATTAAAGTAAGGTCGAAATACAAGGTTTCATAATTTTGCGATTGATAGTATTTGAGGTAGAGTGCCCAAAAAATTCAAACTCACACATATACACATACACACACACACCCACAGATGTGAAAATGTTAAAATCGGATTCTATGGACTATGAAACATGGTCATTTACCAAAATCTCAATATGCGATTTTTAGCACGATCCCTATACGGCAGGTAAAAATTATCTAAACACGTAACAGACATTGAATTGGAAATATATTAATTTGTATTGAATATATCCCGAGACATAATGAAACTTTTCACCGAGGTTTGCAGTCAAGGCAAAAAATGTTCCTACAACATTTTTTTGTAAAATCAAAAACAAAGATATTTTCCCTCTTGTAAATTCATTCCGGGGACATTCTATATATTCTTAACTTTATGTAACTTCCCAACTTTATAAAAGTCAGAAATCGTCATATTACTAACCGATTTTGAACAAAATATATTTCAATGTTCATACGTACAAAGACAAGGTCCAGTTGCTTAAAATTTAATCAATTTAACTGCCCATTCTAACCATGGATACTCATCCAAACACATTGGAAAATAACCCTTGTGAAAGATAACAATGTTTTATGCATCTGAACCAAAAACTAATAATACTTATATTAAGTTGAACATTCAGAAAAAAAATAGTTGATGACCCCTTTGCAATGCAGTTATAAAACTAATCAACAAATATGTTTTGTTACAAAAATATTTTTATTAATGGACTTACCAATAGTTGACTGTAAATATATTATGACTCACCTAAAACAATAAAAAGGTTATTAGTATATTAGTACAATATATGTGTAAACACTAATATTTTTTTCAGTTCCAGTGACACACATCTTGGAAGTACAAAACCACGCATTTATTCGTCGTTCATTTATCTTATGTACATTCAGAAAAGTTGTTACATGTTATTATTTATAAATAATATTTTTATTTTATTGCGTCAAACGATAAGAGAAAAAGATTAATTGTTCCAACAGAAAAACATTAAAAGAGTATGTTGCTAGTTTACGGTGACCGATAATTTTTAGAACAAAATTACATTTTTTACCTCTCGCTAAGAGAGGTATTGGAATCATGCTTTGTTGGAGGCACGATTTCTTAAATTCTATAAGACTAAAGACCTATGTAACTACGGATTCCTCAATCTAACAGTAATGGGAAGAGTTGAATAGGTTCTGGTAGCAATTGGATAACCGGAAGTAGTATTTTAACAAAAATCTTCTAAATATTTTTTTTTGAAAATTTATGTTATTACAAATATTAAAAAACAAAATTCTCTATCCGACACATTTAAATTTTTTATTATATCTTCTATAGATTTAAAGATATATATAGATATATAATCTATAAAATAATCTGTTGTAGTAAATGTCATAGCCTGCTCACAACCCAAACATCTCCATGGTAACTACTTGAGAAATTAAAATTTCTGTAATTGACAGATAAATGTCACTAATGTCAGTGTCAAAAATTCAGAGATAGTATACTGAAGGCTTTTTCTGGGAACGATATTTAATATTTCTTATTGTATTATTAATTATATATTTAAAATTATAGGTATACTACATGAACCCTTCAGAAATAACGCCATTCCTGTTAATGAATTGGAAAAACCTCGAACATTTAGAAGAAATGGAGAAAACTTGCTCATAGAATGAATTTAAAATGACAGAAAATACGTAAATATAAAGATTAGCTGTAATTAGATTTTTTTGTGTGTTCAAGAAATGTTAAATACAATATATACCACAATGGAAAGGGCGCGAGAGGTATTGTGATGGCCACAACAGATTTTTTTATTCTGTATGTTGGTATGTCAGTTACCAATTCCGCCAGTTAAAAAAATTGTTGTGGCCAGCACAATACCTCTCGCCACTACCGTTTTTGGTTACATAAAAATAGGGCGCCAGCAGTCATGTGACATTGTCAAGCATACATGGGGGCCCGTGTCAGTATGACAATTAGAAATTATGTACATAGATGTCAGAATTTTTCATTAACAATTTCAGGATTTTCTAAATTCACGTAGTTAATTTGTCACCAGGAGGGTGGAATTTATTTGTCGAGGTAAATAAACAATATGGAATTGGAAAATCACTAAATTTAGAATCAAAAATTATCACATTCGACATCTATGTACATAATTACTAGCTATCATTCTGACATGGGCCCCCATATCTGCTTATCAAGGCCAACAAAGTCACACTTTAAATTTTTTAATTTTAAATTCATTCTATGAATTTTTTTTGTCCTATTCTTCTAATTTTTCGAAATGTTTCCAATTCATTGTCGGGAATGACAGTGTTTTTGAACGGTATGTAATATACCTATAATTTTAAATATTTAACTACTAATACAATAAGAAATAATATAATGTATGTACTTCCCAGCAAAAATCTTCAGTAATGTCCCTGGATTTTTGACACTGACATTTATCTGTCATTTACAAACATTTCAAATTTTCAATTGGTTTGCATTACATTATTTGTGCTGCGAGATTTATTACAACTGATTATTATATGCCTTAAATTTCTTTATCTCTAAATCTATAAAAGATATAATCAAATATTTATATGTATCTGATAGAAAATTTACTCTTTTTTAATACTAGCAAGAACATTTCAAAAAAAAATATTTAGCAGATTTATTTTTTTTAAGAATCTGCAACTTCCGGTTGTCCAATTATTACCAAAACTTTTTAGTTCTTCTTAGTTATAAATAAATAAATAAATATTTCATCACGGCATATTACCCATTGCTGGGTGTGCCAATCTGCTTCGTACACAGATATCGGTAATGATGGAATATTTGTACCGTGTGGGCCCTTACCAGGCGTCACCTCACGGGCATTCATTGCTGGCGTGGAGAGTGCGCCACAGAGGTCAATTTTGTGCCATTAAAATGCGAAGTAATTTTTGGCGTCGGTCGGGATCGAACCCGGGTCCCCAGATTCGCTACCAGACACTCAGGCACACGGCAACGAGACCCCATAGTTATTTAAACAGATATTAAGTATTATAGTTTTTGAGAAATCGTCCTTCCAACCTCCCCACACACATACACACACGTACATTCACACACACAGATATCATCGCAAAAATGTTAAAATCGGATTATAGGGACCTTAAAACATGCTTATTCAATAAAATCTCGATATGCGATTTTAGCATGATTCCAATACCTCTCTTAGCGAGAGGTAAAACGTACCGGAACGACTTTCTGGATCGTTCCGGCCCCAAAACACCCCTGTTCATACCTACAATAAACAATGCCGCATATCTTTAAAATTTATGTTAAGAAAAAGACCGTCCATAAATCATTATCACTGATCCTCTTTCTCATTAACTTTCCTTAAGCCCTGCCGTGAATAAACTAATCTGCAGAGAAGCGCGCTGGTTGCCGGTGAATTACAATATTCTGTAATCCACAAGTAAACATTTGCTCTGCACTACCCACCGACTGCTGACTACCGGGTATTGCTACCGTAGCTTTAGTCGGCAACAAGAGGCAAAAATTTACAATCCCCTCGGTAGAGAATTAGACAGCAACGCAACGATTCAAGCACGTTGCTTTCCAAACTTTGAAGAAAGGGTGGTGTGCTAACTGATCCGTCCCAGATGATCAAACAGCCGATTTTCGTATCAACTGATCCTTTTAATCCTGTGCCTTTAACGTCCAAGAAACAGATACGAATTACAATAGGTCATTAGAAATAGAATATTTACTTTAAACCATTTTTACCTTCCGTCACCTTTAGGTAAGGAAGGTATTGTCTTTGGTCAAAAAATTCAATGGAGTTTTTATTGAATAAGCACGTTTTAGGGTCCCTATAATACGATTTTACCATTTTTACGATGATGTCTGTATGTATGTGTATGTGTGCGTGTGTGTCTCTGTGTGTGTGTCAATACTTTCGGGTAGCATAACTTACCACGATTCCAAAAATTATATTTTTTTCGTATTCCACAAGTTTACATCCAGAAGAAGAGGTGATTAGATTGTGATTATAATTGGTCAACCGGAAGTACCCTAATTTGAAGATTTTAAAAGTTTTTCTTGAAAAAATTAAGATAAATATAGTTTATTGACATTTAACGTTATTATTGCTTAAAGAATATATTATTCTCTATACGATCAGACTTACCTAATTTCCTGCTTCCCTAATTATTTTAGGATAAAATTCGGCATCTGAATCGATAAGCAAAATTAATTTTATATGGTTTATAACGGCAGAAATTAGGTATAAAAATATCGAAAATCACCTCAAAAATAGCAACAGCCATGGAAATGAGACAAAACAAATAACAAATGTCCAACGGTTTACTGTCATATTAATTTAAATTGATATTTGTTAAAAATAAATTAACCTAGTTTGACAGATAAATCGTTAACATCTGTTAATTTTTTGTTTCAATTCCATGGCTATAGCTATTTTTGGGGTGATTTTCGACATTTTCATACCTAATTTCTGTCGTTACAAGGCACACAAAATTAATTTTATTTATTGATATCTTTAGAATTCTTTAACTCTATATCTGTTGAATATGAAGTATAAAATGCAATCAAATCGTATAGAGAATAATGTATTCTTTTAAGTTATTATAATATTTAACTGAGTTTTTCAAGAAAAACTATTTATACAAATGAGGATACTTTTGGTTGACCAATTATAACCAAAATCTAATCACCTCTTCTTTTGGATGTAAACTTAAGGAATACGAAAAAAATATCATTTTTGGAATCGTGGTATTGAAGTTATGCGATCCGAAACTTTCGTCACACACACATACGAGTACATACAAACATCATCGTAAAAATGGTAAAATCGTATTAAAACGTGCTAATTTACTAAAAACTCATCATTGAATTTTTTGACCAAAGACAAGTACAGTCCATACGATGTAACTTGGCGAGTTGGGGCAATTCACATTATCACTGCGGTAATGGGAAAGTTATAAAATCCATAGGCGTACCGAAGAAGAATGAAGTTCAATAAAATTACGAATATTACAAAAAAAAAATATTTATACAAAAAAAAATATTACAAATATTGGAATGAATTATTTATTATATAAATCATATTATAATTAATTATTTTTTAAATTAATAAAGTTAAGAAAATAAAACTTGTATTGCTATTGAGAAAAAAATGCACCAACGCTTATGTATGAATATAACTTCTTGGGTTGAAAAGTACCTGACACCCCGAGTTTGAGTGTATTAGGGTGAAATTTGCTTTGTGTAAGGCAATAAAACATTGTAAAATCACTATTTCACTTCTGAAGCTGTGCGGCATCAAAGTAAAAGTAAATATTTGACAAAACGCAACTTAGGAATAGTGAACTGAATTACGTCGTATGGACTGTACTATTGTTGAATGATTTTTTTCTGTTTGGTTGCAAAGGCTAAAAGTTTCAGTATCACTGTCATGACAAAGTGTTGTTAAGGGTGAAGGCAGAAAACACGGATTAAAATTTCGTCGAGTTTGCATACGCATATGCCCCCCGGGTAGGGCTATTGTTTGGACAGGAATTTTAAGCCTAATCGAAATTGGGGGAGGCACAAAATTGTGCCTTTTAAGCACATGCAGCAGTTGTTTTGATGAATAAATAAAAGCTCCATATTTGAAAATATATGATAATGATACGTTTAATTAAAACTTTACGATTTTTTTGAAACAGTAGATTGCATGAAAATTAATACGTTTAACAAAAAGCAGAAAATTAGTTTGTTGAAAAATATACTTTGACAAAAAATTCAAACAGCAGAGACAAAATGGCATTAATGAAATAATGCAATTTATGCAATTCATTCTTTGCGTTAACTTCCATTGATGTAAAAATGGTGTAAAAGTCTAAAATTATAAATAACAACAATCTATACAATTGACGCAAATTTTGTTATATTGAAATAAAATAATGCTTTTTTCCTCTCGCTAAGAGAGGTATTGGATTCATGCTAAAAATCGCATATCCAGATTTTAATGATTAAGCATGTTTTAAGGACCTACAATCCGATTTTAATATTTTTATGATGATGCTTGTGCGCGTGTGTGTGTCTGTGTGTGTGGATATATGTGTGTGTATATGTGTGTTTCTCAAAAACTATAATACTTAATATCTGACGTTTTTCTCAATCGGACATTACTGGGAAGAGCTGAAAACGTAGCAGATTCTTAAAAAAATCTTTTAAATATAATTTTTTGAATTTTTTATTCTTACTAGCATTAAAGAAGAGTAAATTCTCTATCTAATACATATAAATATTTTTATCTACAACAGTGCGCTAATATGAAATTAGTACACCAATTTGAATGTCATTATGAGTGATTTAATGACACATTATGAGTTTCATAATGACACTCAGTGTTATTATGAAAATCATAATGACACTCAGTGCCATTAAATCACCCATGCGTATTAATAACGTAGGTTACGAATGAACATTTTCCTGTTGTAGATAAAATATTGAAGGATACACATTTGATATAGCCTAATGAAACTTGCGTGATTAAAACACTCGGCTCATCGCCTCGTGATTTAACATCACACGCGTTTCATTATGAACACTATATCAAACTTGTATCCTTAATATCTATATTATATCTTTAATAGATTTAGAGATAAATATAAGGTACCTATATAATAATCTGTTGTAATAAATCTCATAGCCCAAATAATGTCATGGAAACCAATTGAAATATTAAAATGTTTGTAACTGACAGATAAATGTCAGTGTCAAAAATCCAGAGACATTACAGAAGATTTTTTCTGGGAAGTACATACATTATATTATTTCTTATTAATACTGTCAATCGCGACAATGAATTGGAAACATTTCGAAAAATTAGAGGAGTAGGACAAAATATCTTCATAGAATGAATTTAAAATTTAAAAATCTAAATATAAAGAATATAAGTAGAATTTTTGATATGGGGGCCCGTGTCAGAATGATAGCTAGTAATCATGTACATAGATGTCAAATATCATAATTTTTCATTCTAAATATTGTGATTTTCCTATTCCATATGGTTTATTTTCCTCGATAAGTAAATTCCACACTCCTGGTGACAAATTAACTACGTGAATTTAGAAAATCTTGAAAAATTCTAACATTTTACATCTATGTACATAACAATGTCACATGACTGCTCGCGCCCTATACTTATGTAACCAAAAATGGAAGTGGCGAGAGGTATTGTGCTGGCCACAACAAATTTTTACTCTTGTAGCATTAATAACTACTTACATGAAACGATATTAAAAATGTATTGATCACAGATACAAATAATTTTAACTGGAAATAATTCTATTTCTGTAAATTTAATTTTCCTGGAAATAATAACGAAAAATTCTCTTCGACAAATTAATTTTAGTTCCCCGTGTAAGTGTCGAATGCAACGTGCAATATATTTCAGAAGATAAACGGCTGTGGCAAAATTCAATTAACAAATATATAATTAGTTTTGTCTCATTGAAAAATCCGTTATAAAAAATCTGATGTGGCCAGCACATAACCTCTCGCCGTATATTTTACCTGGCTGTATGCATAAAGCAAAGATTATTTTTATAAATACAAATAATATATTCATATAAATCTATGACGTATAAACTTCTTTATTATTCAATAATAGCATGTCTCAACATAAAGATATTTTACCATAAATTATGTTACAATAAATTACAAAGTAGAGTTTACCATATATAAATATTAGGCTGGTAACAGAAATTTTCAATTCGAACAACCTTGTTTACTTTCTCTTCATATTCTTCTAGTAAAAACATTAATTTTGGGCGGTCTACAATGTATATATCTGGATTGTGCATCTATTCTTATATATCTTCTTTTACATTTTATTTTTTCATACTTGTTATATCTAAATAACCTTAATTCCCTTTAATAAAGTGACGGATAGATTGCACTCCGATTATTCTTATATCGATGTGTAATTTTGTCAATATTTACAACTTACTTGAGAAGAATTTGATAGCTTTTTCGCAATTCAAAGTTACTCTAGTCTATAGTACTGGTGTACATTGTCCCATAATGTTTGAAACAAATTTAAGTCCTTCAACCTAGACTTGTCATCTCCATAATAGTCACAGATCAAGAATTAAGGGATTCTCCAAATACATTTTTCTTTCATTACTCATTATTTCTGACACTGACATTTATCTGTCAGTTACAAATAATTTAAATTTGCAACTATTTTTCATGGCATCCTTTCGGTTGTAAAATTAATTACAACATTATTTTATATATTATATTCCTTTTATCTCTTAATCTATAAAATATGTATAAAAATATTTAAATGTATCAGAAAGAGAATTTATTTTTCTTTAATATTATCAAGAAAAATTTTCAGAAAATAATATTTAGAAGATTTTTTTTCAAGAATCTTCTACTTCCGGTTGTCCAATTGTTACCAAAACCTTTTCAGATCTTCCCATGAATGTCCGATTGGGAAATACGTTGTTAAACAAATTTTAAGTCTTATAGTTTTTGAGTAACCGTCCTTCCAACATCCCACACACACACACACATCCACACACACACACACACACACACACACACACACACACACACACACACACACACACACACACACACACACACACACAGACATCATCGTAAAAATGTTAAAATCGGATTGTAGGGACCTTAAAACGTGCTTATTCAATAAAATCTGGATATGTGATTTTTAGCATGAATGCAATACCTCTCTTAGCGAGAGGTAAAAATAAAAATACACAGTGCGAAATCCGCACATGTGTGTGTATAATTAGATATAACCCATTTAGAGAGAGTGCGATTTTGTCAGAGTTTAAATTAAGCGTGCAAGTCTATAAATACCACATCAATATTGTAGTGAAATGGAACAGAGAATGTGTTGTTGGCAAACTGACGCCTACGAGTAAACTACACGTATTTCTCAAAACATGGTTTAGGAATTCACCAGGAAAATCACGTATGACCTAAAACGATTTTTATCCTAAAATATATTAATCACATATACAAGAGTGGATCAAAAAATTCACAAAATGAAGGTTTTTTACCTTCCGTCACCTTTAGGTAGGGAAGGTCTTTGGACAACAAATTCAATGATGAGTTTTTAGTGAATAAGCATGTTTTAGGGTCCCTATAATACGATTTTACCATTTTTACGTTGATGTCTGTATGTATGTATGTATGTATGTATGTATGTATGTATGTATGTATGTATGTATGTGTGTGTGTGTGTGTGTGTGTGTGTGTGTGTGTGTGTGTGTGTGTGTGTGTGTGACAAAAGTTCCGGGTCCCATAACTTCAATACCACGATTCCAAAAATTATAATTTTTTCGTATTCCTCAAGTTTACATCCAGAACAAGTGATTAGATTTTGGTTATAATTGGTCAACCGGAAGTAGCCTCATTTGAAGATTTTTAACAGCTAAATATGATTTATTGACACAACGTTATTATACTTAAAGAATATATTATTCTCTATACGATTTGATTACATTTTATACTTCACATTCAACAGATATAAAGTTAAAGAATTATACAAAACAAAAAAGTGTACAAAACAGTTTGACACACCCACCAATGGGTAATAATGTTAAAATCATGACTGAATTATATTCCTCCCGAGATAATTTTGAAAAATATAAATGTATTTTCCATGTTCTACAATTCTCAAGGTTTAGATTAAACTTTGTGAAATCTTGTTTTAATTTTAGTCTGCGTTTCACAGCAGCATATTTGCTTCATCTAAACTTCCTTCAAATGAAAAGTTTAAATATTTCACATTCTTCAAGAAGTACAAGTAAAATTGTTCATACTCACAATATTAAAACAGACTTTATTGTGTAATAATATTAGCTTAACAATTCAATTCATAAAATATGTATTATATTTTATGTCATATTGGTTTCTAAAGCAACGTTTTTTGAATGATTTAAGAAACAAAAAGTAAACCATTAAAGTACTAGAACTTTAAAATATCATTTTAAAGTTCGAGGACTTTAAAATTTACCCTCATACTGAATCCTTTAGTTATGCGACATTAAATTGTTCTTCATCTCAGCAGCTTCATCCTAAATATGTCGAGGATTGTATTTTTTCTTTACTTATAGCGACTATTAAATAATGTTAATGAAACCAGAAAAAATTCAATTTCAAAATGTCAAAATTCCCGGGCCCCGTAATATCAACGAGCCCCGGAACCGGAAGTTGTCTAGTTTCACTAGGATACAACTTCTAAGTCAGCTTCTATGAAGCCATCGTCAGAAGTCGCCAGCACAACAAGTAACCATAGACGCGTTTCGCACTTATTGGTGCTCTTCAGTATGGTGTAATCTGTGTTCTCCGCTCGATCCTCCACAGTGAGGGGACTCCTGTAGCAGAGACAATGACTCATAAGTTGTATCCTAGTAAAACTAGACGTACTGTGTATTTTTTATTATTTTTGTTCGTTTCACGAAGAAATTCGCAATTTGCTTTTTGCAGTTTCCACTTGTATGATATATATTTTGTTTATTTTTAGTTTTCAAACCATTTGTTACTTTGTATTATATGATAAGACTAACAAAAATGGTTGTTTTTCTTTTATTTCACATCTAAAAAATATGATGTGGCCAGCACAATACCTTTCGTCAATCCTGTGTATTATGTATAAATTCCATACATAAATATTCTTGCAACAAATTTTAAATTTCCAGTAAACTTATTTCATAAACAAACTATGCAAATTGCACTTGACACTGACATCTTTTTCTTTAGCTTTTCCCATTCGTTATGGGTCGCTATTTTTTATTTTCTTCCACTCATTTCTGTTTTGCGTGTCGTTCTTATTCAGTTCGTTTTCTCTCTTCCTCTGTTTCTTCAACCTTCTATTTCGAAGCTATTCATTTTTTTCCTATATATTCTCCATCTATCCTCAAATCATGTTCAAACCAATAATCGTAATCGTCTCTCTTGTCTCTTTCTAGAAACTTGTAATACTAGAGTTATTTTCCTTATTCTTTCATTCCTTTGATACTGACATCTGTCAATTTGTATTATCTGAATATATTAGAAGTTTCCATGGTTAGCATAGCTGGCTGATTTATGAAATTTAATATTTTTATAATTCTTTAACTTTATAGATAAAGTATAAAATGCAATCTAATCGTATAGAGAATAATATATTTTTTAAGTTATAATAACGTTAAATGTCAATAAATGATATTTAACTGCGTTTTTTCAATAAAGACTGTTAAAATCATCAAATGAGAGTACTTCCAATTGACCAATTATAACCAAAATCTAATTACCTCTTTTTCTGAAGGTATAAACTTGAGGAATACGAAAGAAGTATAATTTTTGAAATCGTGGTATTGAAGTTATGCGATCCGAAACTTTCGTCACACACACACACATAAATACATACAGACATCATCGTAAAAATTGTAAAATCATATTATAGGGACCCTAAAACATGCTTATTCACTAAAAACTCATTATTGAATTTTTTGATCAAAGACAATACCTTCCTTACCTAAAGGTGACGGAAGGTAAAAAACAGTTAAGAGCTTCAAGGTACTTGAATTATAGTATTGGAGTTATCGCGGCCGAAAAGATCCTCACACATACAAGCACACGCGCATACACACACAGACATCATTGTATAAAAATAGTAAAAACGTCTTGTGGAGACCCTCACTACCGAATTTTTGGACCGAAAACATTACCTCAATGTATGTAGGTTGGCGGGAGGTAAAAATATATTGCATACCCCATTGGACATTAGAGGGACTTACGCGTAAAAAAAATACAGGAAACAATGTGTATTTGTGGCAGAAAGTCATTAAATTTGGCAAAATCTTCTCGGTGAATAATGAGTTCGTGTGTGTTGGTGAACTAATAAATGACAGCTAACGTGTTAAAATACTTTTCATCGTTTATATAAATGCGAGTCGATAATCCTCGCTGTTCCCAGGCTGTATAAA
Organism: Harpalus rufipes; assembly: GCA_951394225.1. Classification (NCBI taxonomy): domain Eukaryota; kingdom Metazoa; phylum Arthropoda; class Insecta; order Coleoptera; family Carabidae; genus Harpalus; species Harpalus rufipes. The sequence continues at coordinate 86,017,867 of OX596274.1, forward strand.
GATTGATGGCCCCGAAATTTGCGAGATGGTCGGAGTAACAAGGGAATCATATATTATATTTTACACTCGTTTCGGGATATTTATAAAGCTCAAACTCTACCTGCGATGATATATCTGAATATAACATTTTTCGGAAGGATAACTTTCTTCTCCCCACGAACCAGGGGAGAGATAAAGATATGATTTTAACGAGAATATCATCGTTGTTTTATTTAAAATGTTAATTTGTGTCAGAACACAGAGAAAATTATTTAATTTATAATTATGAAAGAAAAATTGGCTAAATACTTAAACTAATGGCAGTATTACACTTGACGATAAATCGACCGATTTATTGATCAACTTGTGATCTTCAATTATCGGTACGTGTAAAACAGAAATTTTGGAGAATTTTTCGTTACTTTTTTAGTACCAAATCTTATAGTCTTTGCCATTTCAAACAGTATTTGATGTATGGTTGTTTGTAAGGTTATAAATACACATATTCACTAGTTTTATTCTTTTTTAACAAATACGCTACAAGAAAAAATATATACACTCACTAGGTTAAACTCTAACCTCAGAAACATATAAAATAATATTAAAAAGCTGATAGCCCAAATTTCAACAACAATAAATTGAAAGAAAACCGATCACTGTAAATTATCAACGCCGTTTAAGATAAATTGATCGATTTATCCGTCAATAAATTGAACAATTAATTGGTAAGTGTAAAACCCAAATAGTTACAAAATAATCTGATGTGGCCAGCACATTACCTTCCGTCAATCCTGTGTATTAATTATAAATTCCATACATAAATTTTCTTGCAAAAGATTGTATATTTCCAGTAAAATTATTTTATAAACAAACTATGCAAATTGCACTTGACACTGACCTCATCTTCTTCTTTAACTTTTCCCATTCGTTAGGGGGCGCTACTTTTTATTTTCTTCTTCCACTCATTTCTATTTTGCGTGTCGTCCACATTCAGTTCCTTTTCTCTCAAGTCTCTCGCAATACAATCCTTCTATCTTATCTTTGATCTTCCTTTGTTTCGTCTACCTTCTATTACTAAACTATTCAGTCTTCTTGCAATATATTCTTCATCTCATCTCATAACATGTTCTAACCAATTGTAATAATTTCTCTTGTATCTTTCTATAAACTTCTGTCACTCGAGCCATTTCCCTTATTTTTTCATTCCTTATCCTATCTTTCCGTATCTTCACCAATATCTATTTCAACATTCCCATTAAATAATCTATTGAATATAAAGTATGATATGCAATCAAATCGTATAGATAATAATATATTCTTTAAGTTATAACAACGATAAATGTCAATAAATCAAATTTAACTGTTAAATCTTCAAATGAGACTACACACATACATACATACAGACATCATCGTAAAAATAGTAAACTCGTATTATATAGATCCTAAAACATGCTTATTCACTAAAAACTCATCATTTAATTTTTTGACCAAAGACAATACCTTCCTTTCCTTAAGGTGACGGAAGGTAAAAAGTGCAATAAAACCCTATATTTTTGCCAGTCCTGGTTAAAATATAGAATTCAGAAGTAAAAGAAAACCTACAATCAACAAAAGTAAAATTTGGTAATCATATTTCAATATACAAACTGTACGACTAATTATACTCGTAATTATATAACCAACACTATAAATATCATTAAAATCATAACTATCAAAACGAAATAAAATATCTATTAATAACTACATTCTCATTTCATCAACATATACGTTTCACTTTTATTTGAATTAAAATCAACATTCACACATCAAAAGTGAAATTTACTCTACAAAAAATATCGCACAGGTAGATGCAGGCTTTTAAAAACCTTGACACCAAAACATTCTAGTGGGTCATTTAATTATAGAGAAGTGCATTCTCAACAACTTTTCAACGACTATAACTGGCTGACTATAACAAGTGTTGAGACACTGCATGGACAAAATCCCGACTAAGGAAGGGTCATTATTTCATTGGGAGCCGCAATTTGATGAAACAATTGACGGACGGAAAGGATTTCATTGACGGAGAGGTCAGTGGCGTCCAACCCGGAAAAAATTGCAAAAAAAATCGATGTGTATGTGACGATCGTTTCGAATCGCATAACTCCAATAACACGATTCCAAAAATTATATTTTTTTCGTATTCCTCGAGTTTAGCCATATGCAGACGTGATTAGATTTTTGTTATAATTGGTCCACCGAAAGTACCCTCAATTGCAACTTTTAACAGTTTCTCTTTTGAAAACGCAGTTAAATATCATTTATTGACATTTAATGATTAGCAATGAGTGCCCGTGAGGTGACTCCTGGTAAGCGCCCACACGGTACAAGTATTCCATCATTACCGACATCTGTGTACAAAGCAGATTGGCACACCCAGCAATGGATAATATGCCGTGATGAAATATTTATTTATTTAAATTTCATAAATCAACCAACTCTGCTAACCATGGAAACTGCTAATATATTTAGATAATACAAATTAACAGATGTCAGTATCAATGAAAAGAAAATGAATACGGCAGAGGCTAGGGTATTGAAATAGATGCTGGGGAAGACACAGAAAGATAGTGTAAGGATAAGGAATGAAAGTAAGCGAAATGGCTCGAGTGATAAAGTGTCTAGAAAGATACAAGAGAGACGATTACATTGGTTTGAATATGTCATGAGGAAAGATGAAAAATATATTGGAAGAAGAATGAATAGCTTAGTAATAGAAGGTAGAAGAAACTGAGAAAGACCAAAGATAAGATGGAAAGACTGTTTTGCGGAAGACTTGAGAGAAAAGAACTGAATGATGACGATACGCAAAACAGAAATCAGTGAAAGAAGAAAATAAAAAACAACGACTCCTAACGAATGAGAAAAGCAGAAGAAGATGTATGAAATAATTTTACTGGAAATATAGGATACTTAGCAAGAAAATTTATGTATGGAATTTGTACATAATACACAGGATATACGGAAGGTAATGTGCTGACCACATCAGATTTTTTTCTTTTTGAAAAACACGTTAATAATAATTACATCATTATCTTTCTTATTATAATAATAATGAAGTAATATTTACAAGATTTTCATAAAACCTTAGTTTAATAGGCATATTATTTCCCATGATTTTCACATTTTGTTAATATTATTTTTATTATTATTATATAGTACGATTGATCAAAAAATCTTCATGCTTACGAACCATATAATAAGAAGCATTCTTTTAATTGATGTGGAAGATTAACTCCCAAATCGAGATTTCTCTAAAAACTGATTAACTACTACAAAAAATAACAATTTAATAAAAAAACTAATACAAAATAGTCACATTACAAGTTAATTTCTTTTTTCTTTAATGATATATATATCTCAATAATGTTTTTAAATGATAATTACATTTTGACCGTTAAATAAATAGAGGTTAATAGAAATACTTGATTCCTTAATTCATTATCAAGTTTTTATTCATTAAATATAACGGTATTATAACATTTTTTTTAAGATTAGCTTCTGTGGTTAACAATACTAATAATTAGTTACATTTTATGCTTGATTTCTTCTATGTAGAGCATGAGAAAGGATGATAGGAAATCCTATGTTTTATTTACCAATTATTAATTATATATTATTATTTTAATTTTTGTATAGATTTTACAAAAGATGAATATGTAAATACATCATTACAGTATATTGCTAGTCCATAGGTTTTATTTATATTTTGTATAGCTGCATAATCGTATAGCTATAATTAAGTTAATATATTATTAGTGAGGCGTTATATTATATGAATAACACAAAATCAATTGACGAATTATTAAGGGAGTTAATTCGATGCTAAATTGACCTAACCTAACAATATTACCCATTGCTGGATGTGCCAACTGCAAGGAAGAAAATAAAAGCAAGACAAACATCTAGTAATATAGAACTACGAAAAATATTTGCAAAATGCTGTATATGGAGTAATTTTATAAATGCGAACCATCCATCCATCAAATGAACTTCATTGAATAAGCTTGCAATAGGCGGTACTTTTTGTTCTAACAGGTCTGTTCGTTTATTGCAGCATTGAATCGTGTTTAATTTTAGTTTATCGGTATCTCTGTCCACATGAACATCATTTATAGTGTGTGTAAATGTTTATTAACTGTTTCTATTATTATTAATAGTGTTTTTAGTATGTGTTAAATGTAAATAATTTTGTAACGTTCATTGTTAGTGGTAGTAACAATTAAAAATAGTGCAATAACAACCTGAAATTGATGAAGATACAGAGATTGTAAGTCAATATAAAATATTTATAAATAATATAAAACGGCAGGAAAACAGTAATTCTAAATATATAAATAGTAGACTAGAACTGTTCAAAAGTATTGAAACGAAAGACTTTCACTATTCGTTAAGAGTCGAATGAAATTTTCATTCGTCTCCAGCGAATTCGAATTAAGCGAATGGCCAAGAATACTGTCGTATTTGCGCGAATACGAGTAATCTAGGCAAATACGAATAGAGGCCCTGGAGTCGGAAGTACTATCATACGAAATTAAAAATAATCCTATTTCATAGAAATACCAAAATGAATAGTTTAAAAGTGAAAATATTTTTTAACTCTCGCTGAGAGGTATTGGATACATACTAAAAATCGCATACCTAGATTTTAGTGAATAAACACGTTTTAAGGTCCCTACAATCAGTTATAACATTCTTGCGATGATGTCTCTGTGTGTGTGTGTGTGTGTGTGTGTGTGTATGTGTGTATGTGTGTATGAGTGTGTATATGTGTGTGGGGGGATGTTGGAGGTATGGTAGTTTAAAAAAAAAATCTAAATTTTTTTTTTTTTAAATCAAGTATTTAAAATTATAGGTATATTAATATTACATATATCCTTTAAGAAATACCGCTAATACCGTCAATGAATTTTGAACATATTAGAAGAGTAGGACAAAATTTGTGTGTACAAGAAATGCAAAATTCGTTACTTAAAGGGCGCGAGCAGTCTTGTGACTTTAGCCTTGGCAATCAGATATGGGGGTCCGTGCCAGAATAACAGCTAGTAGTTAATTACATAGCTGACAAAAGTGTCATACGTCATAATTTTTCATTAAAAATGTTTGTCATCAGTAGTAGTAGTAGTAGTCGAGGAAAATAATCCACATGGATTTGGAAAATCATGGTGTTTTGAATTAAAAATTATGATACTTGACACCTATGTACATTATTACTAGCTGTCATTCTGACATGGGCCTCATATTTGCTTGCTAAGGCCAACAAAGTCACATGACTGCTCGCGCCTTATGTAACAAAATAAAAATGGTGGGAAGTACAACAGATATTTTATAATCAAAATAAACGAAAAATGTTTAAAATATTTTAAATGCACACCTGTTTTGTTCTTCTGCTATTATGCAGGTACCGTAGTCATTCATCTATTTTCAGCAAAACATAGTGTAACATTTATTTATTTGGGTGATGTGTAAAAATCAGAGAAATATGATTAATTAATATAATACGTTTATTGAACTATAAATAATTACAATAAATATTAAAAGCCTAATAAAAATAACTACACTATGATTAAATAATTATAAACATTAATTTAAAACTAAGAATATTATTAAATACTTAAACACTAAGATTATTTATTTAAACAATATTTATATAACTACATTTATTTTTGTTCACAACTCGTAGACTGTTTATTTATATCACCAATTGTTCATTGCTCGTTGCTTCTATATAACAGACTGTCTCCTCGGCTGTCCTCCCGACGGTATTTATACAGCCCATGTTCTTCTGGAATTTTCCCACGCGACAATGACTTCGAATACAAAGGATCAACCCACCGGATGTAATTAAACCAGTGTAGACGCCACCATAACAAAAATTAATAAAATGTACGCTTTGTACTTAAACTACTATTCAATTTATAAGGATTAATATGAAGTAAAAACATCTTTTATATTTAATTTTAATTTATCGTTATTTCCCATTTTTCTTGACCTATTGCGTCAATCTTTTCTAAACATTTTATACTTTCGTGTTTGTAAATGAATGCCCTATTTTATTTTCACTATAGTGCGGCATTTTTTTGGTTATGTAATATACCAACAGAGTAGTTACATATATGTCAGATTGATTTGTAAAGGTGGTAAATGTGTCAATACAGTGCCATTAGTTCCTGACTAAACGTTTCCATTAAGAAGTGACATTTCTCAACATTGTATAGTTAGAAATTTGGACAGCGAGCGTTTTTTCTACTTTGTCGCGCTCGAGCGACAAAGTGACATTTTGCGGTGACAAAAGAGAGCGCAAATGGCTACTTTCTATGTAGACTGCAGAAAAAATAATTTAAACATCAACTTTCATTCCTAGTCATCCCCTTTAACTCGTTTAGCTGTTACACCCTGTGTAGGTAAGTATTTAAATTTATAAAAATTAAATAGCGGGATTTAATGTAATATTCTATAGCCACATCGGATTTTTATCTTAGTAACTCCATGAATAAATATGTACAATAAGTGTTCTCCTTACATTTTTACCTCTCGCTAAGAGAGGTATTGCATTCATGCTAAAAATCGCATATCCAGATTTTATTGAATAAGCACGTTTTAAGGTCTCTACAATCCGATTTTAACATTTTTACGATGATGTCTGTGTGTGTGTGTGTGTGTGGATGTGTGTGTGTGTGTGTGTGTATGTGTGTGTGTGGGATGTTGGAAGGACGGTTACTCAAAAACTATAAGACTTAAAATTTGTTTAACAACGTATTTCCCAATCGGACATTCATGGGAAGATCTGAAAAGGTTTTGGTAACAATTGGACAACCGGAAGTAGAAGATTCTTGAAAAAAAATCTTCTAAATATTATTTTTTGAAAATTTTTCGTGGTAATATTAAAGAAAATTAAATTCTCTATCTGATACATTTAAATATTTTATTATATATTCCATAGATTTAGAGATAAAAGAAGTATAATATATAAAATAATCTGTTGTAATAAATTTGACAGCCGAAAGAATGCCATGAAAAATAGTTGATAATTTAAATTATTTGTAACTGACAGATAAATGTCAGTGTCAGAAATAATGAGTAATGAAGGAAAAATGTACTTGGAGAATCCCTTAGTTCTTGATCTGTGACTATTATGGAGATGACAAGTCTAGGTTGAAGGACTTAAATTTGTTTCAAACATTATGGGACAATGTACACCAGTACTATAGACTAGAGTAACTTTGAATTGCGAAAAAGCTATCAAATTCTTCTCAAGTAAGTTGTAAATATTGACAAAATTACACATCGATATAAGAATAATCGGAGTGCAATCTATCCGTCACTTTATTAAAGGGAATTAGTGTTATTTAGATATAACATGTATGAAAAAATAAAATGTAAAAGAAGATATGTAAGAATAGATGCACAATCCATATATACATTTTAGACCGCCCAAAATTAATGTTTTTACTAGAAGAATATGAAGAGAAAGTAAACAACGTTGTTCGAATTGAAAATTGCAGTTACCAGCCTAATATTTATATATGGTAAACTCTACTTTGTAATTTATTGTAACATAATTTATGGTAAAATATCTTCATGTTGAGACATGCTATTATTGAATAATAAAGAAGTTTATACGTCATAGATTTATATGAATATATTATTTGTATTTATAAAAATATTCTTTGCTTTATGCATACAGCCAGGTAAAATATACGGCGAGAGGTTATGTGCTGGCCACATCAGATTTTTTTTTCACGGATAAATCAAATAACATTTTTAATGAGTAAACATAAACAGTCCCTTCATGGTCATTATATGTATAATCAACACTGACTGTGTATACTGACTACATTACGCACAAATACTAATCAGTAATAAACACAGCCTGCTGTTTATTTTCTCTCTTCCTCTCTCCACGTCATCATCATTTCTTTCATGTGAACTTCCTTTTCTTATAACCTGTAGTACGTTACTCTACCACTACTCTCGAAGGCCGTCTTGTTTTATACAACAATCAGACAGCAAGTTCACAGGCACAAGCAATGCGATGCAGCGAGCGACTGGCACTGGTCGAAGAACCAACGGTCTCTGGTGTTTACCTCAACCTCTGCTTCACCTGACCGTTGGCGTTGTACTCACTCGTAGCCGTAGCCAAGCCGGTCACAGTTCCCGCGCGAGCGTGGCCACAGTCTTTAAATGCATTCCAGCAGAAGGATTACAAAACCGTTGGATTTGCCACAGAAAAGAGTTACGCAAATGTGAAACAAACATACGGGAAAACGGATTGTGAAGATATTTGAAGAAAGTTGTTTATATTTGGAAAATGCAATTAATCATGTAGAGTACAAAATATTCTTTATCTAATATTTAAAAACATAACACATTGCGTGGTTCCAAGAAAAATGCTTCAATTGAAGATACTTCCGGTTGACCAATAATTACCAAAATCTCATATCTATATACAAAAACAGATTGGCACACTCAGCTATGAGTAATATGCCGTGATGAAATATTTATTTTTATTTATTTTTCTTATATAGGTATAAAAATAAGGAAAACAAAAAAAATCTAATGCGTATTATTTATAAATTTTTTTGGAAAAGATTCTAAATTTCCAGTAAAATTATTTCATAAACAAACTATGCAAATTGCACTTGACACTGACATCTTTTTTCTCTTTAGCTTTTCTCATTCGTTAGGCATCGCTATTTTTTATTTTCTTCTTCCACTCATTTCTGTTTTTCTGTGTCGTTCTCATTCAGTTCCTTTTCTCTCAAGTCCCGCAATACAGTCCTTCCATCTTATCTTTGGTCTTCCTCTGTTTCTTGAGCCTTCTATTACTAAGCTATTCATTCTTCTTCCAATATATTCTTCATCTTTCCTCATGACATGTTCAAACCATAATCGTCTCTCTTGTATCTTTCTAGAAACTTGTAACTCTAAAGTTATTTCTGTGTATTATGTATAAATTCCATACATAAATTCTTCTTGCAAAAGATTCTAAATTTTCAGTAAAATTATTTCATAAACAAATTGTGCAAATTTCACTTAATACTGACATATTCTTCTTCTTCTTTAGCTTTTCCCATTCGTTAGGGGTCGCTATTTTTTATTTTGTTCTTCCACGCATTTCTGTTTTGCGTGTCGTTCTCATTCAGTTCCTTTTCTCTCAAGTCTTCTGCAATACAGTCCTTCTAATCTTTGGTCTTCCTCTGTTTTTGCAACCTTCTATTAGGTACTAAGCCATCCATTCTTCTTCCAACATATTCTTTATCTTTCCTCATGACCTGTTCAAACCAATGTAATCATCTCTCTTGTATCTCTCTAGAAACTTCTAACTCTAAGTTATTTCCCTTATTCTTTCATTCCTTACCGTATCTTTCCGTGTCGTCCTCGTCCCCTCGTTTATCGCAACATCTTCATCTCTGCCACATTCATTTACTTTTCATTAATACTGACATCTGTCAATTTGAATTATCTGAATATATTATCAGTTTCCATGGTTAGCCTAGCTGGCTGATTTATGAAATTTAATATCTTTATGATTCTTTAACTATATATCTATTGAATATAAAGTATAAAATACAATCACATCGTGTAGAGAATAATATATTCTTTACGTTATAATAACGTTAAATGTCAATAAATGATATTTAACTGATTTTTTCAAGAAAAGCTGTTATAATATTCAAATGAGGGTACTTCCGGTTAACCAATTATAACCAAAATCTAATCACATCTTCTTCTGGAATACGAAAAAAATATAATTTTTGGAATCGTGGTATTGAAGTTATGCGATCCGAAACCTTTGTCGCACACACACACAGACATACACCATACATACAGACATCATCGTAAAAATGGTAAAATCGTATTACATAGACCCTGAAAGGTGCTTATTCACTAAAAACTCATCATTGAATATTTTGACCAAAGACAATACCAGTACCTTCCTTACCTAAAGGTGACGGAAGGTAGAAACAATTTTTACCTCTCGCTAAGAGAGGTATTGGATTCATGCTAAAAATCGCATATCCAGATTTTATTGAATAAGCACGTTTTAAGGTCCCTACAATCCGATTTTAACATTTTTACGATGATGTCTGTGTGTGTGTGTGTGTGTGTGTGTGTGTGTGTGTGTGTGTGTGTGTGTGTGTGTGTGTGTGTGTGTGTGTGTGTGTGTGTGTGTGTGTGTGGATGTGTGTGTGTGGGATGTTGGAAGGACGGTTACTCAAAAACTATAAGACTTAAAATTTGTTTAACAACGTATTTCCCAATCGGACATTCATGGGAAGATCTGAAAAGGTTTTGGTAACAATTGGACAACCGGAAGTAGAAGATTCTTGAAAAAAAATCTTCTAAATATTATTTTTTGAAAATTTTTCTTGATAATATTAAAGAAAAATAAATTCTCTTTCTGATACATTTAAATATTTTTATACATATTTTATAGATTTAGAGATAAAAGGAATATAATATATAAAATAATGTTGTAATTAATTTTACAACCGAAAGGATGCCATGAAAAATAGTTGCAAATTTAAATTATTTGTAACTGACAGATAAATGTCAGTGTCAGAAATAATGAGTAATGAAAGAAAAATGTATTTGGAGAATCCCTTAATTCTTGATCTGTGACTATTATGGAGATGACAAGTCTAGGTTGAAGGACTTAAATTTGTTTCAAACATTATGGGACAATGTATACCAGTACTGTAGACTAGAGTAACTTTGAATTGCGAAAAAGCTATCAAATTCTTCTCAAGTAAGTTGTAAATATTGACAAAATTACACATCGATATAAGAATAATCGGAGTGCAATCTATCCGTCACTTTATTAAAGGGAATTAAGGTTATTTAGATATAACAAGTATGAAAAAATAAAATGTAAAAGAAGATATATAAGAATAGATGCACAATCCAGATATATACATTTTAGACCGCCCAAAATTAATGTTTTTACTAGAAGAATATGAAGAGAAAGTAAACAAAGTTGTTCGAATTGAAAATTGCTGTTACCAGCCTAATATTTATATATGGTAAACTCTACTTTGTAATTTATTGTAACATAATTTATGGTAAAATATCTTCATGTTGAGACATGCTATTATTGAATAATAAAGAAGTTTATACGTCATAGATTTATATGAATATATTATTTGTATTTATAAAAATATTCTTTGCTTTATGCATACAGCCAGGTAAAATATACGGCGAGAGGTTATGTGCTGGCCACATCAGATTTTTAGAATTGTATTATTGAATTTATCGAAGACTATAGAATCGTCAGACACACAAACACACTCAGGCACATATATATAGATATCATAAAAATAATAAAATCCTAGGGACCCTAAAACGTGCTTATTCATTACAAACTCACGATCGAATTAATCTGACAAAGACAATACCTACCTTCGTTTCCTATAGGTGACGGGAGGTGAAAATAAACTTTATTTTGTGCGTTAAAATTATGTCAAAATGACCCAATTTCAAATCAGAAAATTTATACTTGTTTTGATCACGATGTGAAATACCAGAATATTATAAAAATAAAATAAATACCTCATAATCATAATAGGAATAATTTGCTGGTAAGATTATTTTCTAAATGACGAGTGACAGCTGGTTAACGTTGCGCCTCTAACGGGATTAACAAGGAAACACGTATCACTTTGGACACGCTTTTCAAAGAGTGAAACAACCAGTACCAGTAGTACTTTAATTCTTAATATATTTTATCTATAGCCCTTTCGGTCTGTGATTCGCAATCTAAATCATCAAAGTGATCATGATTAAGAAGTATGTTTTTTCGTTTCTTATTCGTTATCCCCACTTTCTCATTTTGTGATCACTAGACAACCTTCCCCTTTCCCCTTCTGAATCATCTTTTTTGAGTGAATACACGGATTACAAATTTACAATCAAAACAATTTTTGAATTATTAGTTAACGATTACAAGATTCAACGGTTTTCTCATTTCGACAGAAAACTATAATATTTTTTACGAGACTTTTTCAACAACTCCAATAAATTTTTAATCATATACATACCTACTTCAAGTTTTTAGTGATTCGGCTACAGATAAACAAAATTTTCAGTTAAATTTAGGATGACTTTTTATGTGCGAACTTTTTATAACGACCGTTACAATTTTTTTCTGTTAGATAATGAATAGAGGTAAACACATACAAAAAATTTGAAAATTTAAATTTATCTTACCAAAACAAGTGTATAACTTACTACTTTCCTAATATTTTAACTACGTGTTCCAAATTTTATATTTTAATATATATACCTATATTCACTAACATTTTTACCTTCTGTCACCTCTAGGTAAGGTAGATATTGTCTGGTCAATAGTTTTCAATGAATAAGCACGTTTTAAGGTCCCTACAATACGATTTTACTATTTTTACGATGATGTCTGTATGTATGTAAGTATGTGTGTATGTGTGTTCGTGTGTGTGACTACAATTTCAGCTGCGATATCTTCAATACTAGAATTCCAAAAGTTACAATTTTTTACGTATTCCTCGTCCCTACATCCATATGCAAATTTGATTAGATTTTGGTTATAAATGGTCAACCGGAAATACCCTGATTTCAAGATTTTAACAGTTTTTCTTGAAAAAACGATATATTAGAATAGAGTAGAAATTCAACATTTCTAAATTTTCTGAGTGATAGTATTTGAACTAGAGTGGTGGAAAAATCCATACACAGACACAGTCACACCCACAGACATCATCGTGAAGTCCGAGTTCTGTGCGTTAGGTATCGTTTCTGTCAGTTGTTTTTATAAAATTTGCACGCTCAGATTGTTTTAATCACTTATTTCAGTTACCTATATTATAATGCAGAATTGTCAAAATTTTGACAGCCCGATCGGCTTTTGTATTTTGCATTAAATTGTCAGAAATATGTCGTGTTTGGTATCAAATGGCAGGTCTTGTTAAGGGCTGTCAGTCACCAGTGTCAAAAATTTGACAGATCGATCGGCTTTTGTTTTTTGCATAAAGTTGTGATAAATATGTCGTGTTTGGTGTCAAATGAAATGTTTTCTGACGGACTATCATGCAGAATTATTAAAATTTAGCCATCTTGATCAGCTTTTGTTTTTTTGAAAAACTCGTCATGTTTGATATCAAATGAGAGATCTCGTTAAGGACTGTCAGGTACATGTGTCAAAATTTTTAACAAGTTGATTGGATTTTGGTTTTGGCATAAAGATAATTCCGAGGATAATTCGTTTGAGAGAAGGAAGCGTTGGCACTTCGAGTTTAAAGTATGCTTAAACGGATTGGATGTACGTGTAGACCATCATAAAACACTATCGGTGGAGCCCTAGGGGAAGTCGGCGTACCCGAGTTTTCGCTAGTCTCTATATATACTACTTTTGAGGATAGCGGGTAACAAAATGTGATATTTATATAAAATAAAATGGAATTGGCGTGAGGTACTGTGCCAGTCACAACAAATTATTAATTTTTAATTAGTCCAGTCGGATAACTTTTTAAACGTCTAGTCTAAATAAAATTACATAAAACTCATTTATTCACTTTCTTTTTATTTGTTACTAAACAATTATGAAAATTCTATGTATAAATAATAGGTAACAGTATATGAGCTTTATTATGTCTAAACAGACATTATATAACACTGTAATTTTATACTCTGTTTCAAAACAAATATATATGTATATGGACATAAAAGTTTCACTCTTACAATAACAGTTATGTTGAATGAACGTTCAGATACACGGCGAAGTACAATGAAGATGATAAAGTGAAGAGAAAATAAAATTCATTTTGTTTTTAACAAAATTTGTTTAATAGTGAACAATTACTTTTCTATAATAACGTAGAATGAATAAATATACTGTGTTTATCCCCTAAAGTTTATAATCATTTCTAGCAACATTTTTGTGTTGATATATTTTTACCTCTCGCTAAAAGAGGTATTGTATTCATGCTAAAAATCGAATATCCAGATTTTAGTGAATAAGCACGCTTTAGAGTCCCTACAATCCGATTATAACATTTTTACGACGATATATGTAATGTATGTATGTATGTGTGTGTGTGTTAGAATGTTGCAGGTATGATTTCTCAAATTCTATAAGACTAAAGACCTGTGTAACAACGGATTTCTGAATCTAACAGTAATGGATAGAGTTAAATAGGTTCTGGTAACAATTGGACAACCGGAACTGGTCGTTTTTAAAAAAATATTCTAAATATTATTTTTGAAAATTTATGTTACTACAAATAATAAAGATAATTAAATTCTCAATCTGATACATTTAATTTTTTTATTATATTTCGTATAGGTTTAGAGATATAGTATATATTAATACAGAATAATCTGTTTTAATAAATCTCGTTGCCCAAAAAACAGTACAGATATTTAAATGTTTGCAATTGACAGATAAATGCATAATGTCAGTGTCAAAAATCAGCATTTTTACTAACATTACTGGAAGATTTTTCTGGGAGGTACGAGTACATTTAATATATCTTATTGTATTATTAATTAAATATGTATTTAAAATTATAGGTATATTAATTTTACATATATCCTTAAGAAATACTGCTAATACCGTCAATGAATTTAAAGAATTTTAAACATATTAGACGAGTAGAACAAAATTCCTCATAGAACGAAAGAAGAGATACAATTTCAATTATTTGCGTGTACAAGAAATGTAAAATTCGTTACTTATAGGGCGCGAGCAGTCATGTAACTTTGTTGGCCTTGGCAAGCAGATATGCGAATCCGTGTCAGAATGATGGTTAGAAAATCATGAAAAATTATTATATTTGACACCTATGTACATTATTACTAGCTGACACGGGTCCTCAGATCGGCTTGCCAAGGCCAACAAAGTCACATAACTGCTTTATGCAACACAAAACAAAAATGGCGAGAGGTATTGTGCTGACCACAACAGATTTTGTATACTCCAAGGATTGTAATAAAACGATTAAATCTCTTAGCACCCTTATTACAAATTGCTTGAAGTTTATAAAATTTGTAAAGACCCAAGAAAATTGTTTTCTTTTTGATTACATAATTCAGCTTTAAGTATACTTAATATTTACATACATATATTATGTTATGTGAATGACCTTATGATTGTTTTTTATTTGATATATGTATATTATCATTAATCATTAGCATTACTGCGAATGGGAATATGCAAACATTGTGAAACTAGTGAATGTATTTATATTTTTATTTATTGCGGGTAATATTTTAGATAAATAAATAAATACATATATCATCACGGCATATTACCCATTACTGGGTGTGCCAATCTGGCTTTATACGCAGATATCGATATGATGTTGACATATTCGTGCGGGCGTTTACCAGGCGTCACCACACAGGCACTCATTGCCAGCGTAGAGAGTGCACCACAAGGGTTACTTAAATATCATTTAAAATTCGGTCGGTTCGAACTTGGGTCTCTAGATTCGCGATCAGACAGACAAACGGCCACTTAGTAAAAGCAGTAAAAGTAATTGAAAGGTGTTATATCGTTTTATGACGATTCTTTAAATTAAAAAATGTTGCTAGCACAATATATTCCGCCAATCCTGTGTATTATGCATAAATTCCATTCATAATTTTTCTTGCAAAAGATTCCAAATTTCCAGTAAAATTATATCATAAACAAACTATACAAGACACTGAAATCTTCTTCTTCTTTGGCTTTTCCCATTCGTTAGGGGTTGCTATTTTTTATTTTCTTCTTCCACTCATTTCTGTTTTGCGTATCGTTCTCATTCAGTTCCTTTTCTCTCAAGTCTTCCGCAATACAGTCTTTCCATCTTATCTGTGGGGTGGAAGTAAAATATGTTATTTCCAACCCTAGAGATTGTCATTGCAGTTAGGAATGACGTATTTCCCAACCTGTAAAAGGTTAAGAATAGACATATTACTATAATGATTGTGAATAAAAATATATATTCTTCTCTAATTGGATGTCCCCCTTGGTCTTCTACTCGTATAAGATTTTCTTATAGTATATTATTGTATCTTTAATTATATAGAAATTATTTGAGATAGATCGTTTAGCTGTTACACCCTGTATACATAGTTGCAAAACCATAATACAAAAATCTGATGTGGCCAACACAATACCTCCCGTTTAATTTAATTTTTATTCATGTAAATGTTTAAAATCATATTAAATTTAAATACCAGGTTCGATCCCGACGCTAGCAATGAATGTCCGTCAGGTGACGCGTGGTAAACACTCGCACAGTAGAAATATGTCATCATCGTTACCGAAATGTACAAAGCAGATTGGCACAGCCAGCAATGGGTAATATGCCGTTATATTTATTTTATTTATGTATATACTTACCTATATTCCTACATATTTACTTATGCTGGAAACTGTATTAAATTCCTTTCCATTTAATTATTGTTCTATTTACTATTTTCTTTACTATTATTATTTGAAATGCTTAATTTGTTGACAGTGACATATCTGTCAGTTACAAACATTTGAGATCTGAACTGTGTAACCATGAAGCTTTTAAAATAACAAATTGCGAAAAAAATACATTTAAAGGTATTTTTTG
The DNA here is from genome assembly GCA_951394225.1 of Harpalus rufipes. NCBI lineage: Eukaryota > Metazoa > Arthropoda > Insecta > Coleoptera > Carabidae > Harpalus > Harpalus rufipes. The sequence goes on from OX596274.1 coordinate 86,034,468, forward strand.
AAGAAAAACTATCTTGAGCTTCAAGTAAACTGCCATTTCCGGTTATCCGATTGACATCAAAATCTAATGGTTCCTTTCCATATTAGAATAAGGTAGAAATACAAGGTATCAAAATTTTCTGAATGATAGTATTTGAGTTAGAATGTAAAGAGGATCCATACACACACATGCACACATACACATCATTGTGAAAATGTTAATATCGGATTGTAAGGACCTTAAAACGTAGTCATTTACCAAAATCTCGATATGCGATTTTTCGCACGAACTCTATACCTCCCTTGCCCAGGGTAGTGGAAGGTAAAAAGCGGAAAGCAATATTTATAGTAATTTTGTATATATTTTTCTGCAAAAAAGTAGGGTTAATTTCCTATTTGAGTTTCGTCAAATAGAGTTCTTTGCGTTAGGTTATCGTTACATTAAAGTATTTTTTTAAAATTGGCAAGAATAGGTAAAATCTGATTATTTTTGCAAAAAAATTGTTTCTTTATTTAAATACATACCTGGTATTTACTAATGCTAGAAATTATGTATTTTAAGTTCCTTTCCATAAAACTATTGTTCTATTTACAATTTTCCTTTTAAAACGTTACTATTATTATTTTGAAATGATTATTTTTTTTGACAGTGACATTTATCTGTCAGTTACATACATTTGAGCTGAACTATGTAACCACGGAGATGTGTTTAAAGCATAAGCTCCGAGATATAATTTTTATATTACTTTATAAATTTATCCATAAAATATATAGAAAAAGTAAAGCAAACTTGTAGAAAATGGAATAATCTTTAATTTTTACCTCTCGCTAAGAGAGGTATTGGATTCATGCTAAAAATCGCATATCCAGATTTTATTGAATAAGCACGTTTTAAGGTCCCTACAATCCGATTTTAACATTTTTACGATGATGTCTGTGTGTGTGTGTGTGTGTGTGTGTGTGTGTGGATGTGTGTGTGTGGGATGTTGGAAGGACGGTTACTCAAAAACTATAAGACTTAAAATTTGTTTAACAACGTATTTCCCAATCGGACATTCATGGGAAGATCTGAAAAGGTTTTGGTAACAATTGGACAACCGGAAGTAGAAGATTCTTGAAAAAAAATCTTCTAAATATTATTTTTTGAAATTTTTTCTTGATAATATTAAAGAAAAATAAATTCTCTTTCTGATACATTTAAATATTTTTATACATATTTTATAGATTTAGAGATAAAAGGAATATAATATATAAAATAATCTGTTGTAATAAATTTGACAGCCGAAAGAATGCCATGAAAAATAGTTGATAATTTAAATTATTTGTAACTGACAGATAAATGTCAGTGTCAGAAATAATGAGTAATGAAAGAAAAATGTACTTGGAGAATCCCTTAATGCTTGATCTGTGACTATTATGGAGATGACAAGTCTAGGTTGAAGGACTTAAATTTGTTTCAAACATTATGGGACAATGTACACCAGTACTATAGACTAGAGTAACTTTGAATTGCGAAAAAGCTATCAAATTCTTCTCAAGTAAGTTGTAAATATTGACAAAATTACACATCGATATAAGAATAATCGGAGTGCAATCTATCCGTCACTTTATTAAAGGGAATTAGTGTTATTTAGATATAACATGTATGAAAAAATAAAATGTAAAAGAAGATATGTAAGAATAGATGCACAATACATATATACATTTTAGACCGCCCAAAATTAATGTTTTTACTAGAAGAATATGAAGAGAAAGTAAACGTTGTTCGAATTGAAAATTGCTGTTACCAGCCTAATATTTATATATGGTAAACTCTACTTTGTAATTTATTGTAACATAATTTATGGTAAAATATCTTCATGTTGAGACATGCTATTATTGAATAATAAAGAAGTTTATACGTCATAGATTTATATGAATATATTATTTGTATTTATAAAAATATTCTTTGCTTTATGCATACAGCCAGGTAAAATATACGGCGAGAGGTTATGTGCTGGCCACATCAGATTTTTATAATAACAAATTAGGAAAAAAATACATTTAAAGGTATTTTTTGAAGAAAACCTATCTTGAGCCATTTCCGGTTATCCGATTGCCACCAAAATCTAATCATGATTTCAAAACTTGCTGAATGATAGTATTTGAGTTAGAGCGTAAAGAGGATTCACACACACACACACACACACACACACACACACACACACACACACACACACACACACATACAAACATACATACACACACATACATATACATACACACATACGCACAGACATCATCGTGAAAATGTTAAAAATGGATTCTAGGGACCTTAAAACGTGGTCATTTACCAAAATCTCGATATGCGATTTTTAGCACGATCCCTATACCTCCCTTACCAAGGGTAGCGGGAGGTAAAAAAATGAGTTTAATAATGTTCAATAACAAGTATTAATTGTTGTACGTAATGTAATATGGTAAATAAAGATTGTTAATAAGTAAATAACAACAAAATGAGATCATTCATTTACAATGAAAATTAAAAATATTGTTTGTATTTTGTAAACAAATATTTTGAACCGTTTAAAACAATAATTTCATTATATGGTTCTATGTGAAACAAATCAAATAAATTAGATACTAATTAAAATAGCGTGTGAACCAGCAGACTGGCATATAAGATTATTTACCCCGAAAGTTTGTTCAATAGTTCAAACACATTTCATACCGACCTAGTGTATGCACAAACATCCCTATCATACCCCTACCTTATTCAGTGGCCGGTTAATCCGTATATTTGGTGCCAAAACAATGAATCGATAAGTTCACTGTCACTTGTTAAGTAATCACTGTCTTATCACTTGCGAATTCTTGTAGCACTCGTTGAGGTATTAGCACTGTTCACTGGGTTCGTTTGACGGTTAGTGAGCGCTGGTGGATGTATAACAGAGTTGGAAGCAGACTGCTGCTTGCTGGGCGGCTTGGCGTGGAATCAAGCGAGTGTCCGTTGCGGTTCGGTTTGTAGCGCAGTACTCGCAGTCGCGCCCTCGAACCTACTGCGTTCCAACTCGCTTGGCAACGGAAAGGGATAAAGAGCAGAGGGTATCCCGCACCTGCAGAAGTCGGATGATAGTGATGAACCAAGAAGAAGTCAAAGCACAGGTGACACTCCGGAAATGGGTTAGAGGTGGCAGACCAATATGTTCAAACCGTTTCAAGCAATGTGGTTTGTACAAACCCATGCTTCAAACGTCATTCGCTGCATGTTATGAATCAATTTTGACTTGTGTTCACACCGTTTCACACACCTTTACAGCAGGGCATCGAACCCGAACCGAACCAAAACCGGAACCCAACCGTAACATTTTAGCGAACCCAAACCCAAAACCGAACCTCAAATATATTTTTCAATTGAACCCGAGTCGGAACTGAACCGAGTATTAAAATTCAGGTTCAGGTTCAGCTCCGGTACAAGTTCATTTTGAATTAGAAACGTACGCGTAATCGTATTACAGCTGATAATCGACCCTGTATTGTCTATTTGTGAAAATTGTGTTCGTATTCTTGTCTTGCGTAAATTCCGGCTAGCATTTTAAACAATTTCTATATAAAGACTGTTATTCCAAAAAACATTAATTCAGTTTTCCTTAGATCGAACCAAACGTGAACCCAATATCTGAATCCGGAACAAAACCGCAAATTTTATTAATGTTTGAACCAGAACGGCACCGAACCCATCTATCAAAAATTATCTGAATATATTAGCAGTTTCCATGGTTGGCATAGCAGGCTGATTTATAAAATTTAATATCTTTAATTCTTTAATTCTATATCTATTGAATATGAAGTATAAAATGCAATCACATCGTATAGAGAATAAACATATTCTTTAAAATATAAAAATCTGATGTGGCCAGCACAATACCTTCCGTCAATCCTGTGTATTATGTACAAATTCTATACATAAATTTTCTTGCAAAAGATTCTAAATTTTTGGTATTATGTGATTCCCTTTCTCGGCAACTGAATTTCATACTCCTGATAACAAACAAACCACATGAAATAAGAAAATTATGAAATTTTGAATGAAAAATTATGACACTTGTCAGTTATGGACATAATTAATTGCTGTCATTTTGATACGGGTCCCCATATCTGCTTGCCAAAGACAGCAGTCATGTCACTGCATGCGCCCTATACATAATTTTTTTGCAAGTGATCCTATATTTCCAGTAAAGTTACTTCATAAACAAACAATGCAAATTGCACTTGACACTGACATCTTCTTCTTCTTTAGTTTTTCCATTCGTTAGGGGGTCGCTATTTTTTATTTTCTTCTTCCACTCATTTTTGTTTTGCGTGCCGTCCTCATTCAGTTCCTTTTCTCTCAAGTCTTCTGCAATACAGTCTTTTCATCTTATATTTGGTCTTCCTATGTTTCTTCCACCTTCTATTAATTTATTCATCTCTCCTCATGACATGTTCAAACCAATGTAATCGTCTCTTTTATATCTAAAAACTTCTAACACTAGTGTTACTTCCCTTATTCTTTCATTCAATTACTTGCTTTTTATTGATACTGACATCTGTCAATTTGAATTACCTTAATATATTAGCAGTTTCCATGGTTATATTAGCATAGCTGGCTGAATTATGAAATTTATACGAAATTTTTTATCTTTATTATTCTTTAACTCTATATCTGTTGAATATGAAATATAAAATGCAATCAAATCGTATAGAGAATAATATATTCTTTAAATTATAATAACATTTAACTGAGTTTTTCAAGAAAAACTGTTAAAATCTTCAAATGAGGGTACTTCTGACCAATTATAACCAAAATCTAAACGTCTGCATATGGTTGTAAGGAAGAGGAATACGCAAGAATTGTAATTTTTAGAATTCTAGTATTGGAGATATCGTTGACGAAAACGCGGTCACATACACACACACAGACATCATCGTAAAAATAGTAAAATCCTATTGTAAAGACCCTAAAACGTGCTTATTCAATGAAAACTCACCACCGAATTTTTTGACCAAAGACAATACCTTCCTTACCTATAGGTGACGGAAGGTAAAAATAAATTAACCGGAACCTGAACCGAACCCAGTTTTTGGCGGGTTCGATGCCCTGCTTTACAGGATGACTGACAAAATATGGACAAATAACTATTTTTTTACCTCCCGCTGCCCTTGGCATAGGGTATAGGGATAGTGCTAAAAATAGCATATTGAGATTTTGATACGTTTTAAGGTCCTTAAGATTCCATTTTTAACATGATGTCTGTGTGTATGTGTGTGTGTGTATGTGTGGATTCTCTTTACGCTCTAACTCAAATACTATTGTTCAGATAATTTTGAAATCTTTTATTTCTACCTTATTCTAATATGGAAAGAATCCATTAGATTTTGGTATTAATCGGAGAACCGGAAATGGCAGTTTACTTGAAGCTCCAAATAGTTTTTCTTCAAAAAATACCTTTAAATGTTATTTTTTCGCAATTATTATAAAACTTAAAGATTATTTCATTTTCTACAGGTTTGCATTAATACTTTTTTATATATATTTTATGGATAAATTTATAAAATAATATAATAAGAATTTCTGGTTTTTTTTTCCTTTGGTGCGATTTCTTTCAAAATTTTTGTTCCATTTTGTAATTGTTTATGTATTTAAAGTTTTATAATAGTAAAATGTTACTATCCAATTTTAATATACCATTAGCACATGAATTCTATCCTGTGGTGGGCAATAATAAGGTCGCTGGATTTTTATAGAAATAAAACAATTAATATTTAACAAAACGATATATTGAACTAGTTAACAGAGGCGCTACCCTTTTTTTAATATTTCTTACTACAGTAAGGGTCCTTAATGTTTCTTTAACATATTTATTCCATTTTTTACTTCACTTTACATTGTGGGGTCTCGTGGCCGCGTGCTTAAATGTCCATTCGCGAATCTGGGGAATCGGGTTCGATCCCGACCGACGCCAAATATTTCGAATTTTAAAATGGCACGAAAGTGATTCTTGTGGTCATCATTACCGAAATCTGTATACAAAGCAGGTTGGCACACCCAGCAATTGGATTTATTTTTATCTTTACATTACCTCATTCTCATAAAGTTTTATGAAGTGCTTCGTATATAGGGATTTAGAAAATTAAATTCTAAATTTTTGGGTGCCAAATTTTTAAATTTACGTATTTGGAGAAAAACTGATCTACACATCTAAATTATGTTTTTATTTATCTTTTATTAACAACTGGACGATCACGATGATACTACTTCGCATATACTAAACTAAATAACGATAATTTCCCCAAATAGTACGTTTTTCAAACTTCAAGTATTACGTACATATGTGTATGTGTATTTACATCAAAATGCATTGCACTAGTTATTGCCTATTGTACAAACTGCAGTAGTCGAGTCGGTATATCCAGCTTTCAAACTAATTTTAATTCAATGCGAGTATTGTTTATAGTACACGTATGTCTTATTAAGGACTACTAAACGTACATATCAATGAAATAATAGTTATAGCCTATAGTAATATATGCTATGCTGATACTGGTATGCCATAACGTTAATGGTAACACATTATGAATGGAAAAAATGATTCATATACATGCACAATATAAGATAATATAATTTTACATGAATTAATATCAATATGACATTTCCTGCATGAGCATGATTATCTATGATATGTTCACATCGATATTAAGTAGAGTAGAATTTATATGATTAAAAGTTAATGCATTTTTAAAAATCTGTTGTTGCCTGCACAATGCCTCTCGCCGCTTCCGTTTTTGGTCACATAAATATGGGGCGCGAGCAGTCATGCGACATTGTTGGCCTTGACAAGTAGATTACAATTAGTAATTATGTACATAGATGTCAAATGTCAGAGTTTTTTATTAAAAAATTCAAGATTTTCTAAATTCACATAGTTAATTTGTCACCAGGACTGTGGAATTTACTTGTCAAGGAAAATACAACGGAATTTAGAATGAATAATTATCATATTTGACATGTATGTACATAATTACTAGCTATTATTCTGACATAGTCCCCCATATCTGCTTGCCAAGACCAACAAAGTCACATGACTGCTCGTGCCTTATTGTATTTAACATTTCTTGTATACCTACAATCTACACCAAAAATTCTACTTATATCTATTCTTTATATTTAGATTTTTTAATTTTAAATTCATTCTATGAAGAAATTTTGTCCTCTTCTAATTTTTCGAAATGTTTCCAATTCATTGTCAGGAGTGACAGTATTTTTGAAGGGTATATGTAATATACTTATAATTTTAAATATTTAACTATTAATACAATAAGAAATAATATAATATATGTACTTCCCAGAAAAAAAATTCAGTAATGTCACTGGATTTTTGACACTGTTTGTCAGCTACAAACATTTTAATTTTTCAATTGGTTTCCATGACATTATTTGGGCTGTGAGATTTATTACAACAGATTATTATATACCTTATATTTTTTATCTCTAAATCTGTAAAAGATAATAAAATATTTATATGAATCAGGTAGAGAATTTACTGTTCTTCTACTAGCAAGAACAAAAATTATCAAAAAATAATTATTTTTTTAAGAATCTGCTACTTCCGGTTGTCTAATTATTAACAAAACCTTTTCAGCTCTTCCAAGTTATGTCCGATTGAGAAATACCTAGTTAAATACATATTAAGTATTATATTTTTTGAGAAATCGTCCTTCCAACATTCCATACACATATCACACACACATACATACATACATACATACACACACACACACACACACACACACACACACACACACACACACACACACACACACACACACATACACAGACATCATCGTAAAAATATTAAAATCGAATTGTAGGGACCTTAAAAGGTGCTTAATCATAAAATCTTGATATGCGATTATTAGCTTGAATCCAATACCTCCCCTAGCGACATTTTGCATTTATCTGTCAATTATAAACATTTAAATATCTCAACTGGTTTCCATGGAGTTGTTTGGGCAGCGAGATTTATTACAACAGAATATTCTATATTATTATATATAATATATCTCTAAATCTATAGAAGATATAATAATTTTTTTAAATGTATCAAATTGAGAATTTAAAGATCTTTATTATTGTATCAACATAAGATTTTTTTAAGAAACTACCAGTTCCGGTTGACCATTTGTTACCAAAACCTATTCAACTCTTCCCATTAATGTTAGATTGAACAATCCGTAGTTACACAGGTCTTTAGTTGTATAAAATTTGAGAAATCGTACCTCCAACATCCTAACACACACACACAGACATCAACGTAAAAATGTTAAAATAGTATATTAGGGTCCTTAAATAAAATGAGGTTATGCGATTTTTAGCATGAATCCAATATACCTCTCTTAGCGGGAAGTAAAAACTAATTTATTTTAAGAAAAATAAATACCTTCTGTACTCTAGTCTCTAGATGTATATTATTTAATACTGAAAGTAGCAAGTTTTGATTAAATCATTTTCAATCAAAAATATGAGCTTATTACATTAATATTTACATTTTCCGTATTAACTCTAGAACTCAATTTTTCTCAAGAGGTAAATTTACTTCAATATTAAGTTAGTTACTATGCTAGACATCGTTGACAGTATAAGATGATGTAGTTTTTAAAAATGAAGCAAAACTTTTCTTCAAAGAAAGATATAAAATTGTTAATTTATTGTACATCAACAGATAGGAGGTAACTACTCAAATTTTAATATCATGTAAATATACTTTACCTTTAATAAATAAATTAGATTCTGCAAATTCTGAATTGTTCAAAAGAATATGGCGATTCGAAATGGTTGTATTTAACCAAATCCAAGGATCATATGTTCAGTATTACTGTTATTAATTCCTACGATACGAGAATTGAGAATTAGTCGTTTTGGAAACCTTTATGAAGGTGTAAAAAAGCCATTTCTCCAAACAGCGATTCCTCGCAAATTTCTCAGATTGATAAACAATCGTATCTTTGTGGTACTGCAGTTGCGCGCCCAGGAATTTGGATAGGGAGGAGCACTATAAAAAAAATCTGATGTGGCCAGCACATTACCTTCCGTTAATCCTGTGTGTTATTTACAAATTCCATACATAAATTTTCATGCAAAAGATTCTAAATTTCCAGTAAAATTATTCCATAAACAAACTATGCAAATTGCACTTGACACTGACATCTTCTTCTTTAGCTTTTCTCATTCGTTAGGGGTCGCTATTTTTTATTTTCTTCCACTCATTTCTGTTTTGCCTTTAGTTCTATTACTAAGCTATTCATTCTTCTTCCAATATATTCTTCATCTCTTCTCATGACATGTTCAAACCAATGTAATCGCCCCGCTTGTATCTTTCTAGAAACTCAACATCCTTATCTCTGCCACATTCATTTACTTTTCATTGATACTGACATCTGTCAATTTGAATTATCTGAATATATTAGCAGTTTCCATGGTTAGCATAGCTGGCTGATTTATGAAATATAATATCTTTATAATTCTTCAACTCTACATGAAGTATAAAAGGCAATCAAATCGTATAGAGAATAATATATTGTTCTTCTGGATGTAAATCTTATTCAATAGATATAGAACGAAAGAATTAGAAAGATATTAAATTTCATAAATCAGCCAGCTATGCAAACCATGAAAACTGCAAATATATTCGGATAATTCTAATTGACAAATGTCAGTATCAATGAAAAGTAAATAAATGTGGAACAGATGAGGATGTTGAAGTAGATGTTGAGGAAGAAACGGAAAGATACGATAAGGAAATAACTCTAATGTTACAAATTTCTAGAAAGATACAAGAGAGACGATTACATTGGTTTGAACATATGAGGAGAGATGAATATATTGGAAGAAAAATGAATAGCTTAGTAATAGAAGGTTGAAGAAACGGACGAAGACCAAAGATAAGATGGAAGTACTGTATTGCGGAAGATTTAAGAGAAAAGAAACTGAATGAGAGCGACACGCAAAACAGAAATGAGTGGAAGAAAAAAATAAAAAATAGCGACCCCTAACGAATGGGAAAAGCTAGAGAAGAAGATGTCAGTGTCAAGTACAATTTGCATAGTTTGTTTATGAAATAATTTTACTGGAAATATAGAATCTTTTGCCAGAAAATTTATGTATGGAATTTATACATAATACACAGGATTGACGTTAAACCCTGTATATTATAAAATCTAAATTGTAAATTCACAAAATAAATTAATCCTAAACCACAGAAACGTATTAAAGTCTTTCTATCATTTTTGAACCACCTGAGAAATAAAATATTCATCGTCTGCCGTATCAGGATACCAGAATTATGAACTTTATTACCGATAAGTAATCATTTGAAATGACTTTTTTTAGCAATAGAGGATATCCTCTTTTTCAAAGTAGACTAATCACATTCCCCGATGAGTATTCCGTTTGTAGCCTGGGGCCTTAACGCCCGTGGAATAGTAAAAATCGCCGGGCGCTCCTGTTCCGCCCGGCAACGGCACGCGCGTTCATTAGTCATTTAAATGGTCACTGCTCGGACGCCTTCCCTGAATTATGAATAGAGGATTTCGTTCCACCGGTGACGAATTTCAAACCCGGCGCACCATCACTACTGCTTTACTGTTCACTCAAATGCTCAGATATTAAAGCCTGGTTTACATGAGACAGAACACAGAACGGTGTTGAGTTTGTTATGGAGCAAAAAATATATGTGGCATCCTTATGGTAAATTGAATATAACGTATGTCTTATAACTTTTGGTACAAATTTCAATATTTTTTTACCTCTCGCTGGAGAGGTATTGGATTCATGCTAAAAATCGCCTATCCAGATTTTAATGATTAAATGCGTTTTAAGGTCCCTACAATCCGATTTTAATATTTTTACGATGCTGTCTGTGTGCGTGCGTGTGTGTGTGTGTATGTGTGTGTGTGTGTATGTGCGTGGATGTATGTCTGTGAGTGTGTTTTGGTAATAATTGGACGACCGGAAGTAGCAGATTCTTAAAAAAAATCTTTTAAATATTTTTTTTTTTTGATAACTTTTATTCGCGCTGGTATTAAAGAAGAGTAAATTCTCTATCTGATACATATAAATATGTTATTACATCTTTTATAGATTTAGGGATAAAGAAATATAACCTATTCTAATAAATCTCATAGCCCAAATAATGTCATGGAAACCAATTGAAAAATTAAATTGTTTGTAACTGACAATGTCAATGTCAAAAATCCAGAGACATTACTGAAGATTTTTTCTGGGAAGTACATACATTATATTATTTCTTATTGTATTAATAGTTAAATATTTAAAATTATAGGGGTATTTCATAAACACACACACACGCACACATACAGACATCATCGTAAAAACAGTAAATTCATATCGTAGGAACACTAAAACTAGCTTATTCATCAAAAACTCACCATCGAATTTTTTGACCAAAATCAATATCTTACCTATAGGTGACGAAAGGTAAAAAAAATCAGTTGATAAATCTGATTCGGCATTAAAAGACTAACTGTATGTAGAAATATGTTTGCAATAATACATATTTTCAAAGATATCATGAAGGAATTTAAGTTTAAAATACCTCATATGTTATATTTTAAATGTACTTTGTTTTCGGTTTTATTCTAATTGGCTTTTCGTATAAATTTACAACACTGAATGAATACTTGAATGTTAATTTCTAATTTTCCATTTCTTCCAATAATTTTTACTTTAAAGTCAAATGAATATACATATAAAAATTAATTGAATAATAAAAACTAGAACTCGTTTTTTATTCATACAATGTTGGCTTCTTGTTTGCAAACTGCTATATTTAATTAAACATTTCTTGACTTTTTAATGTTTTTACCTCTCGCTAAGAGAGGTATTGGATTCATGCTAAAAATCGCATATCCAGATTTTATTGAATAAGCACGTTTTAAGGTCCCTACAATCCGATTTTAACATTTTTACGATGATGTCTGTGTGTGTGTGTGTGTGTGTGTGTGTGTGTGTGTGTGTGTGTGTGTGTGTGTGTGTGTGGATGTGTGTGAGTGGGATGTTGGAAGGACGGTTACTCAAAAACTATAAGACTTAAAATTTGTTTAACAACGTATTTCCCAATCGGACATTCATGGGAAGATCTGAAAAGGTTTTGGTAACAATTGGACAACCGGAAGTAGAAGATTCTTGAAAAAAAATCTTCTAAATATTATTTTTTGAAAATTTTTCTTGATAATATTAAAGAAAAATAAATTCTCTTTCTGATACATTTAAATATTTTTATACATATTTTATAGATTTAGAGATAAAAGGAATATAATATATAAAATAATGTTGTAATTAATTTTACAACCGAAAGGATGCCATGAAAAATAGTTGCAAATTTAAATTATTTGTAACTGACAGATAAATGTCAGTGTCAGAAATAATGAGTAATGAAAGAAAAATGTATTTGGAGAATCCCTTAATTCTTGATCTGTGACTATTATGGAGATGACAAGTCTAGGTTGAAGGACTTAGATTTGTTTCAAACATTATGGGACAATGTACACCAGTACTGTAGACTAGAGTAACTTTGAATTGCGAAAAAGCTATCAAATTCTTCTCAAGTAAGTTGTAAATATTGACAAAATTACACATCGATATAAGAATAATCGGAGTGCAATCTATCCGTCACTTTATTAAAAGGAATTAGTGTTATTTAGATATAACAAGTATGAAAAAATAAAATGTAAAAGAAGATATATAAGAATAGATGCACAATCCAGATATATACATTTTAGACCGCCCAAAATTAATGTTTTTACTAGAAGAATATGAAGAGAAAGTAAACAAGGTTGTTCGAATTGAAAATTGCTGTTACCAGCCTAATATTTATATATGGTAAACTCTACTTTGTAATTTATTGTAACATAATTTATGGTAAAATATCTTTATGTTGAGACATGCTACTATTGAATAATAAAGAAGTTTATACGTCATAGATTTATATGAATATATTATTTGTATTTATAAAAATATTCTTTGCTTTATGCATACAGCCAGGTAAAATATACGGCGAGAGGTTATGTGCTGGCCACATCAGATTTTTTAATTTTTGTTTTCAGTCAACCAAGATGCTGCTACTTTGCGGTCCAAGGGTTCTTGTTCAAATCCCTGTTCGGGTAAGTTAAGACATTAATTTTCCATTCCTACTGTCTTCTCATCAACATCACATCGGCTGTTTATACCCATAACATTAAATTTAATTTGAAATCGAAAAATTGTGAAAATTAAAGAAATATTTATTTGTATAGATTACGTTTACATATCTGTCAGACGGACACTCAATATTGCTAATCTCAGACTTTGAAGTTATCATAAAGAATACTCAAAATTATGTTTTATTATTACTTAAAAATTTAAGTCGCGTTTCATCTTATTTCATCCTGTTCATCCAGAAAAAATAAATAAAAAAATGTTATAGGACTCCATTATCCCACAATGCACTGTGGCCGTGTGTTTCGCTTACTGAGCGTTTTTGATCTTGAAACCTAACACTTCTATATAATTTGTATTATAATAAATAGGAAAGAAGTAAATTCTGTGATTCTTCTTATATCATATACACCAGAAACACCATACTTATGAACAGACTTGTAAAAAAAATATTACTTTCTATATACATATAATCCAGATAATTACAAAATTTTGCACAATAAGTTAAATCCACTTTTTGTTAACATTTTTTGAATAACTTGTGCTCCGGCATTATAAAAACAAAATTATAAAAAAGAAGAAAAGTAAAATTAGTAGAAGTAGAGCATGACATAATATTGACCTATCCTAATGACATAGTCGAAAAATAAAGTGTATGTAAATTTAGATTCAGATTGTAACTAACAAAAGAAAGTTTCTAACTGTTAATAAAGAATTCTAAAGCTGTGAACAAAACAAATATTCTTGAAAATGGAACAGAATTACTGTTAACTTAAAAGTATGCGAACTGTACTGTACAATCTACAAAGCATAAAATAAAAAATAACATACATATAGAAATTTTTAATAAATACTTAGGTATTGTAATGTTCAACATATTAACATTCATATGTTAATGAATTAGTGCATAAATGAATGTATTTGAAAGTATTATTGTCGTTGTTTTTGCGACAGTAAATGTTTTCACCCAGACAATGGGGTCTGGTACTCATTTTTCAATTCACTTATTTTTACCTTCCGTCACCTTTAGGTAAGGAAGGTAGGTATTGTCTTTGGTCAAAAAATACAATGATGAGTTTTTACTGAATAAGCATGTTTTAGGGTCCCTATAATTTTACCATTTTTACGATGATGTCTGTATGTATGTGTGTCTGTGTGTCTGTGTGTGTGTGTGACAAAAGTTCCGGATTCCATAACTTCAATACCACGATTCCAAAAATTATAATTTTTTCGTATTCCTCAAGTTTACATCCAGAAGAACAACTGATTAGATTTTGGTTATAATTGGTCAACCGGAAGTAGTCTCATTTGAAGATTTAACAGTTAAATTTGATTTATTGACATTTAACGTTATTATAACTTAAAGAATATATTATTCTCTATACGATTTGATTACAATTTATACTTCATATTCAATAGATACAGAGTTAAAGAATTTTAAAGAAATTAAATTTTATAATTCAGCCAGCTATGCCAAACTTGAGAACTAGTGATATATTCATATAATTCAAATTGACAGATGTCAGTATCAATAAAAAGTAAATTAATGTGGCAGATATGAGGATGTTGAAGTAGATATTGGGGAATACACGGAAAGATACGGTAAGAAAATAACTCTAGTGTTACAAGTTTTTAGAAAGATACAAGAAAGACGATTACATTGGTTTGAACATGTCATGAGGAGAAATGAAGAATTATATTGGAACAAGAATGAATAGTTTAGTAATAGGACGTTAAAGAAACAGAAGAAGACCAAAGATAAGATGGAAGGACTGTATTGCGGAAGATCTGAGAGAAAAGGAACTGAATGAGAACGACATGCAAAAATAGCGACCCCTAACGAATGGGAAAAGCTAAAGAAGAAGAAGATGCCAGTGTCAAGTGCAATTTGAATAGTTTGTTTATGAAATAATTTTACTGGATATTTAGAATCTTTTGTAAGAAAAATTATGAAATTTATACATTATACACGAGAATGACGGAAGGTATTGTGCTGACCACAACAGATTTTTTTCTGAAAGATTGGATAAAATAACGAATTTTAGCGTTTGCTACACTTTCCAAATGTGTATGGTTTTTGATATATGAGGCATGTTTTAATGATTAATAATAAGAAGAGTCTAAAGTTAAATTATAACTAAAACTAATACAATTACTCCTTAACCTTAAAATTTTAAAATAAGCTAAATACGTATTTCAAGAACTAAATTCTCATCATCAGTAGTACAAATTTATACGGAGTAGCTAAGATTACTCAACATGTAAACCATGCCACAGGTCCTAAAAACTCTGAAAAAACAAGGGAGAGAATTGGGATTATATAGGGATGGGAGTCACAGATGAATGAATGCCAATTATAAACTAAGATTTAGCGTCCAATGATATTTAAGATTTAAACGTCCTATAAAATTTAAGTTTATATTAAATCGAATAGTTTAGACTTTGGTATGGGACCGAAATCTGCGTTCATCAAATTATTTTTAAATTTATTTTATTTATTACAATCATTACAGCTAATTTTATAAATACCGGATTTTTGTTAGTATCTATTTTATCTTTATGATTACCTAATAAATTAAATCTTTATTAGATAATGCTAAAGATAAAAGAGATACTAACAAAAAATCCGGTATTTATAAAATTAGCTGTAGTGATTGTAATAAATTTTACATCGGCCAAACTAAAAGACAAATTGACATTCGGTTTAAAGAACATTTTTATGATCTAAAAAGCGGTAATCCCGAAAAATCTAGTGTAGCTCAACATATGTTCATTAATAATCACAAAATTAACAATTCTAATATTCAACTTTTAAAACATTAATAATGATAGATATTTA
Organism: Harpalus rufipes; assembly: GCA_951394225.1. NCBI lineage: Eukaryota > Metazoa > Arthropoda > Insecta > Coleoptera > Carabidae > Harpalus > Harpalus rufipes. The sequence goes on from OX596274.1 coordinate 86,050,519, forward strand.
GACGCATACGAGAGCTTAATAATAAATAAATTTAAAAATAATTTGATGAACGCAGATTTCGGTCCCATACTAAACTATTCGATTTAATATAAACTTAAATTTTATAGGCCGTTTAAATCTTAAATATCATAACTTAATTTTCATTATTTCATTACAAATTGTCGGATAAATAACTGATTTTCTTATTTTTGTTTATTGTAAATTAAAGCAATATTATATAAGTCGCGTTCTATATAATGTAATTAATAGTTTTTAGAGCCAACTTTTTCGTAAATTATCTGAAAGAAGAGAAGTTTTAATTAGCAGAAAATTATTTGTAAAAATGACGGATAATAGAGAAGGTAGTGAGCATAGCAAGTTTTACAATTAAAGTTTGTAGATTACATCTATTTATTTTTTGTTCCCTGCTCTCTACATTTGTGGTCTTCGCTGGATAGTTCTTTCCTTCGCGCAATTAATCTCACTTAGCTACTGTAATTTAAGTTTTATTTATATTGGCAAGTTTTCTTAAGCAATTATACTTTTTATCCAATTAATTGATTCATTTATCTAATGATTCAACGTCACACCAAGGTTTAAGTTTTACAATTTGATTTATAAATGATTTGGACTCATTTAGATGTGTTCAAAGGATGTCGCATAAATAATATATTATCATTAACATAGAAACAATGTATATATCAAAGGTTGTTTACCTAAAATATATAGATAATACAATATTTAAAAATATGTTGTAGCCAGAACAATACCACTTCCGTTTTTGGTTACATAAGTATAGGGCGCGAGCAGTCATGTGACATTGTTGGCCTTGATAAGCCCGTTTCAGAATGATAATTAGTAATTATGTACATAAATGTCAAATGTCAGAATTTTTCATTTTCTAAATTCACGTGGTTAATTTGTCACCAGGAGTGTGGAATTTACTTGTCGAGGAAAATGAATGGGAAATTATGATATTTGACATCAATGTACATAATTACTAGCTATCATTGTGACACGAGCCACCATATCTGCTTGTCAAGGCTAATAAAGTCACATGACTGCTCGCGCCCTATTGTATTTAACGTTTCTTGTATACCTACACTCAACACCAAAAATTCTACTTACATCTATTCCTTATATTTAGATTGTTTAATTTTAAATTCATTCTATGAAGAAATTTTGTGGTACTCTTCTAATATTTCGAAATGTTTCCACTATTAATACAATAAGAAATAATATAATGTATGTACTTCCCAGAAAAAATCTTCAATAATGTCTCTGGAATTTTGACACTGATATTTATCTGTCAGTTACAAACATTTTTGAAATGGTTTCCATGACATTATTTGAGCTGTGAGATTTATTACAATAGATTATTATATTTCTTTATCCTTAAATCTATAAAATATATAATAAAATATATGTATCAGATAGAGAATTTACTCTTTTTTTAATACATACTAGCAAGAATGAAAAAATTCAAAAAATTATCATTCTAAATTTAGTGATTTTCCAATTCCATGTGGTTTATTTTCCTGGACAAGTAAATTCCACACTCCTGGTGACAAATTAAATACGTGAATTTAGAATGTCTTGAATTTTTTAATGAAAAATTCTGAAATTTGACATCTATGTACATAATTACTAATTGTCATTCTGACATGGGCCCTCATTTCTGCTTGTCAAGGCCAACAATGTCACATAATTGCTCACGCCCTATACTTATGTACCAAAAACGAAAGTGGCGAAAGGTATTGTGCTGGCCACAACACTTTTTTTAGCATTGAATATTGCTATACTGTCTACTGTATTTATATTTGGATGAGTAAATTATTGTTAATATATTATTTCATTTTATATAATTAAAAGTTGAAAATACAATATTTGAAGTTGTATCTTGTTTATTAAAAGGCACGTGTACTGTATAGTTGCAATGTAATATAATACTAATTTTAAGTTCATTTCTACAAGTGGATATTCATTGTCAGTGTCAGTAATCATCACATGGAATATAAACTCATCACTAAACACATGAATGATGAAAAATTTAACAAATATTTCATAATACAAAAGCACTTCATTTGTATGTAATGAGCAATATTGGGAAAAGTAACAAAATAAATTTGTTTGGCATTGTCTACTACTAGAATAGTAATTGATGATCATTGATGGCCGTGACATAGAAAATTTTCATTCACAAATGAAAATAATTCATCAACGAATTGCCATATTGACAACTACAACTAGTCTGTTTCATTGAACAAAAAATTTACTGCAAGAATCGGAACAATACCAAAAAATTGTAACGTTAAAAATAGTTCTGATGACATGTACCCCTGAAAATATATAACATAAAATAGAAATATTTCATTATATCTGGATTCTATTTTCTTGTCTTGATCTTGTTCTTGTAATTCCTGATCTTTTGTTTTTAGTTCGAGTTTGATGCCTATATTATTATTTCTTCACCTTTCTATTTCTGTTATTAAGTAGCCATTTTTTTTGTAAAGGGTTTTCCAATAAGAGGTGTTATTTTGAATAGCCCGCTATTTCGGTAGATGTCGCTTTTGAAGCTGTCATTTTTTGACATTTGACAAGTAGAAACTACGCCATTAATAAAAATGGAACGATACACGCTTCAACAACGCATTGAAATTATTAAAATTCACTATAAAAATGGTGAAAATTTGGCAGAGACGGTTCGTAAAACTCGACAATTTTTGGGTCGTCGTGAAGCACCTTGTCGGACCGCAATACAGAAATTGGTGGAAAAATTCGAGCTGTTGGGACAAGTTAGTGATGTGAAGAATAAAACCCGTGCACGTCGCTCAAGAACAGCCGAGAATATTGCTGCTGTAGCCGAAAGTGTTGAAGAAAACCCAGGTTTGTCCATTCCTCGTCGTTCTTTGGAATTAGGCATTCCACAAACGTCATTACACCGTATTTTGCATAAAGATTTGGGTCTTAAGGCTTATAAAGTCCAGTTAACACAAGAACTCAAGCCAGCCGATCATCAACAACGTCGTGTCTTTGCTGATTGGGTCGTTGAAATGCATGAAAATGATCCGGAATTCCATCGAAAAATCATCTTGAGTGATGAGGCCCATTTCCACCTCGGTGGCTTCGTCAACAAACAAAATTGTCGCATCTGGGGCTCAGAAAACCCAAGAGTTATTGTTGAAAAGCCTCTCTATCCTCAACGTGTGACTGTTTGGTGCGGTTTATGGTCCGGCGGAGTCATTGGACCTTACTTTTTCGAAAATGAGGCTGGAGCAACAGTTACGGTGAATGGATTGCGCTATCGAGAGATGATTAACGAGTTTTTATGGCCGGAATTGGATGGTATTGATCTGGACAACGTTTACTTTCAACAAGACGGCGCTACGTGCCACACAAGCAACGAAACCATTGATCTTTTACGGGAAAAGTTTCCGGACCGTGTTATCTCTCGAAGAGGTGATCACAATTGGCCAACGAGATCTTGTGATTTAACACCTTGCGACTTCTTTCTTTGGGGCCACGTGAAAGAGAAGGTCTACGCCAACTGCCCAGCGTCGACTCAAGACCTCAAAGATGGAATTCGTGAGGCTATCGAGGACATAGGACAGCCACTTTGCGATTTGGTTATGGAAAATTTCATGAAAAGGATATTGTCCTGTCAGCGTGGTCGTGGTGGTCATTTGCCTGATGTTATTTTCCACTATTAACGGCATACCTTCCTCTTTATAATGAAATAAACATCCGATCATTTATATTAAAAAATGGCATTTTTCTTTGAATATCAAAATAACACCTCTTATTGGAAAACCCTTTAGTATTGCCTTCTCCTAATTTCCCAGTTGTTCTCTTTTATTTTTCTTTCCTGTTTTTACTCATTTCTATCCAGCATTAGTACAAGATTCTATCCGGGTTACAGTTCCTAATTTCGTTGTTCGTATTTGGCTGCTTTCAGTCCAGCTGAAGTTCTTAATTTTGTCTCTATTTGTTTCTTCTCTGATTATATAATTCGGCTATGGTGTTCTAAGCCTAAAGTCCATTTAATGTATTGATTATGATTTTTTTCTATTTTGTTGATCTCAGACCATCCCCATATTTCAGCGCCATACATTAAAATGCTTTTCACTATTGATTCGAAAAGCATTAATCTTATTTTGTAATTGTTAGTGAAATTCCGTTCAGCTATACCCCATACTTCTCTCATCGCAATGTTTGCCTTTTTGCCTGATACTCTATATGTTTATTTTCACTGTTGCTTTGGCTGATATTATATCCTAGATATTTGAATTCTTTAACCCGTTAACAACTAAAAAGTAGCTAGCATAAATTTGAAAGTGACACAATTTCCAATCAAAAGCAAATTAAACAGGATATAAAATGATTGTGAATGTGCCTATACCTTTACTATACAAATATTCTTTGCAATATATATAAATCTTTATCTCCGCGTCTATTTAATCTTTAAATCCCGCTTGTCGAAAATCGAAAGTCTCATTTCGGTTTCGAGATAGTGAAGCCTTACGCCAGGTCAACGTTATGGTAACGTTACGTGGGAATGTGCGCATGCCCCAGGTGCCGAGAGAAAGAGTGAGAGAGACTACAGAGAGGAGAGCTCAGCATCTCGAAGATCAGGAGAAAGATCGCTGGGCTCAGACTCGAAGGCTGTTCACCTACTACCTCCACAACTTCACATAGATGTTAAAAATATGGATGGAGTATTTTGATAAGAAATATGAGTGTGAAATATTAGAGAAATCTAATTATTTAGATACATATATAGATTCTGTGTAACACTTCTGAGAGATACAAACTGCAAATATGATAAAAGTATCAAATAATTTGACAGTATTCAATTTGATTGTATCGTGTTAATTCATTGCCTTATTGACAGAGAATACATATTCTCTGTTTCTATGCATTGGTGTACAAATTCCACTCTTCCTACAACTATGAAACGTATATGAACAGTATTATTCCACAATGACGGCTGGTGATATCTTTGTACGGTAGAGCACAAAAATTAAAAAATCTGTTGTGGTCAGCATAATACCTCTCGCCACTTCCGTTTTTAGTTACATAAGTATAGGACGCGAGGAGTCATGTGACATTGTTGGCCTTGACAAGCAGATATGGTGGCCCGTGTCGGAATGACATTATCTAATTATGAACATAGATATCAAATGTCAGAATTTTTCATTAAAAATTTCAAGATTTTCTAAATTCACGTAGTTAATTTGTCAACAGGAGTGTGGAATTTACTAGTCTAGGACAATTGGAAAATCACTAAATTTAGATTGAAAACTTGATATTTGTCATCTATGTACATAATTACTAGCTATCATTTTGACACGGCCCCCATATCTGCTTGTCAAAGCCAACAAAGTCACATGACTGCTCGCGCCCTATTGTATTTAACATTTCTTTTATACCTACCCTCTACACTAAAATTTGTGTAGATTTTTTAATTTCAATTTCATTTTATGAAGAAATTTTGTCCTACTCTTCTAATTTTTTGAAATGTTTCCAATTCATTGTCGAAATGACAGTATTTTTGAAGGGTATATGTAATATACCTATAATTTTAAATATTTAACTATTAATACAATAAGAAATAATATAATGTATGTACTTCCCAGTAAAAATCTTCCTTAATGTCTCTGTATTTTTGATACTGACATTTATCTGTCAGTTACAAACACTTTAATTTTCCAATTGGTATCCATGACATTATGTGGGTTGTGAAATTTATTACAACAGATACCTTATATTTCTTTATCTCTAAATCTATAAAAGATATAATAAAATATTTATATGTATCAGATAGAGAATTTACTCTTCTTTAATACTAGCAAGAACAAAAATTTTCAAAAAATAATATTTAGAAGATTTTTTTTAGAATCTGCGAATTCTGGTTGACCATTTATTACCAAAACCTTTTCAGCTCTTCGCATCCCCCCCCCCCCCCCACACACGCACACTCTAACTGTCTTAGCGAGTGGTAAAAGTATGTTAAATACAGTGTAATTAAATTATGTAGTATTTTTTTTTTTTAATAAAATGTTATTAATCACATATTAACCTCTCGCTATGAGAGATATTGGATTCATGCTAAAAATCGCATAAATCCAGATTTTAATGAATAAGCATGCTTTAAGGTCCCTACATTCCGATTTTAACACTTTTACGATGATATATGTGTATGGATGTTGAAAGAACGATTTCTCAAAAACTATAATACTTAATGTCTGTTTAACTACAGTAAAATTTTTGAAAGATGTTCGATCAAGGTTATCTACGAATTGTATGAATTCAGATTTTTGTTCCGCCCATTCTGACAAATTCAGTAGTGTCGTTTGCTTAGTTTTTATGAGCGTACATAAATTACTACTGTACTTTATTGTTATAAAAATTTATATTACAGTAAAAGAATTCAAAACTCAAAAATATGTCAACTGGTAAGTTTATTAGCAAATGTAAAACCAAATATGTTCAAAATAAGATGACACAATGTCAGTGTCAGTGTCAGTGACTCTGACACAAAATAACGTTATTCCTACGATTATGAATCCAGGTAATGTATCTGAATTAATAAATAAACTTACGTTACAGCGAAAGTATTATCAACAACGAGCATCGTTTTAAAATGGAATGTCCTAACTTAGTCAAAACAATATGAATTTTTGAAAGACAAGCGTGTTATATCCATTCTTATCGCACACGCTTAAAGCCTTTGTAAATGAGGGAGATAAATGTATGCCAATTTGTTAATTCATGATACAGAAGACCTTGATCGGACATCTTTCAAAAATTTTACTGTACGTATTTCTCAATCGGACATTACTGTGAAAGTAAATAAATAATAATTAAAATATTTTTAAACTGTATATGAACAAATACTCGCTATTTATTTATTCTTCTATTTAATTGAATAGTAGGGCTACGCCCTTGTGCCCTTTAACACAAGCCGCCACTGTTATTTATTAATTCAATGTTTAACTAATATTAGAAATTAAGAAATCAAACAATCCATGCCTGCAGGTTCTATTATCATACGCTGGATTATTATACACTTAAATCTCCCTCCGTTAGTTACATCCTGACAAGCGTAATCTCCAATTTTTTCTCATTTGTTTACGTGATTGTAATAAAAACGTTCGCATTTCAAACATTTTATATACGTTTTGTATATTTATAAAACATGATGAATACTGCAGGCATACAAAAGAAAAGAGAAATAAAAACATTGTCTAATGTTCCGTTGTTGAATTAGAAAAAGTTGGAGCCAAAACAGGCGGAAAGAAAGTCGTGTTTATTCACCGGAAGTTGGCAACAATTTAGTAGTATTTAACTAATTATTATACTTTTACAAAACTTTTGAAATATTACGAATGATTATACTTCGGTTGACGAAAGAAAATAGTAGATGGCACTTAAGGCCGACCGTTTTATTATAATTTAAATTAGTGACACCAAACTTTGTCAATAATAAATATTTATATGTGTAAAAATGAACAAAACCTGAATAGTAAAAATTAGAACGGTTAAAAATGACTTAATTCTGTAGATTTTATTTGATAAAACAACTGACAGGTGATATTTTTTCGTTATTGTAAACTAGGTTTATATTCTGACCAATCAAAGGACAGAATTCATATCCCTATTTAAACCAACTCTTTTTTGTACTTTGTTATTTTAAATGGGAAAATAAGACTGCCACGGATAAAAAGAGAATACCATGTTATAACCTTCCGTCACTTTTAGGTAAGGAAGGTGTTGTCTTTGGTAAAAAAAATCAATGATGAGTTTTTAGTGAATAAGTACGTTTTAGGGACCCTACAATCCGATTTTACCATTTTTACGATGATGTCTGTATGTATGTATGGTGTGTGTGTGTATCTGTGTGTATGTGTGTGTGTGTGTGTGTGTGTGTGTGTGTGTGTGTGTGTGTGAAGAAAGTTTCGGATTACATAACTTCAATACAACGATTCTAAAAATTATATTTTTTTCGTATTCCTCAAGTTTACATTCAGAAGAAGAGGTGGTTAGAATTTGGTTATAATTGGTCAACCGGAAGTACCCTCATTTGAAGATTTTACCAGTATTTCTTGAAAAAACGCAATTAAATATCATTTATTGACATTTAACGTTATTTATAACTTAAAGAATATATTATTCTCTATACGATTTGATTGCATTTTATATATCTTATTTAATAGATATACAGTTCAAGAATCATAGAGATATTTAATTTCATAAATCAGCCAGCTGTGCTAACCATGAAAACATAATTCAGACAATTCAAATTGACAAATGCCAGTATCAACGAAAAGTAAATGAATGTGGCAGAGATGAGGATGTTGAGAGAGATGTTGGGGAAGAAACTGAAAGGATAAGGGAAATAACACTAGTGTAAGAAGTTTCTATAAAGATACAAGAGAAACGATTACATTGGTTTGAACATGTCGTGAGGAAAGGTTGAAGAAACAGAGGAAGACCAAAGATAAGATGGAAGGACTGTATTGCGGAAGACTTTAGAGAAAAGGAACTGAATTAGGACGACACGCAAAACAGAAATGACTGGAAGAAGAAAATAAAAAATAGCGACCCCTAACGAATGGGAAAAATAAAGACGAAGAAGATGTCAAGTGCAATTTGCATAGTTTGTTTATGAAATAATTTTACTGGAAATTTAGAATCTTTTGCAATTTATGTATGGAATTTATACATAATATACAGGATTGACGGAAGGTATTGTGCTGGCCACATCAGATTTTTTGTTCTAAATCCATGACTGCCTAAACTGAAAACTCATAAAAACTTTTATAATTAATTTTTACGCTTATATAAAGAGATAAAATAATCGTTTCATATGATTTAGATGTAGAATGTAAATCTCTATAACTTGTAATTGAAGTTTTTTGCGTAAAATAATTAGGTAATTTGGGCAAAGAAAAACTTGTTTCCCATGTTAAATGCCTATGACCCACTATTCGTTTTACACCCTGTACAAGTTTTATTCATTATACGAGCATTTTTAACATAATTTACATAACCTCATTAACCTTAGTTCCCATACTAAAAGATTTACATATATTTTATTCATATATAAAACCTTTATAGTGTGTTTACACTAATTTTTTATTGCTGAAAAAAAAAACTAAAATACCCTTTTAGCGTTTATAAAAAAAAATCCTTAAATTTGTTCCCAAGTAGATTAGCATAAATTTTACACATTTATATTTTTTTTCACACCAATTATCTAGTAATTTATGTAAATCCTCCTTTCATGTATGTCAACAAATCATTTTTTTCTATATCTACAAATTAATTAATACGATGTCGTATTACTTGAAATTAAAAGTTCATCAATTTAAATTTGTTGTATTTTTTCCTGTTCTCTTCATACTGTTAATTTACTCGTAAGGGCCGGCTGTTCCATCTATAGTTAAACATTCGGTTAAAATTTATATTATTGATAACTTCAGTTTGCCTTGTTACACATATGGTTAAAAGTTACCAGTAAGATAAATTTTCGTTAACGGCAAGATAACTTAACAGTCAGTCAAACTATCAGTTAAGAGTTTTATTCAAAGAATATCGTACCGAGTGCACACGAATGGAAACACGAAGTGAAGAGAAACGGAACATATGGTATGAAACGTTTGTGTTATTTTGATGATATAAGCTGTTAATATTAATAATTATTATAATAAATCAATACAACAGTGATGATGAAGTATTGGATTTCATTTTTGATAATATTAATTTTTGAAAACAGTATACAGTACGATAAAGACGTAATAATTTTGAAAAATGGGATGAATCAGAATTTTTTGAGGTTTCGAATGCAGTTCTTTATTTGTTAGATAAAATTGAATACCAAATATTGTTCTTATCTATGAGGTAAGTTTAAAGAAAGCATAATTTGAGAAACAAACACATTTGTTTTTCTGAATCACGAATCACGCTGAATCTTCGATATGCCAGTTGTTGATAGCTTTACGATTTTATGCAACAGGGTGTATATCGTGGATACTGACCACAACTAAAACTAAAAATTCTGTTGTGGCCAGCACAATACCTTCCGTCAATCCTGTGTATAATGTATAAATTCCATACATAACTTTTCTTGAAAAGATTCTAAATTTCCAGTAAAATTATTTCATAAAAAAACTATTCAAATTGCGCTTGACACTAACATCTTCTTTAACTTTTCCCATTCGTTAGGGGTCGCTATTTTTGCGTGTCGTTATCATTCAGTTCCTTTTCTCTCACGTCTTCCGCAATACAGTCCTTCCATCTTATCTTTGGTCTTCCTCTGTTTCTTCAACATCCTATTACTAAACTATTCATTCTTGTTCCAATATAATTCTTCATTTCTCCTCATGACATGTTCAAACCAATGTAATCTTGTATCTTTCTAAAAACTTGTAACACTAGAGTTATTTTCTTACCGTATCTTTCCGTGTATTCCCCAATATCTATTTCAACATCCTCATATCTGCCACATTAATTTACTTTTTATTGATACTGACATCTGTCAATTTGAATTATATGAATATATTACTAGTTCCCAAGTTTGGCATAGCTGGCTGAATTATAAAATTTAATTTCTTTAAAATTCTTTAACTCTGTATCTATTGAATATGAAGTATAAAATGTAATCAAATCGTATAGAGAATAATATATTCTTTAAGTTATAATAACGTTAAATGTCAATAAATCAAATTTAACTGTTAAATCTTCAAATGAGAGTACTTCCGGTTGACCAATTATAACCAAAATCTAATCAGTTGTTCTTCTGGATGTAAACTTGAGGAATACGAAAAAATTATAATTTTTGGAATTGTGGTATTGAAGATATGGGATCCGGAACTTTTTTCACACACACACAGACACACATACATACAGACATCATCGTAAAAATGGTAAAATCGTATTATAGGGACCCTAAAACATGCTTATACACTAAAAACTCATCATTGAATTTTTTGACCAAAGACGATACCTTCACTTAAAGGTGACGGAAGGTAAAAAATAATTTCTAATTGATTCCAGATAATGTCTTTTTTCTTTCCAAGAGACGGAATCTGTATTCCTGGACTCAATTATATTTTTATATTTGTCGACTAATTTAATTAAATTTAATATAATTTTCACCACTCATTTCTACAAGTCGTATTTATCATTTTTTCTACACGTTCAAACTGTGGTTTAAACTACAACTGCACCAAAACACAGACAAGCCAAAAAGTAACCAAATTTCTATTAAAATTGTTACAGTCAAGTTGCCAACTTTTCAAAAATAACTCTACCCTAACACAATTTTAATTTTTCTGATAGCAATCTGCCAGTTAGCTATCCGGAGAATAAAACATCATGGAGCACCCGAAAAATCTTATTCTCTAGTTAAGACGGTAGAATAACTTTATCTAATAGATAGTAAACTGCTACTTTATCTGAACTTGGAACAACCGGGCCTTATAGTTTCAAAACGGTTAGCAAATTGGTTGAAATGTCTGCTTTTGTAACCATTCTTTTTAAATATTTCACACATTTATTATTGCAATGAATAAAAACATAAAAACATGATTCTATTTTTAGAAATGTATTACTATGAAACATTCATTCATTCATAAGTTTATGATTTATTTTTTGTTGTACAGGAAGTCAGGTATATAATTTTAATCTAATGCTTCTATTTAATTACCTACCTACCTACCTGTTTTAAAATTAATTATATTCTTATGGTACAAGCATAATTTTAAAAAGTCATTAGATTTTTGTGCAAATTACGTACTTTCCAATTAAATATTTCATTTATAAAATTAAAATAGGATTTTTTTCAGATATATGCACTCAAGTAATATTTTTTCAAATTTACTTCAGTCAAATTTTTGAGGTAAAAGATTTTCGTCTTTTGGGGTTTCGTGGCCATGTCTGGTCGCGAATCTGGGTACCCGGGTTCTATCCCGACCGACGCCAAAAATTACATCGAATTTTACTGGCACAAAATTGACCCCTGTGGTGCACTCTCCACGCAAGCTATGAGTGCCCGTGAGGTGACGCCTGGTAAGCGCCCGCACGGTACAAATATTCCATCATTACCGATATCTGTGATTGGCATGCCGTGATGAAATATTTATTTATTTTATTTTAAAGATTTTCGTCTAAAGAAGAGACTGATTGTGCAATTCATGAGTAGTTTGAAAAAATTCAAAAAAAATCTATTGTGGCCACCATAATACCTCTCGCACCCTTTCCGTTGTGGTATATAAAAGTATTGTATTTAACATTTCCTGTACACACAAAAAATTCTAATAATTACACCTAATCTTTATATTTACGTATTTTCTATAATTTTAAATTCATTCTATAGGCAAGTTTTCTCCATTTCTTCTAAATGTTCGAGGTTTTTCCAATTCATTAACGGGATTGGCGGTATTTCTGAAGGGTTAATGTAATATGCCTATAATTTTAAATATATAATTAATAATAAAATAAGAAATATTAAATATCGTTCCCAGAAAAAGCCTTCAGTACTATCTCTGAATTTTTGATACTGACATTAGTGACATTTATCTATCAATTACACATATTTTAATTTCTCAAGTAGTTACCATGGACATGTTTGGGCTGTGAGCAGGCTGTGAGATTTACTACAACAGATTATTTTATAGATTATATATCTATATCTTTAAATCTATAGAAGCTACAATAAAAAATTTAAATGTATCGTATAAAGAATTTTGTTTTTTAATATGCGTAATAACATAAATATTCAAAAAATAATATTTAGAAGATACTACTTCCGGTTGTCCAATTGTTACCAGAATCTATTCCACTCTTCCCATTACTGTTAGATTGAGGAATCCATAGTTACGCAGGTCTTTAGTCTTATAGAATTTGAGAAATCGTACATACAACAACGCACACACATTTGGTGTTTGTTTTTCAGAATTATAAATGATGTTTGATTAAAACATATTTTAGTAGAGAAATATTTAAATATTAACTATTTTTACCACAAATACCAAAATTAATTATTCATTTTGACATAAATTGCACAGATGGTAAAATAGTTTGATAGAACAAATAAATTGTAAAATGAAATACCATAATTATGAAGGAATTTATCTATGTGGACTCAATATTAATTAAAATTGTTGAATAAATAATTTTAATTTATATGAATTTATTAATAAATAATGCCTCTATATTTGTATACAGGGTAAGTCTGAGAAGACACCCCCTCCCCCAGTAACTTTCTTATTATAAGTAATTCTGAAAAAGTATTATATAATTTTTGTATGGATGAGAAGTAAATTTCGTACATTTAATTATTTTGTTTCAAGTATCAAATCTTCATTTTCAAATTAGCAATTATTTTCTCTACGCATTAAAATTAATTGGATAAGTATCATTTAGAATTTATTTAAGGATCACTTGACTTTAAAGTGTCACTTTATTATATTCGTTTGAACTTTAAACCGAGGTTTAAACAGTACCTATATATTCTTAAATTATGTAACGACCTAAAACGCAACCAACATCACTGAGATGCATGGCAATGTTCGAACATCATAATAATTCATTCTCCTATAGTCGAAAGTCAATATACAATAATAAAACATTAATCAGTGGGGCCCCCACCATTTTTTTTTAATTTTCTTTTTATAGTTCCAGAAAGTATTAATTTTTATTCGTTAAGACGTAATATTTTTACATTCCGTCATCTGTAGGTAAGGAAGATATTGCCTTGATAACTTATCCTTGTTTAATTTAACATAAATAAATATATTTATCACGGCATATTACCCATAGCTTGTGCCAATCTGCTTTGTATACAGATTTCGGTAATGATGATGACATATTTGTACCATGCGGACGTTTACCAGGCGTCACCACACTGGTATTCCTCTAACAGCATTTAAAAACAAAAATTAAAATATTTTAAAGGCTATAATAATTGACGTTTTTCTAACTTTTCGATTCCCTCCCGAAAATGATTTTCTTTGAGGTCCTCAAAATAAGCATTTACTGCTTCGATGGCTTCTTCGTTGGATCGAAATCTCTTTCTAACGAGGAACGTTTTGAGTTTCGGCAAAATATGGAAGTCCAATGGTGGTAGGGGGACGATTTCAAACCTCAGTTCGATCAATTTTTTTTTAGCAATACGACTTGAATGAGCTGGCGCATTGGTGGTGAAACAAGATCTTTTTCTTTACCATTCCTGAGTGTTTTTCTTGAATTGCTGCTTTCGGCTTGTCTAAAAATGTGGCGTAGTATTGTCTAGTTACAGTTTTTTCTTCATCAAGATAATCAATTAGGAGAATGCCTCTGGCGTCCCAAAAGACTGACGGCATCACCTTTCCTGCCGATTTAACTGACCATTTCCTATCCATGCTTTCGACTGAATTTTTGTCTCTTGAGTGTAGTGGTGTATTCAAGTTTCATCCATGGTTATGAAACGTCTATTAAAATCGATAAAAAATTTCTTCTCCAAATTTTCGGCTGAAGTTCGTGCCCGAATGCGCTTTTGCTCCGAGCTAAGCAAATGCGGCACCCACTTGGCGCATATTTTTTTCATGCCCAGCTCATTATGTAAAATATGAACCACACGTTCATGATCTTCTAAAATCATGGACTTTATCCACAATTTCCGGTGTGGTAGCCGATATTGGCTCGTCACAGGTGTGTGTTCGGCCACGCTTAAATTCCGAAACCCAGAAACCCGCCGTGGAAAACGAAGTTGAAGCATTCCCAAGGACAGCATCCAACCTGGTCTTGATCTCCGTTGCCGTCTTTCCTTCCAACTAAAAAAACTTGATCACCGCACGAATTTCGTTTTTATCCATTATTGATTTAACGCTAGGTAGACCGACACAGACGCTTTTCACGATTGTACTGAAATTTCTTGACAGTTCATATGAAGAGTTAAACAAAACAACGACATAACATTGCTTTCGAAAAACTGAGGCCTTCTTTTCAATCCCAATATAATCTTAAATATTATCCCTATTTTTTTCTTTCCAAACTTAATATTTCGTCCATGCACAACATCCCCCACGAAAACAAAATATAGTCCCCATTAAATGTTTTTTAATCCCTGAAAAATTCTTCATAATGTAATCATGGAGGAGAAAATATTATTTCACTTGTCATCTGTTGACGTGGATAAGCAAGCGAGAGTGCTGCCACCTAGCGTCACCGGAGTTGATCTCCAAATGAAATTAACAAATCTAATTTGCACGGTTGCCAAGTGAACGCGGGCATGCATATCAAGTAGATGTTCATGTCTTGTTTTCCTGCCTTACCAAGTGGCAACGCCGCAAGACATGAGGGGTAGGAGAATTCCATTGGGTGTATTCGTATGACGTATGACATAATGAGCTTTCAAAAGAATGCTGCAATTGAATTAAATATTTAAGATTTTTATTGTTTTCCCAAAGGGGTTGAAATATTTTTTTCTGTTTATTCTGTTAATTATTATTCATAGGAATTTAAATGCTGTACTGTTAAGCCGTCTAGCTGAAACAAGCGATTTACAGTCGGTTCCAGAAATTAAGGTAATCGAAAGTTTTATTAAGAAATTGCTTTGAACTGTACGAAACGCGGTAAACATCAGTTTCGCAGAACTTAGATCAAGCATTTACAGTTGTGGAATGTATACAGGGTGTAAAACAAAAAGTGGGTCATAGGCGTTTAACTTGAGAAATCAGTTTTTCTTTGCGCAAACGTTGCCTAATTATTTTATGTAAAAATACTTCAAATAAAAAAAACTGTTGTGGTCAGCACAATACCTCTCGCCACTTCCTTTGTACTTCCTTGTACGTAAGTAAAGGAAGTATTGTAATCGCGAAAAATTTCGGTTTTCAAATTTCAGCGGAAATATCCATTTTGATCATCCCTGAATCCATTTTGACTAATTTCGTCGTGACGTCTGTACATACGTATCTCGCATAACTCAAAAACGGTAAGCCGTAGAAAGTTGAAATTTTGTATTTAGGACTCCTATAACATCTAGTTGTGCACCTCCCTTTCTGGTTATTACTCAATTTCCAGAAGTGGCACTTTACATGAAGCCTATAATAGATTTTAATGAAAAACTGTTTTAAAATATAATCCAAAACTTTTCAAATTTGGTATACAAGACTTTTATGTCAATCGAAATAACATAATAGATTTAGGTTAAAATAGGCTAACCGGAAGTGGTACATTACTTGAAGTTGTTAACAGTTTTTCTTGAATAAAATAATTTTATTTTGATTTTAGAAATAAATGTTTCAAACAAAAGTTTTAGAGAATTAATTTCTGCGTCTAGCACATCAAGTATTATTAAATTAGCCCTTTGTATCAGCGAGATATGTAAATTTAAAAATTATATACTTTTTGTTTTTGTAATAAAGCTTGCTATGGATTAGGACAAAAACATAAAAAAAATGTTCATGTCAAATTACGTTAAATACGTGCAATTTTATGATTCTTACAATAACAAATATTATATTTTTATTGTGAAATTAGTCATATTCATTGTTGTAATCAAATATTTCTTTGTTGTAATCAAAACTCTCTTTAAAAAGAACCGGGTTAGATTAATGTTAATTTAAGAATGATAGTAGTAAATGAATTATTTTTTGTTCTATATCAAAATATTTCTCGGGCTTGGCTTAAGCCTGTCAATATTTTGTAATTTAATTATTAAAAAAATATGTATAGTTTAATAATCGTACAAGGAAGTCGTGTGGTGTCCACATCAGATTTTTTGGTTACATAAGTATAGGGCGCGAACAGTCATGTTACATTGTTGGCCTTGACAAGCAGATGTGGGGGCGCGTTTCAGAATGATAATTAGTAATTATGTACATAGATGTCAAATGTCAGAATTTTGCATTAAAAATTTCAAGATTTTCTAAATTCACGTAGTTAATTTGGCACCAGGAGTGTGGAATTTACTTGTCGAGGAAAATAAACCACATGGAATTGGAAAATCACTAAATTTAGAATGAGATATTATGATATTTGACATCTATATACATAATCACTAGCTATCATTCTGACATGGGCCCCCATATTTGCTTGTCAAGGCCAATAAAGTCACGTGACTGCTCGCGCCCTATTGTATTTAATATATCTTGTATACCTACACTCTACACCAAAAATTCTACTTATATCTACAGGGTGTCCCATAACTTCAGGTACATATTAGAAGGGCATATAGTTCTTAATGTCCTGATTACGGAACAAAAAATTTTTTTTCAAAATTCCTATAATTAAGGGTAGTTCACTTAAGAAGAACATTTTTTGTACCCCTGGATACTATAATATTTGGAATAGTGAAATTAGTTATAACTATTACATAAAATAATTTAACAATGAAACCTAATGAAATGATTGTATTATGCAAACATTTCTTATTAATTAGATATAACACAACGTATTATTAAATATTAAAACTACCTATTCAACCAGTGTCCCAAAACTGTTTCCTTCAAAAACCTCAAAAACTAATGTTTGAATTTTGAAAAAATTCTATTTGTTCCGTAATCAGGACATTAAGGACTATATGCCCTTCTAATATGTACCTGAAGTTATGGGACACCCTGTATTTCTTATATTTAGATTGTTTAATTTTAAATTCATTTTTCTAATTTTTCGAAATATTTTCAATCCATTGTCAGGATTGACAGTATTTTTGAAGGATATATGACCTATAATTTTAAATATTTAATTATTAATTCAATAAGAAATAAAATGTATGCCTCACGAGCCGGCCCTGTCCATTCTTCAGGTGGTATAAGGTATAGATTCTTTTAATTCGCTTCGAATGAATATTAATAAAAAAAAATAGATATTTAATAAAATTAAAAGAAAATATCGTTGCTCCGATCTCAAGCTCCGATCAAGTTATCTTGAATAAATATTGTTAAATTATAAAGAAGCTAAAAATTTAATTAAAACTTAACAAGCAAATTTTAAGTATTTTTATTTTATTTACTAATAAAATTCTTTTATATAAATTTAATATTAAAAACTGAAGAATATAGGAAAACAAAAATCTAAGACTTCATATAATACGTATGGTAGTGTAATATACAAACGCTGAAAAATATAGGCTCAACTAAGGCATAGATAGAATTTTTTGTTGTAATAATTAAATTATTTATGAAACAAAGCACACATCCGAAATTGTTTCGACATATCCTGAGGATACGTTTTCGATTTCATTGTTTCATGACGTGTAATTATGAATTAATTGTTTATTCTAGTAGTTGTGTATTTTGCAGGTGCATATGATTAGTTAATTTACTCGTTAGTTTAGTTCCATAAATTATAGTACATCAATAATAAACACGATAAAAAATCTTTTGTGGCCATCACAATACCTCTCGCCACTTCCGTTTTTGGTTCCATAAGTGAAGGGCGCGAGCAGTCATGTGACATTTTTGGTCTTGACAAACAGATGTGGGGGCCCGTGACAGAATGACATTTTATAATTATGTACATAGATATAAAATGTCAGAATTTTTCATTAAAAATTTCAACATTTTCTAAATTCACGTAGTTAATTTGTCAACAGGAGTGTGGAATTTACTTGTCGAAGGCAATTGCAAAATCACTAAATTTAGAGTGAAAGATTATGATATTTGACATCTATGTACATAATTACTAGCTATTATTCTGACACGGGCCCCCATATCTGCTTGTCAAGGCTAACAAAGTCACATGACTGCTCGCGCCCTATTATATTTAACATTTCTTGTATACCTACACTCTACACCAAAAATTCTATTTATACCTGTTCTTAATATTTAGATTTTTTAATTTTAAATTCATTCTATGAAGAAATTTTGTCCTATTCTTCTAATTTTTCGAGATGTTTCCAATTCATTATCGAGATTGACAATATTTCTGAAGGGTATATGTAATATACCTATACTTTTAAATATTTAACTATTAATACAATAAGAAATAATATATGTATGTACTTACCAACAATTTATCCGGATTTCTGACACTACCATTTATCTGTCAGTTACAAATATTTTAATTTTTCAATTGGTTTCCATGGCATTATTTGGGCTGTGAGATTTATAACAACAGATTATTTTATATATTATATTCTTTTATCTATAAATCAATAAAAGATGTAATAAAATATTTTATCCACGACTGTCAAATAATATACCCATAATTCAACTATTTTTTATCAATTAATGACCTTCGTTACTGTTGCTAATTGAATAATATTGACAGTTCGATGGAATAATATTATTCAATCGTTATGTCAAATTCAAATCTTACCTTACAAAAAGTACAAACAAATTACTTTTAATAAGTATTTTTTTCCACATAAAAAGCTAAAATTACACTAGTTTTTTTATTTTTTATAGTTTTATTTTTTTCTTAAGCTTAAAGTGTAGCTGAATAGGCGGTTTAAAATTTTCTGCTAAATGTCAAATCGCTTCATAGTTTTGTTAAAACAAATACCCAATAATCAACGCTAACTATGTTTATGTTTGTGAACAATTTTCTAAAATTTGTAAGGTTATTTCCGATTTTATAATAGTACAGTATGCTATTATTTGACAGTTGTGGATAAAGTATAGTATTCTATTCGCATGTAATGGCTATTACTCACTGGAATGATTCACATCACTCGTCTTCCGGCTCGTGATACAAACTTCATTCTCATGAGTAATAACATACATTACATGCTCATTGAATAATATACTATAAATGTATCAAATAAAGAATTTAATCTTTTTACCTTCCGTCACCTTTAGATAAGGAAGGTATACAAAACTAAACTGTTACATTGTTGTAACCCTGCGTACTAGCGTCTAGTACGCGCTCAATCTAAAGCTTGAGACTACATGTATTCCACTTGAGTTTCTAAGACAGACAGTTTAAAACAAAGCGTTACTTTCGTGAGCGGCTTATCTTACGTATGCTTAATAATTAAAAGACGTACTTGTCAACAAATAACTGTCAAAGCTCTCTGACAGCTAGACTAAATAGTCAGTTAATAAAAGATGGTAACTATTTCTAAATAGAATTTTGACTAACAAAGATAACAAGTTGAAATATTATTCCTGAAACTATAATTCAGAAAATATTATAAAAGGTTACTTATTTTGTACTCAACTTATTACAGATGTAAACAAACATTTTTAATGCACATGTGCGTAAACGCTATTTTTACAAAAATAAAGAAATTCGTAATGTTATTGTGTCACTTTTAGTAGCCTTTGAATCGTTGTAAAACATAATAGGAATTTATTGACAGTTAAATCATTACACTGTAACATATGACATATCTTTTCCTTCAGATTTTGGCTGTTCATTATAGCTTGGTGAAGATGGGCAACATCTTCTGGTTAATTATTCAATTAGCAAGTATTATCTATATTAATAAATAATTTGTCCCTTTCGGGTTCAGTTGTAAATGCATTTGGGTTTATTTCCGTTCTGACCGTCCCTAACTCAGCTCTATTAATATTGAGCTAGATTAATTTGCTAGCAACCCTGCTGCAAATTCTGTTGTATTTATGAATAGTGTATTGAGGAGGGTATGAAACTAAATCCTACCGTATACAATGCACCTGCTCTTTCATACCTTCAGGCACCAAGGCGTTGTATAGGTAATCAATTTCTACAACGCACGTTATCTGTGTAGAATATGTTTCATTCTTTTATTTTACTTGTAGAATCAATTTTATAATTATTTTTATTCAAGATAGACAGTGATACAAAAATGTGCCCTTACGACAATAGAATATATTTTCAGGTTTTTTACCTCTCCTAAGAGAGGTATTGGATTCATGCAAAAAACACATATTAAGATTTGATTGAATATGCACGTTTTAAGGTCCCTACAATCCGATTTTAACATTTTTACGATGATGTCTGTGTGTGTGTGTGTGAATGTGTGTGTATGTATGTGTGTATGTGGGATGTTGGAAGGAGGATTACTCATAAACTATAAGACTTTATATTTGTTTAACTACGTATTTCCCAATCGGACATTCATGAAAAGATCTGAAAAGGTTTTGGTAACAATTGGACAACCGGAAGTAGAAGATTCTTGAAAACAATCTTCTAAATATTATTTTTTGAAAATTTTTCTTGGTAATATTAAAGAAAATTAAATTCTCTATCTGATACATTTAAATATTTTATTATATATTCCATAGATTTAGAGATAAAAGAAATATAATATATAAAATAATCTGTGGTAATATATTTTACAGCCGTAAGAATACCATGGAAAATAGTTAAAAATTTCAAATGTTTGTAACTGACATATAAATGTCAGTGTCAGAAAACCGGAGACATTACTGAAGACTTTTTCTGGAAAGTACAAACATTATATTATTTCTTAATGTATTAATAGTTAAATTTTTATATTATAGGTATATTACACACACCCGTCAGAAATAATGTTACTTCCGACAATGAATTGGAAACATCTTGAAAAATTAGAGGAGTAGGACAAAATTTCTTCATAGTATGAATTTAAATTAAAAAAATCTAAATATGAGGAATAGATATAAATAGAATTTTTGGTGTAGAGTGTAGGTATACAAGAAATGTTAAATACATTAGGGCGCGAGCAGTCATGTGACTTTGTTAGCCTTGACAAGCAGATATGGGCGTCCATGTCAGAATGATAGCTAGTAATTATCTATATAGATGTTAAATATCATAATTTCTCATTCTAAATTTAGTGATTTTCCAATTCCATGTGGTTTATTTTCCTCGACAAGTCCTGATGACAAATTAACTACGTGGATTTAGAAAATCTTGAAATTTTTAATGAAAAATTCTGACATTTGACATCTATGTACATAATTACTAATTATCATTCTGAAGCGGGCCCCCACATTTGCTTGTCAAGGCCAACAAAGTCACAATACTGCTCGCGTCCTAATGTATTTAACATTTCTTGTACACCTACACTCTACACCAAAAATTCTACTTACATCTATTCCATATATTTAGATTATTTTAAATTTAAATTCATTCTATGATGAAATTTGGTCCTACTCTTCTAATTTTTCAAGATGTTTCCGATTCATTGTCGGAAGTAACAGTATTTCTGACGGGTATGTGTAATATACCTATAATATTAAATAATTAACTATTAATACATTAAGAAATAATATAATGTATGTACTTCCCACAAAAAGTCTTCAGTAATGTCTCCGGATTTCTGACACTGACATTTATCTGTCAGTTACAAACAATTTAAATTTTCAACTATTTTCCATGGCATTCTTTCGGCTGTAATTTCTTTTTAAAATACTTCAAATAACAATTGTATAAGCATTAATTGTACTAATCTTTTAAATTACGTTGCTCTATTTCTGTACCAAAATATGATACACAAATTCTGCTTGGTAAAAACCGAAATAAAAACTTGCTATTGTATAATTTTTCTAACTGGCTCTTGAGTATATTAAAAATTCGTGCTTTTTCTTCGTTGTGCCTGTGGCGTCATGTCTAACAACTTTTTTCATTTCAGCCGCTAGGACATGAACAATGCAAGACTAATGTAGTTGTCAACGTAACATCACAGTGTGCTGTGAGTTACGACATTACGTCACAGCCAGACACAGCCGCACTTGTGACGTCACTTGTCCTGCACGGAAAAAATTTACAAAGTAGAATTCACCGCACAATGCTACGGTAAACGATTGTGGTTTTGAAAAATTGATTTCAAATTTACCTCACAAATTGACATTTATTGTGCAGTTTCCACAATAAAATTATATTCTTCATATTGTAATCGGTGTAAAAAATATTGCAATTTAATTCTAAATCTAAATAATACGAGTAATAATCCTAGATGGGCCAGTTTATCAATGCAAGGTTAAATTATTTAACTGGCAGATTATTTTTTACCTGGCAGTTAAAACATAGAAACAAAAGTTATCGTAAAGATAAATATGTAATAATACCGGACGTAGCAGAATGTTAAAAAAAATCTTCTAAATATTATTGTTTGAAAATTTTTGTTGTTGCATATATTATCTATTGCGGCCAGCACAATACCTCTCGCCATTTCCGTTTTTGGTTACATAAGTATACAGCGTGAGCAGTCATGTGACATTGTTGGCCTTGACAAGCAGAATGACAATTAGTAATTATGTACATAGATGTTAATTTGTCACCAGGAGTGTGGAATTTACTTGCCGAGGAAAATAAACCACATGAATTGGAAATTCACTAAATTTAGAATGAAAATTATGATATTTGACATCTATGTACATAATTACTGGCTATCATTCTGACACACATGACTGCTCGCGCCCTATTGTATTTAACATTTCTTGTATATACCTTCAAAAATTCTACTTTCATTAATTCTTTATATTTACATTTATACTTTCCGTCACCTTTAGGTAAGGAAGGTATTGTCTTTGGTCAAAAAATTCAATGATGAGTTTTTACTGAATAAGCATGTTTTAGGGTCCCTATAATACGATTTTACCATATTTACGATGATGTCTGTATGTATGTGTGTCTGTGTGACAAAAGTTCCGAATCCCATAACTTCAATACCACGATTCCAAAAATTATAATTTTTTCGTATTCCTCAAGTTTACATCCAGAAGAACAAGTGATTAGATTTTGGTTATAATTGGTGAACCGGAAGTACCTTCATTTGAAAATTTAACAGTTAAATTTGATTTATTGACATTTAACGTTATTATAACTTAAAGAATATATTATTCTCTATACGATTTGATTACATTTTATACTTCATATTCAATAGATACAGAGTTAAAGAATTTTAAAGAAATTAAATTTTATAATTCAGCCAGCTATGCTAAACATGGAAACTATTAATATATTCATATAATTCAAATTGACAGATGTCAGTATCAATAAAAAGTAAATTAATATGGCGGAGATGAGGATGTTGAAGTAGATGTTGGGGAAAACACGGAAAGATACGGTAAGAAAATAACTCTAGTATTACAAGTTTCTAGAAAGATACAAGAAATATGATTACATTGGTTTGAAAATGTCATGAGGAGAAATGAAGAATTATATTGAAACAAGAATGAATAGTTTAGTAATAGGATGTTGAAGAAACAGAGGAAGACCAAAGATAAGATGGAAGGACTGTATTGCGGAAGACTTGAGAGAAAAGGAAATGGATGATAATGACACTCAAAAATAGCGACCCTTAACGAATGGGAGGAGTTAATGAAGAAGAAGATGTCAGTGTCAAGTGCAATTTGAATAGTTTTTTTATGAAATAATTTTACTGAAAATTTAGAATCTTTGGAAGAAAAATTATGTATGGAATTTATACATTATACACAAGATTGACGGAAGGTATTGTGCTGGCCACAACAATTTTTTTAATTTTGAATTCATTCTACTATATAGAATTTTTTTCCTCTTCTAATTTTTCGAAATGTTTCCAATGCATTGTTGAGATTGACAGTTTTTTGAAGGGTTGTCCAGAAAACAGTTAAGATATTTAAGGTCAGTGTCAAAAATCAGATTTTTCTGGGAGGTACGAGTACATTTAATATATATTATTGTATTATTAATTAAATATATATTTAAATTATAGGTATATTAATATTACATATATCCTTAAGAAATACCGGTAATACTGTCAATGAATTTGAAGAAGCAGTCATGTGACTTTGTTGGCCTTGGCAAGCAGATATGAGGATCCGTGTCAGAATGATGGCTAATAGTTTTTTACATAGATGTGACATATGTCATAATTTTTCATTCTGATGTTTATCATCAATTGTATGGAATATACTTATGTCGATACTTTTTGAACACACTTCATATGTACGTACATAATTTATGAAAATCCTGAACGTATTTATTAATAGTACAAATTACTTCCACAAAAACAGTATTACGGAAGGAAGTGTGTGGCTCCAATATTCCAAAATCAATATGTATTAATGAAGAGAGAACAATGTATTAATTACTTAAACAAACAAGCGTCGCAGTGCTCGTTATCGGCGCGTCGCAGCCTCTGCAATGCATTGGTTGCGTCGCCGACCGGATCCGACGCCTTGCAGCTTCGGCGTTCCACACATTGGACAACGCAACCACATCTGTAACTAGTCCGGTTAATTGATGCTATTTGGCCGGACTATCCGGTTACCCTATGCCTGATAAGATGATTAGTTTCAAACACGTATAACACGTACACGATGCAGTTGCGTGCGTGATTAAATAGGGTGCAGTAAATACTAACTCCCTATATTTCATATACAGCGTGTAACAGAAATAAGAACTCGTCGAGAACAACAATATTTCTTAATAACTTTTTTCGAAATCTCAATTTTTTTTAACTATGTGACTTTGTTGGCTTTGACAAGCAGATACGACGACCCGTGTCAGAAACACAGCTACGTAGATCTAAAATGTCATAATTTTCCATTGCAAATTTCATAATTTTCCAATTACATTTGATATATTTTCACCGACAAGTAAATTACACTCTCCTGGTGACAAATTAACTACGTGAATTTAGAAAATCTTGAAATTTTGAATGAAAAATTATGACATTTGACATCTATATACATAATTACTTGATTTTATTCTGACATGGGCCCTCATATCTGCTTGTCAAGGCGAATAAAGTCACATGACTGCTTGTATTCTATACAATGAATTTAAAATTAAAAAATCTGTTGTGGCCACCACAATACCTTCCGTTAATCCTGTGTATTATGTATAAACTCCATACATAAATTTTCTTGCAAAAGATTCTAAATTTCCAATAAAATTATTTCATAAACAAACTATGTAAATTGCACTTGGCACTAACATCTTCTTCTTTAGCTTTCCCCATTCGTTAGGGGTCGCTATTTTTTATTTTCTTCTTCCACTCATTTCTGTTTTACGTGTCGTTCTCATTCAGTTCCTTTTTCTCTCAAAACTTCCACAATACAGTCCTTCCATCTTATCTTTGGTCTTCCTCTGTTTCTTCAACCTTCTATTACTAATAAGCTATTCATTCTTCTAATATATTCTTCATTTCTCCTCATAACATTTTCAAACTAATGTAATCATCTCTCTTGTATTTTTCTAGAAACTTGTAACACTAGAGTTATTTCCTTACCTATCTCTCCATGTCTTCCCCAACATCTACTTCAACATCCTCATCTCTGTCACATTAATTTACTTTTTATTGATACTGACATCGGTCAATTTGAATTATATGAATATATTTGTAGTTTCCATGTTTAGCATAGCTGGCTGATTTATAAAATTTAATTTCTTTAAATTTTTTTAACTCTATATCTATTGAATATAGGTAAAGTATAAAATGCATTCAAATCATATAGAGAATAATATATTCTTTAATTTATAATAAATCAAATTTAACAGTTAAATCTTCAATTGAGGCTACTTCCGGTTTACCAATTATAACCAAAATCTAATCACTTGTTCTTCTGGATGTAAACTGGACGAATACGAAAAAAAATTATGGAATCGTGATATTTAAATTATGCGATTCGAAACTTTCGTCACACACACACAGACACACTTACATATATACAGACATCATCGTAAAAATGGTAAAATCGGATTGTAGGGACCCTAAAACGTACTTATTCACTAAAAACTCATTGAATTTTTTGACCAAAGACAATACCTTCCTTACCTAAAGGTGACGGAAGGTAAAAATCGCAGTTTCACGGACTTTGTGCGATAACTTCGCGTCAGTGAGGGAGCTATCACTTGCAGTCAACGACTTGCATACAAGAGGATTTTGAAAACTATTATATTTTTCAAGTTTAGTTTACTCAACTACATTATTTTTCAAATACATTGTGTTATTATTTAATAAATTTAACATAAATGTATCCCTCCTATCTTGATGACGACACAATCACTAGCATTTGATTCGTTAATTGAATGGGAGAGGTGAAGGGAAGATCGAGGATCAGACAACTAGGACGTATGTCATCCGTGATTGTGACGTCATAAAAAGAAAATATTTATTTTTAGACGTAAGTGACAAAACTTTGAAAAAAGAAAAAATAGGGATCTTTTATTTTATATATATATATATATATATATATATATATATATATATATATATATATTCCAAAAAAAAAATATTCTTAGTATCATGCAAGTAGCCCATTATAAAAGCGAAAGTTTCGCAATCGCTGCGATCATTTCGCGGTAGTTTGGGAGACCCTTTTCATAAATGATAGACGACTATGTATGTCGAAAGTGTAAAACGGGCTTAACAGAGAGGTCAGAAGTGTATGCAGCCATAATGTACACAGACAATGGTAATTGTGCTATTCTACAAGCTCTACCGTGTTTGCATAATGCAAGAGATGCCATGTTGGAGATAAATGGCGCGAATTACTGAAACCTTTCAAATTGATTTGTTTACGTGCGGTTCTAACAAAATC
Organism: Harpalus rufipes; assembly: GCA_951394225.1. Taxonomy (NCBI): domain Eukaryota; kingdom Metazoa; phylum Arthropoda; class Insecta; order Coleoptera; family Carabidae; genus Harpalus; species Harpalus rufipes. Next base: position 86,077,926 of record OX596274.1, read on the forward strand.
ATCATATCTGCATTAAGGTTTGTTAGCACACAGAGTTTAAGGTAGTTGTCACTCGAGTGTACCTATTCAAAAACTTGTTCTATTGACAACTGACAAGCTGCGACATGACATCTGGTGGGAAAAATATAAACTTTCCGATTTGGTACTATATTGTAACTGTATACTTGAGTTACATGTGGTTTGATCATTTGATGTGAATAAAAATGGGAAAAAGTCGTACAAATTGTTGTATATTCTGACGTCACTCTCAAGATCTGGTCGAGACACAGGCATTGGGTTTTATAATTTTCCGAAACATGGCCAAAATAAAGTTAAAATTACGACAAGAGCAAGTGTTGAAATGGATATGGATGGACGAAAAGCATGGGAATATGCAATTTGTAGTGCAAAACAAATAACAAAACATATGAAAGTTTGTTCTCGTCATTTTAAATCGGATAATTACATATTTCGTGATCTTTATCTAGCTTTACACATGCATTCTGCACTAATAATTTTTAAATTTTCTCTAAATGTATTTTGATTTCATGTGGTTTTGCAGAAATTGCACTGGTTCGCAGACAAAGTGCAAATATTACCCACATTATAACGTCATTTTTTAATACTCCACATAATATTATGTGGTTAGCGTTTATAATTCGCTCACCTGCGATTATCTATTTCGATTGATTAAATATATATAAAATTATAAATACATTTTATCATATCTTCTATAATACATTTAGAAGTAGCTGTTGCTTCCAGAAATTTAAAATGTTCTGTGGTACCAAACCCCATTTTAAGTGAAAAAAATTGCTTTTGTTGTTTGTTTTCATATGTCACAACACTGCGAGTACCAATTCAGAAGCAGCTGATCGGCCCGATGGTGCTGCCGCCATCGGACATGTCAGTTCTCAATATTCAAAATAAAAATTAAGCTAATGCAGTTTATATTTGCAATAACTTATATTTTTTAACATATATACACAGATTGCATCAAAATAGTTAAAAGCTAATATCAAACAATGTAACAGATGAATTTTCTTTATTTTTCCATAGAAAAGTGTCGTATTTCAATGTTGAAGAATAACTGTAGCATCGTCGCACCTAAACATTTATTGGTCCATTTGGGTATAAAAGTAATAAGATATTTTAAGATATAATACTAATTCTAAACTACAAATGGAAACTGCAAAACAAATTAATATATTTCTTTCTTAAAATTACAAAAGTAGCATTATACTGTTTAAAGTTTTCATGCTTTTCACGTAAAATACCAATTTAAAAAATATTTCTTTTGAATGTACGTCTGAAATTCCTTTAACCAAAGATCACCTCTTATTCGCTAATACCAAGCGGGTGTTAACTAACTGGTACTCCATCTGAAACGCTTGTACATAGTTGTCAAGTATAATTCTACCTATTTATCGTATCTTCAGATTATAATTTTCTAGAGGCAATAAAATTAAATCTGCGTGGTAAATAATTTTCTAATTTTTACATAAAATCCGTTAATTAGTTTACTATAACATACTAGTTTTTCGATTAAATGTCATTATGGATATAATATATATATATATATATATATATATATATATATATATATATATATATATATATATATATATATATATATATAATTTAATTGCAAATATCTCAGGTATCGCGTGGTCAATTGTTTTAAAACTTGGAGAGCAGGTAGATTATACTTCAGTTAAGATGTAATGGTTTCGCGATATAACTACCTTAATTATAAATATTTTTGCGAGCATATTCACAAAGAGATGTTTGATCCACAGACAGAAAGTTTAGCACACTTTTTTCGCGTACTAATTTCTGCAAAAAATACTTACTTGCGAGAGAGAGAGAGAGAGAAAGATAGAGTATTGTTGTGATTAAAAAATCCAATATCCAATTCTAATTCATCGAACTGCGTTTTCATTGCGGATGCAATCTAGTGGTCCTAAGTATACTATTACTATTCAAAGAAAGGAAGGCTATATAATGTAGTGAAGGTATCTGTACCTCACAAGAGTCAGGGATGTAATTACATGCCTCAGGGAGGCAATTTGAATAGGAATAGAGAGGACCCTTTTACCGACCGCCGTATTTGCAAGAGGTTAAAAGTTAAGGGTAAATGCTTCAAGGACTAATTTGTATTTATTTTCTAAACCTATGGGATAGGTGTACAGGGTAACACTGAAAAATAGGCCACTCAAAATAACTTTTTTATTTATAATTATTGGATTCATGCTAAAAATCACATATCCAGATTTTAATGATTAAGCACGTTTTAAGGTCCCTACAATCCGATTTTAATATTTTTAAGATGATGTCTGTGTGTGAGTGTGTATGTGTATTTCTCAATTGGACATTACTGGGAAGAGCTGAAATAATATTGGTAATAATTGGACAACTGAAAGTAGCAGAGTCTTAAAAAAAAACCTTCTAAATATTATTTTTTGATCATTTTTGTTCTTGCTAGTATTAAAGAAGAGTAAATTCTTTATCTGACACATAAATATTTTATTATATCTTTTATAGATTTAAAGATAAACAAATATAAGGTAAATAATAATCTGTTATAATAAATCTCACAGCCTAAATAATGTAATGTAAACCAAACAGATAAATGTCCGTGTCAAACATCCAGAGACATTACTAACGATTTTTTGTGGGAAGTACATACATTATATTATTTCTTATTGTATTAATAGTTAATATTTAAAATTATAGTTATATTACATATACCCTTCAAAAATACTGTCAATCCCGACAATGAATTGGAAACATTTCGAAAAATTAGAAGAGTAAGAAAAAATTTCTTCATAGTATGAATTAAAAATTAAAAATCTAATTATAAAGAATAGATATAAGTAAAAAATTTGGTGTAGATTGTAGGTATACAAGAAATGTTAAATACAATAGGGCGCGAGCAGTCATGTCACTTTATTGGCCTTGACAACCAGATATGGGGCCCGTGTCAGAATGATAGCTAGTAATTATGTACATAGATGTCAAATATCATAATTTTTATTCTAAATTTAGTGATTTTCCAAATCCATGTGGTTTATTTTCCTCGACAAGTAAATTCCATACTCCTGGTGACAAATTAACTACGTGAATTTAAAAAATCTTGATATTATTAATGAAAAATTCTGACATTTGACATCTATGTACATAATTACTAATTGTCATTCTGACACGAGCTCCCATATCTGCTTGTAAAGGCCAACAATGTCACATGACTGCTCGCGCCCTATACTTTTGTAACCAAAAACGGAAGTGGCGAGAGGTATTATGATGGCCACAACAGATACGGGATCTGCTTGTCAAGGCCAACAATGTCACATGACTGCTCGCGCTCTATACTTAAATAACCACAACAGATTATTATTTTAATTCCCTTTAGTAAATGGTATGATGGTATCTCTTCCGGTTTAACCGCAACTCACACTAACTCAAATGGGACAATATATATTTGGAATTTACGTAAAATTACGAATTGAACGATATGTGAATTTTTATTGAAGAAATAAATTACAAAAACGTAAGAGAAAATTATGAAAAATTAATCTGATAAGCCAGATCAGGTAGGCTTTGGTCACAAATTGATCATTTTACCAATTTTGAGAAAATAATAGTAAAGTATAACAAAATACTTCATTATTGGTTACCCTATTGAAAACTGATTTTTCCTTCCTGTTATAACACGTTGTTAATGGTGTGTATTGGCATTTTAATTTCCACGAATGTAGTTGATTTTTATTATGGCTCTGTTAATAAAATGAATAGCTCATTTGCGTAGGTTACTTTCCAAATAAATGCATCATATATCTATTCAATTTAAAAATGCGACATATAAAACTACTTAATTAATTATTAAACATACATTTCATAAAATATTTAGCCACAATATATTTCGGAGAGGAGGTAAAATATTTGATTTTATAGGTGAAAGGTTATAGGTTACACTAAAGGTCATGATACTATATTAATTTGAATTGTTAAGCGTAAACTCATGCAAATATGTACAATGCAAAAATCGATGTTTTCACAAATATGTTGCATATCATACTAGATTTGTAAATAAATATGTATTAATAGCAGAATGTGTATTTACAATTGAACTATTAATTATATTTGCTAATATAACACACAGATCGTATATACAGAAATTAGTTTACTTAGAATGTATTGATATAATACAAAATTTTAATTGAGTCAATATCATTATATACGTGTGTGAACCAATTTCTAACTTTTATTCTTAAATCATCCTATACATAATGTGTCCTAGGGTACCTTTATATAAAGGATATGGCCATGGGGAAGATCGTCGCCATTAGCGGGCCAATGTCAAACAAATTGATAATTCATTTTCCTATTTATTTGTAAGAAATGTGATATATTATACAGGAATATTAAATAATCACACTATGAATCTATAAAAGTAATAAAAATTAATTTATTTAAGAGATACACAATTATTATTATGACATACATTTAGAGGTTATGTAGAGCATAGGATATAGGTTGTTATTATCACATCTAATTTAATAACTGTAATTATTATTTACATAATAAGTATATATTCTCAACTTACCTTTTAAAAATTTAAATGTTTGCGCTTAATATTGGCAATTTTTAAATGTTTTCAATATTGCCAGTCATCGTAGTCAGTATCTCAAGGAAATACACAAATAAATAAAATAAAAGTATTACTTACACTTTAAATAAATATTAGAAGTATATTAAAATGTGTTTTGGATTAAAATAGAACAAATAGCCACGAAAATACATAATAATTTGCGTAACAACAACGAATATGACAGTGGCCCGCAAATGGCGGACGAAACGCGAACCACGTCATGGCCATACCAGGAGTATACAGGTACCCTAATGTGTCCCATTTAGAGCTGCCACCATTTGGGATCTCGAGAATTACATTATGTTCAGAAAAAAACCGGAGTAGGCTATGAACAAAGAAACGTATGTCTTGATTCAAAAGTATTTATTGAAATGTCAGTTTAACACGACATATTGTCAAAAAAATTATCTAAAGAAATCAAAGCTTTTCTTCTAGAATTTAATTTAGAAATGAATTAGAAAACAGCGAATGGCAATATTCTGTTTGCTTCTTTATCTTTTTTTCCATAAAATTAAATTTCAAGATCAATTTTGACAAGTCTTTAAAATATTATTTCGTTTAATAATAATAGTTACAATTGTTTTAGTTAATTGTTTTATTTCAAGTCATAGTCATGGCTCACTATTCTCTTTTCGATTAGGTGTATAAAAAAGTGCCCGCCATTTTACTTTTTAATAATGTAACATATGGATTATTTTACATGATTGTAAAGCAAATTTGATGTACTTTTCAAATTTGTAAAAAAATATAGTATGTCCCATTTGAAATTTCAAAGTTGATATTAATTACTAATAAACCGGAAGTGGTATCATGAATGTACATCCGTCATCAAGTAGATTACATGTTGCTGTATAAATCATGTTATATGAAAGAAATTACTAACGAGATATTTGTTGGGTCCACTAAAATATAACACCCTGTATATATATATTAAATATAGAAATAATGAAAAATGACATTCGGCAAGTATTAAATTCTGAAATTTGGCATCAAAAATTTAATTTTCAAATATCGAAAAAATAATTAACATGTATTCTTGGCAAGCTGTTAAAAAGTCAAAATTTACCAAGTTATTTAAACGGAAGTCTTTAAAATTTTAACCGAAATGTAGTTACAAAATAGGAAAATAATTTTAGATATTAATTTAATGTCAAAATTAACGAGATTATTTTAACGGGCATCCGTCAAATTTTAATAAAAATGTAGTTACAAATTAGAAAAATCATTTTTCTACAGTCTACATAGAAAGTAGCCATTTGCGCTCTCTTTTGTTAACGCAAAATGTCACTTTGCCGTTTTAGCGCGACAAAGTAGAAAAAACGCTCGCTGTCCAAATTTTTAACTATACAATGTTGAGAAATGTCACTTGTCTACATTCTTAATGGAAACGTTTAGTCAGGAACTAATGGCACTGTAGTGACACATTTACCACCTTTACAAATCAATCTGACATATAACTGCTCTGTCGGTATATTACATAACACAAAAAAATGCCGCACTATTATGAAAATAAAATAGAGCATTCATTTACAAAAACGAAAGTATAAAATGTTTAGATTAGATTGAAGCAATAGGTCAAGAAGAATGGGAAATAACGATAAATTAAAATTAAATATAAAAGACGTTTTTACTTCCTTGTACGTAAGTAAAGGAAGTATTGTAATCGCGAAAAATTTCAGTTTCCAGATTTCAGCGGAAATATCCATTTTAATCATCCCTGAATCCATTTTGACTAATTTCGTCGTGACGTCTGTACGTACGTATCTCGCATAACTCAAAAACGGTAAGCCGTAGAAAGTTGAAATTTTGTATTTAGGACTCCTATAACATCTAGTTGTGCACCTCCCTTTCTGGTTATTACACAATTTCCAGAAGTGGCACTTTACATGAAGCCTATAATAGATTTTAATGAAAAACTGTTTTAAAATATAATCCAAAACTTTTCAAATTTGGTATACAAGACTTTTATGTCAATCGAAATAACATAATAGATTTTGGTTAAAATAGGCTAACCGGAAGTGGTACATTACTTGAAGTTGTTAACAGTTGTTCTTGAATAAAATGATTTTATTTTGATTTTAGAAATAAATGCTTCAAATAAAAGTTTTAGAGAATTAATTTCTGCGTCTAGCACATCAAGTATTATTAAATTAGCCCTTTGTATAAGCGAGATATGTAAATTTAAAAATTATATACTTTTTTGTTTTTAAAGCTTGCTATGGATTAGGACAAAAAAAATGTTCATGTCAAATTACGTTAAATACGTGCAATTTTATGATTCGTACAATAACAAATATTATATTTTTATTGTGAAATTAGTCATATTCATTGTTGTAATCAAATATTTCTTTGTTGTAATCAAAACTCTCTTTAAAAAGAACCGGGTTAGATTATGGTCGCTATATATCTTACCGTTTTGAAGTTAAAATTAATATTTTGTAATTTAGTTATTAAAAAAATATGTATAGTTTAATAATAGGACAAGGAAGTCGTGTGGTGTCCACATCAGATTTTTTTCTTTATATTAATCCTTATTAATTGAGTAGTAGTGTAAGTACAAAGTGTACATTTTATTATTTTTTGTTATGGTAGCAACTGTAGAAAAAATCTTGTATGTGTTTCGAGCGCAAATGGACATTGTCGATTTCGAGAGAATGCCGCGCTCCTGCGTCGCGGGGCAACAATTTCTCAATCGACAATGTCCTATTTTGCGCTCTTAATACACAAATAGCTATTAAGCGGCTTATAAATATTTAATTTAATTCAGTTTTTAATGGAAGTACAGAATACACCCATTAATAACCTAAAATTAAAGCAAATAATTGTTACGTTGAACACACAAGTCTGCAGAAATAGCTATTTTACACAGCTTTGACAATGAATCATACATACATATAAATCATAGTAGGTCTGAGAAATTTTATTTTTAAAAAAGATGTGTTATTTCTTTACATGAACATTAAATTCATAAACACGGCAAAGCGGACAATTTTTTTCTTGTTGTCATTTGACAGTGTGGGTGCAGCTTCTGTGCGATATGAAACATGCCTGCATTAAAATTATTAATAGTCGAGGTGTTACGAGCCGAGAGCAGACGCATGCAAAAGTAAAAAGTACGCACGATAAATTGGAACCGCTTTGTTCCCTACTGCTTTTTTACTTACACTTTATTCTAATTTTCTTTTTAACGAACATTCCACGTTAGTTCTTGTTAGTTAAAGGCCTCCAGAGAGGCTTCATATTTAGGGAAATTAGTATTTTTAACTCTGTGCTTGGCAGCATTGTCGCATATGAACAAACAGCTTTAAACTTATAGAAAATTATAAAGGAATTTTGAATAAAATAAAAGTTAACGCGATATACTAACTACAGAGAGTTACTTATAAGAAAAAGTTTGTACTTTGAAAATTCAATCACATTTTTGTAAAAAGATTTTAACATAATTTAAAAATTTAGAATTTCAAAGGCATTGAAAAAATCGTCTAAAATTTAACAAGATATATTAACAACAGAATTTTTTATAAGATTATCAATTTTAAATGTTATGATTTTAACACTTTAAAAAAAAATGCTGGTATATTCGAAATGTACAATTTATATACAGACAAGATATTTGTATATTACAGTGATTTCCAACCTTTTTACCTCTCGCCAAGATAGGTATTGGATTCATGCCCAATCGAACATTCATGGGAAGATCTGAAAAGGTTTCGATAACAATTGGACAATTTTCCAAATATTATTTTTTGATATTTTTTCTTGGTAATATTAAAGAAAATTAAATTCTCTATCTGATACATTTAATAATTTTATTATATATTCTATAGATTTAGAGATAAAAGAAACCTGTTGTAATAAATGTTACAGCCCAAATAATGTCATGGAAACCAATTCAAAAATTAAAAATTTTGTAACTCACAGGTAAATGTCAGTGTCAATAATCCAGAGACATTACTGACGATTTTTCTGGGATGTACATACATTAAATTATTTCTTATTGTATTAATAGTTAAATATTTAAAATTATAGGTATATTACACATACCCTTCAAAAATACTGTCAATTCCGACAATGAATTGGAAAAATCTCTAAAATTTAGTAGAGGGCCAAATTTCTTCATAGAATGAATTTAAAAAAATCTAAATTTAAAGTAGAATTTGTGGTGTAAAGTGTAGGTATACAAGAACTGTTAAATAAATATGGCGCGTGCAGTCATGTGACTTTGTTGGTCTTGACAAGCAGATATGGGGGCCCGTGTCAGATTGATAACTAGTAATTATGTACATAGATGTCAAATATCATAACTTTTCATTCTAAATTTAGTAATTTTACGTGTCGTTCTCATTCAGTTCCTTTTCTCTCATGTCTTCCGCAATACAGTCCTTCCATCTTATCTTTGGTCTTCCTCTATTACTTAAACCTCCTATTCCTAAGCAATTCAATATATTCTTCATTTCTCCTCATGTCATTTTCAAACCAATGTAATCATCTCGCTTGTATCTTTGTAGAAACTTGTAACACTAAAGTTATTTCCTTACCGTATCTTTCCGTGCCTTCCCCAACATCTACTTCAAAATCCTCATTTCTGCCACATTAATTTACTTTTTATTGATACTGACATCTGTCAATTTGAATTATATGAATATATTAGTAGTTTCCATGTTTAGCATAGCTGGCTGATTTATAAAATTTAATTTCATTAAAATTCTTTAACTCTTTATCTATTGAATATGAATTATAAAATGCAATGAAATCGTATAGAGAATAATATATTCTTTAAGATATAATAACGTTAAATGTCAATAAATCAAATTTAACTGTTAAATCATCAAATGAGGCTACTTGCGGTTCACCAATGTAATCAGTTGTTCTTCAGGATGTAAACTTGAGGAATACGAAAAAAATATAATATTTGGAATCATGGTATTGAAGTTATGCGACCCGAAACTTTCGTCACACACAGACACACACATACATATATACAGACATCATCGTAAAAATGGTAAAATCGTATTATATGGACCCTAAAACATGCTTATTCACTAAAAACTCATCATTGAATTTTTTGACCAAAGAATACCTTCCTTACCTAAAGGTGACGTGGTAAAAAAAAATTATTGGCGCAATAATTGTAACGAATTCCGCGAATAAGTATTATTATTCCTTCCCCAATATTATTGTATGATAAATGAAGCTTATAATTACGATTGATGATTTAATAGCATTATTTTTGCATATTCAACTGACATGTGAGCTAATGGTCAGTTCCCATTCTAGGCGGCCATGTAACTGAAACAAACGCACCTCCGCTGGGAAATTCAACAATTTACGTTTATTGTGTTTTTGTCTGTTCATCCATAATTCAATTAAAAAAGTTACGGTTTTATCTTGTTAAATATAAACATTCAAATAAAACAATTGACGTTCTGTCGAGTAATCCCCAGACGTCCATTAATTAAATAAATTCATTTCCTAGCAAGAGCTTACTACACCATGACTGTAAATATGCTACTACATTATTTTTATTTCAGAAAAATTATTTTTATGTTTTTTGTGTGTAAATAAGATCAACCTGTTACAAACAAAAAAAATCTGTCTGGCCAGCAAAATACCTCTCGCCACTTCCGTTTTTGTATATAGGGCGTGAGCAGTCATATGACATTGTTGGCCTTGACAAGCAAATATGAGGGCCCGTATTAAAATAAATTTAAGATTTTCTAAATTCACGTAGTTAATTTGTCACCAGGAGTGTGGAATTTACTTGTCGAGGAAAATAAACCACATGGAATTGGAAAATCACTAAATTTAGAATAAAAATTTGACATCTATGTACGTAATTACTAGCTATCATTATGACACGGACCCCCATATCTGCTTGTCAAGGCCAACAAAGTCACATGACTACTCGAGCCCTATTGTATTTAATATTTCTTGTGTACCTACACTCTACACCAAACATTCTACTTACCTATATCTATTCTTTATATTTGGATTTTTTAATTTTAAATTCATTCTATGAAGAAATATTGTCCTACCCCTCTAATTTTCCGAAATGTTTCCAATTCGTTATCGGGATTGACATTATTTTTGAAAGGTATATGTAATATACCTATAATAAATAAACAAATATATCATTACGGCATATTACCCATTGCTGGGTGTGCCAATCTGCTTTGTATACACAGATATCGATAATGATGAAATATTTGTACCGTGCGGGTGCTTACCAGGCATCACCTCACGAGCACTCAATGCTGTCGTGGTGAGTACACCACAGGGGTCAATTTAGGGCCATTAAAATCCGAAGTAATTTTTCGCGTCGGTCGGGATCAAACCCGGGTCCCCAGATTCGCGACCAGACATTCAGGTACACGGCCACGAAATCCCATAACCTATAAATATACCTATAATTTCATATTTAACTATTAATACAATAAGATATAATATATGTATGTACTTCTCAGAAAAAGTCTTCAGTAATGTGTTCGGATTTCTGACATTGACATTTATTTGTCAGTTACAAACCTTTCAATTGGATTCTGTGACATTATTTGTACTGTGAGATTTATTACAACAGATTATTATATACCTTATATTTCTTTATCTCTAAATCTATAAAAAATATAATAAAATATTTATATGTATCAGATAGACAATTTACTCATCTTTAATGAATAATAAAATAATTGAAGATATTTTTTAATAATCTGCTACTTCCGGTTGTCCAATTATTACCCAGTAATGTCCAATTGAGAAATTCGTAGTTAAACAATCCAACCTCCCCTCACACATACACACATACATCCACACACACACACACACACACACACACACTCACACACACACACACACACACACACTCTTAGCGAGAGGTAAAAACTTGTTTGACTGAGATTTCGAGTAACTGTTAATATTTTATTAATATGTTTTGACAGGTCTATTAAAATTTGTTGAGCCTATTTGTTTAGCCTATTATAGGGATCTAGGAAAATGTTGCTAAAAAACCCTAGATAAACATTCCCAACCCGTGGTGTGGAAGCGTTTTCTGTCATTTTCCACTCAAGAGATTGTCATTGCAGTTAGGAATGATGTATTTCACAACCTCTAAAAGGAATTGGCATATTACTTAATGATTGTGAATAAAGAATGTTTATATTGAATATACTACTTCCATTGCTATTTCTGAATATGAAAGCACAAATAAATTAAAACTTCATTATAAAAGTAAATAAACGTCTACCTAAATGAAGAAATAATTTTCTATTTATTGTTAGGAACTACTTTTATTTAGGAAACAATGATTAATCATTCGTTTCTTTGTAGAAAGAAGAGAAATATGTGTATTGACCAAGGACTCATTTATTTAGCTGGAATTTAATTTCCTCGTCCAATTCGCTCCGGTCATTTGCATAGAAATCTCATTTTTAATTGAAGTTAATTAGAATTGCACTTTGTTTGGTTGACGCCGTTTTGACACGGAAATCCTGAGGGAATTAAAATTCTAAGGCACGATTTTTAAACGGTTATGGTAATTAACAATAAATAATACCTACTACCAACTTTGTACGAATACTTACCAAGACTTTTCCCTTGAAACTATACAAATAAAATTCAGTTCGCGTCTGGGAGCTTATATGAACGAAGAGGGGTCAAAAAGTTCGCAGAATGAAGGGGTTTTTACAGAAGTAGTGGTACTTATTATTCATTTCTATTTAGAGGTTAGTTATGTAGCAAAAACGAAAGGTGATCTAGTAATTCGATTATACCATTTTTAAGATGATGTCTGTATAAATGTATGTGTGTGTATGTGTGTGTGTGTGTGTGACGAAAATTTCGGATCGCATAACTTCAATACCACGATTCCAAAAACTCTATTTTTTTTTCGTATTCCTCAAGTTTACATCCAGAAGAACAACTGATTAGATTTTGGTTATAATTGGTGAAGCGGAAGTAGCCTCATTTGAAGATTTAACAGTTAAATTTGATTTATTGACATTTAACGTTATTATAACTTAAAGAATATATTATTCTCTATACGATTTGATTGCATTTTATACTTCATATTCAATAGAATAGAGTTAAAGAATTTTAAAGAAATTTTATAAATCATCGAGCTTTGCTAAACATGGAAACTACTAATATATTCGATATATACCAGGATTCCAAAAATTATATTTTTTTCGAATTCCTCAAGTTTACATCCAGAATAAGAGGTGAATAGGTTTTGGTTATAATTGGTCAACCGGAAGTACCCTTATTTGAAGATTTTAACAGTTTTCTTGAAAAAGATATCATTTACTGGCATTTAACGTTATTATAACTTATAGAATATATTATACTCTATACGATTTACTTGCATTTTATACTTCATATTCAATAGATATAGAGTTAAAGAAGTATAAAAATATTAAATTTCATAAATCAGCCAGCCATACTATCCATGGTAAACTGCTAATATATTCAGATAATTCAAATTAATAGATGTCAGTATCAATGACAAGTAAATGGGGAAGACATGGAAAAATACGGTAAGGAATAAAAGAATAATGGAAATAACTCTAGTGTTAGAAGTTTCTAGAAAGATACAAGAAAGACGTTTACATTGGTTTGAACATGTCATGAGGATATAAAGAATATATTGACGAATGAATAGCTAAGTAGTAGAAGGTAAAAGAAACAGAGGAAGATCAAGGATAAGAGGGAAGGACTGTATTGCGGAAGACTTGAGAGAAAAGGAACTGAATAAGAACAACATGCAAAACAGAAATGAGTGGAAGAAGAAAATAAAAAATAGCGACCCCTAACGAATGGGAAAAGCTAAAGAAGAAGATGTCAGTGTCAAGTGCAATTTTCATAGTTTGTTTATAAAATAATTTTACTGGAAATTTAGAATCTTTTTCAAGAAAATTTATGTATGGAATTTATACATAATACACAGGATTGACGGAAGGTATTATGCTGGCCACAACAGATTTTTTCTTCGAGATATCGCAAAAGAAGAATTCAGTATCAGCAGGTATTTAGAAAGACTGCAGAGAAAATTGAGTTTCCGCTTCATACTCTCGGCTATAATAATTTACTCATGCAACGACCCTATTGCGGCACGATAATTTTCTCCGTAGAAATATGAAATCAATGTTTGTAGAATTAAGTTATACTGGCAAACTGACCACAAACGTTACCTACTAAATACAGAATATAATTATATAGTAAATGATATACCTGCTCAATATGACGTAATTACACATATCTAGCTATTCAAATAATTATTTTAGGAATTAAATTGATTTCACCAAATTACAAACAGTGTATCCCTAGGCACAAATATTTAATTACAGAATCAATCATTCTCTATATTGTAACGTTTGGTTTCCTGGTATATCAATTCAAATTTGCTTGCTATTGTTTGCTAATATACTAAAGGTCTAATTATAATAGCGCTTTCAAGAGGTAACGTTGTTCGGTAAAGTAACGAAACGCAAACTTCACATTTAACATTTGTACAGGTGAAACAAATTCCAGTTCCTTACATGAAAAACTTTCTTATTATGCTGGGTACAGAAAATTGTTGTAGGTCTTTATCGGCCAACTTTTTGAAGCAATTTTAAAAATTGATTTTGAAAATACCTCCTATTTCACTTATTATGAGAGATAATGAAAAAAAGTTTAAATTATTTTTGTATGGATTTTTACATAGAATATAGTGTTGTAATTAGATTTTTCCAAAACTTAATAATTCCTGGGCAATAACGCAAACATATTTGTTAAATGGGAACATATGTTGAAAATAATTTCAACTTTTCCCTTATTACCTCTCGCTACGAGAGGTATTGGATTCATGCTAAAAATCGCATATTCAGATTTTAATGATTAAGCATGTTTTTAGGTCTCTACAATCCGATTTTAATGATGTCTTGTGTGTGTGTGTGTGTGTGTGTGTGTGTGTGTGTGTGTGTGCGCGTGTGTGGATGTATCAGTATGTGTAAGGGTTTGTGTGTGTATGTATGTGGGGAGGTTAGAAGGATGATTATATATATATATATATATATATATATATATATATATATATATATATATATACAGGGTGGCGCTCGAAGTCCGTTACATAGGCATTTAACATGGGAAATAAGAATAATTTGAATATTTGCCTCCCATTTAAACTTATTGTAGTAAAACTTTGCACATATGTTTGGGAACACTTATTGCATTATATCAATAACAAATCGTTTAAAATTAATAAATAATAATTAAGAGAAATAAGAAAATATTTTAGCAATTTTAAAATAATACTTGTTATCACTTATAAAAGGATGATTAAGTCATAAGCGACCGTAGCACAATGGTAACGTCCTTGCTTCTTGTTCCAAAGGTACTGGGTTCAAACCTAGAACACCTCCTTAATTTTTTTAAATTTTAATTTTTACTATGTATTTTTATTTGTTTTAATTTTTTTTTATTTATTTATTTTTATTTGTTTTTAATTGTTTTTATTTATTTTTATTTGTTATTAATATGATGCAATAAGTGTTCCCAAACATGTGTATAAAGTTTTATTACAATCAGTTATAATGGGAGGCAAATATTCAAATTATTCTTATTTCCCATGTTAAATGCCTATGTAACGGCTTTCGAGCGTCACTCGGTATATATATATATATATATATATATATATATATATATATATATATATATATATATATATATATATATATATATATAGATTTAGAGATAAAGAAATATAAGGTAATATTATAGGTATATTACATATACCCTTAAAAATACTGTCAATCGCGACAATGAACTGGAAATTTATCTGGTTGTTTTAATCTTATATGTCGTTCGTGTTCTTTTAATCTTGTTGCTACAGTTCTACCCGTTTGACCAATGTATACTTTAACACACTGGCAAGGAGTCTTATAAATGCCAGAACAATGTAGAGGAACTATATTTTTAATATTGCCAAGAAGATCACGGATTTTTAAACTAGATTTATATGACACACACACATCATCGTAAAAATATTATTATCGGATCCTAGGGACCTTAAAACGTGCTTATTCACTAAAATCTGGATATGCGATTTTTAGCATGATTGCAATACCTCTCTTAGCAAGAGCAAGTAAAAATGAACAAATATCAAAACTCACCATTGGCGATCAATATATATTTATACACCGCGGTAAGTTATAACAGTTGTAGATAAAGTACATTTATTAACAAAATTAAGAAAATAATTTTAAAACGTGAAGTAGGTATGTTATTAAAGAAATTTCATTTTCATTTCCAGTGGTCTAAAATAAGAATTAATTACTGAGCTGGTTAAATATTCTCCCCGCAAACTCTGTTTATTAACAGCTCTCTAATAAAGTTTCCAGAAGCCGTTTATTCTGTTTTTCGTTCCCTTCCCTTGGTCGTTGGTCGTATTTCAAAGGGTCCACATAAATCTGATGTTTTTAAAGAGCAAAAACAAACTTTCTAAGAATATTCTTTGTGCGATTTTTCATAAGCAATACGTATTCAAAAGCCGTGGTGCAAGTTTTTTGGCTGCGGACTGCGCTGTTTGGTGGGACCAGACCCCAGACCACGCCTGCCGGCTACCGCCTGAAATCCTGAAAAGCGGAAGGGCGCTAATAATGCGGATCGCTGCCAGAGGGATCCGGAGCCGTACAAATCCGTCAACGTCAATACGAGCTAGGTTTCAAAGAACGAAAAACAACACGATAATAAACTAAATGGTTACAAAAATATTTAATTTCTCAAACATGTGTGTGTTATTAATCAAATAAAAAAAATTCGTGTTGGCCAGTGGCAGTAAAATGTACTGTACAAAAACATTATTTTTAATTTTGCGAATTTTGAAAAAATCTATGGATAAATCAACCATTGCAATGTATGTATGCGTACTCTTTTTTATCCTTTTTTAACATCCTGTACGAAAACCACGCTAAAATTATTAAAAATAAGAAAATAATATACGCCGTTAAAAAAATTGCCCTATTATTTTAATAGTACAGTAAAAATTTTGAAAGATGTCCGATCAAGGTCATCCGTATCATGAACGAATTAACAAATTGGCATACATTTATCTCTTTCTTTTGCAAAGGCTATAAGCATGTGCGATAAGGATAGGTATAACACGCTTATCTTTCAAAAATTCATATTGTTTCGACTAAGCTAAGACATTCCACTTTAAAACGATGCTCATTGTTAATAATATTTTCGCTGTAACGTAAGTTTATTTATTAATTCAGATACATTACCTTAATTCATAGCCTTACGAATAACGTTATTTTGTGTCAGAGCCACTGACACTGACAATGTGTCATTATCTTATTTTTCACGTATTTGGTTTTACATTTGCTAATAAACTTACCAGTTGACTTATTTTTGAATTTTGAATGCTTTTATTGTAACATGTATTTTTATAATAATAAAATAACAGTAGTATCGTATGTGCCCGCATAAAAACTAAGCAAACGACACTACTGAATTTGTCATAATGTGCGGAACAAAATTCTGAATTCATACAATTCGTAGACGACCTTAATCGGACATCTTTCAAAATTTTTACTGTATATTGTGTTATTAGGAGTGAAAGTTATACTTTGTGTGGCGAGCGCGGAAGTTTGCATGACGAGCAAAGCGAGTCGGACAATTGCACCCGAGGCACACAAATACACGTCCACACATATTATTTTGTTATATTACAAATTAATTAAAATATTCATCGTATCTAAAAACATGTGTATGATGCATAAAGGAAATATAATCACAAAATAAGTATGATACAACTTCAAATAGCACTACTTTTCAAATGAACTAAAATTTTCCCTACGCGAGAAATTTGAACAAATGTCAGACTAGTACTGAATATATATAGTGTACACAATACGATGAAATCAGTCATATGAATAGAAAATAAGATGGCGCTTATTCATCGACCCGCCATATTGCATTCGTATTCGCTGTCGCTTTCTAGTTACAAAACTGGCCCCCTGCAGTATCACCCATAAAAAAAATCTGTTGTGGCCAGCACAATACCTCTCGCCATTTTCATTTTATCCTGCATAGGGCGCGAGCAGTTATGTGACTTTGTTGGTCTTAGCGAGCAGATATGGGGGCCCGTGTCAGAATGACAGGTGGTAATATACATAGGTGTCAAGTATCATAAGTTTTCATTCGAAACATATTATGATTTTCCAAATCCATGTGGAATATTTTCCTCGACAAGTATATTCCATACTAATGGATGACAAATAAACAGAATATTATGAAATTTTGAATGAAAAATTATGACATATGACAATTGTGACATCTATGTAAATAACTACTAGCCGTCATTCTGACACGGATCCTCATATATGCTTGCCAAGGCCAACAAAGTCACATGGCTGCTCGCGCCCTATAAGTAACGAATTTAACATTTCTTGTACACACAAATAATTGAAATTGTTTCTCTTCTTTCGTTCTATGAGAAATTTTATCCTACTATTCTAATATGTTCAAAATACTTCAAATTCATTGACGGTATTAGCGGTATTTCTCAAGGATATATGTAATATTGACATACCTGCAATTTAAATAAATATTTAATTAATAATACAATAATATATATTAAATGTACTCATACCTCCTAAAACTGACACTGACATTTTGCATTTATTTGTCAATTACAAAAAATTTAATATCGCAACTGTTTTTCTGGCAACGAGATTTATTACAACAGATTATTCTATATTATTATATACTATATCTCCAAACCTATACGAGATATAATAAAAAATTTAAATGTGTCAGATTGAGAATTTAATTATCTTTAATATTTGTAATAACAAATTTTCAAAAAATAATATTTAGAAATATTTTTTTTAGATACTACCACTTCCGATTGTCCAATTGTTACCAGAACCTATTCAACTCTTCCCATTACTGTTAGATTGAGGAATCCGTAGTCAAACAGGTCTTTAGTCTTGTAGAATTTGAGAAATCGTGTCTCCAACAATCTCACACACACACACACACAGACATCATTGTAAAAATGTTAAAATCGGATTCTATGGACCTTAAATCGTGCTTATTCAATAAAATCTGGATATGCAATTTTTAGCATGAATCCAATACTTCTCTTAGCGAGAAGTAATATCATAATTGCCCAGAGGAATTAACAAGAGGCTATGTGCTGATCATACAGATTTTTACCTCTCGCTAAGAGAGGTATTGCATTCATGCTAAAAACCGCATATCCAGATATTATTGAATAAGCACGTTTTAAGGTCCTTACAATCCGATTTTAACATTTTTACGATGATGTCTGTGTGTGTGTGTGTGTGTGTGTGTGTGTGGATGTGTGTGTGTATGTGTGTGTGTGTGTGTGGGATGTTGGAAGGACGGTTACTCAAAAACTATAAAACTTAAAATTTGTTTAACAACGTATTTCCCAATCGGACATTCATGGGAAGATCTGAAAAGGTTTTGGTAATAATTGGACGACCGGAAATAGAAGATTCTTGAAAAAAAATATTCTAAATATTATTTTTTGAAAATTTTTCGTGGTAATATTAAAGAAAATTAAATTCTCTATCTGATACATTTAAATATTTTATTATATATTCCATAGATTTAGAGATAAAAGAAGTATAATATATAAAATAATCTGTTGTAATAAATTTGACAGCCGAAAGAATGCCATGAAAAATAGTTGATAATTTAAATTTGTAACTGACAGATAAATGTCAGTGTCAGAAATCCGGAGACATTACTGAACACTTTTTCTGGTAAGTACATACATTATATTATTTCTAAATGCATTATTAGTTAAATATTTATAGGTATATTACACATACCCTTCATATATACTGTTATTTCTGACAATGAATTGGAATCATCTCGAGAAACAAGGGTAGGACAAAACTTCTTCATAGAATCTAATTATGTGGAATAATTTAAAAAAACTAAATATATGGAATAGATATAAGTAGAATTTTTGGTGTAGAGTGTAAGTATACAAGAAATGTTAAATACATTAGGGCGCGAGCAGTCATGTGACTATGTTGGCCTTGACAAGCAGATATGGGAGCCCATGTCAGAATGATAGCTAGTAATTATATATATAGATGTCATATATCATAATTTCTCATTCTAAATTTAATGATTTTCCAATTCCATGTGGTTTATTTTCCTCGACAAGTAAATTCCACACTCCTGATGACAAATTAACTACGTGAATTTAGAAAATCTTGAAATTTTTAATGAAAAGTTCTGACATTTATGTACATAATTAATAATTATCATTCTGAAACGGGCCCCCACGTCTGCTTGTCAAGGCCAACAATGAAACATGACTGTTCGCGCCCTATACTTATGTAATCAAAAAAAGACAGTGGCGAGAGGTATTGTGCTGGCCACAACAGATTTTTTTTACAAAAAATAAGTTAATTGTTATAATTTTAAATTAAAGTTTGTAAGCTTTTATTATCTTGATTCTCTTTTTTTGGATTGTGTAATAAATCACTATCAACAGCAAGTGTTGTATATCTGTGGAAGGTCAAAGGTAAGGAAGCACAAAGGTAGACGGCGCCACGTCGTACCATGTGTTCGATTAGCGGTTTTTTTACGGTTTGCGACCCGCTCATTACAATACCGACACTGTCGAACTCTCAACAAACCGAAACTCTTGATTTATTGCGCACACCAATCTGCAAAAAGTTCCCTAAACATATCACATTGTTTTTTACCTTTCACCAAAAAACAAAAACAATGAGTGGTCAAACAGAGGACAGAGGAAGGGATAATATGTTAATAATAAATGAGGTCTCGTGGCCGTGTGCTTGAGTGTCTGGTCGCGAATCTGGGGACCCGGGTTCGATCCTGACCGACGCCAAAAATTACGAATTTTAAGGGCACAAAATTGACCCCTGTGGTGCACTCTGCACGCCAGCATTGAGTGCCCGTGAGGTGACGTATGATAAGCGCCCGCACGGTACAAATATTTCATCATTACCGATATCTGTGTATAAAGCAGATTGGCACACCCAGGAATGGGTAATATGCCGTGATGATATATTTATTTATTTATTTTATTTAATGAATAAAATATGTCAAATTGACATTGAAATTGACACCAAATATGATATTTAAATAAGTGTACAATGCTTAATCGATGGTAGAATTAATCCCATAGATAGTAAATCCAGCAAACCTTTTAAACAAGTTGGAAAATCAATTAAATTTTTATATACAATACTTTTCTGTAGATTATAGGATTATAAATTTCGGGTTCGTGCTATCCCATAATGTAAGAAATTTCTTTGATGTATGTATAATGTATGTATTGTAATGATATAACTTTTGCAAGACACTAAAACTTATAACGAGTTTCAAACTATATAGCAATTATATTTTCTTGGTTGTTTACGCAAATAACTAAATTAACTTACAACGTACGTAATATACTGACTCTGACAGTACTTTGATGTTGTCTTAGTTCTAATTACAAATTACATTCAAAGGTTGTTGAACGATTTGACAACCTGACTGTATCAGAATAAATCGATTATGAAATGTATAGTATGTATATTTGTAACACTAATACCATCTACCCACTACGCATATTACATTTGCAAATTACACTCAGTCTTAAAATTCTAATAATGTAGCTTTCTCATTACCATAATTGTACATGATTATAATAAGCAACGTAAGGGCGGATAATACCAATTTGTCAATATAATTATTATTTTAATGTAAATCAGTAGTATTAAACCTTTACCATTAGTGGGTTGCTAAGAAAATTTTAAAGAGAAACACAAAATATTGCTATGGCTTAATGCATAAACAACCAATGCAGTATATCTTTCTGTGAAACTTAACATTTTGTATTAATATTGGTTATTGTCTATATCCTATAGCGAAATATCTGTTGTGGCCAACACAATACCTCTCGCCATTTCCACATTATGTTACATTATTAACGAATTTAACTTATACACACAAATTTCATTCTTTCCTTCTATGCGCAATTTTGTCCTACTCTATATGTTCAAAAGTCTTCATATTCATTGACAGTATTAGCTGCATTTCTTCAGGATATACGTAATTTTAAATTAATATACTTATAATTTTAAATATTTAATTAATAATACAATAAGCAATATTAAATGCACCTACTTTCCAGAAAAAGCTTTCAGTAATGTCTGTAAAACTGTTGATTTTTGACACTGACATTTTGTATTTATCTGTCAATTACAAATATTTAAATATCTCAACTGGTTTCCATGAAGTTGTTTGGTGACGGAGTTTTATTACAACAGATTATTCTATATTATTATATATTATATCTCTAAATCTTACTGAAATCTGTGTCCAAAGCTATATTTCTACATATTTTCTTGTGCTGGAAACTATTAAGTTCCTTTCCAAATAATTATTGTTCTATTTACTACTATTTTATTTTTAAAACGTTACTATAATTAATTTGAAATGATTAGTTTTTCGTCAGTGACATTTATATGTCAGTTACATACATTTGAGATCTGAACTGTGTAACCAAGGAGATGTGTTTAAAGCGTAGGCTACGAGATTTAAATTATAGATAATTTATAAATTTATAACGTGTAGAAAATTTAATTAAAACTAATACAATTACCCCTTAATCTTAAAATAATAAAATAAGCTATATACGTATTTCGACAACTAAGTTCTCATCACCAGTAGTACAAATATAAGCAGAGTAGTTAAGATTACTCAACATGTAAACCATGCCAGAGGTCTAACAACTAACACTGAATATTGTTGGGAAACTCTGATGTAGATTAATATTTTCCTTAAGCACTTGTAATTTTTACTTCAACACTTTAAATTATAGAGGTCTATAAACTCCAACAAAGAGTTATTATATGGTTCAATACTATCACCTTTAATTTATCATAATTATACATTAATTTAAACTGAACGTAATTACAATATGAGAAATTTCCATAAAATATCCTTTAATATTGTTATTTTCTTTCACCGCGTTATAAATAGTACCAACAAAGTTTATTAGTTGCTTTAATAATAAACTGGATAAAATATAGAATATAATCAAGAATAATAATGATAAACAGAAATGAGATATCGTAATACAAATAAAAATATATAATTAATTAATTAACTTACTTTTTCGTATTATAAAATGCTAATTTTAAAATAAGAATAATAATTGTCATCACAATGGGGTAGTTACCATATGTTAAAATTTAATGAAATTCTTACTTGTTGCGCCATTTATTATGTAAATATTTGAAAAAAGTTATTTAAAATATTACATGATTCAAATCGACCTCTTCTCTGTGACGTCACACTTACATACTTAAAGCCGCAAATGTCGCTAGTGTCGCTGTTTTACAGCGATGGAATGTGACATGTCAAAGTGACAGTTGATAGTGATACTGACGCCGTGGACATAACCTTGTTTCTATTTGTTCTGAATTAACGAAACCATTAGGAACAAAACAATATTTATTTCCCATACTAAAAATAATTAAATACATTGAGCAACTGTAATACAAAACATCGTTACAAACTTGCTCAAACAAAAATAAATAAGTATAAATACGTGCTAACTTGACAGCAATCTAACCTAATAAACAAGTTTCCTTGCTCCGCAAAACATACGTCGCAAAATATCTTTGCCATACTTTGAGCAGCACGTCGGAACTAAGTTGCAACGGAAGCGGCAAGGGTAACGTCACAGTGACGGGAATAGACATGTCCGGTATTTTCAGTAATTTTTTTAATCCCAAATATTGTTTTTATTTCATTATATTATGAGTTCTGAAAGCTTCTTGCAATATTTAAATGTTGATTGCTTTAAAATTATATTTTGAAGCTAATGCATAAGTATATGCAAATAGCAAATAGTCAATTATTCGTTCATGTT
The DNA here is from genome assembly GCA_951394225.1 of Harpalus rufipes. Taxonomy (NCBI): domain Eukaryota; kingdom Metazoa; phylum Arthropoda; class Insecta; order Coleoptera; family Carabidae; genus Harpalus; species Harpalus rufipes. The sequence goes on from OX596274.1 coordinate 86,101,475, forward strand.
CTATATGTAAATATATACCTCCATCATCCATCGCATAATTACATATTTGTATAATTTTAAAAAGTTAATAGAAAATATTAACAATTTCGGGGGTGCCAAATTTTTGACAAATTTTTAATATTTTAATAATGTGTAAAGTCACTCTTATTGAATAGAAAACAATACAAATTAAATTAAATTTAAATACCAGGTTCGATTCCGACCGACACTAAATATTTCGAATTTTAAATGGCACAAAAATGACCCCTGTGTTGCACTCTTCACGCCAGCAATGAGTGCCCGTGAGGTGATGCCTAGTAGACACTCGCACGTTACAAATATGTCACCATCGTTACCGAAATCTATGTACAAAGCAGATTGGCACACCCAGCAATGGGTAATATGCCGTGACGATATATTTATTTTATTTATTTATATACTTACCTATATTCCTACATATTTACTTATGCTAGTAACTGTATTAAGTACCTTTCCATATAATTATTGTTCTATTTACAATTTTCTTTTTAAAACGTTACTATTATTATTTGAAATGATTAGTATATTGACAGTGACATATATCTGTCAGTTACATACATTTGAGATGTAAACTGTGTAACCATGGAGTTGTAGTTAAAATTCAAATTATAGATAGTTTTATAAATTTATCCATAAAATATATAAAGTGTTAATGCAAATCTGTAGAAAATTTAATAATCTTTAATTTTTATATAACATATCTCGAAACAATAACATTTAAAGGTGTTTTTGGAAGAAAAACTATTTTGAGCTTCCAGTAAAGTGCCATTTCCGGTTATCTGATTTATATCAAAATCTAATGGTTTCTTTCTATATTAGAATAAGGTAAAAATACAAAGTTTCAAAATAAACGATAGTATTTGAGTTAAAGCGTAAAGAGGATCCACACACACATACACACGCAAACATCATCGTTAAAATGTTAAAATTGGATTGTAGGGGACCTGAAAACGTGGTCAAACGCCAGAATTTTATAGCTGACTGGTACACAAAATTGAATAAATTTACTAAAGTAACTATAAAATAACTTTTCAATTGTATTTACAAACAAATATTATTAATTTACATACTTCAAAATAAACTATATTTATTAAAACAATAATATTGAAATTGTAAAACTAGATCAATTGAATTTAAATAATTTTTAATTTGCATGTAATTTTATATATCTTCAAAATTATAAAAAAAAAATACATGTAGGGTAGAACATTATAGAATACATATATTAATATATTTTTTAATAACATTTTCCATCCTATTTTTTTGTAATATTTAAAATCATTGCCAATGTGTATAAAATTAATTTCATATATCATAGTAGGCTTGTCGATTCCCGTATTTCGTAACGAAGATTCGCAGCGTGCTATGGCCAGTCATTATGTATTTGTTTTTACTGTAATGAATGTCGTTGTTCGTTCCGTTATTTTAGTCAAAATTTCTTTATAAATATATGAAAATGTGTTGTAGAAAGTAATGCACAATGTGTAGATATTAATTCTCTATATAGTGATACAAATTTCTTATTAGAAAAGTGTTAGTGTTGTGGGTTATGTTCAAATATGTAGCGTTGGTGACATAGAAACAATAACTGAGGTATATAAAACATTCATGAAACAGTTGAACAAAACTGAAATGCAAATTATTATTGTTTAACATAATTTTATTTAATTTTACAGTGTTCTGTGGCGAACTGAACTTTGAGATCTGCAACATATCTTCAAGTAAACCGAAATACAACAGCTGATAAGGTAGGAAAAGAACATAATATTTTTCATAATAAATTTAACACTGAATTTTATGCATTTTATGCGATAATTAGTTAAATTTACACTTTTCGTAGTGTGAAAATATATATTCTAAATGAAACATCCATGTTCAAAAAGCGTACTACACAATATTAAATATATTCAAATGAAAAAGTTCTGTGATCCAATCCCAATCTGATTACGATATGTATAGTTTTATTGCTGGACTCGACAGAATCAATTTTTCAGGCTATATGTATGTAAACGGCAGTCCCCCCCCTAATCCATGAGTTCTGGATACGCCACTGTCTTTATTGTTATAAAATAAATTCCGTATTATTCTAAAACAATTTCCATGATAATGATTCTTTATAATAAAGCCATGAATCTCATTCGAATAAACATTCATTGTTTAATCACTTTTTACAAAAAAATAACAGAATATTAATAAAATAATGTTTATATTTTATTTTATTTACACAGCCTAACAACGTTGTTCAGTACAGTATATTTATATTTATTTACTAATTTTAAAATCTTACTAATATATTTTGAAGTTACAATTTTTAATTTATCCAATTGAATCTGCAAAATGTTTAATAGCTATTTGTGTATTAAGAGCGCAAAATAGGACAATGTTGATTGAGAGGTTGTTTCTCTCGAAATCGACAATGTCCATTTGCCCTCGAAACACGCACAAGATTTTTTCTACAGTCGCCACAGTGTGGTCCTCCACCACCATAACAAAATAATAGCTATTTGTGTATTAAGAGCGCAAAATAGGACATTGTCGATTGAGAGATGTCCTGCGTCGCGCGGCATTCTCTCGAAATCGACAATGTCCATTTGTGCTCGAAACACACAAGATTTTTTCTACAGTCGCTACCATAACAAAAAATAATTTATCGTTATTTCCCATTCTTCTTGACCTATTGCTTCAATCTAATCTAAACATTTTATACTTTCGTTTTTGTAAATGAATGCTCTATTTTATTTTCACAATAGTGCGGCATTTTTTTGTGTTATGTAATATACCGACAGAGCAGTTATATGTCAGATTGATTTGTAAAGGTGGTAAATGTGTCACTACAGTGCCATTAGTTCCTGACTAAACGTTTCCAATAAGAATGTAGACATTTGTCAACATTGTATAGTTAGAAATTTGGGCAGCGAGCATTTTTTCTACTTTGTCGCGCTAGAGCGACAAAGCAACATTTTGCGTTGACAAAAGAGAGCGCAAATGGCTACTTTCTATGAAAACTATAGAAAAAAATGGTTTATGTGTATGACAAAAATAAAGGTTCAGTTAATTAAAAATTCGGGTTATTTTAAATAATCGGTTCAGGTTCGCGTTCCGTATCAGAACCCCAGTTAAAAATAATTTGAAGAAAAAATATGTCAACAAGAACGAAAATATTAAAACGACTTTGTTTATTTTGCGCATTTTTTTATGCATTTGAATTCGGGAAAAATAAGTTTGGCTTATTGAGCTTGGCAATTAAATTTTACGGTAGCGCGTATATTATTTATAAATGTGATAGTTAAAATTCTCATAAATATAGTCCGCTGGTTTTTTAACATCCTAATGTGTTTTTTTATCGTATCCGGAAGCTCGCGACCGCATATCGTAGATGTCGCTACGGTGAATCCACCATTAAATATCGCTAATGCGCGTACCGTAATTCAACCAACGAACGCACCAATAATTCACCCTGTAATGTTCTTACATACTTCTCAGTTTCTCCAGCATTTCTATTAACTTTGCATAAATACCCTTTGCTTAGATTTAATCATATATGTACTATAACTTTATGATGAAAAGCTCTAATATTTTTTGAACAACCATTACTGGAAATGAGCATGTGTACAGTAAAATTTTTGAAAGATGTCCGATCAAGGGCACCTGTATCACGAACGAATTAACAAATAGGCATACATTTATCTCTTTCTTTTGCAAAGGCTATAAGAGTGTGCGATAAGGATGGATATAACACGCTTGCCTTTCAAAAATTCATATTGTTTCGACTAAGTTAGGACATTCCATTTATAAACGATGCTCGTTGTTGATAATACTTTCGCTGTAACGTAAGTTTATTTATTAATTCAGATACATTACCTGGATTCATAGCCGTACGTATAATGTTATATTCTGTCAGAGACACTGACATTGTGTCAGAATCTTATTTTTAACATATTTGATTTTACATTTGCTTATAAAATTACTAGTTGACTTTTTTTTGAATTTTGAATGTTTTTCCTGTAATATATATTTTTATAATAATAAAATAACAGTAGTATCTTACGTACCCTCATAAAAACTAAGCAAACGACACTACTGAATTTGTCATAATCGGCGGAGCAAAAATCTGAATTCATACAATTCGTAGACGACCTTGATCGGACATCTTTCAAAAATTTTACTGTACACGATTTGATTGCATTTTATACTTCAGATTTAATTCAAAGTTAAAATCTGATGTGGCCAACACATGACCTCTCGCCATTTCCATTTTATATTACATAAATAAATAATAAATAAATATATCATCATGGCATATTACCCATTGCTGGGTGTGGTAATCTGCTTTGTACGCAGATATCGGTAAATGATGAAATATTTGTACCGTGTGGGCGCTTACCAGGCGTCACCTCACGGCCAATCATTGCTGTAGTGGAAAATGCACCACAGACGTCAATTTTGTGCCATTAAAATTCGAAGTAATTTTTGGCGTCGGTTTAACATTTCTTGTACATACAAAATATTTCAAATTTTATCTATTCTTTCGTTCTATGAGGAATTTTCTTCTACTCTTCTAATATATTCAAAATTATTTATATTCATTGACGGTATTAGCAGTATTTCTTAAGGATATATGTAATATTATTATACCATAATGTTAAATATTTTATTAATAATACAATAAGAAATTTTAAATGGACTTACTTCCCAGAAAAAGCTTTCTGTAATGTTAATAAAAGTGTTGATTCGTGACACTGACATTTTACATTTATCTATCAATTATGAACATTTAAATATCTCAATTGGTTTCCATGGAGTTATTTGGGCAGCGAGATTTATTACAACAGATTATTTTATATTATTATATAATATATCTCTAAATCTATAAAAGATATAATAAAAAATTTAAATGTATCAGATTGAGAATTTAAAGATCTTTATTATTGTGCTAAATTTTCAAAAAATAATATTTAGAAATTTTTTTGAAGAAACTACCACTTCCGGTTGTCCATTTGTTACCAAAACCTATTCAACTCTTCCCATTAATGTTAAATTGAGGAATCCGCAGTTAAACAGGTCTTTAGTTGTATAGAATTTGAGAAATCGTATCTACAACATCCTAACACAAACACACACACACACACTCACACGCATCCACACACACACACAGACATCATCGTAAAAATGTTAAAATCGGATTGTAGGGACCTTAAAACGTGCTTATTCAATAAAATGCGGATATGTGATTTTTAGCATGAATCCAATACCTCTCTTAGCGACAAGTAAAAAATAAAGAAATTAAATTTCATAAATCAGCCAGCTATTCTATAACCATGGAAACAGTTACCATATTTTAAGAAAATTCTAATTGGCAGATGTCAGTGTCAAGTGTAATTTACATTGGTATTTTGTTTGTATTATAATTTTACTGGAAATATATATATTGTATAAGGTTTTAAAAAAAAATCTGAAGTGGACACCACACGACTTCCTTGTACGATTATTAAACTATACATATTTTTTTAATAAGTATATTACAAAATATTAATTTTAACTTCAAAACAGTAAGATATATAGCGACCATAATCTAACCCGGTTCTTTTTAAAGAGAGTTTTGATTACAACAAAGAAATATATGATTACAACAATGAATATGACTAATTTCACAATAAAAATATAATATTTGTTATTGTATGAATCATAAAATTGCACGTATTTAACGTAATTTGACATGAACAATTTTTTTTTTTTTTTTTGTCCTAATCCATAGCAACACCTTTATTACAAAAACAAAAAAGTATATAATTTTTAAATTTACATATCTCGCTTATACAAAGGGCTAATTTAATAATACTTGATGTGCTAGAGGCAGAAATTAATTCTCTAAAACTTTTATTTGAAGCATTTATTTCTAAAATCAAAATAAAATCATTTTATTCAAGAAAAACTGTTAACAACTTCAAGTAATGTACCACTTTCGGTTAGCCTATTTTAACCAAAATCTATTATGTTATTTCGATTGACATAAAAGTCTTGTATACCAAATTTGAAAAATTTTGGATTATATTTTAAAACAGTTTTTCATTAAAATCTATTATAGGCTTCATGTAAAGTGCCACTTCTGGAAATTGTGTAATAACCAGAAAGGAAGGTGCACAACTAGATGTTAAATACAAAATTTCAACTTTCTACGGCTTACCGTTTTTGAGTTATGCGAGATACGTACGTACAGACGTCACGACGAAATTAGTCAAAATGGATTCAGGGATGATCAAAATGGATATTTCCGCTAAAATCAGAAAACCGAAATTTTTCGCGATTACAATACTTCCTTTACGTACAAGGAAGTAAAAAATGGGATATATGTAATTTTCAAGATTGCCTCCCAATCAAAACCGAAGCCCTTAAACCAATAAATTATAACTGAATTATTGAATCAAATTTTTATTTTAAATGAAAATAAAGAACTCAACAACTGAAAATTGTCTTGATTATTATTAAAATCAAAACAAACAAAAAACAGAGGAATCCCAATCCTAGCTTTCATTTCAATTTCCCCAGCCTTCTTGCAAAGCCCTCGGAATAGTCAAACAGAGGCACCATTTTGCATACCCAACCGTACCTTGGGCGATGCTTGTATGTTTCTCTGGCAGGGATTCAGCGTCTGACCGGACGCGGATACGGAAAGAGCGAGTGGGTTTCCGGCCGGACACGTGAGACTGCTTCCTGAATTATTTCACAACCTGGAGCATAAAATGTGCTCGTGTTAGAAGGTTCACCCTTTGCCACGAATTTAAATTTACATGCGCTGACCGCATGAATGTCATCATTTTTTTATGCGATTTTTTTGAAAAAAGTTAAATGGAATTACTAAGGAACAAATGGTGACCTTTTTGGGGCCACGGAGGATATGAATTAAATTATAAAAGGTTTTAATGCCTTTTTACTTATTAAGTTAGGTTATCATGTGAATTATAAGTTAATTTATGTATATTATTGTAATTATTTTAATCAACACCTAATAATTACGCTATAAGCCACAGATAATTTGATTCCGACGTACGTCAAATTGTCAAATATTAAATTTAAAGGGGGAAACCGAGGGGAAATATTAAATTATATTCTGATGATTTTCGTAGATTATACATACAGGCTGTTGACCGCGACACCAGAACATAGGACTTTTACATCTAAAATCGTACTTTCGTAATTTCCTATTTCCCTAATTAATTTAGGTAAAAAAGCTTGAAATGCTGCATCTGAATTAATAATAATAATTAGATAAGAAAATAACGAAAATCACCCCAAAAATAGCGATAGCCATGGAATTGAAACTAAAATTAACAAATGTTAACGATTTATCTGTCAAGCTAGGTTAATTTATTTTTCCGTCGACCGTTTATTAATAGGCTAACTTAATGTATAGAAAATCATTCATTAATGACCCCTATTAATGTATGATTTTTTTATTAATAAACGATTTATTGGTTGCGTTCACCACATGGAACACAGCATGTATTGCTAACGCTAAGTTGTAGCAAAAAGGTAGACAGAATTAAAAGTTATGCTTTTGACACTTACTAGCTAGGTATATTCACGTAGCATACCTTTAAAATGAATTTGAAAGAATAAAATTCCTCAAATAACATAAAAAACCGCTTGTGTTTTCTAGCATTAAATAAACTGAACGCACCCACTGAAAACAATTTATGACAAAACTTATTGATTTTCTGACGTAAAATTTGATGTTCGGTCAACCATTACTAACCTAAAAAAATTTGTCCTGGAATAAAATTAGATTTTCCATTTAAGTAAGATACGGTCAACGAAAAAAATTTTGTAACTAACACGTGTGTTAATTGGCGATTAATGATATCAACAATTAACGCGTGAGCGTAGCGAACGCGTTAAAATGTCTCGATCATTAATCGTCCTCATTAACACACTTGATAGTTAAATAACTATTTATTATTATTTGTAATTTCTGTTAAAGTGAAAAAATATTTATTTAGATTAATAGATAGTTTACTTGAACGGATATTATAGTGAAAATGATTAGGCAGAAGAAAAAACCTTATAAAATAAAATAAAAATTATTGGGTGTTATTTATTTTTAAAAGAAGAAAAAAAGTAGTAGTATTAAGTAATGTATATATTAATGATATTAACAATTATTTCTAAGTCAATCGTTATTCCTTTTGCGGAATATAAAATTATTTGAAATAATTATAGTTTATTTTCGTACCATACGTTGGCACTACTGAGAATGACCATGTTATGTCAAATAATTTTATGTTCTGTAAAAGGAATAAGGATTGACTTAGAAATAATTGCAAATTCATTAATATATACGTTTCTTTAATACTGGCATATTTATTTCTTCTTTTTTAAAAAAATAATATCAACTAATAATTTCTACAAGTTATATTTCATTTTATAAGGGTTTATAATACATACAGGTTGATGAAGTCAAACATTTGTTAATTTATTTTTGGGGTTTCGACATTTTCATTCCAAATTTCTGCCGTTACAAAGCATGTAAAATTAATTTTGCTTATTCATAATTAACTAAATATAAATAAAATAAATAAACTAAACATGCATTTTTCTCAAATTTTAAATAAAAAACAAACATTCGATTCAATGAATAATTTTCATGTACATTTTGTACTCCGGAGTATACTTTTTAAATTGTGAGCGCGCGAAGTTCATCTTCGAAATATTTGGCGTCGGTCGGGATCGAACCAGACACTCAGGCACGCGACCATGCGACCCCAAACATGTATCTTCTAAATTAAATAATTTCATACATTTCCACTATCAAATGACAATCTAGAAGAATAACTGTTTAATACCACAACTGCCTTAAAAATTAACTAATTTCATACATTTCCATTTTCAACCCCTAAATACGTTGTTCTGCAGAATCAGTCAGTTCTACAGAACACGTATTTAGGTGTTGAAAATGTATGAAATTACTTAATTTAGAGGCACATGTCATAGTAAACAAGAAGTTATCTTCACCCATTCACACGTACAACTTACCATACCTGAATTGATATTAATTTACAAATCAAACAAAACAACTGAATAAGTTTAAACTGCATTATAATGAAATATTCCTTTATTATCATTTGTAAGAAGTAAAAATACAATAACATAAAAGATGAATAGTTAAATATTGACCTACACACAGAATAAAAGATTTTATAGTAACTGAAAATGTGTTTCAAAAAGTAAGGTTATGTTCAAAATGAAACTCAGACTTACGAACTTTTAAATTACGGATTTATTAGATCAAAACAATAATCCAGTCGTATAATACAAAGAATAGATCTACTTTAGCTTCTTCTTGGGGCGGAGGTTGTTTGTGTGGCCACATTTGGTCTTACGGCAATTTGTAGCCCTTGGGTGCAATCTAGCGTAACACTTGCGGCAAATCATCTTGTCGCAGTTGTATTTCTGAGCCAAAATACGCAGAGAAGGCTCGATAATACCTCCTCGCAGACGCAACACCAAGTGAAGGGTGGATTCCTTCTGGATGTTGTAGTCTGAGAGAGTGCGTCCATCCTCGAGCTGTTTTCCAGCGAAGATCAGACGTTGCTGATCGGGAGGAATGCCCTCCTTGTCCTGGATTTTGGCTTTCACATTTTCGATTGTGTCGGAGGGTTCGACCTCAAGAGTGATGGTCTTACCCGTGAGGGTTTTCACGAATATCTGCATGTTTGACTGAAAAATTAAATGGAGGTTAATTTGCTGACATTTCAGTTTAAAACTTGAAATTAATATGCGGTACACTTACATATCTCTTTTGCAGTTGAGATATGTATTTATTTAGCAATAATACACAAATAATTTAGTATAAAACAAATAAAACTTAAAACAACTCACCTTATGCACAACGTGCTCACTAGAAACGTCTACAGAGAAAGACAAGTGTATCTCTTCTTCTTGTTCTGTTCCGTTCAATGCGCATACAGGAAATACATCACAGGTCAGGCACGCGGTATTTCTAAATTCTAAACGTAGCCAACGTAGCATATTACAGATTTCATAATTATAAAATATTAAAATACATTTAATTAATACTACATAATGATTTTTTTCCTTAAATATTGAATAATAATTAAGGACGTCATACGTCTCGATTTTAAGCTCGTGACCCGATCGGTTTATTGTTTATAATACGTCCCGGTTTTTAAATTTTTGTTTTTTCTAGTAAAAGAATTTTAATTTTCACTGCTAAATAATATAATACCACAAGCTAGCAGGTAACTGACATGATTTATAACACTATATATAATAATCTACATAAATCCATATGCTATATTATTTTAGCTGAGCGCTCACTTGTAAATATATTGAGCAAATTGAGTGAGCAGAAAAAAATGTGAGCAATTATTTCACAAAGAACAGGTTTTTAAGTAAAGTGAGCAAATTTTTACATAATTTCTATAAAATTAAATTACTATTCTCTGCTTCAATCACGTTTTTTTTTTTTAAATTTCATATAAAATAACGTAAACAAAATGGTAACCGGCACAGCTGATCGTAGGACTTTAATGTAAAATCAGACTTTCGTAATTTCCCGCTTCCCTAATTATTTTAGGTAAAAAAAGCTTCAAATAAAAGTTGTAGGGCATAAAATAAGAAAAATTAATTTTGTGTATCTTGTAACGGTAGAAATTAGGTATGAAAATGTTGAAAATCACCCTAAAAGTATTAAGACGATGTGCACATTTTGAGCGTCAGCGCCTCTAACGGCTATTTTGAAATTTGTGATTGCCTAATTTCAATTTTTACATTTTCCGAAAGTTTATTATTATTATTTATGCAACAGGAGCGTAAACACAATCTTTATGACATAAGGTCAAGTATTTCATGACCAGGCTTGCCAAGTCACAAAAATTATTGACCGAATGTCATAAAATTCCTGAATCAAATTAGAAATTTGACAAACGAGCAGACAACAAATTTGAACACACCAAATACCGAGTACGTTTACATTTAACAAATCTGTAGTTAAATACTGCAATTCTGTCAGTATTACCAACATGAATGTACAAAAAAAACTAAATTTCGGTAAATGCCAAACGTGTATTGATGGTGGTAGCCCTGTAATGTATAAATAAAATACGAAAATCGTTCACATTGGACATTTTCTACAGTGTGTAAAGTATCAACTATAATTTTAAATATATAATTAATAATACAATAAGAAATATTAAATATCGTTCCCAGAAAAAGCCGTGAGTACTATCTCTGAATTTTTGACACTGACATTAGTGACATTTATGTGTCAATTGACATTTTTATTTCTCAAGTGCGCCAGAGGTTATTTTATAGATTATATATCTATATTTTTAAATCTATAGAAGGTATAATAAAAATTATTAAAGTGTCGGATAGAGAATTTTGTTCATTATTATTTGTAATAACAAATATTCAAAAAATAATATTTAGAAGATTTTTGTTAAAATACTGCTACTTCCGGATGAGTGTTATTTAAGTACAGATGACACCAAGGCACCGAACCCGACAAAAACTGGGTTCGGTTCAGGTTAATTTGTTTTTTGAGATGGGTTCGGGTGCGGTTCTGGTTAAATATCAACACAATTCGCGGTTTTGTTCCGGGTTCAGCTTCGATTCGACCTAATGAAAATTGAATTAATGTTTTTGAATAATAATCGTTATATACACATAATTTAAAATGCGAGCCGGAATTTACGCGAGACAAGAACACGAACACAAATTTCATAAATAGACAAAAAGGCATCGATTATCGGCTGCATTACGATTACGCTTCGAACTCATAATGAGCCTGAACCCGAATTGAAAAATATATTAGAGGTTACAGTATATTAAAGCATAGTAGTAGAAAAAGAAACTTTATTGTGTAATTTATTTGTACATTGTATTATTATAAACTACTTATTTCGTATTCATTTTTTAATTACTTATAGCCATAAAATCCTTCACTTCAACTAATTTTGTCATTGTTTCCTACACATTTATCACTAGTAGATTTTAGGGGCGTACTTAATGGAATGTTAGCTTGAGTTGATATTTCATTTAAATCCTTAGTAAATACACAATAAAAAGTAAAATTTTGATTATCATTATCCAAATTGACTTGTTGACTAAAATCTGCACAACGCAATTGTGAAAGTTCCTCTCTCACGTTTGTCTCAGTATCAAGGGGAATGGATATACATGTAGAAGTTTTTGCAGATGATCTTTTCGCATATCTTAAAAACCTGTTAATTATCGATTTCTCATTACAGGTGGTGCGATATTGCTAAAAAAAACATTATGAATTAACATGTAACACGATTTTTTTTATTAATACTTCTGGAAAAATTGTGGGATAAAACGAAGGGTTTAATGGATTATTCGATTTTTGGTTGCCAATAAAATGAATACTGCATATTCTGTCATTACTTTTAGGTTCCCAGGGCTTTTTGTCTTGTCTGAAGAAAACAGTAAATTTTTATAAATATACCAGTCATAATGACTTTACAAGTAATTAATTATATTCATAATGTAAAAAATTATATTACCCATTGACTTACGTGATACGTTTTACTCTTTGAATCCATACTTTTCGTTTTTCTGTTTCGTACCACCTTCCAGGAAATCGGTATAATTTAATATTCTGATCAGAATTTTCGGAAGAATTACATCCCACAACGCAGCACTTTCTTTTTCTCTGGTTATTCGGTTTCATTATAAATTACTCTTATAAAGCAAATTCTGATGTATATTAACTTGACGTTTCTATATAACCAAAGCTTTCAGTTTGACCACTAGGTCAGCGCAGCGGAATTTTAGGAAACTAATGGGTCGATTCGGATTCGGTTCAAATCAGTGTTGCCAGTGCTATTATAGTTTCAAGTACGCTAGTACAATTCACTGAAATCTATTACTTTTTCAAAAAAAAAAACCTTAATTTTTACATATTTTTATGAAATTTGTATGCATATTTTTTAGCAATTTTGTGGTTTTAAATATTCTGCACTGATGTAGTTTGCTTGAACACTGCCAGTGTCAAACATACTGAGTATTATAAAGAAATATTAAATAATCACACTATGAATCTATAAAGGTAATAAAAATTCATTTATTTAAGAGATACACAATTATTATTATGACATAGATTTAGAGGTTATGTAGAGTATAGGATATAGGTTGTTATTATCACATCTAATTTAATAACTGTAGTTATTATTTACATAATAAGTATATATTCTAAACTTACCTTTTAAAAATTTAAATGTTTGTGCTTAATATTGTAATTTTTGTGTTTTCAATATTGCCAGTCATCGTAGTCAGTATCTCAAGAAAATACACAAATAAATAAAATAAAAGTATTACTTACACTTTAAATAAATATTAAAAGTATATTTAAATGTGTTTTGCATAAAATAAAACAAATAGCCACGAAAATACATAATAATTTGCGCAACAACAACGAATATGAGTGGCTCGTTAATGGCGGACGAAACGCGAGCCCCGTCATGGCCATACCCTGAGTTTATAGGTACAGTAAAATTTTTGAAAGATGTCCGATATCAAGGTTGTCTACGAATTGTATGAATTCAGATTTTTGCTCCGCCCCGCCCATTATGACAAATTCAGTAGTGTCGTTTGCTTAGTTTTTATGAGGGTACGTAAGATACTATTGTTATTTTATTATTGTAAAAATATATATTACATGAAAAGCATTCAAAATTCAAAAATAAGTCAACTAGTAAGGTTATAAGCAAATGTAAAACCAAATATGTGAAAAATAAGATACTGACACAATGTCAGTGTCAGTAACTCTGACAGAATATAACGTTATACGTACGGCTATGAATCCAGGTAATGTATCTGAATTAATAAATAAACTTACGTTACAGCGAAAGTATTATCAACAACAAGCATCGTTTATAAATGGAATGTCCTAACTTAGTCGAAACAATATGAATTTTTGAAAGACAAGCGTGTTATATCCATCCTTATCACACACTCTTACAGCCTTTGCAAAAGAAAGAGATAAATGTATGCCTATTTGTTAATTCGTTCGTGATACAGGTGCCCTTGATCGGACATCTTTCAAAAATTTTACTGTACCCTACAATACATGCCAATTAGCCATGGAATTAGAAACAAGAGACGAACAAAAGCGTAACGTTTTATTATGCCAGTGGCAGAATAATGATTATCAAAATAAATACTAATAATTTGACGTATAAAACGTTACGCTTTTGTTTATAAAATAGTAAAATCGTATTCTAGGGATCCTAAAACGTGCTTATTTTTTACACATATTTTGGATCTCTTTAAATTTAAAAAGTCTATTACACTATTTATGTTTTTATAAACATTGAAACGTATCTTTTATTAAATATACGTAGTAATAATATAATAAAAATATTCTTAATAACAATTAATACAGCCAAGATTCATTGAATTTATTATCTACATATTTCTGATACTTATTTAAATCAGTTGCCGATGGTTCCAAACCACCTTTAATACCAGTTTCAATATACTTCTTATAAATATTTTTCGAGTCTTGACTAACTGTTGGTGGTGTTACCTGTTCACTTGTATCAGGTAAAAAAATACTTGGCGTCGATGGTTTTAAAACTAAATTAGAATTCTTTAGTTTGCCATTTGCTTTATAACCTAATAACACATATCTGCAAATAAAATTTAGTATAGTTTGGTTATTTAAAACAGACGTAAATCAATACTTTTTGTACAATAAAACATCAGTTTTTTGTGGGTTTTTCGGCTCCATTCCATATACTTGTTTCATGGTTGGAAATAATGATTCAAAAGTGACTGTTAGGGAGCCACTGTCTTTCGATCCACTTATTTGGGAATCATTTATATATCCGTTATATTCATCATCTGAGGAGTGACTCGCCTCGCTATTACTAAAAATAATGTACATAAAAATATTATTTCAAAATAAATGGCTTTTTACGATGACTATTAAAAAATATTAAATTCAAATATTTTATTATTTTTTATGACTTTAACAATGGTATGAAAGCTTCTTAAAATCTTACTTTGTGCTTGAGTCGGTAGATCCAGTACTACTCTTTCCTGTCAAACAAGGATTTTTTTCTTGATCTCCTTTTCTTGCGGTTTCTTCTCTACGTCTACCATACCCTACCCTAACTACAAACGGGCTGTAGTTTACTGTACAATTCGGCATGAAATCTCTGATAGAATTGCTTATTTTAAACGCATATACATCACTTAATTCACTCAGCAAATCAGGTCTGTGGTAATCGGTATAAGCGTCTATCATTTCTATTTCCTTGTTTTCTAGTTTTATTATTTCGGAGCATGATTTAGTTATGTCGTTAAAAGCCAAAGGGAGGCAGCGTAATACGTTGGGTTCCCACCATTGGGTTAGAGGAGGGCTAAAATATAAATACTTATAATAACTGTAGTTTGGTTCACGAAAGATGACAATTCAAGGCCATTTGTTCGAAGAAAGAATAAACAATATTTTATATAGCGGTAGTATAGCAACATTATGTATTAGAAAGAGATAGATTATTTGACGTATGTCTACGTGATTTATGCTATATGACAGATATACGTTCCATATTCATATTGCTCTCTAACACACTAAAAGTAATAGGAACGTATGTCGATGAGTTGCTGGTATGCAATTATCTATTGACCTGCCCTCTACGTTAAAGCAAATCTAGTGGCGCAGTTTGTTTTTTGAATTTGACGCACGATTTGACGTTTAATCAAAATCAACGAATAAGTTTCTAATTTTGTTCCGCGATTTTATTGAATACAATCATGGGAGAGAAAGGAAAAACTTTGCGAAAGCAAGCTATTCAATTTGTGCATAATGAACACGAATATTTTCAACGGAAAACAGAAAATAATGGACCATTATTAGATCTTCATCAGGTGCAGCAGGTAACATATGTGAATATATATTTTTAATTTCTTTGAAAATTGAAATTGCTAGACAAAAAAAGGTTTCATGATTAATAAATGAAATTTAGCAAGTATTTTAATTTAGCGTACAGCAGATGCGCTACAAATATCTGAAACCACAGTAAACAGGGTATTAAAACGTGTTAATAATATCGGAAATGAAGAACAATTAGCTTCTTCCGGAAAAAAACGACCCAGAAAATCAACTGCAACAGCTGATCTAGATACTTTTAACACCGATGCAATTAGAAGAATAATATATGAAATGTATGCTAACATTAAGTAGTTTATTACTTATTTTCAAAATATGTATTTATATCATTGTTTTCGGTATTTTTGTAACTATACATAGGTGTTGTATCTTAATGTTCATTATTATATCAAAATAAAATATATCTTTGAAAATGTGTAGACGTTTAACATTTAATTTTGAATGATTAAAATGTATCCACAAATATACCTGGTGCACGCCTATGTGTATGGAATGTAGTGAAGTTATTTGCAAGTAATATACCAGATGGTTTGAAAATGACCTTGAATGGGGTCATTTCAAAAAAAAATTCGTTGTTTTTTTTATAAAATCATGAAATCCGTCTCATTTAATAAATATAATAATATAAAACAACACACACATAACGGTCCACGTGGTATCCGTTTGCAAGCTAACCTAAAATTGTGACAGGTGACACCAGACTTAAGAATAAAGGTATGTAAATAAAACATTTATTAAAATAAATATCAAAAGTTGTGTGAAATATGTGTTTCGTTAACAATATGTTGCTGTCACAAAATTAAACTGAGAATTGATAACCCAAACAATCATAGTTCCGAACACAACCGGTAGAGGGCTGCTGCCGCATCCGACAAGCCGTGACGTCAGCGTCCAAATATTTGATATTTAAGACAACTTTTAAAAAATCATAACTCTGATTGTAAAGACTTGTAAAGTGTAAAACATACACCTACATATTTAATTTGCCCTGTTCTTTCAAGAAAAAAATAAATTAGAAAATGTGAAATGACCCCATTGTCATCTTCGGTGAACCAAACTATACCTAACCAATTTACCATGAAAATAAATATTTGTTTTGTTTTTCTTACCAATTTTCTTGCAAGTATCTGAATACAGGAAAATGATGCAAATAATAATCATTCATATATTCCCAAATAGCTGGTTTATTATCTTCTGGTATAAATAAACCCAAAAATAAATTATGCGCATTTTGTTTTTCAGCATCCGAGAAAGTATTACTGAAATATCTCCTACAAGTCTGCATTATATCATTTCCTTGCGAAGTCCACGGAGCCGTTTTTCTATACGACTTAACTCTATGCACCAAATGTGATCCTCCATATTGCAACGCTAGAGTATCTCCGTGGTCTTCATACAATCCTTCTAGCATCCTAACACAATCTGTATCAAATTCTAAATTAGGGGAATCCAGCATTCCTAGTGCGCATAGTTGGTAGCCCAAAGCGCATTTACCAATCGCAAACTGGGCAGTATTTGTACGATCAAGACAATCAACACAGTTGGTTCGAATTATACCAGTTTGTAGGCGCCCTATTCTAGTTGGATTTGGTTGCCCTAAAATGGTATTTGGTTTCTGGGCGTAGTAAGAATTTTTACTTTGGAATATGCCGCTTCGAGATATGGCGCTGTTGGCAATACTCGCCAAATGGTTCATAACATTTGCGTCTTTTGTGTGGTTCATGCGTGCCATATCAAAATATTTATACTGTATTACAAATTGCGGTGGTAGAAATTGGTTTAAATATTTAATTGCTATTTTTATTTCTTCGGTCAAAAAGCTTTCATGTTTTTTCTTTTCTCGTTTTTTGACCAAGTTTAATATAATAATAGGGCTACCATATCGTCGGAAAAGCTCGTTAAAGTGAGCTCCAGCTGTTTCAGCGAATGGATCATTCAAATCTATGCTAATAGCTGGTTTTGGAACCATTTTGCTGATATCTTGGCTCCAATGGCCCGGTATACTGCCTCTCATTTGCACAAACGATGTGAAATAACCATGGGTTAGACTAGAAATGCCGGAATCATGAACAATTTGTTCAGTTTCGACTTCATTTGCAACATCGCCATGAAAATTGGCGCCACGTTTTAAAAATCTAGTACCAGCATATTTGCTAGATCTTCTTGCTATTAAAGTAATATAAACAGATCGTCCATATATGCTCAAATTTGTTTGGTCTATAAATCCATGAGTCATATAAAGTATCCAATCAGCGTGAAGCTTATTTTCTACTGGGCTTAATAAATAATTATTCCAGACGAATTTTCTGTGAGGCTGTGTTCGAATACCGTAATCATCAATTTTTATATTACCACTATTATTTTCCGGGAAAATAGAAGCATTTAAAATATCTCCGTCTTCGTCTATTTTGTCAGGTGTACCAACGTATCTTGGTGGACTTAAATTATGCTGTAAAGTATGAGTTAAGTCATAACTATAACTATAATAAAAGTTGCTGCTTAAGTCAATACTTTGAAACATTTTAACGTATCTTTGTTCGTCTTGATGCAAAATACGAACGGTATCATTAGGAATGTATATTAAACATGTATCTTGGATTTTGTATATTGTATGGTAACCGACTACAGCTACTTTTCGACGTTTATTAATTAGTATAATGTAATATCCCTCCAAAAATCTTATAAAACCTGAAAATAGATAAATATATACAGATGGGAAATTCTTCAATAATAATACCTAGTAATATATTGCTTAATGACAAAATATAACTAGACAAAACTTGATTTGGTTTGTTTTGATTTTGGCTGGCCAGACAGAGACAACTAGAGATAGAGATATGTTTGGTCTCGTTTGAGCATTGCTCACTAGAGGCGCAAGTGTTCTTAATAATATTTGCAGCAAAATGGCGAACTGCTAGTGGGTCTCATCACTTATAAAATGTATTTAAAATGCCTTCTTGTTGCAAGAATATGACTGAAAAGGGTTTTCGACTATTTAGAATACTATGTGAAAGAAAAAGAAATTTAGTGTAACTTTATGAGAAGAACTGATTTGTCGGTTGTGAGGTTAGTTTGTTTTCGTACATATTTATTGTTCGGTAAAGTCAATAATTTTGTATTTTAATATATAATTAATAAATATTTTACATTGAAATTTTTAATTTTTATAACGATAAACCAATTTTTCATTGTATTGGCGCTTAAATTTTGACTTTAATACTGGATGGCATCTAGTGAGAAATGCTTGAACGAGACGAAATTTATCTTTATTTCGTCGTTGATACTGCTAATGCTCCTATCCTTTAAATACAAATATAAGCGCGAATACAGCCCGAAGGAAGACCATATTTAAATGTTATAAACACAAGATGAAAGTGAAGATGGTCTCCACTCTGCAACGTAAAATACAGGAAAATTGTGTCTCATCGAAATAATGAGTAATGAAAGAAAAATGTACTTAGAGAATCTCTTAATTCTTGATCTGTGACTATAATGGAGGTGACAAGTCTATGTTGAAGGACCTAAATTTGTTTCAAACATTATGGGACAATGTACACGACCACTGTAGACTAGAGTAACATTGAACTGCAAAGAAGCTATCAAATTCTTCTGAAGTAAGTTGTAAATATTGACAAAATTACACATCGATATAAGAATAATCGGAGTGCAATCTATCCATCACTTTATTAAAGGAAATAAATGTGTTATTTAGATACACATATCCAGATATATATATTTTAAACCGCCCAAAATTAATGATTTTACTAGAAGAATATGAAGAGAAAGTAAACAAAAACGTTGTTCGAATTGAAAATCCCTGTTACCCGCCTAAAATTTATATATGGTAAACTCTACTTTGTAATTTATTGTACATAATTTATGGTAAAATATCCTATAGATTTTGTAAATATATGTGAAAATTGTTCTGTGTTGAGACATGCTCTTATTGAATATTAAAGAAGTTTATACGTCATACACTTATATGAATATATTATTTGTATTTCTATAAGTATTCTTTGCTTTATGCAGACAGACAGACAGATAAACGAAAAAAATATTTATTAATGGAATTAAGTTAAACATTAGTATTAAATTACTAACTTGTAAATCAGCAACTAATAAAAAAATTACCAGCTATTCCAAATCCAGAGTACGATGTTTTCGGCCGATTTTCTGTATCAATTTTATTAAGAATACCTTGTATTTCATCTCTGGTGTACTCTACTTTATCGTCTTCCAATATGAGTTCTCTAGGTTCGGTACGGTCTATTATAATAATCCGAAAACGAGTTTCTGTATTATTAGATCCAACCATATAATATTTCTTGAAAAAAAAAATTGTAGTAACAATAAACTAATTATATATTGCAAATACATACTGTTTTTGTTTCATATAAAGCTATTTTTTGGATAGAACTTATAATAGGATGAAAATCTACATTTTTCTTTTCCATTTTTACTAAAAATTAATGGAATAATAATAACAGTTGATATTTACATGTGAACAACAGATATTTGACAGCATAAACGTCAAAATTTAGTTGAAAATATTTAATACGGTCCTGACATCAATTGTGGTAGGTGCTGCCGTCAACGGGTAAAATGACGTACACACATTATATAAAATCATTTTTAAACGAAATGATGTTTTAATTGATATTTTAAGTGAACATTTTTATTCATTTTGAAAAATATGAGTAATTTATTGTATATTATAAATCATTTATTGATCTTTATTTCGTTTCAAATAAGAATGGAGTAGATGGCGCTTGAGAGCAAGTTGGTTTTATGCATTAAATTTGAATTTTATTCTTGTCCGTACCAACGACCACAAATATACTAGACAAAACATGCCCTATACTTCACTATTGTTTATGTTCTCGGTTGGACAGAAAGAGACAACTAGAGATAGCGATATATAAAGTCTACTCTAAAGTTTGTCGAGAGATGTCTCTACGGTCATTAGAATATATTTATAACATTTTGCAGTTGTGAAGTCGTTCTGTTTTGTTTGTTTTTATTTTTCGGTGTTATTATTCTATAAATATGCCTTTTTCAAGTATTGAAATAAAATGTGCATAATTCTATAAATCTCATCACGTTCTTATTCATTTTGCACGGCATTTTATAGCAGGCATCTGATTTTGTTATAGACGTGTGTAGGGCTGCAGAAAAATTCTTAAGACATTTAAAGCAAACGGTAATATTTTTATATATAAAAAACAATTAATTAATACTACCATAAGAAATTTACCAACGGGTGTTTTAGACTTCGTAACCATATTATGCTGAATCTAAATAAGTAAATATATCATCACGGCATATTATCCATTGCTGGGTGTGCCACTCTGCTTTGTGTACAGATTTCGGTAATGATTATGACATATTTGTACCGTGCGGGCATTTACCAGGCGTCGCCGCACGGGCACTCCTTGCTGGCGTGGAGAGCGCACCACAGGAGCCAATTTTGTGCCATTGTGTCACTCGCTTATTGGTGGGTACTTTACTGACGTCAGAGTAATATGAAAAAATATTTTTCTCATTTCTTTTTGTAGTATAAAATTCATATATTTTTTTTTTTAATTAATAAATATGTATATAAACAAAAGTATGACAAAATTAAACTTAATATGAATTATTTTTGATGTGTTTTACATAAATCGTTTACAAATTATATTGTCGAAAAATTATATATATTTTTTTTCATTTTTATTGATTTAAAATTTATTTTATTACTTAAAAGTAATGTTACGTTTATTTAGTTTTAATAAAATGTAATAATACTTGCATTTAAATATATACAATATGTTAACAATATAAAATAATAACATTTAAAAATATATTAATATTAAAAAAGACATAGGTACAAGAACGTCTATGTATGAACAATAACACTTAAAATTTATAAGAGAAAACGATGTATATTTACTTACTTACCTTTAATATAACAAAACAGGGTAATGACAAATATTACAATATTTAATAATAACAACTATTTTATCAGTTTAGAATAATAGCGTCTTAGTAAAAGTCACATTTTTTCTTATAAAGTAGGTACGTATTTTAATAAATTTTATATGATTTCTGTTATGCAAATACATATTATACAGTTAGTGACCGACACAGCCGAACATAAGACTAACATATAAAATCAGAGTTTACTAATTTCCTAATAAAACTATTAAATTATGATTAAAACGATTTATAATCCAACATATTTTAAGTCGATTTATTTAGTACCTATCTAGATATCGGAATAAAAAACTGCTTATTCTTGTTACATTGTTTACAATAACTTTCGTTTCGTGGTGTATTCTAATTTTAAAATAAATATCTAAAATTAAATTTAATAATTGTGTTCCGTGATTGTTCAAAGTGCCTTAATCAAGTATATGATCCTGCAAAGGTGTTAAAATATCTTGAAGCAAATTTCTGCCTTTCAATATTTGCGGCCAAATGGCGAACTGCTAGATGGTTTGTCACTTATAAAATTTATTTAAAAATGCCTTCTTGTTGCAAGAATAGGTCTGAAAAGGATTTTCGACTATTTAAAATGTGAAGGAAAAAGAAAGGAAATTTAGTGTAACTTTATAAGAACTGATTTGTCGGTTGAGGTTAGTTTGTTTTCGTTGTATTTTGTAATTATAATACATAATTAATATATATTTTACGTCGATTTTATTATTTTTTTAACGATAAACCTACTTTTCATCGTATTGGCGCTTAAATTTTGACTTTAACACTGGATGTCGTCTAGTCAGAAATGCTCGAACGAGACTAAATATATCTCTATCTCTAGTTGTCTCTTTCTGGCCAGCCGAAATCAAAACATTCAGTGAGGAAGAATAAGGAATGTTTTGTCTAGCTATATTTCGTCGTTGGTTAATTTAAATTGATATTTGTTCACTTGAACAGAAATTACAAATAATAATAAAAATAAATTAACCTAGCTAGATAAATCGTTAACATTTGTTAATTTTTTGTTTCATTTCCATGGCTATCGCTATTTTTGGGGTGATTTTCAATATTTTCATACCTAATTTCTGCCGTTATAAGGCTGTTTATTGATTCGTATGCAGAATTATATGCCCTAGAACTTAAAATAATTAGGGAAGCAGGAAATTACGAAAGTCTGATTTTATAAAAGTCCTATGTTCGGCTGTGCCGGTCCGCGCCCTGTATTAGTCTAAAAGTTAAATAAATTATTTTTTTGTTACGACACCATTATTCATCAATACTATTGTTAATTAATTATTTAGACCTTACAGGATTTAATTTAGTGGTCTGCGAATTTGAATTAGAAGTAGATGGTGGTGCTGGCGCATTCAAATCCCTATTCAGTACCGCTTGACTGTTCAACTGTGGCAAACCCGCCAAGTTGATATTTTTAGTTTCCAATGGTGGTATTTCTCCCTTAAATGGCCCAAACTGCGGCGAATGTCTCAAAATTTCCGAGACTTTACTCGACCTTGATTGGAAAGCCGGTTCGAGTGGGGTTGTCAGACTGACACCAGAAACTGTTTTTCCATCAAAAGTTACAACACTTCCAGGGGGGATGTCTATATTGGATGGTTTTCTTACGCGTTCGACTGGTTTAATTTTTTTGTTGTCAGGTGGTAAGTAGTAAGTTTCAACTCGTTCTTGCGCCATAGCTATTTCGTCGTCTTCGTCGAATTGGTCTTCGAATTCTGCGCTGCGGGCTACGTGTTTGACTATGAACATCAAATTTGGTTTTTTTCTCATAGCGGGTTTAAGTTTGGATAAGTTTTTCTTTTGGGGACTGTCAGGCGGTGATGGTATGAACATTGGCTCAAATGGTTGGATTGGTTCGGATTTTTTAGACAAATCAATAACTCCGATATCGTCGTCGAGATCTAGTCCAGACTCTGAAATTCGATCTTGTATTTCTTTTGAAATAATTGGTTTAAAGCCGCCTTCTATAACGACAGATTCGGGGTGGAAACCTGTATTTATGGCAGGTTTCAAACTACTTGATGTTTCTTTGTTTACGTAGATTAATTGTGACGAAAACATTTCGGTGTTATTGTTTTTTTCTGTAGTAGTAGAAACATTTTCTATATTTTGTCGAGTATTGTTCTTCAGTTCTGTTTTTTGAGGAGGTATTCTTACAGGTCTTTTTCTCATTGGTACTCTGTGGTATGGTTTTTTGTATGGCCCAAAAAATGGCGGAGGATGTCTCATGAAAATTGGTTTGTAAAATTGAGGACGGTGAGATAATATAACTGGTCCAGGGCGCCTTATAAATGGTTTGTCCATATAGAATGGTTTATTAGGTTTTTGTCCATGAAATTGCGGTGGTTTTCGATTTGGTGGAACCGTTACATTTGTTGTGCTTCTTGTTGTGGTAGAACTGCTAACTGGTGTTGATGTACTGAAAGGAATGCTCGTACTTGTCGTATAGGAAGGATAGGAATTATCTGGGAGGAAAAGGATCTCGGGGCTACTTTTAAATTGATTTCTGTCGTGTCCAACATCTTCTTCTAAGTCATGGTCGGGTTTCCCGTGGTCAGGTTTACTTTGAGTCGTCTGAAACAAGTCGTTTGGTTTAACTCTCGTTTCAACAATAATTGAAGAGGCTGAGTATAAATCACCGTGTTCTGGAAGTGCCAGTACGGGTTCAGGAGCGCTGGCTTCTGGCTCATCGCAGTTATCTAGCACGTTGATTTTCCAACCCAGGTATCGGTGGGTGAAACACTGAAATAAAATTAATCGTACATAAAATTTTACGGAAATATTTTAAAAACTTTAAAATATAGAATTTCAACTATTTTTCTCTGTTTCGGAATTAGAATGACTTATACAATGGGGTAGTTTCGCCTTTTTAATTTTTACCTTTCGCTAAGAGAAGTATTGGATTCATGTTAAAAATCGCATATCCACATTTTAATGATTAAGCACGTTTTAAGGTCCCTACAATCCGATTTTAATATTTTTACGATGATGTCTGTGTAAGTGAGTCGGTTGAAAGGACGATTTCTCAAAAACTATAATACTTAATATCTGTTTAACTACGTATTTCTCAATCAGACATTACTGGGAAGAGCTGAAACGGTTCTGGTAATAATTGGACAACCGGAAGTAGCAAATTCTTAAAAAAAAATTCTAAATATTGAAATATTAAAATGTCAGTGTCAAAAATCCAGAAACATTACTGAAGTTTTTTTCTGGGAAATACATTATGTTATTTCTTATTGTATTAATAGTTAAATTTTTAAAATTATAGGTATATTACATATGCCCTTCAAAAATACTGTCAATCCCGACAATGAATTAGAAACATTTAGAAAAATTAGAAAATTTCTTCATAGAATGAATTTAAAATTAAAAATCTAAATATAAAGAATAAATGTAAATAGAAGTTTTGGTGTAGAGTGTAGGTATACAAGAAACGTTAAATACAATAGGGGGCGAGCAGTCATGTGACTTTGTTGGCCTTGAGAAGCAGATATGGGGGCCCGTGTCAGAATAATAGCTAGTAATTATGTACATAGTTATCAAATATCATAATTTTTCATCCTAAATTTAGTGATTTTTCAATTCCATCTGGTTTATTTTCCCCGACAAGTAAATTCCACACTCCTGATGACAAATTAACTACGTGAATTTAGAAAATCTTGAAATTTTTAATGTATGTACATAATTACTAATTGTTATTTTGACATGGTCCCCCATATCTGCTTGTCAAGGCCAACAATGTTACATGACTGCTCGCGCCCTATATTTAGGTAACCAAAAACGGAAGTGGCGATAGGTATTATAGCAGATTTCACTAATGACAACATATTTGTTCCGTTAAGGAGATGACCAAATTTTTTTTTTCTCTTACCTGATAGTAGACTGTGTCCGGTGTATTAGCATCCGGAGTCCATTGGAATGCTCCAGGTTCCCCTACGTCACATCTGAGTTCGAGACTTCTCTGGAAGGCCCCGAAAGATGGGTAGTCATCTGCTTCTTTGTCACCAGTGAGGGTCCAGTGACACAATCGGCCTACTCCAATGGGGTACGTCTTACCGTCTTTGGATGTCTTAACTCCGGCGAAGATACGAACGTTCTGAAAGGGGAGAATTTGAACAAGGTGGTGACTTGAATTCCCTAACAGAACTTTAACATGTAAAATAATATATTTTTAATTCCCTCATCTCTAATTATTTTAGGTAAACAAATTTGTAGAGCACAATTTTTTACATCTGAATCAATAAGCAAAATTAATTTTACTCACAATCATTATAGTTTTTAGAAAATGGGAAATACGTCATTCCTTACTGAAATGACAATCAGGAAATTAGGAAAATATGATTTTACAAGTATAATGGTTAACATATGGGATGTATCACGGAAAGCGAAACATAGGTGTTTAACATGGGAAATGAGTTTTTCCGTGCGCATTGCTCCTCTAATTATTTTAGACAAAAAGTTTCAAATGGGTGTTGTACTCTAGTTGGCTCTAGGGTACCTATATACTCAGGGTATGGCCATGACGTGGCTTGCGTTTCGTCCGCCATTAGCGAGCCACTGTCATATTCGTTGTTATTGCGCAAATTATTATGTATTTTCGTGGCTATTTGTATTATTTTAATGCAAAACACATTTAACTATACTTCTAATATTTATTTAAAGTGTAAGTAATACTTTTATTTTATTTATTGGTGTATTTTCTTGAGATACTGACTACGACGACTGGCAATATTGAAAACACATAAAAATTACCAATATTAAGCACTAACATTTAAAATTTTAAAGGGTAAGTTTAGAATATATACTTATTATGTAAATAATAACTACAGTTATTAAATTAGATGAGATAATAACAACCTATATCATATGCTCTACATAACCTCTAAATGTATGTAATAATAATAATTGTGTATCTCTTAAATAAATGAATTTTCATTACCTTGTAGATTCATAATGGGATTATTTAATATTCCTGTATAATATAATATTACATTTCTTACAAATAACTAGGGAAATGAATTATCAGTGTTTGACATTGGCCCGCTAATGGCGGCGATCTTGCCCCATGGCCATACCCTGTATATAAAGGTACCCTTGAGCCAACTACCTTAAAAGTCTCATCTAGATCACGTGTGTATGACAAAGATGCTAGAGAAACGTTTAATAATTGTTAGAAATTGATGACGTGAATATCAACTTTAACTAGCGAAAACAGAGTGTATCAGCAATAATAATAAACAAGGGTTAAGTTCAGAATAGTTTCTTTTTAACACAGGAATAGCTATTCCTAGTTTATCACGAGCTTATCCCACAAATGTATAATAATAAACATGGAATAAGGCTTAACTCTAGAATAAACTCTCCATAAACGTCATTTTAACACAGGGTTAAGAGATATTCTCGGAATACCTAATCTGGAAATAGGAAATTATTTATTATTACCGCTGTATGTGTATTTATTTAAAATAAGAGTGAATATATTTTTGTATAAACCTGTCTTTCTTCTGGAGTCTTGTATTCATATCCCCCAATAGGATCGTCTGTTATGTAGAACGGATGATATTTAGCTGGTATTTCTGGATCTTCTCCACCTTCTGTTACGAAGTAATAAGTTTTGCCTCTTACAACATTTATTTCTGGGATAAGAAGACCATTAATGTACCAGGAAATGCCCCATCCTACATGTCCTGCAGAACAAAAATAAAATAAATTTCCTTAACATCTTAACTATTTGGAAATTATATCTTATAAATCAGCCAGCTATGCTATAACCATGGAAACAGCTATTATATTAAGACAAATGTCAGCGTCAATGCAAAGAATCTGAATGCGACAGAGATGAGGATGTTGAGATGGAATGAAATAATAAGGGAAAATGGCTCGAGTCACATTGGTTTGAACATGTCATGAGGAAAGATGAAGAATAAAGCGCGCCGGCTCAACGCGCCGAATGCTTGCGTCACCACTGGTAGAATGTTCTCGAGCGATGACGTAATAACCCCCCCCCCCAGGTGGGGGAAAGCCAATATGCGTTCAGACTGGTTAATTACATCCGGTGGTGTGATCCTTTGTGTTCGATGATGGTCGCGTCAGAAAGTTCCAGAAGAACACTGGGCTGTATAAATACCGTCCGAAGAACAGCGGAAAGATAGTCTATGATATAGAAGCAACGAGCAATGAACACGGGGTGATATAAATAAACATTCTACGAGTTGTTAACATAAATAAATGTAGTTATATAAATAAATTTAGTGATATAAATATTGGTTAAATAAATAATCTTAGTGTTTATGTATTTTAATTAATATTATTTCCCAGATTATTTACACTTCACCCATATAAATAAACGTTACAATATATTGGAATAATGAATAGCTTAGTAATAGAAGGTAGATGAAATAGAGGAAAACAAAAGATAAAATGGAAGGACTGTATTGCGGAAGATTTGAGAGAAAAGGAACTAAAAACAGCCTTAAATATAATACGAGAATAAATATGGATGGTTTTGGCTAGGCATGCTTTTGATTATAATAATAGCATAACAATTATTGTAAAAAAATAATGAAGTCTGTACATTCCATACGATGTCACTTGCCGAGTTGGGACAATTCACATTATCACTGCGGTAAAGGGGAAGTTATAAAATCCATAGGCGTACCGAAGTTCAATAAAATTACGAATATTACAAAAAAAAAGAAATTATTTATACAAAAAAAAATGTTACAAATAATGGAATGAATTATTTATTATATAAATCATATTATAATTAATTATTTTTTAAATTAATTAAGTTAAGAAAATAAAATTTCTATTGCTATTGAAAAAAAATGCACCAACGCTTATGTATGAATATAACTTCTTGGGTTGAAAAGATCCTGAAACCCCGAGTTTGAGTGTATTAGGGTGAAATTTGTGTAAGGTAATAAAACATTGTAAAATCACTATTTCACTTCGGAAACTGTGCGGCATCGAAGTAAAAGTAAATATTTGACAAAACGCAACTTAGGAATAGTGAACTGAATTACATTCTTTTGGCTCGCCAATTTACATCGTATGGACTGTAAAAGTTATTGTTTGTATTTTCTACCTGTGATGGCTGGGTAGCCTCTCTTTCCTCCAGTTGGGCCCATTTGCGCGTAAAAAACTCCATCATCAGGTTCATAGCATTCAATAGGGGGTATATACCAAGCGTTCCTCTTGGATACAGGTTTAGGGGTTGGAATTGCTAGGGTTGTTGTAGCACTACCCCCTCGGCGTCTTGCTGCAGTGCGATCTTCAACTCGACTTCTTTCTGTTGTCTAATATAAGAAATTAGATAATAGGTATATAGGTTGTTAAAAAAAAGAGTAAATTTGTTTGGGCATATAAAGGGTTTTCCAATAAGAGGTGTTATTTTGAATAGCCCGCTATTTCGGTAGATGTCGCTTTTGAAGCTGTCATTTTTTGACATTTGACAAGTAGAAACTACGCCATTAATAAAAATGGAACGATACACGCTTCAACAACGCATTGAAAATTATTAAAATTCACTATAAAAATGGTGAAAATTTGGCAGAGACGGTTCGTAAAACTCGACAATTTTTGGGTCGTCGTGAAGCACCTTGTCGGACCGCAATACAGAAATTGGTGGAAAAATTCGAGCTGTTGGGACAAGTTAGTGATGTGAAGAATAAAACCCGTGCACGTCGCTCAAGAACAGCCGAGAATATTGCTGCTGTAGCCGAAAGTGTTGAAGAAAACCCAGATTTGTCCATTCCTCGTCGTTCTTTGGAATTAGGCATTCCACAAACGTCATTACACCGTATTTTGCATAAAGATTTGGGTCTTAAGGCTTATAAATTCCAGTTAACACAAGAACTCAAGCCGGCCGATCATCAACAACGTCGTGTCTTTGCTGATTGGGTCGTTGAAATGCATGAAAATGATCCGGAATTCCATCGAAAAATCATCTTGAGTGATGAGGCCCATTTCCACCTCGGTGGCTTCGTCAACAAACAAAATTGTCGCATCTGGGGCTCAGAAAACCCAAAAGTTATTGTTGAAAAGCCTCTCTATCCTCAACGTGTGACTGTTTGGTGCGGTTTATGGTCCGGCGGAGTCATTGGACCTTACTTTTTCGAAAATGAGGCTGGAGCAACAGTTACGGTGAATGGATTGCGCTATCGAGAGATGATTAACGATTTTTTATGGCCGGAATTGGATGGTATTGATCTGGACAACGTTTACTTTCAACAAGACGGCGCTACGTGCCACACAAGCAACGAAACCATTGATCTTTTACGGGAAAAGTTTCCGGACCGTGTTATCTCTCGAAGAGGTGATCACAATTGGCCACCGAGATCTTGTGATTTAACACCTTGCGACTTCTTTCTTTGGGGCCACGTGAAAGAGAAGGTCTACGCCAACTGCCCAGCGTCGACTCAAGACCTCAAAGATGGAATTCGTGAGGCTATCGAGGACATAGGACAGCCACTTTGCGATTTGGTTATGGAAAATTTCATGAAAAGGATATTGTCCTGTCAGCGTGGTCGTGGTGGTCATTTGCCTGATGTTATTTTCCACTATTAACGGCATACCTTCCTCTTTATAATGAAATAAACATCCGATCATTTATATTAAAAAATGGCATTTTTTTTTGAATATCAAAATAACACCTCTTATTGGAAAACCCTTTATAAACTGCATTAGCTTAATTTTTATTTTGAACATAGAACAAGTTTTTGAATAGGTACACTCGAGTGACAACTACCTTAAGGAAGGCGTGACCTAGTATGCGCGGGACTTCGCTATCACCCGTGAATTTTGCTATATATAGTTTTATACTTACTCCTCTATTTCCTCCCCTCCTTCGGTCACTTCCCCTATTCCTTGTCACTTCCGTTGTGGGAACCTCCCTGATTTCCTCTGTCGTAATTTCCTGTCTTCTTCTAGTTGATGTTGCTTGGACAGTCTGCTGTGGGGCTGAATCTACTTCGGGCATTGGACAGTTCCATTTTGCTGGTCGTCCAAAGTCCAACAGAGTGTCCTTTTTGCTAAATGTAGAATGGAAAGAGACCTCTTGTCGTTGATTCAAAGGTCCTACAGCCCAGATTACAGCTTGGGAACGGTTGTTGTAAATAGGGAGATCTAGTTCGTCGCTTGCTTTTAGAGGGCGTTGGTAGGTTACAATGGAGTAGCCGTTGACCATAGCGGCATTGAGGAGACGAATGTTGTTCGTATTGTCCTAAAAAGAATAAATATATTATAGTAATTTTTACCTCTCGCAAAGAGAGGTATTGGATTCATGCTAAAAATCGCATATCCAGATTTTATTGAATAAGCACGTTTTAAGGTCCCTACAATCCGATTTTAACATTTTTACGATGATGTCTGTGTGTGTGTGTGTGTGTGTGTGTGTGTGTGTGTGTGTGTGTGTGTGTGTGTGTGTGTGGATGTGTGTGTGTGGGATGTTGGAAGGACGGTTACTCAAAAACTATAAGACTTAAAATTTGTTTAACAATGTATTTCCCAATCGGACATTCATGGGAAGATCTGAAAAGGTTTTGGTAACAATTGGACAACCGGAAGTAGAAGATTCTTGAAAAAAAATCTTCTAAATATTATTTTTTGAAAATTTTTCTTGATAATATTAAAGAAAAATAAATTCTCTTTCTGATACATTTAAATATTTTTATATATATTCTATAGATTTAGAGATAAACGGAATATAATATATAAAATAATGTTGTAATTAATTTTACAACCGAAAGGATGCCATGAAAAATAGTTGCAAATTTAAATTATTTGTAACTGACAGATAAATGTCAGTGTCAGAAATAATGAGTAATGAAAGAAAAATGTATTTGGAGAATCCCTTAATTCTTGATCTGTGACTATTATGGAGATGACAAGTCTAGGTTGAAGGACTTAAATTTGTTTCAAACATTATGGGACAATGTACACCAGTACTGTAGACTAGAGTAACTTTGAATTGCGAAAAAGCTATCAAATTCTTCTCAAGTAAGTTGTAAATATTGACAAAATTACACATCGATATAAGAATAATCGGAGTGCAATCTATCCGTCACTTTATTAAAAGGAATTAGTGTTATTTAGATATAACAAGTATGAAAAAATAAAATGTAAAAGAAGATATATAAGAATAGATGCACAATCCAGATATATACATTTTAGACCTCCCAAAATTAATGTTTTTACTAGAAGAATATGAAGAGAAAGTAAACAAAGTTGTTCGAATTGAAAATTGCAGTTACCAGCCTAATATTTATATATGGTAAACTCTACTTTGTAATTTATTGTAACATAATTTATGGTAAATATCTTTATGTTGAGACATGCTATTATTGAATAATAAAGAAGTTTATACGTCATAGATTTATATGAATATATTATTTGTATTTATAAAAATATTCTTTGCTTTATGCATACAGCCAGGTAAAATATACGGCGAGAGGTTATGTGCTGGCCACATCAGATTTTTTTCTTAGAATTGTATTCCAATGTGATCACGTGATTGCGGAGTATGAATAGAGAAATCACATATGCTTTTAACAACGTGTTTGTCCTGATTGTTTTATTTTTACGCAGCGTTTGTTTTCGTATAATGTAATAATGTACATAGGTGTCCAGTATCACAATTTTTCATTCAAAACATGATTTTCCAAATCCATGTGGATTATTTTCCTCGACAAGTATATTCCATATTATTAATGACAAAAAAAACATCAGAATATTTTGAAATTTTGAATGAAAAATTATGAAAATTGTGACATGTTAATAACTACTAGCTGTTATTTTATTTTGAAACGGACCTCCATATCTGCTTGCCAAAAATGCCAAGGCTAACAAAGTCACACTGCTCGCGCCCTATAAGTAAAGAATTTAACATTTCTTGTACACACAAATAATTGAAATTGTATCTATTTTTTCGTTATATGAGGAATTTTGTCCTACTCTTCTAATATGTTCAAAAAATTTTGACGGTATTAACAGTATTTCTTAAGGATATATAATATTAATATACCTATAATTTTAAATACATTTTGCATTTGTCTGTCAATTACAAACATTTAAATATCTCAATTGTTTCCATGGAGTTGTTTGGGTAACGAGATTTATTACAACAGATTATATTTAGTAATTTTTTCTTTAAACTACCACTTCCGGTTGTTCCGGAACCTATTCAGCTCGTCCCATTACTGTTGGATTGAGGAATCCGTAGTTACACAGGTCTTTAGTCTTATAGAATTTGAGAAATCGTATCTCCAAGATCCATACACACACACACACATATACAAACACACACACACACACACACACACACACATACACACACAGAGAGACTATCGCAAAAATGTTATAATCGGATTAAACGTGCTTATTCACTAAAATCTGGGTATGCGATTTTTAGCATGAATCCAATACCTCTCTCAGCGAGAGGTAAAAATAGCTATTTCTCTAAAAAAAAATCAACCATCTGTACGTATAGATAGATGATATAGATGACACACTTTATTGTATGTACTATTCAACTGATTTATTTTTATAAATTAAAGAATTCCTATTTATTTCTGAACATACGAGTATGGGCGTATGAGCTATATTTTGAGGGTCCTGGCGAAAAATATTCTATCGGACCCCGCACTATCTGAATCCGGCGTTGTTTGCGTTAGTGAAATTATGTTTTAATAATTTGGAAAAAGTCTAAATTTTCGAGGACAAAGTTTATATATTTTAATGTTCAAATGTTGGGTCTGAAATATTTTTAATAGCAAAATTAAATATGTTGTGCTCCACTGATAAATAAGCTTTGGCTATCAGATTGTAATTTTTTGGGTACCGATTATGAATAAGTCGGGGCTGAAATTTTGGGCGACTAATAACAAAAATATTTGGATATTAAAACAATATGAATTATGGTGCTTGGTTAAATACAACCCACTCTTAAGTAAACTAAGTTTCTACTTACGGCAATGCGTTCATCTGGACATGATCCTCTAGGTCCAGAACATTGAGATTTGGCTTCAAGGAAATAGTCCTGTGCGTATCCTTTGAGAGTAGAACGATCTACCCAAGCAACTACTACGTCACCGCCTATCATCTGATTTTTGGAATCGTCTCCAGAAAGCCCGAATGACATATATTCGCCATCCTCTGCAAAAAGATAGAATATTATAAGTACTGATCACAAAAACAAAATGATTATGTACGAGGGTCATTTCCGCACAGGTTGGCAACACTGCGAACTGGATAATACAACAACAGTGATATGAAAGAATAAGGGAAATAACTCTAGTGCAAGAAGGTTCTAGAAAGATACAAGAGCGACGATTACATTGGTTTGAACATGTCATGAGAAAAGATGAAGAATATATTGGAAGAAGAATGAATAGCTTAGTAATAGAATGTAGAAAAAACAGAGGAAGACCAAAGATAAGATGGAAGGACTGTATTGCGGAAGGCTTGAGAAAAAAGGAACTGAATGAGGACGAGACGCAGGAAGAAAATAAAAAATAGCGACCAGCCAGCTATGCTAACTATGGAAACTACTAATATATTCAGATAATTCAAATTGACAGATGACATGGAAACATAAGGTAAGGAATTATAGGATAAGAGAAATGGCTCGAGTGATAGAAGTATCTGGAAAGATACAAGATAGACGATTACATTAGTTTCAACATGTCATGAGGAGAGGTGAAAAATATATTGGAAGAAGAATAGCTTAGTAATAGAAGTTAGAAAAAACAGAGAAATACCAAAGATAAGATGGAATGAGGACGACACGCAAAACAGAAATGAGTGGAAGAAGAAAATAAAAAAATAGCAACCTCTAACGAATGAGAAAAGTTAAAGAAGATGTCAGTGTCAAGTGCAATTTGTACAGTTTGTTTATGAAATAATTTTACTAGAAATATAGGATCTTTACAAGAAAATTTATGTATGGAATTTGTACATAATACCTTTGAATATATAATACATATAAAAACGGCAACGCATATGGCCTAGCAAGATACTATAGCTGTCTCTTTTTATTCACAAAATTATTATAGATAGCTAGTGACTCCTACCACAAAACTATGAAGTACGGTAAATCGTGCTGACAGCATTGCCAGATACTATTTGTTAGAGATATTCAGTAATCAATAATTAAAAAATATTGTTTCATAATAACCAGATAATATATTTTGATTCTTCAATGTACATGTATACTTGTTTTACAGTAGCAAACTTAAAAACCTTTATAAAATCTTATCTTGCTGTTCTAGCTACGTGGCAACACTGTGCAACATCCACCTATTATGTATTTTTTGAACTAACTCAGAAATAATTAGTATATGGAGGGATAGATGGCACCTTCTCTCGAAATATTTAATCTAAATACATTACGTTGCCGTTCTTATATGTATTATATATTCAAAGATAATACACAAGATTGATGGAAGATAATGAATGTGCTGGCCACATCAGATTTTTTCAACCTTCAAAATTTATATTTACATAATAACACACAGCCATTTTTTATTAATAAATAATATTGCTTTGTGAAATGAACATCAACTGAGTTCTTGGCACTATTACCGCTAATTTGTTAAGTTTTCGTTAGCTACAGATCGAAACTGGGTCGACCGTTTACGTAATTCACTTCTTGAGAAGACGTTCTCATCAGCTTATTATGGAATTAATACTTTTGTTGTTTCGAGATGAAGTGAAAGTAAATGCAATGCTTTCTCTCTTCAACGGCAGTTCAATGGACTTCATCTGGGCTGCAGGACATCTCAGAAGAACATCTCATTTTCATTCAGAGATTTACATCTTAAATAAATATATCATCTCGGCGTTTAATCATTGCTGGGAGTGCCAATCTGATTTATGTAGGTTTCTGTAATGACGATTGAGGATTTTAACGTGACCTTATAAACACTCCTAGCTGATGTAGAGAGTATAAGCACAGGGTTTTTTTTTTGTTTTGTTTGGTAAATAATTGAAATAATAAATGTATGAACAAAACATTTTACTTATTGTTAGAATTGTTGGGAGTGACATTCTACTTTATTAAAGATGTCTATGGCGGCCGAACTGGAAATAAAGTCCCTCATGACCAAAAACAGATTAATTTGAAAAAAAAATCCCTTCCGTCAATCCTGTGTATTCCATACATAAATTTTCTTGCAAAAGATTCCCCATTCGTTAGGGGGCGCTATTTTTTATTTTCTTCTACTCATTTCTGTTTTACGTGTCGTTCTCATTCAGTTCCTTTTCTCTCAAGTCTTCCGCAATACAGTCCTTCCATCTTATCTTTGGTCTTCCTCTGTCTCGTCAACCTTCTATTACTAAACTATTCATTCTTCATCCAATATATTCTTCATTTCTCCTCATGACATTTTCAAACCAATGTAATCATCTCGCTTGTATCTTTCTAGAAACTTGTAACACTAGAGTTATTTCCGTACGTATCTTTCCGTGTCTTCCCCAACATCTACTTCAACATCCTCATCTCTGCCACATTAATTTACTTTTTATTTATGCTTACATCTGTCAATTTGAATTATATGAATATATTAGTAGTTTCCATGTTTAGCATAACTGGGTGATTTATAAAATTAAATTTCTTTAAAATTCTTTAACTCTATATCTATTGAATATAAAGTATAAAATGCAATCAAATCGTATAGAGAATAATATATTCTTTAAGTTATAATAACGTTAAATATCAATAAATCAAATTTAACTGTTAAATCTTCAAATGAGGCTATTTCCGGTTGACCAATTATAACCAAAATCTAATAACTTGTTCTTCTGGATGTAGACTTGAGGTATATGAAAAAATTATAATTTTTGGAATCGTGGTATTGAAGTTATGCGATCCGAAACTTTCGTCTCTCTCTCTCTCTCTCACACACACACACACACACACACACATACACATACACACACACACACACACACACACACACACACAGACACACACATACGTACATACTGACATTATCGTAAAAATGGTAATATCGTATTATAGGGACCCTAAAACATGCTTATTCACTAAAAACTCATCATTGAATTTTTTGATCAAATACAATACCTTCCTTAAGGTGACGGTATACTGGTAAAGTTCTGTAGACATTGACCTATAAAAATATTTTATTTTTACCTTACGGCCCCTTTAGGTAAAGAAGATATGGGTTTCTAATGAATAAGCAAATTTTGAGGTTCCTAGAATCTAGAATACGAATTTACTATTTTTACGATATGATGTATGTATGTGTGTGTGATGATCGTTTGGGCTGCGTAACTCCGATGCAACAATTCAGAAAATTACAATTTTTTACCTCCCGCTACCCTTGGTAAGGGAGGTACGAGTATAGGTATCGTGCTAAAAATCGTGTATCGAGACATTATTGGGCTGTGAGATTTATTACAATATTATATACCTTATATTTTTTTATCTCTTAATATATAAAAGATATAATAGAATATTTATATGTATCAGATAGAGAATATACTCTTCTTTAATACTAGCAAGAATAAAATTTTTCAAAAAATAATATTTAGAAGATTTTTTAAAAATCTGCTAGTTCAGCTCTTCCCAGTAATGTCCGATTGAGAAATACGTAGTTAAAGAGATATTAAGTATTATAGTTTTTGAGAAATCGTCCTTCCAACATCCCACACACACATATTATCGTAAAAATATTAAAATCGGATTATAGGGACCTTAAAACGTGCTTAATCATTAAAATGTGAATATGCGATTTTTAGCATGAATCCAATACCTCTCTTAGCGAGAGGTAAAAATAGCGAATTTCAACATCTTGGTGCTGTCATCAAGCAATAAAAATTGATACTACTAGGCTCAAAGAATGTTGAAATATAATAATATAACATACAAATATTGTTTTTTGTGTTTTTAAAATAAATCTTGTGGTGTTTTCTCCACTATAGTTGTGTGTGCATATAAGGTGGCGTCTGATAACCCTTCTCGTACAATAATATACATAATATATACTTATATTTAACTATATATAAATACAAATAACTCGTAGAATGTTTAAATATTAATAACATACAATTTTATACTTATACAGGGTATTTGGCATAAGTCCGGCACCACGAATATTTCGTTTATTTTGAGAGATACAAAAAAATGTTAATAAGCAAAGTTAAACTAGACAAAGCGGCTCATAAGATGATCATTGCAGAAATTTTGTATCACTTCCGGTTTTAGCGGAAATGGGTACAACTTTAAAACTAGCATAGAGAATCGGTATTTTTATAATTTTTTTCAGAATGTACTAATGTACATAAAATTTGCTTCACAATGATACCAAATTATCATAGTTTACTTCCACCATTTCAAAATGGCAACCATCTATTCTCAAAATATGTATTAATAAAATTCCATAGCAAGCTATGAAAACAATTTTATTATCTTATAACAAAAGAAAAAAAAGAAATTAAAAAAAAAAATAGGCGTGAGGTATTATTTTTTAAATAATAAAATTGTTTTCATAGCTTGCTATGTTTTATTTTGTACGAATTTTATTAATACATATTTTAAGAATAAATGGTCGCCATTTTGAAATGTTTAAAGTAAAACTATGATAATTTGGTATCATTGTGAAGCTAATTTTATGTATATTCTGAAAAAAAAAAATTAAAAATACCGATTCCCTATGCTAGTTTTAAAGTTGTACCCATTTCCGCTAAAACCGGAAGTGATACAAAATTTCTGCTATGATCATCTTATGAGCCCCTTTGTCTAGTTTAACTTTGCTTATTAACATTTTTTTGTATATCTCAAAATAAACGAAATATTCGTGGTGCCGGACTTACGCCAGACACCCTGTATGGGTACCTAGTGAATCTTTGAATTTTGAGAACAAAAATAAAATGAAACGTATGTACTACGGGCATAATCAAGATTATAGTAATCGGGAAATTAAAAGCTCTCTGCTACGTGTCGAGCTTTAAACATTCCCCCGTGCTATAATCTTTTAATTATGCCCTTAATACATAAATAACTATTTCAGCCCCATCTTACGAATATTTCTGCGGGCGCTTATATTTGTTGAGAGTAAACCACAGTAGTCATTGTTGTGTAATAGTGTAATAAATTACTATTATCACAACAATGTACATCAATACAAGGTTTCGTATCTTAAATGCCAATGCTAGTATTAAAATAAAAACTACCTATATGCTTATTATAATGCCAGCCAAATATAGGTCAAAAACGAATATAATTCTCTATGACCAGTCAAGTACAATGAAGTAGAATAATACAAATATTTCTGCATAAGAATATCTACTCAAGACCACATTCTTTAAAGAATAGCCGCTCTCCGACCGTGACTTAAAAAAAATATATATTGATAATAAAGTAAAAGGTCAATGGAGAAGATGTTTTTATAGCTTGTAATGCAGGTGTACCTATATTGTTTATTACTATTGTAGTGTAATGATGAACTTATTATTTCATTAATGTCAATAAATCAAATTTAACTGTTAATTCTTCAAATGAGGGTACTACCGGTTCACCAATTATAACCAAAATCTAATCACTTGTTTTTCTGGATGTAAACTTGAGGAATATGAAAAAATTATAATTTTTGGAATCGTGGTATTGAAGTTATGGGATCCGGAACTTTTGTCACACACACACAGACACACAGACACACATACATACAGACATCATCGTAAAAATGGTAAAATCGTATTATATGGATCCTAAAACGTGCTTATTCAGTAAAAACTCATCATTGAATTTTTTGACCAAAGACAATACCTTCCTTACTTAAAGGTGACGAAAGGTAAAAATGTGCAACCACCCTATTGGTTGCAATTATAAAAAATTCTGTGAAGAATTCAAAAGTAGTATAAAATAATTCTTTCACTTTTAATATTTGAAGTATCTAAAATTTATGCAGTTTCAACCTATTTCTTTCTTTATTATGCATCCTACGCGTAAAGATTTCTTCAATAATTATTGTGCTGACAAAATTTCCTTTCACTTTGTAGATTAG
Source organism: Harpalus rufipes (assembly GCA_951394225.1). Classification (NCBI taxonomy): domain Eukaryota; kingdom Metazoa; phylum Arthropoda; class Insecta; order Coleoptera; family Carabidae; genus Harpalus; species Harpalus rufipes. The sequence goes on from OX596274.1 coordinate 86,141,429, forward strand.
TATGATTATGATGCTTTTTCCAATAACCTTACAAGCAATTAATAGCTAGGAGCATAGAGATTTTATTAGATACGAATATTTTGTTAATAAAGCAGAAAGGACATCTGTATAACCGTTCCACTATCACTATTAAACAGCTCAAAGGAATTTTGAGAAATCGTGCATAAATAATTTCAAAGAATCTGGTCAGATCATAGACATACGGGCCTATTCTACTAAAAACACATACAGTCTGTATCACGGAAAGTGAAACACAGGCGTTTAACATGGGAAATCAGTTTATTTGTGCGAATTGCTCCCCTAGTTATTTTAGACAAAAAGTTTTAAATAGATGTTCTAAAGCAAAATTTCTACATCCGAATCAATAAAAAAATCTGATGTGACCAACACAGTACCTCCCGCCATTTACCTAGTATATAATTTTTATATTACCTTGTAAATTTATCCATACAATATATAGAAAAAGTATTAAAGCAAACTTGTAGAAAATGGAATAATCTTTAATTTTTATAATAACAAATTGAGAAAAAAAATACATTTAAAGATATTTTTTGAAGAAAAACTATCTTGAGCTTCAAGTAAACTGCCATTTCCGGTCATCCGATTGCCACCAAAATCTAATCAGATATTTCCATATTAGAATAAGTTAGAAATACATGGTTTCAAAACTTTCTGAATGATAGTATTTGAGTTAGTGCGTAAACACACATACATACATACACACAGACATCATCGTGAAAATGTTAAAATTGGATTGTAGGGACCTTAAAACGTGGTCATTTACCAAAATCTCGATATGCGATTTTTAGCACGATCCCTATACCTCCCTTACCAAGGGTAGCGGGAGGTAAAAATCATTTTGGCTACTTCATAACTGCAGAAATAAAATTTCAAAATTCACGGAATTACAATTTAATAGTATTAGCTATAGAATTAGAAACCATGTGTCTCACACACATATATACATACATACAGTAAAATTTTTGAAAGATGTCCGATAAAGGGCACCTGTATCACGAACAAATTAACAAATAGGCATACATTTATCTCTTTCTTTTGCAAAGGCTGTAAGAGTGTGTGATAAGGATGGATATAACACGCTTGTCTTTCAAAAATTCATATTGTTTCGACTAAGTTAGGACATTCCATTTATAAACGATGCTCGTTGTTGATAATACTTTCGCTGTAACGTAAGTTTATTTATTAATTCAGATACATTACCTGGATTCATAGCCGTACGTATAACGTTATATTCTGTCAGAGTCACTGACACTGACATTGTGTCAGTATCTTATTTTTAACATATTTGGTTTTACATTTGCTTATAAATTTACTAGTTGACTTATTTTTGAAGTTTGAATGTTTTTCCTGTAATATATATTTTTATAATAATAAAATAACAGTAGTATCTTACGTACCCTCATAAAAACTAAGCAAACGACACTACTGAATTTGTCATGATGGGCGGAGCAAAATTCTGAATTCATACAATTCGTAGACAACCTTGATCGGACATCTTTCAAAAATTTTACTGTACATACATAATCGTAACAATAGTAAAAACGTATTCTAGGGACTCTAAAACGTGCGTATCATTAAAAACTCACTATCGAATTTTTAGAAAATAAGAATAAATTTTATTGGTTTTGCTATTCCGGGCGCATTTTTTTACTTTTACTGACCAAGTTCCCAAAAAAATAACCGTTCATTTCTAAGACGTGGAATATATTACGGTTCTGTATTATATTCTTTAAACTACAGACTTAATTTTAATTGTAAAAATCTAATGTGGCCAACAAAACACCTCCCCATTTAATTTTTATTAATTTAAATACATGCCTACATATTTACTATTTATTATTGCTCTATTTACAATTTTCATTTTAAAACGTTACCATTATTAATTTGAAACGATTATTTTTTTGACAGTGACATTTATCTGTCAGTTACATACTTTTGAGCTGAACTGTGTAACCAAGAAGTTGTGTTTAAAGCATAGGCTCCGGGATTTAAATATTAGTTTATAAATTTCTCCATAAAATATAAAGAAAAAAGTATTAATGCAAACCTGTAGAAAATTTAATAATCTTTTTTTTATAATAACATAAATTGCGAAAAAATATTTAAAGGTATTTTTTAAAGAAAAACTATTTTGAACTTCAAGTAAAGTGTCATTTTCGGTTATCTGATTTACACCAAAATCGAATGGCTTCTTTCCATAATAAGGTAGAAATACATGGTTTTAAAATTTTCGGAATGATAGTATTTGAGAGCGCCCAGAAATTCCACACACACACACACACACACACACACACACACACACACACACACACGCACACACACACCCACAAACACACATACATATACACACACACTGACATCATCGTGAATATGTTTAAATCGGATTCTGATTCTAGGGACCGTAAAACGTGGTTATTCATCATCTCGATATGCGACGTCTTTAGCACGATCCCTATACAGTATTTTTTTTAATGATGTCCGATCAAGGTCATCTGTATCATGAACGAATTAACAAATTAACATAATTTTTCTCTCTCATTTGCAAATGCTATAAGCGTGTGCGATAAGGATGAATATAACACGTTTGTCTTTCAAAAATTCATATTGTTTCGACTAAATTAGGACATTCCACTTTAAAACGATGCTCGTTGTTGATAATACTTTCGCTATAACGTAAGTTTATTTATTAATTCAAATACTGTAAGTGTCACTGGCACTGACATTGTGTCAGTATCTTATTGTTCACATATTTGGTTTTACATTTGCTACTTACCAGTTGACTTATTTTTGAATTTTGAATGCTTTTATTGTAACATATATTTTTATAATAATAAAATAACAGTAGTACCTTATGTACCCTCACAAAAACTAAGCAAACGACACTATTGAATTTGTCAGAATGGGCGGCACAAAAATCTGAATTCATACAATTCGTAGATAACCTTGATGGGACATCTTTCAAAAAAATTACTGTACCTCCCTTACCAAGGATAGCGGGAGGTAAAAAGTGAACATTGATATTTTTACTAAATACATTAAATTAGCTCAAATTACAAGTTTTATTGTGAAATTGACGCAAGGAGAGGCAAAACATTATTTAAGAAGCGTAAAAACAATTTAAAATTGTGTAAATGTTAAATAATTCAGTCTATTTTTAGTAATATTAAAAAGATCATTGTATTAATCTAAAAAATTGTTATTGTATACTTAAGAATAGAATGTAGAGGTCAAATTTTTATAGATACTTTTTATAGATTACTAGAAAGATCAGTACATTTACTTTCAAAGAAGCTTGCTTGCTTATGCGAGTATTCTCTTCAGTAATAATTTTTTATACCATTTTATTCCCAATGTAATTACAAGACATATACAAAAACCATGTTGCTACTATTAAGTAATAGTAAAGTATGTATTTAATAGACTCACCTAGTTTGGCTACCAACTGTAAGACGATACTCTCTCCTGCTACTGCCCAACGTACTTCAAATGCGAGATCGTCATATAAGACTTCGCAATTCAGTTTAGACTGAAAATAAAAAAATAATTATTAGTTTGTTAAATAAAATTTATTTGAAATTTGCTGGTCAGTATGTATAGTTTGGTTCACGAAAGATGACAATTCAAGGTCCATTTATTAACCGTATATGGTATAATATTACTAGCAGATAACTTCACTGCATTTCGTATACATAGACGTGCAACATGAAATATTTATGGATACATTTTAACTGAAATAAATAAGTGTAATTTATATGAAAATTATGTTTCTTTTTAAATAACGCCTTTCTCAAAGATTTATGGTCTTCACCTATGTATTTGAAAAACCAAAAACATAGACTTGACAAAAACCATGGAATAATAATTTGATTTAAATGTTAACGTCACTGGGTAACTATTAGGACAGAGGGCAGTGCAGTAGATAATTAGTTGTCTGTAACTCTACGACATACGTCATTATTATTTGTAATGTGTTGGAAAGTATTGTCACCATTTACGTATATCTGTCACACAACATAAACTGTATAGACATACGTCAAATAATCTTTCTCTTTCTAACATGAAATGTTGCTAAGTTACTACTGTATAAAGTGCTGTGTATTCTTTCTTCGAACAAGTGACCATGAATTGTCATCTTCTTTAACCCGCGTTAGATTTTATCTAACATTTACAGATATTTACCTCGCGTTTTAATGTCCCTACAATCCGATTTTAATATTTTTACGATGATGTCTGTGTGTATGTGTGTGTGTGTGTGTGTGTGTGTGTGTGTGTGTGTGTGTGTGTGTGTGTGTGTGTGTGTGTGTGTGTGTGTGTGTGTGTGTGTGTGTGTGTGTGTGTGTGTGTGTGTGGATGAATGTGTGTATGTGTGTGGGGATGTTGGAAGGACGATTTCTTAAAAATTATAGTACTTAAATCTGTTTAACTACGTATTTCTCAGTCGGACATTACTGGGAAGAGCTGAAAAGATTATGGTAATAATTAAACAACCGGAAGTAGCAGATTCTTAAAAAAAAATTCTAAATATTATTTTTTGAAAATTTGCTGACATTAAAGAAGAGTAAATTCTCTATCTGATACATATAAATACTTAATTATTTCATTTATAGGTTTAGAGATAAAGAAATGGTATATAATACTGAAATTTTTTCTCTGGGAAGTACATACATTATATTATTTGTTATTGTATTAATAGTTACATATTTAAAATTGCCAATCCAGACAATAAATTGGAACCATTTTGAAAAATTAGAAGAGTAGGACAAAATATCTTCATAGAATAAATTTAAAATTAAAAAATCTAAATATAAAGAATAGATATATGTATAATTTTTGGTGTAGAGTGTAGATATACAAGAAATGTTAAATACAATAGGGCGCGAGCTGTCATGTGACTTTGTTGACCTTGACAAGCAGATATGGGGGCCCGTGTCGGAATAATAGCTAGTAATTATGTACATAGATATCAAATATCATAATTTTTCATTCTAAATTTAGTGATTATTCAATTCCATGTGGTTTATTTTCCTCGACAAGTAAATTCCACAGTCCTGGTGACAAATTAACTACGTGAATTTAGAAAATCTTGACATTTTTAAAGAAAAAATCTGATATTTGACATCTTTGTACATAATTGCGTAGAATTATACTTGACAACCATGTACAAGTGTTCCAGATGGAGTATCAGTTAAGCTAACAATGCCGGCTTGGTATTAGCGAATAAGAGGTGATCTTTGGTTAAAGGAATTTCAGACGTACATTCGAAGAAAATATTTTTTAAATTGATATTTTACGTGAATAGCATGAAAACTTTAAACAGTATAATACTACTTTTGTAATTTTAAGAAAGAAATATATTAATTTGTTTTGCAGTTTCCATTTGTAGTTTAGAATTAGTATTATATCTCAAAATATCTTATTACTTTTATATCTGAATGTACCAATAAATATCTACGTGCGACGTTGCCACAGTTATTCTTCAACATTGAAATACGGCACTTGTGTATGGGTTAGTGCGAGTGGTACAGTTAAAAAAAAAACTTTTCTACGGAAAAATAAAGAAAATTCATCTGTTACAGTGTTTGATATAAGCTTTTAACTATTTTGGTGTAATCTGTGTATATAATGTTGAAAAATATAAGTTATTGCAAATATAAACTGCATTAGCTTAATTTTTATTTTGAATATAGAACAAGTTTTTGAATAGGTACACTCGAGTGACAACTACCTTAATTCCTAGATTTCGGTAATGACGATATATCCGTTGTTACAGTAAAAGGCTATTATTAGGCGTCACCTCACGGAATTTAAAAGCTGCCGTAGAAAGCACCACAGGTATAAAAATTGAGCTTTTTGAAGCTTGGAATAAAAACAAAACATTCACTTAACATAATCACTCAAGTCAATCCTGTAGGTTAATTTGAAAAATGAATGTTTAAATATAAAGACAATAATCTTAAGCTTGCCCATTTTATTAAAACCTAAAATACATTTTAAAATACAAAATATTAAAGTAGCAATAAATATCTAATATCACGTCTGTCTTTTAATGCACAATGTATAAAGTCAAAGGTCATATGTATTGCTTGAGTGATTTTTATTATGTATTAAAACTTTTTCAAGCGTTTATTTCGTTGTTATATAACGCTTTTCCGTAACACGAATGATATTTTACATAATTCAACAAATTATAACCATTATAGACAATTTTCCCACGCGTTGAAGAAGTTTAAATGTCAATGCGTTAAAATAGAAAACGAAATGAATCTATTGTTTAGAGATCGTTCATATATTACCATAAAGACATTAATATATACGACAAAATTTAACAATACATATACAGGGTGTTGACTGCGACACCAAAACGCAGGACTTTAACATATAAAATTATATTTTCGTAACTTCCTGCTTCCCTAATTATTTTACGTAAATATGTTTCAAATAAAAGTTGTAGAGCTTAAAATTCTACATATGAATCTATAAGCAAAATGAATTTTATCTACGATAGTGCGTAAAACTGATGTTCAGATGTTAGTTTTAAGTTTGTAAAACGGTTGTTTAGTAACAAGGTTTTATTAGTCACGGGTTGCCGAGCAACGAGTGATTAAAATTTTTAAACACGCTAAATTTGTAAAACCAGTTTGAATATTTCATTATCATGGCAAACTTCTCATTTAATATTGAGATCCTGATTTATAAATAAAAGTATTTTTTTATATTTATCAGTCAGGGGTATTAAAACACGAGCGTAGCGACCCATTCGTGACTAAAGACTAGCTTTACGTACTTGTATCGTAAATAACTATAATCTAATTCCGTTTTAAAAGTTTAATTTTACTTCTTTTGACGTTATGAAATGTCACTTTTTACATAATTTATACAAAATGAATTTTGTAATTTTTTTTACATAACTGAGTTACGTAAAGAATATTATACAACTGACAAACTAATAATAAAAGAAACAAAATGATTTCATTATAGATATTAAGGATACAAGTTTGATATAGCGTTTATAATGAAACGCATGTGATGTTAAATCACGAGGCGATGAGCCGAGTGTTTTAATCACGCAAGTTTCATTATGAGGCTAAATCATATGTGTATCCTTCAATATTTTATCTACGACAGTTCATATTGATCGTAAAATATATTTTTCATTTAATTTTTGACATAATGAGAAACATTGAAATGTTCATTCAAAGCCTATTAAACGTATGAGTGATTAATTTTATTTACTGATTCAAACGCAGAATTTTTAGTCTACAACAGTTATTTGAAACTTATTTACCCAAAATAATTAGGGAAGCAACAAATTACGAAACTATGATTTTATAAGTATCGCGGTCAACAATCTGTATGTATTTATATCTTTATTAAATTTGTTATGAACATAGAATTTTGTTACAATTTTGACATTAAAATGATAATGAAAAATAATTATGTTCATACATTAATACGAAAACATGGTATGACCTTTTCTAATATATCGAATGCATAAAATAATATTAATTCTTTTTCTGAAAATTTTATAGTGAATAAATGTTTTCGTGTAATTTTAAAGTGACACGCAATAAGATTGTTTCACTTTTTACTTCCTTGTACGTAAGTAAAGGAAGTATTGTAATCGCGAAAAATTTCGATTTTCAGATTTCAGCGGAAATATCCATTTTGATCATCCCTGAATCCATTTTGACTAATTTCGTCGTGACGTCTGAACGTACGTACGTATCTCGCATAACTCAAAAACGGTAAGCCGTAGAAAGTTGAAATTTTGTATTTAGGACTCCTATAACATCTAGTTGTGCACCTCCCTTTCTGGTTATTACACAATTTCCAGAAGTGGTACTTTACATGAAGCCTATAATAGATTTTAATGAAAAACTGTTTTAAAATATAATCCAAAACTTTTCAAATTTGGTATACAAGACTTTTATGTCAATCGAAATAACATAATAGATTTTGGTTAAAATAGGCTAACTGGGAGTGGTACATTACTTGAAGTTGTTAACAGTTTTTCTTGAATAAAATGATTTTGATTTTAGAAATAAATGCTTCAAATAAAAGTTTTAGAGAATTAATTTCTGAGTGTAGCACATCAAGTATTATTAAATTAGCCCTTTGTATAAGCGAGATATGTAAATTTAAAAATTATATACTTTTTTGTTTTTGTAATAAAGCTTGCTATGGATTAAGACAAAAAATAAAGAATAAATGTTCATATCAAATTACGTTAAATACGTGCAATTTTATGATTCGTACAATAACAAATATTATATTTTTATTGTGAAATTAGTCATATTCATTGTTGTAATCAAATATTTCTTTGTTGTAATTAAAACTCTCTTTAAAAAGAACCGGGTTAGATTAATGTTAATTTAAGAATGATAGTAGTAAATGAATTATTTTTTGTTCTATATCAAAATATTTCTCGGGCTTGGCTTAAGCCTGTCAATATTTTGTAATTTAATTATTAAAAAAATATGTATAGTTTAATAATCGTACAAGGAAGTCGTGTGGTGTCCACATCAGATTTTTTACTACAGCAAAACTGAAAAAAATTGAAATTTACTTCGTTTCGTGTTTTCACCAATTTTTATACAAAGTGAATGTTTCTGACCAGGGTAATGAACCCGCCAAAAACTGGGTTCGGTTCAGGTTCAGGTTAATTTGTTTTTTTGAGAGATGGGTTCGGCTGCGGTTCTGGTTCAAACATTAACACAATTTGCGGTTTTGTTCCGCGTTCAGGTATTAGGTGCAGGTTCGGTTTGACATAATGAAAATTGAATTAATGTTTTTTGAATAACAATCATAAATATAGAAATAATTTGAAATGCGAGCCAGAATTTACGCAAGACAAGAACCCGAACACAATTTTCATAAACAGACAAAACAGGCGTCGGTTATCGGTTGCATTACGATTACGATTACGCTTACGTTTCGAACTCAAAATAAACCTGAACCGGAGCTGAACCATGAACGCGATTCAGTTTCGACTCAGGGTCAATTGAAAAATATATTTGAGGTTCGGTTCTGGGTTTGGGTTCGCTAAAATATTACGGTTGGTTCCGGTTTTGGTTCGGGTTCGATGGAAAAATATATTTGCGGTTCGGTTCTGGGTTTGGGTTCGCTAAAATATTACGGTTGGTTCCGGTTTTGGTTCGGGTTCGATGGAAAAATATATTTGCGGTTCGGTTCTGGGTTTGGGTTCGCTAAAATATTACGGTTGGTTCCGGTTTTGGTTCGGGTTCGATGGAAAAATATATTTGCGGTTCGGTTCTGGGTTTGGGTTCGCTAAAATGTCCCGGTTTGGTTCCGGTTTTGTTTCGGGTTCGAAGCCCTGTTTCTGACTATATCTAGTGACTTTTAAGTAACTGCTAGATCAAATGAACACCTAAAGTACGACGTAGCAGTATTTCATAATCAAAAGTAGCTAGTAGCGAAACTAGTAAAATTGATAATTTCTAAAAGAAATAATACTTGTCTATAAAGAAAGGCAAATTGTTGTAAGTGAAGATAGTCGTAAGACATTATTATTTTAAGCATTCGATATGTGAATGTAAAATTTAAAATGAATAATACTATATTTCATATCAAAATGGAATTAAAAATAAATTCCAAACACTAAAAATCTAATAGCCATTTTTCTAAGTACAAAAATATAATCTGCAATATTTTATTTTAATCCTTTTTAGTTGGAATACTTGTAAGTCTGTTGCCGTAATTGTTGTTCAAGCAAATGCCTCTGATTTAATAAATGATTATAAGCAATTTGATCATTGATATATTGCTGATTTTGATCAACTCTTTGCAATGGCAAATTCACATACTGTTGATTATTTTGTTGATCAACATGCTGATTCTGATCAATTCTTTGTTGAACTAAAGGAATATTCACATATGGTCGACCATTTTGATCAACTCTTTGTAGTGGAATATTCACATATTGTTGACCATTTTGACTAATTCTTTGTTGAGCAAGAGGTAGATATTGTTGACCATTTTGATCAATTCTTTGTAAGGGAATGTTTACATATTGCTGAACATATTGCGGATTTTGATTTCTTTGTTGATTATATTCTTGATATTGTAATTCCTGTGATGGCTGAATGGATGTGAGAATGAATGGTTGATGGTGAGGTGAGAAGATGACTGGTTGAGACTGAGGTTGAGACACTGGTTGAGATTGTGTTTGAGACACTGGTTGAAGATGCTGGATATATGGACGGAAGGTAGTGGCTTCCAAATGAATGAGACCCTGATTGATACTCTGACTGGTGGGAGTGAGACTTTGACTGAGACTCGGACTCGTTTGAAGCGACTCTCCGAGTAAGGGTAATTCGCGGGGTTGTTTCTGCAACAGAAACAGTTGCGAGTAAAGCTAAAGCTTTTAAATTTTTAAAGCGCGAAGCACATATGATTTTATGCATATTGTAACAGTTCATATTGCCGCTACAACGTAAAGCGAGACCGCAGATGGCATCAAAAATATATATAAAGTTTTGTTTTGTAAAATATTTATTGGCATATACAGTAAGTTCATTTTATTTTGTCCATTATTGCTATCTCGAGAACTATAAGAGTTACGAGATCGGTTAAATTAGCAAAAAAATTCTATTTTACAAGACTTTTTTTAATGAGCATAATTTTTTTTTCAACCAGTGGTTCACAAACTGTGGGTACCAACTTTGTTATTTTAAATGAAACTATATTTTTACCTTCCGTCACCTTTAGGTAAGAAAGGTATTGTCTTTGGTCAAAAAATTCAATGATGAGTTTTTAGTGTATAAGCATGTTTTAGGCTAAAATACGATTTTACCATTTTTACGATGATGTCTGTATGTCTGTATGTATGTGTGTCTGTGTGTGTGACAAAAGTTCCGAATCCCACAACTTCAATACCACGATTCCAAAAATTATATTTTTTTCGTATTCCTCAAGTTTACATCCAGAAGAACAAGTGATTAGATTTTGGTTATAATTGGTGAACCGGAAGTACCCTCATTTGAAGATTTTACAGTTAAATTTGATTTATTGACTTTTAACGTTATTATAACTTAAAGAATATATTATTCTCTATACGATTTGATTACATTTTATACGTCATATTCAATAGATACAGAGTTAAAGAATTTTAAAGAAATTTTATAATTCAGCCAGCTATGCTAAACTATTAATATATTCATATAATTCAAATTGACAGATGTCAGTATCAATAAAAAGTAAATTAATGTGGCAGAGATGAGGATGTTGAAGTAGATGTTGGGGAAAACACGGAAAGATACGGTAAGAAAATAACTCTAGTATTACAAGTTTCTAGAAAGATACAAGAAATATGAATACATTGGTTTGAAAATGTCATGAGGAGAAATGAAGAATTATATTGGAACAAAAATGAATAGTTTAGTAATAGGATTTGAAGAAACAGAGGAAGACCAAAGATTAGATGGAAGGACAGTATTGCAGAAGACTTGAGAGAAAAGGAACTAAATGATAACGACACGCAAAAATAGCGACCCCTAACGAATGGGAAAAGTTAAGAAGAAGAAGATGTCAGTGTCAAGTGCAATTTGAATAGTTTTTTTATGAAATAATTTTACTGGAAATTTAGAATCTTTTGCAAGAAAAATTATGTATGGAATTTATACATTATACATAGGATTGACGGAAGGTATTGTGCTGGCCACAACAGATTTTTTTTATTTGCTTATGAATATAGTCATATAATATTTGTACACCCTTAGATAATAATTTTTATGAGAAAAATGCATGTTTAGATTTATATCAGTTTTATTTTAAAATGGCTAAAATAAGTGTGCCATGGACGATATAAATGAATGTGAAAAACAATTGCTTTGAAACAAAAACGCAACAAATAAATAAATTTACAAATACTGTTCATAATGTCCTCCATTTACGTTAATACATAATTGTATTCTTCAAAACAAATTACTTCTTACTGATCTCAACGTCCGACCATCAATATGATTTAAAACATTTTCAATGCTGTCTTTTAAATGCTGTAAGTCTGGATACACATTATTATAAATATTATCCTTTAAGTAGCCCTGGCAGGCCAAGCAATAGGGCCGTTAGTGCCAATCCACTGATTCGGAAACATTTCATTTAAATATTGCGTTACTCTTTGCGCATTGTGGGCAGGTGCACCATCTTGTTGATAATATAAATCTCTTACAACATTTAATGGTACATCATCCAGCATATTTGCTAATATGTCTCTTAAAAATTGCAAATACCGATCACCTGTGAGAAAAATAGTAAAATTTTATTCTAGGTACCCTAAAAAGTATTTATCACCATTGAATTTTTTGATCAAAGAAAATACCTTACTTACCTAAAGCTGACGGAAGTTAAAAAATTACGATTTTTTTGATACCAAACATGTGACATTTCTATTTCATATAAAGCCATAAAATAAATTTAAATTTTTGCGAAATTAAGAAAAAATCAAATTAACCATGAAACTGACAGTAACAAAACAGTTGTTGACTGAAGGCAGTTCATAACACCAATAACACGATTCCAAAAATTATATTTTTTTTGTATTCCTTAAGTTTACATCCAGAAGAGGTGATTAGATTTTGGTTATAACTGGTCAACCGGAAGTACCCTCATTTGAAGATTTTAACAGTTTTCCTTGAAAAAATGCAGTTAAATATCATTTATTAGCATCTAACGTTATTATAACTTAAAGAATATATTATTCTTTATAAGATTTGAATGCATTTTATACTTCATATTCAATAAATATAGAATTAAAGAATTATAAAGATATTAAATTTCATAAATTAGCCAGCTATGCTAACCATGGGAACTGCTAATATATTAAGATAATTCAAACTGACAGATGTCAGTATCAATGAAAAATAAATGAATGTGGTACAGTTGAGGATGTTGAGGTAGATGAAGAATATATTAGAAGAAGGGTGAATAGCTTAGTAATAGAAAGTTGAAGAAACAGAGGACTGTATTGAGGAAGACTTGAGAGAAAAGCAACTAAATGAGAACGACACGCAAAACAGAAATGAGTGGAAGAAAAAAATAAAACATACCGAACCTAACGAATGGGAAAAGCTAAAGAAGAAGAAGATGTCAGTGTCAAATGCAATTTGCATAGTTTATGAAATAATTTTACTGGAAATATAGAATCTTTTGCAAAAAATATATGAATGGAATTTGTATATAATAGACAGGACTGACGGAAGGTAATGTGCTGGCCACATCAGATTTTTCTATAAATTATTATAGAATCTTTTGGCAGCTAAAAATCTGTTTTTCTATGTTATAGCCCTATGGCACACATTCCGATCATTCTGTATATTATAGAATTTTTTTTCGCCTTTTTAATATTTTTAAAACGTTAAAAAAATTATGAATAGTATATATACATTATTTATCTCGTATGTAGTATAAGTATTATTCTTTATGTTGTGGATTACGCAGTTTGTGTATATTATGCAATATAGCGAAACTTAAAACGTAACAGAACCCGTACAGAGAGTCGCTTCATTATTGTTAGTCCGTGTAAGGTCAGCAAGTGTCTAGTTCTATACTTTAATTTCAGTCTGCCAGTCTGTACTTTCATATAACACACCTACAAGTTTCTCACAAACTTGATTCAAGTAAAACCAATATTACATAAGAATCATTTTAAATATTTAAAAATTACAAATATACTTGGAAGAAAAATTCATTTCCAATATGATAAAGACTATTGAAGACTTTAAATTGAAAATGTTCTAAGTGCTGTTTTTTACATCTCGCTAAGAGAGGTATTGTATTCATGCTAAAAATCGCATATTCAGATTTTATTGATTAAGCACGGTTTAAGGTCCCTACAATCCGATTTTAATATTTTTAAGATGATGTCTACGTATGGATGTAAGTGTGTGTATGTGTATTTCTCAATCGGACATTATTGGGAAGAGCTGACAAAGTTTTGGTAATAATTGGACAACCAGAAGTTTAAATATTTTTTGAAAGTTTTTGTTCTTGCTTATATTAAAGAAGAGTAAATTCTCTATCTAATACATAAATATTTTGTTATATCTTTTATAGATTTAAAGATAAAGAAATATAAGATATATATAATAATCTGCTATAATAAATCTCACAGCCCAAATAATGTCATGGAAATTAATTGATAAATTAAATGTTTTTAACTGACAGATAAATATCAGTGACAGAAATGCATAGACATTACTGAAGATTTTTTTTCTGGGAAGTACATACATTATATTATTTCTTATTGCATTAGTAGTTAAATATTTAAAATTATAGGTATATTAAATATACCCTTCAAAAATATTTTCAATCCCGACAATAAATTGGAAACATTTCGAAAAATTAGAAGAGGACAAAATTTCTTCATAGAATGAATTTCAAATTAAAAAATTATAAATAATAGATAAATAAATAAATATTTCATCATGGCATATTACCCCTTGCTGGGTGTGCCAATCTGCTGTGTACACAGATATCGGTTATGATGGAATATTTGTACCGTGCGGGCGCTTACCCGGCGTCACCTCACGGGCACTCATTGCTGGCGTGGAGAGTATAAAAAATAGATGTAAGTAGAATTTTTGGTGTAGAGTGTAGGTATACAAGAATTCTTAAATACAATAGGTCACGAGCAGTCATATGACTGTGTTGGCCTTGACAAGCAGATATGGGGTCCCTTGTCAAATATCATAATTTTTCTAAATTTAGTGATTTTCCAATTCCATGTAGTTTATTTTGTTCGACAAGTAAATTCCACACTCCTGGTGACAAATTAACTATGTGAATTTAAAAAAAATCTTGAATTTTGTAATAAATATTCTGACATTTGACATCTATGTACATAATTACTAATTATTATCATTCTGACACGGGCCCCTATATCTGCTTGTCAAGGCCAACAATGTCATATGACTGCTCACGCCCTATACTTACGAAAATGCCGAGAGGTATTGTGCCGGCCACAACAGATTTTTTTTGTGTCAAAACATGATTTAAGTTTAATGGATGACGATTAATGTAGGTTCCTTTACAATAAAAAATTGATTGTTATTGTACAGCGATTTTTTGCTTATAAATAAATATTTCATCACGGCATATTACCCATTGTTGGGTGTGCCAATCTGCTTCATACACAGATATCGGTAATGATGGAATATTTGTACCGTGCGGGCGCTTACTAGGCGTCACCTCACGGGCACTCAATGCTGGCGTGGCGAGTGCGCCACAGGGGTCAATTTTATGCCATTAAAATTCGATGTAATTTTTGGCGTCGATCGGGATCGAACCCGGGTCCTCAGATTCGCGGCCAGACACTCAGGCACACGGCCACGAAACCCCATTTGTTGTTTATTATATAGTCAATATTATTTTAGTCAAAAATTTACATTAGTTCTTCTTTTATTAATAATCTTGGCCTTGGTAATACTTTTCCATGTATATAAATATTATATAATATTTATTAATTGGCACTTAGATCTCGTCGAATTTAAATGCTGCAGTTACTGAATTTATTTTATAATGTATTTTAAATTAAAATGACCGAACTTATTAAAAATTATGGGTGAAGGTATAATGATGCATTTGTAAAAAATAAAGAAAATATTTCATGAATAAAAATAAAAATATGATTAATGTTTAAAAATAAAAGAAAATAAAATATGAAAGGATATAGGAAGAAAATAAACTTCTAGTTCAATAAATATTTTCTTTATTATTTTACAAAATTATTTCTCTTACATGAGAAGTCAGGCTTCACATTAAATATTTTTAATATACATATAAATAATGCATGTCACTGGTACGTATACTAATTTTTAAATATTAAATATTAAAAGAAAATAAATTAAGTCCCAAATATTTTAAGTAATAAGTGAAATTTGCATTTCACTAATAAAGAAGGCTAATATTATTTTTCCGCTTAAATACTAATAATTGTTTTGAAAATTGTCTGTATGTCAGTTCAAACAATTTCACTGGTATTTACACTACCGACAGAAAGTTTGAGGCAAATCTCTAAATTATTAAAATAAGTTTGAAAATATCATTTGAAGAAGTATATGTGAATTATGTCAATAGTAATTTTTATTAGGACATATTCCTATTGATATACAGGCTGGCAAAAAAGGGTAAAATATTTGAAGGCATATAGTACTGACCAAATGAGTAAAAGAGGCTTAATCAACATGGATCCGATCTTCAATAGTTTTTGAGATATAAGGCAGTAAAAAATGAGCAGAGACCAACAGGGACGTAGCCAGGAAATTTTTGTAGGGTGGGCCACTAATCAGAAATTACTACTTATCTTTTTCATTAGAACACAAATAACTAGGGTTTCATCAAGTCAAGTAGCTTGATGTTTTTGTAAATTACTTGACTTGACTTGAAAATCAAGCTTTTCAAAAATTCATTACTTGACTTGATTTGATTTTCTATCGTTACTACTTGACTTGATCAAGCAATTACTTGATAACGAACCGATTATGTACGAAAACACACGAACCAGTAGAATCATAACCTAGCTGTGTGTGGTACGGCGTGGCGCGCCGTATGCTGTGCTGATTCACTACTGCAAATTAAAATCTGTGCAGAGGTTTAAAAATGACTCGAGAATATGTCGACAAAATTTGAAGTCCTAATCATTATTATTAAGATAACTGTAGATGGTTAAACTATCGCACAAAAGCCCAAAAAGCTAAACTCCATTCAAATTAAGAATAATAATTGGGACTTCAGATTTTCTCCACATATTCTCGGGTCATTCTAGTATATATTCCAATAATAAACGGATTTTTTAAACCTCTTAATATCTCGGAGAAAAATAAAGTTCCAAAATGTGCTAAAACCAAATGTTATTTAAATAGGGAAAAATCAAATGCATTTAGCACGGCCAAATATTAAAATTAAGCGGAATCATTGCCAATATATTTTTTATTTATTTATTTGAAACCACTTTAGGGGGCGGTCTGGTTAAAATTCGACTTGTCCCCTTTTAAGGTCCTCCATAATACATATACTATAAATTGTTTGTTAGTCTATATATTTTACTTTTAAATCTTTTTTTTTAATTTTTAAATTTGAATGTATGATTTATTTTTATGAATAAAAGTCTATATTTCAAGGTATATTATTGATATTTTTATTGATATAAAACATAAGGAAGTATATGAAAATGAAATGTAGTCATGAAGAACTTTTTGATTTTTCTGGTAATTAAAATAACAACTACTTGATTTTTTCAAGTAATTGAAAAATAACTACTTGATTTTTCAAGTACTTGATATTTTACTACTTGACTTGACTTGAATTTCGATTTCTATTACTTGACTTGAGCTTGACTTGATTTCAAGTCAAGTCAAGTAACTTGAATATCAAGTCAAGCAGTGAAACCCTACAAATAACCAAAATTTGATTTTTAATCATACAATTTGTGAAGCATATGTACAGTGTGTTAAAATAAAACCTAACTTGGAGTAGGCTAGGGACAGAGAAACGTATGTCTGATCATTCAATTCAAAAGTCATATTTTGAGTGGCCCGTTTTTCAGTGTTACCTGTATATTGTATTCAATATATAGTAGATAAGTATATTCTAAAATCAAGACAGCGACGACACACATATACATATATTCAAATGTTTATTTTTAGAATAATTTGCAACCTGTTTCAAACTTTCTTTCAGTAGTGAAATGAAATTTTATAAATTATTTACATAGAATGTTTCGGATGAGACAATGAATTATTTTTGTTTACATTCATATGTTTTGGATATGAATTTTATTATTTATAAAATTCCACTTTATAAAGAAAAGCACTTATGGCAATATATAATATATTTGGACAGTATGGACCCACAAATATAAATAAAAAAATAAAAATTAATTACGTTTTCTGTGACCTACTAAAATAAGTCTTTTTTCTTCTATTTGCGTACAAAAAGCAGTAGTTTTTTGCACATCCTGTATTTTCATATTTTTTACAATAAAAATAGAACTGTTATCTCGAATTAAATTTAAGTTTATTTTAAGTTAAACATGCTGTATAAAAAATTGTATAAATATACAACTTTGTATGTAAAGTGTTTTTTGTATGACGGAATTTCCACGCATATAAAAAGTGTTAATTTAAGTACATATTACATAAATAACTACTTTATTATCGGATGATTATAATAATTTTTTAATTACTATATTAATATAAAATACATGAATGATTTTATATGATTTTCGTTCTTTCTTATTTGCATGAAAAATTATGTAATACATTAAAAGTCCATACTGTTTGCATCGTATGTATGTACAAAAACTGTTAAGATTTGGTTAGGCGCATACTATAGATATAAATTAGGACAATTATATTGTAGATATGTGATTGTTTATTTTTTTCAAATACTAATACGAATTCACCATTAATTCGTTGATTAATAATTAGTTGATTAAGGACTCAATCTGATATGTAGATTAACGTATGTTCTAATTTCTAATTCATGATCAACAGATTCATAGTTTTGTTTTAGATTTTGACAGTTAATGTAAATGTCATGTAATTTTATTCGTGGTAATTGTACTTCCCTTTAAACAAGTATTCATATGTAAGTTTTTAATTTATTTATAAAATGTATTTTTTGCACGATCAGGTTTTTTTTAAACTTTACCGATAGAGTTTCCAAGGCAGTAAGTTTTGTTTACAAATTACTGATCAGTAAGTGATGTGACTACCTACCGATCTGGAGGCGGTGAGAATTACATAAATAAAAAATAAATGTACAATTTTTAAAGCTTTAACGATAACAAAACAACGATCATAGCTTACTTACAAATGACAACTATTTTTTTTAAAATGTCAAAATAATTTTTAAATAATTCTAAACTTTAATTTGTTATTATTGGGACGATCGTGCAAAAAATATAATAAGCATTGCGGGCATTAAGTGCTTCTTACCGGTATCGGATGTATTGGAGATCTCCAAACTAATCCTCAACCGGTAAGGTGCCCTTACTGCCCTTAATACTTTAATAACTATTTCATACGGATAGAAATTACACTGATTCCAATAAAGGAGTGTTTTTAAATATATTGATATATAGTATTTTATCTAGGACGAAAAGTGAATCGTTAAGGTATGAGCAAGTTGTGTACTTGTATCTTAAAGACACATTTAATAAACAATTTGTACTAATGTTCCATCTATACGTATGCACCTAATCCCCACCTAAATCACTACAATTTCCCCTACTTAGGCTCCCTTACCTGTGGCGAAACACCCAACATCTTCAAGCTTGGGGGTACGTTGAGTTGTTGCGGGAGCACCACGTGCCCGAAGTCGACTGTGAAGGCTTCGCACCACACTCCGAAATGACCGATGTCGAAGATGGTCAGATCCCCAGGTAGGGTGAGAACTACAGTCTTCCGATCGTAGCGTCGCAGAGGGGAAGTCTTGCCGTTTTCGTCTGGGATTCGGAGGCCTTGAGGAGTGGGTTTCGAGCCGGTACCCACCCAGAATTTCGCGTCTGGAAAGAGAATATGACATAATAGAGATTATTGTACCGACCGGAATGAGAGCATAAACTTTAAACGAAATTCATTTATACCTCTCGCTAAGAGAGGTATTGGATTCATGCTAAAAATCGCTTATCCAGATTTTAATGATTAAGCATTTTTTAAGGTCTCTACAATCCGATTTTAACCGGAAGTAGATTTTTGAAAAAAAATCTTCTAAATATTATTTTTTGAATATTTTTCTTGGTAATATTAAAGAAAATTAAATTCTCTATCTGATACATTTAAATATGTTATTATATATTCTATAGATTTAGAGAAAAGAAATATAATATATAAAATAATCTGTTGTAATAAATTTTACAGCCGAAAGAATGCCATGGAAAATTGTTTGTAACTGACAGATGAATGTCAGTGTCAGATATCCGGAGACATTATTGAAGACTTTTTCTGGGAAGTACATACATTAATTAGAAGAGTAGGAGAAAATTTCTTCACAGAATGAATTTAAATTTAAAAAGTCTAAATATAAGGAATAGATATAAGTAGAATTTTTGGTGTAGAGTGTAGGTACACAAGAAATATTAAATACATACAATAGGGCGCGAGCAGTCATGTAACTTTGCTGGCCTTGACAAGCAGATATGGAGGCCCATGTCAGAATGATAGCTAGTAATTATGTATATAGATGTCAAATATCATAATTTCTTATTCTAAAGTTAGTGATTTTCCAATTCCATATGGTTTATTTTCCTCGACAAGTAAATTCCACACTCCTGGTGACAAATTAACTATGTGAATTTAGATAATCTTGAAATTTTTAATGAAAAATTCTGACATTTAACACCTATGTACATAATTACTAATTATCATTCTGACGCGGGCCCACATATCTGCTTGTCAAAGCCAACAATGTCACATGACTGTTCGCGCCCTATATTTATGTAACCAAAACGGAAGTGGCGAGAGGTATTGTGCTGGCCACAACAGATTTTTATATATACTACATACTTGTTTTCCTAGGCTTTCTTAATGACATTTGTTTTTAAAATTTTATTTTATACTACTTAAAGTTTTTCTTATATATTTCGCTAATCAAATTTTTCACACTCATATATTCTGAAATTATTGCCAAATCTAAAAAGGATAACAATGGCGCCCATTGTTATCCTTTTTCGGCAGCGCTGGCAGCGATGAGCACCGCTGTGCGCCGATATTTTCCGAATGCAACAGCTGAACCAATAGAATTCGTCCATTCATTGTATTCGGCAAGCTTCGGTGCTCAGAGATGCCAACAATGACAGGTGCTGAATGCCCCATTGACTTGTGAAATGTGACATTTCATACTATTCTATTTCATTTTTTATCCGTTCCTTTTGAATACTTAAAACTTATCTAATCTATTAATTGCTAATATAATTTAGTTAATAGTTATTTAACTATCAAGTGTGTTAATGAGGGCGATTACTGATCGTTGTTGAGATCATTAATCGCCAATTAGCACACGTGTTAGTTACAATATTTTTTCGTTGACCGTATCTTACTTAAATGGAAAATCTAATTTTATTCCATGACAATTTTTTTTAGGTTAGTAATGGTTGACCGAACGTCAAAAAATCAATAAGTTTTGTCATCAATTGTTTTCAGTGGGTGCGTTCAGTTTACTTAATGCTAGAAAACACAAGCGGTTTTTTATGTTATTTGAGGAATTTTATTCTTTCAAATTCATTTTAAAGGTATGCTACGTGAATATACCTAGCTAGTAAGTGTCAAAAGCATGACTTTTAATTCTGTCTACCTTTTTGCTACAACTTAGCGTTAGCAATACATGCTGTGTTCCATGTGGTGAACGCACCCAATAAATCGTTTATTAATAAAAAATCAGACATTAATAGGGGTCATTAATGAATGATTTTCTATACATTAAGATAGCCTATTAATAAACGGTCGACGGAAAATATTATTAAATTATTGAAATCCGTTTTTATACTGAAAATATTTACATTTAAATGACAAAATGTTAAATGTGACATTTTGTACTGTTCTTCTCCTTAATCTTGACAATCAACATTTTTTTACAAAATTGTGAACTATAACGTGATTGGTCAGTTTTAAGGGCCCCCAGCATTATCAATTGAGGAAATAATGTGAAGACCATATAAAATTTAATTTGAAAAGATCTTCAATGACTAGGAAACCATATAGGTACTAAATAATTTAACTAAGATGGCATACAAATTCAAAAATAATACTTTAACTTTAAACGATAAAATATATTCAAAAGTTAATACGGAACTTAATTTTAATATACAATTGAATACATCGTTAACATTATCGAAAGTTTCTTTACTAATATATTTGATCATTATTAATATATTCGTAACTTTCACCCAACAAATAAACGATTAAATAAATTTAAAAAGTACTGTGTTTATAAATAAATACATGACTAATTAATAATATTGAATATATATTGCCAACTGGTTTATTTATAAGGTCATATATAGTGATGAATGAAAAGTCACCTTATGTTGTATTTATTCGCAAGATTAGAAATGAGTTCATTGCCACATGTATAGCATTCTTGGGCGCATATGCAAGAAACAAATCATATAGATATAGATAGTAATCAAACACGAGTCATAGTTGTATAAATATATTTAATGAATGTGTACATTACATACCTGGAGCCTCGCCATCGTACGAGAAGTTCGGTATAAGAAGTGTTTGAGCATCTACGATGACGATGTTGTCGGAAGAAACTCCGTGGACACCTTGCAAAGCGCCGATTTTCTGAGGTTTTGGGTAGTCGAAGTTGCGAGGGATTTTGACGTCGCCGAAATTGACCTGAAAATAAGAATAAATAGTAGAAACAGTGACCTTTCGTTTAAAAAATTGAATATAAATACATTGTACAATGAGCACAACAAAAAGTGGAATGCGTAATTTATGACCATTAATTTTGAATAAAAATTAGATGGATTATAAATACTGTTACAAATGTAATGTTTTTTCTTTTTTACCTCTCGCTAAGAGAGGTATTGCATTCATGCTAAAAATCGCATATCCAGATTTTATTGAATAAGCACGTTTTAAGGTCCCTACAATCCGATTTTAACATTTTTACGATGATGTCTGTGTGTGTGTGTGTGTGTGTGTGTGTGGATGTGTGTGTGTGTATGTGTGTGTGTGTGTGTGTGTGTGTGTGGATGTGTGTGTGTGTATGTGTGTGTGTGTGTGTGTGTGTGTGTGGGATGTTGGAAGGACGGTTACTCAAAAACTATAAGACTTTAAATTTGTTTAACTACGTATTTCCCAATCGGACATTCATGGGAAGATCTGAAAAGGTTTTGGTAACAATTGGACAACCGGAAGTAGAAGATTCTTGAAAAAAAAACTTCTAAATAATATTTTTTGAAATTTTTTCTTGGTAATATTAAAGAAAATTAAAAACTCTATCTGATACATTTAAATATTTTATTATATATTCTATAGATTTAGAGATAAAAGAAATATAATATGTAAAATAATCTGTTATAATAAATTTTACAGCCGAAAGAATGGCCATGGAAAAAAGTTGAAAATTTTAATTGTTTGTAACTGACAGATAAATGTCAGTGTCAGAAATCCGGAGACATTACTGAAGACTTTTTCTGGGAAGTACATACATTATATTATTTCTTAAAGTATTAATAGCTAAATATTTAATATTATAGGTATATTACATATATCCTTCAAAAATACTGTCAATCCTGACAATGAATTGGAAACATTTCGAAGAATTAGAAGAGCACAAAATTTATTCATAAAATGATTTTAAAATTAAACAATCTATATATAAGGAATAGATATATGCGTAAGTAGAATTTTTGGTGTAGAGTGTAGGTATACAAGAAATGTTAAATACAATAGGGCGCGAGCAGTCATGTGATTTTGTTGGCCTTGACAGAATGATAGCTAGTAATTATGTATATAGATGTCAAATATCATATTTTCTCATTCTAAATTTAGTGATTTTCCAATTCCATGTGGAGCAGAATTAAATGTTAAATATCTAAGGCATACGACAAGTAAATTTTAAACTCCTGGTGTTAAATTAACTACGTAAATTTTGAAAACCTTGAAATTTTAAAGGAAAAATTCTGACATTTGACATCTATGTACATAAATACTAATTATCATTCTGAAACGGGCCCACACATCTCCTTGTCAAGCCCAAAAATGTAACATTACTGTTCGCGCACTATACTTAAGTGGCGAGAGGTATTGTGCTGGCCACAACAGATTTTTACTTTTCGCTAAGAGCGGTATTGGATTCATGCTAAAAATTGCATATCCAGATTTTAATGAATAAGCACGTTTTAAGGTCCGTACAATCCGATTTTAACATTTTTACGATGATGTCTGTATGTGTGTGTGTGTGAGTGGGTGTGGGAATGTTGGAAGAACGATTTCTCAAAAACTATAATACTTGATATTTGTTTAACTACGAATATCTCAATCGGACCTTACTGGGAAGAGTTGAGAAGGTTTTGGTAATAATTGAACAACGGAAGTAGCAGATTCGTAAGAAAAGATCATCTACGAATTGTATGAATTCAGATTTTTTCTCTGCTCATTATGACAAATTCAGTAGTGTCGTTTGCTTAGTTTTTATAAGGGTACATAAGATACTATTGTTATTTTATTATTACAAAAATCAGGGCATCGAACCTGAACCTGAACCGAACCAAAACCAAAACCAAACCATAACATTTTAGCGAACCTAAACCCAGAAAATGGACATTAGATATATTTTTCAATTGAACCCGAGTTGGAACAGAATCGGGTATTAAAATTCAGGTTCACGGTTCAGCTTCGGTTCAGGTACATTTTGAGTTGGAAATGTTAGCATAATCGTAATTTAATTGATAATTGACGCCATCTGCGTATGCGTGTTGCGCGAACCTGTGTTGTCTGTTTGTGAAAATTGTGTTCGTGTTACTGTCTTGCGTAATACCGGCACGCATTTAAAATTATTTTTATATAAACATTGTTATTCAAAAAATATTAATTCAATTTTCATTAGCTCGAACCGAACCTGAACCCAATACATAAACCCGGAACAAAACCGCAAATTTTATTAATGTTTGAATCAGAACCGTACCTGAACCCATCTCTTAAAAATCTGATGTGGCCGTGCTCGCCGTATATTTTACCTGGCTGTATGCATAAAGCAAAGAATATTTTTATAAATACAAATAATATATTCATATAAATCTATGACGTATAAACTTCTTTATTATTCAATAATAGCATGTCTCAACATAAAGATATTTACCATAAATTATGTTACAATAAATTACAAAGTAGAGTTTACCATATATAAATATTAGGCTGGTAACAGCAATTTTCAATTCGAACAACTTTGTTTACTTTCTCTTCATATTCTTCTAGTAAAAACATTAATTTTGGGCGGTCTAAAATGTATATATCTGGATTGTGCATCTATTCTTCTATATCTTCTTTTACATTTTATTTTTTCATACTTGTTATATCTAAATAACCTTAATTCCCTTTAATAAAGTGACGGATAGATTGCACTCCGATTATTCTTATATCGATGTGTAATTTTGTCAATATTTACAACTTACTTGAGAAGAATTTGATAGCTTTTTCGCAATTCAAAGTTACTCTAGTCTACAGTACTGGTGTACATTGTCCCATAATGTTTGAAACAAATTTAAGTCCTTCAACCTAGACTTGTCATCTCCATAATAGTCACAGATCAAGAATTAAGGGATTCTCCAAATACATTTTTCTTTCATTACTCATTATTTCTGACACTGACATTTATCTGTCAGTTACAAATAATTTAAATTTGCAACTATTTTTCATGGCATCCTTTCGTTTGTAAAATTAATTACAACATTATTTTATATATTATATTCCTTTTATCTCTAAATCTATAAAATATGTATAAAAATATTTAAATGTATCAGAAAGAGAATTTATTTTTCTTTAATATTATCAAGAAAAATTTTCAAAAAATAATATTTAGAAGATTTTTTTTCAAGAATCTTCTACTTCCGGTTGTCCAATTGTTACCAAAACCTTTTCAGATCTTCCCATGAATGTCCGATTGGGAAATACGTTGTTAAACAAATTTTAAGTCTTATAGTTTTTGAGTAACCGTCCTTCCAACATCCCACACACACACACACACACATCCACACACACACACACACACACACACAGACATCATCGTAAAAATGTTAAAATCGGATTGTAGGGACCTTAAAACGTGCTTATTCAATAAAATCTGGATATGCGATTTTTAGCATGAATCCAATACCTCTCTTAGCGAGAGGTAAAAAACAAATTAACCTGAACCCGAACCGAACCCAGTTTTTGGCGTATTCGATGCCCTGATAAAAATATATATTACAGTCAAAGCATCCAAAATTCAAAAATAAGTCAACTGTTAAGTTTATAAGCAAATGTAAAACCAAATATGTGAAAAATGAGATTACACAATGTCAGTGTCAGTGAATCTGACAAAATAACGTTAGTACGGCTATGAATCAAGGTAATGTATCTGAATTAATAAATAAACTTACGTTACAAGGAAAGTATTATCAACAACGAACATCGTTTTAAAGTGGAATGCCCTAACTTAGTCGAAACAATATGAATTTTTGAAAGATAAGCGTGTTATATCCATCCTTGTCGCACACGCTTATAACCTTTGCAAAAGAAAGAGATAAATGTATGCTAATTTGTTAATTCGTTCATAATACAGATGACTTTGATCGGATATATTTAAAAGAAATTACTGCAAGGACAAATGTATATTTCAAATTTTATTAAGTACGTAGGTACTTGTCAATTTGAAGAATCTTTGAACTTATGTTAATATAAAAACTTGTATCCTTTTCATTGAAAAGCCGCAGTCAACCGTGCGTCACATATTTTTTGTTATAAATATTGTATCTCTAATTTAATCTATCTAGAGTACTCTTTTTATACCGTGTAAATAGTGAAACAATATTAATTTAGATTCTAGATCAATAAATTTAAAAAATGATAGAGAAATCATTGAAATTTACTGTTGCATATAAAAGGAAAATAAAAATCTGCCTTATTATATCTGAATGCAATTTAATATCTTTCATAACTACCTGTGTCGCAGGAAATTGTAACATATTGTTAGTGAAAAACATCGACTAGAAGTGGAAGATATCTTTCTTTCCTATCTGCTTTTTGTTCGCATAAGCAATTTCCTTAGGATATCGTTATCAAGAAACATGACTTCTAAGAATACGAACACTAAATGATAATTATGAATAGATGCCAACATTGCTTTCGATAAAACTGTAAACAATCTTTAGATATTCACATAACCACATCAGATATATAAGTGAAATAAATGTGGTTTAGTGCAAGAATATCAAAGGTTTTTTGTTTATAGAACAATTTGATACTATCAAAAACCGTCAAAGTATAGATAAAATGCAAAGTTATGCGCAGTTTGATAAAAGTGTTCACAGAGTCACACATTTCGAATCCTGATCCTGACTAGGTCGATAGTAACTTTCTGAGTGGTTGCGGATAGGTTATTAGAATAATTTCCAACTCGGGAAGTAATTTTTACCTCTCGCTAAGAGAGATATTGGATTCGTGCTAAAAATCGCATATCCAGATTATAATAATTAAGTACGTTTTAAGGTCCCTACAATCTTATTTTAATATTTTTACGATGATGTCTGTGTGTATGGATGTTGGAAGGACGATTTATCAACAACTATAATATTTAAAATCTGTTTAACTACGTATTTCTCAATCGGACATTACTGGGAAGAGCTGAAAAGGTTTTGGTAATAATTGAACAACGGAAGTAGCAGATTCTTAAAAAAAATCTTCTAGATATTATTTTTTCATAATTTTTACCTCCCGCTACCCTTGGTAAGGGTGGTATACGGATCGTGCTATAAATTAGGAAATTGGATAAATTTATATAACTATATACAATTTTAATCTCGGACCCTATGCTTTAAACTCAACTCATACACATGGTTACACAATTCAAATCTCAAATGTTTGTAACTGACAGATATGTTACTGTCAACAAACTAATCATTTCAAATAATAATATTAACGTTTTAAATAGAAAATAGTAAATGGAACAATAATTATATGGAAAGGAACTTAATACAGTTTCTAGCATAAGTAAATATGTAAAAATATAGGTAAGTTAATAAAAACATATATCATCACGGCATATTTCCCATTGCTGGGTCTGCCAATCTGCTTTGTACACAGATTCGGTATCGACGATGACATATGTGTACCGTGCGGGCGTTTACCAGGTGTTACCTCATGAGCACTTATTGCTGGCGTGGAGAGTGCACCACAGGGGTCATTTTTGTGCTATTTAAAATTCGAAATAATTGGCGTCGGTCGGGATCGATATTTAAATTAATTTTAAGTATTTACATCAATAAAAATTAAACGTGTCAGAATGATAATTAGTAATTATGTTTTTGAAATCATTTCTTAATGTCAACTCAATTTAAATAACTGTTATGTCCGAGTGGTTCGGAACCCACTATAAGCTCTAAGTCCCCTTGTTCTGTAATTGGAAAATTTTAATGATTGCAATTGGTAATGTGAGAAGCATGTAAATAAAATATTGTTTTATTATATTTCATTGTTTACGATTATGACATAAAAATCTACATTCATTAAAAGATCAATCCTGTCGTATCGATAATTCCAATATTAATCAATTAGTAATATTAAACGGAAATATAATTTTAATTTAATGTAAGTTTGAATGTAGAATTTTTTTTCAATCATGTTTCCTAACGTGCAGTTAATTATATAAAATGTCAAGGTGCATCTATGCTGCATCCAATAAAGTTTTCAAGCAGTAAAGGATGAAATAAATTTTAAAAATCATTAAATTTAAAATAGGCTTTGAAAGTTCTGTAATAGATTTGCCAATACCTTGAAGAAATTAATTTATATACATCCAAAATACGAAATTAATTTAGAAATACATCGATTTATACAGGGTGTATGAGGACGAGTGTAAAAAATCTGATGTGGTCAGCACATTACTTTCCGTCAATCCTGTGTATTATGTACTCCATAGGGCGCGAGCAGTCACGTGACTTTGCTGATATGGGGGCCCGTATCAGAATGGCATCTATTAATTATGTCCATAACTGACAAATGTCATAATTTTTCATTCAAAATTTCATTTTTTGCTATTGTATACTTTTTTTTCTTGGCAATTGAATTCCACACTCCTGATAACAAATAAACCACATGAAATAAGAAAATTATGAAATTTGACATTTGTCAGTTATGGACGTAATTAACAGCTGTCATTTTGACACGGGCCCCCATATCTGCTTGCCAAAGTCAGCAAAGTCACGTCACTATACGCGCCCTACACATACTTTTTTTTGCAAAAGATCCTATATTTCCAGTTAAATTATTTCATAAACTATGCGAATTGCACTTAACACTAACATCTTCTTTAGTTTTTCCCATTCGTTAGGGGGTCGCTATTTTTTATTTTCTTCTTCGACTAATTTTTGTTTTGTGTGTCGTTCTCATTCAGTTTCTTTTCTCTCTTTTCATCTTATATTTTTGCTCTTCCTATGTTTCTTCCACCTTCTGTTATAAGCTATTCATTCTTCCAATATACTCATCTCTCTTCATGCCATGTTGAAACCAATGTAATCGTCTCTCTTATGTCTTTCTAGATACGCCCAACACTAGAGTTATTTACCTTATTCTTTCATTCAATTACTTGCTTTTTATTGATACTGACATCTGTCAATTTGAATTACCTGAATATATTAGCAGTTTCCATGGTTAAGTTAGCATAGCTGGCTAATTTTTTGAAATTTAACTCTATATCTGTTGAATACGAAATATAAAATGCAATCAAATCGTATAGAGAATAATATATTCTTTAAGTTATAATAAAATTTAACTGAGTTTTTCAAGAAAAACTGTTAAAATTTTCAAATGAGGACACTTCCGGTTGACTAATTATAACCAAAATCTAATCAAGTCTACATATGGTTGTAAGGAAGAGGAATACGCAAGAATTATAATTTTTGGAATTCTAGTATTGGAGATATCGTGCACGAAACCGCGGTCACATACACACACACACACACACATACACACACATACACACACACACACACACACACACACACACACACACACACACACACACACACATACAGACATCATCGTAAAAATAGTAAAATCTTATTGTAAAGACCCTAAAACGTGCTTATTCAATGAAAACTCACCACCGAATTTTTTGACCAAAAACAATACCTTCCTTACCTAGAGGTGACGGAAGGTAATAAATCTCGAAAAAATAATATTTAAAGATATTTTTGGAAAATTATTTTGAGCTTCCAGTAAAGTGCCATTTAGAAATACAAAGTTTCAGTTATTTAGCAAAATCTCGATATGCGATTTTTAGCACGATTCCTATACTTCTCTTACCAAGGGTAGCAGGAGAAAAAATATATAAAAATGTTGACTTACGGCAAATTCTTCGCACCAAACGCTGAACCACTTGATATTGTTCAGTGTCTTGCCATCCGGGAGCGTTAGAGTAACGCTCTTGCGTCTATAGCGTTTCAAGACGGCTCCGGAGCCGTTTTCATCTCGTACCCGGAATCCTGCAGCTCCGGGAGTCCGTGTTGTTCCGGCCCAGAAGTATGCCGCTGGAAAACAAACACACCAAAAATAAATATAAATAAATAAATAAATAAATAAATAAATAAATAAATAAATAAATAAATAAATAAATAAATAAATAAATAAATAAATAAATAAATAAATAAATAAATAAACAAATAAATAAATAAATAAATAAATAAATAAATAAATAAATAAATAAATAAATAAATAAATAAATAAATAAATAAATAAATAAATAAATAAATATTTCATCACGGCATATTACCCATTGCTGGGTGTGCCAATCTGCTTTGTATGCAGATATCGGTAATGATGGAATATTTGTACCGTGTGGGCGCTTACCAGGCGTCACCTCACGGGCACTCATAGTTGGCGTGGAGAGTGCACCACAGGGGTCAATTTTGTGCCATTAAAAATAAATATCACTTTTAATTTTCGGATCAGTAAGGCCTTGACATCTCCAAATGTTTTTAATTATACCAACATATTTTTAAATGCAAAATTAATGACATGTAATTAACAAAATTTTCTCTTGATAAAAATAATATAATTTGGGTTCATTGTGACAATTATCAGAGAAACTTATAAACCAGTTTCACAGAATGGGTGTGGCGAGGTCATTTATTTTGTATGCTTCCTGCAGAAGAGAAGCAGAAACCCAGAAAGAAACGAATGCTATGTAGTTATTAAAATAAAAGAAAGATATCACTTTCTAATCAAGGTCAGCATAAATAAGGTCGTCTAAATCATAAAAAAAAAAAAAACGGTGAAGATTTCACCTTTCGTTTTTGCGGGACACTAATGTGAAAATTAATAGTCGCGAAATTAAAAGTAGGGAGGAAAAAAAATATTTACAATAAGAAATATATGTATACATACGCAATACTTTTTGATTAAATTTCTTATTTGATATATTTTTAATGGTACACTTTCATCTATTTTCTTAATCATTAAATTTTTTGTATCAATCAGTTCAAACTTTTTGTTTGTGTATTGCAATAATATATAGAAAATGAAGTTTTCACTACTTATACAAATTGCTTGTCTAGTGTGATTTGCACAAATTGTGTTTTCTTTATCATGTTTTTTATTTACCACATAATACAATTGAATAATCATGTTTCTGAATTGTTTTTATTTTTCTTTAAAATTAAATATTGTTTCTTTGTAAATATTACAATTAATGTATAGATATTTAGTTTATATTTATCTGATCAGTACTTTTACCTCTCGTTAAAAGAGGTATTGGATTCATGCTAAAAATCGCATATCCAGATTTTAGTGAATAAGCATTTTTTAAGATTCCTAGAATCCGATTATAATATTTTTGCGATGTGTGTGGATGTTGGAGGTACGATTTTTAAAATAAAATATTCTTACCTGGCCCTTCTCCATCATATGTGAAGTCTTTGAGATGTAGCGTCCGGGCATCTACAGCATAAATTTCTCCAGAAACACCATGGTGCAGTTCACTTAATTTTCCCAAAAATTTCCCTAAGTATTGTTGTGCTCCATGACTTCGCTCTAGAAAGAAAAAATATGTGTTACACTTATTAAAAAACAAATATCCTTTATGATATTTTAATTAAAAAACTATATTTAGCATTAGTAAAATATGCAGGTATGTATTTAAATAAAGAAATAAATAAATATATTATCACGGAATATTATCTATTGTTGGGTGTGCTAATCTGATTTATACACACATTTCGGTAATTATGACGACATATTTGTATTGTGCGGGCGTTTACCACAAGGGTTAATTTTATGCCATTTAAAATTCGAATTATTTGGCGTTGATCGGGATCGAATCGGATTCACCAGATTCGCGACCAGACATCAGGCACGCGGCAACGAGACCCCATAGGTAAATGGCGGGAGGTATTGTGTTGGTCACATCATATTTTTTACCTCTCGCTAAGAGGTATTGCATTCATGCTAAAAATCGCATATCCAGATTTTATTGAATAAGCACGATTTAAGGTCCATAGAATCCGATTTTAACATTTTTACAATGATGTCTGTGTGTGGATGTGTGTGTGTGTGTGTGTGAGGTTGTTGGAGACACGATTTCTCAAATTATATAAGACTAAAGACCTGTTTGACTACGGATAATGGGAAGAGTTGAATAGGTTCTGGTAACAATTGGACAACCGGAAGTGGTAGTTTCTAAGAAAAAAATTCTAAATATTATTTTTTGAAAATTTGTTACTACAAATATTAAAGATAATTAAATTCTCAATCTGACACAATTATTTTTTTTATTATATCTCTTATAGGTTTGGAGATATAGTATATAATAATATAGAATAATCTGTTGTAATAAATCTCGTTGCCCGAAAAACAGTTGCGATATTTAAATTTTTGTAATTGACATGTAAATGCAAAATGTCAGTGTCAGATTTTCTGGGAGGTAAGAGTACATTTAATATATATTATTGTATTATTAATTAATTATGTATTTAAATTATAGATATGTTAATATTACATATATCCTTAAAAAATACCACTAATACCGTCAATGAATTTGAAGAATTTTAAACATAATAGAATAGTAGGATAAAATTTCTCATAGAACGAAAGAAGAGAAACAATTTTAATTATTTGTGTGTACTTATAGGGTGCGAGCAGACATGTGACTTTGTTGGCCTTGGCAAGCAGATGAGGATCCGTGTCAGAATGACGGCTAGTAGTTTTTACATAGATGTCACAATTGTCATATGTCATAATTTTTCATTCAAAATTTCAAAATGTTCTGATGTTTGTCATCCATTAGTATGGAATATACTCGTCGAGGAAAATAATCCACCTGGATTTGGTAAATCATAATGTTTCGAATTAAAACTTATGATACTTGACACCTATGTATATTACTAGCTCTCATTCTGACACGGGCCCCACATCTGCTTGCCAAGACCAACAAAGTCACATAACTGCTCGCGCCCTATGCTACATAAAATGAAAATGGCGAGAGGTATTGTGCTGGCCACAACAGATTTTTTTTATATTTGCCGTCAAATAAGTATGGACTGGAGATTTCTACACTGTTGACAATATACTGGGCATGTTGAAAATGCTTTTATGAAGAAGCGACAACACCGCTGCGAAGAGACAGGGTGCGGAGGAGGGAAAAACTTGAGCATTAGTCCATACTTGTTTGACTGCGACAATAGGGGACACGAACGGACACGTGACTCGAGCAACCTTGAAGTGCAGGAATCAGCTGATTTGTGTGCACGTGTCATTTTGACTAAAACAATGTTTTGACTTATTTTAATTTTGAACTGTTAAAAAGTTACTATATAATTTTTATTGTCTAATAAATGTAAAATAATAACATTTTAGCAGTTCAAAATCAAAATAACTCAAAACATTGGTCTTGTCAAAGTGACACACGCACACAAATCAGCTGATTAAAAGTACTTCAAAATCGCTTGAGTCAAACCCAAAAACTATTTGCAATTTGCCATCTTTCATAATTTTTTAATAATTATTACTGAAATTATTAAATTATGAATCAATAATCATATTGAAAAAAAATTAGTGGAATCATATTAACAATTTAATACCAATTAATAAATATTTATCTGTCAAACTAAGATAACGCAACTAATTAAATTGTATGTTTTTTTTCCATGGCACCAGTAATTTTATTTTACGTCCAGACCGAAAACTGTCGTAGTTAAAGTATAGTATTCTCGTCGCGTGTAATGGCTATAAAATATTCATATTAAGATCTCAATATTTTTTCTTCTTTCACCTTTGACATACATATGTAGAAATATAACACTATTTTCACTACATGCGCTTATAATTCATTTAATTTTTTCTTACAACGTAGAACATGCATGCGTATCACGCTGTATGCAAGTATACTTTCATAATTAATTTAAATACGCAGTTTACACACAGTTATGTTAACATGCACAATTAACAATTAACATTTAGAAAATTATTAGCATACAATGAAGATGTAATTGTTACATTAAGTATAAAGATAATTAAATCAGTGTAAGAATAGAAACACCGCACCTATAAACTATAGATAAAACGCGTGTTCATTATTTATTTGTAACAAAATTCATACTTGTATTTCCGACATATTGTATTTATGTACAGGACTTTGCTTAAAAACCTGTTTGATAGGATACATTTTTTTTCTACCTAAAATATAGTTCCAATTTTGATTTCAATGTACCTATAATGTACTCTTTTACATCAGGTTTAACGCATCTAAGTTACTTACAATTTTCTTTATATAAAAAAACCTGATGAGGCAGCATATTACCTTCTGTTAATCCTGTGTATTATATAAAAATTCCATACATAAATTTTCTTGCAAAAGATCCTATATTTTCATACCTAATATAACAAGTGATATGATTATCATCGATGATATTCTCGAGTGAAACCGAGCTGCAGATATCACGAGTCCGAAGGACGAGTTGAAATGTGCTGCTTCGGTTTCACGAGCAATATCTTCGATTATAAATCATAGCACGAGCTTATATTTAATGAGAGAATATAATGAATTTTTGCAATCTAACCTAACCTAACTTTTGATATACATATTCATATTGTATTAAAACATGGTACTTACATGTTTTATTTAATATTTCAGAGTTTGATTTATTGTTATTATTTATTTTAATACTCAAAATTAACTGTCAATGTCATAAATAAAGAAAACAAATCCCTTAGTAACGACTATAAATACGGTGTTTATTTCCTTGTTTTTTATCATCGCTGTGATAAACGCGTAGCTAGGGAGATTCTGAATGTTGATTGGCGGAAAACATGTCACGTGACTAAGGAATTATATTCTCAGTAAAATTATTTTATAAACAAACTATGCAAATTGCACTTGACACTGACATCTTCTTCTTTAGCTTTTCCCATTCGCTAGGGGTCGCTGTTTTTTATTTTCTTCTTCCACTCGTTTATATTTTATAATAGTCCTTCCAAATTATCTTTGGTCTTCCTCTGATTCGTCTACCTTCTATTACTAAGCTATTCATTCTTACAATATATTCTTCATATCCTCTCATGACATGTTCAAACCAATGTAATCGTCTCTCTTATATATATTTAGAAACTTCTATCACTCGAGCCATTTACTTAATATAGTAGCAGTTTTCATGGTAATAACATAGCTGGCTGATTTATAAGATTTAATTTTTTTATAATTTTTACCTTCCGTCACCTTTAGGTAAGGAAGGTATTGTCTTTGGTCAAAAAATTCAATGATGTGTTTTTAAGGAATAAACACGTTTTAGGGTCAATATAATACAATTTTACCATTTTTACGATGATGTATGTATGTGTGTATGTGTGTGTGTGTGTGTATGTGTATGTGTGTGTCATTACTTCAATACCACGATTCCAAAAATTATAATTTTTTCGTAATCTTCAAGTTCAAGAAGAAGAGGTGATTAGATTTTCGTTATAATTGGTCAACCGGAAGTACCCTCATTTGAAGATTTTAACAGTATTTCTTGAAAAAATATAAATATTCAGATGAAGTATTTTTAGATCTACAACTTTTATTTGAAGCTTTTTTTACCTAAAATAATTATGGAAGTAGGAAACTAAAGTCCTGTCTTCCGTTGTGGCGTTTAACACTTTGTATATTAAGAAGAGTGAAGCAAACGGAAATGCATCTTACGTGCATGCTGATTTCTATATGATCCGAACTGTAGGAAATATCTTTGTAATGATCTATTTTACAAAAATACTTCTACTGCATTATTAAAATTCAAGGGAAATTGTAAAGAAACAAGAAAAATATATATTCCATATTTAATTATGCAGGAATTATTATGATTTCTAAGTAAGACTATTACAGCATACAATAAAAATATTATACACAATATGATTCTTATTAAGATATATACATAAAGTCATATTTTATGTTGACACTTACGACTTCTAACTATTAAAGCAATATGTGCGTGTGCGTTTCCTCTCTTCATCTACTATTTAATTTTCCAATACTATTGAAAACTAGTACACTTTTTACCTCTCGCTGAGAGTGGTATTGGATTCATGCTAAAAATCGCATATCCAGATTTTAATGAATAATTACGTTTTACGGTTTCTACAATCCGATTTTAACATTTTTACGATGATGTCTGTGTGTGTGTGTGTGTGTGTGTGTGTGTGTGTGTATGTGTGTGTATGTGTGTGTGTGGGACGTTGGAAGGACGATTACTCAAAAACTATGACTTAATATTTGTTTAACTACGTATTTCCCAATCGGACATTAATGGAAGAGCTGAAAAAGTTTTGGTAACAATTTTTTTCTTGGTAATATTAAAGAACATTAAATTTAAATTCTCAATCTGACACATTAATTTTTTTATTATATCTCGTATAGGTTTGGAGATTATAGTATATAATAATATGGAATAATCTGTTGTAATAAATCTCGTTGCTCAGAAAATAGTTGAGATATTTAAATGTTTGTAATTGACAGATAAATGCAAAATGTCAGTGTCAAAAATCAGATTTTTCTGGGAGGTACGAGTACATTTAATATATATTGTATTATTAATTAAACATGTATTTAAATTATAGGTATGTTAATATTACATATAGTTGAATTAAGTTTTAATACGATCAGGGTCAGACTGGGATTTTTATTTTTTCCGAGAATTATAGTGGCCGGTCCCAATCGTACATACGGCCGGCCCCATACGAGCCCAACCCTAAATGTATTCGTACCCTCTGATATAAATATATTAACAGCAATAAAAAATATTTTTTTAGGTTACAATAGTTAAGACTATATTTGGGCATTTTTTACCTCTCGCTAAGAGAGGTATTGGATTCATGCTAAAAATCGCATATCCAGATTTTATTGACTAAGCACGATTTAAGGTCCATAGAATCCGATTTTAACATTTTTACAATGATGTCTGTGTGTGTGTGTGGATGTGTGTGTATCTTTAAGAAATACCGCTAATGCTGTGAATGAATTTGAAGAATTTTGAACATAGAATAGTAGGACAACATTTCTCATAGAACGAAGGAAGAAATACAATTTAAATTATTTGTGTGTACAAGAAATGTTAAATTCGTTACTTATAGGGCGCGAACAGACATGTGACTTTGTTGGCCTTGGCAAGCAGATGAGGATCCGTGTCAGAATGACGGCTAGTAGTTGTTTACATAGATGTCACAATTGTCATATGTCATAATTTTTCATTCTGATGTTTATTTGTCATCAATAGTATGGAATATACTTGTCGAGGAAATCCACATGGAATTGGAAAATCATAATGTTTTGATTGAAAATTTATGATACTTGACACTTATGTACATTATTACTAGCTGTATTGTGCTGGCCACAACAGAATTTTAAGTATCTATATTTGTTATGAAATATCTGATAAATGAAAGAAACTAAAACAACTAATTATGATAGTACGTTGTCCTACATCGTTGATAATAATTACTCTAATTATGAAAAATTACCAAAATATCAGATAAATTTTAACACGACTTAAGATAAGAATCTTCTCCAACTATGAAGATAATTAAAACTTTCATTATTTCTTCACATACTGTTGCAAAAACGTCTCTGTTGTCACAATTTTTTAATAGTTTCTTTTAGTATTTTGCTGAATAAAAATAAATGAATGTTGTAATTAACAGTTTATAGTAAGTAATAAAAATAATAATTGTGTTTCATGGTGTTTGAATTTGTGTTTATGCGAACAACCTTGACTTTAAGAAGAGATAAAAGAAGTTAGAAATGGAAGAATATTAATAATGTGTTTTCATTGTATATGTTTACTACATATAATGTAAAACAAATGCAACGCCTATGACTTTGTGTATAATTTTTTTTCCTGTTGTACTCGTTGATATTAATCATGTACGAATATGTTGTAATATTTTCCAGCTATTAAAAGAAACAGTGAGCTTTCTCTGAAATATTTGTTGTGGACAGCTCTTTACCTTCCGGCAATTCCACTTTATTGCAGTTAAATACGTGACAAGTAATATCAACAATGTAATGACACTCTAAGTGGTATAAGGAAAACGCCTTAATTCATTAATATATTTCTTGCGAAGATATATACCCAGTATATATTTGAAATCTATTTTATAGGGAATACCTCTAGGTAAGGAAAGTATTGTCTTTGGTCAAAAAATTCGGTGTTTTAATTGAATAAGCACGTTGTAAGGTCCCTAAAATACGATTTTATTATTTTTACGATGATGTCTATATATTGTATATATAATATGTATGTGTGTGTGTGTGTGTGTGTGTGTGTGTGTGTGTGTGTGTATGTGTGTTTTACGTATTCCTCTTCCTTACATCCATATGCAGACTTGATTAGATTTTGGTTATAATTGGTCAACCGGGAATAACCTCATTTGAAGATTTTAACAGTTTTTCTTGAAAAAACGCTGTTAAGTATTATTTTTTGACATTTAATATTAAAAAACATTCTTATCTATACGAATCGATTGCATTTTATATTTCATATTCAATGGATATAGAGTTAAAAAATCTGATGTGGCCAGCATATTACCTTCCGTCAATCCTATGTATTATGTACAAATTCCATAAATAAATTTTCTTGCAAAAGAGCCTATATTTCCAGTAAAATTATTTCATAAACAAACTATGCATATTGTACTTGACATTGACATCTTCTTTTTTAGCTTTTCTTATTCGTTAGGGCTCGCTGTTTTTTATATTTTCTTCCATTCATTGCATGTCGTCCTCATTCAGTTCCTTTTCTTTCAAATTTTCCGCAATACAGTCCTTCCATCTTATCCTTTTGTCTTCCTTACTTTCTTCTACCTTCCATTACTAAGCTATTCATTTTTCTTTCAATATGTTCAAACCAATATGTAATCGTCTTTCTTCTATCTTTCTAGAAACTTCGTATACTAGAGTTATTTCCCTTATTCTTGTCATTCCTTATCCTATCTTTCTGTGTCTTCCCCAACATCTATCTCAACATCCTCATCTCTGTTACATTCATTGATATTGTCAATGTCAATTTGAATTATATAAATATATTAGCAGTTTCTATGGTTAGCATAGCTGGCTGATTTATGAAATGAGAATATCTTTATATTTCTTTAACTCTATATTTATTGAATATGAAGTATAAAACGCAATCAAATCGTATGTAGAATAATATATTCTTTAAGTTGTCAGTAAATGATATTTAACTGTGTTTAAAAAAAAACTGTTAAAATCTTCAATTGTGGGTACTTCCGGTTGACCAATTATAACTAAAATCTAATCATCTTTTCTTCTGCATGTAAATTGGAGGAATACGAAAAAATTATAATTTATGGAATCATGGTATTGATGTTATGCGATCCACACACACACACACACACACACACACACACACACACACACACACACACACACACACACATACGTACATGACATCATCGTAAAAATGGTAAAATCGTATTATAGGGACCCTAAAATATGCTTATTCACTAAAAGCTCGTCATTGAATTTTTTGACCAAAGAGAATACCTTCCTTACCTAAAGATGACGAAAGGTAAAATTAGCGACCATTAACGAATGGGAAAAGCTAAAGAAGAAGTGTCAAGTACAGTTTGCATAGTTTGTTTATGAATTTTACTAAAAATATAGAATATTTTGCGCAAGTAAATTTATGTATGGAATTTGTACATAATACTCAGGATTGACGGAAGGTAATGTGCTGGCCACATCTGATTTCACCTAAAGGCACCCTACCATATAGCAACGCGCACGAAGTACACCTCTTAAGCGTACGTGATGTTATCATTTTCGTGACACATTCCTGGCGTGATGTGTTATTGCAAGACGGAATTTAGTCTAGTTTCGCGGTCAGGTTGAGAAGAGATTTCGATTAGGCCGAGTTGGCGCCAGTGTTGCGGTGCTTAAAGTGGGTACAGTTATACCAGTGCCAGGCCATCATTACAACTAGAGCATATTAACCTCGCAGCGCCACTTTGCTAAATGCTAACACTGCATAACATAACATTATCCTGTATTACATACAAGTGCACACACCAATGC
The DNA here is from genome assembly GCA_951394225.1 of Harpalus rufipes. Classification (NCBI taxonomy): domain Eukaryota; kingdom Metazoa; phylum Arthropoda; class Insecta; order Coleoptera; family Carabidae; genus Harpalus; species Harpalus rufipes. The sequence continues at coordinate 86,181,734 of OX596274.1, forward strand.
TAAAAATAATACATGAGAAAACATTTATTAACTCATAAATGAACTGCATAAACAAGTGGTTATTACTTTATGTAGGACGAAATAAAGATATAGTAACAGTCAAGATTATTGGTCATGCTGTAGTGGGCATTTAACATCAAAAAAGTCAGAGGTCAGAGTCCATGAGACAAACCCTGGTAGGCGTCCTCAATGGTACAGATACAGGCTGTCTAGGATAACTTGCCCAACATGGGGAGCCCAAGAACTATAATAGATACGAAATTGGTTAAATACGAGTAGACAAAAGTGCGTCATTAGGATTTGATTATGCGGAAATTTAATATATATACAGGATATTCCGCGACTCGACCGACAAACTTATACCATATATTCCGGGGGTCATTACAATCAAAAAAATTTATATGACCTATAGGTAAATTCCTCTTTGTTTCGGAAATATCGAAGAAATTTAAAAAAAAAATGGTAAAAGAAAATTTATTCATCAATGGATAGCTAATTAACACAAAATTACAGCAACTGTTCAAAATGAGAACCGCCATTTTCTAAACATACATTTATCCTTCGAGTCATAGAATGTTGCCAGTTAATTACTGCCAATTCATTCTTTAGGGAATTAGTAGCTTCAACTATACGGTCAGTCAACTCTTCACGTGTTTACCATTACTATACACACGAGATTTGAGGACACAGAAAAAAATCTAAAGGTGACAAGTCAGGTGACCGAGCTGGCCAATGTAAAGGACCACCTCGTCCTATCCATCTTTCCGGAAAAATTTCATTAAGAAACACCGTCACTTGTCTCCCAAAATGTGGTGGTGCCCCATCTTGCTGGAATCACATGCCACGACGAGCTTCCAGAGAAATATCTTCCATGTAATTCGGCAATTCTTCTTGCAAAAAGTGAAGGTAAGTTTCTGTAAGGAACAATGCGATCTGGGTATCGCCTGAGGTACTCCGCAGCTGCAGCACGTCCACTTCCATTGCAAAAATCATACACGAAAACCATATCGGCATATTATGCATTAGTAAAATGCGGCATAATGGCTTAAATTAATAAGAGAGTACAAAAATCATACAGCATTAACTACGATAGTAAACACGTCAATAAAAACTGTTATTTGTCAAACATACGTTAATTCGTCAAGGCTAACTCAATTTTTTTTTTAATTCCTTCGATATTTCCGAAACAAAGAGGAATTCACATATAGGTCATATAACATTTTTTGATCATAATGATCCCCGAAATATATGGTATAAGTTTGTCGGTCGAGTCGTGGAACACCCTGTATATATATACAAGTGTGCTGCGAAACAAGGTAGACGATTTCCCTGTCAGCTCTGGTTTTGTCGGCCCTTTTTGGAATTACAAAGCCTTTTCAAGAGATTATTTTGGTAATTTCGGAATCAGTTTCTGCAGAGTTTTTCAGATAAGTATTATCTTTTATTTTCATTAGAAATTAGGTTTGATATATAAATTTTATTTTTCACTATTTTTCAAATTACATTTTGTTTACAACGTAACTAGATTGGGATAATTAAATTCGTGTTTGATTGACAGATTGACAGTTTGACATAATACCTATTTTTAAAATATACAAATTATTAAACGAAATTGATTTACGTATTTAATTGTACGTATGTGAAGTAAAATTAAAAGGCTAACGTAAGCTCTTTCTTTCTATTTTTCTTTAAAGTCAAGGACGAGCCTGGTAAGCTGCTTTGACTTCTTCTATTACCAAAAAAACCCGTTTTTCTATCTTTCTTTTCCAACATTTCAATTTTATATAAATGAAGAATAAATGGAGAATGTATGATGAGTGTAAGTTGGGGACGTGGAATGTTAGAGGTATGAATGGGAAAGAGAATGAGTTGATGAATGCAATGCGAGTGTATAGTGTAGATATTTTGTGTGTAAGTGAGACAATGAGGAAAGGACGTAGTGAAGAAGAAGTTGATGGCATATTTTGTTTGTGGTCGGGAGTTCGAGAGAATGAACATGCAAAGCATGGTGTAGGTATACTAGTAAGCGAAAGAATGAAACCGTTTATACGAAGTTATGGCTGTATTTCTTCGCGAGTTTCTTGGATGAGATTCAAGGTAGGCTATATAAGAATCTTCATTGTGTCAGCTTATGGTCCATCAGAGTCTGAAAGTGACCTTGAAAAAGATCAGTTTTGGAATACGGTGAACAGCGTAATTGATTCGTGTGATCCGGGTGAGAGAGTGATAGTGTGTGGTGATTTAAATGGATGGGTGGGTGTTAAACGAAGTATATCTGAGAATGTATTGGGACGTTTTGGTGATTGTCGAGTGAATGGCAATGGTGAGAGAATTGTTTCATTTTGCTTGGAGAGGAACCTCTTCATTTCGAATTCCATTTTTAAACATAAGTTAGCTCACATATACACCTGGGAGAATGTGGTTCAGAATAAACGTAGTGTGATTGACTTCGTTATATATGATGAGCGATTGAGGAGTATGGTAGTAGATACGCGTGTGAAACGAGGCGCAGAATTGGGTACGAATGATCATTATTTGGTTGTATCGCGAATGCGATTGAATAAATTTTGGAGAATGAAGGTGAAAAGTTCCGGGAAAATGTTTCGTATAAAATCCTATGCTCTTTTGAATGAAGATGTAAGAATGCAATATGTTGAAAGGTTGAATGAATCCTTGCCCGAATGTGAGTCTAATTTTGATTGTAATATAAATGAAGTTTGGATGAAATTTAAGGATTCCCTCCTCAAATGTGCAAAAGAAGTTTGTGGTGAAAGCAGATTAGGCTCTTGTCCGAGAAATGCATGGTGGAATGATCAGGTGAAAGAAGCGATTGCTGAGAAAAAGAGGGCATATTTGAAGTTTTTAAATGTTAAGGATTCGCCTGGGCGTTTGCGTGAAGAATGTTTGTTAGAGTATAAAAGGAAAAATAAATGGGTGAAGCAAGTGGTGAGAGAAAGTAAAAAGCGATTTGATGACATGTTGAGTGAAAGGTTGACAAATGATTTTACTACGAATAAACGACTGTTTTGGTTGAGTGTGAAGAGACTGCGGGGTGGAAGTGGTCGAGTTGTGAAAGCTGTGAGAAGTACGAATGGAGAGTTATTGTGGAATGAATCAGATGTGAGGAATAGATGGTGCGAGTATTTTAAAGGTTTGTATGGAGGTGAGATTGAGAGGGATGATGGTGACAAAACTGGCAGTGAAAATGATAATGAAGATGATTATGATATAGATGAAAGTGATGTATGTGATGCATTGGCGCGTGTAAGGAATGGTAAGGCTGCGGGTTTGGATGGGATTACAAATGAGATGTTAAAGTATGGAGGAGAGAAAGTTTTTGAATGGTTAATTTATTTATTTAGATTTTGTTTGAAACGTAGTGTGGTTCCTGAAGATTGGAAAAAAGCTGTTATTTGCCCATTATTCAAAGGCAAAGGCAGTTCGAGTGAATGTACGAATTTTCGCGCGATAAGTTTGTTGAGTGTAGTAGGGAAACTTTTTGGTAAGGTTTTAATTCATAAGGTGCGAACCTTAACTATTACAAAAATTAGTGACGTACAGGGTGGTTTTTTGCCTGAGAGGGGATGTGTCGATCAATTGTTTGCTCTTCGTATGATTGTTGAGAAGTCACTTGACAAGAACAAGAAGGTGTTCTGTGGCTTTCTCGATTTAAAGAAGGCGTATGATAGCGTTCTTCGAGATACTTTGTGGGATGTACTCAGAGAGTACGGTGTGAATGGAAACTGGTTGGGAGCGATTCGAGCGTTGTATGAGGGTAGTGAGGCTGCTGTGAGAATAGATGGTAGGTTGAGTGATTGGTTTCGTATAAATGTTGGTGTGAAACAGGGCTGTGGTATGTCTCCGTGGTTGTTCAACTTGTATATGGATGTGTTATTGCGGAGAGCTTTGAATGAAATGGACGGTGTACATATTGGTGAAAGTGTAGTGCCTGCGTTAGCGTATGCTGATGATGTAGTTGTTTTAGGAGAAAATGAAGAGCAACTCAGGAGAATGATAGAGAGAATACATGAAGTTGGAAGAAGTATGAATCTGATGTTGAATGTTGATAAATCCAAAGTGTTAGTATTTGAAAGAAGTAAATTGGTGACTGAGTGCAATGTGTTGGTGGATGGAGTGAAACTGGAGCAGGTAAATGAGTTTGTATATTTGGGTAGCATGATGTCGAGAGATGGTCGAATTGATCGAGAGATAGAAAGGAGAGTGAGTGCGGGATGTAAGGTAATGGGTGCTCTGGGTACGTTTGCACGAAATATTAACGTATCAAGGGATGCTCGGTTGAGTGTATATAATGGAGTGCTAGTGCCTGCTTTGATGTATGGAAGTGAATGCTGGGCATGGACAGGGAAGCATAAAAAGAGAGTGACTGCCGTGGAAATGAGGTATTTACGTGGTGTATGTGGGTATGTCAGACGGGATCGCGTGAGGAATAATTTGGTGTATGAAGAATGTATGGTAAGCAACAATGTGATTAAGAGAGTTGGTGTGAGTCAGTTGAGATGGTTTGGGCATGTGGAGAGAATGGCGAGTGAACGGCTTGTTAAGCGTATATATCTTGGTGAAGTTGAGGGTTTTCGATTGCGTGGCCGACCAGTGTGTAAGTGGATGGATGTGATTGGTAGGGTGCTTAAAGAGAGAGAGTTTCCAAGTGTGAAGAGAAGAAGAGCATGTATGAATTCGATTATGAGTGTGGCCGAGGCGAAAGAAGTCTGCTTAGATAAGAATGTGTGGCGAAGGATGATTGTTTCCTAACTATTATTGTGATCCGGATGCGGTATTTCGCTACCGAAAATCGGTCACTTTAATATGTTAAGAGTAAGGATTTGTTGTATGATTGATGTTGTTCTTATTGTTATCGGGTTTGTGCGAACCCACTAAGTGGGACACGCGTGATTTTATGTATGTATGTATGTATGTATGTATGTATGTATATATAATTCACAGTAAATTCCGGACTACGTATACGAGGTTTGACAATTAAGTAATGAGATTGATTTTTTTTCCGTGGTTGTGGTAATGAAATTTTTTACTTATTATTTTGGCATCCCTGCTCTGTCGATTGACGTGTTTACCACCCCAGTACGACCATTAGTGCATTAGCTGTGTCGTGTTTTGAAGAAGTCTGTTAGTGGTGCTCGTCACGAAAAAAGGAAAAGCGTAATTTAGAGCAACATGTAGCGATCAAATTTTGCGCAAAACTGGGCGATTCGGCTACGAAAACATACGGTAAAATATTTAAAGTGTATGGTGGTGATTCTCTCAGTCGTGCACAAATGTTGTGTTGGCACAAAGAATTCAAAGATTGCCCTGGTAAGTCCAAGATGAAAACCATGCTCATCTGCTTCTTTGACAGCCGCGGGGTGGTCCATAGGATGTTCGTTCCACCTCTACTACCGCGAAGTACTCGATAGCCTTCGAAAAAGGCTCAACAGAGTGTGTGCCGACATCGCAAGAACTTGGATTCTCCACCACGACAACGCGCCCTGTCACACCGCGTTCAATGTGACCCAGTTTTTGACTTCTAAAGGGATCGCGGTGTTACCACAGCCGTACTCGCCTGATTTATCACCCTGCGACTTTTTCTTGTTCCTCAAAGTCAAGCAGGTGGCAAAAGGAACGCATTTTGAGTCGATTGAAGAGATCCAAGAGGCCGTGACGAGGGTACTGTCGGGCATTCCGATCAAAGCTTTCCAGAACTGCTACGATGCATTGAAAAATCGCTGGAATCGCTGTGTTGGTGCCCAAGGGCACTATTTCGAAGGGGATCATGCGGTTGTTGAATAATTTTTAAATATACGGTTTTTATACACTCATACACTAATACTATACAAATCTTCTCGCCAATCTCTCCTGTAAATATGGAATATTTCAAATATGGATGTAAGTAATCAGAGTGAAACAAAATTTGTCAAATTGTTTGTACGAAATTCCTTTGTAGTAATAATAGGCTTTTTTAGAATTAACATATACAAACAAATGATAGTGAAATTGAATTACCTTCGCTTAATGATAGTCATTAATATTATCACAGCTTAAATCTAAAAATTTAGGAAGTGCTCAAAATTACCATAACAAAAAATAGTAACACCATTAATATTTTTAGAACAGTGTTCATTAGAAATGTATTTCTATTTACAGAGTATATGCCGTAAGCGGGCTACCATTGCTAACTTTGGCAATATTACACGACAAAATTAACGGTGAAAAATGCAAAACAGTTGAACATCATATACGCGACATATATGTGTAACTCAGTTTCTTGTCGTAAACCACTGGCTCATATATGAGCCAAAAAGTCGTGAACAATAAAGTGAAGATTTCTCAGGGCAGACTACGTTATGGAGATCAGGGGGTCTCTGACAGCAAATTGAGTTGCTCATATACAGGATGGTAACCGGTACAGCCGTACATAACGTAAAATCAGACTATTCTAATTTTCTGCTTCCCTAATTACTTTAGGTGTGCGTGTGTGAGAGGTTGTTGGAGGTACGATTTCTCAAATTCTATAAGATTAAAGACCTATGTAACTACGGATTCCTCAATCGAACAGTAATGGGAAGAGTAACAATTGAACAACCGGAAGTAGTAGTATTTTAATAAAAATCTTTTAAATATTATTTTTTGAAAATTTATATTATTAAAAATATTAAAAAACAAAATTCTCTATCCGACACATTTAATTTTTTTATTATACCTTCTATAGATTTAAATATATAGATATATAATCTATAAAATAATCTGTTGTAGTAAAACTAACAGCCTGCTCACAGCCAAAACATCTCCAAATTAAAATGTCTGTAATTGACTGATAAATGTCACTAATGTCATTGTCAAAAATCTGATGTGGCCAGCACATAACCTCTCGCCGTATATTTTACCTGGCTGTATGCATAAAGCAAAGATTATTTTTATAAATACAAATAATACATTCATATAAATCTATGACGTATAAACTTCTTTATTATTCAATAATAGCATGTCTCAACATAAAGATATTTACCATAAATTATGTTACAATAAATTACAAAGTAGAGTTTACCATATATAAATATTAGGCTGGTAACAGCAATTTTCAATTCGAACAACTTTGTTTACTTTCTCTTCATATTCTTCTAGTAAAAACATTAATTTTGGGCGGTCTAAAATGTATATATCTGGATTGTGCATCTATTCTTATATATCTTCTTTTACATTTTATTTTTTCATACTTGTTATATCTAAATAACACTAATTCCTTTTAATAAAGTGACGGATAGATTGCACTCCGATTATTCTTATATCGATGTGTAATTTTGTCAATATTTACAACTTACTTGAGAAGAATTTGATAGCTTTTTCGCAATTCAAAGTTACTCTAGTCTACAGTACTGGTGTACATTGTCCCATAATGTTTGAAACAAATTTAAGTCCTTCAACCTAGACTTGTCATCTCCATAATAGTCACAGATCAAGAATTAAGGGATTCTCCAAATACATTTTTCTTTCATTACTCATTATTTCTGACACTGACATTTATCTGTCAGTTACAAATAATTTAAATTTGCAACTATTTTTCATGGCATCCTTTCGGTTGTAAAATTAATTACAACATTATTTTATATATTATATTCCTTTTATCTCTAAATCTATAAAATATGTATAAAAATATTTAAATGTATCAGAAAGAGAATTTATTTTTCTTTAATATTATCAAGAAAAAATTTCAAAAAATAATATTTAGAAGATTTTTTTTCAAGAATCTTCTACTTCCGATTGTCCAATTGTTACCAAAACCTTTTCAGATCTTCCCATGAATGTCCGATTGGGAAATACGTTGTTAAACAAATTTTAAGTCTTATAGTTTTTGAGTAACCGTCCTTCCAACATCCCACACACACACATCCACACACACACACACACACACACACACACACACACACACACACACACACACACACACACACACACACACAGACATCATCGTAAAAATGTTAAAATCGGATTGTAGGGACCTTAAAACGTGCTTATTCAATAAAATCTGGATATGCGATTTTTAGCATGAATCCAATACCTCTCTTAGCGAGAGGTAAAAAAGTCAGATATAGTACTGAATGCTTTTTCTGGGAACGATATTTAATATTTTTTATTGTATTATTAATTATATATCTAAAACAATAAGTATATCACACGAACCCTTCAGAAATACCGCCAATCCCGTTAATGATTTGGTAAAAACCTCTTAACATTTAGAAGAAGTGGAGAAAACTCATAGAATGAATTTAAAATTATAGAAAATACGTAAATATAAAGATTAGGTGTAATTAGAATTTTTTGTATCTACAATACTTATATATACCACAAGGGAAAGGGCGAGAGGTATTGAGATGGCCACAACGGTTTTTTTTTATAAAGTTTTCAATAATTTGCTTTATTCTTCTAATATTATTTCACTATTGATTTTCATATTCTCCCAAAAGTAACAAGGTCTTATAATTTAAGTTATCTAAAAGTAATACTAATAATTATAAGTACTCCTGTATTAACCGTATAATGTTCACATAAAACACTAATTTTATACACTTAGATCTGTTCAATATGTGTTTCAACTCCTTTAAAAAAATGCTTAAAATCTACCTTACCATCTTTATAGTTGTTTTATGTACTCTCTGTTTGCAGTAATTTTTTTGTTTGTATCTAATGTAATTAGCGAGAATCTTTATTTGGCCTTTATTGTGCTGTTGGTCCTTCAACCTTACTAAATAAATTAAATAAATAAATAAACAGTGTTCGTTGAATAAATCATGAAAATGACAGCCTTTACATTTATTTCTATTGGTTTAATGTTAGTTTGGAAGAACAGAAATACTAAACTAACTTAAGACTTCTGAACTGTATTGTATTGAAAATATAAAATATGTGGTTCTACATATGAAGCGCGCGGTAGTTAACGTGTTAATTAAGCCTATTACTCTGTAAAAGTTCAATATTTAATTTATGAGGTCGAAAACATATACCTATTTAATTAATAATATTTGAATGTCAAGATATTAAATAAATTGGACAATATATTTAAGTTACAACATACAAAATGTTATAAATATTATATAATATAGATTATAATTAAAGATTTAAAATCTGTAAGTAATTACATGTTATAGGTAAATGGCAAATATTACTGAATGTAATTATTTAAGTATAACATTCAGGAAATACGAGTATAATGTAGTTTTTGGTAAAATTAAAATTGTTGTTTAACAATAATAACATATATAAAAGCGTTCTTTTATTTTCTGCTTTTATTATAAAAGGATGTTGTGAATACAGGCTAATATAATTAATAAATTTTATTTGAAACTTTAACGGTACAGTATACACCCTTTAATCCGAAATACTAAATGTAAGCGGGTGTTCGGACTACTGAATTTGTAAATAACGCTAATTTAGAGTGTTGTGAAATATTTATTACAGTACTTCAGAGAACAAATAATGCTGAAATTAAGAAATAGAAACAAAAAAATCTGATGTGGACACCACACGACTTCCTTGTACGATTATTAAACTATACATATTTTTTTAATAAATAAATTACAAAATATTAATTTTAACTTCAAAACAGTAAGATATATAGCGACCATAATCTAACCCGGTTCTTTTTAAAGAGAGTTTTGATTATAACAATGAATATGACTAATTTCACAATAAAAATATAATATTTGTTATTGCACGAATCATGAAATTGCACGTATTTAACGTAATTTGACATGAAATTTTTTTTTATGTTTTTGTCTTAATCCATAGCTAGCTTTATTACAAAAACAAAAAAGTATATAATTTTTAAATTTATTTACAAAGGGCTAATTTAATAATACTTGATGTGCTAGACGCAGAAATTAATTCTCTAAAACTTTTATTTGAAGCATTTATTTCTAAAATCAAAATAAAATCATTTTATTCAAGAAAAACTGTTAACAACTTCAAGTAATGTACCACTTCCGGTTAGCCTATTTTAACCAAAATCTATTATGTTATTTCGATTGACATAAAAGTCTTGTATACCAAATTTGAAAAGTTTTGGATTATATTTTAAAATAGTTTTTCATTAAAATCTATTATAGGCTTCATGTAAAGTGCCACTTCTGGAAATTGTGTAATAACCAGAAAGGGAGGTGCACAACTAGATGTTATAGGAGTCCTAAATACAAAATTTCAACTTTCTACGGCTTACCGTTTTTGAGTTATGCGAGATACGTACATACGGACGTACGTACAAATTAACTACGTGAATTTAGAAAATCTTGAAATTTTTAATGAAAAATTGTGACATTTGATTTTTAGAATTGTAGACACACTCACACATACACACACGCACATACAGACGTAATCGTAAAACTAGTAAAATCTTATTCTAGGGGCCTTAAAACGTGCTTATTCTTGTAAAACTCACCATCGATTTTTTTTACCAAAGACATACCTTCCTTAAGGTGATGGAAGGTAAAAATAATGATTTCAAATGAAGCCAGAAATGAATTATTAAATGCAAATATTGTCATATGTCATTACTTCAAGTCATTCATTAAATATTTAATTTAGCAAAATCGGGTCGTTAATTTAACGAACGTTAGTAAACATTTTACTAAAACGTTTAAATATGAATAAAATATTTACAATTTGACGAATCGTTTTCCTGGTAACGAATCGTTAATTAACAAAATTGTTACAAATACGGGAATTACAACTTCCTAATGAAGCAAATTTATTTGTAAGAATTTAATGACATTAAAAGTATTGTATTAAAAGAGATAATCTTTCTTCTTGAAACCTACATTTCCTTTCTATATAATTTGTTGGTTTTAAGAAGAGCAGCGGGCATTTCAAATTTAGGTTATATGAGATCATTCCTACAGATCAACGCATGAACATGTAATAAAGCAGATTTGTTACTTTCTCATCCAAGAAGAAGAAAGTATAGGTAAGAGAAAAATTCACAATTTGACCTAAAATAATAATAACCATGGAAGTGGCTTCCAAAAAATAAAAATATATCATTCTTGTCTACCTGTACTAGTTGAACTCGTTTATAAACAGCACGCTTGGAATGAGTTAAAGGATGTAGTGAAAAAAAAATAACAATGATTTTGGAACAGTGCTAGAAAGAAAGTTTTCTTAACTGTTAATTGAAATGAAAAATTGACACTTGTGTACTTTGTGCAATTAATGCTATAATATTGATGCTATATTTTATATTTAGAATAAAAGCAATTATTAAATGAAACTAAATCAAGACATCTATGTATTTGTTGAATGTATGATTGCTGACACCCCTTCCCGACAAAAATAATATTATAAATTAATCAGTAAAATTACAAATGAAATTACTAAGAAACTGTTCAAATTTAAATTTAGTTATTATTTATTATATCAGTTCAACAAAAAAATTATTGAAAAATCTTTGTTCATGTTAAACTTTGTTTTATTATAAATTTTAAAAATCGGTTGTGGCCAGCACAATACCTCTCGCCACTTCCGTTTTTTGGTTACATAAGATGTCACAATTTATCATTAAACTCAGAAGTTGTATCCTAGTGAAATTAGACGTAACTTTGTAATTTTATTATATTGTTCATTTCACGGAGAAATTCGCAATTTGCTTTTGCAGTTTGCTTTTTTATTATCATTAAAAATTTAAAAATTGTCGAGGAAAATACATGGAATTGGAAAATCACTAAATTTAGAATGAAAAATTATGATATTTGACATTTATGTACATAATTATTAGCTATTATTCTGACACGGGCTCCCATATCTGCTTGTCAAGGCCAACAAAGACACATGACTGCTCGCGCCGTAATGTATTTAACATTTCTTGTATACCTACATTCTACACCAAAAGTAAGTAAACCTATATACCTATAATTTTAAATATGTAACTATTGATACAATAAGAAATAATATATGTATGTTCTTCCCAGAAAAAATCTTCAGTAACATTTATCTGACAGCTACAAATATTTGAATTTTTCAATTAGTTTCCATAACATTATTTGGGCTGTGAGATTTATTCCAACAGATTATTTTATATATTATATTATTTTCTCTAGATCAATAAAAGATAATAATATTTTTTAATATTTGCAAGATTAAAAAATTTCAAAAAATACTATTTAGATTTTTTTTAAACAGCTGCTACTTCCAGTTGTCCATTTGCTACCAAAACCTTTTCAACTCTTCTCATTAATGTCCGATTGAGAAATACATAGTTAAACAGATTAAGTATTATGGCTTTTAAGAAATCGTCCTTCCATCATCCGCACACTCACACATACACACGCACACACACACATATATATATATATATATATATATATATATATATATATATATATATATATATATATATATATGTATGTGTATGTGTGTGTGTGTGTGTGTGTGTGTGGTTTACATCAGATAACCGGAAATGGCACTTTACTTGAAGCTCAAAATAGTTTTTCTTCAAAAAATATCTTTAAATGTTATTTTTTCGCAATTAATGTTATTATAAAAATTAAACGTAGAAGTAGGCTATATTAATAATTAATATTTTATTGACCTATTTATTTAATGATATTTATTTTGTATTTTAATACGTCACTCTTTGTATGAAGTAGTAATAATATAATTTTTTTATAAATTTTCTTTCGCTCTATACTTTCTAATGTAATTTTAATATATTCGTTATGAAACAATAGAAAATAATTAACATATCTATGGTTTATGATTAATTTAAAGCAGATCACAAGTTAACAAGCACATCAACAATTTTTTCTATTACATATATTAATTTATGGCACAAGTGCAAGTGAGTAAAGATATATTTTATTAATAAGCGGAAAGTTTAACACACTCTTGTACCAATTTCCGCCAGTTGTTAAAATGTGTTTTCTCTCGAATGGTAAACAATTTTTTTTCAACGTTTATGGTTAAGATATTTTGTTATAAAATTAAAGATTACATTTTACATTTATATTTTTCTTGTTTTTTTTATCAAATTTTGTAATTATTTCGACTTGGAACTTTGCACACATACTTATAGTTCCCATAACAATACAATATTTTAGTGAAAAAAAAATATCTGTTCGACGCGTAGAAATAAAATAAATAAATAACCATAGAAACTGTACAGAATCAACGATCGCCCTAAATGTCATTATAATACAGTAGATAATTTAAGAATAAAGTTACTAAATACCATTAATAGCTGTCCAATTTAAATAAATATCCTATGAATTGAAATATAAACAGAGTTTACTTTTGAGGAAATAACATATTAAGGAATAGCAGACATACAGATTACAATTACAGGGACGGTAATGAACATAAGAATACTTGTGACTAAGTGATAAGAAAAGTTTATATTGTTTTGCAATGATTCCTGGACATATCTTTCAGTCACATTGTTAGATTTCCATCCAATTGAACAACTTCATAGGGCGTACATTATAATAATTCAAATTCCGACATAATTGGACACAAGGAAGATATAAAATTGCACAGTTTTTATTTAAACGTCAAAACGTGAAAATTTTCACTTCAATGTTTATAACAAAAAGTGAACAATTAAGTATCCATAGCTACAGGGCAATTGAAATCGCAAACGTAATTTACGTAGAATGTAACATCAGTAGTATATATTTTTCTTTAAATATCTACGTTTGAAGAAAAAATATAATGTGTCATTCGGTGTAAAAGTGTCTTTGTGTGCCTCGCGTGCAATTGTCCGACTCGCATCGCTCGTCATGTAAACTTCCACGCTCGCCATACAAAGTATCACTTTTACTCCTAATAACACAATATACTATTTTCGTCAAACGTCAGAAAATTGGCATCTTTTGTGACTTGATTCACAAGTTTTTTTTTCGCCGCCGGAGTAGAAGTAACGAAAGATATAGAATCAGCAAATAAGAAGTAACTTGTACAATAGAAACCTGTAATATCGCCATAAGTGTCACTATAACACATAACCTAAGAATAAAGTTATTAAAAATCTTGAATAGCTGTCAAAATTTAATTGATAACAATTGAAATATAAACAGTTTACTTTAACGAAATAAGAAATAACATAATATGTATTAAAGATTAGCAAACTTACGGATTACAATTGTAATGTAAGAATACTTAAAATTATTAAAGTGAAAAGAAAAGATTATATTGTTTTGCAGTGATTCCTCAACATCCTTCAGCCACACTGTTGGATTTCTTATTGAACAACTTCAGAGGGGCGTATATTATACCTTATACTTCAAAATCCGACATAATTATGTACAAGGAGGATATACAATTACACAGATTTAAACGTCAAAACGTGAAAATTTTCACTTCAATGTTTATAACAAAAAGTGAACAAATACGAAAGTGTCCATAGCAACAGCGCAATTGAAATCCGCAATGGCACTATACGAATTTTTTTTAATTATTGTAACGTCAGGTATTTTTTTTAAATATCTACGTTTGAAGAAAAAATATGTGTCATCCGGAGTGTGGCGAGCATGGAAGTTTGTACGACGAGCGAAGCGAGTCGGACAATATATTATTATCATCGTGTCCGACTGTCTGGTAGCGAATCTGGGGATCTATATTCGATCCCGACCGATGCCAAAATTATTTTGAATTTTAAATGGCACAAAAGTAATCGCGGTAGTGCAGTCTATACGTCAGCAATGAGTGCCAGTGAGGTGACGCCTGATATACGTTCACACGGTGCGAATATATCATTATTACCGATATCTGTGTACAAAGATTGGCACACCCAGCAATGTGTAATATGTCGTGATGATATATTTATTTAAAAAGTTATAATATAGTGTAAAGTTATGCCATTAAAAAATGATTTTTTACCTATTCAGTAATGTATAATTTACCCATGTTTGAAACAGAAAATATACATTAATTATTAAATTTGTAGTGTAAAAATTTGAGCATCGTCGTTAGAAAGAAAATAGTTCATATTATTTCATAGTTTAGAAGTTATTTGTAAAAATTTAAATCGGCAAAATTTGAATTTTTGTGCTTATCTTGTTATCTAGTACCCTATGTATTTTTTAAGAAAAAAATTGCCCTAATTTAACCGTCATTGACATCGCAATGGTGAAGGTCGAAGCGTAACGTTTTATACATCAAATTATTAGTATTTATTTTGACTATATTATTCTGACACTGACGTAATAAAACGTTATGATTTTGTTCGTCTCTTGTTTCTAATTCCATGGCTAATACTATTAAAGTGTAATTCCGTGAATTTTAAAATTTTATGTCCGCAGTTATGAAGTAGCCTAAATGATTTTTTTTATTGATTCGGATGTAGAACTTTTTATATATCGTTTCAACAATATGTTCAGAAATACACTACATCATGATTTAAGTAATTTGTAGTTAATGTAATAGGGCCTTTCTTGTAGTTTGTTGTGTGAAATAAATAAGTAACTTAAGTAACGAGATTTAAGTAAAGTTACACTTTTAACTGTAGGTAAACTCTACACATAAACTGCTTTCGTTGTTATATTTTAATTATCACTGTTTGTCTATGTATATTATTATGGTTAAACCTATTCGATTAATTTTTTGTATAAACAAAAAAACCAATTAGTACTATTTTTAGACTTGTAATTTATGTACATGTTAAGTTGTTTTTAGCAGAATAGAATACTGTTTAAATTGCAGTTATTGCAAAATAAATAATTAACAATAATTAACAATTAAATTATATAAATGTTATAAAAAGTCAATGATTGTAACATCTTTAAACACCTTGGAATATAGCATGAAAATGTTGGTCTGTATTCTGGATACGCTTTTATAAAAAAACTATTTTAGCACTCATATTATTATACAAAACACTACCTTTGACATTTTCAATAATAAAAGCTCGGAGCTTATGCGTTAAACACATCTCCGTGGTTACATAGTTCAGCTCAAATGTATGTAACTGACAGATAAATGTCACTGTCAAAAAAATAATCATGAAAATTGTAAATATAATGGAAAGGAACTTAAAATACATAATTACTAGCATTAGTAAATATGCAGGTATGTATTTAAATAAAGAAACAAATAAATATATTATCACGGCATATTATCCATTGCTGGGTGTGCTAATCTGATTTATACACACATTTCGGTAATGATGATGACATATTTGTATTGTGCGGGCGTTTACCACAAGGGTTAATTTTATGCCATTTAAAACTCGATTTATTTGGCGTTGATCGGGAATCGGATCAGACATCAGGCACTCGGCAACGAGACCCCATAGGTAAATGGCGGGAGGTATTGCGTTGGTCACATCAGATTTTTATTTTATAAATCGCTCAAAAAAACGTTGCTTTAGAAACCAGTATGACATAAAATTTATTTAAAATATTTATGTAGTTAATAATTATTATACATGTATTCTGACATACGTCGCTGATTGGTATGTTACCAAAAATACCGATTTATAGTTATTTAAGTATTAAGTGTTTCCTACCGGTTGAGGATGACCCGATACCCGATATGTTTTTAATAATGAATGTATAAAACTACACTTAAAGATTGTAATAGATTTATTAAAATATGTTTCAGCAAGTTTTGACCGTATTGAACAGCTTCGATATTACTACCCTCAATTTGTAACTGTTTTACAAATATAAAGATCTTATCATTTTTCCGTTTCTTTTAATTCATCTTCTACATTCACCTATCAACTATTTTGTTTTGATTATTATTAGCACTTACCTAAGAGGCAAAGCACTGCTAGTAGTACGAAAGCTGGCCTAGTGCAGGCCATGTCACTATTCTATAGCAGACGGTTTGTTACTGACTCCGCACCGAAGCAACCAACACTTAAATCACTTCTGAGGTTCTCGAGGCTGCAGCACCCGTCACTGCTGAAGCTGCGACCGGTTGGACACGGGCCCCACTCCAGAGAAAAGACACAACCAACATCGATATGTAAATTGTAGATGAATATAAGGTACTGGGTGTTCTAGGTCTTCGATTACTACAAATTCGATGAAGTGTATATAATGGAGTGCTTGTCCTTGTTTTGACTTATGCAACCTGTTTGGTTTGTTCCAACAAACTCCAAACTGGATTAGTAATAATAACTCTTTATTGTATCTCAAGATTTACATTCTTATTACAATTGGTATATGAAAGTCAGATTAATTAGTTTGAGTAATTGTACTCAATTACTTTTGAAAATTTGGTGTTTCAAATATTAATTACTATTTTGAACCAACCCCCACCCGCCCCTATTATAATTTGTTTATTCTAACCCAACTTGTTTTGCAATTGGCTACTAGAATCCCCACCTATAATTTGTTTGTATATTTAAACCCCAGACAACGATGTATTTGTCAGTACAACTGACGATGACTGCTTGGCAGTCGAAATGTACATTTTGCGAAAATAAATAATTTGTGAAGAAAAGACTCGTGTTTATTATCTTAATACATACATAAAATCACGCGTGTCCCACGTAGTGGGTTCGCACAAACCCGATAACAATAAGAATAACATCAACATCATACAACAAATCCTTACTCTTAAACATATTAAAGTGACCGATTTTCGGTAGCGAAATACCGCATCCGGATCACAATAATAGTTAGGAAACAATCATCCTTCGCCACACATTCCTATCTAAGCAGACTTCTTTCGCCTCGGCCACGCTCATAATCGCATTCTTACATGCTCTTCTTCTCTTCACACTTGGAAACGCTCTCTCTTTAAGCACCCTACTAATCACATCCATCCACTTACACACTGGTCGGCCACGCAATCGAAAACCCTCAACTTCACCAAGATATATACGCTTAACAAGCCGTTCACTCGCCATTCTCTCCACATGCCCAAACCATCTCAACTGACTCACACCAACTCTCTTAATCACATTGTTCCTAACCATACATTCTTCATACACCAAATTATTCCTCACGCGATCCCGTCTGACATACCCACATACACCACGTAAATACCTCATTTCCACGGCAGTCACTCTCTTTTTATGCTTCCCCGTCCATGCCCAGCATTAGCTTCCATACATCAAAGCAGGCACTAGCACTCCATTATGTACACTCAACCGAGCATCCCTTGATACGTTAACATTTCGTGCAAACGTACTATATCTATTTAATATAAAGTATAAAATGCAATCAAAATGTATAGAGAATAATATATTCTTTAATACTTATAATAAACATTAATTGTGAAAAAATGAAATTTAACAGCGTTTTTCAAGAAAAACTGTTAAAAATTTCTTCCGGTTGTCCAATTATATCCAAAATCTAATCACGTCTGCATAGGGATGTAAGGAAAAGGAATTTTGTGATTATAGTATTGGAGACATCATTGTAAAAATAGTAAAATCGTATTCTACGGACTCTAAAACGTGCTGATTCATTCAAAACTCACCACCGAATTTTTAGACCAAAGACAATACCTTTCTTATGTAAAAGACACGGTAAAAATGAGTTCAGTGTAAAACAGGATATGTAAAAAAATATAAATTATTGCCATAGTTACAAAACATTTATTTTCCTTCTGCAAAAATTATAAACAACATTAACCTAGTCAAACACAACAGACGAAAGCGAAAGAACAAAAAAAATCCTTCTAATTTGCATAGTTTTTTGTGTTTTCCTCTTAATATTAATTATGTAACATATCTCCTTTATGTAAATCAATTTGATCAAGATCGATCAAAATGGAACTGCTATAGATGGGACAAATTTTTCATTTGGTGCAACTAAAGTTAATACCGAAGAATAGACGAGGACGCAAAGACACTGTGGAACACCCATAAAACCCTCATTTGAAGATTTGTTAAATTTGATTTATTAAAATTTAACGTTATTATAACTTAAAGAATATATTATTCTCTATACGATTTGATGCTAAGAAAAAAATTGAGATTTCGAAAAAATGTTATTAAGAAATATTGTTGCTGTCGACGAGTTCTATCAATGGTTAAATTTAATGTATTTATTTCTGTTACACCCTGTATAAATATAATTTCGAAATAATTGTCAGTATAAATATAATAAATGCTTATAGAAATGTCGTTACAGATTATAAATACTTAGTAATAATTATCACTAAAGAACATAAAACAACGCCTAACGCTCCTATAGTGAGAGACAGCAGTGTAATACACGACATATAATGTCATACCATTTCGGATACTGCATATAGAAATCATTTTCTTGTTGGATCAGTTGGTATAGTAAACACTCTCTCGAACTATTTGAATATTATGGGTACCATTTACCATTTGACTATTACTGAAATAAATCCCTTCGGTGATCAACAAAATTAGAGGAACGCCCATAGATTTTTATAATAACGAACGACATAGGACTTTTTGCTACATTTTTTTACCTCTCGTTAAGAGAGGTATTGGATTCATTGTAAAAATCGCATATGCAGATTTTATTGAATAAGCACGTTTTAAGGTCCCTACAATCCGATTTTAACATTTTCACGATGATGTCTGTGTGTGTGTGTGTGGATATATATGTGTGTGTATGTATGTGGGATGTTGGAAGGACGATTACTCAAAAACTATAAGACTTAATATTTGTTTAACTACGTATTTCCCAATCGGACATTCATGGGAAGATCTGAAAAGGTTTTGGTAACAATTGGACAACCGGAAGTAGAAGATTCTTGAAAAAAAATCTTCTAAATATTATTTTTTGAAAATATTTCTTGGTAATATTAAAGAAAATTAAATTCTCTATCTCATACATTTAAATATTTTATTATATATTTTATAGATTTAGAGATAAAAGAAATATATAAAATAATCTGTTGTAATAATTTTTACAGCCGAATGAATGCCATGGAAAATATTAATTATTAATAGTTAAATATTTAATATTATAGGTATATTACACATACCCTTCAGAAATACTTTTACTCCCGACAATGAATTGGAAACATCTCGAAAAATTAGAAGAGTAGGACAAAATATCTTCATAGAATGAATTTAAATTTGAAAAATCTAAATATAAGGAATAGATATAAGTAGAATTTTTGGTGTAGAGTGTAGGTATACACGAAATGTTAAATACATTAGGGCGCGAGCAGTCATGTGACTTTGTTGGCCTTGACAAGCAGATATGGGGGCCGATGTCAGAATGATAGCTAGTAATTATATATAATAATTTCTCATTCTAAATTTAGTGATTTTCCAATTCCATGTGGTTTATTTTCCTCGACAAGTAAATTCCACACTCCTGGTGACAAATTAACTACGTGAATTTAGAAAATCTTGAAATTTTTAATGAAAAATTCTGTCTATGTTCATAATTACTAACTATCATTCTGAAACGGGCCCCCATATCTGCTTGTCAAGGCCAACAATGTAACATCACTGTTCGCGCCCTATACTTATGTAACGAAAAAAAAGGAAGTGGCGAGAGGTATTGTACTGGCCACAACAGATTTTTTTCCGGAAGAGGATGAACTAAGAATTTTAGTGTAAACGCGACTTAAAAAAAATACGGAAACCGGTTAATTTAGCAGGCTTAAAACCTGGTTTGAATAACCGGTTTGCAACTATTAAACCATCCTTGAAAACCGATTTTCAAACTAAAATTATTAACCGATATTTTATTCAATTTCCTGCCCGCCATAAAATTACAGATACTGTAAAATAGCTTATTATAACATATTAATATACAACAAATTCATAATTTCTACCGCACATTACAAAAACAAAAATAAAGTCATTTTTCTTTCGTCTGAAATAAATATTTTTTTACATATTTCAAATGAATTTGTTATTGAACCACGTGACCCCCACCTAATCTATTTCGACCAATCCTAGCCTTCTTCCTCAAAGCAGTGTAGCCTGGGAAAAACGCTACGTAATGGCAAAAAACTATGATGTAGACACGTGCTCCGAGATACAAAAACTGATAATAAAGGCAAAACTGATGAAACAATGCCAAAAATATGATAATAATTGTTGTTATGTTTTTAATATTATCGTGATATAGTTTTTGAAGTCCTGCCGAACCTGAATTCAACATATTTCAAGCCGATTTTTTTTATGAAACTCGTGGTTTTGGTTGAACTGTTTAGTCCATGTTTGCAGAATTTTGTTTTGAACGGTGAGTCTAAAATGAAATTTTCTTTTGGAATGATCTGTGTATGAATAGCATTTTTTTTGTTATATTTATATATCTACCAATTTTCAAACGATGTAATTTATGTTAATAGAAATAATTTCAATGAATTTTATGTGATCTGGTTTTATATTTATAATGTAAAGTTTTGTATGAATACGAAATTGTGTTTATTTTTTATGAATTTGGTCAAATTTCAATCGATTTAATTTTGATCTAGTTGTTATAAAATATTGATCCGGATCCTAAAATATATCTCGGTATATTCCTGGATATTAGGTTAGGAATTTAATATTCCCGGTGGTGGCAGTTACGGGTGAACAGGGATTTAACATATATAAATTTTATGTAATTTCCTGATCATTTTACGGGAAAACTATACGGTACAAATTTGTTCAGAATAAAAATTGTTTTTAGATTTTTTATTATTTTTTGGGTATTAATTTTAATTTTTTTTTTTTGATAATTAGTAGCAATAGCCAAGGCATTTGTTTTGTTGTTTCTAAATAAATGAATATATTACCATGGCATTGCTGGGTGTGGCAATCTGCTTTGTACATATATATCAGTAGTGATGATGATATACGTATTCATACCGGGCGATTTACAGGCGTCACCTCATAGGCACTCATTGCTGATGTGAGAGTGCAACCCATGGGTAAAAACTGTTTAGTGCAAAGTTGTTCAGAATTGTTACACACAAAACTGTTTTTACATTTTTTTATTATGTTTTTGATATCGCAATAGCCAGGGTGTTATATTTTAGTAGACCCAGCAAATATCTAAGTTCATCAAATTTGCTTTACAATCATGTAAAATAATCCATATGTTACATTATTAAAAAATAAAATGGCGGCACTTTTTTATACACCTAGTCGAAAAGAGAATAGTGAGCCATGACTGTGGCTTGAAATACAACAATGAACTAAAAAACAATTGTAACTATTATTATTAAACGAAATAATATATTTTTTTATAAAATTTGTTTTAGTTCATTGTTTTATTTTTTTTCGAACGATTTTATAGGCGCTTTCTTTTTAGGGGAGAAATGAACTGAACTACTCCTAAAAAGAACAATATGTTTTTTAAAATACGTAGAAAATAAAAACATATATATATATATATATATATATATATATATATATATATATATATATATATATATATATATATATATATATATATATATAGCATTATATTTACAACATAAATATTTGCTGAATTGGCTTGTGGCTATAATCGGTTGTATTACCTTATGTGATTTGTTTTTGCCACATTAAATTATTTTACATTTTTATATTTCCAGTAAAATCATTTTATAAAGATATTATGTAAATTTTATTTGATACCGACATCTGTCAATTAGTAATATTTGAATATTCTGTTTCCATGGTGCAGCCCTTGGCAGCATAGGTTGCAAGATATTTCTTTATAATTCTTTGTTTCTAAATTCATTGAACATGAAGAAAAAAATATAATTAAATCGAATAGAGAATAGAATATTCTTTAATATTTATAATAACATAAAATGTCAAAAAATTATATTTAACAGCGTATTTAAAAAAAAACTGTTAAAATCTTCAAATTAGGGTACTTTCGGTTAACCAGTCGTAACCAGAATCTAATCAACTCTTCATATGGACGTACAAAAGGGGAACATGAAGTAATTATAATTTTTGGAATTGGAGATATTCATTAAAATCTCACCATCGATTTTTTTTGACCACAGACAATACCTTCGTTACCTAAAGGTGACGGAAGGTAATAAAATATAATTTTATTTTAATATTTAATTATTCATTTATTAGCGTCATTATCTAATAACCACGCCACTGTCGGTTCGCCTGTCTTATGTTTCTAGTCAACAAACACAACTAGCCTCTTTGTTATGTTATTGAAGTATCGTGCATATTTTAATTGTTTTAATAGTGAAATATTGTTGTATATTGTTGCAAACAAGCAACAATGGTAAGTTTAAACAATATTTTAACTGTTTTAATAGTTATGCTGATAACATGTATTATTATTGAAATACTTGTATTTTAAAATAAATTATTTTTGTGTTCCAGAGTTCCAGTGAATGAAAAAATGTTTCTTGGAGGACCGATCCGTATTGGAGTTTGCTGTTTCAAGGAGCCCTCCTGAAATAGCTGAGCCATGCAGCCGTATTGGGCGTAGATGATTCTTCTTGCTGGTGTAATGTAAGTCGTTATATTATGTTCCTCTCTTCACTATCGCTTTTTTGCTATTTTTTCAGCATAACACAAAAGTAAATTCATTTTTCTCCTGAAAATATTATTTATGTTGTTGAATTTAATTCAAATAATCATATTTTCGTCTATATTTCTTATTCGAACCATATTGTAAATGTCTATCTATGTTAACATACCGGGCGTCGTAACTCTTTACAATATCTTAAATAAATCGGCGAAACTTAGTTTTTTTAGAGTTAGTTTAAATAAATATCTGTTCGCTTAGAAATAGGTTTCTTTTCCCAAAAAAATTGTATTTGTTTATAAATATTTTTAAACAAGTACGGTTTACAATACAGGGTTCCACAGAATTTTCCAAGAAGTGTAAAGGCTGGTTTAAGCTTTTGCTCGACAGCAGGGCTTGTCTAAAGCTTTGTTTAAGGCTTTAAGTACTTTAAGGCCAATCTACATTTTTTTTGCTAATATGACATTAAAATTAAAATTAGGGTAAAATACAATTAAAGTTTTATTGATACTTTTTCGGGTTCGGGTCGGTTTCCGCGTTATTTAAGGACAGAGTAGCGTAGTTTTTATTTGGAGTGTCTACGCCATTATTTAATTTAATACTACACATGATTAGTTGTAAAATAAATATCTAATAATGTAAAATATTCGGGTTCAAAATTATATGAAAAATTTGTCGTATTTTTTTTAATTAAAGATATTTTTTTAAGTTTTGATTCAAAAGTTTTCAATAAAGTTACATTGTGCAATTATTTAAAAACGAACACATATTGTAATATTTAGATTTATTTAATTTTGATTCAATTATTTTATTAATTTTGTAGTTGAAAACTAAAAAATAGACACTTCATTTAGAAACGAAACTACATTTATTAGCACCAGCTGTAGATATGAAAAATATTTTTTCGCGATTTCAGCTGAAGACATCATCGTGTGCACCCGATGAGGCACTCTTGTGCCATGAAAACAAATACACTAAATTATAGTTATATTTAAATAAATTTGCAGTTAAGGTTTAAGTTACAGTTTTAATTTAATATAATTTGTTTACATGCATTTTAAAGTATTAGTTTCTAGTTTTAGGTAAAGAATTATAATCAGTTTATTTTCGTTTTAAAGTTTTAATTTACAGTTTTAAATAGTTACAATTAATTCACTTGCATTTTAAAGTATTAGTTAAATTATAGTTACACTTGCTTTTGCATTAATTTTGCAAACACACACACACACCCACGAAATCATATATCTGTTAAAGTTAATAGATATATGTTAGTATAAATATTGATATATATTATGTATATTGTAAAAATAAAGAAAAATGTTTTTTTTTCACCTTTGAATAATTTTATTCGTTCGTCGCCGTGATTTCGTCCGTATATATTGTTGATTTTTTATATATGTATGTATATATTATTTAAGTTCAGGGCCTGGTCTGTATTTTGTGTATTTCTTAGCCAAACTGTTAGGTAGGATGTCTAAAAACAATAATAATAAATTATCTAATTGCGGTAAAATATAACTTAAACTGCGTCGAAAATATGAACTTGGAAAAAATAATGTACATTTCTCTTTCAGAATTTCTACATTTTCATAAATATAGACAATTATTAAAGACGTTTCGATAAGAAAAAAATAGTTACAGAATTTCTAGACATCAAAATTAGATTTTATATTTCTAATAAAAAAATTAATATTTCGAAGACTAAAACAGATAAGGACTTGTAATTATCATATTTGAATTCACGAGAGTTGTTTTCATAAGAAAAAGTTAGTTTGAGAATTTCAGTACAGTTGAAACATATTTAAATACATCATATTCTATCGAATTTCTGTTCCCAAGGCTGAATTCGAGTAGTTTCCAACCAAGTACAGTAAAATTTGTTAAAGATGTCCGATCAAGGTCATCTGTATCATGAACGAATTAACAAATTGGCATATATTTATCTCTGTCATTTGCAAAGACTACAAGCATGTGTGATAAGGATGGATATAACTCACTTGTCTTTCAAAAATTCATATTGTTTCAACCAAGTTAGGACATTTCATTCTAAAACGATGCTCGTTGTTGACAATATTTTTGCTGTAACGTAAGTTTATAAATTTATTCAGATATATTACATTGATTCATAGCCGTACGAATAACGTTATTTTCTGCCAGTGTCACTGACACTGTCAGTATTTTATTTTTCACATATTTAGTTTTACATTTGCTAATAAACTTACCAGTTGAGTTAGTTTTGAATTTTGAATGTTTTTACTGTAACATATATTTTTATAATAGTAAAATAACATTAGTATTTTATTTACCCTCATGAAAACTAAGTAAACAACACTATTGAATTTGACAGAATGGGCGAAACTAAAATATTAATTCATACAATTCGTAGATGACCTTGATTGGACCTTTAAAAAAAAAATACTGTATGTGATATCGAATGTTTCACCAAAACTTTTAGCGTGGTTATTTCAAAGAAAATACAATACTTATTACTTAAGAATAGAGTAAATCGGTATACCGTATTTGAAATTGTGTGATGTGCACATATTAAGAAATCTGATTAGCCAGCATAATACTTTCCGTCAATTCTTTGTATTTTGCACACATTCCATAATTCTTGCAAAGATTCTAAATTTCCAGTAAAATTATTTCAGCAACAAACTATGTAAATTGGCACTTGACACTGACATCTGTCAATTAGAATTATCTGAATATATTAATAGTTTTCATGGTTATAACATAGCTGGCGGATATATGAAATTAAATTTCTTTAATATTTATAATAACGTAAATTGTTAAAATATATTTAAATGCGCTTTTTCAAGAAAAATTTAAAAACTTCAACTAAGATTTTGGATTATTTCATAATATATTTTTCACGATGATCATGAATATTGTAATAACTAAAAAATAAGTTTATATACAATACAGATTATTATTACATATTTTTCACGAAAATCTGTTCAGAGCTTCAAGTAAAGTATCACTTCCGATTTATCAAGTTTAGTCAAAATCTAATATGTTGTTCCCCTTGATATATTAGTCTTAAATACTAAAACTGAAAAGTTTTGGATTATATGTTAACATAGTTCCTGATTAAAAACTGTTATGGGCTTCAAGTAAAGTATTACTTCCGGTTCTTTATTTTTTGTCAAAATCTAATATGTTGTTCCCCTTGATATAGTGGTCTTAAATACTAAAATTGAAAAGTTTTGGATTATAGTTTAATATAGTTCCTGATTAAAAACTGTTATGGGCTTCAAGTAAAGTATTACTTCCGGTTTATCATTATTAATCAAAATCAGATTTTTCTGGGAGGTACGAATACATTTAATTTATTATTGAATTATTAATTATATATGTATTTAAATTATAGGTATGTTAATATTACATATATCCTTAAGAAATACCGCTAATTTTGTACATATTAGAATAGTAGGACAAAATTTCTCATAGAACGAAAGAAGAAATACAATTTCAATTATTTATTCGTTACTTATAGCGAGCAGTCATGTGACTTTTTTGGCCTTGGCAAGCAGATGAGGATCCGTGTCAGAATGACTGCTAGTAGTTATTTACATAGATGTCACAATTATTGTCATATGTCATAATTTTTCATTCAAAATTTTAAAATATTCTGATGTTTATTTGTCATCAATAGTATGGAATATACTTGGCGAGGAAAATAATTCACATGGATTTCGAAAATCATAATATTTTGCGCCAAGGCCAACAAAGTCACAACTGCTCGCGCCCTATGTAACATAAAATGAAAAGGACGAGAGGTATTGTGTTGGCCACAACAGATTTTTTTTGTTTCAGAGTTCCAGTGAATGAAAAAATGTTGCCTGGAGGACCGATGCGTATTGGAGTTTGATGTTTCAAGGAGCCGTCCTGGGATAGCTGATTCTTCTTGCTGGTCGTATGCAACAATGTAAGTCGTTACATTATATAAAATTAAATTCATTTTCTCCTGAAAATATGACATATTTATTTATATTTTCTTCTATTTTCTTTTCCGAGGCACATTATGAATGTATGTATCTATGTTAAAATACCGGGCGTCGTAACTCGTTAGTGTCGTAAATAAATCGACGAGACTTAGTTTTTTTAGAGTTAGTTTAAAGAAATATATCCGTTCGATTAGAAATAGGTTTGTTTTTCCAAAAAATTGTATTTGTTTAAAAATATTTTTAAACGCGTACGGTTTACAAGGAGTGTAAAGGTTGATTTAAGTCTTTGGTCAACAGCAGGGCTTGTCTAAAGCTTTGTTAAGGCTTTAAGGTCTTTAAGGCCCAATAGTTAGAATTATTTTAGTTATTAAAGCGTAGTTTTTATTTCGAGTGTTTACCTCATTATTTAATTAAATACTGCACATGATTAGTTATTAAATACATAGCTAGAAATGTAAAATACTCGGGTTCAAACCTATATCAAATATTTGTCGTATTTTTTTTTAAATTCTTTTTTTTTAAGTTTTGATTTAAAAGTTTTCAATATGAGTACGTTGTATAATTATTTAAAAACGTACACATATTGTAATATTTAAATTTATTTAATTTTGATTCAATTATTTTATTAATTTTGTTGCAAAACAAATAAAAAATAGACACTTCATTTAGAAACGAAACTACATTTATCAATGATCTTATATCATACCGGCTATAGATTTGAAAAACATTATTTCGCGATTTCAGCTCAAGAAATCATCCCTCTTCCCCTACATCATATTGATTTTTCTTCAATTATAAAATGTATTTTGTAAAAATAGAAGATAAATGTGTTTTTTGTAATCACGTTATCTTTGAATAATTTTATCTGTTTGTCGCCACGATTTCGTCCGTAACTTTTTTTATTATAAGTAATAGAAAAAATCTAATGTGGCCAGCACAATACCTTCCGTCAATCCTGCGTATTATGTACGAATTCCATACATAAATTTTCTTGCAAAAGATTATAAATTTCCAGTAATATTATTTCATGCAAATGGCAATTGACACTGACATTTTCTTCTTCTTTAGCTTTTTGCATTCGTTAGGGGTTGCTATTTTTAATTTTTTTCTTCCATTCATTTCTATTTTGCTGGTCATCCTCACGTCAAAATTTTTCATTCAAAATTTCTTTTTTTGATATTTTATGATTCCTTTTCTCGACAACTGAATTCCACACCCCTGATAATAAATAAACCACATGAAATAAGAAAATCATGAAATTTTGAATGAAAAATCATGACATTTGTCAGTTATGGACGTAATTATTAATAGCTGTCATTTTGACACGGGTCCACATATTTGCTTGCCAAAGTCAACAAAATCACGTCACTGCACGCGCCCCACACATAAATTTTCTTACAAAAGATCCTATATTTCCAGTTAAATTATTTCATAAACAAACTATGCGAATTGCACTTGACACTAACATCTTCTCTGTAGTTTTTCCCATTTGTTAGGGGGTCGCTATTTTTTATTTTCTTCTTCCACTAATTTTTGTTTTGTATGTCGTCCTCATTCAGTTCCTTTTTTCTCCTTTCATATTATATTTGGTCTTCCTATGTTTCTTCTACCTTCTGTTATAAGCTATTCATTCTTCCAATATACTCATCTCTCCTCGTGACATGTTCAAACCAATGTAATCGTCTCTATTATATCTTTCTAGAAACGCCCAACACTAGAATTATTTCCCTTATTATTTCATCATTTATTTTTTATTGATATTGACATCTGTCAATATGAATTACCTGAATATATTAGCAGTTTCCATGGTTAAGTTAGCACAGCTGGCTGATTTATGATATTTTATAATTATTATAATCTTTATAATTCTTTAACTCTATATCTGTTGAATATGAAATATAAAATGCAATCAAATCGTATAGAGAATAATATATTCTTTAAGTTATAATAAAATTTAACTGAGTTTTTCAAGAAAAACTGTTAAAATCTTCAATTGAGGATACTTCCGGTTGACCAATTATAACCAAAATCTAATCAAGTCTGCATGTGGTTGTACGGAAGCGGAATATGCAAAAATTGTAATTTTTGGAATTCTAGTATTGGAGATATCGTGCACGAAACCGCGGTCACACACACACACATACACACACATACACGCACACACACGAACACACACGCACACACGAACACACACACGCACATACGAACACACACACACACACACATCCAGACATCATCGTAAAAATAGTAAAATCGTATTGTAAAGACCCTAAAACGTGCTTATTCAATGAAAACTCACCACCGAATTTTTTGACCAAAGACAATACTTTCCTTACCTATAGGTGACGGAAGGTAAAAATGATTCATATAACTTTTATTATTTTAAATATACTATTTTATGCCAGCTGTAGGTATTTTGTATAAAGTCAGGTTTACAAGGTTTGGAAACATTTCTAACTTTTAATATTAATGTCTCTACATGCTATTATACAGCAATTTAAAATAAATTATTGTCCGTTTCATTGTTATAGTCTAAACGCATATTTAATAATTTCAAACAAGAATTCGCCCCCTGTTGTAAATAATGGTTCGGAAATATTTCTAACTTTTAATATTAATGCCTCTAATTGCAAATATACAACAATTTTAAATAAATTATTGTCCGTTTCATTGTTATAGACTAAACGCATATTTAATAATTTCAAACACGAATTCGCCCCATGTTGTAAATAATAGTTTGGAAATATTTCTAACTTTTATTGTTAATGTCTATAATTGTAATTATATAACAATTTTAAATAAATTATTGTCCGTTTCATTGTTAAAAAATGTACGTAAACCGGTTAATTCAGCAGGCTTAAAACCCGGTTTGAGTAACCGGTTTGGCAACTATTAAACAATCCTTGAAATTGATTTTAAAACCAAAATTATTTACTGGTGTCAGTATCTTATTTTTCACGTATTTGTTTTTACATTTGATAAAAAACTTACAAGTTGACTTAATTTTGCATTTTGAATGTTTTTACTTGTAATATACATTTTTATAATAATAAAATAACAATAGAATCTCACATTCAGTGGCATTTTATGTAAGGCAGTATTTTAAATCAATTAATTTAGCTGGCTTAACAACCGGTTTCGATAACCGGTTTGGCAACTATTTCAAATGAATTTGTTGTTGAACCACGTGACCCCACCTAATCTATTTCGTCCAATCCTAGTCTTCTTCCTCAAAGTATTGAATTCTGGGAATGAACGCCACGTAATGGCAATAAACAATGACGTAGACACGTGTTCCGTGATACAAAAACTGATAAGAAAGGAAAAACTGATGAAACAGTACCAGAAATATGATAATAATTGTTGTTATGTTTTTATGATTATCGTGATTTAGTTTTTGAAGTCGTACCAAACCTGAATTCAACATATTTCAAGCAGAATTTTTTATAAAACACGTGATTTTGGTTGAACTGTTTAGTGCATGTTTGCAGAATTTTGTTTTGAACGGTGAGTCTAAAATGAAAATTTTCTTTTGGAATTTTATTGAGTTGTGTATGAATAGCAAAATTTTCTTTTATATTTTTATGTCTACCAATATTCAAACGATGTAATTTGTGTTAATAGAAATAATTTCAATGAATATTATGTGCTCTGGTTTTTTATTAATAAGGAATTGTGTTTATTTTTATGAATTTGGTCAAATTTAATGTTGATGTAGTTGTTATAATGTATTGATCTGATTATTGATCCAAATCTTGAAAAGTCTCGGTATATTTCAAGTATTAGGTACGGAAATTAATATTCCGGGTGGCGGCGGGTAGGGGTGAACATAGATATGTAACGCATATTAATTTAATGTATGCTCTTCTGTTCATTTTAAGGGAAAAACTATACGGTGCAAATTTGTTCAGAATTGAAATTGTTAAAATTCTAAGTTTAAAAATAATTTTTTTCCTCCCACTACCCTTGGTAAATGTCCACGTTTCAAGGTCCCTAGAATCCAATTTTAAAATATTCATAATGATGTCTGTGTATGTGTGTGTATGGATTTTCTTTACACTCTATCACAAATACTATCGTTCAGAAAATTTTGAAACCTTGTATTTCTATCTTAATCTAATATGGTAAGAACTCAGTAGATTATAGGTGGCTACCTATGTGAAAATAAACAAAATTTAACAATGTTAATATCAACAAAGTATACATTTGTTTGTTATTTATTATTACGTACTTATTATTTACTTATTTATCTATTTATTTATTTATTATTTATTTTCACATAGCCCCCTAGAATATTTGACTTTTTTCATATACAAATAAAAACTAATACATTGTTGAAAAGAGAAAAGAATGGCGGTTTATATTTTAGTAAAATAATTATAGGTTGCTATTTAAAAAATCTGTTGTGGCCAGCACAATACCTCTCGCCACTTTCTTTTTTGGTTACATAAGTATAGGGCGCGAACAGTCATGTTACATTGTTGGCCTTGACAAGCAATGTGGGGGCCCGTTTCAGAATGATAATTAGTCAGTATGTTTCATTCAGAATTTCAAGATTTTCTAAATACACGTAGTTAATTTGTCACCAGGAGTGTGGAATTTACTTGTCGAGGAAAATAAACCATATGGAATTGGAAAATCACTAAATTTAGAATGAGAAATTATGATACATCTATATACATAATTACTAGCTATCATTCTGACATGAGTCCCCATATCTGCTTGTCAAGGCGCCCTATTGTATTTAACATTTCTTGTATACCTACATTCTACACCAAAAATTGTACTTACATATATCTATTCCTTATATTTAGATTGTTTAATTTTAAATTCATTATATGAAGAAATTTTGTCCTCTTCTAATTTTTCGAAATGTTTCCAATTCATTGTCAGGATTGACTGAATTTTTGAAGGATATATGTAATAGACCTATAATCTTAAATATTTAACTACTAATACATTAAGAAATAATATAATGTATATGTACTTCCCAGAAAAACTCTTTAGTACTATCTATGAATTTCTGACACTGACATTTATCTGTCAGTTACAAACAGTTCAACCACAAGTTCAACTGGTCAACTATTTTCCATGGCATCCTTTCGGCTGTAAAATTTATTATAACGTTATTTTATTTATTATATTTCTTTTATCTCTAAATCCATAGAATATATAATAAAATATTTAAATGTATCAGATAAAGAATTTAATTTTCTTTAATATTACCAAGAAAAATTTTCAAAAAATATTATTTAGAAGATTTTTTTTCAAGAATCTTCTACTTCCGGTTGTCCAATTGTTACCAAAACCTTTTCAGATCTTCCCATGAATGTCCGATTGGAAAATACGTAATTAAACAATTTTTAAGTCTTATAGTTTTTGAGTAATCGTCCTTCCAACATCCTACATACATACACACACACACACACACACACACACACACACACACACACACATACATCCACACACACACACACACACACACAGACATCATCGTAAAAATGTGAAAATCGGATTGTAGGGACCTTAAAACGTGCTTATTCAATAAAATATGGATATGTGATTTTTAGCATGAATGCAATACCTCTCTTAGCGAGAGGTAAAAATAAAAGTTGATAGTTGTATCTTGTAAACCTGACTTTCGAGCTGACTTTATAAAAAATATCTATATCTGCCATCAAACATTATATTTAAAATAATAAAAGTTTTAATATGAGCCATTTTTTACCTCTCGCTAAGAGAGGTGTTGGATTCATGCTAAAAATCGCATATCCAGATTTTATTGAATAAGCGCGATTTAAGGTCCATAGAATCCGTTTTTAACATTTTTACAATGCTGTCTGTATATGTGGATGTGTGTGTGTGTATGTGTGTGTATGTGTGTGTGTTAGGTTGTTGCAGACACGATTTCTCAAATTTTATAAGACTAAAGACCTGTTTGACTACGGATTCCTCAATCTAACAGTAATGGAAAGAGTTGAATAGGTTCTGGTAACAATTAGATAACCGGAAGTGGTAGTTTCTAAAAAAAAAATCTAAATATTATTTTTTGAAAGTTTGTTACACAAATATTAAAGATAATTAAATTCTCAATCTTACACACATTTAATTTTTTTTATTATATCTCGTATAGGTTTGGAGATATAGTATATAATAATAATGAATAATCTGTTATAAAAAATCTCGTTGTCCAAAAAACAGTTGCGATATTTTAATTTTTGTAATTCACAAATAAATGCAAAATGTCATTGTCAGATATTTCTGGGAGGTATGAGTACATTTAATATTACAGGGTGAGTCACCGAAATCGCCGTCTTCGATATTTCCCTTGTCGTTAGAAATACAGCATAAGTTTATTAACATAATTTATTCGTCTACTCAAGGAGCATAACGTAAAATTATTTTCACATATACAGGGTGTTGCATTACGGCTC
Organism: Harpalus rufipes; assembly: GCA_951394225.1. Classification (NCBI taxonomy): domain Eukaryota; kingdom Metazoa; phylum Arthropoda; class Insecta; order Coleoptera; family Carabidae; genus Harpalus; species Harpalus rufipes. Next base: position 86,215,481 of record OX596274.1, read on the forward strand.
GGCGAGAATTGTTTGTCTTTTTTTAAATAGAACACCCTATATATTTTTATATATTTTGAATTGTATTTTATTCACCTATACGAACATATGAATTTTGTTTTAGTTTTCCACGGCGTTGCCAAGTTATTCCGTTTTTTCTCTAAAAAAGACCGAATACACGCATTGCTTTATAAAGGCTTACTGAAGTTATTTTAATAGTAAGAATTAAGAATTTTCTTTTCTGTATAACTGTAATTATACTCTATGTTCTGACTTTTTTTTTAAAAAATATAATTATACAGGCTGTTCTATAAAGCGAATCAAATGTGCTCAATTTCAAATGACCATAACTCGTCATTTTCAAATGGAACACCCTATATTTTATTATTCAGTTGTGTGTATTTTTGTATTATCTTCATATGTTATTGAGGGTATCCTATGTCTAAAACCAATAATTTTGGAGATTTTAACCATTTTTCTCTAAATTTATATTTTTACTTAAAAATTAAATCTAGTATGCAATACCAATGATATTGTTTTTTGAATAAGAAACAGTTGCAGTAATGAATGTAGTTTCATTAGCCAAGTTATTATTAATAACAATGGGATTAAGTAAATTAATGTATTAATATGAGTCTCTCGCAAGAAGAACTTACGAATATGGTGTACGCACTTAGAAAAGCGGAAAGAAACTCTCTTTTGTCGTACTGAACATGACCAGTTCTTTCAAACCTTTCCCTTAGCTTTTCAAAAGAACGCGGATTTGGATGTCGTCTTCCCGGAAACCGTTGTGCATAAATTCTTGATGCCAAAAGAGGGTTTGTTGCCGCTTCTTCAAGTGTGTACACCATATACGTAAGTTCTTCTTGCGCACTCTCCACGCCAGCATTGAGTGCCCGTGAGGTGACGCCTGGCCTGACCAGCATACACCATATTCGTAAGTTCTTGCGAGAGACTCATATTAATAAATTAATTTACTTAATCCCTCTGTTATTAATAATAACCTGGCTAATGAAAATTCTATCATTACTACAATTGTTTCTTATTCAAAAAACAATATCAATGGTATACTAGATTGAATTTTTAGTTAAATATATAAATTTAGAGAAAAATGGTGAAAATCTCCGAAATTATTGGTTTTAGGCATAGGATACCCTTAATAAAATATGAAGATAATACAAAAATACACACAACTGAATAATAAAATATAGGGTGTTCCATTTGAAAATGACGAGTTATGGTCATTTAAAATTGAGCACATTTGATTCGCTTTATGTTCAATAAAGCGAATCAAGCGAACAGCCTGTATAATTATATTTAAAAAAAAATATGTCAGGACATAGAGTATAATTACAGTTATACAGAAAAGAAAATTCTTAATTCTTACTATTAAAATAACTTCAGGAATCGTTTATAAAGCAATGCGTGTATTCGGTCTTTTTTAGAGACAAAAACAGAATAACTTGGCAACGCCGTGGAAAACTAAAACAAAATTTATATGTTCGTATAGGTGAATAAAATAAAATTGAAAATATATAAAAATATATAGGGTGTTCCATTTAAAAAAGACAAACAATTCTCGCCGAGCCGTAATGCAACACCCTGTATATGTGAAAATAATTTTACGTTATGCTCCTTGAGTAGACGAATAAATTCTGTTAATAAACTTATGCTGTATTTCTAACGACAAGGGAGATATCGAAGACGGCGATTTCGGTGACAGCCTGTATATATGCGTTTACATTGGAAAATCAGGTTTTCTTGCGTAAAAGTTCCCAAATTATTTTAGACAAAAATACTTCAAATTAATGTTGTAGAGAATTAAATTCTGCTCCCGAGTTATTTAAGAATTTATTTTTGACTTAATAACCGAGAAAATCAATTTTTTTTTTTAAATTGCTGATTTATAGCGATAGCCATGCAACTCAAACAAAATTTGTCCACCATTTTATAATCTGAAGCTTTTCTTCTTGAGAAAACTGTTCCATACTTTCAAAGAAATATGTTATTGAAGAAAAATCACAAACCTTTTTTGACAGTTAAGATGGCATATAATTGTTCGTAATTTTGTTTGAGTTCCATGGCTAGCGCTATAAATCAGCTATCTCCAAAAAAAATTTAAATTGATTTTCTCGGTTATCAAATGTCAAAAATAAAATATTATTACTAACTTGGGTGCAGAATTTAATTCTCTACAACGTTTATTTGAAGTATTTTTGTCTAAAATAATTTGGGAACTTTTGCGCAAGGAAAAACCGATTTCTCCATGTTAAACACCTATGGCCAGGTTTTTACATATTTTACACTGTATATATATTATTGTATTATTAATTAAATACGTATTTAAATTATAGATATGTTAATATTACATATATCCTTAAGAAATACCGTTAATACCGTCAATGAATTTGAAAACAGAGATATAATTTCAATTATTTGTGTGTATAAATGTTAAATTCGTTACTTATAGGGCGCGAGCAGTCATGTGACTTTGTTGGCCTTTGCAAGAAGATATGAGGATCCGTGTCAGAATGATGGCTAGTAGTTATTTACATAGATGTCACAATTGTCATATGTCATAATTTTTCATTAAAAATTTTCTAAATATTCTGATGTTTATTTGTCATCCATAATATGGAATATACTTGTCGAGAAAAATAATCCACATGGATTTGGAAAATCATAATGTTTTGAATGAAAAATTATGATACTTGACACATATGTACATTACTACTAGCTGTCATTTTGACACGGGCCCCCATATTTGCTTGCCAAGGCCAACATAGTCACATAACTGCTCGCGCCCTATACAACATAAATGAAAATTGCGAGAGGTATTGTGCTGGCTACAACAGCTTTTTTCTATTACTTATAATAAAAAAGTAAAAGGGGGGGGGGGTGCGTCTTCTCAGACTCATTGTATACATTCATACTTGCATAGAAACTTATATACTTATATACATACATACATTCAAAGGGGGCCCGTACTTTCATATTTCTAAGATAATTTGATAATATACTAACCATATTCCGGGAACTGGTTAGTGATTGAAACTTCCGAACATAGGACTTTATAATCCAAGAGTCGATACTTGGAATAGTTCAAATCTAGTTACTAGTCAATAAGGTCTACCTGAAACAGTTTTATCTGTATTGTGCCTCTGTGCGTGAAATATTTACACTAGAATAACTAAGCATTTGAAAAGTGGTGCATTTTCCACTTGTATAACCACCCGACGGACAGGGTGGTGCACAATGAATTTGCACTATTTTTAACTAAATATGCTTTCGAAATATCAAATTGAAGCAAATTTCAAATACTTTTGAAACCATTTAAAAACTGTTGGATAAAATATCGCATGATACATTCATTATATAAATCAAGTGTCTTGTGTAATGAAGATACGTTCGCCGTACGAAATTTTATCCAACAGTTTTTGAAATGGTTTAAAGAACACCACAAACTAACAATTATTATTTAATAGGCAGACCTTTGGCTGATCTGAGATGTCAAGAAACTTGGAGTATTTGGATGCAGCTTTCGATTTCAACACTGCATATCTTCTAAGGCAGCTTTTCTGAAGGATAACTGAGCTCCAGATAAATCTTCTACGACGTGGACGACAACCAATGGATAAACTGGTAGGAACTTTAATTTTTTATAAAATATTTTGTTGTCATAATCAACCATGAGAACTTGTAGTCAAAGGATTATGACGATATACCTTAATTATTAACTTTTGTTCTCATATTCAACCATGAGAACTATAGTCATAGATTATGTCTATATGCCTAATTATAAACTTGTTCTCATATTCAACCAAGAGAACTTATAGTCAAAGGATTATGACTATATGCCTAATTATTAACTTGTTCTCATATTCAACCATGAGAACTTATAGTCAAAGTATTATGACTATATGCCTGATTATTAACTTGTTCTCATATTCAGCCATGAGAATTTAGTCAATGAAATATGAATAAATGTCTAAATATTATCTTGTACTCAAATTCGATTTTGAGTAATGCATTGAAAGAAATATAACTTTCATGAATGTTTGTATAATATTCAAACAATTTAAAATTGAAATGTCGACTGTTTATCAATAAAATCAATATCTGGAAACATTGAATTATCATATATCTTTCAGGAATCGGACATCAAGAAGACTAAAATAATATTAGATTACAAATTGTACTACTCAAAAGTGAATAGAGATTTAAAATAATTTTTTCGTTTTAAATATTGATACAAATAAACATAAGTAATAATTTGCTATCATAAATAAAACTTTTTTGTGATATACCTATTCACTTTTGAGTAGTTTAGTTTTAAGTACTTTGAAATGTATTTTCAGGTCTTAATTAAACTTTGGCTCATCGCGCCGTTGAGCAAACACGCGTTTTCTTTAAATATTAAAAATAAATTGATAAAATTGAAGTGCATTCCCTACCGATAATTCATCATAAAATCGTGCGTTTTGATTGCCCAGACGGCATCTAGGGAGAGTGAATGTGAAAAAAAAAATTGTATGAATTGGTGTGTCGGGGCATGCTTGCTGTCAAATGGTGAGAGAATCAGGAAGTAGGGGGTGTGAGATTCGAAACTTGTTTGTGGGTTCGGGTTTCCTTATTTCTTTTTTATTATTATTAACATTGACGGTTAGTGGGATGGTTAGGTAGGGTTCGTGCGCGATTTCCATAATTGAGTGGACTGATATGTATAGTAATTCACAACGCCATGTGAAACCAGTTGTTTATTCTGGTGGATCGCTTCGCACTTGTGTGAATGTTTCTAGGGACAGTTTAATTCTTTTGTACCAGTGCTGACCATCGTTCGTACTGGCCGCTGCTCTAGATTGGACGCTATAACCGCTAGACTCAAATGAGAAAAGTTTTAAACAAACCTGAATGCTTACACAGGAAGCTCTCTTATGGCGTTATGTGCTCTCCTCATCCGGAGGCAACGTAATCATCGTTTAATTTTAATGGCACCGAATTATTAAAGACAAAGTAAAGTTTTTCTTTGATTTAACTTTGTTTGAGCACACGGGTTGATCGCGTTCGGTGTTAGGTGTATCGGGAATGGCCGGGCGATGCCATCGGGAGTAGCTCTTTATTGCATCCAAGCCGTGGAATATCACTTAATTGCTTCCCTTGTCCTTAATTGGCTCGCGTGTGTAGGCCGTAAACCCTAGGGGTCGCGACTGGGGTCGGCAAAATCCCCACGTTAACCACGTGAAAACTACCCCCGATGTTTTCACTTTTTGTCTTAGGTCGTATATCTCTCTCTCACTTCATCTTAGCTTAGCATAGTCTAAATATAAGATAGCTTGCGTAGACATAAGATAGCTTAGATATAAGATAGGCAAGGGTTGTTTTTGCTTTTTGAGAGAGAGAGAAAATTAACATAACTTACCATTTTTAGATTTGCTTTTGTTTGAAAGAGATATTAACGTAAGATAGGATTTTTGCGCACTTCATAAACTTAATTTGGGGGGAACTACAATAGTTTAAGTTAGATTATAAGGTAGTATTGTATACAGAATTGTATTTATTTAATAAATGGTATATATAGGGAGCGTGGGTGGCATTGAGGGTGGTGTCTCCCTATATATACCATTTATTAAATAAAGCGTTTCATTTATAGTTTTAAGATAGTTATAAATTAAAAGAATTCCCCACCGCCGCTGTTGCCGATATTGCAGTGCCGATTGCAATGCGTCTCCATGGCTTCCTCTGCATAAAGACTTCTTTAAAATGTTTGTACAATAAAACAATCTTTTAATTCTGTTTATTTTTATTTAAACCCATCACATTAGTTTTAATGTTAGGTAGTTTTAGTAAAAATTGTAGTTATTATTAAGTATTTTGACGCGATCAGGACAAAGTTAGATTTTAAGTGTTTATTGTGAACGAAGCTTTGTATTAATAAGTATTATATATTTTGGTTAGTGGGTGGTTGAGGCGGTAACACCAAAAAATATATAATATAATTAATATAAAGGTTCGCAAACGGTCTGAAAACCGAATAAGAAATCTTGTACCTTTAACAATGGGAACAAGGAGCCTTATTTGGGGATGCCAAGTTTTAGTTTGTTAAATTAGACAATAAGTATTGTAAACGGAACTCTAATATATTATTTATTTGGGCGGTTTTCGTCTAAAAATATATAATATTAATTTAGAGTTTCGTATCAGTTATAAAACTAAAATGTTTGTTACTAAATAAAATTATTATGATTATTTTATTTGTTGTTAATTATTTTGCATCTTTATTCTGTAAATAAAAGTTAAATCTCCAGATAAACTTTTATTTGCAGAATAAAGATGCAAAATAATTAACAATAAATAAAATAACCATAATAATGACAATTGTAACAAATGTTTTAGTTTTATAACTAAATCCTGTATGGCACTTTTATAAATTGTTAATAGATTTGTTAACAAATTTAGTGGGAAATAATTATGAACAGAATTTTTAAACTCGAAATCTTTTACGATTCATTTGTTATATTTCTGTTCATAATTGTTACTAACTTTGTTAACAAATCTGTTAACTATTTATGATTGTCAAACAGTCCTTTGTAATAATGTCAATAAACTTTAATTTTTATAAGATATAAAGTCTTGTAATTTCTTTACAATACAAATATATTTTTATATTAGACAATGTAATTTCTTATAATACAAATATATTTTATATTAAAAATTGATTTTTTTTCTAAGTCCCTACACGTATATAGTTTTTAAAACGGCCACCAGTTGGCAGCACATGTCGATTAGTATAGAGTAAAACCGACCAAAAAATATTTTTTTGTGTACATAACGACGTACATACATAATTTTCAATAGCCTTTAGTGTTTAGACTAATTAAAAACGGGATGTTATGTCCATTTTGTATTAGGGCTTACAGGTAGCATCCATGTATCTGCGTCTGCTACCTGCTAAATGAATTTTTTCTAAGTCCCTGTACGTATGTAGTTGTTCAAACAGCCACGTTGCAAGTGTTCATACATTAAAATAACTGAAAATTGCCAAAATATAAAAAATCATAAGATTTTTTGCAATTGTTTGTATTCGTTTTCATTACGTGGTGAATTATAACATCCATGTATCCGTTTAACGTTTTTAGACCCTGAAATATACATCCCACCGATGATTGAAAATTCAAAATAGGCCTTAATTAAAACGTGTACCAGAAGTAGGTGCTGCCAACTAACGGTCATTTTAGGAACTATTTAAAATTATGAATGTACGTATGTATGTTTACACATCCATAAGTACATAATTTAAATGTGTAGTTGTAGTAGGTGCTGCCACCCAACGGCCAATTTCGGAACTATTTAGAATCCTGTATGTACGTATATATAAACACAGCCTTATTTCTGATTGCCCCATATTTTATGCGCAATGCTTTACGATAGGTGCTGCCCTCTAATGGTAGTTTGAAGAACTATATACTTATAGGGATTTAAAAATTTACAGAATTCATCCCCTAATTAGAAGGAATAAAAAAAATAGACAAAATGTATTTTAATTTATATTTTATTATGTAATATATTGTACATTTACATGAAATACAACAATGTAAGATACAAAAAACAATAAATACAAGTAAAATTTAAATAAACTATTATTCAAACATTCCAATTTATAATTTTTCAGGATAAGGGTAAGTATATTTATACATAAATATATACGAATAAGAATAAAATTAAGCTATAAACATAATAAAGACAACAATGTATTATAAATAAAGAATAAAAATTACTTTAACTAATACAAGATTTTATTTAACAACCCCTTATTTATTCCAGAGGAAAATAACACAACAAAGAGACAGGGAAGTATGTACAGTTGATTCAGCTTAATTAGGACAACAGGGTATGAGAAGTATGAGAACTCTATTATGCATATTGATACTGTTGTAAAATTTGTTCAACTTTTTTAAAAAACAAGCTGTCAAATTTTAATTAGTGAATTTTTAAACCCTTGGCCCTACGCCCTTGAAACTTAAATATGTTGTTCTACGACCCCGACATTTCAAAGGATGCTAAGGGAACGCGAAATTTCAAGGAAATCGCTGAAAACCCAGCCGTTTCCAAGATACGAGCCCTTAAAGTTTTTTCAAAGGGTTTAATACTTAAATACGTTAATTAAAAGGGATAAAAGACCGGAAAATAGCGTATCGGGAGGATGTGAACCAGCCCTTTCCATTGACTTACACAGAATTGGTGAAAACCCTTTGGTTTCCAATATATTTGCCCTTCAAGTTTGTGGCGAAGGGCCTACGCTAACTCCGGAACTAAAAGAGCTAAAAAGGCCGGACAAGTTTTATTTGCCTTCCTTGGACTTGCATAATAATATATTTATCCTTCAAATTCATGGCGAAGGGCTTGCGCTAACTCCGAAACTAAAAGGGCCAGAAGGGCCGGACAAGTTTTTTTAAACTTACTTGGACCTACATAATTGAAATCCGTGCCCAAATTTCCCCGAAGGGCTCAAATAAGCCCTAAGCCCTTTGAAAAAGGGCGGACTCCTCTCGGATAGTTGTTTTCGTACCTACAGAACTTAATACTAAAGGATAGGATAGGAAAATTCGGAAAAATCCTTAAATATTAGGATATTTCCCTGTCCCTTTTGTTATTACATAGGAAAGGTAAATAAACAACTCTTTTATTTATTTATTCACATAAAAAGATATCTGTTATCTTTATCCAGTGTCGTAGTTGCCGTATCCTATCGCTGGGTGTAGGACGGCCCTTCGTAGAACCTGAAAGCAAACATAAACATTGTTTATTTTGTGCGCCAAAATATAAAAAATGTAATCAATTAACACTTAATTAGTGTTAGTTGTTACGTTATAATATTAATATTATGTTTTTAAAATGAAGACTTCAGTTCCTTTCTGACTTTGGTGAAGTGAACATGGGGAGTGCATGTGAATAATCGTGTATTACGATAGTGTAGTGTTGATAAGAGCCGAAAAACTTAGTAGTTTTTATTACAATCATTCTCTTATTCAATTTATAGTTCGCGATATAAATAAAAGTATTAGAATTTACACTAAAACTATATTTCTTTGATCATTATCAGAGTATATTTTTAACTTAGTTTTATTAAGTACTGTAATTGTCAATTTAATTGGTGCGAGTGTTGTGTAATGAGTTCTTGAAAGTGTACACATATTCTAGGCAGTATAAATCGCCGAAGACAATACAGTTCAGAGATGAAGTGCTAGCGGACGATATGTTGAGAAAATTCGCCAAGTAAGAACTAAAATTAAAAATATTGTTTATAGCCATTAAAAATTGCGTTTGCTGAAATCCATTTCACCCGACTGAAATATCTATAACATCGTGTGTTACATGAAACGAAAGAAAATTTCATACTCAATCCAAATTTTCATCGCCCTTTATTCTAACTTTAACCGTGTAGGAGTGGTTTCATTTTTACAATTATATTTCAACATCTCAAAGCGTATTACATTATGTTCACATACATCATCACAAACACATATTACATACATATTATTCGAAGGGTACAAGAAACGAAATAACTATATCCAAACATTACTGAATTTTATTCCAGCGATTCATACATTCTAAAAATAAGTATACATTATACAAAATAACCTCCTACATTAAAATTTGAGAAGTACAAATGGCTATTTCTTTTAGTTTACGAGATATTAATTTTTAAACTTGCTATTTTCAAAGATGTACACGTCTTGAAACTAGCATTACTGAAAACTTTTTCAACGATTCATACATTCTAAATCTAAGTCTATATATAGTAAATAAATTCCTTGTTATCATTTTGAAAAGTATAAGTCGCTATATCTTATTTTTAAAGTTGCTATTCAATTAACATATACACGACTTGAATCTTTTTAAAATTAAGTATACAAATTACAAGTAAATACTAAAATTAAAAATCTTGTTTGTTGCCATCAAAAATCGCGGTAGTTAAAATCCGTTTCAGCCTGCTTAAAAATCTGAAATATATGTGTACATATAGATAATTTAATTTTACAGGGTTCGTGTTTATCAAAATGAAGAATTAACATCTGGTCCATATACAAGATCACAAGAAATATCTACCACAGAGTAACTCACCATTGATGAGTACTTCAGGTTACAATGTTGGGACTCCAAGTCTCGAAGTCTGCAACACCAGGATGTCGGCTTTTCACACAGCTGCATCTGAAAAGAACATACATAATTGATAAATTGGTATAATAAAAATATTTGTAGTATAACTGTAATTATTCTTATTTATTCTAACTTGAGGTGACGCCTGGTAAGCGCCCGCACGGTACAAATATTTTATCTTTACCGATATCTGTGTACGAAGCAGATTGGCACACCCAGAAATAGGTATAATATGGAAATTGTATATGTACCTTTATTATTAGGCTTTAAGTACTAGAATTTTTTTTTGTACGATGTGTACCTTACCTTATACCTATATACTCACAAATAAAAAAGTTATTTTGAATGGCCCGTTTCTCAGTGTCACCCTGTATACCTAAGCTGTGCAACAAAACGTGGAACATATAGTTTAATAGAATTTTAAAAACGTGCGAAAATTATCCCTCTTGTACATTTTAGAGCAAAAATACAAGAATGAAAAGTTGTTTAAAAATATTTTTTAATTTAAAAGTTTTCATTTGTTCCGCGTTTCGTTTAACAGCCTGTATATAAATTTTCATAATTGAATTTCTCGGTTTCTTTAATAGATAATATTTTATTAATTATGAATAATTCATACATTTTTAATGATTTGCAAATAAAATCATATTATATTTTATGACAATTGGTAACGAATTCATATTTATTACTTTCGATTATTATATTGTTACAGAGTATTGTAACAGAGAGAAGAATTGTGGACTTGGACGAACTGCATCAGGAGTCCTGGGCTGGTTGCATCTCATATGAATCCTGATTTTAGCGTTGGAAATGGTCGCATTATTGCAGAGCATCGCACCATAAAACAACCCCAACATGTTATGGTGCACATCGCATTTTTATTTGTATGATTTATGTAAATAAATAAATAAAAATTCACCTTACAACATGTATATAAAGTATATAACTATAACCATAATAACGTGAAAATCATATGTCATTATACAACATATATATATACATGTTCATTTTCATATTTGTATATTCTTAAGATCTTTTCAGAGTGTATTATATTTACGTTCACATATACCACGAACGCACGTAACACATATATCATTTGAATAGTATAAGAAACGGGAGGGCCTAAGTCCACATTATGAACATTTTTTAGATTCGTTTTCAGACAGTCAAATTTATTTACATTAACTAGTACTTATACATATAAAGCAATCTGAAGCCAAATATGAAAACTACAGATTGCTATTTCTTCAATTTACAAAATAGTAATTTTTAAAGTTGCTGTATTCAGTAGGCATATATAATATTTATATTAAAATAAACATAAAAACAATTATGCTAGGTATTAAATGCATAATTCTAAAATAAACCTCTAAGTGCAAATTAAAAGAAAAGTTGCTATCACTCTCAGTTTTTGAAATATTTAATTTAAAGTTGTTTTAGTTCTAGTTAATAGTCTTATACCGTAACAAACATGATTGAATTTTTTTCAGTGAATTAAACATTCTGAAATTATGATTATTCATACAGAAAATAAACCTTTAAATCCAAATTTGTACAACTACACATCTTGAAATAAAATTAACTTCCTGAAAATTTGGAAAACATAATTTACTATTTCACTTAGTGTTTGATATATTTAATATTAAATTTACTATACACATGTCTTGAAACAAGCATTGCTGAAATTATTTTCAGTGGCTCCAAAATTTAAAAATAATGTATGTATTTTATTTATATTAGACTTGAAAAAGAAATTGTACAAAGTTAAAATTTCATTGTATCGTAAATATATCTTTATTTAGTACCCTGGTGCATTCAAAAAAATTTCGCGCTATTTCTACATTCATAAAATTCAAAATATCCTGAACAAATTACCTAATGCATAAGAAGCGATTATTATTTATAAATGACTCATTATTATTTAATTATTGACTTGTACTTCTAGGGGCAAATTATCTAACACCCTGACTATTACATGGATTAATTCTTTCAGTTTGTTGCAGTGCTAGTGTAAAGACGTGTGTATGGTGTGCTGTGAACACGAGGACGATTTCCTGGTGCTTGGAGAGAACGTTAGGATACCTGCAGGACTTGGAGTTATATCCATAGGTTTCATTTATTCAAAGTGAGTTTTTTTTTAAATGTTGTACTACTTTATAGTTGTATTCTTTATTCGATATATTAACCATTAATTCCGAGGTATTATTCTAATAGATATAAGCTATATTTAAATAATTGCTCATACTATATCGAAAATAGTTTGCATTAATTGATAATTATTTAATATTCCAACCATATACAGTCTTCTAACATTTTATTCCCTAAATATCTATGTAGCACCGCATATAGTTTTATAGCATAGATATTATTTATAAACAAATGTTTTCCTATATCATACATATTTACTACATGTATACGTAAATATGAATGTGTACGATATTACGACAAATAGTAACATCATTTTTTTATTGGTGTACTTACGTAACTTATACTTCAGTATTGAAATATTTTAATATCGTACACATTAAACAATATAATCTATAAGTAATTGAAATATTTATACATTCTTTTCATTAATATTGAATATCTCGCACTTCCCTTCACATTAATATATTTTGTTAATAATTATTATTCAAACAATTCTTAATAATCTGCAAATAAAATATTTCCTATGACCATTGCATCTCTGTGTTTGTACCTTATTAAATTGCGGATAATACTGTGGTAAACCAGCCTATACCTATACAAATTCATATTTGTTGCATTCCAATATATTTTCTTTTGTTACAGAAAGATAAGCTGTACCTACACTTAGACAGACGATGCTGTAAGGTGCCTGAGCGAGTTGCAGTTCAGGATTCCTGATTTTAGCGTTGGAGATTGGCACATTTTTGCAGAGCATCGCACCCCAAAACAACCCCAATATGGATTTTGTACACTCTCACCTCAAGTCGTTATTTATAAAATTTATGTAAAATAAACAAATAAAACTTCAACTCACACCAATAAAGTATATGATCTAATTGTAAAGTGAAAAGTTATCGACTCTGCTAATAAAAACTTTATGAACATATGCCTAAGACACATACATACATATTAGCATATTTAAATAACAGAGAATAAAATCATGTCATTATAAAATATTTATTTTCATTTTCATAATTATATTTCAACATCTCAAAGAGTATTACGTTATGTTCACATACATCAATATCACAAACACATACACATTATATACTTATTATTTGAAGGGAACAAGGAACGATAGAGTTAAGTCCAAACATTACTGAATTTTTTTTTCATGCGATTAATGCATTCTGAAAATAAGTATACATTATACAAAATAACCTCCTACATCCAAATTTGAAAAGTACAAATGGCCATTTCTCTTAGTTTACGAAATATTAATTTTTAAACTTGCTATTTTCAAAGATGTACGCGTCTTGAAACTAGCATTACTGAATTTTTTTTCAGCGATTCATATAGTATAAAATTAAGTATACATATAGTAAATTCCTTATTATCATTTTGAAAAGTGCAAGTCGTTATATCTTCTTTTAATTTTCGTGACATTCATTTTTAAAGCTGCTATTTTCAATAAACATGTACGCGTCTTGAAACAAACATTACTGAATTTTTTTGGTCAATTTAAACCATTTGAAATTAAATATACATACAGGAAATTACTCCCAATATCCAAATTTGAAAAATAAGTCGCTATTTTTTTTTAGTTCTTATGTTATTCATTTTCAAAGTTACTATTTTCAATAAACCTGGAAATTAAGTATGCATATAGAAAATTACATCCTATATTCAAATTTGTAAAGTACAAGTACATATTTCTTTTAGTTTTCGTGATATTTATTTTCAAATTATATACTTCGTAAAATAAACATTACTGATTTTTTTTCAGTAATTCAAACTTTTTGAAATGATGTATAAATATAGTAAATTACCCTCTACATCCAAATTTGGAAAAAACAAATCGCTTTTAATATATTCATTTTATAAGTTCCTTTTTTCAATAGACATTTCTTGAAACAAGCATTACTGAAAATGTTTATAGCGATTCCAAAGTACTGAACATACGTTTACATATAGAAAATAACCCGATAAATCTAAATAAGATTAGGATAATTCACTATCACTCTTAGTTCTTGAACTATTTAATTTTAAAGTTACTATATACAATATAAAAATCACATACGTATTAATGGTATTTAAAACTTTAAAAATTCAGTATCTAGGAACTATGTAAGTAATTGGGATAGGGACTTAGCTCTATTTTTCTTTATCATTTGCATCCCTTACATACATACGAGCACACACTTGTAATCTAATACTTTGAGAAACTTCGATCGTTCTAAATAAAATATAGTTAAAGAAAAGCAGTTTTGTTTACATTATGATATTTATTAATAACACATTTAATTCTCTTCATACACCATTTGAAAAACACTTCATAATACATTCGCACTTTGTAAAATAGTCATTTGTGTATCTGGAGCGGAAAATAACACTTTGCGCTCATGACACACATATTTTTTTTCTACGTCCGTTGAAATAGATAATAAAAAAACTTTGGTTTCAAATCTTACTGTGAATAATTTCATTTTTCATTTATCACAACTAGAAAATTACATCCGCTTTGAACCAGAAAAACTACAAGTTGTTCTGTTAACTTTATTTATCAGTTTTCTGCTCTAAACTGACAGCTTTAAAAGCCTACTTTCAAAATGGATGTAGAAAAAATTACATTGTTTCACTTTGAAAGAAAATCATTTCATCGTTAAAAACGTAGGTACATACACTGTCACACTATTTATCATTAGTACACTCATACTTTATACACTTAGGATATTATTCATATACATATTTCCATCTCTCAAAAATTCGTATTTTCTTAGACATATGTGTAAAATGACATACCTTTACTCTGTTATGCTTATATAGAATAATATACCTTAATAAAATCATACATCTTCATTCTAAACTACTACACAATCATTTTATTGAATACAAACACATAATAAATAAATGTATAATATAGTTTATATTATTAATTATTCTACAGACTTTACGCTGTGGGAAAACACTCATATATTCACATACTTAAAAGAAAAAAAAATCTTTCATCTTACGAAAAGATGATATACTTTTAATTACGATATTGTATATATGTGTGTTTGTATTCGTAATTGCATTGTTGATAATGTATTGTTGTACACATTAAAATTATATATGATATACTTTACATTTCTATATTTTCCTGACTGTATATACTTCCCATATACTGAATACGTTTATCTAGTTATGTACATACACATATAAATATCGCAAATCTGTACCATTAAAATGTATATCTTAATATGTTACCTAAAAGTCGCAATAAAACTTATTCCTAATAAAAATTGGACCACATATTCTAGTTAAAAATGTATCATTCCTTATGCATATATCTATGAGATAAAGAATTTTTATTTTCAAGTCAAATTAGACGTAATTAGAGCACATATCATCATCTCTTTATTTGTGAAACTGCGAACGTCTGATACGAGTAATTGTGTATCACAACTACACAGATCAAAAATTATTTATTCATTGTTAAAAAATGTATTTCATGTATTATGTACTGTAATATCATTATTATGTAACACATCTCTGACGAATAAATCCTTGTTATAAATAACAAACTGTTTCATTCCAATACACCGATCAAAAATCGCATTCCAAAGATCTAGGTTCATATCCCGCTTGCTAGCAAGCATTTTGTAGGCCGCTAATCTGCAACCAGAACGGTGACCTACAAAATCCTGCAAACCAAAGATCCAAGTTCGATCCCATCTACTAGCTACCTGCACCCAGCAACCAGCCGAGCATATTCACCCCTTCCTAGCTAGCAAGCCACCAGCCCGTCCCGCTAGCCTACGGTCTAGCGGGACGGATTCTGGCGGCCAGCTGGCCCAGCTAGCTAGAAATCCAGCAAAAGCACGTATATAGCTCGATTACGTAATTTCACGGAGCAGAGTGTCCGTATCAACACCACCGCTCACGCTGAATGGCTGTAAATTCATCAAACAGTTGTATATAAGGCTGAAATCTGTGGTGGGAGGCCTAGGATTCATGAATCCACCACCAGACGATTGAATTTTAAATTTTATGGGAGAATGTCTTGCTATAGCCTTTCGATTCTGCGAATTTTAAATTTTGATGATCAGATGTCTTACTATAGCCAGTAAATTTGAATTTTGTGGGTACAAGTCGTGCTATAGCCTTTCGTATCTGCGAATTTTAAAATTTGGTCTTGCTAGAGCCAGAAAATTTGATTTTTGGTGGGTATATGCCTTGGGATCGGCTGAAAATCCGTCTGAGAGCTCAAAAATGTTCGTAGCGGCCGTAGAATGCTACTTTTCAGACGCTTCGGCTCTAAATCGTTGATTTTACACGATTTTTGAATTTTATCGACCAGAAGCCTTGCTGTAGACTGTATATTGTAGATTATGTAATCGAGCTGCCGTGGATCGCTCGCTGTATATTCGGTGATTACGTAATCGGCTGCCATAGTTCGCTTGCTGTATACCGGCGATTATATAATCGAGCTGCTGTGGTTCGCTTGCCGCTGCTCTCGGCTCGATTTAGCTGGTAGCTGGAATTGAACTTGGATTTTTTAGTTCGCAAGATTGCTAGTTGTAAATCGTTAAGTTGCTGCCGATCGCAAATCCATGCTCTAGTTCTAGTTTGTATTTAGGTGAATTGTAGGTTGCTTGAAAAATTTTAATTTTGGGTATGGAAAAATTGGGATTTTGAATTGAAAGATTGTATTCATTTTGTTGTGTTTATTGGTCATTCACATAATACATTTTAAATCTAATATATAACGATATGAATTAGAACTTAGAAATAAATAAAATTAAATATGTATCATTAAACGTATTATTAATTTATGTATTTTTCATATGCTTACATTATGTACGTATCATGACATTTTTTTCTAAAACTTATTGACATGGAGATATTTTGGTTGTTATTACAAGACACAAAAGTAGATCAATGTATATTATATTTTATAATGCAAATAGCTAGTGTGTCGGTAAGTCTTAGAAAAATTATATCAGGTATAAAGATATTAAGTAGAGCAAGAGGTATATTATGATACGGTTTGATTATAAATCAATTAATACCAGATATGTACAATCACATATTAAGTTCTATATTCCAATACAGTTAGCATATATGTACGTATTTTACAAGTTGAAAACTAACGGAGTTTGAGTAATTCATCTTGGACAACAAGGATTTATTATTACATTTGGTTCATTTTATTAATTATTTTCTCGCGATTTGTTTTTTTAATATGTTCATATATGCATTTATTAATTGAATGTTTTAACAGCTTAAAAATAATAATAATGATATATGTATATTTGCAATTATAAACTTCATTAAAGAATATTGAAAATAATGTTTAGTTAATACATTATAAATTCGTCAGCACCACATATGAGTAAAAAATGTATTAATCAATAAATAGATCAATATATGAATTTAGTTTTTTTTTAATTATTTAGAATATTAGAATGAATCTTAGTTATTAAATACTTATCATAATAAAAAGAGATATCGTAATACTCGTACAGTTCTTTTATAGTGTAAATATGAACAAACTGAACTAATTTCTTCGCCAGAGTAAGGGTTATCTTATATTTTAACCAAAAATAAGGATTATGATTTTTTCTGAAGCGTTTGAATGTTGGAATATGTGATTGTATAATATTTGATATGTATAAGTATACATTTATTCGTATATAAGTATCTCAGGCTATGTACTATGTATATACATGTATTATTTATATAGGTAGGTATAGGTATATATATATTTTTCATACACATTGACAAATAAACATATATATGTAGGTAACACACTAACACGCAGTACACATATAATACTGACAACTTAAAATAAATAAAACCAACACATTTATATTAATCGATATTATCGGCAATTATTATTTAGGTATTTATATTTCACTGCCGTCGTTGTTAACCCCTAACACTCCGTTTCCAAATCCGCCGCATAAAGCACACTGCACTAATATCCACCAGAGAAAATGTATGAAATTCTAGTAGCTCAGAAGTTTATGAACGAGATCCACTCACACTCCGCGAAACAGACGTATGACTAGTAGTACTCTCCACAAGGACTTTCTGGAATATCATCATTATTTAATGTGATGATTTATGAGGATGATATATGGGTTTGGATGGAATCAAAATTTTTGATAAATTACCAATATTTTTTTTTATTTAGATAGTTCAATTCAATTTAAAAGTTGTATATATGTATATTATTTATTTAAAAAATCCTGTCAGCCAGTGACACTAAATATTTATAGCTTAAGGAACTACACCCGTTTTTTTAATACCCTGAATGAATGCTGTTGTAGATTTGGAGGTGAGAGCGATCAGATGTGTATATAAGCTTTTTGAGAAGTTTAAAAGATTAATGAATTTACCTGTACATGATTTTATAATTAAGGCCCTTATATCACCTCATGAAGTAGCGCTACTTCTACTCTAATATTAAAAATTTGAGATATAAAAATAAATTGTAAATAATTATTTCAAATATTATAGGTTTCATTTACAAAAATATGAAACTTATTCTTGCCTTTTCAAAAAATAATATAAAATTTAAAAAAATCCAAATAGCGCTCAAGAGATGAGAATACGGGCCTAATGATGTGTAAAACCTTACATATCCTAAAGTAGGTATACGTGTATATAGAAACGCCGGTATTCTAAGAAAAAATGTTGTTTGACTAATTTATCTACATACATTTAAAAAAAATAATTATTTGTTCATTCTACGAATAAGTATGTATTTCAGGTTGTTATATTGACCCGTGTAAGAGCGCATTTTTACATTATGTATTCTTATGAGAAGCATGGCCGCCCTCAAAGGGGAGCAAGGTGGGGCTCAGCCCCAAAACACCTCCAAATCTATATAATAAATAAAATCATCTGCAAATATACACAATTCACTATGTCAGTACCTATTTGTATAAAATTGTATATTTAAACATTCTACGAATTATTTGTATTTATACATAGTTAAATATAAATATATTATGTATATTATTGTATGACAAGGGTTATTAGGCGCCACCTCATAGGCACTCACAGCTATAGTGGAGAAAACCCCACAAGGATTATTTTAAAAACATATAAAACACCATTTGTATGTTATATTATTTAAACATTCTATGAGCCTAGTAGTGTAAATTTTTGTTGCTTGGTGGCAGCACCAACCTGCTGAAATTCGCTATTTTTATAAATAAATTCAATAAAATAAAATATTAATAACATCGTAACAGCGCGCGTCAACATTAAGCTGTAGTGGACTTGTATAAACCAATGTTCTGTTTTTAGATTGTTACTTGTTGTTAACTTCTGTTTGAAATTGAAATATATAGAACTACTTTTTATAGCTTAGAAATTATATTTAAATAATATGTACAAAAATTACTACGCGAAGTAGTAGACTGCACTATTTTCTATCAATTTTTATGAACGAAATACATATAAATTAATTCAGAAATGGACCCAAATGGTACAAATGGAAGTTTCGATTTTATTTTACATATAGAAATTAATTAAATTATTAATTTAAAAATTACGAAATGGGGACATTGGTTGTTTTTACATTAAACCATATTATTTTAAAATTATTTTTTGACAATAATACATATTAGTTTCTTTCGTACAAAAAAAATATGAAAAGTAAGGAAGGTTTTATTTCATGAATTTAAAAAAATGGACTAAGGTTGTTTTTGCAAGAGCTGCTCTACTTAATTTCGGACATAAGTGTATGAGGCATTTTCCACCTAAAATTACCTAAGGAATACACCATGTCTTGTTCTCAAAATTTCTAGCGTGAGTTAAACATAATGGATAATAATATTAATAAATAAAATCAGTTTTAACACGAATATAATACAATATTTTTTCTACAAACACTATTAAAAATAGATTAAAAATGATAAAAAATAATACAACTGACAAATAAAAATAATTAATTCGAAGATCATATGGCATACGGACAACTATTGTTTTGTTGTCAGTTAAATAAAGAAAAAATAGTGTGTGATAATAAATTTGATACATTTCGTGTAAAATGAATATAAAAGAAGAAGAATTTATTCCGCATAATATTGAAGAAGCAGCGAATAGAGCAACTTTTGACTTATTACCAACTTTGAATATATAATACCTAATTGGTATTATATATTCAAAGTTACCAATGAAGTCGAAACATACAAATATTTCCGGGAAGTATCACGAGAATGCTTTTACCTTCCGTTACCTTTAGGTAAGGAAAGTATTGTCTTTGGTCAAAAAATTCAATCATGAGTTTTTAGTGAATAAGCATGTTTTAGGGTCCTTATAATACGATTTTATCATTTTTACGATGATGTCTGTATGTATGTGTGTGTGTGTGTTCTGGTTCAGAATAAAATATTTAAAACATATTTAGCCTGTACGAAGGAACAAAAGGTTACGTAAGAACCAACTGCTGTTCACAGTCGTTCTGGACTCAGCTATTAAAAACGCTAGAAAGGAAATAAAGCAATTTAAAGAAGGGCAATGGAAAATGGCACAAGTTATCGCAGAGCTGTGTTACGCAGATGATATAGTTTTAGTAGCCAAAGATGAAATGCAACTGCAAAGAAACCTGAACATCTACAATTACTATCTTGGAAAAATAAATATGAAAATAAGTCAAGACAAAACTAAAACAATGGTCATCAGTACAAGAAAGAAAGAACACAAGTTAACTTTAGAGGGCAAAGAGCTAGAACAAGTGGAAGAATTTAAATACTTGGGATCAATATTTACATGGGACGGGAAAATAAATCGAGAAATCATGGCGAGGACTGGAGCAGCAGGAAATTCCAATTGAAGCAAAAGTTCAAGTTTTTAAAAAGGTAGCTATTCCTGTACTAACATACGGTTCCGAAGCATGGACAACCACGGAGAATGATAGAAGCAAAATAAGAGGCGCAGAAATGAGATTTCTCAGAAAAATTAAAGGAAAAACGAAGCTAGAACGAGGGGGGATACCAAGTTTAGAGAGGATTTAAAAACAAAGGCAGTAGAGCAAATAATGGAGGAAGGTCAATTGAGATATTGTCATATAAAGAGGATGGACGTAAGCAGAGATACTAAAAAGGTGTATGAAGTAAGGGTGGGTAAAAGAAGAAGCAGAGGTAGACCTAGGAAAACATGGGTAGAAGAGATTAGAAAAGCCGCCGAGAGAAGAGACATCCCCTGGGACGAAGTGAGAAGTAGGACACAGGATAGAAAGGAATGGAGAGAATTGTGGAAACGATCGGCAACAGAAGCCATCAACAACTACAAATAAAACTCAAACTCAACTAAAGCCCGACACCAGAAATTGTATAAAGGCTCAACGATTAAGTTAGTATAATATGATTTTACCATTTTTACGATGATGTCTGTATGTATGTGTGTGTGTGTGTGTGTGTGTGTGTGTGTGTTCTGGTTCAGAATAAAATATTTAAAACATTTATTATTTTTGATTTTTCAATTTATTGTTTTGTATACAATATTGTTTCAGAATCAATATTCACGTGAATTTCAAAATTACAATTTATTGTATATACGAAACAATAATTGTTTTGATTACAATATCATTTTCTAAACAAGTGTCACGAGAATTAGGCTGTATATATTTTTTTCCCTAAAGTTTACCTACTGGAACAATCCCTTTCCTTGTTCACAGTAAATTGTTGTTCGAAGCCACCTCAATAAATGGTACAAAATTTTCTATTGACAAGATATGCTTAACACCTTTTTCGACCAATGTTTTTTAGAAAAAAAATCACTCTACCTTCTCAAATTGCTACTCTGCCAGCTCAGTTGTTACAGCACCAATCGTATGTGGAAATGAAGTCGATCCCGGGGTTGAATCTATCGAAAGATGAGGCAATTTTAGTAAAAAGTTATGTAAAAGTAACTTAGAAATATATAAATATCATCTACAATAAAACATAAAATGCCGTTTTGTACTGTGGAAGGTCATTGCACGTACAATACATGATACACATTTTCCAAGAAAATAAATTAATAAATTGATGCAAGAATTTCACAAAATAGATCTTTACCTTTTAAATAACATTTGTCTATAAGTTTTTTGGTATATTTACCACAAATTATAAACAATTTCACTATTTTTGGAATAGCTAAGACGAAACACTAACGCGTCACCAATTCATTTGTTATAAACAACGCTGGCAGTACCAACCTATCAAATATTACTAACATATGAATTAACAAATAAATATTTAATGTGTAAATTTGTTTTGAAATGAAGGATATTTTTCAAAATCAAAATTTTACCGTAACTTACAAATCAAGTACTTAATACCATTAAATCTTTATTAGGTAATCCTAAAGATGAAATAGATACTAACAAAAAATCCGGTATTTATAAAATTAGCTGTAATGATAGTAATAAAGTTTACATCGGGCAAACTAAAAGACAAATTGACACTAAGTTTAAAGAACATTTTTATCATCTAAAAAGCTGTAATCCCGAAAAATCTAGCGTAGCTCAACATATGTTCATTAATAATCACAACAATTCTAATATTAAACATTTAAAACGTGTTAATAATGATAGATATTTAGACGCATACGAGAGCTTAATAATAAATAAATTTAAAAATAATTTGATGAACGCAGATCTCGGTCCCATACCAAACTATAAATTATTCGATTTAATATAAACTTAAATTTTATAGGACGTTTAAATCTTAAATAATCATTGGACGATAAATCTTAGTTTATAATTGGTATTCATTCACCTGTGACTCCCATCCCTATATAATCCCAGTTCTCTCCCTTGTTTTTCAGAATTGTTAGGACCTCTGGCATGGTTTACATGTTGAGTAATCTTAGCTACTCCGCTTAAATTTGTACTACTGATGATTAGAACTTAATCCTCGAAATAGGTATATATCTTATTTTATAATTTTAAGGTTAAAGGGTAATTGTATTAGTTTTAGTTAAAAGGATTAATGTTAAATAGACAACAAATATTTTAAACCACTAGCAAAACTTCGCAGATAATATCACAGGACAGTACTTAATAATTATTAATGCACATAATTCTTCACAGTTCCTTAAGTAGTATTTAAAAGAATTTAAAGAGAGATTTCATACTGTCCGATAAAGTGTTGAATAATGTAGGGCCTAAAAAGGAAAATAAGCACTTACATTTTTGTTTTTTAAACGCTGGCACAACAAATAAATTCCTAATACGTAGACTATAATTATAAAATTTTGGAACAAGATGAAGAATGAAAGTAAGTTCTGAGATGCTTTCGCCACTACAGCTGTGAGAATAATCAAATATTTACTTATTTATTTGTTAAAATGTAGTCATAGGTACAGTAAAAATTTTGAAAGATGTCCGATCAAGGTCATCTACGAATTTTATGAATTCAGATTTTTGCTTCGCCCATCTGACAAATTCAGTAGTGTCGTTTGCTTAGTTTTCATGAGGGTACATAAGGTACTCCTGTTATTTTATTATTATAAATATATTACAGTAAAAGCATTCAAAATTCAAAAATAAGCAAATGTAAAACCAAATATGTTAAAAATAAGATAATGACACCATGTCAGTGTCAGTGACTCTCAGAAACTAACGTTATTCGTACGACTATGAATCAAGGTAATGTATCTGAATTAATAAATAAACTTACGTTACAGCGAAAGTATTATCAATAACAAGCATAGTTTTAAAGCGGGATGTCTTAACTTAGTCGAAACAACATGAATTTTTGGAAGACAAGCGTGTTATCTCCATCCTTATCGCACACGCTTATAGCCTTTGCAAAGGAAAGAGATAAATGTATGTCAATTTGTTAATTCGTTCATGATACAGATGACCTTGATTGGACATCTTTGTATATTTATACAGACCCATTTATGCTTCCCTATTTTTAAACAGATGATTAAATTAATTCAAAACTACATTTAAAAAAATTGTTATAGCCAGCACAATACTTCCTACCAATTTAATATTATTTTAAATTTGTTTATAAGTTTATTAAAAATTGAGTACAAAAGTACAGTATAAAATATAATATTTTATTAAAAAATATTTCCTGACCGTACAAACTTATACATATAGACACACACTTGATTTTTGATAGATAAATAAAAAAATATAAATAAAACTCAATTAATAAATAAAAATTGTACCCATAATCAGTATGTTGATCCATATACGATCGCAAAATCGTTCACCAATGTACATATATACTGTTAACGGCTTTTTGATCTGAACGGCTTCAATATTTTATCATGAATGAGAATTCTAATAAATTAACAATACCTATTATTATATTACACAATTCTTTCAACAATAATTTAATAAATAATTGACTACTTGTAACTAACGAATAAACAAGTATTATCTAATACGTCAGACACAATTTGAAACATTTAATATCAAAGGGATCTAAGTGCCAAACAAAAAAATCTGATTTGTCCAGCACTTGAAAATTGTATAAAATTCAACCACGCCCCTTTTTCGGCAGTTTTGGCCTCGCTTCACTCGGCGTCCTCTTTTTCAATTGTTCAATTATGGTAACCCACCGAGTTGCCAGGAAATTTCTCGGTGGGCTCTAGCCTTCTTTTGGGCCCATAGGCGAGACGATTTTTCTTTACCTTCCGTCACCTTTAGGTAAGGAAGGTATTGTCTTTGGTCAAAAAAGTCAATGATGAGTTTTCAGTGAATAGTTTTAGGGTCCCCATAATACGATTTTACCATTTTTACGATGATGTCTGTATGTATGTATGTGTGTGTGTGTGTGTGTTCAATACCACGATTCCAAAAATTATATTTTTTTCGTATTCCTAAAGTTTACATCCAGAAGAACAACTGATTAGATTTTGATTATAATTGGTTAGCCGGAAGTAGCCTCATTTGAAGATTTAACAGTTAAATTTGATTTATTGATATTTAACGTTATTATAACTTAAAGAATATATTATTGTCTATACGATTTGATTGCATTTTATACTTCATATTCAATAGATATAGAGTTAAAGAATTTTAAAGAAATTAAATTTTATAAATCAGCCATCTATGCTAAATATTGAAACTACTAATATATTTATATAATTCAAATTGACAGATGTCAGTATAAATAAAAAGTAAATTAATGTGGCAGAGATGAGGATGTTGAAATAGATGTCGGGGAAAACACGGAAAGATAGGTAAGGAAATAACTCTAGTGTTACAAGTTTCTAGAAAAATACAAGCGAGATGATTACATTGGTTTGAAAATGTCATAAGGAGAAATGACGAATATATTGGAAGAATGAATAGCTTAGTAATAGAAGGATGAAGAAACAGAGGAAGACCAAAGATAAGATGGAAGGACTGTATTGCAGAATACTTGAGAAAAAAGGAACTGAATGAGAACGACACGTAAACAAATGAGTGGAAGAAGAAAATAAAAAATAGCGACCCCTAATGATTGGGGAAAGCTAAAGAAGAAGATGTTGCATAGTTTGTTTATGAAATAATTTTACTGGAAATTTAGAATCTTTTGCATGAAAATTTATGTATGGAATTTATACATAATAAACAGGATTGACGGAAGTTATTGTGCTGGCCACAACAGATTTTTTAAATTAAATTTTATATAAAAACAATTTAATATTAAATTATAAATGTCATTCTTTTGTTTGTACTATATACTTTTGTTATTATATTTTTGTAGATTTGATGGCTGACGAATAAGGGAAAGATTGTAGTTATAGTTTATATTTAAAAAAGTTATTAAGAAATATTATGGCACTCGACGAGTTCTATCACTGGTTAAATTTAATGTACTTATTTCTGTTACACCCTGTATATTTAACAAAAAAAAGAATAATTATATATTTTTTTTATTTATACCTTATTTAAATTATTCATTTGTTGATTTCGTGTGATGTTATTATAAACTATAAATTACAATAAAAAGTTACCAGTAAAATGATATTATTAATTAATTATTTTTGCTGCATGAGTATGAACCCAAGTAAAGCCACCGATTCACGTAGAGAATGGCAACCCTACCTTTTCTACATATGTACGTAAAATGGTCAAAATCTTCAACATTTTTCAAAAATTATAACAAATATTGACTTCATGGCACAATATCTCAAAAACTAATTAAGATTTTTTAATTCTGTTTGAAAATTTGAAAACCTAAGACACAAAAATTAAATCATTTTGGCCGGTGGTTACAATTTCAACAAACTATATTGAAAAAATGGTTAAAATTCTCAAAAATTGTAACAAATTTTGGCTTTACTGGCCTATATCTCAAAAATTAATAGAGATAATTTACTTCAAATTAAAAGATAAACAATTTTTCCTAATATTTTTTTCTCTAAACCCTTTCAATTTACCAAAAATCAAGTGACCTACTTATTTTTATAACCTACCTTGTATTGTCGTAATTTTGGCCAAAATTCGAGGTGCCGTTGATATTTTGTCCCTGCATTTTTCAACACACATCAAACACAAACAAAGTCGAAATTTGGTCCAGATAATCAAATAATCATCAATACTTCACGCTAATAATATTTGGTGTTATCGTTTATATGAATTGACAGTTAATATTATATTTACAAGTAAACTAAAACACTAAATACATGTTTGAGAATCTTATTTCATTATTACACTAATTATCCTTTGCCAAAAATCCTTAAAATGGTCCTTATAGTATATTTATATCACTGACGTTACTTGCAAATGTTTAAACAAAACACGTATCACAGCCATTTTGATTTAAACGTCAAATTAATTAACAAATATATATATTTCATTTATTTGATGATTATAAATGCTGATAATTTATATTTAACAACAGTATTAATAAATATAAACTTTTTTGAAGTTAAATTTTGAAATTTCTTTTTAAAAATTGGGGAGAATTTCCAAAAAAAGACGCTGTTTTGTACTGGTAGCGTCATCTCTTGAAACTTTGGCCAAAATACGAAACAACATACAATTTTTAAATAAATTAAGAATTATACTAAAATCAACTCCGACATAGTGCTGGGTGGTGAATAACTACCCATGTAAGGGTTGAATATACAGCTTTAGTTTTGCCAAAAATGGAACATGTGTTCAAATTTTTATTAAAATCTCATCAAAAACACATAATGAATTAATGAAATTTATGTCATATTAGTATGTTACTTTATCTGTGTAATAAAAATAATACAAATTTGAATTTTTACCTTCCGTCACCTTTAGGTATATATATTCTTTAAGTTATAATAACGATAAATCTCAATAAATGATATATCATTTTTATGATGATGTCTATATGTATTTATTTATGTGTGTGTGTGTGTGTGTGTATGTTTGTGTGTGTGTGTGTGTGTGTGTGTGTCTGTGTGTGTGTGTCTGTGTGTGTGTGTGTGACAAAAGTTTCGGTTCCCATAACTGCAATACCACGACTCCAAAAAGTATATTTTTTTTGTATTCCTCAAGTTTACATCCAGAAGAACAAGTGATTAGATTTTATAATTGGTGAACCGGAAGTAGCCTCATTTGAAGATTTAACAGTTAAATTTGATTTATTGACATTTAACGTTATTATAACAAAGAATATATTATTCTCTATAAGATTTGATTAAATTTTATACTTCATATTCAATAGACATAGACTTAAAGAATTTTAAAGAAATTAAATTTTATAATTCAGCCAGCTATGCTAAATATGGAAACTATTAATATATTCATATAATTTAAATTGACAGATGTCAGTATCAATAAAAAGTAAATTAATGTGGCAGAGATGAGGATGTTGAAGTAGATGTTGGGGAAAACACGGAAAGATACGGTAAGAAAATAACTCTAGTATTACAAGTTTCTAGAAAGATACAAGAAATATGATTACATTGGTTTGAACATGTCATGAGGAGAAATGAAGAATTATATGGAACAAGAATGAATAGTAATAGGATGTTGAAGATACAGAGGAAGACCAAAGATAAGATGGAAAGACTGTATTGCGGAAGACTTGAGAAAAAAGGAACTGAATGATAACGACACGCAAAAATAGCGACCTCTAAACTTAAAGAAGAAGACGATGTCAGTGTCAAGTGCAATTTTAATAGTTTTTCTATGAAATAATTTTACTGGAAATTTAGAAACTTTTGCAAGAAAAATTATGTATGGAATTTATATATTATACACAGGATTGACGGAAGGTATTGTGCTGGCCACAACAGATTTTGTATTCACAATTTACTAAATAACACTCTGTGAAAGTATAAATTTCTTTTTTCTTTACATTTGCACAAACTACCTGACTATTTTAGAGGGTTATTATAAAATGTATTACTATTTGTTTACTAGATAAACAGGCCCACTTTAACGGTTTGAAGTTTGAATTTGAACTCAATTCCAGATGTTATTAGCCTTCACATTCAAAATGGATCCAAAATTAAAATTTGGATCCGGATCCGTAAACAAAACATCTAATCCGAATCCGGATCCGTAAACAAAATATCGAATTCGGATCCAAGTTCAGATCTGGATCCGGATCCAAATTCGAATTAAATTTTCGGATATCCGCTTCAATATCCGAACGTCGGATATTTTGAAATCCAGGGTCTCGGTTCGAAGTTTTGTCGGATCCTCACAGCATTAATTTTTATTCATTGCAGGGTGGCAAATGGCACACCACTTGGCACAAACGATTTTACCCAAATGCTTTGTTATAATTTCAGTTCACTGACTTTCTATTTATTTCTAAGTATATTACCTTGATTATTAATACGATTTCATACTAATATAAACTTCTATACATTTGCTCAATATGTTAACCACAAAAACATTAGAAGTAAGTGAAAGCTACCCTGACCGCCCATTTAGTCTTACCGTGAATTGTTTCAGATCATTGCACGCCCTTCAGTCGAAGAATAATATTGCAGAGTGTGTCACAATACACGTAGTATATATAGCAGCGCATAAGGGCAGTCTACAGAAGTTCACCGTACGTTTAAGTTAGTAAAATATAAACTTGCAACAATGAGAGTGCTGCTAGTTTTGTGTATTATTGTGACGTCGTGTGTAGCATTTCCTGGGTGGTTAAATGGAGACGGAAAAGCGTACAATTCAGTGGAATACTCTAAACATGGAGAGAAAGGAGATAAAGGGTGAGAATATATAGGACCCTTATATATAGTGTGTTAATTAAAAACCTGGCCATATGCGTTTAACATGGGAAATCAGTTTTTCCTTGCGCAAAAGTTCCTAAATTATTTTAGACAAAAATACTTCAAATAAATATTGTAGAGAATTAAATTCTGCACCGGATAATAAGTAATAAGATTTTATGTTTGACATTTCATAAGCGAGAAAATCAATTTTAATTTTTTATTGAGGTAGCTGATTTATAGCGGTAGCCATGGAACTCAAACAAAATTACGAACAATTGTATGCAATCTTAACTGTCAAAAAAAGTGTGTGTTTTGTTCTGACAGTAATGGGAAGAGTTGAATAGGTTCTGGTAAGGATTGAATAACCGGAAGTAGTAGTATTTTAACAAAAATATTATTTTTTGAAAATTTATGTTATTACAAATATTAAAAAAACAAAATTCTCTATCCGGTACATTTAATTATATTACTATAGATTTAAAGATATAGAAATATAATCATACGTAACATAACAAGTGATATGATTATCATCGATGATATTCTCGAGTGAAACCGAGCTGCAGATTTCACGAGTCTGAAGGACGAGTTGAAATGTACTGTTTCGATTTCACGAGCAATATCTTCGATTATTAATCATATCACGAGCTTATATTTAATGAGAGAATATAATGAATTTTTGCAATCTAACCTAACCTAACTTTTGATATACATATTGTATTAAAATATGGTACTTACGAGTTTTATTTAATATTTCGGAGTTTGAATTATTGTTATTATTTATTTTTATACTTAAAATTAACTGTCAATGTCATATATAAAGAAAAAAAATGCCTTAGTAACGACTATAAATACGGTGATAATTTCCTTGTTTTTTATCATCGCTGTGATAAACGCGTAGCTAGGGAGATTCTGAATGTTGATTGGCGGAAAACATGTCACTGACTAAGGAATTATATTCTCTATAAAATAATATATTGTAATAAATCTCACAGTCTGCTCACAGCCCAAACATCTCCATGGTAACTACTTGAGAAATTTAAATGTCTGTAATTGACAGATAAATGTCACTAATGTCAGTGTCAAAAATTCAGAGATAGTACTGAAGGCTTTTTCTGGGAACGATATTTAATATTTCTTATTGTATTATTAATTGTATATTTAAAATTATAGGTATATTACATGAACCCTTCAGAAATACCACCAATCCCGTTAACGAACATTTAGATGAAATGGAGAAAACTTGCTCATAGAATGAATTTAAAATTATAGATAATACTAATACTAATTAGAATTTTTTGTATCTACAAGAAATGTTAAATACAATACTTATATTATGTACCACAATGAAAGGGACGAGAGGTATTGTGATGGCCACAACAGATTTTTTTGAGTTGTATTATCCACCCTCAAATCCGTGCCCTTAATTTTTTAAATACCTATATATATACGACAATAATTTGTTTTATAGAATAGCTAAAATTTTTTGTAAAAAAAAATAATAATCCCTAAACATTTATTAACAAATATATTTATTTAATTCCAGTTACGATGCCATCCACGAGCAATCTAAAGGCGCCAAAGGTCACCACGATGCCGACGACCACCAAACCTTCTACTCCGACTTAGGTGGTTCCAAGTCCACTCATTCAGACACCACTGGTCACCACTCTTCCCACTCAGGTGGCGAAAAATCCTCCAATGGTGGTCATTTTGTAGACCAGGGCCACTATGCCAAAGGTCATAGTACTAAAGGGGAGCATACAGTTCACACCCTTGACGAGTTCAAGAAGAACACTGATTTTCATAGCGAAGACAATGATGAGGCCTTCAAGGAAACGGAAGGAAGTAGTGGCGGGAAATACAATTATGCTAAAGGCGGATATGATGCTGGCGGGAATTTCAAAAAGGTGTATTTAGTAGGAGATTATGCAAGAAAGGGTAGTTTTGATAAAGGAAATTATTATAAAGAACAACAAGGCCATAAAAATGCAGAAGGAAAAGATAGTTTTTATTCCAATGGAGCGGAATATGAACATGAAGGGGGGAAAGGAGGATTTAAACATTGGGGGCATGAAAAAGGACAAGGAGGACACTAATTTATAAAATACAGAAAGTAAAATTCATTTATTTGCAACCTATACAATCACAAGACCGTTTTCAACGTTTATCAAGTCGAATTTATGAATAATTTACATATCACTGCAAAGAAAAAATATGGCCAACACATAATCTCCTATCAATTTCATATACATATTTTTTATAAATTCCACATATTCGTAAAAAATGTCTTCAAAAATATTATACAGGGTCTTTATTAAACATAGGGTAAAAATTGAAGGGATTATTCCCTGGACCATTCTAAGATGATTTTGTCCTTTGATGATTTTTGAAAAGCCGCTTTGTTTCGAAGATACAGGACGAAAAAAAATTTGGACAATAACAACATTTAATACCAAAAATTACATGTAAAGTTTCTTAATCTACAAGTACTGTTGAAAATGACTACCTCCAGCTACGATGCAAGAATCCGCCTAGCTTGTAATGAATTGCCATCAGCAAGTCCATAAATGAAATGCATGTCAGTCATCTCGGCGTTCGTATAGCTATTCATGATAAGAGGACTTCACTAACACAAGTTTAAGTATTATAGACAGAAAATACACGTCAAGCCAAACACATTTGACACATAACTTGCCTGCTGTTACTAGATCAATAATTTGAAAAATATCAAAATTGGTTTTGTCGAATTTTTTTTCGCCCTGTATCTTCGAAACAAAGCGGCTTTTCAAAAATCATCAAAAGGCAAAATCATCTTAGAATGGTCCAGGGAATAATCCCTTCAATTTTTGCCCTATGTTTAATAAACACCCTGTATATTTCTGACATCTGTGTATCCACACGTTTTCAACTTAAACTTCAGAAATAGTAAATTTAATTTCAGCTTACATTTTTATAAAAAATCGGATGTGACCAACACAATACCTCCCGCCATTTAATTTTTATTACTTTAAATACATAACTATGGGGTCTCGTTGCCGCGTGCCTGATGTCTGGTTGCGAATCTGGGGGACCTGATTCGATCCCGATGATAAAAACTCTTTATTTCAAATCATCTAAAAATTCTAAAGTTTTTTGTGTTGTACTTTGCTTTTAACTGCAAACGGTAATTTCCTGTTTTAACTTGACAGTTTCAAAGAGGATATAGAAAAAATAATTCACGAACATACAGTATGCATCTTTCAGTTAATAATATTTGAACCATTTGTTTAATTAATTAAATAAAATATTCTTTAGTATTTACACACAAAATACAGAAAAATTACAAGTATTTAACGTAGATACGAAAAATTGCAATTTTTGGAATTGTAGTGTTTACTGTTGTAAAAAATGCTTACGCAATATGCACACACACACACACTTGCACACGCTAATTTAAACACATATACATACACAAGCACGCATGCTCGCACAATTACATGTATGCTGGATTCATGCATACAATTAAAATAAAAAATTAAATTGTAAAACTAAACAAAACAAGTAGAAACAATTGTTATCAATGACAGCGTTTATGCAAGTAAATTGAAGAACTAAACTATTGAAACTAACTTAAGAAGTTTATTTTAATTTTTTAATTTTTTAGCGCACTTATCAGATGTTAAAATCTAACCTATAAAATGTATGATGATGACAACAAAGTTTCTACAGAGAATAACGAATACTAATTGGATTTTTTCAACAATTTGTATATCTAATTTTTTTATCCTTTATAAATATAACGTACCTACCGCAATTTAACCCATAAAAGTTACTTATACGAAATGTCGAACATAAAATTCTAAATTTTAATTTAGTTTCTTAATTTAGTGGATTAATTTAATTTTATAATACACACACATGCACGCGCGCTTTCACACCCACGCATACACACACACATGCACACATATATAAGTGATTAGTAATTTCGTACATTCTGCACGGCAAAATTAGCTCAGGAACTATAACACTTATACATATTTATATGCAACCAATGTTCTCAAATAAATGTAGGTATAGATATTTGCATACATAAACTTGTCAGGAGGCCTTATATTTAATAGATGAAAATAAATTTTTTCAAAAAAAATATGACTTAATATTATCCAGTCCAATTTTATATTGTAAGGTTCAACTTAATAAATGAATTTTATTTTCTAATCCAAAGATACATGTAATATATTAGGTATCATTTTTGTTATTAAGATATACAAATGCTTGCTTATAATTATTATTATTTTTTATGTACTTTTGTTTAAGTTTTACATGTTTACTGTAATTTATTATCTATGTGTTAGGTATTTTATTTATAAATAAAAACTGTCTAATACTATTGGGTTATATTATTCATTATATTTTATAAAATTTAGTAATTTTTACCTCTCCATAAGAGAGGTCTGGATTCATGCTAAAAATCGCATATCAACATATTATTGAATAAGCAGGTTTTAAGGTCCTTAAAATACGATTTTAACATTTTTACGTTGATGCCTGTGTATGTGTATGTGTGTGTGTGTGTATGTATGAATGTGTGTGTGTATGTGTGTTAGGATGCTGGAGGTACGATTTCTTGAATTCTATACAACCAAAGACCTGTAATACTACGGATTCCTCAATCTAACATTAATGGGAAGAGTTGAATAGGTTTTGGTAACAATTGGGAAACCGGAATTGGTAGTTTCTTAAAAAAAAACTTCTAAATATTATTCTTTGAAAATTTATATTATTAAATTATGACATTTGTCAGTTATGAACATAACTAATAGCTGTCATTTTGACACAGGCCCCATATCTGCTTGCCAAGGTCAGCAAAGTCACGTGACTGCTCGCGCCCTATACATAAAATTTCTTACAAAAGGTCCTATATTTCCAATAAAACTATTTCATAAACAAACTATGCAAATTGCACTTAACACTGACATCTTCTTTAGCTTTTCCCATTCGTTAAGGGTCGCTATTTTTTTTTCTTCTTCCACTCATTTCTTTTTTGCGTGTCGTCCTCATTCCGTTCCTTTTCTCTCAAGTCTTCGCAATGCAGTCCTTCCATCTTATCTTTGGTATTCCTCTGTATCTTCTACCTTCTACTACTAAGCTGTTTATTCTTCTTCAAATATATTCTTCATCTCGCTTCCTGACATGTTCAAACCAATATTATCGTCTCTTTTGTATTTATCTAGAAAATTCTATACCTCGAGCCATTTCCCTTATCATTTAATTCCTTACCTGTCTTTCTGTGTCTTCCCCAACATCTATCTCAACATTTTCATCTCTGCCACTTTCATTTACTTTTTATTGATAATGACATCTGTCAATTTGAATTACCTGAATATATTAGCAGTTTCCATGGTTATGTTAGCATAGCTGACTGCTTTATGAAATTTATTATCTTTATATTTCTTTAACTATATATCTATTAAATATGAAGTATAAAATGCAATCAAATCGTATAGAGAATAATATATTTTTTAAGTTATAATAACATTTAACTGAGTTTTTCAAGAAAAACTGTTAAAATCTTCAAATGAGGGTACTTCCGGTTGACCAATTATAACCAAAACCTAATCAAGTCTGCATACGGTTGTAAGGAAGAGGAATACGCAAGAATTGTAATTTTTGGAATTCTAGTATTGGAGATATTGCGGCTGAAACCGCGGTCACACACACACACGAACACACACACATACAGACATCATCGTAAAAATAGTAAAATCGTTTGGTAAAGACCCTAAAACGTGCTTATTCAATGAAAACTCACCATCGAATTTTTTGACTACAGACAATACCTTCCTTACCTAGAGGTGACGAAACGTAAAAACAATACCTTCCTTACCTTTAGGTGACGGAAGGTAAAAAGGAATTAATAAATCAATAAATAGTGATAAACCAATATTATCCGACGCAGATATTGCATTTCCAAAACCCGTGTTATCCCTAAGATCACCAACAACCCCTTGGATCTATCTACAGTAAACACAAGGAAGATGTAATCAATAATAATAGAAAAGTTGTCACGAGTAGATAAAATGGTTTCTATTTTTTCCTGGATACACATGGTATCAAACGCGTGCCACAAAGGTCTAAGTTCACGACCCTGATAACTTTAACCGCGTAAACAAACGTATTATTACGTGCAAGTGCAAAATAAGTAAATTATCCTATCGTAAACAGAAGAACAACAAACATTAGTAAATACAGGGTTCAGTAGATAAGTTAAAGTAAATAGAAAAGTTACTTTAATTCAGGGCCTCGTGTGAGATTTTCAATGCACATATGCAGGATGATCGGCATATGTTCGGAACCAAGAATATTTCGTTTATTTTTAAAGATACAAAAAAATGTTAATGAGCAAAGTTTAACCAGACAAAAGGGCTCATAAGATGATCGTAGTAATAATTTTTAATCACTTCCGGTTTTAGCGGAAATGTGTACTACTTTAAATCTAGCATAGCGAATCGGTGTTTTTATATATTTTTCAGAATGTACATAAAATTACCTTCCAATGATAAGAAACTATCATAGTTTTATTTCAACTATTACAAAAGTTTTGTAATGTAATAGCTAATAATTATTTATATAAATATTTATTATTATAATAATAATATTAATAATAATTTAGCTTTTCCCATTCGTTAGGGGTCGCTATTTTTTATTTTCTTCTTCCACTCATTTCTATTTTGCGTGTCGTTCTCATTCAGTTCCTTTTCCTGAAGTCTTGCGCAATACATTTCTTTCATCTTACCTTTGGTCTTCCTCTGTTTCTTCAACCTTCTATTACTAAGCTATTCATTTTTATTCCAATATATTCTTCATCTCTCCTTATGACATGTTCAAACCAATGTAATCGTCTCTTTTGTATCTTTCTAGAAACTTTTAATACTAAAGTTATTTCCCTTATTCTTTCATTCCTGTTCGTATTTTTCCGTGTCTTCCCCAATATCCTCATCTCTGCCACATTAATTTACTTTTCATTGATATTGACATCTGTCAATTGAATTATTATTATTAACCAGTTTCCATGGTTATTTATGAAATTTAATATCTATTGAATATGGGGCCAACGCCCCCTTTGCCCACCCCTCCCCCGTTGTCGGCGCCAATGATCAAATTGTATAGAGAATAACATATTATTTAAGTTATAATAACATTAATGTCAATAAATGATATACAACTGCGTTTTTTCAAGGAAAACACACATACAGACACACACAAGCACACACACACACACACACACACACACACACACACACACACACACACACACACAGAGACACATACATACAGATATCGCCGTAAAAATGGTAAAATCTATTATATGAACCCTAAAACGTGCTTAATTACTAAAAAATTATCATTGATTTTTTTGACCAAAGACAATACCTTCCTTACCTAAAGGTGACGGAAGGTAAAAAGTGTATTTTAGTAAAGAAAAAACGGTATACCTAGTTTTTATAGTCATATATTATACAACAAGACGATTGAAAATTCTCGATTATACGAAACGTGTTGCCTGGAAACACCACGAGACCAAAGGTCGAGTGGTATTTCCAATAGGCAACTCGTTGAGTATGTCGAGAATTTTCTATTGTCGAGTTGTATACAGGTAGACTATATCATGAATAAAAAATAAATTAAAAAGTAAATAATAAATTTAACGTAGACCTGTGGTCTATTTTATTTTGACAGAAACGTCAAGCTATATACTACATAACCTATCTTTTTAAATATAGTTGTAGTAGTATGTAATATTACATTGAATTGCTCGTATTTCAAAATAAATGTTTGTATTTCAAATAAACTAGCAACGCAGTGCAGTTCCAGATTTGTGATCCAAATAATTATTTGTTTATTTGTCAAATTTTTACTTGCATAATTCCTTTCTGTCAAACAATATATTCGTTCAATTATTTGTTTCGGTGCACTTGGAGGAGTCAGTGTGATTTTAAATGTCTACTTAAAGCATACAACGCACGATTTTCCTCATCAAAGTGTAACTACAGATTTATTTATACTCGTATACTCGATACTGTGATCTAATGAAAAAGATCATGTCCGTAAGTATAATTAAAAATGACATTGCCAGTT
The DNA here is from genome assembly GCA_951394225.1 of Harpalus rufipes. Lineage (NCBI taxonomy): Eukaryota > Metazoa > Arthropoda > Insecta > Coleoptera > Carabidae > Harpalus > Harpalus rufipes. Next base: position 86,253,002 of record OX596274.1, read on the forward strand.
CTGAGTACATAGAACAAAATAACCAAACGCACATATAAGTGAATATACGAAGGTAGGTATATTCGAATATACCAAGGTTCGTATATTCGTTCACCATGGATACTCAATAATAACCACTGTAATACGTGGTAGCTAAGGAAAATCACACATTCTTATTGGTTTATAACTTAATGAATGATATAGTCCCTGTAATTTTTTGCAATATTCAGAATTTTTTTTAATTGCAAAATACAAAGTCCAACAATTTTTATGTTATTAGACATGGTTCCACTACTCGTAACAATGAATTGTGAAACTGACCATTCTTTGTCTTATATAATCTGTGCCTCTCGTAGTAAACATACAAAATAAACATATATGTTGGCAAATTTCCGTACAAAGTTCAAAGTTTAAACGCAAGTGATTCATGCACGTTTTATTTTATTTTTAACCGCAATTTCATCAAATATTTATAAATTATTTTCATTTATTTGCATGTTATTGAGATTATGCTATTATGAAATGTTCAAAGTTAACTTATCTATCATTATCATTGATATAGTTCAAGTATCAATGTTATTAATTATATTTCACATGTGAAATAGTAACAGTATAATCATTTCCTTATATAATTTCAAATGCACTTTGAATCTAACAATACAATCAGTTGAGTCAAAGTAATAAAAAATATTAAAATACAAAGACAAAGTAACGAATGATAAATTGTTGATATAGTTATCAAATATGAGTCACAGTTTAACAACAGATGGTTGACCCAAAAACTTTTCTTTTTTGTAAATTGTAATTAAACTGCGATAGGATATTACCTCTCGCCAATTCTATTTTGTTGTAGAGCTAATTATAAACATATTATTGGGTAATGGTTGTTCATATGGCCTGATATTACCAGGGTCATTCAATAAGTAAAGAGACAAATTCTATAATTTTAAAACTATTCAATGAATGTGTACAATCTTTTCAGGGGTGTTAGTTGGCAACCTTGGGATATGCTCTGATCAGCTGTTTCATCATTTTATGTCAACATAACCTCAAAATTTTCAGTTTACCATGGCAAGTCCACTAGAAGATTGCACCTTAGAAGAGCAGCGCTCAGTCATTAGATTTTTAGTCGCAGAAGGTGTAAAACCAAGTGAATTTTTTTCTAGAATGTGAATACAGTACGGTAAAAGTTGTACGAACCGTGCGAATTTTTACAAGTGGGTTGATCGGTTTAAAAGTGGCCGAACAAGTGTAGGTGATGAACCTTCCGCCGGTAAAGTGATGCTCACCATCTTTTGAGACAGGGTCCAGTCTATTGCGATTTCCTTGTAGATCAGCGAACTATCAATAGCTAATACTACTCTGAGATGCTAGAACACAAAGTTAGACCAGCTATCAGGAGCAAACGCCGTGGACTCTTGTCAAAAGGAGTCATGCTTCAGCACGATAACGCCCGCCCTCATACAGCCCAGCTGACCCGTGATAAGCTTCAAGAATTGGGTTGGGAGGTCTTACCTCATCCTGCCTACAGTCCCGACCTCGCCCCATCTGATTTTTACCTGTTTGGACCACTCAAAGACTCCCTACGTGGAAAAAGATTTGCTAACAATGAGGAAGTTAAGGAAGCGGTGCAAAAGTGGCTTCGGGGTAAATCGAAAGAATTCTTCGCCAAGGGAATTAGGAAGCTGCAAGAAAGATGGGACAAGTGCATAACTGTGGGGGCTGATTATGTTGAAAAATAGCCTTAATTTTGAAAGATTGAAATAAACCGTTTTTGAGCTATAGCCATTTGTCTCTTTACTTATTGAATGACCCTCGTATTTACTTAAAAAATTATTCACCTTGAGCAACAATAATTGATAAAAATTAAATGGCGGGAGGTATTGTGTTGGTAACATCAGATTTTTTACATTTTATGACACCGAGATATTCGATTATGATCATGTACTCCACAAAACACGTTACTTTAATTATATTTCAAAGAATAGGAAATTATGGTTTAATCAGTCAATTCATAATCACATTTTAATGTGCCATGGTTAAATATCAGCTATGGATGTTACCATGAAAATTATTTTGCGAATATATTACTTTTTATGTTTTGACATTGGCATTTACCTGTCAATTAAATACATAAATTGTTTTTCTTGAGCATCAAGGTTTAAGATTTTATAAATAAATATTATTTTAAAATTATATGTTCGTATCAATTCATTGAAAATTTCAAACAAATTAAGAATGATATTCTGTAATAAGTATTTACTTATACACGATGTAAAAAATCGGATGTGGCCAGAACATAACCACACACATTTTTTTTGCAAACGATGGTATAGGCGCTTTTTTTAGGGGAGAAAAGAGCAGTATGTTCTTTATCCAGATTTTAATGAATAAGCACATTTTAGGTTCTTACAATTCGATTTTAACATTTTTACGATGAGGTCTGTGTTTGTGTGGATGTGTGTATGAATGTATGTGTGTGTATATAAGTGTGTGTGTGTATGTGTGTGAGTGTGTGTGTGTGTGTGTGTGTGTGTGCAGATGTTGGAAGGACAATTTCTCAAAAATTATGACTTAATATCTGTTTAACTACGTACAGTAAAATTTTTGAAAGATGTCCGATCAAGGGCACCTGTATCACGAACGAATTAACAAATATGCATACATTTATCTCTTTCTTTTGCAAAGGCTGTAAGAGTGTGTGATAAGGATGGATATAACACGCTTGTCTTTCAAAAAATCATATTGTTTCGACTAAGTTAGGACATTCCATTTATAAACGATGCTCGTTGTTGATAATACTTTCGCTGTAACGTAAGTTTATTTATTAATTCAGATACATTACCTGGATTCATAGCCGTACGTATAACGTTATATTCTGTCAGAGTCACTGACACTGACATTGCGTCAGTATCTTATTTTTAACATATTTGGTTTTACATTTGCTTATAAACTTACTAGTTGACTTATTTTTGAATTTTGAATGCTTTTCCTGTAATATATATTTTTATAATAATAAAATAACAGTAGTATCTTACGTACCCTCATAAAAACTAAGCAAACGACACTACTGAATTTGTCATGATGGGCGGAGCAAAAATCTGAATTCATACAATTCGTAGACAACCTTGATCGGACATCTTTCATAATTTTACTGTATTTCCCTATCTGACATAAATGGGAAGAGTTAAAAATGTTTTGGTAACAATTGGACAACCGGAAGTTGCAGATTCTTGAAAAAAAAATCTAAATATTTTTTGAAAATTTTTGTTTTTGGAAATATTAAAGAAAATTTAATTCTCTGTCAGTGTCAGAAATCCGAAGACATTACTGAAGACTTTTTCTGCGAATTGATGTAAGTAGAATTTTTGGTGTAGAGTGTTAGGTATACAAAAAATGTTAAATACAATAGGGCGCATGTAGTCATGTGACTTTGTTGGCCTTGATAAACAAACATGGTAGCCCGTGTCAAAATGATAGCTAGTAATTATGTACATAGATGTCAAATATCATAATTTTTCATTCTAAATATCGTGGTTTTCCAATTTTATGTGGTTTATTTTCCTAGACAAGTAAATTCCACACTCCTGAAAAATTCTGATATTTGACACCAGAGGTATTGTGCTGGCCACAACAGATTTTTTTTACTCATTTTAGTCGTGCCTACAATTTCTTTTGTCTTTTTCTCAACACTCTGTATTTATCAAAAATAACAATAGGTATTTATAATTTAGAATCAAAAACAAAATCAACTTTTCTGTTGAATATATTCAGAAATATTATTTCACAACCTTTAGTCGCATAATAGTTGAGAAATGGTGTCGCCACAATGCAAACAGACAAACACAGACATACGTACACACTCGTACACGAATATACAGGGTTTCACGGCCATATAGACATTATCCTAAAAATGTTGAAATCTGCTTGTACGGTCTCCAAAACGGTGCTTATTTTTAAAAAATCTGTAATTTTTATCATAATCATAAAAATCTGATGTGGGCAGCACAAACCTTCCGTCAATCCTGTGTATTATGTATAAATTCCATACATAAATTTTCTTGCAAAAGATTCTAAATTTCCAGTAAATTTATTTCATAAACAAACTATGCAAATTGCACTTAACATCTTTTGTAGCTTTTCCCATTCGTTAGGGGTCGCTAATTTTTATTTTCTTCTTCCACTCATTACTGTTTTTTGCGTGTCGTTCTCATTCAGTTTCTTTTCTCTCAAGTCTTCCGCAATACAGTCCTTCCATATTATCTTTGGTCTTCCTCTGTTTCTTCAACTCTATTACTAAACTATTCATCCGTCTTCCAATATATTCTTCATCTCTCCTCATGACGTATTCAAACCAATGTAATCGTCTCTCGTATCTTTCTACAAACTTCTAACACTAGAGTTATTTCCCTTGTTCTTTCATTCCTTACCGTATAGTTCCGTGTTTTCCCCAACATCTATCTCACATTCATTTACTTTTCATTGATACTGACATCTGTCAATTTGAATTATCTGAATATTTTAGCAGTTTCCATGGTTAGCACACCTATGGCTGATTTTTGAAATTAAATATGAAGTATGAAATGCAATCAAATCGTATAGAGAATAATATATTCTTTAAGTTGTAATACCGTTAAATGTCAATAAATGATATTTAACTGCGTTTTTTCAAGAAAAACTGTTAAAAGTTGCAATTGAGGGTGTCCAATTATAACCAAAATCTAATCACCACTTCTTCTGGATGAAAACTTGAAGAATATGAAAATATTTTAATTTTTGGAATCGTGGTATTGAAGTTATGCGACTTTCGTCACACACACACACACACACACACACACACACACACACACACACACACACACACACACACATACACACAGACACACACACACATACATACATACAGACATCATCGTAGAAATGGTAAAATCGTATTATATGGACCCTAAAATGTACTTATTCAATAAAAACTCATCATTGAATTTTTTGACCAAAGACAATGCCTTCCTTTACCTAAAGGTGACGGAAGGTAATCACCCGCCCTTATTTGTACGTTGTTAGGAGGTATAAATTATTACTGTTTGAATAATTTAAGAATCACTAACATTGTTATAAATATAAATCTTGTTGCTCACTTCGCAGAAAAGTTAAGAAGACCCATACTTTTACTTCATGAAATGTATAAAATTATTATACTATAGGAGTAAAAAGAATATATTATTAAAAATAATTTTATATAAGTATATCATATCTCAAGAATGTATGACGCATATCATAAATTTATCTTCATGAGAGTTCATTTGACATAACGCATTTATAAATACGAAATTTTTCATTGAATTTGTTTTGCCATATTTATCAACATGCTAAAAAACCGTTTACTTTGCAACACTTAAATTTTGTGACGTCAAGAATTTATATATTTATAATAACACAATTTTGTGAGAGGCAACCTTGTTTTTTTGGATACCGACGGTATAATTTACCAAAAAAGGTAGGTATTTATAATTTTGTTTTTATTTATTTCATAGGCGAAACGAGTTCTACCACTGCTAAAAAATTCTACTACAAAATCAAGCATTAAAGAAGAAGTTAAGTCAGTCGAAGAAGCCAACATTGCTGAGTATACTTTCACTACGGTAGGACAGTGAGCCAAGTAAAATGTATTAGCGAATCGTAATTGATTCTTGGTATGCAGTTATTCAATAGTGAAAAGTGTATACTTTTTTAGTGTTAAACATGCGTAATTATATAATAAAAGTGTTTTTTCGTGTTAAAATACAGTGATAATATATTGCTATTGTTTCAAAACAAAGGTGCGTAAAATATAGTAAAATATAATTTAAAATAATGTATGTTTACATGTTATGTAAGAAGCAAACAAAAACAGCAACATCGCGTTTGGATTTATCTAAACTTGCAATTTATTATTATGGTGTTACTTGAAACTACAGTGAAACAGTATTTATTATTACAGTACCAACGTTTCGGTGCACACTTGCACTTTTCAGGGTCCATAACATTTAATAAAACAAAACAATACAGATTATCACGCTTACAGTAAGATCTTACAGATTCAGATTATTACATATCATGTACAAAATGGAACCAATTCCTGTTCATTATATGAATTTTTTACTTTTCCGACATTCAAATGTTATTTTATTCGATCATAGGCGGGTAATGAAATTTGTGACAAAACTTTGAAGAATTTTAACTCAATATCTAGAAGGTTTACAAGAAAAAGTTATTAAGAAATATTGTTGCACTCGATGAATTCTATCACTGGTTAAATGTAATGTACTTTTCTATTACATCCTGTATATACTTATAATACTACCTATAACAGTGAAGTAAATAAATATGTTTTTAATTGTATGTAAATTGAAAATTTTAATATTTTAATCATCTCTACAATTGAATTATAGGTGATTAGGTAATCAATTATAATTACATATGATAAACTATATTAAGAACTGAAGATGTCTCTTTTATCATTTCTAATCAAAAGTAAATGTTACTGACTTTAAAACATAGTTCAGTATAAGTCTATTTACTGGATAATTACATTTGATTAAAAAAAATACTACTAGTAGTACTAGTACTAGCTACAACATCCTAACATACACACACAAACATATCCACACACACATCATCGTAAAAATGTTATAATCGGATTCTAAGGACCTTAAAACGTGCTTATTCAAAAAAATTTGGATATGCGATTTTTAGCATGAATCCAATACCCCTCTTAGCGAGAGGTAAAAAATCTGATGTGGACACCACACGACTTCCTTGTACGATTATTAAACTATACATATTTTTTTAATAAATAAATTACAAAATATTTTTTTTAACTTCAATACAGTAAGATATATAGCGACCATAAAGGGAGTTTTTAAAGAGAGTTTTGATTACAACAAAGAAATATTTGATTACAACAATGAATATGACTAATTTCACAATAAAAATATAATATTTGTTATTGTACGAATCATAAAATTGCACGTAGTTAACATAATTTGACATGAACATTTTTTTAATGTTTTTGTCTTAATCCATAGCAAGCTTTATTACAAAAACAAAAAAGTATATAATTTTTAAATTTACATATCTCGCTTATACAAAGGGCTAATTTAATAATAGTTGATGTGCTAGACGCATAAATTAATTCTCTAAAACTTTTATTTGAAGCATTTATTTCTAAAATCAAAATAAAATCATTTTATTCAAGAAAAACTGTTAACAACTTCAAGTAATGTACCACTTCCGGTTAGCCTATTTTAACCAAAATGTATTATGTTATTTCGATTGACATAAAAGTCTTGTATACCAAATTTGAAAAGTTTTGGATTATATTTTAAAACAGTTTTTCATTAAAATCTATTATAGGCTTCATGTAAAGTGCCACTTCTGGAAATTGTGTAATAACCAGAAAGGGAGGTGCACAACTAGATGTTATAAGAGTCCTAAATACAAAATTTCAATTTTCTACGGCTTACCGTTTTTGAGTTATGCGAGATACGTACGTACAGACGTCACGACGAAATTAGTCAAAATGGATTCAGGGATGATCAAAATGGATATTTCCGCTGAAATCTGGAAACCGAAATTTTTCGCGATTACAATACTTCCTTTACTTACGTACAAGGAAGTAAAAAGAGTAGTGTTGTAGCCAACACAATACATACCTCTCTCTATTTTCATTTTATGTTGCATAGGGCGCGAGCAGTCCTGTGACTTTGTTGGTCTTGGCAAGCAGATATGGGAGCCCGTGTCAGAATGTCTGCTAGTAATAATGTACATTGGTGTCAAGTATAATTATTTTTCATTCAAACATCATGATTTTCGAAATCCATGTGGATCACATGACTGCTCGCGCCCTATAAGTAACGAACTTAACATTTCTTGTACACACAAATATTTGAAATTTTAACTCTTCTTTCGTTCTATGAGGAATTTTGTCCTACTCCTCAAATATGTTCAAAAATTTTCAAATTCATTGACAGTATTAGCAGTATTTCTTAAGGATATATGTAATAATAATATACCTATAATTGTAAATACATAATTAATAATACAATAAGATATATAAAATGTACTCATACCTCCCAGAAAAATCTTCCGGTAATGTTAATAAAACTGCTTATTTTTGACACTGACATAATGCATTCAACTGTCAAATTATTCTGTATTATTATATACTATATCTCTAAAAAAATGAAATGTATCAAATTGAGAATTTAATTATCTTTATTTATTTGTAGTAACATAAATTTTAAAAATAATATTTAGAAAAAAATATTTTAGAAACTACCACTTCCGGTTGTCCAATTGTTACCAGAACCTATTCAACTCTTTCCATTACTGTTAGATTGAGGAATCCGTTGTTACACAGGTCTTTAGAGTTATAGAATTTGAGAAATCGTACCTCCAACATCCTAACACACACACACACACACACACACACACACACACACACACACACACACACACACACACACACACACACACACACACACACACACACACACACACACACACACACACACACACACACACACACACACACACACACACACACACACACACACACACACACACACACACACACACACACACACACACACACACACACACACACACACACACACACACACACACACACACACACACACACACACACACACACACACACACACACACACACACACACACACACACACACACACACACACACACACACACACACACACACACACACACACACACACACACACACACACACACACACACACACACACACACACACACACACACACACACACACACACACACACACACACACACACACACACACACACACACACACACACACACACACACACACACACACACACACACACACACACACACACACACACACACACAGACATCATTGTAAAGTGAGTTATCTTGTGTGGAGTATATCAATAGAAAAGATTGTTTGAAGAATAATTTGGTTTATGAAGAATTTTCTTGGGAGATAAGTAGTCATACAGTTGAAATGTTTCAGCCATCTTTGAAGAATTATGAATGGATTGTTACTGAGATCTATTGCTTGAATGAGTGAGTAGGATAAAAGTGCTTGTATGCACACGATCGGGGCGAGAAAAGTTTGCTGAAATAAAACTGTATACAGTTTATATATATTTTCACCTTTTAAATGATATCATTAAATTCATAATAAAAATAAAAATTATTCAACGTCAATAACTCATATTAAACATACACTCCATACTTCCTATCATCCTATATCTCCCATAAGTAAGACAGAGATAGCTTTCGTCTCAAGTCCATACTCTTAGTAGATAAGTGTATAAATAATACTGACTGTCAATATTCCTACATTTAGCGTTCGTCGTTCAATTAGTGCATTAATGAGCTAAAAATGGAGAGTGTACTGAATGAAGCCTCTCAACCAGAGTTCCTCCAGAAACAGATAGAGAAAAAGATTCCTCCAGAGCCGAAGAGACATCCTACATTGACAACCCTGACATGGAACAGCATTGCCGAAGGATTGGGAAGTGTTTTTCACGGGAATTTAATAAAGGATCCTATTGATATTACGTTTACTAATGTTTCATACACGGCTAATCTGGGATTTAGAAAAGGTAAGAATTCAAATATTTATTTTGTGAGTGTACGCACTTGGAGAAGCGGAAAGAAACCCTTTTTTTCGTACTTTCCCTTAGTTTTTCAAAAGAACGCGGATTTGGATGTCGTCTTCCCGGAAACCGTTGTGCATAAATTCTTGATGCCAAAAGAAGATTTCTTTCCGCTTCTCCAAGTGCGTACAACATATTCGTAAGTTCTTCTTGCGAGAGATTCATATTAATAAATTAATTTACTTAATCCCACTGTTATTAATAATAACCTGGCTAATGAAACTACTATTATTACTGCAATTGTTTCTTATTCAAAAAACAATATCCATGGTATACTAGATTTAATTTTTAATTAAATATATAAATTTAGAGAAAAATAGGGAAAATATCCGAAATTATTGGTTTTAGGCATAGGATACCCTTAATAACATATGAAGATAATACAAAAATATACACAACAGAATAATAAAATATAGGGAGCGCATTTGATTCGTTTTGTTGAACACTCTGTATAATTACATTTAAAAAATATGTCTGAACATAGAATATAATTACAGTTGTACAGAAAAGAAAATTCTTAATTTTTACTATTAAAATAACTTCAGTAAGCCTTTATAAAGCAATGCGAGTATTCGGTCTTTTGTAGAGAAAAAACGGAATAACTTGGCAACGCTGTGGAAAACTAAAATAAAATTCATATGTTCGTATAGGTGAATAAAATACAATTTAAAATATATATATAAATATATAGGATGTTCCGTTTAAAAAAAGAGAAACAATTTTCGCCGAGCCGTAATGCAACACCCTGTATATGTGAAAATAATTTTACGTTATGCTCCTTGAGTAGAGGAATAAATTCTGTTAATAAACTTATGCTGTATTTCTAACGACAAGGGAGATATCGAAGACGGCGACATATATATTATATTTTTTATCTTTATATCTATATAAAATAATAAATTTATCAGAGTAAGAATTTAATGTTCTTTAACATTAATAACTTATTTTAAAAAAAAATATTTAGAAGATTTTTTTTTAAGAAACTACTACTTCCGGTTGTCCAATTGTTTTCAAAACCATTTCAACTCTTCCCCTATTAATGTACGATTAAGGAACACATAGTTAAATAGGTCTTAAGTTTCATAGGTTTTGAGATAACGTCCTTTCAACATCCGCACACATAGAAACACATCCACACACACACACACACACACACACACACACAAACACACACACACACACACATCTACACATACACAGACCCCATCGTGAAAATGTTAAACTCGGATTCTAAGGACCGTAAAACGTTTTTATTCACCAAAATTTTTAAGATTTTGTTTCCAATTTGTGGACGTTCGGATTAGTATCAGGGCCGATTGAATCAAACGCACAATTTCATCTAAATATATTCAAGAACTTTCAGAAAAGTGTTGTTTTTTTGCTGTCTACCTAACTCTTTTTTTGTAATTTGTTTATTGGGAATTTTACAATCGTATTTGTTTTTCTTTTTTGTGTTGTTGAATTAATATTTTTTAACCTTGGATCTAATTTAGAAAAATGTAGGTCAAATTATTTGAAATCCATAACAAACCTATTAGATAAAATAATCTAACATTAATACAATTTTGGAAATTTGACATCATTTTGTAAAAAACTACTTGTTTTTATAATTATTTCATCTTATTTGATAGGTACTTAATATTTTTCAATGTTAAATTAATTTGTTCATTACTAATATTTATTTTTCCAATAGATGTATATACTTTGATAACTGATAAAGTACTTCCAATAGAATCTAAGGTCATGAAGATTAAAATGAAGATTAAAACTTAGTACAGTGCAAACTTTAATTATATTTTTTTTATCTGATAGAAACACTTATTGATAAAATTATTACTAAATCTTATGTAAAGTAAAAAGTACAAGTTTGTAATTGGAACATCACGAGTTTATATGTGTATGTGTGTATGTGTGTGTGTGTGTGTGTGTGTGTGTGTGTGTGTGTGTGTGTGTGTGTGTGTGTGTGTGTGTGTCTGTGTCTATGTGTATGTGTATGTGTGTGTGTATGTGTGCGTGTATGTGCGTGAGTGTGGATCTTCTGGACACTAACTCAAATACTACCAATTGAAACATTTTGAAACCTTGTATTTCGACCTTATTCTAGTATGGTAAGAAGCCATTTGATTTTGGTATAAATCGGATAACTGGAAATCGCACTTTACTAGAAGCTCAAAATAGTTTTTCTTCCAAAAATACCTTTAAAAGTCATGATCAGTTTTATAAATCCCGGAGTCTATGTTTTAAAGATAAACACAATTTCTTAGTTACACAGTTCATATTTCAAATGTATGTAACTGACAGATAAATGTCACTGTCAAAAAATAATCATTTCAATTTAATAATAGTAACGTTTTAAAAAGAAAATTGTAAATAGAACAATAGTTATATGGAAAGGAACTTAATATACATAGTTTCCATCATAAAAAAAATATATCATCATGGGTGTGCTAATCTGCTTTCTACACAGATTTTGGTAATGATTACATAATTGTATCTTGCGGGCGTTTAACAAGCGTCTCCTCACGGGTACTCATTTCTGGCGTGGAGAGTACACCACAGGGGTCAATTTTGTGCCATTTAAAATTCGATATATTTGGTTTTGGTAGGGATTGAACTCGGTTCCCCAGATTCGCGCCCTGACACTCAGGCACGCGGCCACGAGACCCCATAGGTATATGTATTTAAATTAATAAAAATTAAATGGCGGGAAGTATTGTGTTGGTCACATTTTTATACACAGTTTTCATAATTTTAAAAATGTGCTATACAGGCTGTTATATTTTAGTGGACCCAGCAAATATCTCGCTTATTTAGTAAGTTGGTAATTTCTTTCATATAACATGATTTATACAGAAACATGTAAGCTACTTGATGACGGATGTACATTCATGATACCACTTCCGGTTTATTAGTAATTAATATCAACTTTGAAATTTTAAATGGAACATATTATATTTTTTTACAAATTTGAAAACTACATCAAATTTGCTTTACAATCATGTAAAATAATCCATATGTTACATTATTACAAACTAAAATGGCGGGTACACCTAGTCGAAAAGAGAATAGTGAGCCATGACTGGCTTGAAATAAAAATGATTTTACAACAAATATTCAAAATGACTCCCAGCCTCTTCAATACATTTCAAATGAATCTGTGGTTCGTAGTTTATTTACTAGTTTAACAAAAACCGATTCACTTGGATGACGGCAATGTGGATATTCTTAAAGTTCTGCAGCTATGCATTTATTTTTTTAACTTCGAAAATACATATCTAGCATATCAACTTTTTCTGAGTTAGATAAATTCATTTTATAATAAATTAATAAGGTACTACAATAAAACTTGCTAATAATAAAGATTAGAACAATTATTACTGAGTATTTACAGGTTGACATTTACCGTGTTACAATTGTTTTATTTCAAGCCATAGTCATGGCTCACTCTTTTTTTTTTTCGACTAGGTGTATAAAAAAGTGCCCGCCATTTTACTTTTTAATAATGTAACATATGGGTTATTTTACATGATTGTAAAGAAAATTTGATGTTCTTTTCAAATTTGTATAAAATATAGTATGTTCCATTTGAAATTTCAAAGTTGATATTAATTACTAATAAACTGGACATGGTATCATGAATGTACATCCGTCATCAAGTAGCTTACATGTTGCTGTTTATATTACATGAAAGAAATTACTAACTTAATAAATAAGCGAGATATTTGCTGGGTCCATTAAAATATAACATACTGTAAATCAGTAAAATTATTTGCTGTTTTTGTTATATAATTTTCCTATCTGTGTTGTAATACACAGTTCCGGCTTCAAATGTCAATATTAACGTGCAACTTCAAGGTTCAAAATAGCAATGAATTTTATTACAAACTAATAAGTTTTCCAATAAATCAACCTTTGAAATATTAACGTACTATTTTTTAACTTTGTATGATTTATTAAGAATGACTAACATTTTGTAAATAAGGAGCAAATAGGCACGCGTCTTATGCGATAATTTGTGATTTTTTCCATTTTGATATTTCTGTTTACTTGTTATCAAGTAATGAAGAACACTGTTCCAAAGATCGTGAAATGACGCACAAAAATTCAGATTATTGGACATGTGTTGGATTTCTCTAATCTTTTAACCTTTGTTTTGCTATGTAATTTTTCATTGATTTAAAAAAATACGTTATTGTTAAAAATGATTATTTCAAAAATAAATTCTCACTTACCAAGATCCTCCATCAGTGGAAAATGTATAGAAGTTGACAGTTGAAGATCTGAAATAAAACATCCAAATTAGAAGGAAATTTAGAGTTCTATTGAATATCTAGTTTAAAAATTCACTGAAAAATAAAATAAACGAAAAAAAAACCAAAGTATTAAAGAAAAAATCTGATCTGGCCATACATTACCTCCCGTTCAATTTAATTTTGTTCATGTAAATATTTAAAATTAAATTAAATTTAAATACCAGGTTCGATCCCGACTGACGCTAACTATTTCGAATTTTAAATGGCACAAAAATGACCCCTGTGTTTCACTCTCCACGCAAGGCAATGAGTGCCCGTGAGGTGACGTGTAGTAAACGCTCGCACGGTACAAATATGTCATCATCGTTACCGAAACCTGTGTACAAAACATATTGGCACTCCCAGCAATGGGTAACATGCCGTGGCGATATATTTATTTATTCACGACTGTCAAATAATATACCCATAATTCAATCGTCTTTTATCAATTAATGACCTTAGTTTCTGTTGCTAATTGAATAATATTGACAGTTCGATGGAATAATATTCAATCGTTATGTCAAATTCAAATCTTACCTTACAAAAAGTACGAACAAATTACTTTTACTAAGTATTTTTTTCCACATAAAAAGCTAAAATTTTACTAGTTTGCTCATTTTCTATAGTTTTATTTTCTTCTTAAGCTTAAAATGTAGCTAAATAGTCGGTTTAAATTTTTCTGCTAAATGTCAAATCACTTCTTAGTTTTGTTAAAACAAATACCCAGTAATCAACGCTAACTATGTTTGTAAACAAACAGTTTTCTACAATTTCTTAGGTTATTTCTGATTTTATAATAGTACAGTATGTTATTTGACAGTTGTGTATAAAGTACAGTATTCTATTCGCATGTAATGGCTATTACTCACTCGAATGATTTACATGCAAACTTCATTCTCATGAGTAATAGCATACATTACATGCTCATTGAATAATATACTATTATATACTCGTACTTACCTATATTCCTACATATTTACTTATGCTAGTAACTGTATTAAGTTCCTTTCCATATAATTATTGTTCCATTTTATTTTTAAAACGTTACTATTGTTATTTAAAATACCTAATTTGTTGACAGTGACATATCTGTCAGTTACATGCATTTGAGATCTAAATTGTGTAACCATGGAGTTGCGATTTAAGCGTAGGTTCCGGGATTAAAAATAGAGAAAGTATTAATGCAAAAATATGTAGAAAATTTAATAATCTTTAATTTTTATACAACATAAAAAATAACCTTTAAAGATATTTTTTAAAGAAAAACTATTTTGAGCTTCTAGTAAAGTATCATTTCCGGTTATCTGAACAAAAAGAGGATCCACACACACACAGACACACACACGCACACACATACACACATACACACACACACAAATCATCGTGAAAATGTTAAAATTGTTGGGACCTTGCGATTTTTAGCACGATCCATATACCTCCCTTATCAAAGTTAGCGGGAGGAAAAAATGCAACACAAATGAATATATTTTTTTAAATAATTTAAAGCATTCTTTTTTTTCTTTTTAGGAGACAAGGAAATCCTGCATCAAATCAGCGGCCGAATCCCTCCAGGATCTTTGGTAGCTATTATGGGTCCTTCAGGAGCGGGAAAGTCCACTTTGTTGGATGTCCTATCAGGATATAGGATAACAGGAGTCGAAGGAGTAGTGTACACAAATGGCAGAAGCCGAAATTTAGAGCAGTTCAGAAGGCAGACTTGTTATATCACACAAGATGATAGGCTACAGCCCTTGTTGACTGTTATAGAAAATATGAGGTTTGCCGCTGATTTGAAATTGGATACGGAGATGGATAGATGCGACAAAGAAGAAGTGGTAAGTGAGAAGAAAAATAGGATAGATAATAAATACAATAAATATAAGAGTATATCATTGTGGTTTATTACCCATTTTCCTTCAAGTTGACTCTGGCCGAATTATAACTCAGGTTGTCAAAGGCACAACATATAAAAATCTGTTGTGACCAGCACAATATCTCTCGCCACTTCCGTTTTTGGATACATAAGTGTCGGGCACGAGCAGTCATGTGACATTGTAATTACATATGTACATAGATGTCAAATGTCAGAATTTTTTATAAAAAAATTCAAGATTTTCTAAATTCACGTAGTTAATTTGTCACCAGGAGTGTGGAATTTACTTATCGAGGAAAATAAACCACATGGAATTGAAAAATCATTAACTTTAGAATGAACAAATTATCATATTTGACATCTATGTATATAATTACTAGCTATCATTCTGACATGGGCCCCCACATCCGCTTATCAAGGCCAACAAAGACATGTTGCTCGCGCCCTATTGTATTTAACATTTCTTGTATACAAACTCTACACCAAAAATTCTACTTATATTTTTTCTTTATATACCTATATATTTTATAATTTTAAATTCATTGTATGAAGAAATTTTGTCCCCTTCTAATTTTTCGAAATGTTTCCAATTCATTGTCGGGATTGACAGTATTTTTGAAGGGTATATGTAATATCCCTATAATTTTAAATATTTAACTATTAATACAATAAGAAATAATATAATGTATGTACTTCCCAAAAAGAATCTTCAGTAATATCTCTGGAGTTTTCACACTGGCATTTATCTGTCAGTTACAAAAATTTTAATCTTTCAATTGGTTTCCATGACAATAGATTATTATATACCTTATATTTTTTTTATCTCTAAATCTATAATGGATATAATAAAATATTTATATGTATCAGATAGAGAATTTACGCTTCTTTAATACTAGCAAGAAGAAAATTTTTCAAAAAACAATATTTAGAAGATTTTTTTAACAATCTGCTACTTCCAGTTATTACCAAAATCTTTTCAGCTCTTTCCAGTAATGACCAATTGAGAAATACGTAGTTAAACAGATATTTTGAGAAATCGTCCTTCCAACATCCCCCCTCACACACACACACATACACACACACACATACACACACACACACATACATACATCCACACACAGACATCATCGTAAAAATATTAAAATCGGATTGTAGGGACCTTAAAACGTGCTGAATCATTAAAATCTGTATATGCGATTTTAGCATGAAAAACAGCAAAATATTTAAGAATTTTAATAATTGTTTGCCGTCAAATAAGTATTGACTAGTGATTTCTACACTGTTGCAAATTCACTGGACATAAAAATGCTATGAAGAAGTGGCAACACCGCAGGACAAAGGACAGGATGCGGAGAAGAGAAAAAGTTGAACATCAGTCCATACTCATTTGACGGCGACTGTACTTTTTGTTTATGACCTATAAATGCAGTCAAAGTGTTAAATATATATAATTTTGTTTCAGATTGAAGTCATCCTGACACATTTAGGTCTTTACGAAACCCAAAATACTAGAGCCGCCAGACTTTCTGGAGGTCAGAAAAAACGTCTTTCCATCGCTTTAGAACTTATAAGTAACCCCATGGTTCTTTTCCTCGACGAACCCACCACGTAAGCACAGTTTCTGTTCATCTTTAATGCTTTTATTAAATGTTCTTTGTCTCACAGAGGTTTGGACAGTTCTTCCTGTCTTCAATGTGTACGTCTTCTTCAGGAACTTGCTAGACAAGGAAGAACAATTGTATGTACTATTCATCAACCTTCTGCATCGTTATTTGATATGTTTGATATGGTGTACGTATTAGCAGAAGGAAGATGTTTGTATCAAGGAACTACGAAGAAGTTAGTGCCCTTTTTACAGAAGATTGAGTTACCGTGTCCGCAGTATCATAATCCCGCTGATTACGGTGAGAAATATTAACGTATGCCACAAATATCAACATTTTTTTTACCTTCCGTCACTTTTAGGTAAGGAAGGTATTCTCTTTGGTCAAAAATTCAATGAGTTTTTAGTAAATAAACAAGTTTTACGGTACATATAATACGATTTTACTATTTTTACGATGATGTCTGTAGGTATGTATGTGTGTTGTTGTGTGTGTTTGCGTATGTGTGTGCGTGTGTGTGTGTGACGAAAGTTTCGGATCGCATAACTTCAATATCACGATTCCAAAAGTTTTATTTTTTTTCGTATTCCTCAAGTTTACATCCAGAAGAAGAACTGATTAGATTTTGGTTATATTTGATCAACCGGAAGTACCCTCATTTGAAGATTAATAACAGTTTTTCTTGAAAAAACGTAGTTAAATATCATTTATTGATTTGATTGCATTTTATACTTCATATTCAATAGATATAGAGTTAAAAGAATTATATGACATTAAATTTTATAACTCAACCAGATACATTGATTTACTTTTCACACATACACACACACACACACACACACACACACACACACACACAAATACAGACATCATCGTAAAAATAGTAAATTCGTATTCTATGGACTCCAAAACGAGCTTTCATTAGAAACGAAAAAGACAAGACCTTCCTTACCTAAAGGTGATGGAAGGTAAAAAAATTGTTAAAATTTGTGCCAAAACATTTAATACCTACATTATTGTATATACCTGGGCAGCAGCCGAACGATGTTGTTCCATGTACTATAATATTAGCAAAGGTAAAAATATTTTTCTTTTCTTTTTAGTTATTGAGTTGGCTTGTGGAGAATACGGCACAGACAAAATCGACAAAATGGTCAAGGAATCACAAAATGGCTGCAATTTAGAATTTTTCAACAACCCTAATTCTCTGCCCGACTTGAAAACATTAAGAGCTAGAAATCCGTTAAGTAAACACTTGGAAAAACATTCAGAACACGGTATGCAAGAGACTTCAGAATGGAACCAACTGCAAGTGCTACTAAAAAGAGGTTATTTACGAGCAAAAAGAGACACTACTTTGACATATCTTCGAATTGGTGTTAATGTTATGACGGGTCTTATGTTAGGAGTATTATATATTCAAGCGGGACAAGATGGAGCAAAAGTTTTAGACAATTACAATCTTCTATTTTCGATTTTGATGCACCACATGATGTCCACGATGATGTTGACGATTTTGACTTGTAAGTATTCAAAAATTGTTACACTTAAATCTTTAACCGGTGACGTGGTGCCAATGGTGACATTCCTAACCCTACCAAACTAAAACGTTCGAATGTTATGTCCCTTGTTTTTTTAACAGCAATCATATTTTATTGAATATTTCCACTTCATATTTTTTAGAAGTTAATTCCTGTACAAAAAAAAATATGTTGTGGCCAGCGCAATACCTCCCGCCATTTTCATTTTATGTTGCATAGGGCGCGAGCAGTCATGTGATTTTGTTAGCCTTGGCAAGCAGATATGGGGGCCCGTATTAGACTGACATCTAGTAATAATGTACATAGGTGTCAAGTATCATAATTTTTCATTTAAAACATCATGACTTTTCAAATCCATGTGGATTATTTTCCTCGACAAGTATATTCTATATTATTGATGACAAATAAACATCAGAATATTTTGAAATTTTGAATGAAAAATTATGACAATTGCGACATCTATGTAAATAACTACTAGCCGTCATTCTGACACGGATCCTCATATCTGCGTGCCAAGGCCAACAGTCACGTGACTGCTTGCGCCCTATAAGTAACGAACTTAACGTTTCTTGTGCACACAAATAATTGAAATTGTATCTCTTCTCTCGTTCTATGAGGAATTTTTTCCTACTCTTCTAATATGTTCAAAATTCGTCAAAATCATTGACAGTATTAGCAGTATTTCTTAAGGATATATGTAATATTAACATACCTATAATTTAAATACATATTTAATTAATAATACAATAATATATATTAAATGTACTCGTACCTCCCAGAAAATTCTGATTTTGACACTGACATTTTGCATTTATCTGTCAATTATAAACATTTAAATATCTCAACTGTTTTTTAAGCAACGAGATTATTTTTTTACAACAGATTATTCTATATTATTATATACTATATCTCCAAACCTATACGAGATATAATAAAAAAAAAAATGTGTGAGATTGAGAATTTAATTTTCTTTAATATTTCCAAGAAATTTTTTCAAAAAATAGTATTTAGAAGATTTTTTAAGAATCTGCTATTTCCGGTTGTTTAATTGTTACCAAAACCTTTTCAGATCTTCCCATGAATTTCCGATTGGGAAATACGTAGATAAACAAATATTAAGTCTTATAGTTTTTGAGTAGTCGTCCTTCCAACATCCCACATACATACAAACATACACACACACACACACACACACACACACACACACACACACACACACACATACATCCACACACACACAGGCATCATCGTAAAAATGTTAAAATCGGATTGTAGGGACCTTAAAACATACTTATTCATTGAAATCTTTTATATTTTTCTTTTCTTTTAGTCCCGAACGAGCTATCCATAATCATCAAAGAACATTTCAACAGATGGTACAATCTTCGATCATACTTCATAGCTGTAACACTAGTAGACATACCTATATCTGTGTTAAGTTGTACTCTATTCAGTATAATAATATATTTGATGAGTGGCCAACCGTTGGAAGTCATTCGATTTGCAATGTTCCTTGCAATAAGTATCCTAACAGTGTTCGTCGCTCAAAGTTTCGGCCTTATGATAGGAGCTTGGTTCGACGTAGTGGTAAGTGAAGTTTACTTGATGTTATACACAGGAATGGGATAACGAATTGTTACGTTATTTCATAACGTTATAAAAAAAATATGATGGGGCCAGCACAATACCGTCCGTCAATCGCAATCCTGTATATTATGTACAAATTCCATACATAAATTTTCTTGCATAAGATTTTAAATTTCCATAAACAAACTAGCTTTTCTCATTCGTTATGGGTCGCTATTTTTTATTTTCTTCTTCCGTTCATTTCTGTCCTCATTCGATTGCTATTCTCTGAAGTTTTCCGCAATACAGTCCTTCCATCTTATCTTTGGTCTTCCTCTGTTTCTTCAACATTCTATTACTAAATTATTCATTCTTCTTCCAATATATTCTTATGTCTTTCTAGAAACTTCTATCACTAGAGCCATTTCCATTATCCTTTCATTCCTTATCCTATCTTCCCGAATATCTATCTCAACATCTTCATCACTGTCACATTCATTTTCTTTCCATTGATACCGATATCTATCAATTTGAATTATCTGAATATATTAGAAGTTTCCATGGTTAACGCATCTGGCTAAGTTATGAAATTTAATATCTTTATAATTCTTTAATTCTATATCTATTGAATTTGAAGTATAAAATGCAATCAAATCGTATAGAGATTACCTAATATATTCTTTAAGTTATAATAACGTTAAATGTAAATAAATGATACATAACTGCTTTTTTTCAAGAAAAACTGTTAAAATCTTCAAATGAGGGTATATTATAACCAAAATCTAATCACCTCTTCTTCTAGATGTAAACTTTAGGAATACAATAAAATTATAATTTTTGGAATCGTGGTATTGAAGTTATGCGATCCGAAACTTTCGTCACACACATACAGACACACACACACACACATAAATAAATACATATAGACGTTATACGATTTGACTGTATTTTATACTTCATATTCAATAGATATAGAGTTAAAGAATTATAAAGATATTAAATTTCATAAATCAGTCAGCTATGCTAATCATGGAAACTGCTAATATATTCAGATAATTCAAGTTGACAGAAGTCAGTATCAATGAAAAGTAAATACATGTGGCAGAGATGAGGTTGTTGAGATAGATGTTGGGAAGGATAGGGGAAGATACGGTAAGGAATGAAAGAATAAGGGAAATACTTCTAGTGTTAGAAGTTCCTAGAAAGATACAAGAGAGACGATTACATTGATATGAACATGTCATGAGGAGAAATAAAGAATATATTGGAAGAAAAATGAATAGCAAAACAGAAATGAGTGGAAAAAGAAAATAAAAAATAGCGACCCCTAACGAATGGGAAAAGCTAGAGAAGAAGATGTCAGTGTCAAGTACAATTTGCATAGTTTGTTTATGAAATAATTATACTGGAAATTTGAAATCTTTTGCAAGAAAATTTATGTATGGAATTTATACATAGTACACAGGATTGATGGAAGGTATTGTGCTGGCCACATCAAATCCCTTCGAATTTTAATGTTTAACATTTTGACAGTTGTATAATTATCTCTAAAATATTATTTTCTCTTTTTAGAACGGAACCTTTTTGGGGCCCACTCTCTCCGTCCCAATGATGATGTTCGCTGGTTTTGGGGTAACTTTAAGGGACTTACCCGTTTATCTCAAATGGGGTAGCTATGTCTCCTACTTGAGGTACGGTTTGGAAGGAATGGTAGGTGCTATCTATGGGCTAAATAGGCCTATTTTAGATTGTCCAATAGGGTATTGCCATTACAAATATCCTCAGAAGTTCTTAAATGAAATATCCATGAGGGGAGATCAATTTTGGAATGATATTATTGCATTAACAATTATTTTGTTCACTTTGAGGATTATGAGTTATTTCTTACTTAAATTTAAGTTACAGGCTGTGAGATAAACAATTTATAAAATAAAATTTGGGTCAATGTATTGTATAAAATAGCCCTAAACGTATAGTTTACAAAAAATTATGTAAAAAAATTATTTATTATCTCTTTTGTTTTTCAATTAATATATTTTGTTATCCATCAATTCTTTTTTTTGTTATTGGGGCTATTTTTCTATGGCCATAATGGCAAGGTACCATTTATGTTGCTAGGTTCCATCCTTATCGATAACTATAGTAATATAATAATGCTGTGTTATTATATAACATATGTAATATGTTGTATTTTATGTTTGTTGTTATTTATATGTTGTATATAAAATAGTAATATACTTATTAATTCTTGAATTGTAGACTGTATAACGTTGATCAGTCGATATTTGTAAGTACTTTGTATGTACATATTTATTATTAATAAAAAGTATATTATGGTATCAATAATATATTTAAAATAAATTTTATAGTTTTATTTTTAGAAGATATGAAATTTTAATTTTTTGCATTAAGCATATACAGTGTTTTATTTAAAACTACTAGCGCTTTTTTGGGCGAACTAATGACTAGAAAAAAATGTTATATACAGGATGTTTATTAAACATAGGGCAAAAATTGAAGGGATTATTCCCTGAACTATTCTAAGATGATTTTGTCCTTTGATGATTTTTGAAAAGACGCTTTGTTTCGAAGATACAGGCCGAAAAAAATTTTCGACAATAACAACATTTAATACCAAAAATTACATGTAAAGTTTCTTAATCTACAAGTACTGTTGAAAATGACTACCTCCAGCTACGATGCAAGAATCCGCCTAGCTTGTAATGAATTGCCATCAGCAAGTCCATAAATGAAATACATGTCAGTCATCTCGGTGTTCGTATAGCTATTCATGATAAGAGGACTTCACTAACAAAAGTTTAAGTATTATAGACAGAAAATATACGTCAAACAGCCAAACGTCTCAACAAATTTGACACATAACTTGCCTGCTGTTACTAGATTAATAATTTGAAAAATATCAAAATTGGTTTTGTCGAATTTTTTTTTCGCCGTGTATCTTTGAAACAAAGCGGCTTTTCAAAAATCATCTTAGAATGGTCCAGGGAATAATCCTTTCAATTTTTGCCCTATGTTTAATAATAAATGTTTCCGTCAATACTGTGTATTATGTATAAATTCCATATATAAATTTTCTTTCAAAAGATTCTAAATTTCCAGTAAAATTATTTCATAAACAAACTATACAAATTGCACTTGACAAGCATCTTCATATCGTTGTCATTCAGTTCCTTTTCTCTTCTCATGATCTGTTCAAACCAATATAATCGTCTCTCTTGTACCTTTCTAGAAACTTTTAACACTAGAGTTATTTTCCTTATACTTCCATTCCTTACCGTATCTTTTCGTGTCTTTCCCAACATCTATCTCAACATCTTCATTTCTGCCAAATTCATTTATTTTTCATTGATATCTTTATAATTCTTTAACTCTATATCTATTGAATATGAAGTATAAAAAGCAATCAAATCGTATAGAGAATAATATATTCTTTAAGTTATAAATAAAATAAATAAATATTTCATCACGGCATATTACCCATTGCTGGGTGTGCCAATCTGTTTCGTACACAGATATCGGTAATGATGGAATATTTGTACCGTGTGGGCGCTTTACCAGGAGTCATCTCACGGGCACTCAATGTCAATAAATGATATTTGCTTATTTTCATATTTGTTTGTCAAGGCCAATAAAGTGACATGACTGCTCACGCCCTATTATATTTAACATTTCTTGTATACCTACACTGTATACCAAAAATTCTACTTACATCTATTCTTTATATTTAGATTTTTTAATTTTAAATTCATTCTATAAAGAAATTTTGTCCTCTTCTAATTTTTCGAAATGTTTTCAAATCATTGTAGGGATTTACAGTATTTTTGAAGGGTATGTGTAATATACCTATCATTTTAAATATTTAACTATTAATACAATATGAAATAATATAATGTATGTACTTCCCAGAAAAAATCTTCAGTAATGTCTCTGGATTTTTGACACTGACATTTATCTTTCAGTTACAAATATTTTAATATTTCAATAGGTTTCCATGACATTATTTTGGCTGTGAGATTTATTACAACAGATTATTATATAAGTTATATTTCTTTATCTCTAAATCTATAAAAGATATAATAAAATATTTATATGTATCAGATAGAGAATTTACTCGTATTTAATACAAGTGAGAACAAAAATTTTTAAAAAGTAATATTTAGAATATTTTTTTAAGAATCTGCTATTTCCGGTTGTCCAATTGTTACCAAAACCTTTTCAGCTATTCCCAGTAATGTCCGATTGATAAATACGTAGATAAACAGATATTAAGTATTATAGTTTTTAAGAAATCGTCCTTCCAACCTCCCCACATACATACACACACATACATACATCCGCACACACACACATATACTCACACAGCCCTTATCGTAAAAATATTAAAATCGGATTGTATTGTAGGGACCTTAAAACGTGCTTAATCATTAAAATCTGGATAATATGCGACTTTTAGCGAAGTAAAAATTGTTTTTTTTCAACCCTTTCCAGTAATGTCCGATTGAGAAATACGTAGTTAAACAGATATTAAGTATTATAGTTTTTGAGAAATCGTCCTTCCAACCTCCCCACACACATATACATACACACACACACACACATACACACACACACACACACACACACACACACACAGAGAGAGACATCATCGTAAAAATATTAAAATCGGATTGTATTGTAGGGGCCTTCAAAACGTGCTTAAAACCATTATATCAGAATTAATTGAAATTTTAAGTACATCTCAATTGAAGTATAATATATCTGCTCTCCAAGTTTTAAAACGATTCACCACGCGGTACCTGAGATATTTGCAATTAAATTTGGCCTTTTTAACACGTGAAGAATAGGAAATGGCAAAATAAACACAACATTTTAAATTATAACTTTTATATCCACTATGACATTTAATCGAAAAACTAGTATGTTATAGTAAACTAATTAACGGATTTTATGTAAAAATTAGAAAATTATTTACCACCCAGATTTAATTTTATTGTCTCTAGAAAATATTAATCTGAAGATATGATAAATAGGTAGAATTATACTTGACAACCATGTACAAGCGTTTCAGATGAAGTATCAGTTAAGTTAACACTCGCTTGGTATTAGCGAATAAGAGGTGATCTTAGGCTAAAGGAATTTCAGACGTACATTCGAAAGAAATATTTTTTAAATTGGTATTTTACGTGAAAAGCATGAAAACTTTAAACAGTATAATACTACTTTTGTAACTTTAAGAAAGAAATATATTAATTTGTTTTGCAGTTTCCATTTCTAGTTTAGAATTAGTATTATATCTTAAAATATCTTACTACTTTTATACCCGAATGTACCAATAAATGTCTAGATACGACGATGCCACAGTTATTCTTCAACATTGAAATACGACACTTGTGTATGTGTTAGTGCGAGTGGTACAGTTCAAAAAAAAACTTTTCTATGGAAAAATAAAGAAAATTCATATGTTACAGTCGTTGATATTAGCTTTTAACTATTTTGATGCAATCTGTTTATATAATACAATGTTAAAAAATATAAGTTATTGCAAATATAAACTGCTTAATTTTTATTTTGAACATGGAATAAGTTTTTGAATAAGGTACACTCGAGTGACAACTACCTTAATCATTAAAATCTGAATATTATGCGATTTTTAGATAATATACATTATATAACTTACATTACTTGAATGTATTTAAAATGTTCTCTACCACTTTTACATTACTGTATTGTACAAATCTATATTATGGCGACGCTTTTGTGAAAGTAGAGCAATGTCCGCTATTCAAAACAAACAATGTAACACACAGTACCGGCTTCAATATAAAAACAAAACAAACTGAATTACACATTATTTTGTGACAGTTATCATCGTATGAAGTCAAGGTTTCTTAAACTGTTCTTGGAAGCATGGAAAAATTTATTTGTAAACTACATGCAAAAAATTAATATTCTAATTAATATTAAAAAAAAGAAAGTTGTTTTTATGGTTATAGTTGTAGTCAGCTGATTTTGGAACTTTTCCTATATGGAAAATAATAATTTTAAAGAAGAATGTTGTCACATTAATATAAAAATATGTCTTCCATTAATTTTTTTCGTACATGTATATCGATTAAGTAACGCATCTAATTTAAATATGCTAATTTTATTATAAATGTGCAAATTATTTTCTTAATTCTTTAACGGTTTAGCGATTGGAAGTATTTTTTTTTAGCAAGCTGGAAGTTCAAGGAAACTATAAATCACTTCTCTATTCGTTGTTGAAGGTTGGGAACGAACATATTGTAACGTTTTTATTTATATGGGTGAAGTGTAAATAATCGGACAAATATTATTAACTAAAAGCATACGTTTATTAAACGATAAATAATTAAGGATTAAATATTAAAAGATAATAAAAACAGCTAACACTATGATTAAATAATTATAAACATTTATTTATGTTAACAACTGGTAAACTGTATATGTATATCACCAAGTTCATTGCTCGTTGCTTATATATATCAACCTGTCCCTCCGCTTTCTTTCGGCCGGTATTTATACAGCCCATATCATTCTAGAACCCTCTGAAGCGGCAGTGACCTGTATACAAAAGAATGAGGTCACGGCGTAATTAGCCTCTAGCCGGCGCGTCGCCGGGGATTGTGTCATCGCTCTGGTACATTTTTTCAGTGGCGGCGTTGTATACTTTTCTCTCAGGGGCGCACGTCACAATATTGCCAATAAATTGTGAATATTATATTATGTTATTTGGAGTAGAAAGCGGTCTTTTCGTGTTTAACTCAGCTTAACAAGCTGGCAACTGCTGCCGCTAGCGGTGAACTAAGAAACTAACATTTTTTTACTGGTACAATAATGAAGATTATTTAACCAAGGTAGGAAACAGACGTGGTTAGTTGAGCTCCGTAATTTGATTATATTAATAATATGATAATGAAGTGTAGTAAGGCGAAGTGAAATATCTCGTGAAATATAATGATGTGAAGTGAAAATGTGCAATAATTAAACAATAAATTTAATATTGCAAGTACATTTTATCTACAGTCCTTTTAAGGACTTATCCACTTTCGGATATTAATTTTCTTTTCAGGTTTACTATCTATTTGTACAGCATCAACAATACGAAAAGAAATCAACAATAATGCATTATTATTGGTGTACCTATACGAATCTATTTCAATGATGTCACCAGAATCCTTCCACATGATATTTCCGGCTATTTTCCGTATTATATTCAGTTGTTTTTTAGAGCAAATGCTCTTTGAGTTTTTTGGACGATGTACAATAAATTAACTGAATGTTTTGTACGAATGTATTTTGTGTACATGAATTTTAACAATTTGTAAGATCTTATTGTAAGTGTAATAATGTCCATGTTATTTTGTATGTATTTTTGTTGTATAATTGTTGTAGACCCTGAAGAAGGTGCAATAATGCACCGAAACGTTGGTTGTAAGAATAAATGCTGTTTGACTGAACTTTCGAGTAATTGTTAACAACTAATAAATAAATATATCATTACGGCATATTACCCATTGCTGAGTGTGCCAATCTGCTTTGTACGCAGATATCGGTAAATGATGAAATATTTGTACCGTATGGGCGCTTACCAGGCGTCACCTCACGTGCACTCATTTCTGTCGTGGAAAGTGCACCACAGAGGTCAATTTTATGCCATTAAAATTCAAAGTAACTTTTGGCGTCAGTCGGGATTGAACCCAGGTCATAAATCACGAATTTAACATTTCTTGTACGTACAAATAATTCAAATTGTATCTATTCTTTCGTTCTATGATGAATTTTCTCGTACTTTTCTAATATATTCAAAATTATTATTTAATTAATAATAATAAGAAATTGTCAATGCATTTATTTCCCAGAAACAACTTTCTGTAATGTTAATAAAAATGTTGATTATTGACAGTGACATTTTGCATTTATCTGGCAATTATAAATTTTTAAATATCTCAACTGGTTTCCCTGGAGTTGTTTGGGCAGCGAGATTTATTACAACATATTATTTTAATGGCACAAAATTGACCCCTGTGGCGCACTCTCCACGCCAGCCCGTAAGATGACGCCTGGTAAGCGCCCGCACGGTACAAATATTCCATCATTACCGATATCTATGTATGAAGCAGATTGGCACACCCAGCAATGGGTAATATGCCGTGATGAAATATTTATTTATTTTATTTTATATTATTTTATATTATAATATATCTGTAAATCTATAGAAGATATAATAAAAAAATTAAATGTATCAGATTGAGAATTTAAAGATCTTTATTATTGTATTAACATAAATTTTCAAAAAATAATAGATTTTTTTTATGAAACTACCACTTCCGGTTGTCCAATTGTTACCAAAACCTATTCAACTCTTCCCATTAATGTTAGATTGAGGAATTCGTAGTTAAACACATACACACACACACATAGATATCATCGTAAAAATGTTAAAATCGGATTGTAGGGACCTTAAAACGTTCTTATTCAATAAAATGCGGATATGAGATTTTTAGCATTGTTTGTATTATAAGACTGTGTTCTCGAAGGACCATAAATGATAAGAGAGTTTGTAGTGGTTTAAGTGGTGTTTATTGTCAGACTGATCCTAAGACACTCTTGCGCACCCCTCAGGTAAACTACCCTTACAAAAGAGTGGGAGTTGGTGGGGGTGACCGCTGTGCCAATATATGACGACATATACAAAAAATAAAAATATGCATCGAACAAGCATGAATCCAATACCTCTCTTAGCGAGAGGTAAAAAGTAAATTGTACGTATGTGTGGGTAGAAAATGTAACTACCAAACGTTTTTAACCTATACATTTAATAAATGTTGAATTTTTTCTATTTCAACTCAACATGATAAGATACACATCATTGGGAAGCCAAAAATTCTTTTTTCAACGGTATAACTTTTCAAAAAATTCGAGTACGGGTAGTCAGCTCGTTCAGAGTGTCAAGTCAAGTATAATGAGCAACATTATTGTACTAGTACGATAATGACTATCTTCTATGGTGCGTATACAGCAGCATAATATATATATATATATATATATATATATATATATATATATATATATATATAAAATAAATAAATAAATAAATATTTCATCACGGCATATTACCCATTGCTGGGTGTGCCAATCTGCTTCATACACAAATATCGGTAATGATGGAATATTTGTACCGTGCGGGCGCTTACCAGGCGTCACCTCACGGGCACTCATTACTGGCGTGGAGAGTGCGCCACAGGGGTCAATTTTGTGCCATATATATATATATATTATAATACACTTGAATAAAAACACATTTTTTGTACAATTGAAAATAAATGCCCAAATTCTTTGTGTCTAAATAAATATACTCACTCCTACTCTGTAAAATCGTCCTTGAAGCCTATTCCAATCCTTTTGAACTAATAAATATAGTCGTGTTTTGTTTTGGCTTTACGCCACGAAACGTCTGCATATCAGTCGTGAGAAAAATATGGAAGTTACATGACATATATGTTCAAAACTTTTATAATTTTTCTAAAATCATTCAATTGTTTAATACTATCAAAATAAAGTTATGAGCTCTGATATCAATGTGGTAAATCTGCATGTTGATCGGCTTTTGTTGAGATGAATTGCTTGTTTTTGTTTTTATGTACAATGCATGAGTGTAGGAATAGCACATGCTTCGTTACATATGTATTTGTGGAAATAATGTTAGTTATTGTTTAGAAAATGACGTGCCGTATTATGTATTGCATTTCCTGACACAGAACTGTAATTTGCAATATTAGGTTGTTTGTATGTACTTATTCTTTGTTACATTGTCTAAAATCAAATGTTACATTATTTGAAATATTGAATGTACGATCACTACGATCATATAAATTGTATATACCGTTAAGGCAAATGGGGAAGTTTAGCGTGATTGAAATTACATGTGAAATATTTTTTAATCGTAAATATAAGACTAATTATAACTTAAAATGTAATTGAAAGTTAAAATTATGTTCCCATTTATTTATAATTAATTATTTATCATCGAACTTTTGTGACGTCACAAGTGACGTATGCGCATGCCTAGCAAGGGTGGTGAGACCTTCACGTGGGTTTGTTTACGTTTTCTCGGAGTGAGGTTATGAGTTTCAATTGGAATTGTACTTGTTTTAAAAACTATTATACGATACTTAATTTTTAATATTGAATACAATGATACACTAAATGAAATAAAGAAGAACAACAAAACTATAATAATCACAACACAGAACTGTCATTGCTTATAAATGTCAAAACATGTGGATGCCATTTTTAAAACTCCTGTCGCCATGTGAACCCAGCGCGCATTTGTTTAAGGTAGACTATACGTTCTCCGTGAATTTCTGTGACGTCTTTTTTAGAAAATTTCGGTTATTGAAAAATCTAGGCATCTTTGAGTGAAATACAGATATCTTTCTGGTAACGTTAATTGCAAAATTGAAGTTGTTATATTAAACACAAACTGTCTAAGTTTAAAGTATCTAATTACCTTTCGTCACCTTTAGGCAATAAAGGTATTGTCTAAAAATTCAGTGATGAGTTTTTTAGTGAATAAGTACGTTTTAGGGTCCCTATAAGACGATTTTACCATTTTTACGATGATGTCTATATGTATGTGTGTGTGACGAAAGTTTCGGATCGCATAACTTCAATACCACGAATTCAAAAATTATAATTTTTTCGTATTCCTCAAGTTTACATGTAAAAGAAAAGGTGATTTTGGTTATAATTGGTCAACCGGAAGTACCATCATTTGAAGATTTTAACAGTTTTTCTAACGATGATATCTAAGTTCTGATTGTTGAAGACTAGCACGAACTTTAAATCTGAGAAATTAAGTAATGTACCTACTATTTATTTTGTGTGTAAATTCTTGAACGTAAATATTAGTAATAATAATTAATAATGAAATATTCTATAAAGTAATAAAAAGAAAATAGTAAATGGAACAATAATTATATGTAAAGGAACTTAATACAGTTTCCAGGATAAATATGTCGGCATATAGGTAAGATAATAAAAATATATAATATATCATCACGGCATATTACCCATTGTTGGGTGAGCCAATCTGCTTTGTACACAGATGTCTTTAGCAATGATGACATAATTGTACCGTGCGGGTGTTTGGGCCATTTAAAGTTCTAATATTTGGCGTCGGTCGGGATCGAACCCGGTATTTAAATTAAATTTAATTTTAAGTATTTACATGAATAAAAATTAAATTAAACGGGAGGTGTTGTGTTGGCCACATCAAATTTTTTTTATAGTTTTCTTTTTCTACGCTCATTATTACAAAGTTTTTTAAATTATCTTGTGATAGTCGAATCTAAGTCCATTTTGACTTACATTTTTTTTATTTCGTTGACCTTCATACTTGTAATACGTACATGATGCGGTATCTTGTATATGTCATAGACATATTAAAATCCGTCTTTAGTCTTTAATAAAACGCGTTGTAAAATCAGTCTAATCGTCATGGTTTTGTAAAACAACGATTAGTGTACCTACTTTTTTTAACTCTATATTCATTGAATATGAAGTATAAAATGCAATTAAATCGTGTAGATAATAGTATATTCTTTAATATTTATAGTAAAATTAAGTGTCAAAAAATGAGTTAACAGAGTTTTTGAAGAAAAACTGTTAGAATTTTCAAATAGGGTATTTCCGGTTGACCAATGGGGTCATTTCACATTTTCTAATTTATTTTTTCTTGAAAGAATAGGTCAAATTAAATATGTAGGTGTATGTTTTACACCTTACAAGTCTTTATAATTAGAGATATGATTTTTTAAAAGTTGTCTTAAATATCAAATATTTGGACGCTGACGTCACGGCTATACGTCACGGCATGTCGGATGCGGCAGCAGCCCTCTACCGGTTTTGTTCGGAACTATGATTATTTGGGTTATCAATTCTCAGTTTGATTTTGTGACAGCAACATATTGTTAACGAAAAACATATTTCACACAACTTTTGGTATTTATTTTAATAAATGTTTTATTTACATACCTTTATTCTTAAGTCTGCTAGGTTAGGTTAGCTTGATTATAGCAGCAAACGGATACCACGTGGACCGTTGTGTGTGTGTGAGAGGAATGTCTTTGTGTGAGTAACAAGCCATGACGTCACGAATTTTACAGCCGCGAAAGTTTATTAGCAAATTTATGAATGTAAAGTCGCATATTTCATGTTATTTTATATTATTATATTTATTAAATGAGACGGATTTCATGATTTTATAAAAAAACGATTTTTTTTTTTTGAAATGACCCCATTATAACCAAAATCTAATCACCCCTTCTTTTATATTAAAGAGTAGTAAGGAATTATTTCAAAATCAAGAATTCAACTTATTTTTGTATCGATTTTTTCATCTTCCGCTACCCTTGGTAAGGGAGATATGGGCATCGTGCTAAAAATCGCATATCGAGATTTTGGTAAATGACGACGTTTTAAGGTTCTTAGAATCCAATTTTAACATTTTCACGATGATTTCTGTATGTGTGTATGTATGTATGCGTGTATATATATATATATATATATATATATATATATATATATATATGTGTGTGTGTGTATGTGTGTGTGTGTGTGTGTGTGTGTGTGTGTGTGTGTGTGTGTGTGTGTGTGTGGCTCCTCTTTACGCTCTAACTTAATAATATTGTTCATAAATTTTTGAAACCTTGTATTTCTACCTTATATGGAAAGAAGCCATTACATTTTGATTTAAATCAAATAACCGGAAATGGCACTTTACTGGAAGCTCAAAATAGTTTTCTGCGAAAAATACATTTAAATGTTATTTTTTCGACATTTATGTTATATAAAAGTTAAAGATTATTAAATTTTCTAAAGGCTTGCATTAATACTTTTTCTATATATTTTATGGATAAATTTATAAAACCATCTATAATTTTAATCCCGAAGCCTACGGTTTAACCGCAACTCCATGGTTACACAATTTAAAAAGAAAATAGTAAATAGAACAATAATTATATGGAAAGGAACTTAATACAGTTACCAGCATAAGTAAATATATAGGATTTTTTTCGAAATATTTAGTGTCGGTCGGGATCGAACCTGGTATTTAAATTTAATTTAATTTTAAGTATTTACATGAATAAAAATTAAATTAATCGGGAGGTATTGTTTTGGCCACATCATTATTTTTTAACAATGTAAGGCCGCGAGCCATCACGGGCCACCGTGAGATTCTCGGTATCTCGGCGGGCCAGTGCAGCCCTGACTACATTGTATAGATCCTAAAACTAAAACATGCTTATCTCTGAAAAATAATTAACGAATGTGTAGAGCAATAACATGAACTCCCTTATCTGTAGATGGCCGGGAGGTAAAAAATAATAATAACATGTTTTATAAAATAAGTAATTAAAATAATATAATATTATTACGGCTTTTTCCGTAATATTACTATGGAAATTCTTTAATTAGTAATTATATTTATGAATGATTTAAGAGAAATTTTCCTTTTTAATTAAAATAAAAGTAAAATTTGTACACAGAATTCGGTAACGATGATGACATATTTGTACCGTGCGGGCGTTTACCTGGTGTCACCACACGAGCACTTATTGCTGGCGTGGAGAGTGCACCACACGGGTCAATTTTGTGCCATTTAAAATTTGGCGTCGGTCGGAATCGAACACGATACTTAAATTTAATTTAATTTTAAGTATTTACATGAATAAAAATTGAAATAAACGGCAGGTATTGTATTGGCCATATCAGTTTTTACCTTCCGTCACCTTTAGGTAAGGAAGGTATTGTCTTTGGTCAAAAATTCAATGATGACTTTTTACTGAATAAGCATGTTTTATGGTCCCTATAATACGATTTTACCATTTTTACGATGATGTCTGTATGTATGTATGTGTGTGTGTGTCTGTGTGTGTGTTTGTGTGCGTGTGTCTGTATGTCTGTGTGTGCGTGACAAAAGTTCCGGATCCCATGACTTCAATACCACGATTCCAAAAATTATAATTTTTTCGTATTCCTCAAGTTTACATCCAGAAGAACAAGTGATTAGATTTTGATTATAATTGGTGAACCGGAAGTACCCTCATTTGAAGATTTAGCAGTTAAATTTGATTTATTGACATTTAATATTATTATAACTTAAAGAATATATTATTCTCTATACGATTTGATTACATTTTATACTTCATATTCAATAGATACAGAGTTAAAGAATTTTAAAGAAGTTAAATTTTATAATTCAGCCAGCTATGCTAAACATGGAAACTGCTAATATATTCATATAATTCAAATTGACAGATGTCAGTATGAATAAAAAGTAAATTAATGTGGCAGAGATGAGGATGTAATAATAATAATAATAATAATAATAATAATATTTATTGAGTGCTACTATACAAAATAAGTATTTACACAAGTCAATAAGAAGAAACACAATACAATGTTGAAGTAGATGTTGGGGAACACACGGAAAGATACGGTAATAAAATAACTCTAGTGTTACAATTTTTTAGAAAGATACAATGAAAGACGATTACATTGGTTTGAACATGTCATGAGGAGAAATGAAGAATTATATTGAACAAGAATGAGTAGTTTAGTAATGGGAGGTTGAAGAAGCAGAGAAAGACCAAAGATAAGATGGAAGGACTGTATTACGGAAGACTTGAGAGCAAAAAGAACCGAATGAGAATGACACGCAAAAATATCGACTCCTAACGAATGGGAAAAGCTAAAGAGGAAGAAAATGTCAGTGTCAAGTGCAATTTGAATAGTTTGTTTATGAAATAGTTTTACTGGAAATTTAGAATCTTTTCCAAGAAAAATTATGTATGGAATTTATACATTATTGACGGAAGGTATTGTGCGGGCCACAACAGATTTTTTATTAAAATTCTGGAATATTTAGGCTATGAAAATTTACAACTTAAATTTCATTTTCGTTTAAATGGACACCTCTTTAAACCGGAAAAAAATCGGTGACCAGTGCTGTCCGCTTAAGAGAGATTCCACTGTAATATATTTTCACGGCAATTTCCTATTGCCTGAGTATTCTAATCTGTTCAACAAACTTGAAACATTGGGAATTCATGGTACTTTACTACGGTGGATTCAGTCTTATATTACAAATAGATCGCAGCTAATTTCTTGCAATGGGTTTAAATCACGATTAATCCCTGTCACATCTGGAGTACCACAAGGCTCTCATCTGGGTCCTTTGGTTTTTAACGTATTTATAAACGACATATCATCATGTTTCACCCACTCCAATTTCTTACTATACGCTGATGACTTAAAGTTTTTCAAACCTGTGAAAACGGAGCAAGACAGTCTAGAGCTTCAGCGTGATTTGAATAACTTGCAAGAATATTGTAAATCCAATTACCTCACCCTTAATGTTTCAAAATGTAATGTAGTTCATTTTACAAGAAATCAAGATGTTTTAGATTGCAATTACAATATAGATAACATAACACTAGAAAATAAGAAAACCATTAAAGATTTGGGTATAACGTTTGACTCTAAATTACTCTTAAATTCACATATAGAACAGACTGTAAAACAATCAAGCAGAACTTTAGGTTTCATACTGAGAACCAGTAAACACTTTAAAGAACCATGCGCTTTAATTACAGTATTTACACATTAGTACAACCTAAATTGGTATACGCATCAATAATTTGGAACCCAGTATACACTAAAAACATAAAGTTAATTGAAAGCATTCAGAAAAAATTCATTAATATTATGTGTTATAAATTTAAGGTTCAAATTTATGAATACTCGGAGAGATTAAAATACTTTAACGTGTCTTCGCTGGAAAATAGAAGGACAATCAATGATATGATATTTCTTTACAAAATCTTTAATAATATGATATATGGTAATAACATAATTCACTTATTCAATATACAAGTATGTAACAAAATGACAAGATCCAATACTCTATTTTACCCTCCACCAAGTAGAACAAATAATAACAAAAATTCTCCAATAAATAGAATCATGTCTACCTATAATTCCAGATTTGACACGTTGGATCTTTTTCATCTCTCGCTATCACAATTTAAAAATGCTGCCAGATCTATTATTAATAATTTCACATAGTTCATAACTCTTCTAATTAGGTATATCTCTGTATAATCTTAATATTTTGTAATTCATTGTGTACTCTGTATTCGATTTAGTAAGTAGTGAAAACCTTTAATAGGTCTATTATGACTGTTGGTTTTTCTAAATAAATAAATAAATAAATAAATAAATAAACAAAGATTTTTAACGATGCAATCGTTGTTACTGCACATTAAGATAAATATTATGATAAAAAGTGCTGTTGTTAAAATTCCTTATAATCTTGATGAAATACATATGTATAATAAATGAATCCAGTTTTTTCATTTGTAGGATGTAGTTTTTGAAGTTCTGTATAACTTTTTTTTTTGGTTCACGGTCAACGCGATTTTTATCATTAGACACGTGTAATGAATTACGCAGAATCATGAAAAATACAGAAAAATAAATCAATTTTTATAGGAAAAGATAAAAATTTGTTATATTAAATGTAGTATAGTAGTATGAACATAGAAATGAAGTAAATAAAATAAATTTATCATCACGGCACATTACCCATTGCAAAAACATCAGAAAAGAATTTAATGATTTAATTTTTTTATCATTTTGCATAAATAAAATAATTTTGTTATAATTTTTTATTGATAGCCAAAATATTTATATCGTTTTTACCTTCCGTCACCTTTTTACTTCCTTGTACGTAAGTAAAGGAAGTATTGTAATCGCGAAAAATTTTGGTTTTCAGATTTCAACGGAAATATCCATTTTGGTCATCCCTGAATCCATTTTGACTAATTTCGTCGTGACGTCTGTACGTACGTACGTACGTATCTCGCATAACTCAAAAACGGTAAGCCGTAGAAAGTTGAAATTTTGTATTTAGGACTCCTATAACATCTAGTTGTGCACCTCCCTTTCTGGTTATTACACAATTTCCAGAAGTGGCACTTTACATGAAGCCTATAATAGATTTTAATGGAAAACTGTTTTAAAATATAATCCAAAACTTTTCAAATTTGGTATACAAGACTTTTATGTCATAATAGATTTTGGTTAAAATAGACTAACCGAAAGTGGTACATTACTTGAAATTGTTAACAGTTTTTCTTGAATAAAATGATTTTATTTTGATTCTAGAAATAAATGCTTCAAATAAAAGTTTTAGAGAATTAATGTCTGCGTCTAGCACATCAAGTATTATTAAATTAGCCCTTTGTATAAGCGAGATATGTACATTTAAAAATTATATACTTTTTGTTTTTGTAATAAAGCTTGCTATGGATTAGGACAAAAAAAATTAAAAAAAAGTTCATGTCAAATTACGTTAAATATGTGCAATTTTATGATTCGTACAATAACAAATATATTTTTATTGTGAAATTAGTCATATTCATTGTTGTAATCAAATATTTATTTGTTGTAATCAAAACTCTCTTTAAAAAGAACCTGGTTAGATTAATGTTAATTTAAGAAAGATAGTAGTAAATTAATTATTTTTTGTTCTATATCAAAATATTTCTCGGGCTTGGCTTAAGCCTGTCAATATTTTGTAATTTAATTATTAAAAAAATATGTATAGTTTAATAATCGTACAAGGAAGTCATGTGGTGTCCACATCAGTTTTTTTTTAAAACGTTACTATTATTATTTGAAATGCTTAATTTGTTAACAGTGACATATATCTATCAGTTACATGCATTTGAGATATAAATTGTGTAACCATGCAGTTGCGGTTAAAACGTAGGTTCCGGGATTAAAATTTTAGATAGTTTTATAAATTTATCCACAAAATATATAGAAAAAGTATTAAAATGCAAACCTGTAGAAAATTTAATAATCTTTAATTTCGAAAAAAATACATCTAAAGGTATTTTCGAAGAAAAACTATATTGAGCTTCCAGTAAAGTGCCATTTCCGGTTGTCTGATTTACATCAAAATCTAATGAAGAGTAAGGTAGAAACAGAGACTAAAAACGAAAAATATTTCGTTCAGTTCTTATCCGAACGAAACCGAAAAAATTAGTTTCCGTTCTTCATGTTCCCACCTAAATATTTTCGTTTTCGTTCACAGTAGTTAAATACCGGTTATAACTATTAATGAGTAACAACTGATGAAAATATAGAAATATAATAAGTTTTTTTTTTTATTTAACATGAAAATAAAACATACATATAAAGGAAAGCTAATACATATATAAAAATCTGTTGTGGCCAGCACAATACCTCTCGCCACTTCCTTTTTTTGGTTACATAAGTATAGGGCGCGAACAGTAATGTTACATTTTTGGGCTTCACAAGCAGATGTGTGGGCCCGTTTCACAATGATAATTAGTAATTATGTACATAGATGTCAAATGTTAGAATTTTTCATTAAAAATTTTAAGATTTTCTAAATTTACGTCAATTTATCACCAGGAGTTTAAAACTTACTTGTATGCCTTAGATATTTAACATTTAATTCTGCTCCACTTGGAATTGGAAAATCACTAAATTTAGAATGAGAAATTTATACATAATTACTAGCTATCATTCTGACATGGGCCTCCATATCTGCTTGTCAAGGCCAACAAAATCATATGACTGCTCGCTCCCTATTGTATTTAACATTTCTTGT
The DNA here is from genome assembly GCA_951394225.1 of Harpalus rufipes. Classification (NCBI taxonomy): domain Eukaryota; kingdom Metazoa; phylum Arthropoda; class Insecta; order Coleoptera; family Carabidae; genus Harpalus; species Harpalus rufipes. The sequence continues at coordinate 86,292,315 of OX596274.1, forward strand.
ATACTCTACACCAAAAATTCTACTTACGCATATATCTATTCCATATATATTTAGATTGTTTAATTTTAAATTCATTTTTGATGAAGAAATTTTGTCCTCTTCTAATTTTTCGAAATGTTTCCAATTCTATTTATACATTAAGAAATAATATAATGTATGTACTTCCCAGAAAAACTCTTCAGTAATGTCTTCGGATTTCTGACACTGACATTTATCTGTCAGTTACAAAAAAATTAAATTTTCAACTATTTTCCATGGCCATTCTTTCGGCTGTAAAATTTATTATAACAGATTATTTTACATATTATATTTCTTTTATCTCTAAATCTATAGAATATATTATAAAATATTTAAATGTATCAGAAACAAAATTTATTTTTCTTTAATATTATCAAGAAAAAATTTCAAAAAATATTATTTAGAAGATTTTTTTTCAAGAATCTTCTACTTCCGGTTGTTCAATTGTTACCAAAACCTTTTCAGATCTTCCCATGAATGTCCGATTGGGAAATACGTAGTTAAACAAATTTAAAGTCTTATAGTTTTTGAGTAATCGTCCTTCCAACATCCTACATACATACACACACACATACATCCACACACACACACACACACACACACACACGTGCTTATTCAATAAAATCTGGATATGCGATTTTTAGCATGAATCCAATACCTCTCTTAGCGAGAGGTAAAAATAACAAAAGCTTATGCTATGGCCTGATTTTTTTACAATAAAGAATAAAACAATAATTACATTTTATTTCACCTAACTAATAGTACGTTTTCAAGCAAATCTTCCTTTATGTTAGTTCTCTTACATAAGTACTTAACATAACTAATAAGACGAATACCGACAGTGTGTGCAAATGAAAATTATCGCAGTCAGTGTGCAATAGATGAAACTACGAGTATACCGTTTAACCTAACACGTAACAGGGTTAGCTACGGGAGAGTTACTCTGAAAGTTTGCTTGTTTGCAACTCAAATATCTGAAAATTCAATAATATTTGCGAGTAAAATATTTGCTGTAAATAAAATTAACTATTAAATAAAATAACGGTTAAAACCGGTAACCGATATGAATTATTTTGTTTCGATTTATTTCGTTATTTCGTTTTCGTTCTCATTTCGTTTTTAGTCCCTGGGTAGAAATACAAGGTTTCAAAATTTTCTGAACGGTAGTATTTGAGTTAGAGCGTAAAGAGGATCCACATACACACACACAAATACATCCACACACACACACACACACACACATCATCGTAAAAATATGAAAATCTGAGTAAACCGTAGTTAATCATTAAAATCCGGATATGCGATTTTTAGCAAGAATCCAATATCACTTTTAGCGAGAGGTAAAAACTTTATTAATTATTAATAGTTTTTATATCAATTGTAATACATATGTTTTGGTATTTGTGTTGTAATGCTATTCAGTCATTGGGCTTGTCCTGTTGGATAGTCTATTCTTAAATGACTTCATTTGTTCTATCTAAACCGTTGCAAAACTGATCCGCAGGTCAATTTAATTTGTATCTGATCCGCGTCTGACTTCCAGGAAATAGCTTTTCTACGCGTAGATAATCTTCATTCCGGCATTCTCTATTGTGTGTGAACTTTGCTAGTCTCGTGTAGATGATATTTTTTAACGTGTAATAAACACGTTTAGTAAACAAGTAAATACGTGTTTACATGTCTCATTACTACAAATTGTCTTCTAGAATTATCGTATATGACGAATTTTGTTATCGAATGGAAGATTACAGTTTCAATTCAATAAAAATTAGTATTGCACAGTAAGAAAACATGAGCAAGAACACTGATAAAATTATTCATCATAATTTGACGTTTCAATATTATATTTATGTCTAATGATGCAAAATTGATTAATACATATACTCATATCTAATAATAATAACAGAAGAAGTTTGAGATAAAAAAAACATAGATCGATAGTATGAACAGTGATTAAGGGTGATTAGTGAGCATTTTACTAGCATTGTTTTATCTCTGTCAATCGTTCATAGATTATTTTAGAAAAAAATACTTCAAATAAAACATGTGTGCAATTAAGTTGTCTATAACTATTACTTGAAGTATTTTTTTCTAAAATGATCCATAAACTATTGAAAGAGATAAAACAATGCTAATCAAATGCTCGCTAATCACCCTTAATCACTTGTTCATACCTACTAACGGTCATAATTTTCAGTGTTCTTTATAAGGCCAAGGACGTGAGTAGAGTCCCGAACAGGCATGGTTTAACGTTCGGCCCCAATTAAATCTCGATGAGGCGTGGTTAAGTAATAGAAACGATCGGGGCTTGTGCAAAAAAATAGAAAACCTGAACGCGGAACCATTGTTGAACACCTTAATTAAATCGTATATTTCTCTAACAACACAAATAACCTCATCCACTAAGCACCCTTTGGGTCTGTTGAAATCCTTGGGAAACATTTGACCGGTAGGTGAGATTTTTACCTCTCGCTAAGAGAGGTATTGGATTCATGCTAAAAATCGCATGTGACTTTGTTGCCCTTGACAAGCAGATATGGGGGCCCATGTCAGAATGATAGCTAGTAATTATGTATATAGATGACAAATATCATAATTTCTCATTCTAAATTTAATGATTTTCCAATTCCATGTGGTTTATTTTCCTAGACAAATAAATTCCACACTCCTGGTGACAAATTAACTACGTGAATTTAGAAAATCTTGAAATTTTTAATGAAAAATCTGACATTTGACATCTATGTACATAATTACTAATTATCATTCTGAAACGGGCCCCTACATCTGCTTGTCAAAGCCAACAATGTAACATGACTGCTCGCGCCCTATTTTTATGTAAACAAAAACGGAAGTGGCGAGAGGTATTGTGCTGGCCACAACAGATTTTTTTAAATTAAAGAAGAGAAGAAAAGAGATTGGAAGTTAATAGATGGTCGTTTAAAATGGGATTAATTTTTTAAAAAATCCATAAAATATTATTTACTTAAAACGCACTCTCTACAACCTAATTTAACTATCAAGTGTGTTAATGACGGCGATTAATGATCGAGACATTTTAATTGTTGAGATCATTAATCGCCAATTAACACATGTGTTAGTTACAATATTTTTTCGTTGACCGTATTTTACTTAAATGGAAAATCTAATTTTATTCCATGGCATTTTTTTTAGGTTAATAATGGTTGACCGTACGTTGTAAAATTTTACGTCAGAAAATCAATAAGTTTTGTCATTAATTGTTTTCAGTGGGTGCGTTTACTTAACACAAGCGGTTTTTTATGTTATTTGAGGAATTTTATTCTTTCAAATTCATTTTAAAGGTATGCTACGTGAATATACCTAGCTAGTAAGTGTCAAAAGCATGACTTTTAATTCTGTCTACCTTTTTGCTACAACTTAGCGTTAGCAATACATGCTGTGTTCCATGTGGTGAACGCACCCAATAAATCGTTTATTAATAAAAAATCATGCATTAATAGGGGTCATTAATGAATGATTTTCTATACATTAAGATAGCCTATTAATAAACGGTCGACGGAAAAATTATTTAATACTAGCTCATTAATTACAGTAAGAATATCAAGAATATTGTCATTCCCGAAATCATTACAATAACCAATCATATCCAACAATAGGTAATACCCATATGCATTAATTGCATGTTTATTTATTTTTATGATGTGCATACACAATAAATACTGTTAAAGTATGTGTTACATGTGTAAAAACGTGATTTGTAACAAGAAGTAAAAATTTTGCACGTCATTACATTTATCAGTTTCAAATTTTTGTACATATATACGCACAAAGAAAGCGTTAATTTTTTTATACATGCGTATAGAAAACAAGAATGTAAGAATTTAATCGATACATGCAGCACATTTTTTAATAATTAAATATCTTACTTTCTTGTAAATATATAAGAATGATGTTGCTACATTGAAACATTTTCTTCGAACGCCATTCCGTGTATTCTTAAAAATACCAATAATAATAATACACTTGAGCCCGGTTGTTCCAAGTTCAGATAAAGTAGCAGTTTACTATCTATTAGATAAATTTACTCCACCTTCTTAACTAGAGAATAAGATTTTTGGGTTGCTCCATGATGTTTTATTCTCCAGATAGCTAATTGGCAGATTGCTATCAGAAATATTAAAATTGTGTTAGGGTAGAAATATTTTTGAAAAGTTGGCAACTTGGCTGTGACAATTTTAATAGAAATTTGGTTACTTTTTCGCTTGTCTGTGTTTTGGTACAGTTGTAGTTTAAACCACAGTTTAAACGATTAGAAAAAGAGATAAAAACAACTTGCAAAACTAATTTAATTAAATTAGTCGACAAATATAAAAATTTAATAGATTCCGTCTCTTGGAAAGAAAAATACATCATCTGGAATCAATTAGAAATTATTTTAGTTTTAGTTGTGGCCAGTATCCACGATATACACCCTGTTGCATAAAATGTAAAGCTATCAACAACTGGCATATCGAAGATACAGCGTGATTCGTGATTCAGAAAAAAAAGTAGACAAATAAGTGTTTATTTCTCAAATTATGCTTTCTTTAAACTTACCTAATAGATAAGAATAATATTTGGTCTTCAATTTTATCTAACAAATAAAGAACTGTATTCTTTGAAATTCGAAACCTCAAAAAATTCTGAATCATCCCATTTTTCAAAATTAATACATATTTCTCGTACTGTATACTGTTTTCGAAAATTAATATTATCAAAAATGAAATCCTATACTTCATCATGTGCACACATACACACACACAAATACATCCACACACACACACACCATCGTAAAAATGTTAAAATCTGATTGTAGGGACCTTAAAACGTGCTTATTCATTTAAATCTGGATATGCGATTTTTAGCATGAATCCATGGAATATAATTCACAAGGATTTGGAAAATCATAATGTTTTTTATGAAAACTTATGATACTTGACACCTATGTACATTATTACTAGCTGTCATTTTGACACGGGTCCCCATATCTGCTTGCCAAGGCTAACAAAGTCACATAACTGCTCGGGTCCTATGCAACATAAAATGAAAACGGCGAGAGGTATTGTGCTGATGTCTGTATGTGTATGTATGTATGTACATTATGTATAAGCGTTATAATAACAAACAAATGTGTTATTACACATAAACGATCTGTCAATTTTCGCACCGTAATTGTGTGGAAAATTTTAAATCATATTAACGTTCAACTGTTTCGGTTATTAATTGCACTTAACACTCGTAGCACACTTGATAGTTAAATACCAATTAAAATTTAATCTTAAAATCTTTTTTGTTAAAGTTGTTACAGGCCCTTTTGAAATATTAGTTTTGAAAATTGTTATAGTCAGTTCGTTTAGTGTGAATGACACTACATATTTTTTGGAAAGATTAAAATTTTATACTGCTCATTAAGAACATTTTATACTTTAATTTCCTGATTCCAATTAGTATAAATTGTGCAAATTTATGTTTTTCGAGGAAGGAATGCAATAATTATTATCAAAATTTTGACAAGTATAAAATATTTATATATTTTGTCGTTAATAATAATAATAAATATGAAACTATTTTAACCGGGTGTCCCAAGTAATCCTTGACATAGGCGTTTAACATGGGAAAAAAAGTTTTTTGTAAATAAAAAGTGTCCGGCAGAAAATTATGCCATAATATTGGACATGATAATAGTACAATATGTGAGTTATTTAGTATTAATAACTTCATAATAAATAAAGGGAAATAATTAATAAAAATTGATTACAACAATCAAAAAAGTGATATAATAAAAATGCAATATATTTTCTTTGATGTCAATGAAAAATAACTTTTTTTTTAAAATACAGTAAAAATGCAATACATGCACATGTTCATTATACTTATCTATCTCAGTTATTTTGTATTACCAAGAAAAGAAAATATAATGCATTTTTATTATATCACTGTTTTCATTGTTGTAATCAATTTTTATTAATTATTTTCTTTTTATTTATTGCAAAAGGATTATTATTTCTAAATGCTTATAATAGGAAATAAAAGATAATTTTTTAAAAGTTTAATATTTTTTGCAAAAGTAATTGTCATGCAGAAGAAGAATCGATCCCAAATCTATAAAATTTAACATTTCAAAGGCAGCTACGCTAACCATTGTGCCATAGAAGTCATTTGAAAATCTTAATCATTAAATATTGAAACAATTATTAATTTATAATTTTTTATATTTTTTCTAATATGCACAATAATAATAAAGTAATTAATAACAAATAACGTACAAGAGGTAATGGACTATTTTCTGCCGGACACTTTTTATTTACAAAAAACTGTTTTCCCATGTTAAACGCCTATGTTAAGGATTTCTTGGGACACCCGGTATAATAATTCACTCATTAAGATAAAAAATCTTAGATAATTTGACACAATAATATAAATGTTCCATTGCAGTAAACAATTTTGACTTCTTTATTTCTTTCAGTTTCAATGCGTGCTACTTTCAGCTGTATAATCACTGATTTTAACGACAAGAATTTCAGACAACTCATTTTTTATCGGGTTAAAATTTTTCCATCCTAACAAACAAAGTTTGAAAAATAACTTTTTTGTGCCTCCGTCCGGCATAATAGTCCGCGAGGCTCGCGGACTATTATGCGGCGCGAGCCAGCAACAGAATTTCATGACCAAGTTACTCTCGGGCGATAACTTGTAAAATGCTTCAGAGAGTTGTATCATGAAGCTCCGTGAACGTCAGCTGCGGTTCGGTGGGTGGGTTAAGCAGCGGTAGCCTCCCACGCACGTTGAACAAAAAATCTATTGTGGCCAGCACAATACCTCCCGCCACTTCCGTTTTCGGTTACATAAGTGTAGGGCGCGAGCAGTCACGTGATATTGTTGGCCTTGAGGGGACCCGTTTCAGAATGATAATTAATAATTATGTACATAGATGTCAAATATCAGAATTTTTCATTAAATATTTTAAGATATTCTAAATTCACGTAGTTAATTTGTCACCAGGAGTGTGGAATTTACTTGCCGAGGAAAATAAACCACATCGAATTGGAAAATCACTAAATTTAAAATGAGAAATTATGATATTTGACATGTATGTACATAATTACTAGCTATCATTCTGACGCGGGCCCCCATATCTGCTTCATGATTGCTCGCACCCTATTATATTTAACATTTCTTGTATACCTACACTCTACACCAAAAATTCTACTTAAATGTATTCTTTATATTTACATATTTTAATTTTAAATTCATTCTATGAAGAAATTTAGTCCTACTCTTCTAATTTTTCGAAATGCTTCCAATTCATTGTCGGGATTGACTGTATTTTTGAAGGGTATATGTAATATACCTATAATTTTAAATATTTAACTATTAATACAATAAGAAATAATATAATGTATGTACTTCCCAAGAAAAATCTACAGTAATATCTCTGGATTTTTGACAGTGATATTTATCTGTCAGTTACAAACATTTTAATTTATTACAACAGATTATTTTATATATTATATTTCTTTTATATCTAAATCTATAAAAGATATAATAAAATATGTATATGTATCAGATAGAGAATTTACTCTTCTTTAATACAAGCAAGATCAAAAATTTTCAAAAAATAATATATAGAAGATTTTTTTTACGAATCTGCCACTTTTGGTTGTCCAATTATTACCAAAACCTTTTCAGCTCTTCCCAGTAATATTCACACACACATATCATCGTAAAAATATCAAAATCGGATTGTAGAGACCTTAAAACGTGCTTAATCATTAAAATCTGGATATGCGATTTTTAGCATGAATCCAATACCTCTTTTAGCGAGAGGTAAAAATAATTCTATAGTGAATTTGTTTTTTATATATTCGTATTTATGGTCACCTTATCGTAGGAAGCCGTGCTCAACTACGTTCTAAACCGTCACAATGATTGAGATTATTATTATTGACTTTAAAAATCTCAATGGCTTCTCTCATTAATCTGTTGTTAAGATAAGCAAATCTTGAAAAAAATCTTCAAAATTGATTTGAGTAATTTCTCTGAGCTTTGCAACTAACCATGTCTCAGGCTGGTTCAATCTAATCGATCGTTAATTCATTTAATCTTCTAGAAAGAGTTCTTCCAGTCTGATGAATATTACTATGGCTTAACGAGAACAAGTAAAAACTTTCCAGAACTTCACATTATTTTCAATTTAGCTGAAGCTTAATAAAAAAAATGTAGGACGACATTATAATCAAAATCTAATTAGTTCTTCATTTACCTATATTTACATAGCTCCGTCATTCTCGTTATACAGAAGTATGACTTTATGTAATACTATTAATTTAATCATGTGATGGTACGATTTAAAAAATCGTTAACCAAATAACATTAAAATCAAATTCTTGTTACAGCTTAAAGTTATCATTAAATTCGTTTGATATTCAGTGACGAAAACAGTACACGTTTCATTTTCGTTTACTTCAAGGCCATGCATAATTTATTACCCGTCAAATTATGTGTAAAACTTATATAAAATTAATTAAAGGAACATCACGAAAATCATGTTATGTAATTGAAGAATTTTCATTTGAACAGCTTAATTATATATGATTTTTCACGAATACATATAAGAATCGTGTTACTTAAACGACTTTCCTTTTCATTTGGAACTAGTCAAACATAGACGGTGCTGTCCCAATAGAAGAAATTACTATATTTTTTATAATTACATACAAAATTAGTACAACGGTTAATGGCCCGAGTTTTTTTCGCATTAGGTTAGGTTAGGTTACGCCTTATATATAGAAGTCGAAGCAAAATAATCGAATATCAAATGGAAAGTATTTTTTTATTTAGCTGCTTCTGACATTCTCTAGCATTGAAACTTTCATCTTAAAATTAAAATCACAAAATCATTTGATGTTTTCCTTTGTTCTTATTTCCGCATCTCATCGCAAATGTCACACCAGTGGAAACAATAGTTAGTATTTTTACCTTCCGTCACCTATAAGTGGTCAAAAAATAAGCACATTTTGGAGTCCCTATTTGTGTGACAATTCTTTTGGATCGTAGAAATTCAATACAATCATACCAAAAAGTATCATTTTTACCTTCCATCACCTAGTAAGGAAAGTATTATCTTTGGTCAAAAAAATCAATGATGGGTTTTTAGTGAATAAGCACGTTTTAGGGTCATATAATGCGATTTTGCCGTTTTTACGATGATGTCTGTATGTATGTGTGTTTGTGTGTGTGTGATCGCATAACTTCAATACCACGATTCCAAAAATTTTTTTTCGTATTTCGCAGATAAATATTATTATAACTTAAAGAATATATTATTCTCTATACGATTTCATTGCATTTTATACTTCATAATCAACAGATATAGAGATAAAGAATTATAAATATATTAAATTTCATAAATAAGCCAGCTATATGCTAACCATGGAAACTGCTAATATATTCAGATAATTCAAATTGACAGATGTCAGTATCAATGAAAAGTAAATGAATGTGACAGAGATGAGGATGTTGAGATAGATTGTTGGGGAAGACACGGAAAAATACGGTAACAAATTAAAGAATAAGGGAAATGCTTCGAGTGTTAAAAGTTTCTAGAAAGATACAAGAGAGACGATTACATTGGTTTGAGCAGGTCATGAGGAGAGATGAAGGATATATTGGAAGAAAAATGAATAGCTTATTAATAGAAGGTAGAAGAAACAGAGGAAGACCAAATATAAGATGGAAAGATTATATTGGGGAAGACTTGAGAGAAAAGGCACAGAATGAGGACGACATGCAAAACAGAATTGAGTGGAAGAAGAAAATAAAAAAATAGCGACCCCTAGCGAATGGGAAAAGCTAAAGAAGAAGATGCCAGTGTCGCGGATCTGGGGACCCGGGTTCGATCCCGACCGACGCCAAAAATTACTACGAATTTTAATGGCACAAAATTGACCCCTGTGGTGCACTCTCCAAGGCAGCATTGAGTGCCCGTGCGGTGATGCCTGGTAAGCGCCCGCACGGTACAAATATTTCATCATTACCGATATTTGTGTACAAAGCAGATTGGCACACCCAGCAATGGGTAATATGCCGTGATCAAATATTTATTTATTTATATTTATGAAATAATTTTACTGGAAGTTTAGAATCTTTTGCAAGAAAATGTATATTGAATTTCTACATAAAACACAGGATTAACGGAAGGTATTGTGCTAATATAGAACATCCTTGAATATTCTTGGTGCTGGACTTACGCCGACCAACCTGTATACTAATATGCACTCGCATATTAGCATAATCTTGAAATAAATAAAAATATATAATAAATCACAACTATTTCTTGGAAGTAAACAAATGCGATGACTCGGAGATAGTACAAACGCAGGCATTTTTTAATACGTAATTATTTATTAAAAAAATTGTAAATAAATAAATTGTCAACAAAATGTTGGTTAACAATTTGAAGGTCGATAATAATCGAAAAACGAAAAAAAAATACTAATTGCGGTGTTTAAAATGCAAAAAGATTTATGAGGCATACTTATCATTGCTGTCAAATATACTAGGTTAAACTGTTACTATTAGATAGGTTTTGGTTAGTCATATAAGCTGCAAGTAATCGGTTTATTTTTTTTACCTCCCGCTACCCTTGGTAAGGGAGGTATAGGGATCGTGCTAAAAACCGCATATCGAGATTTTGGTTTGCTAATCTGATTTGTACACACATTTCGGCAATGATGATGACATGTTTGTACTGTGTGGGCGTTAATTTTATGCCATTTAAAATTCGAATTATTTGGCGTTGATCGGGATCGAATCGGATTCCCCAGATTCACGACCAGACATCAGGCACGCGGCAACGAGACCCCATAGGTAAATGGCGGGAGGTATTGTGTTGGTCACATCAGATTTTTTCTTTTTGCGAGTGAAACGTTTACCAAAATTTTTTTAAAAATTGTTAGCCTATCATGAAAGGTCTTCGCTGGCGCTACCATTGAAATACTTGTTAAACCTTCCATATATCCTTACTCATTTTGATGAATTACATACCAAAAAATATTTTGGTACTTATATTCTTTTTATTTAATCACTTCTGGTTCCTGGTACATAAAATCAGTTTCATCTTTGGCTTTACATTTCAACCACAACCACGGATGGAATTTTACAGTTAGCACATGCATCATACAGTATGTCCCCGGATTTAGTTTACAAGAGGGAAAAAAATATTTATTTTTGAATTTACAAAAACGTCTTAAAGGAAGAACTTTTTTTGCTTGACATGAAACACTTACTTCTGTCATTTACACTTTTAATTAATAATATTTTAATTAGATTTTCCATCCTCAAAATTAGGAAAGTGCCTTCGATACATTACTCGCTTAACCCAGTTGCAACATGTCAAGTGTCATCTTTAATCTGACTGTGTCGTTATCTTTCATATCGTTAAAGTAATATCGCAAAACTTATTTTTACCTTCCGTCCTCGGCAAATATTTTCACTTTACTGAGGACCTTCTTCATTTCCTCAACTCCTACCTCAGAGATTGCGAAATGACCGTGCATCTTAATAACTTTAAATCAAACCCGTTCACTGCTACTTCTGGGGTCCCACAAGGATCAAACTTGGGCCCACTATTATTCAACCTCTTCATTAATGACGTGGTGGACTATGTTCAACATTCTCAAATACTTTTGTATGCCGATGATATAAAAATTTATAAAACCAACTCTATTAATGACTGTATTCTCTTACAAAACAACATCAACAACGTTTTAAAATGGTCCCACAACTCAAAATTGTTCTTTAATTACAGCAAATGTAAAATAATGAGTTACTTTGTTAAAAAATACGTTTACACTTATACATATCACATGGAAACTAATTCGCTTGAGAAAGTAACTCAGTTTAAGGATCTTGGGATTATATTTGACACAAAACTAACATTTAATGTACACATTGAGACTACCGTAAGATCATCCTACAAAAATCTTGGTTTTGTACACTCAAAAGCTTGTATTATGCATTTATCCGATCTAAGCCAGAATATTTTCTACAAGTCTGGAATCCAATATATCATAAATATATATCTAAGATTGAGTCTGTCCAGCATAAATTCATCAAATATTGTAATTTTAAAATACATAGACAATATTCTATCTTTACCCATGATTATTCTGTTTATTGCCTGAAGTGAACTTGGTGCCATTAAGTAGCAGAAGAAATTTACAATTATCTGTCTAGTTATACAAATTAATTAATAATTGTAATACCATTTCACGTTCCACGCGTCACTTCAAGAAATAAAGTACCATTTCATTGTAAAACAACTAGGACTAATTATGAATTGAAATCTCCAATAAGACAATTCTGTGTAGCATAAAACAGTGTATGATGTACTATTGACATTGACATATTTGGCGACTCCTTATCTAAATTTAAGAATATATTAACAAAATATTTTTTGTAATAAGTCACTTGTTAAATTTCTTATATGTACTTACTGTTCAACTCATTCGTTTCTGTATTTGTATGTCATATGATCGTCCTGTAATTGGGATCTTGAATCCTGTTGGATCGATTGATTAATAAATAAATAAATATATGTCTGATCATTATTCAGTTCAAAAGTCAATTTGATAAAATTGATCTTGAAATGTAATTTTATGGAAAAGAGATACCTAATAAAGAAGGAAACAGAATATTGCCGTTCGCCGTTTTCTAATTTATTTCCATTTCTAAAATAAGATTCAAGAAGAAAAGCTTTGATTTATTTTGTGTCAAATTGACTTTTATTTAAATTCTTTTAAATTAAAACATACGTTTTTTTGTTCATAGCCAACTCCGAGCTAGGATTTTTTTTAACATGTACTTCAAATAAAAGATACGTGCAATTAATTGTCTTACAACTATTATTTGAAGTATTTTTCTAAAATAATCTATAAACGATTGACAGAGATAAAAAAAATGCTTGTCAAATACTCGCTAATCACTCTTAATCACTGTTCATACTAGCGGCCATTATTTTTGCCGATTTGATAATTAGCATTAATTTTGTGATTATTTTTAAAATCTATTTTGAAAGTTATCGCCATCCAAGTATGTTGCTGTTCGTTTGTTGCACGGTTGCAATGCGTTTGTATAGCGGTGTCTATGTTTTTTCAAAAACTGTTAAAAGTTGCAAAATAGGGTACTTCCGGTGGTCCAATTATAACCAAAATCTAATCACATCTGCATATGCATCTAAACTCGAGGAATATGATGGTTATTGGAGCTACGCGATCCGAAACGATCGTCATATACCCACAGTCACACACACAGATGCACACACATACATACAGACATCATCGTAAAAATAGTAAATTCGTATTCTAGGGATCCTAAAACGTGTTTATTCATTAGAAACTCACTATCGATTTTTTTGACCAAATACAATACCTTCCTTACCTAAAGGTGACGGGAGGTAATAAGATTTGAAAATTATTGTTACGTTTTAAAAATTTTGAGTTATTTTTTAAATAAGCTTTGATCTTTTTCCCTATCGATCGTGCAAAAAATTATTTGCGCACCCAAATATTACAGAATTTCATTCTCGAAAATTCAATGTATAATGTATTTCAAAAGTTTTACGGGGCAAATAACAACAAAAAAACTGCCGTTTTTGGTTACATAAGTATAGGGTGCGAGCAGTCATGTGACATTGTTGGCCTTGACACGCAGATATGGGGTCCCGTACCAGAATGACAATTAGTAATTATGTACATAGATGTCAAATGTCAGAATTTTTCATTAAAAATTTCAACATTTTCGAAATTCACATAGTTAATTTGTCACCAGGAGTGTGAATTGTACTTGTCGAGGAAAATAAACCACATGGAATTGGAAAATCACTTAATTTTAAAATGAAAAATTATGATATTTGACATCTATGTACATAATTACTAGCTATCATTCTGACACGCCCTATATCTGCTTGTGAAGGCCAACAAAGTCACATGACTGCTCGCGCCCTATTGTATTTAACATTTCTTGTATACCTACACTTTACACCAAAAATTCTACTTAATCTATACTTTATATTTAAATTTTTTAATTTTAAATTCATTCTATGAAGAAATTTTGTCCTCTTCTAATTTTTCAAAATATAGATATATAATTTTAAATATTCTACTATTAATACAATAAGAAATAATATAATATATGTACTTCAGTAATGTCTCTGGATTTTTGACATTGGCATTTATCTGTCAGTTACAAACAGGTTTCCATGACATTATTTGGGCTATGAGATTTATATTTCTTTATCTATAAATCTATAAAATATATAATAAAATATTTATATGTATCAGATAGAGATTTTACTCTGGTTTAATACAAGAACAAAAAATTTCAAAAAATAATATTTCGAAGTTTTTTTTTAAGGATCTGCTACTTCCAGTTGTCCAATTATTACCATAACCTTTTCAGCTCTTCCCAGTAAAGTCCGATTGAGAAATACACCCACACACATACACACACACACACACACACACACACACACACACACACACACACACACACACACACACACAGACAGACAGATATCGTAAAAATATTAAAATCGGATTGTAGGGACCTTAAAACTTGCTTAATCAATAAAATCTGGATATGCGATTTTTAGCATGAATCTAAAAAGTTTTAGTATTCACTTATACCACAAATAACTGTGATTAACAATCTTATATCAAATGCTAGCTTAACTGGAAAATTTGACAGACATTTGCTACGGAAGTAAAAAAATCATTGACGTATTCGTAAATATTTTCAAGTCCAGAAACAACCAGGAATCCCTATTTGCTAAACAATTAGTCAAGTAAATATGTTTACACTAAAAACTGATAAGAAATTCGCTATTTAAATTGGAGCACCGAAGCGCATATAAAGTCTGTCTCTTGCTCGTATTACTCATTCTGCGCAGGAGTATCGATCCTCACCATACATATACAAACAAACATAGCGGAAACGGAACAGTAACCGTGCAACCAAAGAGCTATACAGCAAACGTTCGCTTGTACTAACTCAGTAACCTCACTCGCGTTGTTGTGGTTAGTGTTTCACTATCACGCAGTGTCTCACACACTACTAGTGAGCCCTGACAAGACTGTATCTGTATTCCAAGTGCGTGTGACTGAGTGTTCGTTTCGTTGACAGTGCGAAGAAGCGATGGCCAAGATCGTTGAAAATGGGCTCAACTACAAAGGGGTGCAGCTGCCCTATATTGACGGCGCGCCCGAGACTGAACCAGGAGATAATCTAACCCACCAAAAACTGTTAGTGAAAAGAGGATTCCCGAAACGGCCGCCGGTTAATATACAGTTTTCTGATGTGACGTTTACCGCCTGGCAGATGTCATTGGCAGATTGTGGAAGAGGTGAGTTTTTTTTTACCTTCCGTCACCTTTAGGTAAGGAAGATATTTTCTGGTCAAAAAATTCAATGATGAGTTTTTAGTGTATAAGCATGTTTTAAGGTCCCTATAATAGATTTTACCATTTTTACGATGATGTCTATATGTATGTGTGTCTGTGTGTGTGTGTGACAAAAGTTCCGGATCCCATAACTTCAATACCACGATTCCAAAAATTATAATTTTTTCGTATTCCTCAAGTTTACATCCAGAAGAACAAGTGATTAGATTTTGGTTATAATTGGAGAACCGGAAGTACCCTCACAGTTAAATTTGATTTATTGACATTTAACGTTATTATAACTTAAAAACTATATTATTCTCTATACGACTTGATTACATTTTATACTTCATATTCAATAGAGTTAAAGAATTTTAAAGAAATTAAATTTTATAATTCAGCCAGCAATGCTAAACATGGAAACTATTAATATATTCATATAATTCAAATTGACAAATGTCAGTATCAATAAAAAGTAAATTAATGTGGCAGAGATGAGGATGTTAAAGTAGATGTTGGGGAAAACACGGAAAGATACGGTAAGAAAATAACTCTAGTATTACAAGTTTCTAGAAAGATACAAAAAATATGATTACATTGGTTTGAAAATGTCATGAGGAGAAATGAAGAATTATATTGGAACAAGAATGAATAGTTTAGTAATAGGATGTTGAAGAAACAGAGGAAGACCAAAAATAAGATGGAAGGGCTGTATTGCGGAAGACTTGAGAGAAAAGGAACTGAATGATAACGACACGACCCCTAACGAATGGGAAAAGTTAAAGAAGAAGATGTCAGTGTCAAGTGCAATTTGAATAATTTTTTTATGAAATAATTTTACTGGAAATTTAGAATCTTTTGTAAGAAAAATTATGTATGGAATTTATACATTATACACAGGATTGACGGAAGGTATTGTGCTGGCCACAACAGATTTTTTAATATAAATTTTAAACATTCCAAAATAATTGTTTGATACTGTACAATACAATGAACCACCAATTTGTCTTGCTGTTTGTTCCGGGCTTATTCTCATTTTACACGAATTTGCGGTCAATAAATTCTGTGGTGAGTTTTCAATTCATTAGGATCCCTACAATATGAGTTTAGTATTGTTACGATGATGTGTGTGTGTGTGTAACTATAATTTCGGCCGCGATAACTCCAATACTAGAATTCCAAAAATTACAATTTTTACGTATTCCTAGGGTTTCATCAAGTCAGTAGCTTGATGTTTTTGTAAATTACTTAACTTGACTTGAAAATCAAGCTTTTCAAAAATTCATTACTTGACTTGACTTGATTTTCTATCGTTACTACTTGACTTGATCAAGCAAATTCAAGATACTTGATTACGAACCGATTATGTACGAAAACGCGCAAATCGTAACGCATATGTTATATATGCTATCCTGATTCATATATTTTTAAATATTTTTTTAATTTTTAAATTTGGATGTATGATTTATTTTTATGAATAAAAGTCTATATTACAAGGTATATTATTGATATTGTCATAAAACATATGAAAATGAAATTTAGTCTTGAAGAACTACTTGATTTTTTCAAGTAATTGAAAAATGACTACATGATTTTTCAAGTACTTGAAATTGTGACTATTTGACTTGACTTGACTTTCAGCTACTATTACTTGATTTGATCTTGGCTTGATTTCAAGTCAAGTCAAGTAACTTGAATATCAAGTCAAGCCGTGAAACCCTACGTATTCCTCTTCCTTACATCCATATGCAGACATGATTAGATTTTGGTTATAATTGGTCAACTTAAAGTACCCTCATTTGAAGGTTTTAACAGATTTTCTCGAAAAAATCCTATTAAATATCATTTTTACCTTCCATCACCTTTAGGTAAGGAAGGTATTGTCTTTGGTCAAAAAATTCAATGATGAGTTTTTAGTGAATAAATACGTTTTAGGGTCCATATAATACGATTTTACCATTTTTACGATGATGTTTGTATGTATGTGTGTGTGTGTCTGTGAGTGTGTGACGAAAGTTTCGGATCGCATAACTTCAATACCAC
This sequence comes from Harpalus rufipes, assembly GCA_951394225.1. Lineage (NCBI taxonomy): Eukaryota > Metazoa > Arthropoda > Insecta > Coleoptera > Carabidae > Harpalus > Harpalus rufipes. Next base: position 86,309,833 of record OX596274.1, read on the forward strand.
TATTCCAAAAAAAACTATATTTTTTTCGTATTCCTCAAGTTTATATACAGGAGCAGAGTTGATTAGATTTTGGTTATAATTGGTCAACCGGAAGTACCCTCATTGAAGATTTTTTGTGTTTATTTAAAAAACGCAGTTAAATATCATTTTTTTGATATTTAACGTTATTATAACTTGAAGAATATATTATTCTCTATACGATTTGATCGCATTTTATATTTCATATTCAATAGATATAAAGTTAAAGAGTTATAAAGATACACACACATATACATACAGTCCATACGATTTAACTTGGCGACGCAAAAGAATGTAATTCAGTTCACTATTCCTAAGTTGCGTTTTGTCAAATATTTACTTTTACTTCGATGCCGCACAGCTTTTATTGCCTTACACAAAGCAAATTTCATCCTAATACACTCAAACTCGGGGTGTCAGGTTCTTTTCAACCCAAGAAGTTATATTCATACATAAGCGTTGGTGCATTTTTTTTCTCAATAGCAATAGAAGTTTTATTTTCTTAACTTTATTAATTTAAAAAATAATTAATTATAATATGATTTATATAATAAATAATTCATTCCAATATTTGTAATATATTTTTTTGTATAAATAATTTCTTTTTTTTGTAATATTCGTAATTTTATTGAACTTTATTTTTCTTCGGTACGCCTATGGATTTTATAACTTTCCCATTACCGCAGTGATAATGTGAATTGCCCCAACTCGCCAAGTTACATCGTATGGACTGTAGATACCCACAGACATCATCGTGAAAATTTTAAAATTGGATTCTAGGGACCGTAAACCTTGGTCATTTACCAAAATCTCGATATGCGATTTTTAGCACGATTCCTATACCTCCCTTACCATGGGTATCGGGAGGTAAAAAGTGAATCATTAAAGTCTAGAACTTTAAAATATCATTTTAAAGTACTAGGACTTTAAAATTTTATGTTCATACTGAATCCTTTATTTATGCGGCATTAAATTGTTCTTCGCCTCAGTAGCTTCATCTAAAATATCTCGAGGAATGTATTTTTCATCAATTGTAGCGAATAAGAATGTTAATAAAACCAAAAATATTCAATTTCAATCTGTCAAAATTGCTGCATGTTTTTGTTAATAATTTAATAACTAGAAACCCGTATGACATAAAATTATGTATGTACCTCAGACGACAACAATTGCTCATGCCTTAAAATTCACATTTCGTCCTAGATACATAAAATACTATTATCGAAAACTTAACATTGTAATATATTTATTCAATTTCACATTAATAACACTCAACAATGTGATATATTATGGTATGACGATCAGAGATGAATGATCGAATAATGTTCACTATAAATATGAAATTTAATGTTATTATCTGAAATTTAAAAGGAAGCAAAGATAAATAGTAGGAATAATAAGATAAAATATTCAAAAAATTACAAAATGAAATTCTTAAAGGAATACTAAATATATCATTTGTTATTTCGTTAAAGAACACTTAAAATTTAAGCTATATTAGTGCAACTTGTTATTAATATCACGATTTTTATAACCATTATTAATTTCATCAATGTCAATAAATTTATGAATCAGAATTGATGAATCATTACATTGATGAAAATAGATTTTATGACGTTAAGTGAAGCATTCAAAAGTATTATTCTCTAAAATAATACATGCAAAAATGTTATTTAAGACACATTAACAACCTCTGTATGTTCTTGTTTTTTGAATAATATTATTCATTTGAGATTGAGTAAGTACTTGAGATCTATGAGTCATAATATTTTGATATTAATACTCTTATAACCTACAATATATACCTTTTGTCTAAAACTAGTTTTAATGTCGCCATTACATGTAGATTTTAATCAATCTAAATTTGGAATTTTAAGGCACTACTACATTGGGTATCTACAACATTTTATAAATAAATATTATGTTAAGTATTATTTTTACCTTCCCTCACCTTTAGCATGTTTTAGGGTCCCAATAATACGATTTTACCATTTTTACGATGATGTTTGTATGTATGTATGTGTGTGTGTGTCTATGTGTGTGTGACAAAAGTTTCGAATCGCATAACTTCAATACCACGATTCCAAAAATTATATTTTTTTCGTATTCCTCAAGTTTACATCCAGAAGAACAACTGATTAGATTTTGGTTACAATTGGTGAACCGCAAGTAGCCTCCTTTGAAGATTTAACAATTAAATTTGATTTATTAACATTTAACGTTATTATAACTTAAATTATATATTATTCTCTATACGATTTGATTGCATTTTATACTTCATATTCAATAGATATAGAGTTAAAGAATTTTAAAGAAATTAAATTTTATAAATCAGCCAGCTATGCTAAACATGGAAAATAATAATATATTCATATAATTCAAATTGACAGATGTCAGTATAAATAAAAAGTAAATTAATGTGGCAAAAATGAGGTTGTTGAAGTAGATGTTGCGGACGACACGAAAAGATACGGTAAGGAAATAACTTTAGTGTTACAAGTTTCTAGAAAGATACAAGAGAGATGATTACAGGTTTGCTTTAATACTTTTTCTATATATTTTATGGATAAATTTATAAAGTAATATAAAAATTATATCTCGGAGCTTATGCTTTAAACACATCTCCATGGTTACATAGTTCAACTCAAATGTCTGTAACTGACAGATAAATGTCACTTTCAAAAAAATAATCATTTCAAATTAATAATAGTAACGTTTTAAAAGGAAAATTGTAAATAGAACCATAGTTTTATGGAAAGGAACTGAATATACATAATTTCTAGCATTAGTAAATATGCAGGTATGTATTTAAATAAAGAAACAAATAAATATATTATCACGGCATATTATCCATTGCTGGGTGTGCTAATCTGATTTATACACACATTTCGGTAATGATGATGACATATTTGTATTGTGCGGGCGTTTACCACAAGGGTTAATTTGATGCCATTTAAAATTCGAATTATTTGGCGTTGATCGGAATCAAATCGGATTCTCCATATTCGCCACCAGACATCAGGCACGCGCAGCAAACCCCATAGGTAAATGGCGGGAGGTATTATGTTGGTCACATCAGATTTTATTTATTTGTTATCCGTATAATTTATATCTTGTTCAAATACGATCACCATATGGGTAAATATAATAATTACATAAAATAAAATATTTTTTCTACGCAGACAAAATTGTTAACTGATCTAGTTACGTACTTAATTTATGTCTAAAATTGGCTAAACACAAATGTGGTAATACTTGTATCAAAGTCTAATATATAAATATCAAATTTAGATTTTTTTGACATATGTTAATTATAAAAATTACACAATATTTTTTCAGTATATGTATTTATAAAATCAATGAGCAAATAATGTACTACTAACATTTTAAGCTACTTAATGACAAGTACAATAATAATCGTTAACCCATATGATAATTTTTGTTGATACGATATTTTAAGTTTAAGAAATACTTAAAATTTAAGTGAAAGTAGCGCAATCGTACATTAAAATTTAAAATGATATAATTGAACTTAAATTTAATGTGAATCTTATGTATTACATGAAAAAGAAATATAAATTTTAAAAAATTATTTTTATTATAATTTCCAAATATTCATAAGTACCTATTATTCAATTGGATAATTCATTACATTGAAATTAGTTTTGCCAGGAAGTAATGTGCAGACTACAATTGATTTTGTATTGTATTTTTTAAGGTCGTGAAAATAATAAAGTGTTTAGTTTAAGAAGTGGGTTACTGCCCGTCATGCTCTAATTATATCAAACAATGATTATTGTTCATGATTTCCTTTTTACTTTCCGTCACCTTTAGGTAAGGAAAGCACTACGCTGTCGAAACGTCGTCGTTAAATAAAATAAACAGAACTATTCCCAAATATTGTTTTTATTTCATTATTATGAGTTCTGAAAGCTTCTTTCAATAGTAGTATATCTTTAAAATAACCTTAAAAAAATTCTATATCTCGGGTCATATTTTTTGTCTTTTGAAAAACAGATCAGATGTAATTTAATTTACCAGTCCGACTATTTCATATTTTTTCTACCTTATTTTTAATAATCCTAATACCTGACCGTAACACATTAAGGCCATGGAAGATTCCTAAAAATTTATGACAAAAAAGATACTGGTGGAATAGGATTTTTGACCCACCAAATAAAAAAAAAACAAGATAGCTAATTTTTGAAATGAATAAAGAAAATACATAAAAACTTGTACTTAATGTTAAATAGATACACATTTTTTATCATTATTTTTTTGGCTGTGTGTTTGTCATTGAAATGTGAAAATATTTTAATTATTTACAAAAGAAATATTCATTTTAATAATATATAATGTATGTTATTACAGCAGAAAATGTAAATTTCATCTCATCATATTAATATGTTTTAGATAATCACAAATTTATATTAATAATTTTTTTAACAAATTTGAGAAAAATATTTGGAGATTGGTAGATGTAGTGAAAAAAAGAGATTTATTTTGATGTTTAGTGTACATATTTATATCAGTACTGCTGATGTCATGGTGAAATAAGCAATTGTATATGTCATAAATTATGTAGGTATTCTTAAATATGATAAATTAATATTATCGAATTTAATGGCACAAAATTGACCCCTGTGGCGCACTCTCCACGCCAAAAATGAGTGCCCGTGAGGTGACGCCTGGTAAGCGCCCGCACGGTACAAATATTCCATCACTACCGATATCTGTGTACGAAGCAGATTGGCACACCCAGCAATGGGTAATATGCCGTGATGAAATATTTATTTATTTATTTTATTTAAATATGATAAATTAATATTATGGAAAACCGCAAAATATTTTTTTACGAAACCAGCTATAGACCTAATTATGCTAAAAAAATATGTTTGTTCTAATATGATATGTTTTAAATTGTTTTTTACAATAATTCAAAAGTTTTTTTTTTAATTTAATCATTTTATTATGCAGACATTATTCATTTTTCTTCAACTTTTTTACCTCTCGCTAAGAGAGGTATTGGATTCATGCTAAAAATCGTATATCCAGATTTTAATGATTAAGCATGTTTTAAGGTCCATACAATCCGATTTTAATATTTTTACGATGGTGTCTGTATGTGGGGAGGTTGAACGGTTTCTCAAAAACTATAATACTCAATATCTGTTTATCTACGTATTTCTCAGTCGGACATTACTGGGAAGAGCTGAAAAGGTTTTGGTAATAATTGGACAAACGGAAGTAGCAGATTCATAAAAAAAAAATTTCTAAATATTATGTTTTGAATTTTTTTATTCTTGCTAATTAAAGAAGAGTAATTTCCCTACCTGATACTTATAAATATTTTATTATATCTTTTATAGATTTAGAGATAAAGAAATATAAGGTATATAATAATCTGTTGTAATAAATCTCTCAGCCCAAATAATGTCGTGGAAACCAATTGAAAAACTAAAACGTCAAAAATCCAGAGACATTACTGAAGATTTTTTCTGGGAAGTAACATACATTATATTATTTCTTATTGTATTAAGAGTTAAATATTTAAAATTATAGGTATATTACATATACCCTTCAAAAATACTGTCAATCCCAACAAAGAATAAATGTCAGTAGAATTTTTGGTGTAGAGTGTAGGTATACGAAAAATGTTAAATACAATAGGGCGCGAGCAGTAATACCACTTTGTTGGCCTTGACAAGCAGATATGGGGGCCCGTGTCAGAATGATAGCAAATGTACATAGATGTCAAATATCATACTTATGCATTCTAAACTTAGTGATTTTCCAATTCCATGTGGTTTATTTTCTTCGACAATTAAATTCCACACTCCTGCTGACAAATTAACTACGTGAATTTAGAAAGTCTTGAACTTTTTAATGAAAAATTCTGACATTTTGACATCTATGTATATAATTATTAATTGTCATTCTGACACGGGCCCCCCAATATCTGCTTGTCAAGGTCAACTTATATAACTCAAATCGGAAGTGGCGAGAGGTATTGTGCTGGCCCAATAGATTTTTTTAAATTTTAATCGGCAGTAAATTATAATCGTATTGGATAAATAATATATATCTTTAAAATAACCAACCTTTAAAATTAAGAAAATTATTCCATATTCATCATATAGTCAAACTGGTTAAATGGTAGGAAAATACCCAGCTGTAGGTTGGTCGACTTTTTCGCGGCATACTTTTTTATGTTTTGAAAACGGATCTGATGCAATTTTATTTATCAGTGCGACTATTTCTTATTTTGTCTACCTTATTTCTAATCATCCCGATACCTGACCATAACACATTAAGGTTATGGAAGATTCCTAAAAATTTATATGACAAAAAAGATGCTGGTGGAATAGGATTTTTAACCCACCAAATAAAAAATAAAAACAATATAGCAAATATTTGAAATGAATGAACAAAAGAAAATAGATAAAAACTTGTACTTAATGTTAATTAGATACAATTTTTTTATCATTATTTTTTTGGCTGTGTGTTTAACATTGAAATACCTGTGTACAAAAGAAATATTAATAATATATAATGTATGTTGCATCAGAAAATGTAAATTTCATCTCATCATTAAAATCTGTTTTACATAATCACAAATTTATATTAATATTTTTTTTATCAAATTTGAGAAAAAGATTTGGAGATGTCTAATAGTGTAAATATTTCTATCATATTATAAATTCTTTAATATGATAATAAATTAATATTGTGGAAAACCGCAAAATATTTTTTTACAAATCCAGTTATAGACATAATTATGCTAAAAAATATGTTTTTATATATGTTTTAAATAATTTTTTTAAATAATTCAAAATATTTCTTTTACCTTCCGTCATCTTTAGGTAAGGAAGGTATTGTTGTCTTTGGTTAAAAAATTCAATGATAAGTTTTTAGTGAATAACCACGATTTAAAGTGCATATAATACGATTTTACTATTTTACGACGATGTCTGTATGTATGTGTGTGTGTGTGTGTGTATTCCTCAAGTTTACATCCAGAAGAAGAGGTGATTAGATTTTGGTTATAATTGGTCAACCGGAAGTATCTTCATTTGAAGATTTTAGTAGTTTTTCTTAAAGAATATATTGTTTTCTGTACGACTTGTTTTGCATTTTATAATTCATATTCAATAGATATATAGTTAAAGAATTATAAAGATATTAAATTTCATAAATCAGCCAGCTATGCAGTATCAATAAAAACTAAATGTATGTGACAGAGATGAGGAAAAATACGATAAGGAATGAAATAATAAGGGAAATAACTTCCTAGAAAGATACAAGAGAGACGATTATATTGGTTTGACCATGTCATGACGAAAGAAGAAGATTATAATGGAAGAAGAGTGAATAGCTCAATAATAGTATGTTGAAGAAACAGAGGAAGATCAAAGATAAGATGGAAGGACTGTATTGGGGAAAACTTGAGAGAAAAGGAACTGAATGAGAACGACACGCAAAACAGAAATGAGTGGAAGAAGAAAATAAAAAATAGCGACCCCTAACGAATAGGAAAAGCTAAAGAAGAAAAATATGTCAGTGTCAAGTGCAATTTACATAGTTTTTTTATGAAATAATTTTACTGGAAATTTAGAAACTTTTGCATAATAATTTATGTATGGAATTTATACATAATACACAGGATTGACGAAAGGTATTGTGCTGGCCACATCAGGTTTTTCTATAATAATGAATTGATTTGACTTCAAAATAGGTTGACTGGAACCCTACAGGAGTCATTAGGGGGTGTATTTAGGGAAATTTACAAATCTACGAATTGTTTGAATTAAGATTTTAGCTCCGCCCATTCTGTCAAATTTAGTACTGTCGTTTATTAGTTTTCTATTTAAAGAAAATTAAAAATTTATGCTTCTTTGGTGTAACTAATCATAAATTACATTTTATTGCAAATTCTAATTTATGGAATACTCTATAATATTTTCTCTTTTTGACCTTGTGTTTACTCTTCTGTTGTATGCGACATGAAATTTACATTATTGATTATTGATTCAATAACTACGTCAATATCAAAGTGAATTAATAATTTGAAGAATTTTTATCCATTTGCCGAGGTTGGACAACATTATGAAGTGTTGTTTATTATATCAACGTGCACAACACGCAATAGAAAACATTTTTTATCATTGAATATTTGAATTTTTGACCTAACCTACACATTTTATCTAATCGCGAATGTAATACGAGTACATGACGTAGTAAATCTACAGGGTAAGTCTTTGAAATGATCTTCGATATCTCCCTTATCGTTAGAATTACTGCATAAGTTTATTCGCAGAATTTATTCGTCTACTCATAACATAATATTATTTTCATATGTAATATAACAAGTGATATGATTATCATCAATGGTATTCTCGAGTGAAATGTGCTGCTTCGGTTTCACGAGCAATATCTTCGATTATTAATCATATCACGAGCTTATATTTAATGAGAGAATATAATAAATTTTTATAACACATTATGTTAACCTAACTTTTGATATACATATTCATAATGTATTAAAAAATGGTACTTACGAGTTTTATTTAATATATCGAAATTTGAATTATTGTTATTACTTATTTTATACTCAAAATAAACTGTCAATGTCGTAAATAAAGAAAACAAATCCCTTAGTAACGACTGTAAATAAGGTGATAATTTCTTTGTTTTTTATCATCGGTGTGATAGACATGTAACTAGGGAGATTCTGAATGTTGATTGGCGGAAAACATGTCACGTGACTAATGAATTATATTCGGCTTGGCGATAATTGTTTGTCTTTTTTTAAATGGATCACCCTATATATTTTCATATATTTTAAATTGTATTTTATTCATCTACATGCACTTATAAAGTTTTATTTAGTTTTCCGCGACATTGCCAAGTTATTCCGTTTTTTCTCTAAAAAGACCTAATTAACGCATTGCGTTATTTTTTTTTTTAAATGTAAATTTGAAATGACCGTAACTCATCATTTTCAAATGAAACACCCTATGTTGTATTATTCAGTTGTGTTTCTTTTTACCCTATACCTAACCCAAAAATTTCGGAGTTTTTCTGTAAATTTATTTATTCAATTAAAAATTAAATCTAGTATACCATCGAAATTGTGTTTTTTACCTTCATCACATAAGGAAGGTGCATAGGTATTCAAATTAAGAATAATAATTAATATGACAGAAACAAGTAACGCAGCTAATAAAAGCGCTTATGATTTCATATAACCTATAAATAATTTTGCCTGCCAAATATAACCAGTTTATATTTTTAATTATAATCAGACAGTTCTACTAAATATAATAAAAATACTACAATATTATAGTTATAAACAGCATAACGTATGTATTTGTTTGTATAAATGTTGCTATCATATTTATTTTACATATTTAATTTGTTTGTTAAAACATTAAACATTATATACGAATATAGCGTTCATTTTTAATGTACGTTATTTACAAACAAAAAGGGATACACGTTAAATGAATAACAGAAAAAAAGAACGGTCGGGTACGCTTTTAATTTGAAGTTAATATTTATTTTAACGTTATGTCAAAATGTAATAGTATTGTAACGTTTTAATTATTTGGGTGAGTGTAAAAATCAGCGAAATATTATTAATTAAAATAATACGTTTAGTAATGCTTAAATAATTATAAACACTAATTTAAGACTAAGAATATTTTTAAATACTTAAACACTATGATTATTTATTTAAACAATATTTATATTGCTTTTATATTATCACATTGTGTTCGCTGGATTTGGCGACGGGTTTATATAGCGCGATGTTCTTCTCGAACTTTGCGACGCCACAATGAGATTGAATACAAAGGGTCAGTCCACCGTTGTAATACTGCGCGAGGCTGTAATGAAACTCACCGAGATATGTATACTATTTTATTTGACAATCATCTTTTTAAATCAAAAATTTTCAGAATAAACCAAAGAGTTATTTGTTAATATTTTTTGACAGCCCTATTAAAATTTGTTTAGTCTGTTTTATTATAGGAATCTATGAGAATGTTGCTAGGCAACCCCTACATAAACATTTACAACCCGTGGGGTGGAAGTGAAATCTGTTATTTCCCACCCAAGAGATTGTCATTGCAGTTAGGAATGACGTATTTCCCAACCTCTAAAAGGTTAGGAATCGACATATTACTATAATGATTGTGAATAAATACATTAACCACAGCTCAATTTGTTTTTATAGTAAAATCCGTACATAAAAACCCGCTATTACATTATGTACTTACGAGTATTGTATAAAACGTCACTTTTAAAAAAGAAGTAATAAAAAAGAATTCAGTTTACAGACTATTAACATTCTAAATGTATTGTTCTATCTTTTTCATTATAAAAGAAATGTTCATGTACCAAATTGACTAATTTGCAAATACAAGTATTTTACATAACAAAATGGTTTTTCTTGTAAAATTTATCTTTATTACAGAAACACAATGCTTTTCGTTATTACTTCTACATGTAATGTCAATCTGTAGTTATATATCACAAAATATCTACTCGCTATGCAGTTAGGGTATTATTATTTTGTTTAGGTAATGATTATATTATATTTCCAGTAAAATTATTTCATAAACCATGCAAATTGCACTTGACACTGACATCTTCGTCTTTAGCTTTTCCCATTCGTTAGGGGTCGCCATATTTTCTTACAGTACCGTCCTTACCTAAAGATGACGGAAAGTAAAAATTCAAATGTTGCAATAAGTCTTAATCGACTGTAAATGATGATTTGGAGAGGTGAAATAACGGAGATTCAGTCCTTGGTTAAAATATTATTTATTTAAAACAATACCGACGTTTTAAAATCTAAAAACATTTTAAACATAACCCTGAGGATGGTCTAATTGAGACCGAAACGTCGGTATTGTTTTAAATAAATAATATTTTAACCAAGGACTGAATCTCCGTTATTTCACCTCTCCAAAAAATTGAAATGTTTAAAAAATTCAAATTCCAAAAACCTGTAATTTTTCGCGGCCCAGTTACAACCTCGTACACTTCAGGGGGTTATTAGGATTCACAATTGTAGATGATGTTACAATACACGTACATCTGTAATAGTATTTTATGTATCAAGGACGAAAAGTAAATCTTTAAGGCATGGGTATTTTTTTTACTTAGACACTTTTCATGCATACAAAATTTTATATCATACGGGTTTCTACTTATTAAATTAGTAAAAGAAATATGCAGCAATTTGTAGCAGTATGAATTTTGTATAAGTAGGCTAAGTCGCAATTGTTCAAAAGAATATTAAATTTGCATTAATACTTTTTCTATACATTTTATTGATAAATTTATAAAACTATCTATAATTTTAATCCTGAAACCTACGCTTTAACTCCATGGTTACACAGTTCCAGATCTTAAATGTATGTAACTGACAGATATATGTCACTGTCAACAAACTAATAATTTCAAATAATAACAGTAACATTTTAAAAAGAAAATAGTAAATGGACCAATAATTATATGGAAAGGAACTTAATACAGTGCCCAGCATAAGTAAATATATAGGAATATCGGTAAAATAATAAATATATATATATATATATATATCATATATATATCATCACGGCATATTACCCATTGCTGGGTGAGCCAATCTGCTGTTTTAGACAGATGTCGGTAATAATAATGACATATTTGTACCGTGCTAGCGTTTACCAGACGTTATTTCGCGCGAATCTAGGGAACCGGGTTCGATGCCAAATATTTTAGTGTTTTAAATGGCATAAAATTGACCCATGTGGCGTACTTTCGTCGCTAGCAATGAATATAGATAAGTATATAAATAAATATATCTTCACGGCATATTACCCAAAACTGGGTGTGCCAATATGCTTTGTACACAGTTTTCGGAAACGATGATATATTTGTACCGTGCAGGCGTTTACCAGGTGTCACCTCACGAGCACTTATTGCTGGCGTGGAGAGTTCATTTTTGTGCCGTTTAAAATACAAAATATTTGGCGGTATTTAAAGTTAATTTAATTTTAAGTATTTACATGGATAAAAATTCAATTACAGTAAAAAATATAAAAGATGTCCGATCAAGGGTATCTGTATCATGAACGAATTAACAAATAGGCATACATTTATCTCTTTCTTTTGCAAAGGCTATAAGAGTGTGCGATAAGGATGGATATAACACGTTTGTCTTTCAAAAATTCATATTGTTTCGACTAAGTCAGGGCATTCCACTTTAAAACAATGCTCGTTGTTAATAATACATTCACTGTAACGTAAGTTTATTTATTAATTCACATACATTACCTTAATTCATAGTCGTACGAATAACCTTATTTTCTGTCAGAGTCACTGAAACTGACATTGTGTCATTATCTTATTTTTAACATATATTTGGTTTTAAATTTGCTTATAAACTTACCAGTTGACTTATTTTGAATTTTGAATGCTTTTACTGTAATATATTTATAATAATAAATAACAGTAGTATCCTATGTACCCTCATAAAAACTAAGCAAACGACACTAATGAATTTCTCATAATGGGCGGAGCAAAAATCTGAATTCATACAATTCGTAGACGACCTTGATCAGACATCTTTCAAATTTTTTACTGTAAATGGGTGGTATTGTATTGGCCAAGTCAGAGTTTTGTTTTATAAATCGTTCAATATTCGTTGCTTTAGAAACCAGTATGACATAAAAATAATTTAGAATGAAGACATCGTGTTCATCCGGCTCTGAACGCGGTTATCAATACAATAAATGTTTCCATTTAAACATTTTATGTAAAACTTTATCATTTTCTAAATTTCCTTGAATTAGTTCATTGCAATAAAACTTTAATGTTGCTGTATAAACAAGAAATTACACTTTAATTTCATTGTACTTGCATTTTACGAAATTCTTCTCTAGTGTTTTAATTGTGTTAAATGCACATATTTCATGAATCTTGTGTCGAAAAGACCCGTTCACCTCGACATCCGTTTCCAAGTGTGTATACTACATTTTACTATTTGTATTCGTATAATACCTTCAAATTTCGTAAGATGACCGCAATGTTAAACTTGGATTTGAACTTCTACTCACTTGATTGCAAAAATCGATTTTAGATTTGATATTTGGGAACAGACTGGTTACCAAATGTGCGTGCAATAATTTTGAAATAATATGTTGTAATTTATATATTTCGGTAACTTTAAATTACTTATTCAAGGTTATTGCGCAATTTTGACTATGTTTTTTTGGGTTAAATTTCTAACTATCACTTTGGACACTGGCCTGATTACAAAAGCTTTTATTAGTTTACAAACCCAAGAAAAGGTGAATACATGGATGGGTTACCGCTACCATTTACCGTATGAGGGGACCAAGAAAAGTTTTGTCTTTTTGAAAGATTGACTTTAGAATCCCGTCTTTGTAGAAGTCTACAGTTTGCTCCCCCTGCCACTGGGTAATTCAACGCAAGTGTGTGGCGACGCATTCTTATGCTGTAGCAGGACTCCGTGGCTAAGCATTCTCCGGCGTTTGACTTTAATATTTTCCCTAAATTTAAGGGTATGTTAACAATAAATTTTCACGAAGTTTAATTTATTAATATTATTTAAAACTTAATAATTTATGGAGCAACTTTAATTTGGTTTGAAGAAAATTGACCCCTGTGGCGCACTCTCCACGCCAAAATTGAGTGCCCGTGAGGGACGCCTGGTAAGCGCCCGCACGGTACAAATATTCCATTATTACCGATTTCTGTGTAAGAAGCAGATTGGCACACCCAGCAATGGGTAATATGCCGTGATGAAATATTTATTTTATTTTTATTTTGTTAGATGATAATGATTGTGCAAGATATTTTTATAAACAAGGCATTCATGGTCCGACAGAATATAAATTTAATCGATATACGAAATTTCATACGAAGAATTAAAAATTAACTTCGCCGCTTCAAAAAGGAGAATAAAATAACCTAGAAAATTATATCTCCAACACTCCAACGTTTGATTTTGATGTCACTGATTCAGACAGTTTATGAATTAGAAGTTGCACAATCATAAAAATTATGTTGTTCACAAACTTATGGATTGAAAAAAATACTGAATTGTATTCGTTCATTCGTTTAAATTTATAATTATGTTGATTAAGTAATTAAAAATAAAGTCATTGTATGTAAATTTTTCATATATCTACGTGAATTATATTGAATTTTAATGCTGTTCGCAAAGCATTTCAGATTTCCTAATACTTCATCATTATGCGAGTAAATTATTACTTTCCGGATTAGTTTCGGTAATGCCGGAAGTTTAGTTATATATTTATAAATACGAACTATGAAAGTTGTGTTTCTTTTTTTCATACTGTGTGGAAATATTCATTTCCTAACTGCTGTAGGCCAAACATAGTTTAGCATGGCTATGGGTCAATAATATTCATGTTTTCTAGTGCATGTTCATATATTATAAAACTAAATGCAACGTGAACATATCTGTTGGAGTGAGTAGACGTTTAGGTTAAATAAGTTGAATGGGGCCATTTAAAAAAAAATCGTTTTTTTTATAAAATCGTGAAATCCGTCTCATTTAATAAATATAGCAATATAAAATAACATGAAATATGCAATTTGATAATAAACTTTCGCGGCTGTAAAATTCGTGACGTCACGGCTTGTTACTCACACAAAGACATTCCACTAACATACATTTACGGTCCACGTGATTTCCGTTTGCTTTTGTGAATAACCTAACCTAAAATTGTGACAGGTGACAGCAAAGTTAAAAGTAAAGGTATGTAAATAAAACATTTATTAATATAAATACCAAAAGTTGTATGAAATATGTTTTTCGTTAACAATATGATGCTGTCACAAAAAGTGATAACCCAAACAATCATAGTTCCAAACACAACCGGTAGAGAGCTACTGCCGCATGCGCCAAGCCGTGACGTATAACCGCAACGTCAGCGTTCAAATATTTGAAATTAAAGACAACATTTAAAAAATCGTATCTCTGATTCTAAAGACTTGTAAGGTGTAAAACATACACCTACATATTTAATTTGACCTATTCTTTCAAGAAATAAATCTGATGTGGACACCATACGAATTCCTTGTACGATTATTAAACTATACATATTTTTTTAATAATTAAATTTAAAAAATATTGACAGGCTTAAGCCAAGCTCGAGAAATATTTTGATATAAAACAAAAAATAATTCATTTTCTACTATCATTCTTAAATTAACATTAATCTAACCCGGTTCTTTTTAAAGAGAGTTTTGATTACAACAAAGAAATATTTGATTACAACAATGAATATGACAAATTTCACAATAAAAATATAATATTTGTTATTGTACGAATCATAAAATTGCACGTATTTAACGTAATTTGACATGAACTTTTTTTTTATTTTTTTGTCCTAATCCATTGCAAGCTTTATTACAAAAACAAAAAGTATATAATTTTTAAATTTACATATCTCGCTTATACAAAGGGCTAATTTAATAATACTTGATGTGCTAGACGCAGGAATTAATTCTCGAAAACTTTTATTTGAAGCATTTATTTCTAAAATCAAAATAAAATCATTTTATTCAAGAAAAACTGTTAATAACTTCAAGCAATGTACCATTTCCGGTTAGCCTATTTTAACCAAAATCTATTATGTTATTTCGATTGACATAAAAGTCTTGTATACCAAATTTGAAAAGTTTTGGATTATATTTTAAAAGTTTTTCATTAAAATCTATTATAGGCTTGATGTAAAGTGCCACTTATGGAAATTGTGTAATAACCAGAAAGGGAGGTGCATAACTAGATGTTATAGCAGTCCTAAATACAAAATTTCAACTTTCTACGGCTTACCGTTTTTGAGTTATGCGAGATACGTACGTACGTACAGACGTCTCGACGAAATTAGTCAAAATGGATTCAGGGCTGATCAAAATGGATATTTCCGCTGAAATCTGAAAACCGAAATTTTTCGCGATTACAATACTTCCTTATGTACAAGGAAGTAAAAATAAATTAGAAAATGTGAAATGACCCCATTGTTAGGGAGTTCTTACTCCGCACAAAAAATTCTTTGGTCCCGTTCAGGTTCCTTTGAATTATGTTCCAACATCAAATATTTTCATAAAGGTTCATCTCTGTCTCATCTCTTAGCAATCTCAAATTATCGTCGATGTTAAATTCGCTCAATTTAAAGAATAAGTAGGAAATTGTCGAATTTTATGACAGTTCTGTCTGCAAAACAAAAAGGTTCTCACGGTTTAAAATATATTCCGTGTCTACTTGGTTATAGTAGATGTACGTCAACTGGCCCGGCTTTTACCTTTGACGGACGTATTACGTCTGTAAATTCCACGAACAACAAGTAACAAATACGATATTGCTAAGTAACCTAGATGTTAGCGTATTCGTCTTTCGGGAAAACGCTATGCAAAAACTCTATTATTTCTCGCTAAGTTTACGATACCAAATGAAGATATAAGGAAGGTATTGTCTTTGGTCAAAAAATTCAATTATGAGTTTTTTAACTATAATACGATTTTACCATTTATACGATAATGTATGTATGTGTGTGTGTCTGTGTGACGAAAGTTTTGGATAGCATAACTTCAATACTACGATTCCGAAAATTATAATTTTTTTCATATTCCTCAAGTTTACATCCAGAAGAACAAGTGATTAGATTTTGGTTATAATTGGTCAACCGGAAGTAGCCTCATTTGAAGATTTTAACAGTTTAATATGATTTATTGATAACGTTATTATAACTTAAAGAATATATTATTCTCCATACGATTTGATTGCATTTTATACTTCATATTCAATAGATATAGAGTTAAACAATTATAAAGATATTAAATTTAATAAATCAGCCAGCTATGCTAACCATGGAAATTGCTAATGTACTCAGATAATTCAAATGAAAAGTATATGAATGTGGCAGAGATGAGGATGTTGAAGTAGATGTTGGGAAGACACGGAAAGATACGGTAAGGAAATAACTCTAGTATTACAAGTTTCTAGAAAGATACAGGAGAGACGATTACATGGGTTTGAACGAGATAAAGTAATATAATATTTCATTTTATTGAGTACGTTTCATCTCTTCCCCTTTAATTGGGCGTTTGCCTGTTGGGCAATGTATTGACAATAATAATAATAATAATAAATAAATATATCATCACGGCATATTATCCATTGCTGGGTGTGCCAATCTGCTATGTACAGATATGGGTAATGATGAAATATTTAAACCGTGCGGGCGCTTACCAGGCGTCACCTCACGGGCACTCATTGCTGGCATGGAGAGTGCACCACAGGGGTCATTTTTATGCGAAGTAATTTTTGGCGTCGGTCGGGATCGAACGCGGGTCACCAGATTCGCGACCAGACACTCAGGCACACGGCCACGAGACCCCATAATAATAATAATAGTAATAATAATGTCAATCCTGTGTATTATGTATTAATTCCATACATAAATTTTCTTGCAAAAGATTCTAAATTTCCAGTAAAATTATTTCACTCATTTCTGTTTTGTGAATCATTCTCATTCAATTCATTTTTTCTCAAGTCTTCCGCAATACTGTCCCTCTTTGTTGAAGACAATACCTTCCTTACCTAAAGGTGACAGAAGGTAATAATACTTCGCTATGCAAATTTTAGCATGATTTTTTTGTTTATCTACGATGAAATGAAGTTAAAAATGTTATAAAAATGTATATGCGTAGTGTGCTAATCGTACAAAATTATCTTTTTTCCGTTAGAATGATTTCACCATGAGGCAAGGTCGAGTATATTATTAGCATGCACTAATTTCTATATAACAAATTTTGCCATAATTATTATAATATTTTTTTTACGATATTTTTATTCGATTAAAATATTATGATTCTCTTTATATTATTATTATAAAAGAAATTTCTTAAATCGAATGTCATTCAAAAGATATAATAATTATGTATTTACAAATTGATACTTAAATTCAATGAAATGCATTATTCTTTCATAATAAGTTATATTTGACACTTTGAAGATAAAATTTCGTTAAACAATATAATGAACTTAATTATAAATTGAAGTTTTTTTGAAATTTACTTTTTTGTGTAAAAAGACTACCTCCAGCTAATGTCTTTCTTATGTTCTGGTGTTACAATGCTAACCTAGACATTACGTACATTGTGCATGTTAAAATACAGGTTGAAAAATATATTATTGAGGTCGAAACAGAGAATATGCCATTTGACCTAGTTCACAAACTATTGCAAAATTTGAAAAAATCTTTACCTTGAACGATGTAACTAGCAGTAAATTACTCCTCTCCACGAAATAGCTTCGTTCATCTCTGAAACAGAAAAGATACATATGTAATAATGAACATGTTGGAAAATGCAGTATAATAAATTTTATAAATTGCTAATTACAAAATTGTAGAAGTTTTATTGTGATAAATAGTGTAATAAATTTATTATTGTCCATAAAACAAATTTCAGATTGATGAAAAAAATAGAAATGTTACCTCTTATTAACATTATAAATATTGTTTATTTGAAATCGAAACTAAAGTGCACGAAAATCATCATTTAAAAATTCAGAAATAGGCATTAAAATAATACGACCATTCATGCAAATGCAGTGTTGCCACTCTTATGATAATTATTGTACATGTAAGATAATTTGGCCAGTTGTATAAATATACGATGTATTAAATAAATAAATATTTCATCCCGGCATATTACCCATTGCTGGGTGTGCCAATCTGATTCATACACAGTTATCGATAATGATGGAATATTTGTACCGTGCGGGCGCTTACCAGGCGTTACCTCACGCTCACGGGCACTCATTGCTGGCGTGGAGAGTGCGCCACAGGCGTCAATTTTGTGCCATTAAAATGCGATGTAATTTTTGGTATCTGTCGGGATCGAACCCGGGTCCCTAGATTCACGACCAGACACTCAGGCACACGGCCACGAAAAAATGTGTAATATTGTTTAAAAACATGGTTTAAAGTTTAGGCAAAATACAAGCAATTATTCGTATTCATTGACCTCTTAAAGACTATGAAAATAACAATTAAAATTAATTATCTTATACAAAAAATCACAAACTATGCAGACATCTTCTTCTTCTTTAGCTTTTTTCATTTGTTAGGAGTCGTTGTTTTTTATTTTATTCTTCTACTCATTTCTGTTTTGCGTGTTGTTCTCATTCAGTTCCTTTTCTCTCAAGTCTTCAGCAATACAGTCCTTCCATCTTATCTTTGGTCTTCCTCTGTTTCTTCAACTTACTATTACTGAGCTTCTTCTTCCAATATATCTTCATCTCTCCTCATGACATGTTAAAACCAATGTAATCGTCTCTCATTCCTTTGTATCTTTTCGTGTCTTCCCCAACATCTGTCTCAACATCCTCATCTTTGCCACATTCATTTACTTTTCATTGTAACTGACATCTGTCAATTTGAATTATCTGAATATATTAGCAGTTTCCATGGTTAGCATAGCTTTATAATTATTTAACTCTATATCTAATATGAAGTACAAAATGCGATCAAATCGTATAGAGAATAATATATTCTTGAAGTTATAATAACGTTAAATGTCAATAAATGATATTTAACTGTGTTTTTTCAAGAAAAACTGTTAAAATCTTTAAATGAGTGTACTTCCGGTTGACCAATTATAACCAAAATTTAATCACCTCTTCTTCTGGATGTAAACTTGAGGAATACGAAAAAAATATAATTTTTGGAATCGTGGTATTGAAGTTATGCGATTCGAAATTTTCTTCACACACAGACATCATCGTAAAAATGGTAAACTCGTATTATATGTACCCTAAAACGTACTTATTCAATAAAAACTCATCATTGAATT
Source organism: Harpalus rufipes (assembly GCA_951394225.1). Lineage (NCBI taxonomy): Eukaryota > Metazoa > Arthropoda > Insecta > Coleoptera > Carabidae > Harpalus > Harpalus rufipes. The sequence continues at coordinate 86,329,756 of OX596274.1, forward strand.
TTTTGACCAAAGACAATACCTTCTTTACCTAAAGGTGACGGAAGGTAAAAAACGCATCGATTTACTCAAAAAAATATAATGTAAAACACAATTTTGACGTGACGGTGAGGACGAAATATGTTTAGAAATGTTATAACGTCATTCAGTATTAAGGAATTATTTCTATATTAATTACTGTGTACTTCGAATAAAATTTCGTATAAGAAAGTGCATTTCTAATTTAATTTAATTTTAACTTTCTTTGAACACATAATTACATATTTATAATTTTAGACTATTATTTATCATGGAAATTTTATTAATGTATTTAGATAGATATGTATTTTAATAAATAAAAACATGCCATAATTATTTCTCAAATATAAATAAGCTATACCTATACCAGCTGTTGTTATATCAAACTCAAATTGATTTATTAGTGTGATATAGTAAATTTATAACTAATATTATGTAACACTTTAAATCTTATTTAAATCGTAGAAGTGTTAATATAATATTCAGAGTAGAACATATAATTATTAGTTTGCCAATTAAAAATAATTAGCTGATGCCATAGCAAAAGTATTATATGATTTAATGTAAAATAACATAGTATGACATAATTTTTCAAAATATTATTTAATGTAATAAAAATATTTTTACACTCCGTGAAAATATAATAAAATTTACTTCTGTTTAAAAAAATGCATGTAAACATGTTTTTATATTTTGATACGTGAATTTTGAAACACAAACTTTGTAAATAATAAATATTATTTCATAAAATCGCAGAATAAAAATGACGAATACAAAAATTATATACCTACATAATGTATTTTAATATTTTTTTTAAAAAATGTGGCCAGCACATGAGCTCCCGCCAGTTAAGTACCACGTCGGGTTTATCATAAACAGGGTGAGTCTGGGAAGACGCCTCCCCCTCCACTTTATTTTTCTTATTATAGGTAATAGAAAAAAGTGGCTCATATAAATGTTTTATGATTTTAAATATACTATTTTATGGCTGTTATAAATACTTTTTATAAAGTCAAGTTTACAAGATACGACTATCAACTTTTATTTTTTAAATAGCAACCTATAATTATTTTATTAAAATCTAAACCGATTTTTTTTTCTCTTTTGAACGATGTATTAGTTGTTATTTATGTATTTGAAAAAAATCGAGAAAAATAACATAATTGAGATATATGGGAAATAATTTTTATTCAAATATTATAGGTGGTTATGTGAAAATAAACAAAATGTAACAATGTTAATATCAACACAGTATACATTTATACATTTAAAAAATAAAAATTGATAGTATCTTGTCAAGTAATAAAACTTTTATATGAGCCATTTTTTTCTATTACATATAATAAAAAAAGTTAAAGGAGCGGCGTCAGACTCATACTGTATTGTCCAAATCTAATGTTTTGGATAATATTTTAATATATTTTTAGAGCTTCCAGTAAAATACCACATCCGGGTTATCAATTTTAGAAAAAAATGTAATATATTTATCATTCTCATTAATACAAAAGTCTTAAATACTAAAAGTTTTGGATTATATCACTTTGCTACCATTGATATAATTGAAATTGAAGAGTTTTGGAATATATTTTAATATAGTTCTTCATCAAAAACTTTTATGGGCTCAAGTAAAGTATCACTTCCGGTTGTCCAATAAATATAGAAAATAGAAATTTTTGGAAGTTTGATATAAACGTTATCGCGGAAGAAATAATCGTCACACACACATACACACACACACAACACACACACACACACACACACACACACACACACACACACACACACAAAGAGACATCATTGTAAATATAATAAAAACGTGTTGTGGGGACCCTAATTCGTGCTTATTCACTGAAAACTCACTATCGACTTTTTGGACCGAAAATATTACCTCCCTTCCCTACGCTATAACGGGAGGTGAAAATAATATTTAACGAGCCAAAACTCAAAATCGGCCGGTTAACATTGTCACCAAACAAATTATAAAACCTACTCAAATGGTCAGAAATTTTTACAAATTTCTTTCAACTAGTTTAAAATATAGATTTTAAACTTACAAAAACCGAATGTTATTCAAGTATTTCGCCATTTAATAATAGGTTACATGGCTTTTAGTAGTAATAACAGATTTAATTATACATTTAAAGTAGTCAAAAAAAATTGTAGAAATTTGTAACCATTTGTGTAGATTTTATAAGTTGTTGAAATTGAAAACTGGCCGAATTATTACGAGATTGGGTTCGTATGTGGTTAAGCATAAATAACACGGTTAGTTGAATAAACAATTTATCAAAAAATTACTATTTGAAATGTTGAAATGTTTGCAATTGATAAATAAATGTCAGTGTTAAAACAAAGTATAGTTTGCATAGAACGTTCATAGAATATGTTACCGGAAATACGTATATCTTTTAACAATAAACATTCCTTGCAGTACTTATATAAGTTGACAATAGAATTGACGGCAGATACAAGATAATATGCTGACCACAATGCATTTTGCTTTGAATACTAAATAGAAAATTACGTAAAATTCTCTCAATATTGTAATATATTCTGAAATACTGCAAACAATGTAACTTATCAGAAGGAAATATGATACTTCTAAATTATTAGTCATTATTTGGTTAGATTAGGGATAAAACTGTGTCATATCTTTCACATAATTTTATAAAACAAAAAAAAACAATGCGTTTTCTTTTCCGCTTGAGTATAGATTGCTGATTTGTCTGTCCTTGATATATGATATTACGTTTTGCTTTCTTCGGAGAAAGTATATCTTTTTCTCTCAGACCCGAATGTGAGCGAAAGTTCACAAAAAAACTTGTTTGCTTACACTTTCGTTTTAGTGGAAATTTAGATAATTTTATCTCTTCTCCTAACATGTTTTTTACCTCTCGCTAAGAGAGGTATTGCATTCATGCTAAAAATCGCATATCCAGATTTTATTGAATAAGCACGTTTTAAGGTCTCTACAATCCGATTTTAACATTTTTACGATGATGTCTGTGTGTGTGTGTGTGTGTGGATGTGTGTGTGTGTGTGTGTGTGTGTGTGTGTGTGTGTATGTGTGTGTGTGTGGGATGTTGGAAGGACGGTTACTCAAAAACTATAAGACTTAAAATTTGTTTAACAACGTATTTTCCAATCGGACATTCATGGGAAGATCTGAAAAGGTTTTGGTAATAATTGGACAACCGGAAGTAGAAGATTCTTGAAAAAAAATCTTCTAAATATTATTTTTTGAAAATTTTTCGTGGTAATATTAAAGAAAATTAAATTCTCCTTCTGATACATTTAAATATTTTATTATATATTCCATAGATTTAGAGATAAAAGAAGTATAATATATAAAATAATCTGTTGTAATAAATTTGACAGCCGAAAGAATGCCATGAAAAATAGTTGATAATTTAAATTATTTGTAACTGACAGATAAATGTCAGTGTCAGAAATAATGAGTAATGAATTAAAAATGTACTTGGAGAATCCCTTAGTTCTTGATCTGTGACTATTATGGAGATGACAAGTCTAGGTTGAAGGACTTAAATTTGTTTCAAACATTATGGGACAATGTTCACCAGTACTGTAGACTAGAGTAACTTTGAATTGCGAAAAAGCTATCAAATTCTTCTCAAGTAAGTTGTAAATATTGACAAAATCGGAGTGCAATCTATCCGTCACTTTATTAAAGGGAATTAAGGTTATTTAGATATAACAAGTATGAAAAAATAAAATGTAAAAGAAGATATATAAGAATAGATGCACAATCCAGATATATACATTTTAGACCGCCCAAAATTAATGTTTTTACTAGAAGAATATGAAGAGAAAGTAAACAAAGTTGTTCGAATTGAAAATTGCTGTTACCAGCCTAATATTTATATATGGTAAACTCTACTTTGTAATTTATTGTAACATAATTTATGGTAAAATATCTTCATGTTGAGACATGCTATTATTGAATAATAAAGAAGTTTATACGTCATAGATTTATATGAATATATTATTTGTATTTATCAAAATAATCTTTGCTTTATGCATACAGCCAGGTAAAATATACGGCGAGAGGTTATGTGCTGGCCACATCAGATTTTTTTAATACTACGACAATGTTTTTAACGATATATTATTAAGAAAAATGATAAAACTGAAGATAAAACAAAAAGGATAATATATACAGAAGATAAAAATGAGTTATAAATTCGTTTACATTTTGAAGTGTGCATTTTTACCTTCCGTCACCTTTAAGTAAGGAAGGTATTGTCTTTGGTCAAAAAATTCAATGATGAGTTTTTAGTGTATAAGCATGTTTTAGGGTCCCTATAATACGATTTTACCATTTTTACGATGATGTCTGTATGTATGTGTGTCTGTGTGTGTGTGACAAAAGTTCCGGATCCCATAACTTCAATACCACGATTCCAAAAATTATAATTTTTTCGTATTCCCCAAGTTTACATCCAGAAGAACAAGTGATTAGATTTTGGTTATAATTGGTGAACCGGAAATACCCTCATTTGAAGATTTAGCAGTTAAATTTGGTTTATTGACATTTAACGTTATTATAACTTAACGAATATATTATTATCTATACGATTTGATTACATTTTATACTTCATATTCAATAGATACAAAGTTAAAGAATTTTAAAGAAATTAAATTTTATAATTCAGCCAGCTATGCTAAACATGGAAACTATTAATCATATAATTCAAATTGACAGATGTCAGTATCAATAAAAAGTAAATTAATGTGGCAGAGATGAGGATGTTGAAGTAGATGTTGGGGAAAACACGGAAAGATACGGTAAGAAAATAACTCTAGTATTACAAGTTTCTAGAAAGATACAAGAAATATGATTACATTGGTTTGAAGAGAAATGAAGAATTATATTGGAACAAGAATGAATATTTTAGTAATAGGAGGTTGAAGAAACAAAGGAAGACCATAGATAAGATGGAAGGAGTGTATTGCGGAAGACTTGAGAGAAAAGGAACTGAATGATAACGACACGCAAAAATAGCGACCCCTAACGAATGGGAAAAGCTAAAGAAGAAGAAGATGTCAGTGTCAAGTGTAATTTGAATAGTTTGTATATGAAATAATTTTACTGGAAATTTAGAATCTTTTGCAAGAGAAATTATGTATGGAATTTATACATTATATACAGGATTGACGGGAGGTATTATGCTGGCCACAACAGTTTTTTTTTAATACTACGATAATGTTTTTAACGATGTAAGAAAAAAGATGGAACTGAGGATAAAATAAAAAACGATATTATATACAGAAGATAAAAATGAGTTATATATTCGCTTACATTTTGAAGTGTGCATTTTTTATTTTCATATGCAAATATCACTGAAATACAATGTTGCTCAAAGACTATATCTTCAATCTACAAGTTTTGTTCAAATTAACTGTCGTATTAAAAAAAATTTGATGTGGCCAGCATTTTGTACAAATTCCATATAGAAAGTTTCTTGCAAAAGATTCTATATTTTCAGGAAAATTATAGCCAAAACATACAATCGGCTGTATATAACCAAAATCGAATCATCTCTTCTTCTGGATGTAAACTTGAGGAATACGAAAAAAATATAATTTTTGGAATCGTGGTATTGAAGTTATGCGATCCGAAACGTTCGACACACACACACACACACACATACACACACACACACACACACACACACACACACACACACACACACACACACACACACACACACACACACACAGAGAGACACACATGCAGACAGACACACATACATACAGACATCATTCGTAAAAATCTGTTGTGGCCAGCACAATACCTCTCGCCACTTCCTTTTTTTGGTTAAGTATAGGGCGCGAACAGTCATGTTACATTGTTGGTCTTGACAAGCAGATGTGGGGGCCCGTTTCAGAATGATAATTAGTAATTATGTACATAAATGTCAGAATTTTTCATTAAAAATTTCAGGATTTTCTAAATTCACGTAGTTAATTTGTCACCAGGAGTGTGGAATTGACTTGTCGAGGAAAATAAATCACATGAAATTGGAAAATCACTAAATTTAGAATGAGAAATTATGATATATGACATCTATATACATAATTACTAGCTATAATTAGTGATGCCGCGAGACGAGAAACGGCGAGAAACAGTTCACTCTCGTCTCGTCTCGAAAATTCGAGACGAGATTTGTTTTCGTCTCGTCTCGTCATATTTTTCATCCTCTATTCTCGATCTCGACTCGAGAGTCTCGAATTTCTCGAATTTATAATTAGCTATATGGGTGTTCCATAAGTTGGCAGATCAGACGCAGTGACGCTCTAATTATTTATTATTTGTATATGAATACATATAAAATAAATTCATAAACTATTACCCTTACATGTTATAAATTTTCTATACTTACATCTATCAGGAAAATAAATTAGCATCAACTTGGACGTAATAAAGGAGTAAGTAGATACTACTGATTAAAACTTTATTTTTACTAAGTCTGGCATTTAACATAAGTAAAAAAATACTGAACAAATATTACTCGCAGCAAGGGTAATGAATACTAGCGTGGAGAGTACATCACAGGGAACACTCTTGTTCCTATTCTTTATACTAAAACACTATAAATTTAAAATGAATAAATAAATAATTAACAGGCAATGAAAATATTTGTACTGATAATTATTTTTCTTATTGTATATCTTTAATTATATACATATTAAAATAAAAAATCGTACAATCGAGATCTCGAATACCTACTCTCGTCTCGTGCAAATCTCGAGGGCATTCCTCTCGTCTCGTCTCGATTTTTCGAGACGAGACTTATGATAGTCTCGTCTCGAAATTTCTCGATTTTCGAGACGAGATCTCGAACACGCGAGATTTCACAGCATCACTAGCTATAATTCTGACATTGGCGCCCATATCTGCTTGTCAAGGCCAAAAAGTCACATAACTACTCGCGCCTTAATGTATTTAACATTTCTTGTATACTTACACTCTACACCAAAAATTCTACTTATATCTATTCCATATATTTAGATTTTTTAAATTTAAATTCATTCTATGAAGAAATTTTTCGTGATGTTTCCAATTCATTGTCGGAAGTAACAGCATATATGAAGGGTATGTGTAATATACCTATAATATTAAATATTAAACTATTAATGCAATAAGAAATAATATAATGTATATACTTCCCAGAAAAAATCTTCAGTAATGTCTCCGGATTTCTGACACTGACATTTTTTGACAATTTAAATCCATGGCATTCTTTCGGTTGTAAAATTAATTACAACATTATTTTATATATTATATTCCTTTTATCTCTAAATCTATAAAATATGTATAAAAATATTTAAATGTATCAGAAAGAGAATTTAATTTTCTATAATATTACCACGTAAAATTTTCAAAAAATAATATTTAGAAGATTTTTTTTCAAGAATCTTCTACTTCCGGTTGTCCAATTGTTACCAAAACCTTTTCAGATCTTCCCGGGAATGTCCGATTGGGAAATACGTTGTTAAACAAATTTTAAGTCTTATAGTTTTTGAGTAACCGTCCTTCCAACATCCCACACACACACACACACACACACACACACACATCCACACACACACACACACACACACACAGACATCATCGTAAAAATGTTAAAATCGGATTGTAAGGACCTTAAAACGTGCTTATTCAATAAAATCTGGATATGCGATTTTTAGCATGAATGCAATACCTCTCTTAGCGAGAGGTAAAAATGGTAAATCGTATTATGGACCCTGAATCGTTCTTATTCATTAAAAACTCATCATTGATTTTTTTGACCACCTAGGTTACGGACGGTAAAAATGTTAATTTGTATAGAAGAAAACCAAACAGACAGACATCTTCCTGAACTGTTATTTTATGAAATATTATTATATAATATCTGAAGAGTATAATTAGAGACCAAAGGGCTAAGTTATTTTTTAAATCATATAATTAATTTGTTTTGTAAAACAGATTTCACTTAATCTTTTATACAAGGCATGTACGTATGTCAAAACAAGCCATTAATCCATATAATAACGTGTTTAAAGTATGAAAAATACAAACAGTAATGATACTTAAAAAAATTAAAACCGTTTATTTCATACCTATAAAAATGTAAACTTTCTCTCTTTTTGCAGTACCCTTCACATTTAATTGTTATTACATAGAAAGTATTCCACGCCAAATTATTGTTTAGATTAGATAATATGAATAACTTTGATGTGGTGTTAACTACTAAATTAAAAACCTAAATTAATTAATATTTTCCTACGAATTTCAATGTGAATCGAATTGCCGTAGGCACCTGAAAACGTATTAAAATATTCGTGGTATAATGAAACTTTTATTTATTATTCCTACTACATATTTATAGCAAAGATTTATCATTCATTTTTTTTTCTAGTGCCAAAAGAAATTCTGCATGGAGTTTCCGGTGTCTTTAAATCCGGAGAATTGACTGCAATAATGGGACCATCCGGAGCCGGTAAAAGTACTTTACTTAACATCGTAGCCGGATATACGTAAGTTGATTATCTTTTCTTATACATGTTTAGGAAATATTGAACATAGTATACGCTCCCCTAATTATTTAAATAATATTTTAAAGCCTGGCATTACCTTGACACTGTCTAATTCTTATAAATTTAACATTCACTTATAATTATAAAATTAAAATATTAGGAATGTTGAAATAAAATAGAAAGTAAATTAACAGTAAATTAGGGTAATTCTACATCCCTGGTTGCATACAATATTATTTGTATTTATATGATCGAATTTAATCAAAACAAAATTATTTAAAAGTAGAGAATATTTTGAGCTGATAAATAATGTAGGTCAAAGTCAAATGAACATGTGTGCTTAGTAATCATAATATTTCCATATACTTTGCGTATTTTGTTTCTAATGCAATGTGAAATAATAATAATAAAAACACTTTTCCCACGCTATGTAATAACAGTGCAATAAGAATTCCCTATATGCATAGTTTTTGTAACATATGGATACTCCGTGCCTAAAACGTGATTTAACGTACTGGTTCCCATGGCCTAATATATTTATGGTAGAATTTATTTTAGTTACAAAAAAACCTTTTTTTAATCTTTAATTAGTTTTACTGATGACAGAAATGCATTAAGTTTGTAATAAATTAATTATTTTTGAGGCAAATTAATTTATTTTGTAACTTGTCAGCATAGGCGTGGGCAGAACTTTTCTTTTGGGGGTGCCAAAATGAATTTTTATAATAACAATAAAGGAAACCAGAAAAAAATGCGCCGCAGGCGAATTTTGTTTTTCATTCAAGGTCAAATGCCTTATAATTGAATGTTATATTTTTTCAAGGGATGTGCAAATGCATGGTTTTCCCTTTCATGTACAAAAATAAATTGTCAGATCACAGAACATTTTAGGAAAGAGCGAGAAAAGTCGAAACCATTATATTTGTTTTTGTTTTCAACTAAAATTCAATATACAAAAACACTACTGCCATACGTATCAAAGTCACAAACTTTTTATCATTATTAATATATTAAGGGGTGCCGTGGCACCCATGGCACTCACCGTGCGTACGCCTATGCTTGTCAGATTTTCTGGTGACCGCAAATGAATAATGTATGTTCGTATTGAAAATATTTGGTGATCAGAATTTTTTGTTTATCCTAAGTTCTACGACTGAAAATACACGGTGCGAACTTGATGTCTCTTGCAGTTAAACTGTGACGTAAATATTCAGTGCGCAAGCGCTTATTTTATTGCGAGACTCTCGCGAGACTCTCGCTCGAGAACGAGACGAGGCCCAGATAAATATGCGAGAACGAGACGAGATCGATATTTTATATTTCTCGTCTCGTCTCGCGTCCATCACTAACCACTAGAGATGGGATTTTAAGTTGTAAAATTGAAAAAATAGGTACCTTTAAGTATAAAAAATATTTGTTTTAGGTAACAAATATATGGGATTAGGTTCTAAAAATAGTTTTAGGTGATTTTTTTTACTACTTTATTGAGTATTTTTGTAAATATACATATAGGTAGGTATAAATAAACATTTATAATTAACAATTTAAATATTTGTAAATTTAATGTAAATAAAAAATTTACTCCATAAATTATTAAAATTATATTGGTGAAATTTTGTGCAAATATATAAATCCTACAAATTTATGGCCAGTTGCACCGTTTGTCACTGAAATTTGCAGACTTATATGAACAATATCGAATCGATAGTATAATTATAAATATGACAAACATAGCTGGCATTATTTCGAATCAATACTTTACCTTTAAGTGACACTTAAAATTTAAGTGACAATGTTGTAACTGGCCATTAGAAAACTATAGATATTCGCAACGAAAATTAACCTGTAGCCGCCTGGTCCATAGTATTGTCCAATTCGTTTACAGCATACATTGCTTCATATGTCGAACACTTACTGTAAAACGAAACTGCAACCAATGTCACCAACTGTGCGCGATGAAAATAAATGCTGCAGATAACCAAATTCAAAATTACAAATAAATCTGTAAATAAGTGCGGAAATTTATAAATAAAAAAAAATGATTTAGATACATTAAAACACTGATTTAGGTACTAAATATTGTAATTAGGTGCAATTCTTGCAAAAACCAGTTTTTAGGTAAAGTAGGTAAAATCATAAAGGTCTCAAATGAGAGCATTTCTTTCAAAACGGATTTTGTACTGTACCATCTAAAAATAGTACTTACGTAGCAAAATAGGTAAAAACACTAAAATCCCATCTCTATTAAACACCCTTAAAATGCCGGTCGAATTATTATCACCAGTCTTTGGCCCGCAGATTTTTTTTTAAGTTGTAAGTATATATTAACTATTATGATTTTGGGTAATATCTACACGGTTTGTATATCTTCACCATTTTCAAATTTCGCGGATTTAATTCGAGCCAAAATGGCGGACATACGCGCTACTTCCGTAATCTAAGGACTTTAGTGCATATAACGTAGAAAACACTTGTCATTGAGTAAAAATAAAAAATCTGATGTGGCCAGCACATAACCTCTCGCCGTATATTTTACCTGGCTGTATGCATAAAGCAAAGAATATTTTTATAAATACAAATAATATATTCATATAAATCTATGACGTATAAACTTCTTTATTATTCAATAATAGCATGTCTCAACATGAAGATATTTTACCATAAATTATGTTACAATAAATTACAAAGTAGAGTTTACCATATATAAATATTAGGCTGGTAACAGCAATTTTCAATTCGAACAACGTTGTTTACTTTCTCTTCATATTCTTCTAGTAAAAACATTAATTTTGGGCGGTCTAAAATGTATATATCTGGATTGTGCATCTATTCTTACATATCTTCTTTTACATTTTATTTTTTCATACATGTTATATCTAAATAACACTAATTCCCTTTAATAAAGTGACGGATAGATTGCACTCCGATTAATCTTATATCGATGTGTAATTTTGTCAATATTTACAACTTACTTGAGAAGAATTTGATAGCTTTTTCGCAATTCAAAGTTACTCTAGTCTATAGTACTGGTGTACATTGTCCCATAATGTTTGAAACAAATTTAAGTCCTTCAACCTAGACTTGTCATCTCCATAATAGTCACAGATCAAGCATTAAGGGATTCTCCAAGTACATTTTTCTTTCATTACTCATTATTTCTGACACTGACATTTATCTGTCAGTTACAAATAATTTAAATTATCAACTATTTTTCATGGCATTCTTTCGGCTGTCAAATTTATTACAACAGATTATTTTATATATTATATTCCTTTTATCTCTAAATCTATAAAATATGTATAAAAATATTTAAATGTATCAGAAAGAGAATTTATTTTTCTTTAATATTATCAAGAAAAAATTTCAAAAAATAATATTTAGAAGATTTTTTTTCAAGAATCTTCTACTTCCGGTTGTCCAATTGTTACCAAAACCTTTTCAGATCTTCCCATGAATGTCCGATTGGGAAATACGTTGTTAAACAAATTTTAAGTCTTATAGTTTTTGAGTAACCGTCCTTCCAACATCCCACACACACACATCCACACACACACACACACACACACACACACACACACACAGACATCATCGTAAAAATGTTAAAATCGGATAGTAGGGACCTTAAAACGTGCTTATTCAATAAAATCTGGATATGCGATTTTTAGCATGAATGCAATACCTCTCTTAGCGAGAGGTAAAAAAATGATTTAGGTACATTAAAACACTGATTTAGGTACTAAATATTGTAATTAGGTGCAATTCTTGCAAAAACCAGTTTTTAGGTAAAGTAGGTAAAATCATAAAGGTCTCAAATGAGAGCATTTCTTTCAAAACGGATTTTGTACTGTACCATCTAAAAATAGTACTTACGTAGCAAAATAGGTAAAAACACTAAAATCCCATCTCTATTAAACACCCTTAAAATGCCGGTCGAATTATTATCACCCGTCTTTGGCCCGCAGATTTTTTTTTAAGTTGTAAGTATATATTAACTATTATGATTTTGGGTAATATCTACACGGTTTATATATCTTCACCATTTTCAAATTTCGCGGATTTAATTCGAGCCAAAATGGCGGACATACGCGCTACTTCCGTAATCTAAGGACTTTAGTGCATATAACGTAGAAAACACTTGTCATTGAGTAAAAATAAAAAATCTGATGTGGCCAGCACATAACCTCTCGCCGTATATTTTACCTGGCTGTATGCATAAAGCAAAGAATATTTTTATAAATACAAATAATATATTCATATAAATCTATGACGTATAAACTTCTTTATTATTCAATAATAGCATGTCTCAACATGAAGATATTTTACCATAAATTATGTTACAATAAATTACAAAGTAGAGTTTACCATATATAAATATTAGGCTGGTAACAGCAATTTTCAATTCGAACAACGTTGTTTACTTTCTCTTCATATTCTTCTAGTAAAAACATTAATTTTGGGCGGTCTAAAATGGATTGTGCATCTATTCTTACATATCTTCTTTTACATTTTATTTTTTCATACATGTTATATCTAAATAACACTAATTCCCTTTAATAAAGTGACGGATAGATTGCACTCCGATTATTCTTATACCGATGTGTAATTTTGTCAATATTTACAACTTACTTGAGAAGAATTTGATAGCTTTTTCGCAATTCAAAGTTACTCTAGTCTATAGTACTGGTGTACATTGTCCCATAATGTTTGAAACAAATTTAAGTCCTTCAACCTAGACTTGTCATCTCCATAATAGTCACAGATCAAGCATTAAGGGATTCTCCAAGTACATTTTTCTTTCATTACTCATTATTTCTGATACTGACATTTATCTGTCAGTTATAAATAATTTAAATTATCAACTATTTTTCATGGCATTCTTTCGGCTGTCAAATTTATTACAACAGATTATTTTATATATTATATTCCTTTTATCTCTAAATCTATAAAATATGTATAAAAATATTTAAATGTATCAGAAAGAGAATTTATTTTTCTTTAATATTATCAAGAAAAAATTTCAAAAAATAATATTTAGAAGATTTTTTTTCAAGAATCTTCTACTTCCGGTTGTCCAATTGTTACCAAAACCTTTTCAGATCTTCCCATGAATGTCCGATTGGGAAATACGTTGTTAAACAAATTTTAAGTCTTATAGTTTTTGAGTAACCGTCCTTCTAACATCCCACACACACACATCCACACACACACACACACACACACACACACACACACAGACATCATCGTAAAAATGTTAAAATCGGATAGTAGGGACCTTAAAACGTGCTTATTCAATAAAATCTGGATATGCGATTTTTAGCATGAATCCAATACCTCTCTTAGCGAGAGGTAAAAATCATAGTTTGTGAATAGTGTTATAAACGTTTTAAATACCTTACTCGATCCTCACGTGTCAAAAAAACTCGTGACATTGTTACATAGTATAAAATTATACTTATATCTATTAACATTTTTGTAAATTCGGAAGCTAATTACATTAAATCAAACATAGTTTTTATAGTCTGTAAAAAACTTGGATAAATGTATTTAAACATATGTAATTCCCCTTGCCCCGCCTATCATACAACTGTCAGTTTCAAGTGTGTTTTCCTGTTTGATTCATAAATAGTGCTGTAAACATTTGTTAATATCATCAGTTTTATCACAAGAACTTGGAAAATAATCAAAAAACTACCGACAGATTGAAGTATACGCATCAGTAACGGATCTATATTTAGGCCCTTTCTACAGTTAATTATTATAAATGCAACATTTGCAAATTGATTTTATTTACATATTTTTTTACCTTCCGTCACCTTTAGGTAAGGAAGGTATTGTCTTTCGTTAAAAAAATCAATGATGAGTTTTTAGTGAATATGCATATTTTAGGGTCCCTGTAATACGATTTTACAATTTTTACAATGATGTCTGTATGTATGTGTGTCTGTGTGTGTGTGACGAGAGTTTCGGATCGCATAACTTCAATACCACGATTCCAAAAATTATAATTTCGTATTCCTCAAGTTTACATCCAGAAGAACAAATGATTCGATTTTGGTTATAATTGGTCAACCGGAAGTACCCTGATTTGAAGATTTTAACAGTTAAATACGACATTTAACATTATTATAACTTAAAGAATATATTATTCTCTATACGATTTGATTGCATTTATACTTCATATTCAATAGATATAGAGTTAAAGAATTATAAAGATATTAGATTTAATAAATCAGCCAGCTATGCTAACCATGGAAACTGCTAATATATTCAGTTAATTAAAATTGACAGAAGTGTGGCAGAGATGAGGATGTTGAAGTAGATGTTGGGGAAGACACTGAAGGATACGGTAGAGAAGTTTCTAGAAAGATACAAGAGAGACGATTACATTGGTTTGAACATGTCATGAGGAGAAATGAAGAATATATTGGAAGAAGATTGAATAGCTATAGCTTAGTAATAGAAGGTTGAAGAAACAAAGGAAGATCAAAGATAAGATGGAAGGACTGTATTGCGCAAAAAGAACTGAATGAGAACGACCCGCAAAACAGAAATGAGTGTAAAAAGAAAATAAAAAATCTGATGTGGACACCACACGACATAAAGTACATAATGTTTAAATTTACATATCTCGCTAATTTAATAATACTTGATGTGCTACACGCAGAATTTAATTCTCTAAAACTTTTATTTGAAGCATTTATTTCTAAAATCAAAATAAAATCATTTTATTCAAGAAAAACTGTTAACAACTTCAAGTAATGTACCACTTCCGGTTAGCCTATTTTAATCAATTATTTCGATTGACATAAAAGTCTTGTATACCAAATTTGAAAAGTTTTGGATTATATTTTAAAACAGTTTTTCATTAAAATCTATTATAGGCTTCATGTAAAGTGCCACTTCTGGAAATTGTGTAATAACCAGAAAGGGAGGTGCACAACTAGGTGTTATAGGAGTCCTAAATACAAAATTTCAACTTTCTACGGCTTACCGTTTTTGAGTTATGCGAGATACGTACGTACGTACAGACGTCACGACGAAATTAGTCAAAATGGATTCAGGGATGATCAAAATGGATATTCCCGCTGAAATCTGAAACCGAAATTTTTCGCGATTACACTACTTCCTTTACTTACGTACAAGGAAATAAAAATAGCAACCCCTAACGAATAGGAAAAGCTAAAGAAGAAGTAGATGTCAGTATCAAGTGCAATTTGCATAGTTTTTTTATAAAATAATTTTACTGGAATTTTGGAATTTTTTGCAAGAAAATTTATGTATGGAATTTATACATAACACACAGGTTTGGCAAGTTTTTTTTTTATTTAATTTGTGCGAGATTTCAATTTTTAAATGTTAATTGAAAATTTAAATTTTACCGGATGTGACATAGCAGGAGCTGACTACATTTAAGAAATATATAGATATAGAAAAACTTGTTATCACACAATATGTTATAACAGTAACACGAAAAAGACAGATGACATTGAGTCAGTGGCAGAAAAGATGTACAAAATTTGTTACGTCACAAACCCGTGATACCTTTTAAGCGTCAAAATAAATTACAAAAAAAAAATATGTTAGAAAATAAACAAATCTGGTATTGTTATAAAACAATAAATAAATTCTACACAGAAAGTTAATTGTATTTTCAGTAAAATTATGTTATATACATATTAACTATATAAATTGTTCTTGACACTGACATCTGTCAATTAGTAATATTGAATTATTGAAATGTTTCCATGGCCATGCAGTCAAGATTGCAATATTTATGAAAATTTCTTTATAAATTTTTATCTCTAAATACTTTGAATATGAAGAAAATAAAGTAATCAAATCGTATAGAAAACAAAATATTCTTTATTATAAATATATCATCACCCATTGCTGGGTGTGGCAATCTGCTGTGTACACAGTTATCGGTAATGATGAAATATGTGTACCATGCAAGCGCTTACCAGGCGTCACATCACGGGCACTCATTGCTAGAGTGCACCACTTGGGTCAATTTTGTGCCATTAAAATTCAAAATACAGTAAAATTTTCGAAAGATGTGCGATGTATCGAATTGTATGAATTCAGATTTTTGCTCCACCCATTCTGACAAATTCAGTAGTGTTGTTTGCTTAGTTTATATGAGGGTACATAAGATACTACTGTTATTTTATTATTATAAAGATATATGTTACAATAAAAGCATTCAAAATTTAAAAATAAATCAACTGGTAAATTTATTAGCAAATGTAAAACCAAATATGTGAAAAATAAGATTCTGAGACAATGTTAATGTCAGTGATTCTGACAGAAAATAACGTTATTCGTACGGTTATGAATCAAGGTAATGTATCTGAATTAATAAATAAACTTACGTTACAGTATTATCAACAACGAGCATCGCTCTTTAAAGTGGAATGTCTTAACTTAATCGACACAATATGATTTTTTTAAAGACAAGCGTGTTATATCTATCCTTATCGCACAGGCTTATAGCCTTTGCAAAGGAAATGCCAATTTGTTAATTCGTTCATTATAATCGGATATCTTTAAAAAAAATACTGTAATTTTTAGCGTCGGTCGAGATCGAACCCGGGTCTCCAGATTCGCGACCAGACAGGCACACGACCACGTAACCCCATGATTTATCTGTTCAGTTGTAACCAAAATCTAATCAGGTCTTCATCTGGATGTAAGAATGAGAAATACGAAAAAAATGTAATTTTTGGAATTCTAGTATTAGAGTTGTACCGGCCGCGTCATACACACACACACACACACACACACACACACACACACACACACACCCGCACACACACACACACACACACAAACACACACACAAAGAGGCGCGCGCATACAGACATCATCGTAAAAATAGTAAATTCGTATTCTAGTAACCCCAAAACATGCTTATTCAGTAAATCTCACCATCGAATTTTATAACCAAAAACAATACCTTCCTTACCTAAAGGTGACGAAAAGTAATAAGTAAATATGTAATTGTTAACCTTAGCTATTATTTCCTGGCTAGCCTTAATTATAAATGTTTTCTCCTTAAAACGTCGTTTATTCTTGACACACAAATGTAGCACTATTTGTAAACATATGTTTACTGTTTACAACATATATTATTAGAATTTACACTTATTTCAATGAGAGAATTAAAATTCCTGCTCCCAGTTCCACATAAATACATTACCGTCTAAAAATATATTGTTTTGTAAAAATCAATGTCTCGACTATCATCCGTAAGTACACAAAATGTTTGCCTAATATAATTGTAAGTTATAAGACAACTAATTTGTCAACTTGCGACATATACTCTCAAAAATCTTACAACTATTTTTGAGTGTTACTACAATTAAATTATTCTTTTTCAGGACAATAGGTACAGGAGGTGCAGTTCTCGTAAATGGCAAACTACGCGACAACACCAAACCATATCAATTTCGACGTTTGTCTGCCTATATTCAACAGGATGACATGCTACGACCAAAGCTAACAGTTACGGAAGCCATGACCATTGCCGCTCACCTTAAACTTGGGTTTGGAGTTACTGGTGCTTACAAAAGGGATCAGGTAGGACATAAAATTGAATTTTTTAAACGAATATTTTTTATTATTATTATTATAATTATTATTATTATTAATTATATAGATTTTGCTAATGAAAATATGTCTGTGTTTAAGTAAATTTTGCAGAACAATTCCGTGCGTTCTTCTTTACAGATCTGTATATCTGTTACAAAAACTATTGTGGCCAGCACAGTACCTCCCGCCACTGCCGTTTTTGGTTACATTAGTATAGGGCGCGAACAGTCATGTGACTTTGTTGGCCTTGACAAGCAGATATGGGGACCCGCGTCAGAAAGACAATTAGTAATTATGTACATAGATGTCAAATGTAATTTTTCATTCAAAATTTCAAGATTTTCTTAGTTCACGTAATTAATTTGTTACCAGGAGTGTATAATTTACTTGCCTAAAAAAATAAACTACATGGAATTAGAAAATCACGAAACTTAGAATGAAAAATTACGATGTTTGACATCTATGTACATAATTGCTAGCTATCATTCTGATACGGGTCCCCATATCTGCTTATCAAGTCTAACAAAGTCACATGACTGCTCGCGCCCTATTGTGTTTAACATTTCTTGCATACCTACACTCTACACCAAAAAAATTACTTACATCTATTCTTTATATTTAGAATTTTTAATTTTAAACTCACTCTATGAAGAATTTTTGCCCTCTTTTAATTTTTCGAAATATTTCCAATTCATTGTCGGGATTGACAGTATTTTTGAAGGGAATATGTAATATACCTGTAATTTTAAATATTTAACTATTAATACAATAAGAAATAATATAATGTATGTATTTTTACTTTTCTTTAATACAAGCAAGAACAAAAATTTTCAAATAATAATATTTAGAAGAGTTTTTTTAAGAATCTGCTATTTCCGGTTGTTAAACAGATATTAAGTATTATAGTTTTTGAGAAATCGTCCTTCCAACCCCCTCCCACACACACACACACACATCATCTGTCTGTTAGACTGTGGGAATGGTTTCCTGTGTCTCGCTCACGGATGCTTAATAATATAAAGACTTAATTGTCACCAAATAACTGTCAAAGGTCACTGACAGCTAGACTAAACAGTCAGTTAACAGAAGATTTCTATTTCTAAACAGAATTTTGACTAACAAAGATAAGAAGTTGAAATATTATTCCTGAAACTATAATTTCTAAAAGATTATACCTAAAAAGTTATTTATTTTGTACTCGCCTTATTACAACGTCATTCGAGACTGACTAAAAAAGAAAGAAAGAATTAGCACACTCAGTTTACACCTCGTGTGTTAATCTGTCAGTTTTGGATAGTTTAACTTTACTCATTTGTATATCATAAATACATAGTATTATTTTTATTTGTAGGTGTATAACAGATTATTAACTTTTAAATACAAAATTACTTCGAAGAAATGATTTTTTTTGTTAATTTTGTATGTATTTAAAACATGGATTGTATCATATATGTACTTCTAATTAAATAGTCGTTAAAATCGTGTCTCTGTAAAGACAAATGAAAATAATTATTTCCCATCATAATTATATATAAATTTATTTTTTATTACAATATTATTAAATCCGTCAAATTATCATTAAAATAATGAAAAATACTTGTCGTCTTAAGAATATCATTTACTACATATGTACATCTCTTTTATCTAAAGTTATAATGTTATTTTGAAATGAAGGTTATTCATTTTTGACATACTTATTTTTAAAAAAATATCGCCTCACTAATCTGTGTTATTATGGTTTCAACATTTAGCAATATTAATTAGTCGGAATGATATATTTATCTGTTTCTTTTCATTTAATTATTAATAATTAATTATTTTTATACAATTATGCTCAGTCTTATTCCGGTTATTAAAAAAATTGGAAAATTGTTATTTATACAACAAAAGAATAAATTAGTAGGAATTTTATTTGAGTTGCATACATAACATACATAACATTTAAAAACTCCTTCAGTTAAAAAAAACGGTATTTATTACAACAATCTCACGAAAACTTCATGTTAATAATTGTAAAAGAATGAAAAAATCTGATGTGGCCAGCACATTACCTTCCGTCAATCCTGTGTATTATCTTTGAATGTATAATACATATAAGAACGCCAACGTAATGTATTTAGATTAAATACTTCGAGAGAAGGTGCCATCTATCCCTCCGTATACGAATTATTTCTGAGTTAGTTCAAAAAATACATAATAGGTGGATGTTGCACAGTGTTGCCACGAAGCTAGAACAACAAGTTAAGATTTTATAAAGGTTTTTAAGTTTGCTACTGTAAAACAAGTATACATGTACATTGAAGATTCAAAATATATTATCTGGTTATTATGTAACAATATTTTTGAATTATTGATTATTGAATACCTCTAACAAATAGTATCTGGCAATGCTGTCAGCACGATTTACCGTAGTTCATAGTTTTGTGGTAGGAGTCACTAGCTATCTATAATAATTTTGTGAATAAAAAGAGACAGATATAGTATCTTGCTAGGCCATATGCGTTGCCGTTCTTATATATATTATATATTCAAAGGGATTATATACAAATTCGATAGGGCGCTGACTTCGGCATTCAGATATGGCGGCCGTATCAGAATGACAGCTATTACTTATGTCCATAACTCACAAATATCGTAATTTTTCATTCAAAACTTTTTTTGGTATAGTATAATTCCTTTTGTCTGAACTGATTTCCACACTCGTGATAACAAATGAACTACATGAAATAAGAAAATAATGAAATTTTGAATGAATAATTACGACATTTGTCAGTTATGGACATAATAGCTGTCATTTTGACAAGGACCCCCATATCTGCTTGCCAAGTTCAGCAAAGTCACGTGACTGCCCGCGCCCTGTACATAAATTTTCTTGCAAAACATCCTATATTTCTAGTTAAATTGTTTCATAAACAAATTATGCAAATTGTACTTGACACTGACATCTTCTTTAGCTATTCCCATTCGTTAGGGGCCGCTATTTTTTATTTTCTTCTTGAACTCATTTCTGTTTTGCGTATCGTACTTATTCAGATCCTCTCCTCTCAAGTCTTCCGCAATACAGTCCTTTCATCTTATCTTTTGTCTTCCTCTGTTTCTTCTACCTTGTACTACTAAGCTATTTATTCTTCTTCATATATATTTTTCATCTTACACTAGAGTTATTTCCCTTATTTTTCAATTCCTTACCGTATCTTTCCATGTCTTCCCCAACATCCTAATCTTTGCCACATTCATTTACTTTTCATTGATACTGACATATGTCAAATTGGATTATCTGAATATATTAGCAGTTTCCTTGATCATAGCTGGCTGATTTAAGAAATTTAATATGTTTATAATTCTTTAACTCAACATTTATTGAATATGAAGTATAAAATGCAATCAAATCGTATAGAGTGAAACCGAGCTGCAGATTTCACGAGTCCAAAGGACGAGTTGAAATGTGCTGCTTCGGTTTCACGAGCAATATCTTCGATTATTAATCATATCGCGAGCTTATATTTAATGAGAGAATATAATGAATTTTTGCAATCTAACCTAACCTAACTTTTGATATACATATTCATATTGTATTAAAACATGGTACTTACGAGTTTTATTTAATATTTCGGAGTTTGAATTATTGTTATTATTTATTTTTATATTCAATATTAACTGTCAATGTCATAAAAAAAAAAAAAAAATCCCTTAGTAACGACTATAAATACGGTGTTTATTTCCTTGTTTTTTATCATCGCTGTGATAAACGCGTTGCTAGGGAGATTCTGAATGTTGATTGGCGGAAAACATGTCACGTGACTAAGGAATTATATTCTCTTTATAATATAATAACAATAAATGTCCATAAATGATATTTAACTCCTTTTTTTCTAGAAAAACTGTTAAAATCTACAAATTAAGGTACTTCCGGTTAACCAATCGTAACCAAAATGTAATCAACTCTTCATTTGGATCTACGAAAGAGTAATATGAAAGAATTATAATTTTTGGAATTGTAGTATTGGAGTTATGCGATCCGGAACGAGCGTCACATACACACACACACACACACTTCATCGTAAAAATAGTAAATTCGTATTCTAGGGACTCAAAAAAAACTCACCATCGATTTTTTTGGCCAAGAACAATACCTTTCGTACCTACAGGTGACGAAAGGTAAAAATAACACGCTCTGGAGTTTTTGCACCATTTTTTTACTTATTTAATTAAATATATTTTAATAGATATTTATACACCAAGTGTGTTAAGATACTGTTTATTCATGAAAAGAAAGTTAAATTCTTTGAAAAAGTCTTAGAAATTATTAAAAATTGTTAAAAAATTTGCTTTCTGAGAAATTCATTATCCATGTACGCACGGATTTGGTTGAATAATAATATATTAAATGTTTAGCATTAGAAAATTATCTTTCTCGAATTTTAGTTTGTTTACTAATCAATCAGCTGTTAATTTATGGAATAATACTTTCATCATTATCATTTATGGAAAACCTTGCAAAATCGATGAACCGTGGTAATTTTTTTATTGTAAATCGATAACAAGTCTCTTCTAGGATATTTTCAATGTCGTTTCTTTCCAATATTATTTGATAAAAGGTTATAGATAACAGTTCATGTTCATTGATAAATTCTAATTACTGTTTTTGTTTACGGTTCAACATAGTTCATTTGTTCATTGTCAATGTTAGAATACATGGAAAGTAGTTCAAGACCTAGAATTGCTCATAATATTTCCAATAGATAAGAAAATACGGCACTGTTAGTAAACATAAGTATAGTATGTTTGCATCTGTCACACAATTTCTTTAAAATGATGCTATATAACAATTAATTCGAGTAAAAAATTGTTGTGGCCAGCACAATACCTTCCGTCAATCCTGTTTATTATGTATAAATTTCTTACATAAATTTTCTTGCAAAAGATTTTAAATTTCTAATCAAATTATTTCATAAACAAACTATGCAAATTGCATCTGACACTAACATTTCCTTCTTCTTTAGCTTTCCCCATTCGTTAGGGGTCGCTATTTTTTATTTTCTTCTTCCAATCATTTCTGTTTTACGTGTCGTTCTGATTCAGTTCCTTTTCTCTCAAGTCTTCCGCAATACAGTCCTTCCATGTTATCTTTGGTCTTCCTCTGTTTCTTGAACCTATTACTAAGCTATTCATTCTTCATCCAATATATTCTTCATTTCTCTTCATGACATTTTCAAACCAATGTAATCATCTCGCTTGTATCTTTCTAGAAACTTGTAATACTGTTTTATTTCAAGCCATAGTCATGGCTCACTATTCTCTTTTCGACTAGGTGTATAAAAAAGTGGCCGCCATTTTACTTTTTAATAATGTAACATATGGATTATTGTACATGATTGTAAAGCAAATTTGATGTACTTTTCAAATATGTAAAAAATATAGTATGTTCCATTTGAAATTTCAAAGTTGATATTAATTACTAATAAACCGGAAGTGGTAACATGAATGTACATCCGAACTCAAGTAGCTAACATTGCTGTATAACTCATGTTATATGAAAAAATTACTAACTTAATAAATAAGCGAGATATTTGCTGAGTCCACTAAAATATAACACCCTGTATACATGGTGTTTATTAAACATAGGGCAAAAATTGAAGGGATTATTCCCTGGACCATTCTAAGATGATTTTGTCCTTTGATGATTTTTGTAAAGCCGCTTTGTTTCGAAGATACAGGGCGAAAAAATTTTTCGACAATAACAACATTTAATACCAAAAATTACATGTAAAGTTTCTTAATCTACAAGTACTGTTGAAAATGACTACCTCCAGCTACGATGCAAGAATCCAATCTTCTTCTCATTGATTGCCGAACTCTTTTAAAAACACCAGGGTCGTTTCTTATGGAGTTACAGCCAGCATTTATCCGATGTCTTAAATCTTCCAAATTTGCCAATGGAGTAGCATATACTAATGATTTTAGATGGCCTCATAGGAAAAAATCGTTCAATGTACAACCGCATAGCTTGTAATGAATTGCCATCAGCAAGTCCATAAATGAAATGCATGTCAGTCATCTCGGCGTTCGTATAGCTATTCATGATAAGAAGACTTCACTAACAAAAGTTTAAGTATTATAGACAGAAAATACACGTCAAACAGCCAAACGTCTCAACAAATTTGACACATAACTTGCCTGCTGTTACTGGATTAATAATTTCACAAATATCAAAATTGGTTTTGTCGAATTTTTTTTTCGTCCTGTATCTTCGAAACAAAGCGGCTTTTCAAAAATCATCAAAGGACAAAATCATCTTAGAATGGTCCAGGGAATAATCCCTTCAATTTTGCCCTATGTTTAATAAACACCCTGTATATAGGTAAATAAAATAAATATATCATCAAATACATCATATACATGACATATTCGAACTGTATAAATAAAATATATAAATTTATTTTCAAAAGTCGTTATATCCCTTTATGAAGAAGTTGTTGTTTCACTATCTCGTGTTTATCCTGTATTTGTTTTTTATATGTCATCTTTTTAGCAAGTATGTGAAAATAATTTGAGCAATTTTAAATAACTTTATCAACATTGTAAAAATTACATTGTTTAGTAAGGATAATAATTGGAATTTATCTCACAATTTAATGATAACATACTATTAAGTGTAATAAACGTTCAATAAATAATACTATTAAGTATAATTAGTATGAAAACATACATTTAAAATTATCTCGCAACATTTTCGTCTGAGTTTGCATCGTCAGTCATTTTTAATCATACAATAATAATGTGTGATAAAAATTATGTACAGTCCTAACACTATTTTATATGCGAAGCACATAAAAATATTCTATTAATAAATAGCAGACAGACTTCTAAGAATTAATTTATGTCAATGAATATTTTTATTTTGCGACTCTATATAAATTCTTCATTTCTGGTTATTAAATTATTTCAGATATTTTTAAATCACACTGACATTTTGAGTTTTTCTTTAAAAAATCTAATGTGGCCAGCACAATACCTTCCGGCAATCCTGTGTATTATGTACAAATTCCATACATAAATTTTCTTGCAAAAGATTCAAAATTTTTGGTAATATATGATTCCCTTTCCCGGCAAATGAATTCCATACTCCTGATAACAAACAAACCACATGAAATAATAAAATTGTGAAATTTTGAATGAAAAATTATAACACTTGTCAATTATGGACATAATTAATTGCTGTCATTTTGACACGGGTCCCCATATCTGCTTGCCAAAGTCAGCAAAGTTATACATAAATTTTCTTGCAAAAGATCCTATATTTCCAGTAAAGTTATTTTATAACCAAACTATGCAAATTGCACTTGACACTGACATCTTCTTCTTTTGTTTTGCGTGTCGTCCTCATTCAGTTCCTTTTCTCTCAAGTCTTCTGCAATACAGTCTTTTCATCTTATATTTGGTCTTCCTATGTTTCTTCCACCTTCTATCAATATATTCATCTCTCCTCATGACATGTTCAAACCAATGTAATCGTCTCTCTTATATCTAGAAACTTCTAACACAAGCGTTACTTGCCTTATTCTTTCATTGATTTACATTTTATTGATACTGACATCTATCAATTTGAATTACCTGAATATATTAGCAGTTTCCATGGTTAAGTTAGCATAGCTGGCTGAATTATGAAATTTATATGAAATATATTATCTTTATTCTTCTTTAACTCTATATCTGTTGAATATCAAAAATAAAATGCAATCAAATCGTATAGACAATAATATATTCTTTAAGTTATAATAACATTTAACTTTTCAAGAAAAACTGTTAAAATCTTCAAATGAGGGTACTTCCGGTTGACCAATTATAACCAAAATCTAATCAAGTCTGCATATGGTTGTAAGGAAGAGGAATACGGAAGAATTGTAATTTTTGGAATTCTAGTATTGGAGATATCGTTGACGAAACCGCGGTTACACACACACACACATACACACACACACACACACACACACACACACACACACACACACACACACACACATACAGACATCATCGTAAAAATAGTAAAATCGTATTGTAAAGACCCTAAAACGTGCTTATTCAATGAAAACTCAACACCGAATTTTTTGACCAAAGACAATACCTTCCTTACCTATAGGTGACGGAAAGTAAAAAAAAATATTAAATCTAATTTTAGCTGTTTTACTCATTATTAATAGTGATTTTGAAATTGATTGTATTTCCAGTTAAAATTATTTGAAGAGAACAAGTATCGTTACTATTAATTTGGAGACCTTGTACGAGAAATCTATTTAGACAAATGTCAATGTCATATTATAATGTATGTAGGGATATCGTTTTCTTGGTCAATTTATTTGAGATAGATACGAGTACATTAATTCAAGTTCGAAGCTATTTATCAACGCGAAATATAACTAGACAAAACATTCTTCATCCCTCCTCACTGAATGTTTTGATTTCGGCTGGCCAGAAGGAGACAACTAGATATAGAGATATATTTAGTCTAGTTCGAGCATTTCTCACTAGATGCCATTCAGTGTTAAAGTCAAAATTTAAGCGCCAATACAATAAAAATAGGTTTATCGTTATAAAAATAAAAAAATTCAACGTAAAATATTTATTAATTATATATTATAATTACAAAATACAAAATTATTGATTTTACCGAACAATAAATATGTACGAAAACAAGTTATCCTCACAACCGACAAATCATTTCTTCTTAAAAAGTTACGATACATTTTTTTCTTTCACATAGTGTTCTAAATAGTCAAAAACCCTCTTCAGACCTATTTTTGCAATAAGAAGGCATTTTTAAATACATTTTATAAGTGACGGGATACACTAGCAGTTCGCCATTTGGCTCCAAATATTAAAAGGCAGAAATTTGCGACAAGATATTTTAACACCTTTGCAGGATCATATACTTGATCAAGACCCTCCGAACAATCACGGAACACAGTTATTAAATTTAATTTTAGATATTTATTTATATATAAGAAGTGTTTTTATTCCGATATCTAATTTACTAAGGTAGAAAGGTACTGAATTAATCGACTTAAAATATGTTTATTGGTTTTAATCATAATTTAGTAGTTTTATTTTTTATTTCCAAAGAATATATTATTAAGAAGACTTGTGCGTCTGTCTAGTGAGCAATGCTCAAACGAGACTAAACATATGTCTTTTTCTACAGTCTACATAGAAAGTAGCCATTTGCGCTCTCTTTTGTCAACGCAAAATGTCACTTTGCCGCTCTAGCGCGACAAAGTAGAAAAAACGCTCGCTGTCCAAATTTCTAATTACACAATGTTGAGAAATGTCACTTCTTAATGGAAACGTTTAGTCAGGAGCTAATGGCACTGTAGTGACACATTTAGCACCTTTACAAATCAATCTGACATAAAACTGCTCTGTTGGTATGTTACATAACCAAAAAAAATGTCGCACTATTGTGAAAATAAAATAGGGCATTCATTTACAAAAACGAAAGTATAAAATGTTTAGATTAGATTGAAGCAATAGGTCAAGAAGAATGGGAAGTAACGATAAATTAAACTTAAATATAAAAGAAGTTTTTTCTTTATATTAATCCTTATTAATTGAGTAGTAGTGTAAGTACGAAGTGGACATTTTATTATTTTTTGTCATGGTAGCGACTGTAGAAAAAATCTTGTGTGTGTTTCGAGCGAAAATGGACATTGTCGATTTCGAGAGAATGCCGCGCGACGCAGGAGCGCGGCATTCTCTCGAATCGACAATGTCCTATTTTGCGCTCTTAATACAATAATAGCTATTCTCTAGTTGTCTGGCCAGCCGAAATGAAAACAAACCAAACCAAATTAAGTTTTGTCTAATTATATTTCATCGTTGATATTTATAGAAGGTTTTATGCCTTTTAACAAATTTGAAAAGTTATTGCAAATTTAAAACTATTGTTTATATAATTATTTAAGTATTAAGGGCAGGAAGTGCTTCCTACCGGTTGAGAATGATTTTTTTTTATCTCAATACATCCGATAACGGTAGAAGAGCACTTCTGACAATGCTTATTACGTTTTTTGCGCAAACTTTAAAAAAATAGATATGAAAATTATTTTGACATTAAAAATTTTTAGATGTCATTTTTAAAGTACGCTTTCATCGTTATTTATATATAGTAATTTTTTTTAAAGATGTCCAATCAAGATCATCTGTATCATGAAAGAATTAACAAATTGGCATACATTTATCTCTTTCCTTTGCAAAGGCTGTAAGCGTGAGCGATAAAGATGGATATAACACGCTTGTCTTTTAAAAATTCGTATTGTTTCGACTAAATAAAGGACATCGCACTTTAAAACGATGCTCGTTGTTGATAATACTTTCGCTGTAACGTAAGTTTATTTATTAATTCAGATACATTACCTTGATTCATAGCCGTACGAATAACGTTATTTTTTGTCAGTATCAGTATCTTATTTTTCACATATTTGGTTTTACATTTGCTAATAAACTTACCAGTTGACTTATTTTTGAATTTTTAATGCTTTTATTGTAATATATATTTTAATAATATTAAAATAATAGTAGTATCTTTTGTAACCTCATAAAAACTAAGCAAACGACATTACTGAATTTGTCAGAATGGACGGAGTAAAAATCTGAATTCATACAATTCGTAGATGACTTTGATCAGACATCTTTCAAATTTTTTACTGTATATATATAATATTTAAATTTCATTAATTGACATAAAAATCGTAAATGATATAAATAAAATATCTGAGGAAAAAGTTCCGGGAATCACGTGAAAATTTACGTTACGCTGATTTCAATAATTAATGATAGGTACACGTTCACGGCAGAAAGCGTTCACAATACATCATTTCACGGACACTTATAACTGTAATGGAAAATGAAACCAAACAAAATTATAATTATGTATGAATGAGAAAGTTTCCTAATTTAATAATTATTATATGAACAATGTGTATGTCTTTTGAAATTAATAGTGTTATTATATATCTACTTTCCGTTTCAGATTGCAAGAGTCCTAGAAATGTTAGGCCTGGGAAAAACTGAAAACACCATGTGTGGAAGACTTTCAGGAGGACAAAAGAAGAGACTTTCGATAGCGTTAGAACTCATCAGCAACCCCCCGGTTTTGTTTTTGGATGAACCAACAACGTAAGTAATTATTCTCATATTTTATTTTGTGGCTCTATGGCAAAATATTATTACTTTTTCATATATTTTAGGTGATATTAAAAATTATTACAAGCATGAATTGAGAAATTGATAAAAAAATATAAATCAAATTTCTTTTTTCTAAAAAATTTTCTTTCATTCCCCGAAAGTATCTGCTTTTGCTATAGAACCATTTTTTTAAATGACTTATTTTATATGCTATACTATATCTTTAGATTTTTAATATTATATTTATTAATAAAAAAAAAAAAATATGTTTAAGTCCACAATAATATCTACATAATCAAAAGGGGTCCTCCACTATTTCTTATGATATATAAATATTTAAATAAAATAAATAAATATATCATCACGGCATATTATCCATTGCTGGGTGTGCCAATCTGCAAGTCAATTTTGTGTCATTTAAAATTTGAAATATTTGGCGTCGGTCGGGATAAAACCCGGTTCCCCAGATTCGCGATCAGACACTCAGGCACGCGGCCACAAGACTCCATATATATAGAGATAAAGAAATATAAGGTATATACTAATCTATTGTAATAAATCTCACAGCCCAAATAATGTCATGAAAACCAATTAAAAAATTAAAATGTTTGTAACTGACAGATAAGTGTCAGTGTCAAAAATCCAGAGATATTACTGAAGATTTTTTCTGGGCAGTACATACATTATATTATTTCTTATTGTTTTAATAGTAAAATATTTAAAAATATAGATATATTACATATACCCTTCAAAAATACTGTCAATCCTGACAATGTATCGGAAACATTTCGAAAAATTAGAAGAGTAGGACAAATTTCTTCATATAATGAATTTAAAATTAAAAAATATAAATAGATATAAGTAGAATTTTTGGTTTAGTGTAGGTATACAAGAAATGTTAAATACAATGGCCTTG
This sequence comes from Harpalus rufipes, assembly GCA_951394225.1. Classification (NCBI taxonomy): domain Eukaryota; kingdom Metazoa; phylum Arthropoda; class Insecta; order Coleoptera; family Carabidae; genus Harpalus; species Harpalus rufipes. The sequence continues at coordinate 86,360,003 of OX596274.1, forward strand.
ACAAGCAGATATGGGAGCCCGTGTCAAAATAATAGCTAATTATGTACATAGATGTCAAATATCATATTGTTTCATTCTAAATTTAGTGATTTTCCCTCGACAAGTAAATTCCACACTCCTGGTGACAAATTAACTACGTGAATTTAGAAAATCTATGAACGTAATTACTAGTTGTCATTTTGACACAGGCCCCCATATCTGCTTGTCAAGGCCAACAATGTCACATAACTGCTCGCGCCCTGTAGTATACAGGTTGTTACATTTTAGTGGACCCAGCAAATATCTCCCTTATTTACTAAGTTAGTAATTTCTTTCATATAACATGATTTATACAGCAACATGTAAGCTACTTGATGACGGATGTACATTCATGATACCACTTCCGGTTTATTAGTAATTAATATCAACTTTGAAATTTCATATGGAACATATACTATATTTTTTTAGAAATTTGAAAAGTACATCAAATTTGCTTTACAATCATGTAAAATAATCCATAATATGTTACATTATTGAAAAGTAAAATGGCGGGCACTTTTTTATACACCTAGTCAAAAAAAGAATAGTGGGCCATGACTGTGGCTTGAAATAAAACAATGAACTAAAACAATTATTATGAGAATAAAAAATATTTCGCTTAATAATAATAGTTACAATTGTCATTAGTAATAAACCGGAATTGGTATCATGAATAATAATTTTAATATTATAAATTTAAAGTCGAAAATTGAAATCGAAAGGTTATTATTCAAGTGTCTCACGTTTTGTGTTTTGTTCTTTTTACTTTATATCCGTTACTAATAAATACGGTTGTTCTTTTGTCTATAATTTATAATAAAAAAAACGTCAAAAGAAAAGTAAAAGTTATGATATTATTTTGAAAGCGTTTTTTCCTATTATAAAATTTAATGATCTGTCTGGTTTCTATTGATACAAGTTTTTTACAACTTGCGAAACGTGTTTTCAGATATAAAAACTTATGAATCACTAAGCAGGTTGTTAGCCTATAATTAATAAACAGTTTCCAAAATATAACATGTCGTAACCAGTGGCGACTCGTCAGAGGAGGCAAGGGAGGCACAGCCTCCTCTCAAGATAAAAGAAAATGTTCGTATTTAATAAATATTTCATTTTCTCCAAATAATAAATGGAATATTATGAAATATCTACTATTTCATATGTAATATTAAAGAAATCTGATGTGACCTTCCGTTAATCCTGTGTATTATGTGTAAATTCCATACATAAATTTTCTTGCAAGTGCTCATTCATTTAAAACTCACCATCCTACTTTTTGACCACAGACAATACCTTCCTTATCTAAAGGTGACGGAAGGTAAAACTGGCAAGTAATATTTACCTATTGAAAAGAAGGATGTATAAATGATTAAACTGAATATAGAATATAAGTGTTTTGCTGTCAATTATGATATATCTTAATGTTTATTTGTTTATAAATATATCTAAAATATAGCTATTAATACCAGCACTGAGTTGGTCAATCGAGCAATGGCAAGATACCATTATAAATATAAATGTAATAACAAATTAATGATTATGTAAATCAACAAAACGTTTTAATTATATTGGATTCATGCTAAAAATCGCATATCCAGATTTTAATGATTAAGCACGTTGTAAGGTCCCTATAATCCGATTTTAATATTTTTACGATGATGTCTGTGTGTGTGTGTGTGTGTGTGTGTGTGTGTGTGTGTGTGTGTGTGTGTGTGTGTGTGTGTAGATGTATGTGTGTGTGTGTGTGTGTGTGTGTGTGTGTGTGTGTGTGTGTGTGTGTGTGGATGTATGTGTGTGTGTGGGACGTTGGAAGGACGATTACTCAAAAACTATAAGACTTAATATTTGTTTAACTACGTATTTTCCAATCGGACATTAATGGGAAGAGTTGAAAAGGTTTTGGTAACAATTGGACAACCGGAATATTATTTCTTGATAATATTAAAGAAAATTAAATTCTCAATCTGGCACATAATTTTTTTATTATATTTCGTATAGGTTTGGAGATATAGTATATATAATATAAAATAATCTGTTGTTATTAATCTCGTTGCCTAAAAAACAGTTGAGATATTTAAATGTTTGTAATTGACAAATAAATACAAAACGTCAGTGTCAAAAATGAGATTTTTTATGGAGGTACGAGTACTTTTAATATATATTATTGTATTATTAATTAAATATGTATTTAAATTATAGGTATGTTAATATTACATATATCCTTAAGAAATACCGCTAATACTGTCAATGAATTTGAAGAATTTTGAACATATTAGAAGAGTAGGATAAAATTTCTCATGGAATGAAAGAAGAAATACAATTTCAATTATTTGTGTGTACAGGAAATGTTAAATTCGTTACTTATAAGGGGCGAGCAGTTATGTCACTTTGTTGGCCTTGGCAAACAGATATTTCAAAATATTCAGATGTTTATTTGTCATCAGTAGTATGAAATATACTTGCCGAGTAAAATAATCCACATGGATTTGGAAAATCATAATATTTTGAATGAAAACTTATGATACTACTACTAGCTGTCATTTTGACACGGGCCCCATATCTGCTTGTCAAGGCTAACAAAGTCATATAATTGCTCATGACCTATGCAACATAAAATGAAAATGGCGAAAGGTATTGTGCTGGCCACAACAGATTTTTTAATAGGAACAATTATTTGTAATTGGTGTCAATATTTAGGCCAGTTGTATCAAAGTAAATGAAATGTCTACTTATTATGCATTGATATTAAAATTTTGATTTGTACTGGTTCATATTTTTGTTTAAAGGTCGCTTAAAATTTAAGCCTTGTTGATGTAAATGAACATAAGAGCCTCAAATCAAGTGTAATAGATTCTTTCCATTTTATTATAAAGTATGAATACCAATTTTTAATTTAATTTTATTTTTAGAGTGCACAAATACCCACTCACACATAATTGTAAAAAATAATAATAGACTCTATGAACCTTAAAACATACTCGAAATCTCGATATATGATTTTTAATATGATTCCCAATACGGCGGCGAGAAGTGAAAATTATATCATATAAAATCAGAAAGTAGTTAATTGTGAGTTATTACTGTCGATCGATTTCATTTAACTGATAGCTAACTGCAATATTTTTTTGCTACTGAGAACTGGGTTTACAGTTTGACCCACAGTGCAGAAATCATGTTACTTTCTAAAAGTATGGTCCATTCATACCTGACCCGAAATAAATCTTGGTTCTCATTTTTGGAAGTAGGTAACGTAAAAAGAAAAAAATAAAATATTATTTATAAGTCGTTAAGCAACCGTTAAGAGTCTGTTTTTAACAACGACCGTTATACGATCCATTATAAAAGAAATACGCAAATACAGGGTGTTCGTTTTAATTGGGCCACCATTGTTATCTTGAGAACTATATGAGCTACAATGACGTTTAAATGGGCAAACAATTTCTATTTCACAATACAAATTTTCGACCAGTGGTTTTCAAAATATGGGACCTATTTTTTTACCTTCCGTCACCTCTAGGTAAGGAAGGAATTGTCTTTGGTCAAAAATTTCGGTGGTGAGTTTTCATTGAATAAGCACGTTTGAAGGTCTTTACAATACGATTTTACTATTTTTACGATGATGTCTGTATGTGTGTGGGTGTGTATGTGTGTGTGTGTGTGTTATTCTCTATACGATTTGATTGCATTTTATATTTCATATTCAACAGATATAAAGTTAAAGAATTATAAAGATAATAATTCAAATTGACAGATGTCAGTATCAATAAAAAGTAAATGAATGAAAGAATAATGGAATAACTCTAGTGTTAGAAGTTTCTAGATATAAGAGAGACGATTATATTGGTTTGAACATGTCATGAGGAGAGATGAATATATTAATAGAAGGTGGAAGAAACATGGGAAGACCAAATATAAGATGAAAGGACTGTATTGCAGAAGACTTGAGAGAAAAGGAACTGAATGAGAACGACACGCAAAACAAAAATGAGTGGAACATAAAAAAATAGCGACCCCCTAACGAATGGGAAAAACTAAAGAAGAAGAAGATGTCAGTGTCAAGTGCTGGAAATTTAGAATCTTTTGCAAGAAGATTTATGTATAGGGCGCGTGCAGTGACATGACTTTGCTGACTTTGGCAAGCAGATATAGGGACCCATGTCAAAATGACAGCTATTAATTATGTCCATAACTGACAAATATCATAATTTTTCATTCAAAATATAAAAATAGCGACCCATAACGAATGAGAAAAGCTAAAGAAGAAGAAGAAGATGTTAGTGTCAAGTGCAATTTGCATAGTTTGTTTATGAAATAATTTTACTGCAAATTTGGAAGAAAATTTATTTATCAGAATTTACTATTTTGACATTAAAATTTGAGAATCCCTGTAAAATCTGTACTACTAAAGCCATCTATGAAAAGGTCAGGAAGTATTTCCAAACGCTACTAGATTTAAAACTTGTTATCACGTTTCTGAATGCAGATTCACCCCCCTGGCTCGCATATCCTAGTTGTGGCATCACAACAGGGCTACATAACGGCGGGAAAAGTTAATTTGAATCGCCAATTGGTATTAAAAATTAAACAAATCAACAAAACATTAAAACGAAGACCGGATTGAATGACTTTGCGAGCCGCAGTTTGCCCACCCCTGCTACATATGCTACTACAATGAAATTGACTGCTCTCCCTGCTTTCTATGTGTTATAAAAATCGGAAGTAATACTGCGAAAGAACCAGTTTGAAGGCCACGAGCTCTTAATGGTTCTTTCTTGAGCGAATGTCAAGTCCATTGCACTGCAAATGACCTGGATGTGGAAAGAGGTTGCATAGCCACTTTCTTTTCGTTATTCGCAATTTTTCTTTTGTTTACTTTATCACAAATTACAATTTCCGGCTACATACATACATACTACACAAGGTCTTCGTGAAGAGATTAGACTGACTATAGTGACATTGTGTAGTTATAAATGTTTTCTCTAATCGAAAAATGTCTACCAGATATCCTGTAAATGTTTTATCAGTCCATTAGCCTTTGATTATTTTAGAAATACATTGGAATTGATATATAAGTTGGCAGTTATGCCACGTCAACAGAATTGCGAGGGAGTTATAGATATAAGTTTCCCACATCTGCTTCAGTTAAATCAGGGCCTATCTATCTTGCTTTGAATATGCGGTAGATTTTATTTAAGTCGTAGTAATTAATGGCGAAGGATACGCACATTAAATAAATAGCATTCGTAGGACAAGTATGTTGATGCAACATAATATTTGTTAGTAAATACTTCAAACTGGATTTTGTCGTCAAGGGGAAAACAATTTTAATAGAGTCCAACCATGGGACTTTGTGCTTCAATATGTAGTAGCTTGACTTTAATTGACTTTCACTGAAAACTGCAGGCAATTCGTTAAGAAGAGTATAAGCATTGAAAATAGCTATTTGTGTATTAAGAGTGCAAAATAGGACATTGTCGATTGAGAGGTTGTTGCCGCGTTCCTGCGTCGCGCGGCATTCTCTCAAAATCGACAATGTCCATTTGTGCTCGAAACACACTCAAGATTTTTTCTACAGTCGCCACAGTGGGGTCCTCCACCATAACAAAAAATAATAAAATGTACACTTTGTACTTACACTACTACTCAATTAATAAGGATTAATATAAAGAAAAAACATCTTTTATATTTAATTTTAATTTATCGTTATTTCCCATTCTTCTTGATCTATTATCTATTGCTTCAATCTAATCTAAACATTTTATACTTTCGTTTTTGTAAATGAATGCCCTATTTTATTTTCACAATAGTGCGGCATTTTTTTGGTTATGTAATATACCGACAGAGCAGTTATGTTAGATTTATTTTTAAAGGTGATAAACGTGTTACTACAGTGCCATTAGTTCCTTGACTAAACGTTTCCATTAAGAATGTAGACAAGTGACATTTCTCACCGTTGTATAGTTACAAATTAGGACAGCGAGCGTTTTTTCTACTTTGTCGCGCTAGAGCGGCAAAGTGATATTTTCCGTTGACAAAAGAGAGCGCAAATGGCTACTTTCTATGTAGACGTAGAAAAAATAATTTATTCTGAATTCAACCATGTAATCATATTATATCCTTATTTGATTTCAATAGGCTATTATACGAAAAACAATAGCGCTTAAATTAACACGAAATATAAATATAGGAAAGATGATTAGGCAGAAGACGCACTTCATCTACCTGAAAAAATCTTAATAAAATGAAATATAACTTGTATTAATTCTTGGGTGTTATTTATTTACAAATATTGAAAGAGAATTAAAAAATAATTATAATTAAAATAGTATATTGTCTTTTTAGAAGTAAAAGTGATATTTTACCTGGCGAGCGTGGAAGTTTGTACGACGAGCGAAGCAAGTCGGACAATTGCACGCACGAGACACACAAAGACACTTTTACTCGGAATGACACATTTTTTCTTCAAACGTAGATATTTAAAGAAAAATATCTACTACTGACGTTACATTTTAAGTAAATTACATTTGCGATTTCAATTGCCCTGTAGCTATGGATACTTATTTGTTCACTTTTTGTTATAATCTTTGAAGTGAATATTTTCACGTTTTGACGTTTAAATAAAAACTGTGCAATTTTATATCCTCCTTGTGTGCAATTATGTCGGAATTTGAAGTATTATAATGTACGCCCCCTGAAGTTGTTGCATGGAAATCTAAAGGGGGTATCACACGTAAGCACATACGCGCAACTTGTCACAGATTTTCTGCAACTTTGTTTATTTCATGCAACTTTTTGTGTATGATAAAGAGACTAGTTTCATGCAACTAGTTTACGAACATGTTTGAAAACTTTATGGACAAGTTGCAGATATGTGCGTACAAACGATGTACGCATGCGCAATAGAACTTAAAAGTCCCTAAACACACGTGTTTATGTTTTGATGTAAAGTTTAAAAATGTGTGTCACAGACAATCATTTTGGAGACATTTGGAAACGTTGATAAATGTAATTAGAGATGTTTCAGAGTTATGGGATATGAGACGTGTAGAAAAACGTTACCAACATTAAATATGTAAATAACCTAAAATATATGTAACTCTGCGCACGTGTGATAACAAGAGTTGAGTATTTTGAAAAGTTGCGTCAAAGCAGTTGCAGATATCTGCATACGTGTGATACCCTCTTAACAGTGTGGCTGAAAGATATGTCCAAGAATCACTGCAAAACAATATAAACTTTTCTTATCACTTTAATTCTAAGTATTATGTTCATTACCGTCCCTGTAATTGTAATCTGTATGTTATTTCCTCAAAAGTAAACTCTGTTTATATTTCAATTCATAGGTTCTTCATTTAAATTTGACAGCTATTGATGATATTTAGTAACTTTATTCTTAAGTTATACAAGTTACTTCTTATTTGTTGATTCTGTATAGTTTCTATGGATATTTATTTATATTATTTCTACCTTGTGAATCAAGTCACAAAAGATGCCACTTTTATGACGTTTGAGTAGCCCGATTTTCAGTATCAATAATACCCCGGATTTTGTAGCGAAGTTCTGATAAAATAAACTATTACACACTTTCTAACCTTTGGATTATTATATTTAAATTGCCTGTGAACACAGCAATTATTTCCTTGGTAATTTTTCCATTGTTAAATCAAGAGATATGTTTTATTCTTTTATTAACAATTGTCAATTCCCATAAAATTTACTTTTGATGTAAATGACTTTCATGTAAAATCGAAATTAACAGGAATTTAATTATACGTATATAAATAAATAGCAATGTCGTAAAAGATTTAAGTAATAATGATTGAATGCGTTTTGTACTTAAACATTGTAATTTTATAACTAATTGATGTCGTTAAAATTAAGTCGTAGAAATTAATTGTCTTGAATGAAATACAGCACACGAACAAACAAATGGGAAAGGCTTATCCTTATCAGTCTTTCTGAAAGGAAATAAAAAAAGCTACATCATCCTGTGTTATCAAATAGACGATAACCACGTGGCAAAATTTATTTGTAGCTTAAAGTGATTACGTTCGATGGAAAAATGTTGTTTTATCACATATTTAGTCACATTTGGATTTAGAATAAATCTGAATTTTAAACACAAAATAAAAAAAATCTGTTTTGGCCAGCACAATACCTGTCGCCACATCCGTTTTTGGTTACATAAGTATAGGGCGCGAGCAGTCATGTGACATTGTTGGTATTGACAAGCAGATATGGGGGCCTGTGTCAGAATGACAATTAGTAATAATATACATTTTTCATTAAAAATTTGAAGATTTTCTAAATTCACGTAGTTAATTTGTCACCAGGAGTATAGAATTTGCATGACGAAGAAAATAAACCACAAGGAATTGGAAAATCACCAAATTTAGAATGAAAAATTATGATATTTAACATCTATGTACATAATTACTAGCTATCAATCTGACACGGGCCCCCATATCTGCTTGTCAAGGCCAACAAAGTCACATGACTGCTCGCGCTCTATTGTATTTAACATTTCTTGTATACCTACACTCTACACCAAAAATTCTATTTACATCTATTCTTTATATTTAGATTTTTTAATTCCTATGAAGAAATTTTGCCGAAATGTTTCCAATTCATTGTCGGGATTGACAGTATTTTTGAAGGGGATATGAAATATACCTATAATTTTAAATATTTAACTATTAATACAATAAGAAATAATATAATATATGTACTTCCTAAAAAAAATCTTCAGCAATATCTCATACCTTTTATTTCTAAATCTATAAAAGATATACCTAATAAAATATTTATATAGAATTTACTCTTCTTTAATACAAGCAAGAACAAAAACTTTCAAAAAATAAAATTTAGAATTTTTTTAAGAATCTGCTACTTTCGGTTGTCCAATTATTACCAAAACCTTCTCAGCTCTTCCCAGTAATGTCCGATTGAGAAATACGTAGTTAAACAGATATTAAGTATTATAGTTTTTGTGAAATCGTCCTTCCAACCGACTCACATACACACATACATCCACACACAGACATCATCGTAAAAATATTAAAATCGGATTGTAGAGACCTTAAAACGTGCTTAATCATTAAAATCTGGATATGCGATTTTTAACATGTATCAAAAAATTAAAAATGCACACGAGTACATAGTAGATAATAAAAAATACTTTGCATTGTTAACTACTCTTAAAAATGTATTCTTTATGTTTTAGGGGGTTGGACAGTTCTTCTACGACGCAGTGTGTCTCCCTGTTAAAACGATTAGCTAAGGATGAAGGACGTACTGTTGTCTGCACCATTCATCAACCTAGTGCCCTATTGTTCGAGATGTTTGACAAGTTATATGCCCTTGCTGAAGGGCGATGTATATACCAAGGACCAGTGAAAGAACTCTTGCCCTTCTTGGGAGCTGTAGGGCTAAACTGCCCGCCCTATCACAACCCAGCTGATTTCCGTAAGTAGAAAACTTTTAAAATACAGTTTTAATAGGAGTTTTCAAGTCTTTAAAAAAATCTGTTGTGGCCAACACAATACCTTCCGTCAATCCTGTGTATTATGTATAAATTTCATACATAAATTTTCTTCTTCATTTCTCCTCATGACATTTACAAACCAATCCCTCTTGTATCTTTCTAGAAACTTGTAACACGAGAGTTATTTCCTTACCTACCTTTCCGTGTCTTCCCCAACATCTACTTTAACATCCTCATCTCTGCCACATTAATTTTTATTGATACTGACATCTGTCAATTTGAATTATTTGAATATATTAGTAGTTTCCATGTTTAGCATAGCTGGCTGATTTATAAAATTTAATTTCTTTAAAATTCTTTACCCACATATCTATTGAATAAGAAGTATAAAATGCAATCAAATCGTATAGAGAATAATATATTCTTTAAGTTATAATAACGTTAAATGTCAAAAAAATAAATTTAACTGTTAAACTTCAAATTGAGGCTACTTCCGGTTCACCAATTATAACCAAAATCTTATCAGTTGTTCTTCTGGATGTAAACTTGAGGAATACGAAAAAATATAATTTATGTATCTAACATAAGTATTCTTTTTCAGTGATGGAAATTTCAATGGGAGAATATGGTTCAGATGTCCGGATGTTAGCTGAAATTACATCAGGTTTACTTACAATCAAAAACGACTGGAATCCTGAAAAGAAATCTGGTATGTCTATTTATTTAAATATTATGCTATACTATTAAACCTATTCTTAGACGTCTTAAGACTATAAATATTGTTTGTGTTGTGATTTTGTACGAATTCAAATGCAAATTATTTTTCAAACAAGTACGTACACATGTGCGACGAATGTTCATTTCCTGCCATCGACGTAACTAGCATATAATTATTATTAGCGTTTTCTTAAAACTTTTTCATGGTATATGCGCTCTGTTGTATCGTATACTACGTAATTTATTGAAACAGGTCAGGCTTAAACAACAACTAGTTATTATGTGCATTCAATTATAAATTTAAAAGGATTTGATACGTGATTTTATAAAATATAAATTTTAGTACGTCACAAATTTTATTATGGAAACTTTTCTGATTATTTTATTTATATATTATTTTGATATAATCAATTGCTCATTTGAGCAAAACATTAATGGAAATGATATTCTTTTTCTACTTTGTACTTAGTCCGCATTTTTGGTACGGTCGGCACTCTTTCTTATAAATTACGAATGTAAGATATGCGATTGAAATGTACCCGTTGCTCCGCCTGTCGTTGAAAGTGTACATTTCTGTCAAGGTAAAAACTTTTGACCGACAACACGGCCTTTAAAATAAAGGCGGTTTTAAAACCAGAGGGATTTTGCGGCCCACATTCAACATCAAATTTTTTTGACGGGATATTTTGTTGTACAGAATGTTTTGCATAACGTGAACAACTTAGGAATCTGGAGTACATAAGAGATAACGAGATAAGAAATTGATTTAATTAAACAAAGTTTTTTTTTTAATTTTTACAAATAACTTTGTGAAATACTGAATTTTGGTTTACACTTGTTTAGGTCACTTTTTCTTTCCATGTTCTTTGGAATGGCGAAGTTCAGTTTTCTTTTACATTTCGAGGTATGATGATGTCAAAGTTATAAATTTTAAACCCTAATATATATTTTTACCTCTCGCTAAGAGAGATATTGGATTCATGCTAAAAATCGCATATCCAGATTTTAATGATTAAGCATGTTTTAAGGTCTCTACAATCCGATTTTAATATTTTTACGATGATGTCTGTCTGTCTGTCTGTGTGTGTGTGTGTGTGTGTGTGTGTGTGTGTGTGTGTGTGTGTGTGTGTGTGGATGTATGTGTGTGTGTATGTGTGTGGGACGTTGGAAGGACAATTACTCAAAAACTATAAGACTTAATATTTGTTTAACTACGTATTTCCCAATCGGACATTAATGGGAAGAGCTGAAAAGGTTTTGGTAACAAATGGACAACCGGAAGTGAAAAAAATATTTGTGTTCTGGTGTAACCTTAACTGAGCAGTAGCCAAAGTATAGATTGTACTTCTCTTAGTTTAAAAACGGGCTATAGTAATAAGTACATAGTGTCGAGAAAATTGTTTATGTATAAATGTAATATTTTATGTAGATTTTTTTATTCGAGTGATTCAGCATCACAAGATAAATAATAATGAATCAGATGCAAATTTTCATTTATCATGTGACTGCCACAAGTCACAATACAATGACTAACAAATTCTGATTCGCGCTTATTTCCGTTTCTAAAACAATATGCCAACTATTTTTGTTTTGCACATCAGCATGACTTCAAGGCTGACTGAGATATAGTCTTGACTTTTAAAAGCAATGCAAAATAATGCATCTCATTTGAATTTCTAATCACTTTGATGATTATTAGAATTAATTTAAGATAAATATCTCGTTGCTTACGTATTTGTCTACGAATAACATATTTTTTTTACAACTGAACTTTGACCGAAAAATTAAGTCATGTCAATGGGGCAATTATAGAGATATAGGTCAGATGAATCAGCTTTCACAAATTTAATTAATTGGGCATCAATTATGAACGAAGAAATTAAAACGAAAAGGAGATTTTCAGATGTGTAGATAACGTCAACTTTTTTACCTTCCGTTACCTTTAGGTAAGGAAGGTATTGTCTTTGGTCAAAAAATGCAATGATGAGTTTCTAGTGAATAAGCAGGTTTTAGGGTCCATATAATACGATTTTACCATTTTTACGATGATGTCTGTATGTATTTGTGTGTGTCTGTGTGTGTGTGACGAAAGTTTCGGATCGCATAACGATTCCAAATATTATATTTCTTTCGTATTCCTCAAGTTTACATCCAGAAGAACAACTGATTAGATTTTGGTTATAATTGGTCAACCGGAAGTACCCTCATTTGGAGATTTTAACAGTTAAATATCATTTATTGACATTTAACGTTATTATAACTTAAAGAATATATTGTTCTTTATACTATTTGATTGCATTTTATACTTCATATTCAACAGATATAGAGTTAAAGAATTATAAAGATACTACATATAAATCAGCCAGCTATGCTAACCATGGAAACTGCTAATATATTCAAATAATTCAAATTGACAGATGTCTGTATCAATGAAAAGTAAATGAATGAAGACACGGGAAGATACGGTAAGGAAATAACTCCATTAGAAGTTTCTAGAAATATACAAGAGAGACGATTATATTGGTTTGAACATGTCATGAGAAGAGATGAAGAATATATTTAAAGAAGAATGAATAGCTTAGTAACAGAAGGTTGAAGAAACAGTGGAAGACCAAATATAAGATGGAAACTTGAGAGAAAAGGAGCTGAATGAGAACGACTCGCAAAACAAAAATGAGTGGAAGAAGAAAATAAAAAATAGCGACCCCTAACGAATGGGGAAAGCTAAAGAAGATGTTGTGTCAAATGTAATTTGCATAGTTTTTTTATGAAATAATTTTACTGGAAATTTAGAATCTTTTGCAAGAAAATTTATGTATGGAATTTATACATAATACACAGGATTGACGGAAGTAGCTGTTTTCATGGTTATAGCATATAGCTGGTTCCTTTATTCCTTTATAATTATATATTTATGAATATGAAGTATAAAATGCAGTCAAACCGTAAAGATAATAGTATATTCTTTAATATTTATAACAAAATGTAAAAAATGATATTTAGCAGCGTTTTTTCAAGAAAACTGTTAAAATCTTCAAATTATGGTTGATCATTTGTAACCAAAATCTAATCAGCTCTTCATATGGACGTAGGAAAGAGGAATATGAAAGAATTATAATTTTTGGAATTGTAGTATTGAAATTATCGAAGGAGAAATTTTCGTCACACACACACAGACACATACAGACGTAAAAACAGTAAATTCGTATTCTAGGGAAACGCGTTTATTCATTAAAAACTCGCCATCAAATTTTTTGACCAAAGACAATACCTTCCTTACTTATAACGTTGGTGACGGAAGGTAAAAGGCATAGTACAAAATTCTTATTTGTTTCATTGATAGTTTTATCTATTTTATACATTATCCATTTAAAAATAAAACAATTTGTCGTCACTAGTCGGCACTTTGATGTTTGATGTCACAATTTTTTTCATCTACGTAAAATAAAAAATACAAGAATGATAATTACAATATAATGTTGTGTACGCAGGGAAAAAAGTCTATGCAAAAGCAATTTATGTGACTTTACATACATTACATACATTACATACGTAAATAATTTTCTAATTGTATTGTTATTCTTTGGTAAAAATACATGTCTCTAAGAAGTAAAGACAATTAAAATAAATTACATTTTCTTTTCTTATTTCTTATAATTTTTAGAAATTCATTACTTAATAGCTGCAGATAAAACGACCTCTGTCTATTCAATTATTTTGTACACACCGTTTAAAAAAAAATACAGACATTTATAAAAAAAAAAATCTGTTGTGGCCAGCACAATACCTTCCGTCAATCCTGTGTATAATGTATAAATTCCATACATAAATTTTCTTGCAAATGAATCTAAAATTCCAGTAAAATTATTTCATAAACAAACTATGCAAATTGCACTTGACACTAACATCTTCTTCTTTAGCTTTCCCCATTCGTTAGGGGTCGCTGTTTTTTATTTTCTTCTTCCACTCATTTCTGTTTTACGTGTCGTTCTCATTCAGTTCATTTTCTCTCGTCTTCCGCAATACAGTCCTTCCATCTTAATCTTTGGCCTTCCTCTGTTTCTTCAATAACTAAGCTATTCTTTCTTCATCCAATATATTCTTCATTTCTCCTCATGACATTTTCAAACTTATGTAATAATCCCGCTTGTATCTTTCTAGAAACTACTCTACTTCAACATCCTCATTTCTGCCATATTAATTTACTTTTTATTTATACTGACATCTGTCAATTTGAATTATATGAATATATTATATAGTAGTTTCCATGTTTAGCATAGCTGGCTGATTCTTTAAAATTATTTAACTCTATATCTATTGAATATGAAGTATAAAATGCAATTAAATCGTATAGAGAATAATATATTCTTTAAGTTATAATAACGTTAAATGTCAATAAATCAAATTTAACTGTTAAATCTTCAAATGAGGCTACTTTCGGTTGACCAATTATAACCAAAATCTAATCGGTTGTTCTTCTGGATGTAAACTTGTGGAATACGAAAAAAATATAATTTCTGGAATCGTGGTATTGAAGTTATTTTCTTTTTACTAAGTATATTTTTTATCAAATATTCAACGTAATAAAAGTTTCAGGAGTATTAATTATCTGTCACCATATAAACAGAGCCTATTGTTATATTTTTTGCATTCTATGCAAAATTGTTGTAAACATATTTTCTTCTCAATAGAGAAAGTTTTCTGATGTATTATTAACGTGAAATTTTTGTTTCAGAGAAAGACATATTAGAAATTGACGTGTTATGCGGTAAAAAGAAAATTATTGAAGTAATGCAAAACGACCCACAGAAAGACGGCTATCCAGCATCTCAAATCATGCAGTTTATCATACTGTTACAGAGGAATCTTATTACCTTCAGAAGAAATTACGTAAGTAGATAATAATTACAAGAATTACTAACCGCGAGGTTTTCCTCATTTCTTCAGTTATTTCTCAGATGAGCCTACATTACTCATTACTTCAATCCGCCAGTATAATAGTTTATTGTTTATATTATGTTAAATCTTTAAAGATAAAATTGTTTGGATCATTTAAAATAGTTATTTAAGTATTAACGGCCTTAAGTGCACCTTATACCGGTTGAAGATTAGTCTCCAATACATCTGATACCGGTAAAAAGCACTTAATGCCCGCAATGCTTATTATATTTTTTGCACGATCGTCCCAATAATAACAAATTAAAGTTTAGAATTATTTAATAGTGTATTAAAGAACGAATGTCATAATTGTCATTTTATTTTGTGAGAAGGAAGTTTGGGTAACGACGCGTAGCGGAGTTGCCCAAACCTTCGAACAAAATAATCAACAATTATAACATGAGTTCTTTATACTATTTTTCTATTTTGCGCTTTTTGTGATCTTTTTAAATAAAAAATCGTAAATTCAAAATTTAGGGAATTTTGTGTTAGTTGGTAATAATGTGACATTTGAAAATTCAATTGTTTGAATTTAAAATTATCTCGTGTTGTTTACAATCAAATTCATATCAAATTAAAAATGAATACAGACGATTTTTTGTGTACTCCACCTGAAATACATGAAAGTACGGAAAATACATTTTATAATTCCAAAAAGAAACAATGAAAAAGTCAGGTTTCATAGTCATAACCAAATATAAATTTTTTACAAGTTACTTACATTTTATTGTATAAAATTAACTGAAAAGGATGTGGAAAGTGTAAAACTATATAATTATACACATCTTATATTTAAAACACTATTTTTTTTTATAAATAAACACTTCATTCTTGTTGACATTTCTCCTCCGCCGCCATTTTGCTTTTGTCTGAACTACTACACAACCTGCGTAACTTTGGCTATGACATCAGCGCCAAAAAGCTCGAACTAATTTACCGACAGAATTCATAAACAAAAAAAAAATGAATTACATATTTTAAATAGCAACAATTAATAGTGTTTTGAACTATTTATGCCCTAAATATATATAAACAAAAATAAAAATCTTAACAATCGTTAGTATCGTTTATTCAGTGAGGTTTGACATTTGATATTTTTTGACATAACATTTCAGCTATGCTACCAACTTTATAAAAATAAATTGTACTAGGCTGTTACAACACTCAAACGAGCTATTAACGAACTCCTTTGGGTGCTGTAATAGCTTTGTTACAGATGCAAAATAGAAAAAAATATTTTGACATTTTAAAAAAATTAGTTGTCATTTTTAAGTAAGCTATGATCGTTGTTTTGTTATCGTTAAAGCTTTAAAAATTGTACATTTATTTTTTATTTATGTAATTTTCACCGCCTCCAGATCGGTAGATAGTCACATCACTTATCGGTCAGTCACATCACTTACTGATCAGTACCACATGACTTACTGATCAGTAATTTGTAAACAAAACTTACTGCCTCGGAAACCCTATTGGTAAAGTTTAAAAAAACCCGATCGTGCAAAAATTATTTAACGTGTCAAATTGAAAAACTCGAAAATCGTAATTTGTTTATTTACGTGGCGACTGAAAATTACTAAAAAAATTTGATGTGACCAACACAATACCTCCCGCCATTTAATTTTTATTAATTTAAATACATATACTTACGGGGTCTCATGGCCGCGTGCCTGAGTGTCTGGTGGAGAATCTGGGGAACCGGATTCAATTCTTTTTATCAAATATTTCAAATTTTAAATGGCACATAACTAACCCCTGTGCTGCACTCTCCACGCATGCTGTGATAATATATTTATTTTCTTATTTAAATACATACCTGCATATTTACTAATACTAGAAATTATGTATGTTAAGTTCCTTTCCATTTAACTATTGTTCTATTCACAATTTTCGTTTTAAAACATTATTATTAATTTGAAATTATGTATATTAATGTATAAAGTTCCTTTCCATGTAACTCTTGTTATATTTACAATTTTCTTTTGAAAATATTAGTTTTACAAAAGTTACAGTTACAAACATTTGAGCTGAACTGTGTAACCAGGGAGTTGTGTTTATAGCATAAGCTCCGAGATATAATTTTTATATTATTTTATAAATTTATCCATAAAATATATGGAAAAAGTATTAATGCAAACCTGTAGAACATGGAATAATCTTTAATTTTTATAATAACAAATTGCGAAAAAATAATATTTAAAGGTTTTAGAGCAAATGAATGTGTGTTTAATGAAATAACTGAACGTTTTGTACAAATGTATTTTATGTACATGAAATGTACAATATGTAAGATCTTGCTACCCTGAAGAAGGTGCAAGGGTGCACCGAAACGTTGGTATAGTAAGAATAAATGCAATTTGACTGAACTTTCGAGTAATTGTTAACATATTAACACCTTAATAACGATATATGTTACTAATATTATTTCTTTTCTTTACAGAAAGAAGTTCTCTTACGACTATTCTCCCACATATTTATAGGGTTCCTCTTTGGTTACTTATACAGCGGAGTAGGCAATCGTGCTACCCAGATCTACGCCAATGCAGTATATTTATACGGAAGTCTTCTTTTAGTCGTATATACAGGAAAAATGTCTGTTACGTTATCATGTAAGTTACATTAACCATTGTTGCTATATTACTCCTTGTTTGAAAAATCTGATGTGGCCAGCACATAACCTCTCGCCGTATATTTTACCTGGCTGTATGCATAAAGCAAAGAATATTTTTATAAATACAAATAATATATTCATATAAATCTATGACGTATAAACTTCTTTATTATTCAATAATAGCATGTCTCAACATGAAGATATTTTACCATAAATTATGTTACAATAAATTACAAAGTAGAGTTTACCATATATAAATATTAGGCTGGTAACAGCAATTTTCAATTGGAACAACGTTGTTTACTTTCTCTTCATATTCTTCTAGTAAAAACATTAATTTTGGGCGGTCTAAAATGTATATATGGATTGTGCATCTATTCTTACATATCTTCTTTTACATTTTATTTTTTCATACATGTTATATCTAAATAACACTAATTCCCTTTAATAAAGTGACGGATAGATTGCACTCCGATTATTCTTATATCGATGTGTAATTTTGTCAATATTTACAACTTACTTGAGAAGAATTTGATAGCTTTTTCGCAATTCAAAGTTACTCTAGTCTATAGTACTGGTGTACATTGTCCCATAATGTTTGAAACAAATTTAAGTCCTTCAACCTAGACTTGGCATCTCCATAATAGTCACAGATCAAGCATTAAGGGATTCTCCAAGTACATTTTTCTTTCATTACTCATTATTTCTGACACTGACATTTATCTGTCAGTTACAAATAATTTAAATTATCAACTATTTTTCATGGCATTCTTTCGGCTGTCAAATTTATTACAACAGATTATTTTATATATTATACTTCTTTTATCTCTAAATCTATGGAATATATAATAAAATATTTAAATGTATCAGATAGAGAATTTAATTTTCTTTAATATTACCACGAAAAATTTTCAAAAAATAATATTTAGAAGATTTTTTTTCAAGAATCTTCTACTTCCGGTTGTCCAATTATTACCAAAACCTTTTCAGATCTTCCCATGAATGTCCGATTGGGAAATACGTTGTTAAACAAATTTTAAGTCTTATAGTTTTTCAGTAACCGTCCTTCCAACATCCCACACACACACACACACACACACACACACACACACACACACACACTCACACACATCCACACACACACACACACACAGACATCATCGTAAAAATGTTAAAATCGGATTGTAGGGACCTTAAAACATGCTTATTCAATAAAATCTGGATATGCGATTTTTAGCATGAATGCAATACCTCTCTTAGCGAGAGGTAAAAATACAATATACAATACTTAATATTTAAAACACTGAATATAAAATAAATACGAGTATAGAAAATAGATGTGCATATTTGCGTATACATTTGTATTTAAATGATGTTTTAGTAGTCGTACATACGTAGATACTTATGTGAAGTAACGGTACATGCATTTTTATAGAAAATTTATAGATTATAAAAATTTAACATAAATTACATACGTAGAAACATGTACAGAGAAAAGTGATTCTTTGATTAATGAACTATATTATTATATAAAATATCTGATGTGGCCAGCACAATACCTTCCGTCTATTCTACGTATTTTGTATAAATTCCACACAGAATTTTTTTTTGCAAACTATTCTATGGGCGTTTTTAGGGGAGAAATAAATTAATCTTGCCTCGTACTGAACTGAACTGAACTACTCCTAAAAAGAACAGTATGTTTCTTAAAATAAGAAGTAGAAAATAAAAACATATATAGCATTATCTTTGAATATATAATACATATAAGAATGGCAACGCATATGGCCTAGCAACATACTATATCTGTCTCTTTTTATTCACAAAATTATTATAGATAGCTAGTGACTCCTACCATAAAACTATGAACTACGGTAAATCGTGCTGACAGCATTGCCAGATACTATTTGTTAGAGGTATGCAATAATCAATAATTCAAAAATATTGTTTCATAATAACCAGATAATATATTTTGAATCTTCAATGTACATGTATACTTGTTTTACAGTAACAAACTTAAAAACCTTTATAAAATCTTAACTTGCTGTTCTAGCTACGTGGCAGTACTGTGCAACATCCACCTATTATGTATTTTTTGAACTAACTCAGAAATAATTCGTATACGGAGGGATAGATGGCACCTTCTCTCGAAATATTTAATCTAAATACATTACGTTGCCATTCTTATATGTATTATATATTCAAAGGCATTATATTTATAACATAATAATCTGCTGAATTGGCTTATGGCTATAATCTTTTATCTAATGTGATATTCTGTTTCTATGGTGCAGCTTTTAGCAGCATTAGGTTGCAAGATATTTCTTTATAATTCTTTATCTCTAAATTCATTAAATATGAAGACAAAATATATAATTAAATGGAATAGAGAATAACATATTATTTTATTTATAATAACAAAAATTCAAAAAATCTGTTATGGCCAGCACAATACCTTCCGTCATTCTCGTGTATAATGTATAAATTCCATAATTTTTCTTACAAAAGATTCTAAATTTCCAGTAAAATTATTTCATAAATAAACTATTCAAATTGCACTTGACACTGGCATCTTCTTCTTCTTTAGCTTTTCCCATTCGTTAGGGGTCGCTATTTTTGCATGTCGTTCTCATTCAGTTCCTTTTCTCTCAAATCTTCCGCAATACAGTCCTTCCATCTTATCTTTGGTCTTCCTCTGTTTCTTTAACGTCCTATTACTAAACTATTCATTCTTTTTCCAATATAATTCTTCATTTCTCCTCATGACATGTTCAAACAAATGTAATCGTCTTTCTTGTATCTTTCTAAAAACTTGTAACACTAGAGTTATTTTCTTACCGTATCTTTCCGTGTATTCCCCAATATCTACTTCAACATCCTCATATCTGCCACATTAATTTACTTTTTATTGATACTGACATCAGTCAATTTGAATTATATGAACATATTACTAGTTCCCAAGTTTGGCATAGCTGGCTGAATTATAAAATTTAATTTCTTTAAAATTCTTTAACTCTGTATCTATTGAATATGAAGTATAAATTGTAATCAAATCGCATAGAGAATAATATATTCTTTAAGTTATAATAACGTTAAATGTCAATAAATCAAATTTAACTGTTAAATCTTCAAATGAGAGTACTTCCGGTTGACCAATTATAACCAAAATCTAATCAGTTGTTCTTCTGGATGTAAACTTGAGGAATACGAAAAAATTATAATTTTTGGAATCGTGGTATTGAAGTTATGGAATCCAGAACTTTTGTCACACACACACAGACACACATACATACAGACATCATCGTAAAAATGGTAAAATCGTATTATATGGACCCTAAAACGTGCTTATTCAGTAAAAACTCATCATTGAATTTTTTGACCAAAGACAATACCTTCCTTACCTAAAGGTGACGGAAGGTAAAAATAATATTTAACAGCGTTTTTTTCAAGAAAAACTGTTAAAATCTTCAAATTAGGGTTCTTCCGTTTAACCAATCATAACCAAAATCTAATCAACTCTTCATATGGACGTACGAAAGAGGAATATGAAAGAATTATAATTTTTGGAATTGTAGTATTGGAATTTTTTGTCATACAATTAGTCGAAAGTTCAGTCAAACAGCATTTATTCTTACTATACCAAGTTTAGGTGCACCCGTATACCTTCTTCTGGGTCTACAACAATTATACAACAAAAATGTAATACATACAAAATAACATTATGTAGAAGGTGCAAGGGTGCACCGAAACATTGGTATAGTAAGAATATATTCTGTTTAACTTTCGAGTAATTGTTAACACCTAATATTATTATATACTATTATATACTTTACTATCCTACATAAAAATTGATTACTGTATGTTATTTTTTTCAGTTCCTCTTGAAATCGGAATCCTAAGTCGAGAACATTTCAACCGATGGTATAAGCTAGTGCCGTATCTTACATCAATACTACTGGTAGAAATTCCATTCCAAGTGATGTGTGTATGGTCCTACATAGCTATAAGTTACTGGCTCACCGATCAGCCTATGGAAGTACATAGGGTGTATTATTTTGTCCTATTCTGTACAATTGCATCGCTTTGTGCACAGAGTTGGGGCTATTTTATTGGAGCCACCCTACCAATGAAGGTAAGAGAATATAAAGTTTTTAAATTATTTAAGGCTAGAATTTAAAGTATATCTCAACTGAAGTATACTCCACCTGCTCTCCTAATTTAAAAACAATTGAACACGCGGTAGCTGAAATATTTGCAATTAAATTTGTTCTTTTTAACATGTGAAGAATAAGAAATGGGAAAGTAAACTTAACATTTTAAATTATAACTTTTACATTCAAGCCGACATTTATTCGAAAATCTAATATGTTATAGTAGACTAATTAACAGATTTTATATAAAAATTTGAAAATTATTTACCTCCCAGATTTCATTATATTGCCTCTAGAAAATAATAATCTGAAGATACGATAAACAGGTAGAAATATATTTGACAACCATGTACAAGCGTTCCAGATGGAGTATCAGTTAGCAATTCCCACTTTGGTATAAGTGAATAAGAGGTGTTTTTTGGTAGTTGTCACTCGAGTGTACCTTTTCAAAAATTTGTTCTATGTTCAAAATAAAAATTAAGCTAATGCAGTTTATATTTGCAATAACTTATATTTTTAACATTATATTATATACACAGATTGCATCAAAATAGTTAAAAGCTAATATCAAACACTGTAACAAATTAATTTTCTCTATTTTTTTAACTGTACCACTCGCACTAACACATACACAAGTGCCGTATTTCAATGTTGAAGAATAACTGTCGCAACGTCGCACCTAGACATTTTTTGGTACATTCGGGTATAAAAGTAATAAGATATTTTGAGATATAATACTCATTCTAAACTACAAATGGAAACTGCAAAACAAATTAATATATTTCTTTCTTAAAATTACAAAAGTAGTATTATACTGTTTAAAGTTTTCATGCTTTTCACGTAAAATACCAATTTAAAAAATATTTCTTTCGAATGTACGTCTGAAATTCCTTTAACCAAAGATCACCTCTTATTCGATAATCCATCTGGAACGCTTGTACATGGTTGTCAAGTATATTTCTACCTATTTATCGTATTTTAAGATTATAATTTTCTAGAGGCAATAAAATTAAATCTGGATGGTAAATAATTTTAAAATTTGTACATAAAATCCGTTAATTAGTTTTCTATAACATACTAGTTTTTCAATTAAATGTCGGTATGGATAGAAAAGTTATAATTTAAAATGTTGTGTTTATTTTGCCATTTCCTATTCTTCACGTGTTAAAAAGGCCAAATTTAATTGCAAATATCTCAGGTACCGCGTGGTCAATTGTTTTAAAACTTGCAGAGCAGGCAGATTATACTTCAGTTGAGATCTACTTAATTTCAATTAATTCTGGCATAGGCATTTAGTACAACGAGTACAACTTATAATCATTAATTTATTATTTTTCAGATTGCAGTATTTATCGGTCCAGTCCTCGCCTGCCTATTTTCCATTTTCGGCTTCTGCATCCGCAAAAGCGACACTCCATACTACTTCAAATGGATGTTCCACATTTCCTACTACAGAGCAGGTTTCCACGGGGTCGTAAACTCCGTTTATGGCCTCAACCGTACTGCTTTAACCTGTCCTGAAGACATGCTGTACTGTCATTACGCTAACCCCACTAAATTCATGAAAGAGATGGAAATTGGAGGCATCGATTTATCGGAAAATGTTTCGTTAATTGTGTCGATAACTTGTTTGATGCATCTATTAACGTTTGGTGCGTTATGGTACAAAATGAATAGAAGATAAAGTATGTAGGTGTTTACCAAAGAATTGAAGTGATAAATGTGCCTTAGAAAGGAGTTAGTGAATTTCTAATGTGATAGAAATGTTCTATTAGTTGTGGACAGTGAAAGAATTTATTTGTATATGCAGAATAGGGCGAAACTTTACAGACAAAACACTACAGACTATTAAAACAAGTGCAACAAACTTTAATAATTTATTGAGGAGGTCATATCGATTGAAAAATGTCTCATAAATATACCGGGTGTAACACCAAAACCGACCACCGCCATTATTACTTCCTTGTACGTAAGTAAAGGAAGTATTGTAATCGCGAAAAATTTCGAATTCAGATTTCAGCGGAAATATCCATTTTGATCATCCCTGAATCCATTTTGACTAATTTCGTCGTAACGTCTGTACGTACGTACGTCCGTATCTCGCATAACTCAAAAACGGTAAGCCGTAGAAAGTTGAAATTTTGTATTTAGGACTCCTATAACATCTAGTTGTGCACCTCCCTTTCTGGTTATTACACAATTTCCAGAAGTGGCACTTTACATGAAGCCTATAATAGATTTTAATGAAAAACTGTTTTAAAATATAATCCAAAACTTTTATGTCAATCGAAATAACATAATAGATTTTGGTTAAAATAGGCTAACCGGAAGTAGTACATTACTTGAAGTTGTTAACAGTTTTTCTTGAAGAAAATGATTTTATTTTGATTTTAGAAATAAATGCTTCAAATAAAAGTTTTAGAGAATTAATTTCTGCGTCTAGCACATCTAGTATTATTAAATTAGCCCTTTGTATAAGCGAGATATGTAAATTTAAAAATTATATACTTTTTGTTTTTGTAATAAAGCAGCTTGCTATGGATTAGGACAAAAAATGAAAAAAAATCATGTCAAATTACGTTAAATACGTGCAATATTATGATTCGTACAATAACAAATATTATATTTTTATTGTTAAATTAGTCATATTCATTGTTGTAATCAAATATTTCTTTGTTGTAATCAAAACTCTCTTTAAAAAGAACCGGGTTAGATTAATGTTAATTTAAGAATGATAGTAGTAAATGAATTATTTTTTGTTCTATATCAAAATATTTCTCGGGCTTAAAGTAATTTAATTATTAAAAAAATATGCATAGTTTAATAATCGTACAAGGAAGTCGTGTGGTGTCCACTTCAGATTTTTTTTTTTTTCATTCGGGTTTTTTTATTCGAAAGTACAATCCTTGCGGTTAATTATGGAACACTATTTCATTCAAATGACTTCCTCGGCTGGCCTTGCAGTAGTCCATACGATCAATCCAATTTTTCAGTACATTTTCGACAATATGGAGCTGTATTTTACCGATGACTGCACTAATTTTTTTTTCAGTGCCTCAATCGACGCTGGGTGATTAGCGTAACACTCATTCTTAACAGCTCCCCACAAATAATAGTCCAACGGGGTCAAATCGCAGCTGCGCGGTGGCCAATGCACATCGCCAAAACGGCTAATAACGCGATTTTCAAACTTGCCACGCAAAAGATCGATAGTTTCACGGCTCGTGTGGCACGGCGCGCCATCCTGTTGAAACCAAAAAAAAAAATATTTTCTTCTCTAATGGAAAGAAAATAATGGCGGTGGTCGGTTTTGGTGTTACACCCTGTATAGACCTGTCTAGTTATCAAATTTGTTTGTTTTGTAAGTACTGTTTCGTGCCTGCTATTTATTAGGTAAATTATAACATCTATTTATTGATGGACAAAACAGTAACACATGGCCTGCTTAGAATAATGTAGACATTTCTTTATTTTAATTTGACAGCTGGTTATATATAAATATACTTTAAATATTTCAAAATTGTGTATTTTGTCCATTTTCTTACCTAGTTTGAATTTGCCGTACTGTTTTATTTATATCGAATTTACTAAGATAATTTCTTTCAATGCAATGGTCCATATTCGTAATTTGTTACCACTTAGGGGCAATGTGATAGTTATGCCTAGTTTTGATAAGACAAGGAGTATTTTTTAATTTTGTAGTAAAATGTATCTGCAATTAGTCAATTTTTATTTGGGTTCAAGTACTTAAGTACACCAATGCTCTCTGAATCTTTAAACTTAGTATTAATTATGTAAGAGCTATGTGCTTATTGTTTGAAAAATATTTTTTGAACATTAAATAATTTATAATGAATATGTATTTATATTTTGTATGTAAATGTTATTAATAAATTTATTTGAATTTATTCACTTGTTTAATGCAGCATACCAGCATGTGACTTTTTCACGTACAATATGTACTTATTTGAATTATTTATATCAGTTGTTTCTAAATGCAAGGTTAGTATGAAATAATGCAGATAGTGTGAATACGATAAAAGACATTTCGTCGCCATTTAAAATGATACTGTACAGTGTGTTAAAAAAACTGAGGAACGTACAGTAAAATTTTTTAAAGATGCCCGATCAAGGTCTTCTGTATCATGAACGCATTAACAAACTGGCATACATTTATCCCACTCCTTTACAAAGGCTATAAACTTATGCGATAAGGATGGGTATAACACGTTTGTCTTTCAAAAATTCAAATTGTTTCGACTAAGTTAGGACATTCTATTTTAAAACGATATTCGTTGTTGATAATACTTTCGCAGTAACGTAAGTTTATTTATTAATTCAGATACATTACCTTGATTCATAGCCGTACGAGTAACGTCATTTTCTGTCAGTGTTACTGACATTGACACTGTCAGTAATCTAATCAGTATCTTATTTTTCATATATTTGGTTTTACATTTGCTAATAAACTTACCAATTGACTTATTTTTGAATTTTAAATGCTTTTACTGTAACATATATTTTTATAATAATAAAATAACAGTAGTATCTTGTGTACCCTCATAAAAACTAAGCAAACGACACTACTGAATTTGTCAGAATGGGTGGAACAACAATCTCAATTCATACAATTCGTAGATAACCTTGATCGGACATCTTTCAAAAATTTTACTGTATGTCTGATTCAGATATTTAAAATCTAATTCCGTTTTCAAAAGTTGTATTTTAATATCACTTTTTACATAATCAACACGAAATGAGTTTTGCACCATTTAATTTTTATCTCATGCTAGGAAGGTATTGGATTCATGCTAAAAATCTCATATCCAGATTTTAGTGAATAAGCACGTTTTAAAGTCCCTACAATCCGATTATAATATTTTTACGATGATGTCTGTGTGTGTGTGTGTGTTTGTGTGTGTGTGAGGTTGTTAGAGGTACGATTTCTCAAATCTATAAGAATAAAGACCTGTGTAACTACGGATTCTTCAATCTAACAATAATGGGAATAGTTGAATAGGTTCTGGTAACAATTGGACAACCGGAATATTTCTAAATATTATTTTTTGAAAATTTGTTAATACAAATAATAAAGATAATTAAATTCTCAATCTAACACATTTTCTTTTTACCTCTCGCTAAGAGAGGTATTGGATTCATGCTAAAAATCGCATATCCAGATTTTATTGAATAAGCACGTTTTAAGGTCCCTACAATCCGATTTTAACATTTTTACGATGATGTCTGTGTGTGTGTATGTGTGTGTGTGTGTGTGGGATGTTGGAAGGACGGTTACTCAAAAACTATAAGACTTAAAATTTGTTTAACAACGTATTTCCCAATCGGACATTGATGGGAAGATCTGAAAAGGTTTTGGTAATAATTGGACGACCGGAAGTAGAAGATTCTTGAAAAAAAATCTTCTAAATATTATTTTTTGAAAATTTTTCTTGATAATATTAAAGAAAAATAAATTCTCTTTCTGATACATTTAAATATTTTTATATATATTTTATAGATTTAGAGATAAAAGGAATATAATATATAAAATAATCTGTTGTAATTAATTTTACAACCGAAAGGATGCCATGAAAAATAGTTGAAAATTTAAATTATTTGTGACAGATAAATGTCAGTGTCAGAAATAATGAGTAATGAAAGAAAAATGTACTTGGAGAATCCCTTAATTCTTGTTCTGTGACTATTATGGAGATGACAAGTCTAGGTTGAAGGACTTAAATTTGTTTCATACATTATGGGACAATGTACACCAGCACTGTAGACTAGAGTAACTTTGAATTGCGAAAAAGCTATCAAAATCTTGTCAAGTAAGTTGTAAATATTGACAAAAATACACATCGATATAAGAATAATCGGAGTGGAATCTATCCGTCACTTTATTAAAGGGAATTAGTGTTATTTAGATATAACAAGTATGAAAAAATAAAATGTAAAAGAAGATATGTAAGAATATATGCACAATCCAGATATATACATTTTAGACCGCCCAAAATTAATGTTTTTACTAGAAGAATATGAAGAGAAAGTAAACATGGTTGTTCGAATTGAAAATTGCTGTTACCAGCCTAATATTTATATATGGTAAACTCTACTTTGTAATTTATTGTAACATAATTTATGGTAAAATATCTTCATGTTGAGACATGCTATTATTGAATAATAAAGAAGTTTATACGTCATAGATTTATATGAATATATTATTTGTATTTATAAAAATATTCTTTGCTTTATGCATACAGCCAGGTAAAATATACGGCGAGAGGTTATGTGCTGGTCACATCAGATTTTTTTATTATATCTCGTATAGGTTTGGAGATATAGTATATAATAATATAGAATAATCTGTTGTAATAAATCTCGTTGCCCAAAAATCAGTTGAGATATTTAAATGTTTATAATTGACAGATAAATGCAAAATGTCAGTATCAAAAATTAGCATTTTTACTAACATTACTGGAAGATTTTTCTGGGAGGTACGAATTTTGTTTTTAAACACGTGAAATATTTGAAAATATGAACTTCTTTTAATAATTAATAATTCAATATTTTTAGGAATTATAATTTTTAATGTTTAAATAAGCAAAATTACTATAGACTATATATATATATATATATATATATATATATATATATATATATATATATATATATATATATATATATATATATATATATATATATATATATATATATATATATATATATATATATATATATATATAGGATTATTATAGGATATAACGTTATTTTATAAATACAAAAATCGTGCAACCAGCTTATTAGTTGGAAAGTAATTTAATATTTTTCTTGTATTCTTTAGATTTAGATCTTATATAATTGTTTTTATGATAGTACTGTCGTAGTAATAAATTCATGTGCAAAATATTACTTGAGGTAGATATTCAATCTGTCAGTACTGTGTACAGTATCACAGTCTTTAAGGAGTATTTCATATTGAAAAATAACGTCCTTGAAACTTCAGTATGTAAACAAGTATATTTTTTATATATTTCGTAATGTAATATTTTTTTATCTTACTCAAATTACTCAAGAAAGATTATCTTGAAAGAAATTAATCATAGGTTAATAGCTTCAGTCTGTGACAGAATTATTCTGTTTGATAAGATGATTGATAAAAATACTTCAAAATGCAGGTGTCAGGTGTCAAAATAATCTTCAATTCTTTTCCAGAAACTTTTTGTGACGTCATGTAGTCAAGAGGCTTTTAAAAATTACTTTATATTTTACAAACAAAGGAATACGGTAGACAATGGAATAAAAAAATCATTGGCAATAATAAGATTATAAATATAAATACATTAAATACATATAACAAAAATTACAATGTTACGTCTAGTTTCACTTAGTTTACAACTTCTGAGTCAACTTCCATTGTTTGTTTCACAGAGAAATTCGCAATTTGCTTGTTACTGTTTGCACTTGCATTAAATACATATTTTGTTTATTTAAATAAATACGGTATTGTCATATTAAATGTTTTCAGACTACATATATACAGTAGAATCCGTTTATAATGGGCTTCAAGGGACCAAAGAAAATAGTACATTATAATCGAGTGTTCATCTCATCAGAATAATTAGTAATTAAACAAATGCTTATTCATGTTATTTCAGTGTCATGATTTATTAACAAAAAGGAACTAGATACAACATGAAAGTATGTATACCTACCCGTATATAGGTATACATAAGCACGGAAATAATAGCGAAAAACTTATTGCAATACATACATACTCGCATATATTTACCATTACATCTTTTGAAAAATGTCGGTTAGTTTTGTTTGGATCCACGGTTTGGCTATATAATCTTTATTTAGAATTAGGTTGACAGTAACAGACAAAATAACGAATTTGGGTTCAATATAGGCGAAAGTTTGTTATAATCGAGTCCATTTTAATCGAGGATTTTTCACGTGTTTGTACTGGGACTTTTAAAAAGGATACCCTATAAAATCTTTGTGATTAAAGAAAGATTTATGCAGCATATTTATGTGTGTGTGTGTGTGTGTGTGTGTGTGTGTGTCGCACTTCAATACCACGATTCCAAAAATTATAATTATTTCGTATTCCTCAAGTTTACATCCAGACGATAAGGTAATCAGATTTTGGTTATAATTGGTCAACCGAAAGTACCTTCATTTGAGGATTTTACCAATTTTTCTTGAAAAAACGCAGTTAAATATCATTTATTGACATTTAATGTTATTATAACTTAACAGTAATATGTTATAATAACTATAGTCTAAATTAAATAAGTAACGTTTCGTTTTTCATAAAAAAATTATGGTAAGGATCAGTGGCGGATTTAACGGTAAGCATCGGGACACTTGCTCCCTGGGCCCTCGTCTGAAAGGGCCCTCGTCTGAAAAGGCATCGTCAAATATAAAATTTACAAATAAATATATTTTCATTGAGCAAAATAAAACTTCTTTGATTCGTATAACTCGTCCGAAATAAAATAATATTAACCCAACTTTATTATACATAAATTTAGTTTCTTTTCTACTCGCGAATGTAAATAAGAAATGCTCATTTTTCATGTTTAATTAATATGACGTATGAAAGGAACTATGGGTTTCCATTGCATTGCAATGAAGTGTTTCCTAAAGTGAACCGCACTGTGCGCAAGTCTCATCCATGTAGAATTGTTTTCTTTGGTACTGTGGCTAGTGGCTAATGTAAGTATTACCACCGATGTATATATGGGGGGTAGGGGGTCCAACCCCGCCCCCCATTGGTTATATTTTGCCCCGTTTGATATGAAGCTGGATATAATTTTGTTACAAAATTGCGGGATTATGTACCTACTTAAAATGAAAACCATAAATGGGCCGCAATGCCGGTGGGAACACGATTTCCAGGCGTCCCGTATGTACGGGATTGTCCCCTATTTCAGCTAACATTTGAGCGTCCCGTAAAGTACTGTTCGGGACGCCCAATTGTCCCGTATTTTGTGAGGAACGCAATTTAATTAACATTTAATTATTATACATTTTATTTTGAGCAGTTCAATAGAATAATGATATTGCTGCTACTCTGTAATATAATATTTTAATTTAATGCAACTTTGTATTTTTACCTTCCGTCACCTTTAGGTAAGGAAGGTATTGTCTTTGGTCAAAAAATTCAATGATGAGTTTTTACTGAATAAGCACGTTTTAGGGTCCATATAATACGATTTTACCATTTTTACGATGATGTCTGTATGTATGTGTGTCTGTGTGTCTGTGTGTCTGTGTGTCTGTGTGTCTGTGTGTCCGTGTGTCTGTGTGTGTGTGTGTGACAAAACTTCCGGATTCCACGACTCCAAAAATTATAATTTTTTCGTATTCTTCAAGTTTACATCCAGAAGAACAACTGATTAGATTTTGGTTATAATTGGCCAACTGGAAGTAGTCTCATTTGAAGATTTAACAGTTAAATTTGATTTATTGACATTTAACGATATTATAACTTAAAGAATATATTATTCTCTATACGATTTGATTACAATTTATACTTCATATTCAATAGATACAGAGTTAAAGAATTTTAAAGAAATTAAATTTTATAATTCAGCCAGCTATGCCAAACTTGGGAACTAGTAATATATTCATATAATTCAAATTGACAGATGTCAGTATCAATAAATAGTAAATTAATGTGGCAGATATGAGGATGTTGAAGTAGATATTGGGGAATACATGCAAAGATACGGTAAGAAAATAACTCTAGTGTTACAAGTTTTTAGAAAGAAAAACGATTACATTGGTTTGCACATGTCATGAGGAGAAATGAAGAATTATATTGGAACAAGAATGAATAGTTTAGTAATAGGACGTTAAAGAAACAGAGGAAGACCAAAGATAAGATGGAAGGACTGTATTGCGGAAGATTTGAGAGAAAAGGAACTGAATGAGAACGACATGCAAAAATAACGACCCCTAACGAATGGGAAAAGCTAAAGAAGAAGAAGATGCCAGTGTCAAGTGCAATTTGAATAGTTTGTTGTTGTACTGGAAATTTAGAATCTTTTGTAAGAAAAATTATGGAATTTATACATTATACACGAGAATGACGGAAGGTATTGTGCTGGCCACAACAGATTTTTTGTTTTTGAAGTTATTGCTTATGCTCCCATCTTGCATCATAAAGTCTTGTAGAAGGGGCAACTATACGCTTTTGGAGCGTACATACGCGTTTTTATCATAAAATATAGATTTTAATTTTTAAGAATTTGTTAAATTTGCTTCATTGTAAAGAACTCTATATTATCTTACATTGCATTAAAACACGTTTGACCTTGAAAATTTTCAAAAAATTGCCTGCGGCGCATATATTTTTTTATCATACATTTTCCATCCAACCCTACCAGACACCCCCCCCCCTTCCATAAGAAACCTATAGCTACGTCAGTGAGTATTACCAGTTATTTTCATCGTGTTCTTTTGTACTTTTGTGATTTTGTTGTGGATTCATTTTTCTCTGTATCCGAACTATTATTTTTACGGTGAATTTTAAATGTTAATTATCGTAAGTAAAGTTAAAGTAAAACTACGCTACTACCTGGACCCTCAAATATTTTGCGCCCTGGCCCTTTTTCCTTAAATCCGGTAAGGATTAAAATATCATTTTTTTATTAAATTTGTTCTCCATAAAATGCTGTGTGTAAGTAGGAATTTCAGAAATAATATAGGACAAATTGAAATATAAACATACTAAAAATGAAATTCTATATGCAACACGTTACTTATAACCAGTTTTATGCAGTTATACTGGTTAAAGGAGACTATTGGTTTCAACTATAAATAAACATAATCCAACAATGCATATAAAATATTATAACTTAGTACCTAATGCAGATATTTCACAAACTTCTATATATGTTTTACCTTCCGTCGGCTATAGGTAAGGAAGGTATTGGCTTTGGTCAAAAAATTCGGTGGTGAATTAGCACGTTTTAGGCTCCGTACTATTACCTCTCGCTAAGAGAGGTATTGCATTCATGCTAAAAATCGCATGTCCAGATTTTATTGAATAAGCACGTTTTAAGGTCCCTACAATCCGATTTTAACATTTTTACGATGATGTCTGTGTGTGTGTGTGTGTGTGTGTGTGTGTGTGTGTGTGTGTGTGTGTGTGTGTGTGTGTGGATGTATGTGTGTGTGTGTGTGTGTGTGTGTATGTATGTAGGATGTTGGAAGGACGATTACTCAAAAACTATAAGACTTTAAATTTGTTTAACTACGTATTTCCCAATCGGACATTCATGGGAAGATCTGAAAAGGTTTTGGTAACAATTGGACAACCGGAAGTGGAAGATTCTTGAAAAAAAATCTTCTAAATAATATTTTTTGAAAATTTTTCTTGGTAATATTAAAGAAAATTAAATTCTTTATCTGATACATTTAAATGTTTTATTATATATTCTATAGATTTAGAGATAAAAGAAATATAATATATAAAATAATCTGTTATAATAAATTTTACAGCCGAAAGAATGCCATGGAAATAGTTGCAAATTTAAATTGTTTGTAACTGACAGATAAATGTCAGTGTCAGAAATACGGAGACATTACTGAAGACTTTTTCTGGGAAGTACATACATTATATTATTTCTTAATGTATTAATAAATACATAACATATATCCTTCAAAAATACTGTCAATCCTGGCAATGAATTGGACAAAATTTCTTCAAAAAATGAATTTAAAATTGATCAATCTAAATATAAGAAATAGGTATATGTAAGTAGAATTTTTGGTGTAGAGTGTAGTATACAAGAAATGTTAAATACAATAGGGCGCGAGCAGTCATGTGATTTTGTTGGCCCTGACTAGCAGATATGGGGGCCCATGACAGAATGATAGCTAGTAATTATGTATATAGATGTCAAGTATCATAATTTCTCATTCTAAATTTAGTGATTTTCCAATTCCATGTGGAGCAGAATTAAATGTTAAATATCTAAGGCATACAACAAGTAAATTTTAAACTCCTGGTGATAAATTAACTACGTAAATTTAGAAAATCTTGAAATTTTTAATGTAAAATTCTGACATTTGACATCTATGTACATAATTACTAATTATCATTCTGAAACGGGCCCACACATCTGCTTGTCAAGCCCAAAAATGTAACATTACTGTTAGCGAACTATACTTATGTAACCAAAAAATCTGATGTGGCCAGCACATAACCTCTCGCCGTATATTTTACCTGGCTGTATGCATAAAGCAAAGAATATTTTTATAAATACAAATAATATATTCATATAAATCTATGACGTATAAATTTCTTTATTATTCAATAATAGCATGTCTCAACATGAAGATATTTTACCATAAATTATGTTACAATAAATTACAAAGTAGAGTTTACCATATATAAATATTAGGCTGGTAACTGCAATTTTCAATTCGAACAACGTTGTTTACTTTCTCTTCATATTCTTCTAGTAAAAACATTAATTTTGGGCGGTCTAAAATGTATATATGGATTGTGCATCTATTCTTACATATCTTCTTTTACATTTTATTTTTTCATACATACATATCTAAATAACACTAATTCCCTTTAATAAAGTGACGGATAGATTGCACTCCGATTATTCTTATATCGATGTGTAATTTTGTCAATATTTACAACTTACTTGAGAAGAATTTGATAGCTTTTTCGCAATTCAAAGTTACTCTAGTCTATAGTACTGGTGTACATTGTCCCATAATGTTTGAAACAAATTTAAGTCCTTCAACCTAGACTTGTCATCTCCATAATAGTCACAGATCAAGCATTAAGGGATTCTCCAAGTACATTTTTCTTTCATTAATCATTATTTCTGACACTGACATTTATCTGTCAGTTACAAATAATTTAAATTATCAACTATTTTTCATGGCATTCTTTCGGCTGTCAAATTTATTACAACAGATTATTTTATATATTATACTTCTTTTATCTCTAAATCTATAAAATATGTATAAAAATATTTAAATGTATCAGAAAGAGAATTTATTTTTCTTTAATATTATCAAGAAAAATTTTCAAAAAATAATATTTAGAAGATTTTTTTTCAAGAATCTTCTACTTCCGGTTGTCCAATTGTTACCAAAACCTTTTCAAATCTTCCTATGAATGTCCGATTGGGAAATACGTTGTTAAACAAATTTTAAGTCTTATAGTTTTTGAGTAACCGTCCTTCCAACATCCCACACACACACATCCACACACACACACACACACACACACACACACACAGACATCATCGTAAAAATGTTAAAATCGGATTGTAGGGACCTTAAAACGTGCTTATTCAATAAAATCTGGATATGCGATTTTTAGCATGAATCCAATACCTCTCTTAGCGAGAGGTAAAAAAGGAAGTGGCGAGAGGTATTGTGCTGGCCACAACAGATTTTTTTTATGATGATGTCTGTTTGTGTGTTTGCATGTGTGTGTGTGTGCATGTGTGTGTGTGTGTGTGTGTGTGTGTGTGTGTGTGTGTGTGTGTGTGCGTGTGTGTGTCTATAATTTCGGCCGCGAAAACTCCACTACTAGAATTCCAAAAATTACAATTTTTACGTATTCTTCTTCCTTGTATCCATATACAGACTTGATTAAATTTTGATTATAATTGCTCAACCGAAAGTAGCCTCATTTTAAGATTTTAATAGTTTTTTTTTAAAAAGAAACGCTGTTGGACATTATTTTTTGATATTTAATGTTATTATAAATATTAAAGAATATTTTATTCTCTATACGAATTGTAAATGAAAGATGTTAGTGTTAAAGTAAAATTGATATAGTATGTTGATGTTATAATTTTACCTTCCTGTATCTTAACTTATTAAAAGAAAAATAAAAATATGCTTTGTCAATGTGTAGCATTTAAAAATAACTTTAAGATTTCATCTTAACAATAACAAGACCAACATATCAGTAGTTGAATATACGGAATGTTTTGAATGATTCTCCGGTCAGCCTTCAACAATCTGCATTTACTGTTAATCTCAAGGCTTCGCACAGCACACAGCACAACAGAAAATGGAAATACTGGTCATTTTGTTTGTTTTGTTACGGAAGAGAAGGGAAACAAACAAAATAGAAAATACGTAAAAGCACTTCGCACGAATATAAAGCGTAGCGATAAATCAATAAGTATTTAATAGAGTGATATTACCTATTGCTGGGTGCGCCAATCTGCTTTGTACACAGATTTGTATCGTGTGAGCGTTTACTAGGCGTCGCCTCATGGGCACTCATTTCTGGCGTGGAGAGTGTGCCATTTAAAATTTAAAATATTTAGTGCCGGTCAGGATCGAACCTGGTATTTAAATTTAATTTAATTTTAAATATTTACATGAATAAAAATTAAATTAAACGGGAAGTATTGTGTTGGCCATATCAGATTTTTGTATTTAAAATACACAAATATTTGAAATACATTTATGTATTTGATATACAAACCTTCCTTCCTGTGTGGTCTGTTTGTAATATAAAATGAAATAATTCCCAAACTTTTCTTGAAATAAACAGTTGCTTATGTTAATGTAGA
The DNA here is from genome assembly GCA_951394225.1 of Harpalus rufipes. Classification (NCBI taxonomy): domain Eukaryota; kingdom Metazoa; phylum Arthropoda; class Insecta; order Coleoptera; family Carabidae; genus Harpalus; species Harpalus rufipes. The sequence continues at coordinate 86,396,495 of OX596274.1, forward strand.
ATTTCTTTTTTATGTAAATAAAAATACGCGAATAAGTTCAATACGAAAAACATTTTTACAATACAGTAACATCTTATAAATTTTTACCTCTCGCTAAGAGAGGTATTGCATTGATGCTAAAAATCGCATATCCAGATTTTATTGAATAAGCACGTTTTAAGGTCCCTACAATCCGATTTTAACATTTTTACGATGATGACTGTGTGTAGGAAAAAATTTCTTCATAGAATGAATTTATATATAAAAAATCTGATGTGGCCAGCACAATACCTTCCGTCAATCCTGTGTATTATGTACAAATTCCATACATAAATTTTCTTGCAAAAGATTCTAAATTTTTGGTATTTTATGATTCCCTTTCTCGGCAACGAAATTCCATACTCCTGATAACAAACAAATCACATGAAATAAGAAAATCATGAAATTTTGAATGAAAAATTATGACACTTGTTAGTTATGGACATAATTAATTGCTGTCATTTTGATACGGGCTGCTTGCCAAAGGTAGCAAAGTCATGTCACTGCACGCGCCCTATACATAATCTTTTTTGCAAAAGATCCTATATTTCCAGTAAAGTTATTTCATAAACAAACTATGCAAATTTCACTTGACACTGACATCTTCTTCTTCTTTAGTTTTCCCATTCGTTAGGGGGTCGCTATTTTTTATTTTCTTCTTCCACTAATTTTTGTTTTCCGTGTCGTCCTCATTCAGTTCCTTTTCTCTCAAGTCTTCTGCAATACAGTCTTTTCATCTTATATTTGGTCTTCCTATGTTTCTTCCACCTTCTATTAATTTATTCATCTCTCCTCATGACATGTTCAAACCAATGTAATCGTCTCTATTATATCTAAAAACTTCTAACACTAGAATTACTTCCCTTATTTTTTCATTCAATTACTTGCTTTTTATTGATACTGACATCTGTCAATTTGAATTACCTGAATATATTAGCAGTTTCCATGGTTATGTTAGCATAGCTGGCTGAATTATGAAATTTATACGAATTTTTTTATCTTTATTATTCTTTAACTCTATATCTGTTGAATATGAAATATAAAATGCAATCAAATCGTATAGAGAATAATATATTCTTTAAGTTATAATAACATTTAACTGAGTTTTTCAAGAAAAACTGTTAAAATCTTCAAATGAGGGTTCTTCCGGTTGACCAATTATAACCAAAATCTAAACATGTCTGCATATGGTTGTAAGGAAGAGGAATACGCAAGAATTGTAATTTTTGGAATTCTAGTATTGGAGATATCGTGCACGAAACGGCGTCTACACACACACATACATACACACACACCCGCACACACGAACACACACACACACATACAGACATCATCGTAAAAATAGTAAAATCGTATTGTAAACACCCTAAAACGTGCTTATTCAATGAAAACTCACCGCCGAATTTTTTGACCAAAGACAATACCTTCCTTACCTATAGGTGACGGAAGGTAAAAATATAAATGTAAAAAATAGATATAAGCGACAATACAGCTCGAAGGAAGACGATATTTAAATGTTATAAACACAATATGAAAGTGAAGATGCAACGTAAAATACAGAAAAAAAATATCTCATCGAAATAATGAGTAATGAAAGAAAAATGTACTTGGAAAATCTCTTAATTCTTGATCTGTGACTATTATGGAGGTGACAAGTATAGGTTAAAGAACTTAAATTTGTTTCAAACATTATGGGACAATGTACACCAACACTGTAGACTAGAGTAACATTGCACTGCGAAAAAGCTATCAAATTCTTCTCAAGTAAGTTGTAAATATTGACAAAATTAGACATCGTTATAAGAATAATCGGAGTGCAATCTATCCAACACTTTATTAAAGGGAATTAATGTGTTATTTAGATACAACATGTATGAAAAAATAAAATGTAAAAGAAGATATGTAAGAATAGATGCACAATCCAGATATATACATTTTAGACCGCCCAAAATTAATGTTTTTACTAGAAGAATATGAAGAGAAAGTAAACAAGAACGTTGTTCGAATTGAAAATCCCTGTTACCAGCCTAAAATTTATACATGGTAAACCCTACTTTGTAATTTATTGTACATAATTTATGGTAAAATATCCTATAGATTTTGTAAATATATGTGAAAATTGTTTTATGTTGAGACATGCTCTTATTGAATAATAAAGAAGTTTATACGTCATAGACTTATATGAATATATTATTTGTATTTTTAAAAATATTCTTTGCTTTATGCATACAGCCAGGTAAAATATACGGTGAGAGGTTATGTGCTGGCCACATCAGACTTTTAAATAAATAAAAGTAAAAATATTTGAAATATTGGTATATTTCAAATACTGAAAAAATAATTCTATTTTATCAAACATTTGAAATATTTGTATTTAGAATTTAATATTTTGTATTTGAAATACGTTTTTTCAAGTATTTTATACGACACTATTCATATACATACAAAGAAAAATAATATATTATTTATTATAACTTTTGTTTATATATATCATCAAATAATATATCCGTATTTTTCTTAATTGGCAACTTGTAGTTGATAAATTTTTTTAGGCTGAAATTAATATCAGACGATAATGCAAGGGTATTCACTTATGAAAATGATGCTGTATTATTCTAAGAAATATTTACAAGCAAATAATATTCATAATACAAAGAACATGATTTAATATTGTAATAAATTAAAACTCACTCGTGTAGTGTTTCATTCTTCTGGTCCATATCCTCGTGGTTCATAGTTTATGGTTTATTGATATCTGAAAAAAAAAAAATCAAATTATTAAAAATATTCTTGCATATTTCTTGATGGGATAATGATTTTAATAAATAAGTATATTCCTTGAATACATTATTTTTAAAATGATATATTTAAAATATTTTTCGCTCAAAATATGTGCAATACAGCAATTTCAAAAATCCTAATTTTTTATTTGATTTTAAAGCAAACTCATTAAACAAAATTTACTACTTGAAGCTCTTAACAGTTCTTTACAATAAAAAATATGGTTTTTGTGAGTGCATATGTGCAAGACATATGTATATCTTTCTTTTTTAATATATGGACGTCTGCAATACTATTATCATGTGTAATCTAGAAGATAATAAAGATGATATGATTAAGAAGAAACGAAAACATTTTTTTCCCAAGGCTCTAATCCCAGACACTAATTTGATCGGTTTTTCTATATTTTCTATAGATTTTTAGATGGACAACAAACCAAGCATAAAAGTCCTTAATTATTAGCTATTCGCTATTCACTAATCTCAAATTAATCATAATTAATACTAATAATAAAAACCTGTTGTGGCCAGGACAATACCTACCGTCAATCCTGTGTATTATGTATAAATTCTTGCAAGAGATTCTAAATTTCCAGTAAAATTATTTCATTTCACACTGACATCTTCTTCTTTAGCTTTTCCCATTCGTTAGGGGTCGCTATTTTTTATTTTCTTCTTCCACTCATATCTGTTTTGCGTGTCGCTCTCATTCAGTTCCTTTTCTCTCAAATTTTCCGCAATATAGTCCTTCCAACTTATCTTTGGTCTTCCTCTGCTTCTTCAACCTTCTATTTCTAAGTTATTCATTCTTTTTCCAATATATTCTCCATCTCTCCTCATGACATAATCAAACCAATGTAATCATCTCTCTTGTATCTTTCTAGAAACTTCTAACACTAGTTATTTCCCTTATTCTTTCATTCCTTTCCGTGACTTCCTCAACATCTATCTCAACATCCTCATTCATTTAATTTTCATTTGCTAATTTGAATTATCTGAATATATTAGCAGTTTGCATGGTTAGCATAGCTGGCTGATTTATGAAATAAAATATCTTTATAATTCTTTAACTCTATATCTATTAAATATGCAATTAAATCGTATAGAGAATAATATATTCTTTAAGTTATAATAACGTTAAATGTTAATAAATGATATTTAACTGCTTTTTTCTAGAAAAACTGTTAAAATCTTCAAATGAGGGTACTTCCGGGTGACTAATTATAACCAAAATCTAATCACCTTTCTTCTGGGTGTAAACTTGAGAAATACGAAAAAAATATAATTTTTGGAATCGAAATTTTTGTCACACACACACACACACACACACACACACACACACACACACACACACACACACATACATACAAACATCATCGTAAAAATGGTAAATTCGTATGGACCCTAAAACCTGGTTATTCACTAAAAACTCATCATTGAATTTTTTGACCAAAGACAATACCTTCCTTACCTAAAGGTGACGGAAGGTAAAAATCAGTTAAAATTTTTGATATTCGGTTATTATTTCAGTTTATCGAAATATAATTTCGCTAGGGCAGTTTTTTATGTTCATTAAATATAGGTAGTGCTTATTTTCTTATTATCTTCAGTGTTCAACTAATAAATAAAATAAAAAAATATTTTGCTGTTCATTTAAATTATTTCCCTCATTTATTTATTGCTTTAAGATTAACAAATCCAATGAAATATTCCTTTTCTGTCTTTTGCAATTCTTTTCTACAGTCTTTCTGTTTCGCACGATATCTACATGTCTTGTTAACCCTTGGGACAATATTAGATGCAGTATTAGGTGCATCCGACTGATATTTCCCATGGTCTGTCTATAGACCAATACCTGCTGTCTTATCAGAGCGGTCAGCGGTCAGTCAGTGTCAGTAGCTAACGAGTCTAATTCGCTTGACAAGATTCGATCATGGAGCTCGTGACCTCTGACACACAAGCTACGTTCACACGCACACCTTACACAAATTTTCCGCAAGTTGCTGTAGTATTCTTGTATAGCGTAAAATGAACATGTGCACAAACAATAAAATATAATAACAATAATAAGTATAACCGTACTCTTTTTCGTCAGTACTATTTTTAATTAACAAAAGTATCGTATTTCTTACATCTTTTTGTTAGAAAATGAATATTTCACAAACGTACACAGAAAAAATTCATTATAAATCTGTTGACACGATCACACAATTTGTTATAGAATTATAAAGACATTAAACTTCATAAATCAGCCAGCTATGCCAACCATGGAAACTACTAATATATTCAGATAATTCAAATGACAGATGTCAGTAACTAAATGAATGTGGCAGAGATGAGGATGGTTTGAACATGTCATGAGGACAGATGAAGAATATTGGAAGAAGGATGGATAGCTTAGTAATAGAAGGTTGAAGAAACAGAGCCAAAGATATGATGGGAGGACTGTACTGCAGAAGACTTGAGAGAAAAGGAACTGGATGAGAACGACACGCAAAACAGAAATGAGTGGAAGAAGAAAATAAAAAATAGCGACCCCTAAAGAAGATGTCAGTGTCAAGTGCAAATTTCATAGTTTGTTTATGAAATAATTTTACTGGAAATTCAGAATCTTTTAAAAGAAAATTTATGTATGGAATTTATACATTGTACCTTAAATTTTTACCTTCCGTCACCTTTAGGTAAGGAAGGTATTGTCTTTGGTCAAAAAATTCAATGATGAGTTTTTAGTGAATAAGCATGTTTTAGGGTCCCTATAATACGATTTTACCATTTTTACGATGATGTCTGTATGTAGGTATGTGTGTGTGTGTGTGTGTGTGTGTGTGTGTGTGTGTGTGTGTGTGTGTCTGTGTGTGTGTGTGACGAAAGTTTCGGGTCGCATAACTTCAATACCACGATTCCAAAAATTATATTTTTTTCGTATTCCTCAAGTTTACATCCAGAAGAACAACTGATTAGATTTTGGTTATAACTGGTGAACCGGAAGTAGCCTCATTTGAAGATTTAACAGTTAAATTTGTTGACATTTAAAATTATTATAACTTAAAGAATATATTATTCTCAATACGATTTGATTGCATTTTATACTTCATATTCAATACGTATAGAGTTAAAGATTTTTAAAGAAATTAAATTTTATAAATCAGCCAGCTATGCTAAACATGGAAACTACTAATATATTCACATAATTCAAATTGACAGATGTCATTATCAATAAAAAGTAAATTAATGTGGCAGACATGATGATGTTGAAGTAGATGTTGGGGAAGACAGGGAAAGATACGTTAAGAAAATAACTCTAGTGTTACAAGTTTCTAGAAAGATACAAGAAAGACGATTACATTGGTTTGATCATGTCATGAGGAGAAATGAATTATATTGGAAGAAGAATGAATAGCTTAGTAATAGAAGGTTGACGAAACAGAGGAAAACCAAAGATAAGATGGAAGGACTGTGTTGCGGAAGACTTGAGAGAAAAGGAAATGAATGACGACACGCAAAAATAGCGACCCCTAACGAATGGGAAAAGCTAAAGAAGAAGATGTCAGTGTCAAGTGCAAGAAAAATTATGTATGGAATTTTTACATTATACACAGGATAGACGGAAGGTATTGTGCTGGCTATAACAGATTTTTTAACCATATTGTTCTAAATCATAAATTTTTGATTAGTTAGATTTAATACCTACTGAATTTTTTTCAGCTTTAGTAAAACACGTATTATATACCTACCCACGTTATAATAGATTCAGCGATTTTTAAATATAATTTGGCACTTATCGCTACTGTAGAGAATGTACCACAGTGATCTCTTTCGGGGTAAGAATAAATTATACATCATTTGCTTTTACTAGTTTTGAATTAAGGTTGTTAGAAACATTAACAAATTTTTATTATAACATCACAACTTATTTTGTTGAGTATGAACAGAATACCTTAAAACAAAAAATAAAAAATCTTCGAAACCGGGATTTGAACCTGAGTTTTTTCGTTAAAAATTGAAAAACTATTCCTTCGAGCTGGATTTGAACCAGCGTCCTGTGGATATCGATTTACGACTCGGTGTGGCCCTGGTGCTAAGCATCAGGGCCTACCGTGGAGTGATGCACTTTGTGGAAGATCTATTGTCCACCGCTCTACCAACTGAGCTATCGAAGGCGATGTTGCATGTTGCGAAATCGGACTACTACATCTTGTTATAGTGCACTGCAGCGATCCTCAAACGTATTTCGCAAAGAAACTTATGCAATTCCGTTTTGTATTTTTTCAAATATGTGTTGAATTTAATTGCAAAGGAAAATGAATTATATGAACAAATTCGAATCAGTTTCCATGTTCTCATTAAATTCATTGTTGAAAAAATATGTTGTGACCATCACAATACCTCTCGCGCCCTTTCCATTGTGGTATATATAAGTACTGTATTTAACATTTCTTGTACACACAAAAAAAATTAACTACACCTACTCTTTATATTTACGTATTTTCTATAATTTTAATTTCATTCTATTAGCAAGTTTTCTCCATTTCTTCTACATGTTCGAGGGTTTTTCCAATTCATTAACGGGATTGGCGGTATTTCTGAAGGGTTCATGTAATATACCTATAATTTTAAATATAGAATTAATAATACAATAAGAAATATGAAATATCCCAGAAAAAGCCTTCAGTACTAATCTCTGAATTTTTAACACTGACGTTAGTGACATTTATCTGTCAATTACAGACATTTTAATTTCTCAAGTAGTTACCATGGAGATGTTTGGGCTGTGAGCAGGCTGTGAGATTTACTACAGCAGATTATTTTATAGATTATATATCTATATCTTTAAATCTATAGAAGGTATAATAAAAAAATTAAATGTGTTCGATAGGCAATTTTGTTTTTTAATATTTGTAATAACATAAATATTCAAAAAATAATATTTAGAAGATTTATGTTAAAATACTACTACTTCCGGTTGTTCAATTGTTACCAGAATCTATTCAACTCTTCCCATTACTGTTAAATTGAGGAAGCCGTAGTTACGTAGGTCTTTAATCTTATAGAATTTGAGAAATCGACTCCAATACTATAACTCCAAAAATTATAATTCTTTCATGTTCCTCTATCGTACGTCCATATGAAGAGTTGATTAGATTTTGGTTATGATTGGTTAACTGGAAGTACTCTAATTAAAAGATTTTAACAGTTTTTCTTCAAAAACGCTGTTAAATATCAGTTTTTGACCTTTTGTGTTATTATAAATAAAAGAATATGTTATTCTGTATTCGATTTAATTATATTTTTACCTTCCGTCATCTTTATGTAAGAAAGGTATTGTCTTTGGTCAAAAAAATTTAATGATAAGTTTTTAGTGAATACGCACGTTTTAGGGTCCATACAATACGATTTTACCGCTTTTACGATGATGTCTGTATGTATGTATGTGTCTGTGTGTGTGTGTTGTGTGTGTCTGTGACGAAAATTTCGGATCGCATAATTTCAATACCACGTTTCCAAAAATTATAATTTTTTCGTATTCCTCAAGTTTACATCCAGAAGAAGAGTTGATTAGATTTTGGTTATAATTGTCAACCGGAAGTACCCCCCTTTGAGGTTTTGATTTATTTTTATTGACATTTAACGTTATTATAACTTAACTATACGATTTGATTGCAATTTTATACTTCATATTCAATAGATAAATTTTATAAATCAGCCAGCTATGCTAACAATGGAAACTGCTAATACATTTAGATAATCGTCACATACACACATACTCACACACACAAAGACGCGCGCGCACCCACACACACACACACACACACACACACACACACAAACACACACACACACACACATACAGACATCATCGTAAAAATAGTAAATTCGTATTCTAGGTACCCCAAAACGTGCAATACCTTCCTTACCTATAGGTGACGGAAGGTAAAAAATGTAATCAAACTGTATAGAGCATAAAATATTCTTTAATATTTATAATAACAAAATGTCAAAAAATGATATTTAACTGCGTTTTTTCAAGAAAAACTGTTATAAACTTAAAATGAAGGTACTTCCGGTTAACCAAATATAATCAAAATCTAATCAGCTCTTTATATTGATGTAAAGTAGAGAATAAGAAAGAATTATAATTTTTAAGTGACGGAAGGTAAAAAGCACTTTAAGAGATCCACAGTAGAGTTTTTATTATAACATTGTAACATATTCTATTGAGTATTTTCCGAAAAACTTAAAATAAAAAATAAAATAAAAATTAAACCGGGATTTGAACCCCAGTTTTTTTACAAAAATAAAACATTTCCTTCGAGCCGGATTTGAACCAGCGACCTATGGATTTCTACACCTCCCCCCCAATCAAACCACATGTGCACACAAGCCCAACCGGGGGGGAGGTGTTAGTGTTGGACACTAACCACCACCTACAGTCCACCGCTCTACCAACTGAGCTATCGAAGGTAACGATTCATGTTGCGATATCAGGCATACTTCAACATTCAACATGCAATAGTGTAGTGCACGGGTACTCAACCTTTTGCTCGCCGGCCATAATCAGCCCGCCAGTAGATTATACCGGGCTCGCAAATTGCGAACTTTGCAATGGTACTGGTTTACAACACTTGATCGCGAAAGATCTTGTTAATTGTTACATATCAAATATTACTAGATAATTTCAATGTAATTCAAATTTATAATACATTTTATATTTGTCTATTAATTTTGCGTCTCATGCAACATTCATTTTAATTTCATTTTCATTTAATTTAGATTACATTTTAATTTAATTTTCACTAAAAAAGTAAGGTGTTTATGCAAATTCACTAGTAATTTATATATGTGTGCACTGAAATGGTTCTTCGTACATTATCTCTGACAATTTGTTTATGCATTCATTATATTTTTTACCTCTCGTTAAGAGAAGTATTGGATTCTTGCTAAAAATCGTATATCCAGATTTTAGTGAATAAGCACGTTTTAAGGTCCTTAAAATCCGATTATAACATTTGTACGATGATGTCTGTGTGTGTGTATTTGTGTCTGTGGATGTGTGTGTGTGTGTGTGTGTGTGTGTGTGTGTGTAAGGATGTTGTAGATACGATTTCTCAAATTCTGAGACTAAATAACTGTGTATCAACGGAAAATAATACATGGATATTTTTCCCAACCCTGCCGAACATATTCTGAGAGAGGTATTGGATTCATGCAAAAATCGCATATACATATATCTGCATTTTATTGAATAAGCCGGTCTTAAGGTCCCTTGAATACGATTTTACCATGTTTACGATGATGTCTGTATGTGTGGATGTGTGTGTGTGTGTGTGTGTGTGTGTGTGTTAGGATGTTGTAGGAACAATTTCTCAAATTCTATACAACTAAAGATTTGTTTAACTACGGATTTATCAATCTAACATTAATGGGAAGAGTTGGATAGGTTTTGGTAACAATTGGACAACCGGAAGTGGTAGTTTCTTAAAAAAATCTTCCAAATATTATTTTTAAAAATTTATATTAATACAATAATAAATTTCTTTAAACTCTGAATCTGATGCATTTAAAATATTTATTATATCTTCTATAGATTTAGAGATACGAGCATATTACATAATATAGAATAATTTGTTGTAATAAATCTCGCTGCCCAAACAACTCCATCGAAACCAGTCGAGATATTTAAATGTTTATATAATTGACAGATAAATGCAAAATGTCAGTGTCAAGAATCAACACTTTTATTTACATTACAGAGTACATTTAAAATTTCTTATTGTATTATTAATTAAATATTTAAAATTATAGGTATATTAATATTACATATATCCTTAAGAAATACCGCTAATACCGTCAATGAATATAAAGAATTTTAAATATATTAGAAGAGTAGGAGAATATTCCTCATAGAACGAAAGAATAGATACAATTTGAATTATTTGTATGTACAAGAAATGTTAAATTCGTTAATTATAACCCGGGTTCGATCCTGACCGACGCCAAAAGTAATCGAATTTTAATGGCACAAATGTGGTGTACTTTCCACGACAGCAATGAGTGCCCTTGACTTGACGCCTGGTAAGCGCCCACACGATACAAATATTTCACCATTTACCGATATCTGAGTACAAAGCAGATTGGCACACCCAGCAATGGGTAATATGCCGTGATGCTATATTTATTTATATAACATAAAATGGAAATAGCGAGTGGTCATGTATTGGCCACATCAGACTTTTTTCCCTGTACTTCTACGAGAATAGTTTCACAGAAGAACTTAATTAAGAAAACAATGTAAATTTGTAATATAGGACACAGTAAACCCACTTGTCTACAAACTATATTAGAGCACAAATTAACCAAGTTTATCGTTAGCAGATGTGTCATTCTGGGTCTGTACCTTGGACACTGATCTTTCTAGTAAATTTTGTTAGCCGCTTGTTTCGACTGAAATATATATGTTAGTCATACAATACGATAAAATCACGCGCAATATACAATATGCAAAGTAGTCTAGTTGGTTAGAGCGCATAACATTAAATGTATTCTAATAGTCGAAGTTCAAATCCGAAACACAATTTTTTTTGATTTAATTTTTGTAATATTAAATTATGAATAAAGGGCAATGTAGTTTATTAATATTATGGAGTATAAAATTAAAATAATAAATAATTGAAAATAAAATTTAATATTATACCTAACCTTAAAATTAAGGGAAAATAAATGGTAAATGCTCTCATTATTACAAATACAGGGTTATCACGTAAATATGAACCAGTAATTATCTCCTTGTTGTTGTTTACTATAGACAATATGGACAACAAAATGTATCAAAAAGTGTTTTGTTACTTCCGGTTTCGAAGTATGTGGTACCAAATTTGAAATTTAAAAATGAACATCCTATATTTTTACATTTTACGTTGTATTATTAAAAAATAAAAAGGCAATTTTTGCGTATTTTTCAATGTTGGAATAACATATTCTGGAATAGAGAAACGAATTATGTTAAGGGTACGATAGACGTTCAACCTTCAACCTTGACTTAATAAAATCTTCTTGCATGACTATATGCATTCAGAAATTAACTTTCACAATTACTCTAATAATAGCAGGGCTAAAATTCTTAAATTATATTAGTAAGAGGTCAGCCATTAATACTAACAGTGTTGGAATGCAATATTTTTCCTATCTACAGTGGTTCATAAAATTATTCATACTTTTATCAGTAAAAACTTTTTCAAAAAGATATAAAAAAAGTATTTTAAGAAAAAGCTTATTATTTTATAAAAAGAAGTATCCAAGCGTGTCAGATTCACTGAAATTTAACAAAAAATCTGATGTGACCAACACAATATCTCCCGCCATTTACCTATGGGGTCTCGTTGCCGCGTGCCTGATGTCTGGTCACGAATCTGGGGAATTCGATTCGATCCCGATCAACGCCAAATAATTCGAATTTAAATGGCATAAAATTAACCCTTGTGGTAAACGCCTGCACAATACATATATGTCATCATCATTACCAAAATGTGTTATAAATCAGATTAGCACACCCAGCAATGGATAATATGCCGTGATAATATATTTATTTGTTTCTTTATTTAAATACATACCTGCATATTTAATAATGCTAGAAATTATGTATTTTAAATTACTTTCCATAAAACTATTGTTCTATTTATAATTTTCCTTTTCAAACGTTACTATTATTAATTTGATTATTTTTTTGACAGTGACATTCATCTGTCAGTTACATACATTTAAGCTGAACTATGTAACCACGGAGATGTGTTTAAACGTTTAAACCATAAGCTCCGAGATAAAATATATAGAAACAGTATTAATGCAAACTTGTAGAATATGGAATAAGCTTTAATTTTTATAATAATAAATTGAAAAAAAATTACATTTAAAGGTTTTTTTGAAGAAAAGCTATCTTGAGCTTCAAGTAAAGTGCCATTTCTGGTTATCCGATTGCCACCAAAATCTAATGACTTCTTTCCATATTAGAACAAGGTAGAAATACATGGTTTCAAAACTTTTTGAATGATAGTATTTGAGTTACAGCGTAAAGAAGATCCCCCCCCCCACACACACACCCACAAATATATATACATACATACACATACACACAGACATCATTGTGAAAATGTTAAAATTGGATTGTAAGGACCTTAAAACGTGGTCATTTACCAAAATCTCGATATGCGATTTTTAGCACGATCCCTATACCTCCCTTACCAAGGGTAGCGGGAGGTAATAATATACAAATTAATATCTCCACACTATTCTAAACAAACCTATAAACAAATTTTCAGAAAAATTGATTAAACAACAAAAAAAGGTTATATAATGTTGCGTGTTCACATCAACAGTGCCTATTGGTTTAATACACGTTGGGCCTTATTTGCCTTAGCTAATTTATATCGATTTTGAAATATTGAAAAGTAATACCATTTATGGCATACAATCTGTTAGGAAAAAGGAAAATTGAAACCTAATATGCTTTGTCTAAAAATTCTCATTCCCCCTCTGTTTGCAAACGAATGTGGGTATACCTATAAAGTATATAGGCAAGGGTTAATGAAATAATACGTTGCCATAGTCGTCGTAAAGAGAGTAAATAGGAAGGGGCAATGAGAAACATTGATAAAGTTATCAAAACTGACTAATCTTAACCATAGGTCAGTTGTCTACCACAGATTGGACAATGGAAATCATTTTGTTTCGCAATGATCTATGCTCAACGAAACGTTCAAACTCAAAATAATTAAGTTATATAAAAACAATGTAAAAGATAACAAGAAAAACAATCATGAATAAGTAAATATGTTTGGTACTATACTGGGTGCACACTTAAAATCGTGACTTAGGCGTTTAACATGGGAAAACAGTTTTATTCAAATATCATCTGTCCGAAAAGTGTGATGGGAGTTTTCGATATGATTAGAAAGATTATTTAATTTGGCATCGAAGAGTATCTAAATTTTCGTAATTTAATATCTTATTGTATCGTTTATTTATATGGGTGAAGTGTAAAAATCAGAGAAATATTATTAATTAAAGTAATACGTTTATTAAACGATAAATAATTAAGATAAATATTAAAAAGATAATAAAAATAACTAACACTGTGATTTAATAATTATAAACATTAATTTAAGACTAAGAATATTATTAAATGCTTAAACACAAAGATTATTTAAACAATATTTATATCACTACATGTATTTATGTTCACAACTCGTTGACTGCTTATTTATATCACCAACTGTTCATTGCTCGTAGCTTCTATATATGTAGCTGGCTTTGGCGACGGGTTTATACAGGATGATTCTGGACTAATATTACAAACTTTAACAGCTTATTCCTGAGGTCATTTTAAGCAAAAAATGCTATATGAACATAGGGCCTATTTCTTCTAGTTTTCAAAATACAAGAGGTTAAAGTTTTATAAAAAAATACCTGATGTGGACACCACACAACTTCCTTGTACGATTATTAAACTATACATATTTTTTTAATAATTAAATTACAAAATATTGACAGGCTTAAGCCAAGCCCGAGAAATATTTTGATATAGAACAGAAAATAATTCATTTACTACTATCATTCTTAAATTAACATTAATCTAACCCGGTTCTTTTTAAAGAGAGTTTTGATTACAACAATGAATATGACTAATTTCACAATAAAAATATAATATTTGTTATTGTACGAATCATAAAATTGCACGTATTTAACGTAATTTGACATGAACATTTTTTTTATGTTTTTGTCCTAATCCATAGCAAGCTTTATTACAAAAACAAAAAAGTACATATTTCGCTTATACAAAGGGCTAATTTAATAATACTTGATGTGCTAGACGCAGAAATTAATTCTCTAAAACTTTTATTTGAAGCATTTATTTCTAAAATCAAAATAAAATCATTTTATTCAAGAAAAACTGTTAACAACTTCAAGTAATGTACCACTTCCGGTTAGCCTAGTTTAACCAAAATCTATTATGTTATTTCGATTGACATAAAAGTCTTGTATACCAAATTTGAAAAGTTTTGGATCATATTTTAAAACAGTTTTTCATTAAAATCTATTATAGGCTTCATGTAAAGTGCCACTTCTGAAAATTGTGTAATAACCAGAAAGGGAGGTGCACAACTAGATGTTATAGCAGTCCTAAATACAAAATTTCAACTTTCTACGGTTTACCGTTTTTGAGTTATGCGAGATACGTACGTACAGACGTCACGACGAAATTAGTCAAAATGGATTCAGGGATGATCAAAATGGATATTTCCGCTGAAATCTGAAAACCGAAATTTTTCGCGATTACAATACTTCCTTTACTTACGTACAAGGAAGTAAAAAAGCTAAAAATTGTCAAATTTTTGTAATCATTTTGAGCATTTTCTATAAAATATTTCTAATTTGTTGTCTTATTTCATATTGTGTTTGGTATCTATTCTAAGTGTTGTTATGTTGTTCTGTATTTAGAATTTGTTTATCTGTCTGTTTAATTGCGTCATCTTGTGTTTTGTTGTCCTAATTATGTTCTTTCTTTCCATAATTTTTAGCAATACACGTTTATTTTAATAAAATAAAAATAATTGTGACAAATAAAGTTTGACTTTTCTATAAAACTCTTCTTTTTTTAACAGCAATGATTTAAATGCCATAAGAACAGAGAAACTGAATCGAATTTGTTCATTTCATTAAATTTACTTGACAACTAAATTTTAAGTGAAGATTAAAGTTCTCCATAAAATCAAATCAGTTGTTCTTCTGGATGTAAACTTGAGGAATACGAAAAAAATATAATTTTTCGAATCGTAGTATTGAAGTTATGCGATCCGAAATTTTCCTCACATACGCACGCACACACACACACACACACACACACACATACACATACATACACATACATACAGACATCATCGTAAAAATGGTAAAATCGTATTATAGGGACCCTAAAACATGCTTATTCACTAAAAACTCATCATTGAATTTTTTGACCAAAGACAATACCTTCCTTACCTAAAGGTGACGGAAGGTAAAAAGTTGTATACATCTACGGGAAAAAATATTTGATGGAAATTCTCAGGGGCCCCTATTTAGCGGGGGCCCTAACCACGTGCTTATTTTGCTTATACATAAGCCCTGACAATAGGGCTCACATTCGCCCATTCGCGCTGCAAACACCATCAACATAAACCCAAATTATTTTCTATTTCATTTATCAAAGCTAAATCTTCTCCACCACTGGTTTTATGATGCTGTCATCAAGAGCGATGATAACAAGCGACATCATTTGATTAGCAACCAGTCGCTTGTTCCATAGTGCTCAGTATCTTATCGTCTGACAAATACTTGGAGCATTTGCGATTCACAATTTTACTTATTTATTGTTTTCTGTGCCTAGTGGTTACTTAGAGTGAATTGTACTTAACGAGGAACGTTTTACTAAGTGACAGTGAGGAGTGTGAGGAATAATTGTGGGTGTGAGGAATTTGAAATGGAAGGACAGACGGAAAAGTGGGGTTAAATTTTTGAAAAAATGGAATGTTGTAAACGATAAAAATTATTAAAATTGAAGTGTTTAAAATAGTGACATTTAATTGATACTTACATAATTTAATAATATATTTTTTTAAAGTGATCATCTAATATTTAGTATTGACACTGCACCTAATACCTATTTATTATTATTACTAATTTTTTCATAATTTCAAGTCATATTTTTTGAACAAATATTTTTTCTTTTGTAATAATTTTTTGGTTGCAGGAAAAGTAAAATACATTTGTTTATTTATTAAATTTATAAAAAATATGTTATGAATTATTTTTTTATTTGTAAAGTTTAATATTTAACACTGTAAATACAACTAAATATTTATTTAATAAATTATTTCTCATTTGTTAAAAAAACAAGTGAATTTAAATATTATAAAATATAAGTTTAAAAAAAACGCATACAAATTTTAATATTAAATTATTTTTTGTTTCCGGGCTATTTATATGTTTTGGAATTATTTTAAAACAAGGTTTCGAACCCAACCCTGAACCGAACCAAAACCGAAACCAAACCGTAACGTTTTGGTGAACCCAAACCCGGATCCGAACCTCAAATATATGTTAAGCTCCGGTTCAGATTCATTTTGAGGACGAAACATAAGAGTAATCGTAATACAACCAATTATCGACGGCTGTGTTGTCTGTTTGTGAAAATTGTGTTCGTGTTCTTGTCTTGCGTAAATTTTGGCTCGCATTTTAAATTATTTCTATATGAAGATTGTTATTCAAAAAACATTAATTCAGTTTTCATTAGGTCAAAACAAACCTGAACCCAATACCTAAACCCGGAACAAAACCGCAAATTTTATTAATGTTTGAAGCAGAACCGTACCTGAATCTGAACCGAACCCAGTTTTTGGCGGGTTCGATGCCCTGTTTCAAAATATTTAAAAATAGGGTCTATACAACATTAAAAAACAAATTTTGTCAAGTGCATAACAATTAGACGTACAAATTACTTGAAAATTGTAACTTTTAACGTCAGTTAATCCTCAAAAAACATAGTTACATATAAAACTTCGCTCAATTACTATACGCCTCATTTAAAATTCAAATTCTGTCGCTATCGCACATATAAATACTCTATCTCCCTCAATGTCCTCACTCTCCCGCTAGCTCGCCGTTCGGAGCTCACTCCGTCGCCAGTTGGATTCCGTTCGTCGTACGCGTCGTCGCGATGATCTCCTCGCAACCAGTCCGAGGGTCCCAAACGACCCGCGGGTCTCGGCCACCGACGAAACTGCCTGACCCGCTCAGAGTGGAGTTGATTTCCATCCCTGAGAACTCGGTGACGAGCAACTTTTCCGCTGCAGATGCTCATTTGGAGCCAGTTAGTGTGCAGTTCGAGGGAGTTTCGTATTCGGCATGGACCGGAGTGTGGAAGAGAAGTGAGTGCAGTGAAGGGATGAAAGGGTTAAGGGTTGTGGAATGAAGTGCTCTATATTTAAAGTTGTGGTTGTATTTATGTGCGAATGAACGGTCATGTATTTGTGGGTATAATAAGCGGAACAATGTAAACAAACAAATATTTCTCAGTTTTTTAACCTATTTTTGTTAAGTGATATCAAAAGTAATAATATAAAATCCAGTTATAAGTGTCTAATACAATTACCCCTTAACCTTAAAATTATAAAATAAGCTATATTTCGAGAACTAAGTTCTCATCATCAGTAGTACAAATTTAAGCGGAGTAGTTAAGATTACTCAACATGTAAACCATGCCAGAGGTCCTAACAACTCTGAAAAAACAAGGGAGAGAACTGGGATTATATACGGATGGGCGTCACAAGTGAATGAATACCAAATGTAAACTAAGATTTAGCGTCAAATGATATTTAAGATTTAAAACGTCCTATAAAATTTAAGTTTATATTAAATTAAATATGGGACCGAGATCTGCGTTCATCAAATTATTTTTAAATTTATTTATTATTAAGCTCTCGTATGCATCAAAATATCTATCATTTTTTTTTTACGCTAGATTTTTCGGGATTACCGCTTTTTAGATGATAAAAATGTTCTTTAAACCGAGTGTCAATTTGTCTTTTAGTTTGCCCGATGTAAACTTTATTACTATCATTACAGCAAATTTTATAAATACCGGATTTTTTGTTAGTATCTATTTTATCTTTAATAAAAATTTAATGGTATTACTTGATTTGTAAGTTACGGTTAAATTTTGATTTTGAAAAAAATTGTTCAAATTTTTAGAAGCATTATCGTATGGTAGTGTTATGTATTTAGTATTATTTTTATTAATAGATGGTGTTAATGTTGCAAATTAGAAACGAATTGGCGATGTTTAAATTTATTGATAGTTTTAACCGGGAAACCGTTATACTTAGCTATTTCTTTAATATAGATTAGTTCAATATTAAATCGTTTTTGGTTTAAAGGAAACTTTGTTAATCTATTTATTAAAAAATTGAACGAAATGATTAGAGTCTGCAGTTATAAATCTGTTATTGGATTTTCTGTAAATATCAAATTCTAGTTTATTTTTGTTTCGAATAACCAGTACGTCCAGAAATGATAGTTGTTTATTGGTTTCTTTTTCAATAATAAATTTAATTGATGGGAAACCTGAATTTAAACTGTCTAGAAACATTTTCAAATTGCAATTTTGGTATTAACTATGGCAAAAATATCATCTACAATCTAAACCAAAAATATTTGTTTCTCAATTAAAAAAATATATTTTGAAAATATAATAGGTCGGATTAAAATTTGTACACAGCAGTATGAATATTAATAGGTATACGATATTTTAAATAAATTGTACGAATATTAAGATAAATATTATGTATATAACCCAATTTTAATGTTTAAACAGAAGTTCAAATTTTTGAAAATGTCTGAATTGAACAATTTTACATCTGTGTGTAAGTACACAAAAAAATCTGTTGTGGCCATCATTGTATTTAACATATCTTGTACACACAAAAAAATTTGATTACACCTAATCTTTATATTTACGTATTTTCTATAATTTTAAATTCATTCTATGGGCAATTTCTCCATTTCTTCTAAATGTTCGTGGTTTTTCCAATTCATTAATGGAATTGGTGGTATTTCTGAAGGGTTCATGTAATATATCTATAATTTTAAATATATAATTAATAATACAATCAGAAATATTAAATATCGTTCCCAGAAAAAGCCTTCAGTACTATCTCTGAATTTTTGACACTTACATTAGTGACATTTATCTATCAATTACATACATTTTAATTTCTCAAGTAGTTACCATGGAGATGATTGGGCTGTGAGCAGGCTGTGAGATTTACTACAACAGATTATTTTATAGATTATATATCTATATCTTTAACCTTATTATTTAAATATTTTGTGAACACTTGGCACACTTCACAAGATTTCAGTCTTTGAATCAACCTATCGGTCATTTATCAGAGACTGGCCCACTCAACCAGAACCACAGACGCGGTTTCGCTCTTATTGAAGCTCTTCAGTGTGGTGTACTGACGCCTCTTTCGAGGCACTGAGACTAGTTGAGTGGACGGATTATTGAGTGGGCCAGTCTCTGATAAATGACCGAGAGGTTGATTCAAAGACTGAAATCTTGTACAGTTTTCTGTTATTACTTTAACCTTATTATTGTGTTTTTTTTAACAAATTTTAATTCGAAATTTTACTCGTGAGAAACTACATATTTGGGTTTAATTTACGAATAAACATAAACAAATTTGTATTTCTTCTTTGTTTACATATTACTATCATAATTTTATCTAAATCGTTAGTTATATAAATGATATTTTAATGCTGTATTAAATTGGAAGTAAAATTCAAATATTTGATATTTGTACAAATCTACGAGCGTTTTCCAATTATATATTTGGTGCGAACTTTTTTGTACTAGAGTTCATAAGTCGTTTTTTTTTTCATTTATATAAGCAGTGCGCACTAGCTGAGTTTTACGTGTTTCATTTATATCTTTCGAGTGATCGTAAATGCTATAATAACGATGGTGTATTATACGTTTTAACTGATAGTTAAATTAACAGACAGTTTAACCAGGGACCTGAAGATGAACCCGAACCTGAACCGAAAACCCGAATTAACCCGATTTTTTAATGAACCTGAACCCGATCCAAACCGAATTTAAACCATTTTAAAATTAGTTTCGATTCAAATCTGCTAAATATACAGTTGTTTATTTTATATGGTTCTCAAAATACGGGATACAATTTTCTTATTTTAAATATGAACCTATTCTTTTTATTCGCTTATATATATTTACTTAGGATATATTTCCCTGTCAAGATAAATCATAAGTTCAAATTTAGTCTGCTCGTTAAAACTAAGTCAACAGAAATGACGCTTTTTTTGTACGGTTTATAATTATTGTTCGAAGACTTCTACAACATTGTAAACAAATTGACAATTTGACAAAAACTTATCAACTATTAATGTTTATTTCGTTTTTTGCAAAAAGTTTATTTTATTGTCAACAGAAATGGCGCTTTTTTTTGTACGGTTTATAATTATTGTTCGAAGACTTCAACAACATTGTAAACAAATTGACAATTTGATAAAAACTTATCAACTATTAATGTTTATTTCGTTTTTTGCAAAAAGTTACTTATAGAATAACCTAACTAAAGAGATTTTATTTTGTAACTGTATTATTATTTTTAAGAGCCGATATAAATTCTGAACAACCGTTATTTAATGTTACAGATATGATAAAAATGTAAAAATTTACAAAAGTTTGTCAGGGACCAAGTTCAAAACTAATATTTTGTTTACAAACAGTCCGCAAAAAACTATTTCTAATATTTACATTACGTCAATCGCAAACGAAAGTAAAAGGTTTCATAACTTCTCGCATATCTTGATCGAAGGATTGAAGTTCGTATTTATTTCAAACATGGAGTAACACAGTATTTTCTTGTTTTATACTGCAATAAATGTATAAAATATTCGAAAAATATGTATATGAAAGAATTATCTCATATTTTCTGATATTAATATCTACAAAACACATATGTCTGCGTATCTAAAAGTCAAAGAACTATAACAAGTTTAATAAATGAATCATTATGCTAACATTTAAAATACTTGGACGGTGCATTCTTTACTTTAACAATGCCAATATTCTTTAAAAGCTTTTGGTATTAATCCAAGACTAAAATAAATTTTCTGCTGGATATAACTCTTTCGCAAAATAACATACTCGTATGTGTAGAAATGGTGATATTTGTATATAGATCGTGCTGGGGGTTAGGGGTGAATATAGGGATTTAACATGGGATTTTTGGTTTATGCATTTTTTTACTCCGCTATTCATTTTACGCCAAAACATGTAGAGTGCAAAGTTTTTCAGAATTAAAAATTTCATATAAAACTGTTTTTACATTTTTAACTCCCGCTACCCTTGGTAAGGGTTATATAGGGATCGTGCTAAAAATCGCATATTTTGGTAAATGACCACGTTTTCAGGTCCCTATAATTCAATTTTAACATTTTCACGATGATGTCTGTGTGTGTAGATCCGCTTTACACTCTAAGGCAGTGGTCACACTGGACAAGTGGGATCGACTAACGCCGATTGATTGCGATCGATTAAAAATTAAACTAACACTAGCTTATGGGAATGGTCACACTGCATGCATCCACTATGGTCGAACGATATCGAACGTCGACGAGCGGTTTGATATATCAAACATGTTTGATTTTCTAGTCGGTCGACAGCGATTGATGTGTTTACGCATGCTCAGTGTTGACATATTTTTCATACCAACTTAACTGTTTTGGCATTTGTGTACAGGTTAAAAAGAATATTGTTAGAATATTACAGCCATATTACTAGTAGCATGACGGAAATGTGGAGAGTTAATGAAATAGACCATAGTTGAAAAACTGTGTAAGAAATAATGTACAATTTTATGATCAAAGCACACCAGGATACAGTAATAATTGTAAGACAATGGAAAAATTATGGATGCAAATTTCTCTAATTTTAAAAACAAAAACTCATAAGGTTTGTCATTTATTTAAATATTCCTGAAAACATATATTTGTGGCATTTCAGTGCAAGAAAAAAATAATTTTCTTTCAATTTAAGTTGGTATCATTTTTGTGAAAATATTTACGTCGATTCATACAGTGTGATATATCTCCTAAAATTTCGGTCGGTCACTATTGATCTACGACAGTTGATCTTGGTTGATCGATTGCATTCTACTCAATATGACCACTGCCTAACTCAAATACTATCGTCCAGAAAATTTTGAAACCTTGTATTTCTACCTTACTCTCATATGGAAAGATACCATTAGATTTTGGAGTAAAATGGCACTTTACTGGAAGCTCAAAATAGTTTTTCTTCGAAAAATACCTTTAAATGTCATTTTTTTCGAGATTTATGTTATATAAAATTAAATATTATTAAATTTTCTACGGGTTCTCATTAATACTTTTTCTATATATTTTATGGATAAATTTATAAAACTATCTATAATTTTAATCCCGCAGCCTACGTTTTAAACACAACTCATACACATGGTTCCACAATTCATATCTCAAATGTTTGTAACTGACAGATATATGTCAGTGTCAACGAACTAATCATTTCAAATAATAATATTAACGTTTTATAAAGAAAATAGTAAATGGAACAATAATTATATACAAAGGAACTTAATACAATTTCCAGCATAAGTAAATATGTAAAAATATAGGTAAGATAATAAAAACATATATCATCACGGCATATTACCCATTTATGGGTGAGCCAATCTGCTTTCTACGCAGATGTCGGTAATAATGATGACATATTTGTTCCGTGCAGGCGTCACTTCACGCGAATCTTGGGGACGGGTTCGATTCCGACCGACGCCACATATTTTAGAATTTGAAATGGCACAAAATTGACCCCTGTGGTGCACTCTTACACTCTTTTCTTTATATTTAAAATCATAAATAATTATTACTTTTCGAGGAGTGGAACTTATTCTACATAGACCTAGTTTAAGTTAGATCTGAGTGACAATGAATACGATTGATTGTAATTTAACAAAGGAATCGAATTGCATTATTTACTAAATAATTCATCCAAACCGAACTGAACCTAACATTCTGCATCTAAAAATAAAAATTATTGTCAATTATCCATATTAGTTAAGTAAACAGCTACTTTCTTTGTTTATGTCGTAAATATATGTATTATGTATTAAGTAGAGAGTAATTACTTGTGTCAATACCCTTGAAATACCAACAGGTATTTATTTCAAGACAAAAATAAGTTTTTAAAAGTGGCTACTTTCACATCCACTTATGTGTGAAAAATTGGTTATTTGTATATACAGCATATTACGTTTGGTTCATTTGGTTTAGTTCAGAAAGTAATTGACGATCTTAAATAATTTAATTGTTTTTAACTGTTAAGTTGTAATACATACATACATACAGTATGTACAAGTCAACTGTAAATGTATATAAATGAAAAAATCTATTATGTGTCATTATTTCAACATTTTAACACGGTTATGTCAGTTTTGACTTTTCGTGAAATATTGAAAATAAATATTTCTTTTAGGTCGTAAAAATTTTGTACGCACTTCAAATAATAACTATCGTTTATAAAATATATAAACGATATATAGTTTATTTTATTATTTTTTACCTTCCGTCACCTCAAGGTAAGGAAGGTATTGTCTTTGGTCAAAAAATTCAATGAAGAGTTTTTAGTGAATAAGCTCGTTTTAGGGTTCATATAATACGATTTTACCATTTTTACAATGATGAGTGTGCGTGTGTTTGTACGTGTGTATGTCTGTGTGTGTGTGTGTTTGTGTGTGTGTTCGTGTGTGTGACGAAAGTTTTGGATCGTATAACTTTAATACCACGATTCCAAAAATTATAATTTTTTTGTATTTCTCAAGTTTACATCCAAGAGAAGAGGTGATTAGATTTTAGCTATAATTGGTCAAACGGAAGTATCCTCATTTGAAAATTTTAACAGTTTTTCTTGAAAACGCAGTTAATATCATTTATTGACATTTAACGTTATTATAACTTAAAGAATATATTATTCTCATTGGTTTGAACATGTCATGAGGAGAAATGACGAATATATTGAAGAAGAGTGAATAGCTTAGTAGTAGAAGATACAAAGGAAGACCAAAGATAAGATGGAAGTACTATATTGCGGAAGATTTGAGACAAAAGGAACTGAATGAGGACGACACGCAAAACAGAAATGAGTGGAAGAAGAAAATAATAACTTGCGACCCCTAATGAATGGGAAAAGCTAAATAAGAAGATGTCAGTGTCAAGAGCAATTTACATAGTCGGTTTATGAAATAATTTTACTGGAAATATAGGATCTTTTGCAAGAAAATATATGTATAAGACGCCTGCAGTTATGTGACTTTGGCAAACAAATATGGGGGCCCGTTTCAAAATAACAGCTATTAATTACGTCCATAACTGACAAATTTCATAATTTTTCATTAAAAATTTCATGATTTTCTTATTTTATGTGGTTTATTTATTATCAGGAGTGTAAAATTCAGTTGCCGAGAAATGGAATCATAAAATACCAAAAAATGAAATTTTGAATGAAAAATTATGACATGAGGATGACCCGCGCAAAACAGAAATGAATGGAAGAAGAAAATAAAAAATAGCGATCCTAACGAATGGGAAAAGCTAAAGAAGAAGATGTCAGTGTGAAGTGCCATTTGCATGAAATAATATTACTGGCAATTTAGAATTTTTTGCAAGAAAATTTATGAATGGAATTTGTACATAATACACAGGATTGACGGAAAGTATTGTGCTTGCCACATCAGATTTTTTTAAGAGAGTGTTTTAGTAAAAGTAAATTTGATTGACCTAATGGCATTAATATAATATGTGGTTGAGATATTCATATACAAAGTAATAAATCGAATTTTTGAAGAAATCATACCTCGTCCGTCAACCTCATTAAAAATCGAAGCACGCCCTACGTTGTACGGTCATTTTTCAACCTTGCTCTAGGCTATAAGTCACTTCAACCTAACTGCATCTTCAGGTTGGGCTAAACGAGTAATTCCATTCTCAGCTGATTCGACCACAACAAAGCCACACGTGTTTACTACACACGATACTCGGACAAAGAAATGTGCGTTCGGGAACCTTCGGCTAAAATCGACAGGCGTGTGTTGGCTTGAATATGTCCTACTTTAGAGACCGTGATAATAGTAAACAAACATAGAAAGAGAAGTTTTTCTATCCTAGATTTGATAAAGCAGCCATTATGAGGGGTTCTTATCGAAAAATGGACGAGAATTTTCAGATATGAATTTTTTAATGGTCTAGAAACTTGTGATCTTGTTCGAATAATTGTAATCAATATTATGTAAAATATATTAACAAGTCATGCGTAATATTAATTTTTGTTCTTTATTATGCATGTTCAAGTAGCCTTGTTCCCATTTGAATATTTTCTTCTTCCGCTTGCAATATTTCAAGAATTATTATTATTCTTGTTATTTAATAAAATATTACTTTTCGAGTTTCGCATTGCTGTATTTTTACCTCCCGCTACCCTTGGTAAGGGAGGTATAGGGATCGTGCTAAAAATCGCATATCGAGATTTTGGTAAATGACCACGCTTTAAGGTCCTTAGAATCCATTTTGAACATTTTCACGATGATGTCTGTGTGTGTGTGTGTGTGTGTGTGCGTGTGTGTGTGTGTGTGTGTGTGCGTGTGTGTGTGTGTGTGTGTCGATCCTCTTTACACTCTAACTCAAATACTATCGTTCAGAAAATTTTGAAACCTTGTATTTCTACCTTACTCTTATATGGAAAGATGTCATTAGACTTTGGTGCAAATCAAATAACTGGAAATGGCACTTTACTGGAAGCTCAAAATAGTTTTTCTTCGAAAAATACCTTTAAATGTTATTTTTTCGAGGTTTGTTATTTATTATTACTTACTTATTTATCTATTTATTTTCACATAGCCACCTAGAATATTTGAATAAAAATTGTTTCTCATATATCTAAATTATCTTATTTTTCTGGAATTTTTTCAAATACATAAAAACTAATACATCATTGATATGAAAAAAAATGGCGGTTTACATTCTAGTAAAATTATTAGAGGTTCTTATTTAAAAAATAAAAGTTGATAGTTGTATCTTGTAAATTTGACTTTGTAGAAAATATCTGTATCTGCCATCAAATAGTATGTATATTTAAAATAATACATGTTTTATAAAAGTTAAAGGGAGGGGGGGGGCGTCTTCCCAGACTCACCCTGTATAAATGAAAATTGTTCATTTAATATTTGACATTTTTTGTCCATCGTTTGTTCACAAATTCATATTTTATAGAAATTGTAAACATTGTAAATATTTTTGACCGTAATTTTACTTAAAGAATACATACCGTTACACATTTGTTATTTATTTTGTCTTAATTCCATAGCTATTGCTATTTTTGAGGTGATTTTCGATATTTTCATACCTAATTTCTGTCATTACAAGGGACACAAAATTAATTTTGGTTATTGATTCAGATACAGAATTTTATGCTCTATAACTTTTATTTGAAGCTTTTTTACCTAAAATTATTAGGGAAGCAGGAAATTCGGAAAGTCTGATTTTACATGTTATGTCCTATTTTCGGCTGTATATTGACATAATAGTTATTTATATATCAAGGCACTAAAGTTCCACTTTTTATCACGAGTGTGGAATTTATTTGCCAAGGCCTGTAAGCGAGCCGGGGTAATTAAACCATACCAGTGATAAAAAGAAACTTCAGTTCCGAGGTGCATGTTAAATTTTATTTAAAATCAAAAACTTGTGAAAACGAAAGAAATATTTTTTTTGTAGGTCATGTTTACATATCTATCAGCGTGGCACTCAATATTGCTAATCTCGGAGTTATCGCAAAGAACACTTAAAATTATGTATTTTATTTCAATCTTTCTTCATCGAAATAATTTAGTTCTTGCATATTGTTTGTCATTTTACGTACAAATTTACTATTTACATCGCATAACTTCCTAAATTATCTTACATGTATAATAATTATTATGAGGTTGGCAACATTGCATTTGCATGAAATCATCGTATAATGGATTACTTTAGTGACGATTTCAAATAAAGATACATTATTACGTCTTACTACATTATTAAATAATTCCATTTGGAAAAATGTATTATTTTAAAAGGATGTGTTTTAATTTTCCACTTCTGTAACTTTTACTTCTAAAAACAAATTTAATCTGACTCATACTGGAACAAGTTAATCAGAAGATAAGTCTCTCTCAAACGTATATATCTCTATCAACTTTTAAATGCAAGCATGATAATACGTTTTGTTTTTTTATGCTACAAAATTTTTAACACTGAAGCTATGAAGTTATCCTTGAAATTCAGACACAGTGATTTTAAAAATCTATTTACATGTATAATAAGTATCTGTTTAGTACATTATACTACACGGATATATCTTGTATTTATTTGATAGTATTCATAAATAGAATAGGGGTTTAACATGAGAAATCAATTTTTCCGTGCGCATTGCTCCTCTAATAATTTAAGACAAAAAGTTTCAAATGGATATTGTAAAGCAAAAATATGAATATTAAAGAATATTCTTATCTATACGAATTGATTGCATTTTATATTTCATGTTCAGTGGATATGGAGTTAAACAACTATAAAGAAATTAAATTTTATAAATCAGCCAGCTATGCTATAACCATGGAAACAGCTACTATATTAAGAAAATTCTAACTGACAGATATTAGTGTCAAAGAAAAGAAAATAAATGTGGCAGAGATGAGAATGTAGAGATAGATATTGGGGTAGAAACGGAAAAATAGGATAAAGAATGAAAGAATAAAGGGAAATGAGCCGAATGATAGAAATTTATAGAAAAATACAAAAGAGACAATTATATTGGTTTGAATATGTCATGAGGAGAGATGAAGAATATACTGGAAGAATGAATAGAAGGTAGAAGAAAGTGAGAAAGACCAAAGTTAAGATGGAAGGACTGTATTGCGGAAGATTGGAGAGAAAAGGAACTGAATGAGGATGAAGCAAAAAATAGAAATGAGTGGATGAAGAAATTCAAGAATAGCGACCTCTAACGAATGGGAAAAGATATTAGTGTCAAATGCAATTTACATAGTTTGGTTATGAAATAATTTTACTTGAAATATATAATCTTTTGCAAGAAAATTTATATATGGAATATGTACATAATACACAGGGTTGCGGAAGGTGATGTGCTGGCCACATCAGATTTTTTTAAAATGTTAACAGTTCTAGTACAGGAACAATTTATTTTGTTTTGCACAGCCTACTTGACTTTTTTACCTCTCGCTAAGAGAGGTATTGGATTCATGCTAAAAATCGCATATCCAGATTTTAATGAATAAGCACGATTTAAGGTCCATAGAATCGGATTTTAACATTTTTACAATGATGTCTCTCTGTGGGTGTGTGTGTGTGTGTGTGTGTGTGTGTGTGTGTGAGGTTGTTGGAGGCACGATTTCTCAAATTCTATAACCCTAAAGACCTGTTTGACTACGGATTCCTCAATCTAACAGTAATGGGAAGAGTTGAATAGGTTCTGGTAACAATTGGACAACCGGAAGTGGTAGTTTCTAAAAAAAATTCTATATATTATTTTTTGAAAATTTGTTACTACAAACTATTTAATTAACTAATTATGTATTTAAATTACAGGTATGTTAACATTACATATATCCTTAAGTAATACCGCTAATACCGTCAATGAATTTGAAGAATTTTGAACATATTAGAATAGTAGGATAAAATTTCTCATAGAACGAAAGAAGAGAAACAATTTCAATTATTTGTGTGTATTTATAGGGCGCGAGCAGTCATGTGACTTTGTTGGCCTTGGCAAGCAGATATGAGGATCCGTGTCAAAATGACGGCTAGTAGTTATTCACATAGATGTCACAATTGTCATATGTTATAATTTTTCACTCAAAATTTCAAAATATTCTGATGTTTATTTGTCATCCATTATTATGGAATATACTTGTCGAGGAAAATAATCCACATGGATTTGGAAAATCATAATGTTTCGAATGAAAACTTATGATATTTGACACCTATGTATATTGCTAGCTCTCATTCTGACACGGGCCCCCACATTTGCTTGCCAAGGCCAACAAAGTCACATAACTGCTCGCGCCCTATGCAACATAAAATGAAAATGGCGAGAGGTATTGTGCTAGCCACAACAGATTTTATTCAATAGAACTTTTCTGTATTATGGGAGAAAAGACCTGTTTCAAAGATTAATTTATATTCGTGGTGGTATCGTAAAAAAAAATTCTTGTATCTTGCAATTAGGCTAACCTAACCAAACCTAACCTAATTGCAATATTTATCTTACAATTAGATTAGGTTTGGTTGCTTGCAATGAAGCCTAATTGCAAGATACAACTTGCAATTATAATAGTATATTGTGTTATTAGGAGTAAAAGTGAGACTTTGTGTGACGAGCGTGGAAGTTTAAACGACGAGCGAAGCGAGTCGGATAAATGCACGCGAGGAATTTGAAGGATTATAATGTACGCCCCCTGAAGTTGTTCGATTGGATGGAAATCTAACAGTGTGGCTGAAAGATATGTCGAGAAATCTCTGCAAAACAATATATTCTTTTCTTATCACTTTAATTCTAAGTATACTTATGCTCATTACCCTCACTGTAATTGTACTCTGTAAGTCTGCTATTCTTTAATAATGTTATTTCCTCAAAAGTAAACTCTGTTTATATTTCAATTCACAGGTTATATATTTAAATTTGACAGCTATTGATCGTATTTAGTAACTTTATTCTTAGGTTACCTAGCGTGTTATAGTGACATTTAGGGCGATATTATAGGTTTCTTTTATTAAAGTTACTTCTTTTTCGTTGATTTTGTATAGTTTCTATGGATATTTATTTATTTTATTTCTACCTTGTGAATCAAGTCACAAAAGATGCTACTTTTATGACGTTTGAAGAAAAATATTTTTCTTTCATGTCCTTTCTACGCCTTCGTAGCTAGGTATTTCATTATGGACTGCAATGTCTAATATTTTCTACTGAGAGAAATTGTGTGCTAGATTCCAATGCATCCTGTTTAAAACAGTGTATTTTTATTTCCAGAGAGAAAAGAGATCCTGCATGAAGTATCTGGAGAATTTTATGCCGGCGATTTGACGGCTATCATGGGTCCTTCAGGAGCGGGGAAGAGTACCCTTATGAATATTTTGGCAGGATATACGTAAGTTATACCCTCAATGTTACCAAAACGATATCGTATACCGTGTGTCCCAAGCAAACCTTGACATAGGCGTTTAACATGGGAAAACAGTTTTTTGCAAATAAAAAGTGTCCGGCAGAAAATTAAGCCATGCAATTGAACATGATAATAGTACATTACCTTCTGTACGTTATTTAATACTAATTACTGTATAATCAGTGCATAAATTAATAGTTTATTCAATGAGCATGTAATGTATTACTCATGAGAATGAAGTTTGCTTATAAAATTCGAATGAGTAATAGCCATTACATGCGAATAGAATACTATAGTTTGTCCACAACTGTCAAATAATAACATACTGGTACTATTATAAAATCAGAAATAACCTAACAAATTTTAGAAAATTGTTTGTTTACAAACATAAACGTAGTTAGCGTTGATCGCTAGGTATTTGTTATAACAAAATTATGAAGTAATTTGACATTTAGCAGAAAATTTTAAACAGACTATTCAACTACATTTTAAGCTTAAGAAGAAAATAAAACTATAAAAAATGAGAAAACTAGTATAATTTTGTCTTTTTATGT
The DNA here is from genome assembly GCA_951394225.1 of Harpalus rufipes. Taxonomy (NCBI): domain Eukaryota; kingdom Metazoa; phylum Arthropoda; class Insecta; order Coleoptera; family Carabidae; genus Harpalus; species Harpalus rufipes. The sequence goes on from OX596274.1 coordinate 86,427,710, forward strand.
GGAAAAAATTACTTATTAAAAGTAAATTGTTTGTACTTTTTGTAAGGTAAGATTTGAATATGACATAACGATTGAATAATATTATTCCATCGAACTGTCAATATTATTCAATTAGCAACAGTAACGTAGGCCATTAATTGATAAAAAACGGTTGAATTATGGGTATATTATTTGACAGTCGTGGATAAAGAAAATTATAAATAACTGTCAATAAATATTTGTTTCAATATTTTATTATGTAATAAAAAATATTTTCAACTGCCATTCTGGCTGAATGGTTAGCATGGCAGCTAGTGGAATGAAAGAACTTTTGAAGGTTGGGGTTCAAATGTTCGCCAATCTAAACTTTTCATTATTTTATTTATTTATGAATTAATTACGAATTGTAATACATTTTTATAATATTCACTCGATCGTTAGCGTTTAATAAATTCATTTTGACACGAATATTTGATATAAACAAAACAAAAAACCAAACAATGAACACATTGTTGACACTTATTTTTAAATGGTTAAATGATTGTAATTTGAAATAGAAGATAGATATTGAAATGGATAACAATATTTTATAAATGAAAATAATTGGTTTTAATAATGACAACAATTGATTACAATAATCAAAATATGGATTTAATAAAAACGCATAATATTTTCTTTTGATTTTAACAAAACATGATTGAGACACAATTGTATATGTGTATGTTTTGTATTTTTACTGAAATAAAGAAAAAGTATGGAGTATAGTTTAAAATATTGCTTTTGACGGTTAATACTTCCGTTGAAATTACTATTATATCGTGATAGAAACTTATTTGTAATTATTTAACTAATTCATCCATATTATCTCATAATATCTTTAATATAATTCGTAATTAATACATAAATAAAAAAATAAAAATGAAAAGTTTAGCTGGATGGAGATTTGAACCCCAACCTTCAAAACTTCTTTCATTGCATTGACAACCACGCTACCACTTAACCACAATAACAATTGAACATATTTTTATATTATATAGTAAAAAATTGAAACAAATATTTATTGACAGGTATTTATAATTTTCTTTGATTTATGCAATAATAATAAAGTAATTAGTATTAAATAACGTACAGGAGGTACTGTATACAAGGTAGATATACAAGAATTATATTGCTTGAGGTTTACACAAAAAGTACCTCTTCTAATAGTTCTCAAATAGAAGTATTATTTTGTAAATAATAAATATGTATACCTTTCGTGTACATAAATTGTAGATATAAATGTTTTCGTTACATTTTTATTTACATTTTCAGTATAAAATAATGTAGAACAATAAAAAAATGCTATCTGCAAAAAATCTAACTGTTCTCGGATTATACCATTATCTTTTTTGTTTTGTTTCAATTGTAATTATGTCGAGAGATTAGCCATGATTCATTTTCATATTAAATAGAGCTGTTTGTTTTACTATATGTAGATAATAGTTATATCAAAAGACACGAAATATACGAGTTAATTCAGTAATTTGTTTACTGAAATAACTCCTGAAAACAATTATATATTTATCAATAAAATTATAATTATTGTAATTATTTCAAAATTATAATATATACGTAAAAAAGCACTTATTTCGTACGAAGTATGAAAAAAAGGTAATTTTGTGTGAGTGACATCCATTGATTGCAATATTTATGGGTCTCATTAATTAATGACAACCTATTAATGAATAACTTGTTATTAATAAACATGTGTATGTATGTAATCATAGATACAACTAATAAATAATGAATGTAAAAAAATACGGGTTAAATGTTACAAATCTATTTTTTACCTCTCGCTAAGAGAGGTATTGCATTCATGCTAAAAATCACATATCCATATTTTATTGAATAAGCACGTTTTAAGGTCCCTACAATCCGATTTTAACATTTTTACGATGATGTCTGTGTGTGTGTGTGTGTGTGTGGATGTATGTGTGTGTGTGTGTGTATGTATGTAGGATGTTGGAAGGACGATTACTCAAAAACTATAAGACTTAAAAATTGTTTAATTACGTATTTTCCAATCGGACATTCATGGGAAGATCTGAAAAGGTTTTGGTAACAATTGGACAACCGGAAGTTGAAGATTCTTGAAAAAAAATCTTCTAAATAATATTTTTTGAAATTTTTTTCTTGGTAATATTAAAGAAAATTAAATTCTCTATCTGATACATTTAAATATTTTATTATATATTCTATGGATTTAGAGATAAAAGAAATATAATAAATAAAATAACGTTATAATAAATTTTACAGCCGAAAGGATGCCATGGAAAATAGTTGACCAGTTGAACTGTTTGTAACTGACAGATAAATGTCAGTGTCAGAAATTCATAGATATTACTAAAGAGTTTTTCTGGGAAGTACATATACATTATATTATTTCTTAATGTATTAGTAGTTAAATATTTAAGATTATAGGTCTATTACATATATCCTTCAAAAATACAGTCAATCCTGACAATGAATTGGAAACATTTCGAAAAATTAGAAGAGGACAAAATTTCTTCATATAATGAATTTAAAATTAAACATTCTAAATATAAGGAATAGATATATGTAAGTACAATTTTTGGTGTAGAATGTAGGTATACAAGAAATGTTAAATACAATAGGGCGCCTTGACAGGCAGATATGGGGACTCATGTCAGAATGATAGCTTGTAATTATGTATATAGATGTATCATAATTTCTCATTCTAAATTTAGTGATTTTCCAATTCCATATGGTTTATTTTCCTCGACAAGTAAATTCCACACTCCTGGTGACAAATTAACTACGTGTATTTAGAAAATCTTGAAATTCTGAATGAAACATACTGACTAATTATCATTCTGAAACGGGTCCCCACATCTGCTTGTCAAGGCCAACAATGTAACATGACTGTTCGCGCCCTATACTTATGTAACCAAAAAAGGAAGTGGCGAGAGGTATTGTGCTGGCCACAACAGATTTTTTTTTTGTCATGGACTATACAGTAGAGGTGACAGAAGGTATTGTCTTTGGTCAAAAAAATTTAATGAAGTTTTTAGTGAATAAGCATTATTACGATGATGTCTGTATGTCTATATGTATGTGTGTCTTGTGTGTCTGTGTGTGTGTGTGTGTGTGTGTGTGTGTGTGTGTGTGTGTGTGTGTGTGTGTATAAGAGATGATTAGATTTTGGTTATAATTGGTCAATCGGAATGACCCTCATTTCAAGATTTTAAAAGATTTTCTTGAAAAAACGCAATTAAATCATTTAACGTTATTATAACTTAAAGAACATATTATTCTATATACGATTTGATTGCATTTTATACTTCATATTCAATAGATATAGAGTTAAAGAATTATAAAGGTATTAAATTGACAGATGTCAGTATCAATGAAAACTAAATGAATGTGGCAGAGATGAGGATGTTGATATAGATGTTGAGGAAGACATGGAAAGATACGGTAAGGATTGAAAATATAAGGGAATTAACTCTAATTGTAGTGTTAGAAGGTTCTAGAAAGATACGAGACGATTACATTGAAGAATGAATAGCTTAATAATAGAAAGTTGAAGAAAAAGACCAAAGATAACATGGAAGGACTGTATTGCGGAAGACTTGAAAGAAAAGGAATTGAATGAGGACTATACGCAAAACAGAAATGAGTGGAAGAAGAAAATAAAAAATAGCGAACCCTAACGAATGGGAAAAGCTAAAGATGAAGATGTCAGTATCAAATGTAATTTGCATAGTTTGTTTATGAAATAATTTTACTGCAAATTTAGGATCATTTTATGTATTGGGCGCGAGTAGTGACTTTGCTGAAAATATGGAGGCCCGTGTTAAAATGGCAGCTGTTAATTACGTCCATAACTGACAAATGTCATAATTTTTCATTCAAAATTTCATGATTTTCTTAATACATGTGGTTTATTTGTTATCAAGAGTGTGGAATTCAGTTGCCAAGAAAAAAATTATACAATAGCAAAAAATGAAATTTTGAATGAAAAATTATGACATTTGTCAGTTATGAATATAATTAATAGCTGTCATTCTGATACGGGCCCCCATATCTGATTGCCAAGGTCAGCAAAGTCACGTGACTGCTCGCGGCCTATGGAATTTGTACATAATACACAGGATTGACGGAAGGTAATGTGCTGGCCACATCAGATTTTTTGTCTACTGTATAGTCTGTCTTTCATTGGACAAAATTAAAAGTTTAAAAATAATGTTGTTAACAAAAAATTATTTTCACTTGTGTGTAATTAGTTTTTCTCCAATTTATTTGAACGATCAACGGAAAATATTATAATTAACTTGTGCGTTAATCAGCGATTAATAATCTCGACATTTAATCACTATTATTACCACACTTGGTAGTTGAATAATTATTAACTGACAAGAAATACTCAGTGTCTCTCGAAAAAAAGTCAATACGAAAACCACATAATATTCTATAAACAATTAAAAAAAATAATCTAATAAACCAATGACCGAACTCCTCTCCTATAGGAGCTGTCAAATGTTTAAGAACCAATTAACCAATCATAAACAGTACCTGGTTTTTTAACCTGTCAGATAAAATAATTGTTAAATGTCAGCATCCGATTTTAAATTTTCAGAAACTGGTTTTTAACTTATTATAATAGCTATTTGTGTATTAAGAGCGCAAAATAGGACATTGTCGATTGAAAGGTTGTTCTCTCGAAATCGACAATGTCCATTTGCGCTCGAAACACATACAGGATTTTTTCTACAGTCGCTACCATAACAAAAAATAATAAAATGTACACTTTGTACTTACACTACTACTCAATTAATAAGGATTAATATAAAGAAAAGACGTCTTTTATATTTAATTTTAATTTATCGTTACTTCCCATTCTTCTTGACCTATTGCTTCAATCTAATCTAACCATTTTATACTTTCGTTTATTAAATGAATGCTCTATTTTATTTTCACAATAGCACGGCATTTTTATTTTTTTTTGGTTATGTAACATACCGACAGAGCAGTTATATGTCAGATTGATTTGTAAAGGTGGTAAATATGTCACTACAGTGCCATTAGTTCCTGACTAAACGTTTCCATTAAGAATGTAGACAAGTGACATTTCTCAACATTGTATAGTTAGAAATTTAGACAGCGAGCGTTTTTTCTACTTTGTCGCGCTAGAGCGGCAAAGTGACATTTTGCGTTGACAAAAGAGAGCGCAAATGGCTACTTTCTATGTAGACTGTAGAAAAACAATTTTTCGGCTAACCGACCACTTTAATGTGAGAATTCGGTTTTGATTTAACCGAGTAATTGGTCAACTGGTTAACCTCTGGTAAACACTCATAAAATTTTAAACGGTTCGTTATATCCATTAAATATAGTGGACATTGAAAGAAAAATGTAATTTGTCAAGTTTGTTTTTATTTATGAAAAATTATAACGATCCGTTTTGAAACTTTACGAGTGTTTATGAATGAATATGGGCGTAAAAATAAAATACGAAACTGCTGTATTAATACTTATTCAACATTTAAAATATCTTTTGATCATATAAATAAATTTATATCGCTTATTTACTTTAATATTATTGGATATAGTTCTAAATAGAATAAGAGTACATAGATTAAAATACACAAAAATGTTATATAACATGAAGTAAATATTGACAAAAGTTCAGGTTTTCCTTTTGTATTTCTAAGATATCTTGAGTCATTAGTGTAATATAAATATAGGATTGACCGACATTCAAAAGAAAAAGTAATTCCTAAAAATATGCTGTAAGGAAATGTACTTTACTTTATATACATATTTACCAATTATGAAAGAATCATGCGTTACTGGAAATATTTTATTTGTTATGTTGCTCTTTGCATTTTGATAACCTTTGAGAAAACAGGATTACATTTTGCAATTCCGTATATCTTATGTTGTTTCTAAACATTTGAACGGAATTCACAAAATTACTTTCAAAATTATAATTCCTTTCATTGTTGTCCATGGTTATCATTCAAATTAAATCACATTAAATTGTTTAAAAAGATCATGAGTCATAATTAATTTATCTTCATGATTGTTGTATTATTCAGATATATTCTATTTTACAACATGGTGCATTTATATTAAAACTAGATCTTAAAACTATTAAGGACAAGGACGATCAAAGTTTAAAAAAAATGATGTGGCCAGCACATTACCGTCCGTCAACCCTGTGTATTATATACAAATTCCATACGTAAATTTTCTTGCAAATATTTGGCGTCGATAGGGATCGAACCTGATTCCCAGATTCGCGACCAGACACTCAGGCACGCGGCCACGAGAACCCATTTTAATCTTGATATAAGATCATATCATTAATCAGTTACTATGATAAAATACAAATTGTTACATTGTATCAATTTGGTATCTGTTTTTGTTTAAATATTTTACAGATATACACATATGATAATGATTAAAATTCTGTGCAGCAAATAATAGATACTTGTAGAAAATATATTTTACATATAATTTTGAATGAGAAATTAATATACGTATGTACATATATTAATAATAAATAATGTATTTACGAATATGAATCACTATATATACGAGGATCAGATTTCTAAACAATTAAAAAGGATGACATGGTTAACATTTTGATATTGAGGAATTAATTTTCAAAATACAACTTAATGTTAATCACGAAAGGGCTTTAATTTTTTTTTAATTATTAGGAGTGAATTATTAAAAAATCTGATGTGGCCAGCACAATACCTTCCGTCAATCCTGTGTATTATGTACAAATTCCATACATAAATTTTCTTGCAAAAGATTCTAAATTTTTGGTATTTTATGATTCCCTTTCTCGGCAACGAAATTCCATACTCCTGATAACAAACAAATCACATGAAATAAGAAAATTATGAAATTTTGAATGAAAAATTATGACACTTGTCAGTTATGGACATAATTAATTGCTGTCATTTTAATACGGGTCCCCATATCTGCTTGCCAAAGGCAGCAAAGTCATGTCACTGCACGCGCCCTATACATAATTTTTCTTGCAAAAGATCCTATATTTCCAGTAAAGTTATTTCATAAACAAACTATGCAAATTGCACTTGACACTGACATCTTTTTCTTCTTTAGTTTTCCCATTCGTTAGGGGGTCGCTATTTTTTATTTTCTTCTTCCACTAATTTTTGTTTTGCGGGTCGTCCTCATTCAGTTCCTTTTCTCTCAAGTCTTCTGCAATACAGTCTTTTCATCTTATATTTGGTCTTCCTATGTTTCTTCCACCTTCTATTAATTTATTCATCTCTCCTCATGACGTGTTCAAACCAATGTAATCGTCTCTATTATATCTAAAAACTTCTAATACTAGAGTTACTTCCGTTATTTATTCATTCAATTACTTGCTTTTTATTGATACTGACATCTGTCAATTTGAATTACCTGAATATATTAGCAGTTTCCATGGTTATAGCATAGCTGAATTATGAAATTTATACGAATTTTTTATCTTTATTATTCTTTAACTCTATATCTGTTGAATATGAAATATAAAATGCAATAAAATCGTATAGAGAATAATATATTCTTTAAGTTATAATGACATTTAACTGAGTTTTTCAAGAAAAACTGTTAAAATCTTCAAATGAGGGTACTTCTGGTTGACCAATTATAACCAAAATCTAAACATGTCTGCATATGGTTGTAAGGAAGAGGAATACGCAAGAATTGTAATTTTTGGAATTCTAGTATTGGAGATATCGTGGACGAAAGCGCGGTCACATACACACACACACACATACACACACACACATACACACACACTCACACACGCACATACGAACACGCACACACACATACAGACATCATCGTAAAAATAGTAAAATCGTATTGTAAAGACCCTAAAACGTGCTTATTCAATGAAAACTCACCACCGAATTTTTTGACCAAAGACAATACCATCCTTACCTATAGGTGACGGAAGGTAAAAAAACAATGACTGTCTGGTCAAAAAAATCGATAGTGAGTTTCTAATGAATAAGCACTTTTTGGGGTCCCTACAATACGAATTTACTATTTTTACGAAGATGTCTCTATGTATGTGTGTGTGCGTCTGTGTGTGTATGTGACGATCATTTCGGATCGCATAATTCCAATACCACGGTTCCAAAAATTATATTTTTTTTCATATTCCTCGAGTTTAGATCCATATGCAGACATGATTAGATTTTGGGTATAATTTTAAAGAATATGTTATTCTCTATACGATGTGACTGCATTTTATACTTCATATTTAATAGATATAGAGTTAAAGAATTATAAGATATTAAATGCTATGCTAACCATGGAAACTGCTAATATATTTAAATACTTCAAATTGATAGATATCAATTTAAAGTAAATGGATGTGGCAGACATGAAGTAGATGTTGGGGAAGACACGGAAAGATACGTTCAGGCAAATAACTCGAATGTTACAAATTTCTGGGAAGATACAAGAAAGACGATTATATTGGTTTGAACATGTCATGAGGAGAGATGAAGAATATATTGGATGAAAAATGAATATTTTAGTAATAGAAAGTGGAAAAAACAGAAGAAGAACAAAGATAAGATGGAAGGACTGTATTGCGGAAGACTTGCGGGAAAACGAACTGAATGAGAACGACACGCAAAACAGAAATGAGTGGAAGAAGAAATGAATAGGAAAGGCTAAAGAAGAAGATGTCAGTCTCAAGTGCAATTTGCATAGTTTGTTTATGAAATAATTTTACTGGAAATTTAGAATTTTTGCATGAAAATTTATGTATGGAATTTATACATAATGCACAGGATTGACAGAAGGTAATGTGTTGGCCACATCAGAATATTTTAACATTGCGTTATATATGATGTTAACTAATCGCGAAAAATCATTAAGTGACAAAAGTACAAAATAGTGAAAGTATATGCTTAATAATGAAGATTAAAGAAATAAAATGATTTAATTAAAATAAGGGGTTTTTTTCTTGTAGCAACTTGTTACTCATATTTTGATTGGCGATTCATAGACCGTCTATAAATATCTAACGAATACCGAGTTAGGAGGAGGTGCCTACTACCAATGGAAGTAGAGAAATTCAAAATGCAATTCTCAAACAGTTTTATTTGAATATAAATGTCTTGCATAAACTTAATAAATTAAATACACCTGCAATTTTAAAGCATGTAGACTTGCACAGTGTCATAATGTTCTATTTCACGAACAATTAGGTCCACCAAGAAAACTAATATAAAAACTTATATTCGTGACGTCACATTTAAAATTATAAAAAAATGGCGGAATCCCCTATTATTTATAATGTTTAATTACAAATGTACGAAAGTCAAGTTCGACTGGATATCAAATACATCCATATATACTTTTAAACTTTTGCTGTAAAATCATTTCTATATTTTTTACTTTTGAAAAAAAACTGATAACAAAACTTGTTAATTCCAATGTCTAATATATAGGTAGGTAGTATTTAACGATGTAAAATTTAGATTACTAGTAGTTAATAGCAAAAATTGAACATGAGACAGGTACAAGTATTTGCTCAAAGTTTATAGATTAAATTTTATAATATTATGTTTACGTCTAAAATTAATTACCTATTGTGAAATAAAATATGCCGAGAACAATAATTATAATATAATAATCTGGCAATAATTTTTGTTTTACATGCTTACTACAAGAACTGGAGCCCATTAACACGTTTTTTCTGTAAGAATATCGTTATACTATAACGTATCGTTATGATAAAAAAGTTGTTAAATAACCGTAATTTTCAAAAAAGCCAATTCTGTAAAATCATTGTCGTTATTTTCAATAGTGAAGAATAAGTATTCATTTGTCATAATTCAATACGTTGATGTTAAATGTTAGAATATAGAATGCAACAAATTCAACGATATACTTGAAGTGCATTTTTACTTCTCGCTAAGAGAGGTATTGGATTTATGCTAAAAATCGCATATCCAGATTTTAATGAATAAACACGTTTTAAGGTCCCTACAATCCGATTTTAACATTTTTACGAAGATGTCTGTGTGTGTGGATGTATCTGTGTGTGTGTGTATGTTTGTATGTGTGTGTGTATGTATGTATGTGAGTGTGTGTGTTGAAAGGACGATTTCTCAAAAACTATAAGACAATATTTCTTTAACTACATATTTTCAAGTCGGACATTAATGGGAAGAGTTGAAAAGATTTTGGAAGCAATTGGACAAGCAGAAGTAGCTTGACTGGCATTAGTGACATTTATTTGTCAATTACATATATTTAAATTTCTCAAGTAGTTACCATGGAGATGTTTGGGCTGTGAGCAGGCTGTGAGATTTAATACAACAGATTATTTTATAGACTATATCATTCATTAAATTGTAAACCAATAAGAATGCGTGATTTTCCTTAGTTACCACGTATTACTTCGGTTATTATTAAGTAACCATGGTGAACGAATATACGAACCTTTGTATATTCGAATATACCTACAGTAAAATTTTTGAAAGATGTCCGATCAAGGGCACCTGTATCACGAACGAATTAACAAATAGGCATACATTTATCTCTTTCTTTTGCAAAGGCTGTAAGAGTGTGTGATAAGGATGGATATAACACGCTTGTCTTTCAAAAATTCATAGTGTTTCGACTAAGTTAGGACATTCCATTTATAAACGATGCTCGTTGTTGATAAACTTTCGCTGTAACGTAAGTTTATTTATTAATTCAGATACATTACCTGGATTCATAGCCGTACGTATAACATTATATTCTGTCAGAGTCACTGACACTGACATTGTGTCAGTATCTTATTTTTAACATATTTGGTTTTACATTTGCTAATAAACTTACTAGTTGACTTATTTTTGAATTTTGAATGTTTTTCCTGTAATATATATTTTTATAATAATAAAATAACAGTAGTATCTTACGTACCCTCATAAAAACTAAGCAAACGACACTACTGAATTTGTCATGATGGGCGGAGCAAAAATCTGAATTCATACAATTCGTAGACAACCTTGATCGGACATCTTTCAAAAATTTTACTGTACCTTCGTATATTCACTTATAGGTGCGTTTGGTTTATTTTGTTCTATGTACTCAGAACTGTCAATGTAATTTTTAATTATATTTATAGAGCATAAAGTATGATCTTTTTCTTTCGAATACAGTATCGAGTACATAAATGAATCTGTAGTTAGACTTCGAGGAGAAAAATTATTGTGCTTTGTATGCTTCAAGTAGACATATAAAGCAATGCGTGTATTCGGTCTTTTTTAGAGAAAAAACGGAATAACTTGGCAACGCCGTGGAAAACTAAAATAAAATTCATATGTTCGTATAGGTGAATAAAATAAAATTCAAAATATTTAAAATATATAGGGTGTACCATTTAAAAAAAGAGATACAATTCTCGCCGAGCCGTAATGTAACACCTGTATATGTGAAAATATACTTAGCCTGTATTTCTATATCTTTAAATCTATAGAAGATATAATAAAAAAATTGTGTCGGATACAGAATTTTGTTTTTTAATATTCGTAATAACATAAATTTTAAAAAAATAATATTTAGAAGATTTTTGTTAAAATACCACTACTTCCGGTTATCCAATTGTTACCAGAACCTATTCAACTCTTCCAATTACTGTTAGATTGAGGAATCCGTAGTTATACACGTTTTTAACCTTATAGAATTTGAGAAATCGTATCTCCAACAACCCCACACACACAAACATATCCAACATACACACAGACTTCATTGTAAAAATGTTATCATCGGATTGTAGGGATCTTAAAACGTGCTTATTCACTAAAATCTGGATATGCGATTTTTAACATGATTCCAACACCTCTCTTAGCGAGAGGTAAAAAATATGAACCATGTGTTATATTCTCACTAATATTAACGTGACCTTCATAAGTACTATTATGTAACTATTATCTTCATAAGCATGTATCTAACCACAGCAATTAATTAATAAAAATAACATGACTGCGCATTGGGATAACTAAAACAAAAATTCAGTGGACGTGTGTTTATACCAATTTCTTTTTTGTAGTTTTGTTACTCAGAAACAGAATCAACAACACCAACCAATTTTGTACATCTTCTATAGTAAATCATGTATACAATTTATACTTTATGTATTAATTATTATTATACATACAATTCGTACATAACAAATAAAAATGTAATCCGACACATATACTATTGCTAAATGTAATCTCAAAGTCCATAACCATGTCTTTGTTCTTTATCTTAGAAACAATAAAAACCGTGCTATTATAGTAAACATACCTGCGGTCTGTTGAGTGCACGTGTACCGGACGCTGAGTTCATTCGGTGCAAATGTACTCAGTGCAGATGTACTTGGTGCGTTCACCCTTTCACAATGATAGAGTTCGCGTGTACCGTAAATTATGCCCGCGGCGACTATTAAATAAGTACTTTTGTGAGGCGCGCGAATGGTAATATATTTTCGTACGTAAATGTATAACAAAAGATTATTAATAAATTGTACTAGGTATAACAATATTATACGCATCATGAGTAGATGTATGTATCCACTAATATTGAGATCAATATTTATCGATATCAACTAATTTCGATATGTGTAGCTCATAAATCTTGTAGATGATGAATTTAAATCTTGGTGTAAAATCACACGATGGCTCAAGGGTATTCTCGAGTGTAATAAAATATGTGTAATTCAAGAAGTTTACGGTAGTTAATATTTATGATGTTGAAATCGTATTAATTTAAATATTAATATAAATTTTAGTAATACCCAATTAACCAATGCATTTGTATTCAGTTGGACGGAGATAACGTATACCCCTCCGAAAAATTATAACATTTGTCAGTTATGGACATAATTAATTGCTGTCATTTTGACACAGGTCCCCATATCTGCTTGCCAAAGTCAGCAAAATCATGTTACTGCACGCGCCCCATACATAAATTTTCTTGCAAAAGATCCTATATTTCCAGTAAAGTTATTTCATAAACAAACTATGCAAATTGCACTAGACACTGACAACTTCTTCTTTAGTTTTTCCCATTCGTTAGGGGGTCGCTATTTTTTTATTTTCTTCTTCCACTCATTTTTGTTTTCCGTGTCGTCCTCATCCAGTTCATTTTCTCTCAAGTCTTCTGCAATACAGTCTTTTCATCTTATATTTGGTCTTCCTATGTTTCTTCCACCTTCTATTAATATATTCATCTCTCTTCATAACATGTTCAAACCAATGTAATCGTCTCTCTTATATCTAGAAACTTCTAACACTAGAGTTACTTCCCTTTTTCTTTCATTGATTTACATTTTATTGATATGACATCTGTCAATTTGAATTACCTGAATATATTAGCAATTTCCATGGTTGTTAACATAGCTGGCTGAATTATGAAATTTATATCAAATTTATTATCTTTATTCTTCTTTAACTCTATATCTGTTGAATATCAAATATAAAATTCAATCAAATCGTATAGACAATAATATATTCTTTAAATTATAATAACATTTAACTGAGTTTTCCAAGAAAAACTGTTAAAATCTTCAAATGAGGATACTTCCGGTTGACCAATTATAACCAAAATCTAAACAAGTCTGCATATGGTTGTAAGGAAGAGGAATACGCAAGAATTGTAATTTTTGGATTTCTAGTATTGGAGATATCGTGCACGAAACGCCGGTCACACACACACACATACACACACACACGGACACACACACACGCACACACGAACACACACACACATACAGACATCATCGTAAAAATAGTAAAATCGTATTGTAAAGACCCTAAAACGTGCTTAATGAAAACTCACCACCGAATTTTTTGACCAAAGGCAATACCTTCCTTACCTAGAGGTGACGGAAGGTAAAAATAATATTTAACAGCGTTTTTTCAAGAAAAACTGTTTAAATCTTCAAATCAGGGTAATTCCGGTTGATTAAATATAACCAGAATCTAGTCTAGTCTGCATATGGATGTAATGAAGAGGAATTATAGTCACACACACATACACACACATATATACAAACATCGTCGTAAAAATAGTAAAATTGTATTGTAGGGACCCTAAAACGTACTTATTCATTGAAAACTCACCACAGAATTTTTTGACCAAAGACAATACTTTCCTTATTTATTTGTGTTGGAAGGTAAAAACCGACTAAATAATTCTATTTTTATTACCAATTAAATTTATACATATTACTATGAGCAAGGTTGAATAATAGTAAACAATATATAGGTAAATGTTTAAGTTTTTTTAAATTTGTTACGTTTGGTTTACAAGAAAACTGATTATATGTATAAGTACAGAATACTGTATCATTATTATATAATGAAATGTAATGTATAGTACATATACGAGCCCAAACTCATAATAATTCCGCCGGTTTATATTTTCAACAAATTATAAAATCAACACAAATGATTAGAAATTTCTACAAAATTCTTTCAGCTACTTTAAATATAGACTTAAAACTTGCAAAAACTGTGGGCTAACAGACGGTTGATATATTTATTTATCACAAATTTTAAAACGTGTTAATTTTTTGATTGTGTTATCTATATCCTGAAAATGAGTAACATAGTGTAAATAAATTATATATAAGTAATTATTTAACAGAAAAATAAAGGTTTGAATGCTGACATTGCTAACACGATTTAGTGTTAACTTTTTAAACAATGTAATAAATAAACTCGTGTGAGTATGTTTAGAATGAGATATACGCCGAACTAGAATATCCTAATCTTATTTTTGGCTATACACGTGTACGTTAGTTAGGTTCAACTATAAATAAACGTACATAGTATTAAGTCATTAGCATGAGACAATAATATAGTTCATTTAAAATAGATTGGCGTGCCCAACACTAGACAGAAATTTGTTGTAACCAATTTAATTTAATTTTATATAAGGATTGTATACACGGTGTAACAGTTAAATGAGCAACCTCAAATAATTTCTATATTACTATAAGACAATTTTATAGAAGACCAAGGGGGACATCCCAATAAACAAGAAAATATTTCCTTGCACCAGTGGTTCTCAAGTTACAATACAAAGTTTTATTTTTTACCTTCCGTCACCCTTGTCGCTCCTCAAACTCAACCTTAAGGTTTCCTTGGCTGAGACGTCCTCAAATACCTGAGTTAGGTGTGTTTTATAGACGTTCCTTCGGCAAACCTCGGCTGAGGAAGCCTCAGCTCTACCTCAAGGCGTCCTTGCCGGGGACACATGCGCAGTTTTAGGTTATAATTGGCGCGATTTGAAACACTTTGGATATTTGAGGTATTGAGGTTATATTGTTAGAGTTTTTTATACATTGTAAGAAACATAGATAATGGCAGAGGATAACTTTGACGACTAAATAATTATTAATATTAACAAACAGCTTATATCATCAAAACAACACAAACGTTCCATAGCATATGTTCCGTTTCTTTTCACTTCGTGTTTCCATTCGTGTGCACTCGATATTCTTTGGATAAAACTCTTAACTGGTAGTTTGACTGACTGTTAGTTATCTTGCCGTTAACGAAAATTTATCTTACTGGTAACTTTTAACCATAAGTGGAACAACGCAAACTGAAGTTATCAATAGAATAAATTTTAACCGAATGTTTAACTATAGATGGAACAACCGACCCTTAGTCTTATATACATCAGTGGTTTTGTGTTATAGATGTAACGAAGTGACCGGCCTATTAAGCGAAAATGGTACACTTCGAAACCCAAACGTATTCAGCAGTAGAAGTTGTTATATAATGCAAGACGATCAACTTCAGCCTTTACTAACAGTTCAAGAAGCAATGTTTGTAGCAGCCAATCTGAAACTACCCGACATGACCCCTATGGAAAAAGGCAGCAGGGTAAGTGAAGAAAAAAATATAATTACGCTTTGAACACTTTCTTTATCTTAATATGGCATGCGGATAGAATACTATTTCAATCAAGCAGGTTATCAACCTCTAATATCTGCAGGGAATATATAATTAATAGCAAACTTTCATACAACTGTTATTCTTAAAATAAACATTCAAAACCGATAAATTTCTGTCCTATATAGTGAAAGAAGTCAAAGAACAAGTCTTGTCTTTCAGGTTAAAGAAATCCTAAAAGCCATAGGTCTGTACGAAAGCCGGAAGACCAGAACCGGAAATCTTTCTGGTGGACAAAGAAAAAGACTTGCCATAGCTTTGGAGTTAGTTAAGAATCCTCCAATTATGTTCTTTGATGAACCAACAAGGTAAGTTTTATATTAGAAAACGGTTGTTAAATATTGTTTTGAACTTTGCAAAGTAAAAACATATAAAAACTGATTAGCATATGAATAAATAACACACATGATTAAGTTTATCTTGCACTAGTTTATCCACTTAAATGCTAACCCGTTTGAGTTAAGCGGGTTAAACGTGCGAGATAAACACGTTAGTTTAGCGCTAAGTGAAGTAACTTCAAATAATGGGTTGAGTTAACTAACCTACTTGAAATTTTGCGAGATAAACGGTTAAGGCTATGGATTAACCTCATTTTTTTATTATTAAAAATACATATTACTACACTCAAAACTTCTAAAAACTGTTTGTTTCGAGGTTTGGTTTAAAATCGTGAGCGTTTTGTTATTATTATTATAGTAAGTCATCCGCAAAAATTTCTATTTGTCCTTGTTTAACAGCGGTGGATAAACGCTAATTATCCTGTAGTCACTTTAAAACATGCGATATAAACGAACTGGAGTTAGTTTTAAGTCACTAGATTTTTAAGCGGGTTATGTCACTGCGAGATAAACGTGGCCGATGTATCTTGTTGTTTGTTTGATATATAAAAAAAATCTGATGTGGACACCACACGACTTCCTTGTACGATTATTAAACTATACATATTTTTTTAATAACTAAATTACAAAATATTAATTTTAACTTCAAAACGGTAAGATATATAGCGACCATAAAGGGAGGTGCACAACTAAACTTTATACAAGTCGTAAATACTAAATTTCAACATTTTACGGCTTACAGGTTTTGAGTTATCGTGAATACTCGTATCTCTAAAACGGGGGTCTAATAGATTTCATACCTCCAATATATAAAAAAAATATTAAATTTGCTCTTTCTATAAGCGAGATATTTTATTTTAAAGTTATATATATATATATATATATATATTTTGGTTTAAAATAATTCATTACTACTATCATTCTTAAATTAACATTAGTCTAACCCGGTTCTTTTTAAAGAGAGTTTTGATTACAACAAAGAAATATTTGATTACAACAATGAATATGACAAATTTCACAATAAAAATATATTTGTTATTGTACGAATCATAAAATTGCACGTATTTGACGTAATTTGACATGAACATTTTTTTTTTATCCTAATCCATAGCAAGCTTTATTACAAAAACAAAAAAGTATGTAATCTTTAAATTTACATATCTCGCTTATACAAAGGGCTAATTTAATAATACTTGATGTGCTAGACGCAGAAATTAATTCTCTAAATTTTTATTTGAAGCATATATTTCTAAAATCAAAATAAAATCATTTTATTCAAGAAAAATTGTTAACAACTTCAAGTAATGTACCACTTCCGGTTAGCCTATTTTAACCAAAATCTATTATGTTATTTCGATTGACATAGAAGTCTTGTATACCAAATTTGAAAAGTTTTGGATTATATTTTAAAACAGTTTTTCATTAAAATCTGTTATAGGCTTCATGTAAAGTGCCACTTCTGGAAATTGTGTAATAACCAGAAAGGGACGTGCACAACTAGATGTTATAGCAGTCCTAAATACAAAATTTCAACTTTCTACGGCTTACCGCTTTTGAGTTATGCGAGATACGTACGTACGTACAGACGTCACGACGAAATTAGTCAAAATGGATTCAGGGATGATCAAAATGGATATTTCCGCTGAAATCTGAAATTTTTCGCGATTACAATGCTTCCTTTACTTACGTACAAGGAAGTAATGATGGATCTTTTCGAATTTAAATACTTCAAATCTTTTTAAGATTCTATTTTAATTTGTCCTACTTGTATTGTACCACCTTGTCCATCAATCTAATTCTATATGGTGTCCTATCACAGTGTCCTATCTTTCTAGTGGTTTGGATAGCTCTACATCAAAACAACTAGTCTCCCTTCTAAAACAATTAGCTCAAGATGGTCGAACAATAATCTGCACAATACACCAACCCTCAGCAACGTTGTTCGAGATGTTTGACCATCTTTACGCTATTGCTGACGGAGAGTGTATTTACCAAGGCTCTATTAAGGGTCTAGTGCCATATCTAGAAAATTTGGGACTTCGGTGTCCTGCCTATCATAACCCAGCAGACTATCGTAAGTAGTGATATTTCTATTTGGAGAGAATGAAGTTGTTTGGATGTCTTCTGTGTAAATGGATCAATAATATTAGTTCAAATCGGCACTATTGTTTTAAAGGCATTTATACGCGTATGTCGTACAATATTTTTTATTGTACTTGTATATCTTTCCATGATTTGCGAATCCAAACAATACTTTAATCACTCAAATAATTATTTTATATCTGTCAAATTGGAAAACTCTAAAATCGTAATTTGTTCTACTTTGTTGTGTTTTCGCGTGAAGAATTATGGTGCTTGCAAGTGTAATAAAAAACATTTTTCTGCGATCAATAAAAAGTAGGCTTTTTTCGACGTCATTTGGTTGCAGAAAATATACACCGATTTTTCTCATTATTCTTTAAATAGCCTCAAAACTGAAAATATCTTAAAATATTAGATATATTAAAATTAATTTTTGAAATTTGGATAACATTTTGAAAAAGTCATGTGATCCGAAACAGAATATCAGACACATATTTTTGTTCAAAACATTACCTTCCTTACCTAAAGGTGATGGAAGGTAAAAATGATTAATCTTTTTGATTATAGAAAAAATGTTGTGTATATCTCTGGTTGAAAGTAAGGCGGAGGGGTGTGGTTGTTTCAGAAATAAATGAAAACTACATTACCATTACATCATATTAAGCATAAACACTCTGTTTATGCACACTTCATGATATAAATTAAGCATTTGGCAATTACAAATACACTAAATACAGTCGCATTAGACTAAAAATTGCTTCGTGATGGACTAGAAATTGATCCGCGATCAACCAAAAATTGCTTACACCAACAATTGCTCCGCGATAAACAAAATATCTGTTGTAGCCAGCACAATACTTCTCGCCATTTTCATGCGCGAACAGTCATGTGACTTTGTTGACCTTGGCAACCAAAACATTATCCATGTGGATTATTTTCCTCGACAAGTATATTCCATATATGACAAATAAACATCAGAATATTTTGAAATTTTGAATGAAAAATTATGACATGTATGTAAATAACTACTAGCCGTAATTCAGACACGGATCCTCAAAGGTGTTTGCCAAGGCCAACAAAGTCACATGAGTGCTCGCGCCCTATAAGTAACAAATTTAACATTTCTAGTACACACAAATAATTGAAATTGTATCTCTTCTTTCAAAATTATTCAAATTCATTGACGGTATTAGCATTATTTCTTAAGGATATTTGTAATGTTAACATACCTATAATTTTAAATACATATTTAATTAATAATAAGATATGTTAAATGTACTTGTACCTCCCAGAAAAATCTTCCAGTTATGTTAATTTTGGACACTGACATTGTTGCATTTATCTGTCAATTACAAACATTTAAATATCTCAACTGGTTTCCATGGAGTTTTTTGGGAAACGAGATTTATTACAACAGATTAGTCTATATTACTATATACTATATATCTCCAAAGGAGTATGATAAAAAAAATTAAATGTGTCAGATTGAGAATTTAATTATCTTTATTATTTGTAATAACAAATTTTCAAAAAAAAATATTTAGAAATTAATTTTTAGAAACCACTTCCGGTTGTCTAATTGTTACCAGAACGTATTCAACTCTTCCCATTACTGTCTTATAGAATTTAAGAAATCGTACACTGGCTTGCAAAAAAATCGCGTACACCTTAAAAATCAAGTAACCGAGTTTTTACTTTTTTTAAGCTATGTAAATACGATTTTTTTAAAATAGGTTAATACCAACTGTCAATGAAGTTGTCACCGTTGTCACTGTCATGTCATTATTTTAGATATCGTGGAGCAAGTTCTTCATTGTGCTAAGTTACTAAGTATTAAATTACAAATATATTCTAGAAAAATTAAAGAACAAGCAAGTATTTATTTTAAATGGATTATAAATAAGTAAAAATTATGACTGAAACAAATTATGGACGAAGTAACATTAATAATTTATCATCGCTCCATCAGCGTCCAGTACTTTATTTAATCTTAATGTTCTGCTATTGTTCTGATTGTCCATCCCTCTTCTAATTTAGAATATATTACAACTTTCTCGTTTTCTGATAATTTTGGCATCTTTATTGACACTAATGACACTGACTTGTGACACTGACAAGTTAACAATCGAGACCGACTCAATACAGCAAAAAACAGGTGTACGCGATTTTTTTGAAAGCCAGTGTACATCCAACGCCCTCACACAGACGCACACACACACACACATACACACACACATACACACACACACAGATATTATCGTAAAAATGTTATAATCGGATTTTAGGGAACTTAAAACGTGCTTATTCACTAAAATCTCTGTTAGAATTGAATTATTATATCGAAAAGTTTAAATTTCATTTTAAATACTTAAATGTAGGTAATTCCTGCATTTAGTCAACATGCGAATTCTATTTGCAGTTTACAGGTTGTTAACATGAAACCTTTTAAGAGATAAGTACTGCACTACATTATGAAATTTGATATTTGAAGGAAAGAAGTACAGATAAGAAGTTTTTACTGTATATATTAGACATAACAGATAATTTGTTTTTCAGTGTACAAATTGAATAAAAATTATTATCAAGACGGACGTTATTATCGGTTAATATTTCGCATCATTTGCACGTGTTTCAAGCTGCCCATGATTGTTGCTTGCTAAACAAATAATAATCATTTTATGCTTTTTAGTTTTGGAAGTTGCAAGGGCAGAATATGGAAACCACCAACGAACACTAGTCGATATGTGTGAAAATGGCCGCAACCATGATTGGCGAAAGAACCAGAGAGATTCAATCAACACAGATTCCTTAGCAAGAGTTGGTATGTTGCTTTTTAATTACAAACTTTTCAGTTTTGATGTTTTGATAATGACCTTTCCAGCACAATACCTTTCGCTACTTCCGTTTTTGGTTAAGTATAGGGCGCGAGCAGGCATGTAACTTTGTTGGCCTTAACAAGCAGATATGGGGGCCCATGTCAGAATGACAATTAGTAATTATGTACATAGATGTCAAATGTCAGAATTTTTCATTAAAATTTTCAAGATGTTCTAAATACACGTAGTTAATTTGTCACCACGAGTGTGGAGGAAAATAAACCACATGGAATTGGAAAATCACTAAATTTAGAATGAAAAATTATAATATTTGGCATCTATGCACATAATTACTAGCTATCATTCTGACATGGGCCCCCATATCTGCTTGTCAAGGCCAACAAAGTCACATGACTGCTCGCGCCCTATTGTATTTAACATTTCTTGTGTACCTACACTCCACACCAAAAATTCTACTTATACCTATTCCTTATACAGGGTGTTTCCTTTAAAACAACCAGCGCTATTTTTGGGCGAACTAATGACTTTAGAGAAAAATGTTATATACAAAAAATTACCAGGAAAAAGGGCTTAATTTATGAGGAATAATAAATAAAAAATTCAACCAGTGGTTCTCAAACGGTAGAATAAAATTATATTTTTTTAAATGGCAACCTATATAAATTTTTTGTCCATTAGATAGAGATTTTTTTTCTGATTTCAACGATATAAATATGGTATGGGGTTGTATAACAATTATTTCGAGAAAAATGATATTAAAAATCAGAAATAATTCTACAATATTGAAGTAGGCTATGCAATAAACAAATGCAAACAAATGATACAGGTGGTAGTAGTTCATTTGTTATTATGAATTTATTAGTAAAACAAGTTATTTTAGATATAAGAAAATAATATACTATCGTAACCTAGGCAATAGTCGTATTAATAGTTGTTTATTGCATAGCCTACTTCAATATTGTAAAATTATTTCTGATTTTTGTTGTTTTAAAGGAAACAGCCTGTATATTTAGATTTTTTATTTTTAAATTCATTGTATGAAGAAATTTTGTCCTCTTCTAATTTTTCCAATGTTTCCAATTCATTGTCGCCATTGACAATATATGTACTATACCTATAATTTTAAATATTTAACTATTAATACAATAAGAAATAATATAATGTATATACTTCCCAAAAAAAAAATCATTAATGTCTTTGGGTTTTTGATACTGACATTTATCTATTAATTACAAATGTTTTAATATTTCAATTGGTTTCCATGACATTATTTGTGCTGTGAGATTTATTACATACCTTATATTTCTTTATCTCTAAATCTATAAAAGATATAATAAAATATGTATATGTGTCAGATAGACAATTTACTCTTCTTTTAACAGCAAGAACAAAATTTATCAAAAAATAATATTTAGAAGAATTTTTATAAAAATCTGCTACTTCCGGTTGTCCAATTATTACCAAAACCTTTTCAGCTCTTCCCAGTAATATCCGATTGAGAAATACGTAGTTCAACAGATATTAAGTATTATAGTTTTTGAGAAATCGTCCTTCCAACCTCCCCACACATATGCACACACATACATCCACTCACACAGATATCATCTTAAAAATATTAAAATCGGATATGCGATTTTTAGCATGAATCCAATACCTCTCTTAGCGACAGGTAAAAATGGTATATCATTGATTTTGAAACGAATTACAAAATAATTCACCTTATATTCAGCATTGCTGTTCAGTGCAAGTGTTTATGAATTCAGATCTCGTTAATAAAATAATAAGCATACAATAGGACATAGTGTCATTACCATTCAACCAAGTACGATTCGAAGTGTGAATCTTGAACGAGTTCTATGTTAAAATATCGGACTGTACATCCACTTTATGGTGTATGTAATTTGCAAAAAAAGGGTAATCTTATCACGAAAGATAGATAATTTTGCTCAAATATTGATATAAGTGGATAACTCATTTTATTGAACCCAACTTATATTTGTTTTAATTGTTAACTACATATCAAAAGAAAGATTGTACGAGTTATCATTATCACTATTGCCTTTTATATTAATTTAAATTTGAACATGATATAGCAAACATTTTCGCATTAGTATGAAAATCAATTATGTTGTATATAGGCTGGTGACCGAGACAGCAAAACATAGAACTTTAATATGTAAAATCAGACTTTCCTAATTTTCTGTTTCCCTAATTATTTTAGGTAAAAAAGCTTCAAATAATAAGTTGTAGAGCATAAAATTGTGCATCTGAGTCAATAAGTAAAATTAATTTTGTATGCCTTGTAACGGCAGAAATTAGGTATAAAAATGTCGAAAATACTAAGTAACAATATCCATAGAATTGAGACAAAATAAATAACAAATATGTAACAGTTTATCTGCCATGTTAGGGTAATTTATTTTTATTTGGTATTATTTATAATTTCTGTTTCAATTACAAGAAAAAATTTGACAGATGTCCGATCAAGGTCGTCTGTATCACGAACGAATAATTAACAAATAGGCATACATTTATCTCTTTCTTTTGCAAAGTCTATAAGAGTGTGCGATAAGGATGGATATAACACGCTTGTCTTTCAAAAATTCTTGTTGTTTGGACTAAGTTAGAACATTCCGCTTTAAAACGATGCTCGTTGTTGATAATACTTTCGCTGTAACGTGTTTATTTATCAATTCAGATACATTACCTTGATTCATAGCCATACGAATAACGTTATTTTCTGTCAGAGTCACTGACATTGTGTCATTATCTTATTTTTAATATATTTGGTTTTACATTTGCTTATAAACTTACCAGTTGACTTATTTTTGAATTTTGAATGCTTTTACTGTAATATATATTTTTATAATAATAAAATAACAGTAGTATCTTATGTACCCTCATAAAAACTAAGCAAACGACACTACTGAATTTGTCATAATGGGCGGAGCAAAAATCTGAATTCATACAATTCGTAGACCACCTTGATTGGACATCTTTTAAATTTTTACTGTATCTATTAATTTAAATTGATATATGTTCATTTGAACAGAAATTACAAATAATAATAAAAAATAATAATTAAGCTCGCTTGACAGATAAATAGTTAACGTTTGTTAATTTTTTGTTTCAATTCCATGGCTATAGCTATTTTTGGGGATATTTTCATCCCTAATTCCTGCCGTTACAATTCACACAAAATATTGTTTATTTACTCAGTTGCAGAAGATTATGTCCTACAACTTTTATTT
The DNA here is from genome assembly GCA_951394225.1 of Harpalus rufipes. Taxonomy (NCBI): domain Eukaryota; kingdom Metazoa; phylum Arthropoda; class Insecta; order Coleoptera; family Carabidae; genus Harpalus; species Harpalus rufipes. The sequence continues at coordinate 86,452,189 of OX596274.1, forward strand.
GAAGCTTTTTTCCCTAAAATAATTAGGGAAGCAGGAAATCACGAAAGTCTGATTTTATATGTTAAAATCAAAATTAGCAAAATTATTATAATAATTTTATATAGGAACATTAATTAGACAATTTTTCAAATATTTTCGACGCCAGATACAATTTATATAATAATATTGAATGTGGACAAAACTTATATTAAAATGTAATAAACAATATTCGATATTAATTTATTTTAAATTTTTGGGAAACTTCAAATGACTGTCAATTATAAACATTCAAATATTTCGTATTATATCGAACCGGTATTTGAAAAGGTAGAATTTTTTTTAAACAATTAAAAATCGATAAATATAAATCATTTAAATTATACAGATAAATAATGTACTTACCTATACTTTTTACTTCTCGCTAAGAGAGGTATTGGATTCATGCTAAAAATCGCATATCCAGATTTTAATGAATAAGCACGTTTTAAGGTCCCTACAATACGATTTTAACATTATTACGATGTCTGTGTGTATATGTGTGTGGGACGTTGGAAGGACGATTATCCAAAAACTATAAGACTTTATATTTGTTTAACTACGTATTTCCCAATCGAACATTCATGGGAAGATCTGAAAAGATTTTGGTAACAATTGGACAACCGGAAGTAGCAGATTCTTGAAAAAAAATCTTCTAAATATTACTTCTTGAAAATTTTTTTATTGGAAAATTAAAGAAAATTAAATTCTCAATCTGACATATTTAATTTTTTTATTATATCTCGTATAGATTAGGAGATATAGTATATAATAATAATTAATAATCTGTTGTAATCTCGTTGCCTAAAAAACAGTTGAGATATTTAAATGTTTGTAATTGACAAATAAATGCAAAACGTCAATGTCAAAAATGAGATTTTTCTGGGAAGTACAAGTACATTTAATATATATTATTGTATTATTAATTAAATATGTATTAAATTATAGGTATGTTAATATTACATATATCCTTAAGAAATACCGCTAATACCGTCAATGAATTTGAAGAATTTTGAACATATTAGAAGAGTAGGATAAATTACTCATAGAATGAAAGAAGTTATACAATTTCAATTATTTGTTTGTACAAGAAATGTTAAATTCGTTACGTATAGGGCGCGAGCAGACATGTGACTTTGTTGGCCTTGGCAAGCAGAGTTGTGGGTCCGTGTCAGAATGACAGCTATAGTCAAATTTTTTGACTGTCGGGTACAGTAATAAAACTATAAATGAACTATAAATATCGCAATTATGATAAAGCGGCATATCCTTTACTTTCTGTAGTATAATACTGTTTGGCATCGGCCCATATTTTTGAGCCGCTCTATTCATGCATTGAATCAAACGTCTAAGGCTATAATACCTGGTAAACGTTTGATTCAATGCATGAATAGAGCGGCTCAAAAATATGGGCCGATGCCAAACAGTATTATACTACAGAAAGTAAAGGATATGCCGCTTTATCATAATTGCGATATTTATAGTTTTATTACTGTACCCGACAGAGTCAAAAAATTTGACTTATAGTAGAAAATAATCCACATGGATTTGGAAAATCATAAGGTTTGAATGAAAACTTATGATACTTGACACCTATGTACATTATTACTAGCTGTCATTTTGACATGGGCCCCCATGTCTGCTTGCCAAGGCCAACAAAGTCACATAGCATAACTGCTTGCGCCCTATGCAACATAAAATGAAAATGGCGAGTGCTTGATCCAGATCAGCAGCGAATGTGTTGTCGTTCTATGTCACCACCCTATATAATATTATAACTACCCTATCATATGCAAGGACTATAAATTATTTTCACTTATTACCGGCTTAAAACGACGCCATATTTACTAGAATGAAAATTAATTTTCAGGTATAGACTAAAATCTAAAAGAACAAAAATAAAAATTTATAATATAATAATTTAAATATTTTTTTTCAGAATGCATGATGCAGAATGGCCTAATAACGCCCGTCCGTTGTCCAAAGCTCCCGTTCCCAACAAACCAACGCCGATCGTCGCCCATGGCAACGCCCTCGAGAACATGTTTCATGTTTCCTCAACGACGGCGCTATGGGGAATACGATTCGTCGTTTTTAACACAGCTGTGCGTACTAGTCAGCAGAGCCTACTTGATCCTTAGCAGGGACAGGAAATTGACACTAGGACGACTAACAACCAATTTAGTCATAGGATTAATAATAGGAACTCTATATTTTGGAATTGGGACTGATGCAGCATATACGTTGGATAATTTTAATTATCTTTTTTTCACTGTGATGTTTCTGATGTTTACGGCCTTCAATTACATGGTCATAGCATGTAAGTATGAATTTTTATTTGAGTTAGTAATTATTACAAGAACGGCAATGCAAGTACATAAATGTAATGCAAATTTTCAAGTCATAACTGAAGTAACATGGGAATTCACTCAGAAGTTGTAAACTGGTGAAACTAGACGTAACTTTGCAATTTTTATTATATTACAATAATAGGAGGAGTCTAAGGTTAAAATATAAATAAAACTAAAACAATTACCCCTTAACCTTAAAATAATAATAATATAAGCTAAGAGCTATATACGTATTTCGAGAACTAAGTTCTCATCATCAGTAGAACAAAAACAAAAGTTTAAGCAGAGAAGTTAAGATTACTCAACATGTAAACCATGTCAGAGGTCTAACGACTCTGAGCAAACAAGGGAGAGAACTGGGATTATATAGGGATAAAAGTCACAGGTGAATGAATGCCAATTAAAACTAAGATTTAGCGTCCATTGAAATTTAAGATTTAAAATGTCCTATAAAATTTAAGTTTATATTAAATCGAATAATTTAGAATTTGGTATTGGACCGAGATCTGCGTTCATCAAGTTATTTTTAAATTTATTTATTATTAAGCTCTCGTATCCGACACATTTAATTTTTTTATTATACCTTATACAGATTTAAAGATATAGATATATAATCTATGAAATAATTTGATGTAGTAAATCTCGAAGCCGGTTCACAGCCGAAACATCTCCATGGTAACTAGGTACTTGAGAAATTAACATGTCTGTAATTGACAGATAAATGTCACTAATGTCAGTGTCAAAAATTCAGGGATAGTACTGAAGGCTTTTTCTGGGAACGATATTTAATATTTCTTATTGTATTATTAATTATATATTTAAAATTATAGGTATATTACTTGAAACCTTCAGAAATAACGTCAATCCCGTTAATAAATTGGAAAAATGTCGAATATTTAGAAGAAATGGAGAAAACTTGCTCATAGAATGAATTTAAAATTATAGAAAATATGTAAATATAAAGATTAGGTGTAATTCGAAATTTGTGTACAAGAAATGTTAAATACAATACTTATATATATACCACAAAGACGAAAACTTTTGACTTTTTACGTTATTTATAAACATTGTACATAATTTAAAATAATATAACTACTGATTTTACTGTAAATAAGTATTTTTTTATTAAGTTTTCGAATATACTTTTATAAATATAATATTAAAATATTAGAATTTATCAGTTATCGAATGCATATTACTAACAATATACTAAAACAGAATAATTATTAAAAAATAAATTGACTTACATTATCTGCATCTTCATCATCAATTTCTGGTTATTTTTGCACCATTTTTAATTGTTACTATCACTTACAATATTATTTACACTTAACACACACTAAAACATTATTAACAACAATAGAAATAGTTAATACCTAACATTTAGACACATTGCAAATGCTGTTTCCACGGACAAAGATACCGATAAACTAAAATTAAATACGATTCAATGCTGAAATAAACTAACAGACCTGTTAGACCAAGAAGTGCCGCCTAGTGCAAGCATATTCAATGAGTTTAATTTGAAAGAAATCAGTTGGTAGGCGAATAAAAAATATAGGTTTCGAATTTAAAATAAGAAATTTGCATACTGGTTTTAAAAAAATGTTTCGCTCATTTTATTAGTCTTATGATGTATAAATTGTTTGCTAATTTAAATTGAATACCCTGTATATAAATTTTGTCTTTACCTTCCTAGTCTGAATTTTTTTTGCGTGTTTTATATTTTATCATTTAATATAAAAATAAGAATAATATTCTCCATACAACAGAAATATGTCTATCATTCCAAAACATTTTAAGCATTACAATTTTCTGACTTATGTTGCCAATCTTGTACTAATAATTTCTTCATTGACATATAATAAAAAATCTGTTGTGACCATCACAATACCTCCCGCCATTTACCTATGGGGTCTCGTTGCCGCGTGCCTGATGTCTGGTCGTGAATCTGGGGAATCCGATTCGATCCCGATCAACGCCAAATAATTCGAATTTTAAATGGCATAAAATTAACCCTTGTGGTAAACGCCCGCACAATACAAATATATCATCATCATTCCCGAAATGTGTGTATAAATCAGATTAGCACACCCAGCAATGGATAATATGCCGTGATAATATATTTATTCGTTTCTTTATTTAAAAATACATACCTTTATATTTACTAATGCTATAAATTATGTATTTTAAGTTCCTTTCCATAAAACTATTGTTCTATTTACAATTTTCCTTTTAAAACGTTACTATTATTAATTTGATTATTTATTTGACAGTGACATTTATCTGTCAGTTACATACATTTGAGCTGAACTATGTAACCACGGAGATGTGTTTAAAGCATAAGCTCCGAGATATAATTTTTATATTATTCTATAAATTTATCCATAAAATATATAGAAAAATATTAATTGAAACCTGAAAAAAATGGAATAATCTTTAATTTTTGTAACAAATTGCGAAAAATTACATTTAAAGGTATTTTTTGAAAAAAAAAACTATTTTGAGCTTCAAGACACCAAAATCTAATGGCTTCTTTCCTTATTAGGATAAAATAGAAATACATGGTTTCAAAAGTTTCTGAATGCACACACACACACACATCATCGTGAAAATGTTAAAAATGGATTCTAGGGTCCTTAAAACGTGGTCATTTACCAAAATCTCGATATGCAATTTTTCGCACGATCCCTATACCTCCCTTACCAAAGGTAGCGGGAGGTAGAAATCTGTTGTGACCACAATACCTCTCGCGCCCTTTCCATTGTGGTATATATATATATATATATATATATATATATATATATATATAAATATTGTATTTAACATTTCTTGTACACACAAAACCTAATCTTTATATTTACGTATTTTCTATAATTTTAAATTTATTCTATGAGCAAGTTTTTTCCATTTGTTCTAAATGTTTGATGTTTTCCTATTCATTAACGGGATTGGCGTTATTTCTGAAGGGTTCATGTAATATACCTGTAATTTTAAATATATAATTAATAATATAATAAGAAATATTAAATATCGTTCGCCAGAAAAAGCTTTCAGTGGTATCTTTGAATTTTTGACACTGACTTTAGAACATTTGTCTGTCAAATACAGACATTTTAATTTCTCAAGTAGTTACCATGGAGATGTTTGGGCTGTGAGCAGGCTGTGAGATTTACTACAACAGATTATATATCAATATCTTTAAATCTATAGAAGGTATAATAAAAAATTTAAATGTGTCGGACAGATTGTTTTTTAATATTTGTAATAACATAAATATTCAAAAAATAATATTTAGAAGACTTTTGTTAAAATACTACTACTTCCGGTTGTCCACTTGTTACCAGAATCTATTCAACTCTTCCCATTACTGTTAGATTGAGGAATCCGGACTTACAAAGGTCTTTAGTCTTATAGAATTTGAGAAATCGTACCTCCAACAACCTCACATACACACACACACATCCACACACATATACATCCACACACATACAGACATCATCGTAAAAATGTTATTATTGTATTATAGGGACCTTAAAACGTGCTTATTCACTAAAATCTGCATGATTCCAATACCTCTCTTGGCGAGAGGTAAAAAGTAATATCTGTCATTAACTATCTACTAGAACAACAATAGTTATCACTAGTAGTGAAGTAATGTAAATGACCTCATTAGTAAATCTATCATTTTCAAATGAATAAAGATATGGTATCGCACATGTTTCGTTTATATCATTTTCATACAATTGCATTACGTATGTCTGGGATTATATTTGGCGTCATGTTTTTTCTGTCTGATATGTCTACTATGTTTATATGTGTTCAACACGATTCTAAAAAAAATTATATTGCAAATTTTTCTGTTTTTAATTTGGGAAAAGATATTTCAGGATATATATGTATATAATTTTTATGGTAATAATTCTTTGTTATTTGTTTTATAATTATATCTTGTTTCCTTTTTATTTTTTGCGTTAAGCAAACATCTGCTTAGCTAGACTAAGGTCAAACAACAAAGATAGTAAATACAAATATATTCGTATCACTCATCATATATGTCTGCGAATAAACATTCTTTTCCTGATAATAATACAAATTTACACTATTAAATATTTAAATTTCCATTGTTATGCTAAGAATTTGACAAAAATACTACAGATTTTACTAACTTTTATTTTGTATTTTATGTTAAAAGTAGGGTTTGTACGTTTACTTTTTGTTGATAAAGTAAAACTTTAATATCAACTGTAGATAAAGTAATTTTTTATCTATACTTTGACTTTTTATCTACATTTTGAACTGTTATGTACAATTTATAAAAATAAAAATTATAAAGAAAAGTTTAAATTATAATTTTGACAAACCTGCGTAAAGTTAGTGATAGTAAGTTTAGGAACGAAGCTGCGGCTTGATATTTTAATATCGAAAACATAAGGTACAAAATAATACACCTTCCACTTGTCGATAAAGTATCTATTTATCGTCTTGTATAATAAATAACAATTACCGCATACTTACCTTTGTTACGCTAAAGTGGGTATCAGAATAATGCTAAAATCGCATATTTAGGTTTCTGAATAAATATACATATTTTGGTCCCTACTATCTAATGTTAAAACTAAATCAAATTGGTAGGATTCTAAATAAATTTGACATACAGACCAGACGTCAAATAAATCTAGTTTAAAAATCCGTGATCTGCTTGGCAATGTTAAAGATATAGTTCCTCTATATTATTCTGGCATTTATAAGATTCCTTGCCAGTGTGGTAAAGTATACATTGCTCAAACCCAGAAGAACTGTAGCAACAAGATTAAAAGAACACGAACGACATATAAGATTAAATAAACCGAAGAAATCTGCTGTTGCTGAACATGCTATTTTAGAATTACATGGAATTGATTTCAAAAACACGAAGATTTTAGCAACCGAAAATAACTGGATGATTAGAGAAGCCATCGAAATCAAGAAATCTTCTAATAACGTTAATTTAAATACAGGTTTTGAACTAACTGGCTACCTATTATTCGTTCATAATTTTCTGTTTTATTTTTGTTTTTTCCTCCCGCTAAGAGAGGTATTGCATTCATGCTAAAAATCGCATATCCAGATTTTAGTGTGTGTGTGTGTGTGTGTGTGTGTGTGTGTGTGTGTGTGTGTGTGTGTATGTGTGAATGTGTGTGGGTTTGTTGATACGATTTCTCAAATTCTATAAGATTAAAGACCTGTGTAACTACGGATTCCCCAATCTAACAGTAATGGGTTGAGTTAAATAGGTTCTGGTAACAATTGGATAACCGGAAGTAGTAGTATTTTAACAAAAAAATCTTCTAAATATTATTTTTTGAAAATTTTATGTTATTACAAATATTAAAACACAAAATTCTTTATTCGACACATTTAATTTTTTTTATTATATCTTCTATAAATTTAAAGATATAGAAATATAATCATACGTAATATAACAAGTGATATGATTATCATCGATGATATTCTCGAGTGAAACCGAGCTGCAGATTTCACGAGTCCGAAGGACGAGTGGAAATGTGCTGCTCCGGTTTCACGAGCAATATCTTCGATTATTAATCATATCACGAGCTTATATTTAATGAGAGAATATAATGATTTTTTGCAATCTAACCTAACCTAACTTTTGATATACATATTCATACTGTATTAAAACATGGTATATTACAAATATTAAAACACAAAATTCTTTATTCGACACATTTAATTTTTTTTATTATATCTTCTATAAATTTAAAGATATAGAAATATATTCATACGTAATATAACAAGTGATATGATTATCATCGATGATATTCTCGAGTGAAACCGAGCTGCAGATTTCACGAGTCCGAAGGACGAGTGGAAATGTGCTGCTCCGGTTTCACGAGCAATATCTTCGATCATTAATCATATCACGAGCTTATATTTAATGAGAGAATATAATGATTTTTTGCAATCTAACCTAACCTAACTTTTGATATACATATTCATACTGTATTAGAACATGGTACTTACGTGTTTTATTTAATATTTCGGAGTTTGAATTATTGTTATTATTTATTTTTATACTCAAAATTAACTGTCAATGACAAATCCCTTAGTAACGACTATAAATACGGTGTTTATTTCCTTGTTTTTTATCATCGCTGTGATAAACGCGTAGCTAGGGAGATTCTGAATGTTGATTGGCGGAAAACATGTCACGTGACTAAGGAATTATATTCTCTATAAAATAATCTGTTGTAATAAATCTCACAGCCTACTCACAGCTCAAACATCCCCATGGTAACTACTTGAGAAATTTAAATGTGTGTAATTTACAGATAAATATCACTAATGTCAGTGTAAAAATTTTTTGGGAACGATATTTAATATTTCTTATTGTATTATTAATTATATATTTAAAATTATAGGTATATTACATGAACCCTACAGAAATACCGCCAATTCCGTTAATGAATTGGAAAAACGAACACTTAGAAGAAATGGAGAAAACATGCTTATAGAATGAATTAAAAATTATAGAAAATACGTAAAAATAAAGATGAGGTGTAATTAGAATTTTTTGTGTGTACAAGAAATGTTAAATACAATACAATGGAAAGGGCTAGAGGTATTGTGATGCCCACAACAGATTTTTTAATTAACATTTGATCTATGTTACCCTCATTTAGTAAACAAGTTGTCTTTGCTACATGTATTTTGTTTTTTATTTACCTGATGAAGACAGCTGTTGAAACGTCGTAAAATATTAAAAAAATCCAGAACTAAACCCAAATATTGTTTCATTTTATTAAAACTTATAATAATATTCTTTTGTTTTAGTTGCCAACGAAATGCCAATAATAACCCGAGAACATTTCAACCGATGGTACTCCGTAAAAAGCTACTTCATCGCTGTAACAATAGCCGATCTACCTGTTCAATTCGCAGCCACCTGTATTTACGCGCTTATCACATTTTTCATGACGTCACAACCACAAGAAGTCTTCAGATTTTTTTTATTTTTGTTTATGTGTTTTGTGGTGTCGCTAGTAGCTCAAAATATAGGCCAATTAATAGGGGTAGGAATGAACCTTCAAAATGGAGTTATATTCGGGCCATTATTTATAATGCCTTTTGTGGCATTTAGTGGTTTTTTTGTTCATTTAAACCACGCGCCTACTTACCTTCAGTGGTTGTTTCATTTATCGTTTTTGAAATATGGATTTGAAGGAATAGTTCATGCTATTTTTGGCTATGATAGGGCGAAATTGGAATGTACTGATGTGTATTGTCATTTTATGTATCCAGATAAATTTATAGATCAAGTTGGCATGAAAGACGCAGAATATTGGTTCGACATGTGGTGTTTGTTTGGTTTTTATGTAGTTCTTAGATTAATGACATATTTCACACTATGGGTAAGAGTTAGTGCTAAAAGGTGAAACTAATACACGAGTATAGTGCCATTGGTGATAAATATATCCTACTAATTAATAATTAATTATGTAGGAATAAGAATCTATAATATAGACAACATGTGTGATCGTTTTGTGATATTACACAAACGCTATTTAGAAAATAGTAAATTTCATTCAATTTAAAGAAACATTCATTACTAACTCTTTTATAGCCAAAGGCCTTGTCTTCATAGAAATATAGACTTGTATATCGTATGTGATAGAATAAAATAAGGATGAATATAGTTAGTATATATTTTGTTCAGATTACATAAGGACCTACCTAAATTTATCATTTTAACAATAATCTACGGGAAAATATATGACAACAGACACGTGCTATTTTTTTTAGTTCAAACAGTAAATAATACAATATTTATGTTAGTATTATTTATAAAACTGAAGGTAAAGGAAACTGACAATATATTCAATTAATTACTATATTAAATTTTATTTTTTTAGTAAAATTATTTGCAAAGTGATATTTATTAAAGTACCACCTTTGAATATATAATACATATAAGAACGGCAACGCATATGGCCTAGCAAGATACTATATCTGTCTCTTTTTATTCACAAAATTATTATAGATAGCTAGTGACTCTGACTCCTACCACAAAACTATGAACTACGGTAAATCGCATTGCAGCATTGTATAATAATTCAAAAATATTGTTTTATAATAACCAGATAATATATTTTGAATCTTCAATGCACATGTATACTTGTTTTACAGTAGCAAACTTAAAAACCTTTATAAAATCTTATCTTGCTGTTATAGCTACGTGGCAACACTGTGCAACATCCACCTATTATGTATTTTTTGAACTAACTCAGAAATAATTCGTATACGGAGGAATAGATGGCACCGTCTCTCGAAATATTTAATCTAAATACATTACGTTGCCGTTCTTGTATTGTATTATATATTCAAAGGTACCACCTACAATTATATTAAAAACAAGAATAAATAAACTTCTGGATGATTGTTACTCCAATTCAACAAATTTTGATATGGTGTGTTAATAGAGTGTATGGAACTTGAATACAATGCTTATAATAAAATTTCTTAGGTTTAATAATAATTTATTTCCAAATAAACCATGTCTGCATGTGATAAATGTTTTCGTCTTTAATAATTCGCAAATAATTTTAATTAAAGTAATAAAATTGAGTATATTGTCAGTTACCTGTGCCCTCAGTTTTATAGGTAAAACTAACATAAATATTTTATTATTTACTGTTGAACCAAAAAAATTGGGACTTGTCTTTTGTCATATATTTGCCCGTAGATTATTGTTTAAATGAGAAATTTAGTTAATAAAGTATTTAAATCCAGTAAACTTTATTAATACATAAAATAAAAAATGCCCAAATATAGTCTTAACTATTATAACCTAAAAAAATATTTTTTATTGCTGTTAATATATTTATTTCAGAGGGTACGAATACATTTGGTGTGTATAGCCTCATAATGAAACTTGCGTGATTAAAACACTCGGCTCGTCTCGTTATTTAACTCACACGCGTTTCGTTATGAACACTAATCAAATTTGTACTATTAATTTTAGATTCTGTAATGGTTATGAAATTTGAACAAAATATATGGGAATGAACAAAAATATATACCAAATGTAAATCAGCGGTAGTAAAATATTTAAAAAGAAAATGTGTTTTCTTTAAGTTAAATGAATTTGACTATGCAACTTGAAAATTTGTGGAATTTAGTATTTTTACTGATAATTAGCGTTTTTGTTTATTGTCTCGGAGAATTTTAAAAGATCATACGCGTTCGTGTATTGTCTTAGAACGTGTCTATTTGCGTTCGTTTTTCATCTTGTACCTCTCGGAGAGGAACGCTTCGAGGGCCTTCAAACGCTATGGCAAATCTGTAGGGTCAGTATTGAAATCTTCTTCATAAAATCATTTATTTGCAAAAGATACTATTTCCGTACATTTATGTGAAATAGATATAATAATTTAATAGGTAACAGTTCATATCAAACATAAAATCGTAAAATAAAACACTGTTGTTCATTTTTATATTACAGAAATATTCTGAACAATCTATATCATCTGATGAAGATGAAGACAAATCTGACTATTCTTTCAGAGATAATAAACGAAAACGCCTGTTAATATTAAAATTTGACATTTTTTCACATATTTCGTCAACTTTATTCAAGAAACAGCAAAAATTAATTCAAAATATGGAATTAATATGTACCTATGTGAATTAAATTCACAATATTTTTGTAATTACAACATATATTATATCTTTATATATTATAAATTCGTAATATTTACAAAATTTGTATCGCTTTTATAAAATATCGGTTTTTACTATAAAACATCGTTGTAAATTTTTATTTTTATATTTATGAATAGGAATTTTACTGCAAAATAATTATTGTTATTGTGAATATAAATTTATAAAAAATATTGTTGATTTTTTTTGTTAAAATTCAAATATAATTTTAAATTTCAACTTATTATTACGAATATAATACAGTATTCCAAATTAATGATGACGAGACTATTCGTGTATAGGTGACACTCAAAATAACTTTTTTCTACAGTCTACATATAAAGTAGTCATTTGCGCTCTCTTTTGTCAACGCAAAATGTCACTTTGCCGCTCCAGCGCGACAAAGTAGGAAAAACGCTCGCTGTCCGAATTTCTAACTATACAATGTTGAGAAATGTCACTTGTCTACATTCTTAATGGAATCGTTTAGTCAGGAACTAATGGCACTATAGTGACACATTTACGATCTTTACAAATCAATCTGACATATAACTGCTCTGTCGGTATATTACATAACAAAAAAAAACGCTGCACTATTGTGAAAAAAATAGGGCATTCATTTACAAAAACGAAAGTATAAAATGTTTAGATTAAATTGAAGCAATAGGTCAAGAAGGATGGGACATATCGATAAATTAAAATTAAATATAAAAAAACGTTTTTTCTTTATATTAATCCTTATTAATTGAGTAGTAGTGTAAGTACAAAGTGTACATTTTATTATTTTTTGTTATGGTAGCGACTGTAGAAAATAGCTTGTGTGTGTTTCGAGCGCAAATGGACATTGTCGATTTCTCTCGCGTCGCGCGGCAACAACCTCTCAATTGATAATGATCAATTTATTATCACAGCCTACCTGATAAGGGTTACCAGTTTAATTCACCAAATATATAGGGTGCTAGTGACATTTGTCATTAAAAATAATCTATAGTACGTTACATGTACACTGGCTTGCAAAAAAATCGCGTACACCTTAAAAATCAAGTAACCGACTTTTTACCTTTTTTGAGGTATGTAAATACCATTTTTTAAAAATAGGTTAATATCAACTCAATAGAGTTGTCACTGTCATGTCATTATTTTAAGTATCGTGGAGCAAGTTCTTCATTGTGCTAAGTTACTACTAAATTACAAATATATTCTATAAAAATTAAAGAACAAACAATTATTTATTTTAAATGGATTATAAATAAGTAAAAATTATGACTGAAACAAATTATGGACGAAGTAACAGTAGTAATTTACCATCGCTCCATCAGTGGCCAGTACTTTATTTAATCTTTTAGGCATGGAGGAAATAAGATTTCTAAAATAATTTTCATCCTGACTCAAGGTTTCCCAGGTGTTGACCATGACCCTGGAAAAATTGTTGTAAAAGCATCGTCTCTTGCTGTTTCAAAAGGCTGTTCCCATAAATGATTTAAAAATGCTTCATCTTGATCATTGGTGGAAATATTGGGACGTCCGGAACCTTCTTTCCTTTTTATACTCTCTTCATTTTCCCACCTACTCCTCACCCTCATAACAGTATTTTTATTAATATTAAAATGTTCTGCTACTGATCTGATTGACCACCCCTCTTCTAACTTAGAAAGTATTACTACTTTCTCGTTTTCTGATAATTTTGACATCTTAATTGACATTAATGACACTGACAAGTTAACAATCGAGACCGACTCAATACAGCAAAAAACAGGTGTACGCGATTTTTTTGCAAGCCAGTGTACATTATACTGCGATACCTATAACTCTGTGCCGCACGCCGTGGCCGCCACCACAGTTGCCTATCGCTAGTATTATACAGATTAAAAGTTATTTTGAGTGGCTCGTTTTTCAATGTCACCCTGTATGTTGTGGTACATTCTCTAGTTACGAGGGTTAGTAAGGTGACATTACATAAACACTTTCCATGTTAAAAAATAATAATTTTCTGATAATAGACAAATAAAAAATAATTCTCAATGTTAATTTGGAAAACTGTATTTCTAAACAAATACCAAATATTCTTTATTATATGTTTTTCTTCTTCTGCATCATTAAGTTGTGATACTAACGTTCGCCTGTATTTAGAAAAGGACCAATGATTATTTACCTATATTATATTTATAAGATTTCGTTTGTCGTTGGATACAAGAGCATCTGTGATATATCATAGAGAAGAAACATCGTCGGAATCTCTAGGATGATGCATAAGTTCAAAAATATCGGTGCAGGCTATAAGATTTATTCATGATCATGGATGATATATTATAGAGTTAGATTATAAGCAGTCATACAAACTTACACATATGTTTGTGGAGTATAGATATAAGTTTTTATATAAAATATGTTACATAGCTTTATATATGTGTTTGTATAAGTCATATAGTTTAGTCAGTTTGTAATAAAATATTTTGCATATGGAAGAAATAAGTATATTTACCTTTTGTCAATATTTCCGTTGTAAGAAGTGGTATAATATAACATGCTTATATATTTCGGGATTAGAGAACAAAAACAAATATTATCATCGAAAATGACTAACTGTGAGCTCTATTTCAAAATGAACATAACATCCCATTTTTAATTAGTCGAAACAATGAAGGCTATTGAAAATTATGTATGTATTTGGTCGGTTTTATTTTACATTTATCGACTGGTGCTGCCACCTGGTGGCTGTTTTAAAAACTATACGTGTAAGGACCATCTTTAGTTAAGGAGGATATTGTCTTTGGTCTAAAAATACAATGATGAGTTTTTAGTGAATGAGCACGTTTTATGATCCCTATAATACGATTTTACCATTTTTACGATGATGTCTGTATGTATGTGTGTCTGTCTGTGTGTGTGTGTGTGTGTGTGTGTGTGTGTGTGTGACGAAAGTTTTGGCTCGCATAACTTCAATACCACGATTCCAAAAATTATATTTTTTTTCGTATTCCTCAAGTTTAAGTTAAAAAAAACAGCTGGTTTTCGTTATAATTGGTCAACCGGAAGTACCCTCATTTGAAGAATTTAAGTTTTTCTTGAAAAAATGCAGTTAAATATCATTTATTGATATTTAACGTTATTATAACTTGAAGAATTTATTATTCCCTATACAATTTGATTGCATTTTATACTTATACAGAGTTAAAGAATTACAAAGATATAAAATTGTATTTTTCCATAATGAGTAAGGTAGAAATACAAGGTTTCATACAGACATCATCGTAAAAATGGTAAAATCGTATTATATAGACTCAAAAATGTGCTTATTCACTAAAAACTTATTGAATTTTTTAATCAAAGACAATACCATCCTTACCTAAAGGCGACGGAAGGTAAAAAGTGAAATTTAAACATACGGCGCAGTAAACCTTCATGAAATATGATCAAATAATTTAAAACTAAATAATTAAAAAATAATAATTGCAGGAATGTGTGTGTATGTGTTTGTGGATCTTCTGGTCAAAGACTATCAACCGCAGAATTTTGAAACCTTGTATTTCGACTTTACTCTAATATGTAAAGAAGCCATTTGATTTTGGTAAGCCGAGAAACCGAAAATCGCACTTTACTAGAAGCTCAAAATAGTTTTTCTTCCAAAAATATCTTCAAATGTCATTTTTTCGTCATTATGTTATTATAAAAATTAAAGATGATTGAATTTTATACTGGCATGCATGAACAATTATTCTATATATTTTATAGATAAATTAATAAAACAATCTATTTTATAAATCCCAGACTCTTGTTTTAAAGATAAACACAATTTCTTGATTACACAGTTCATAAATTGAACAGTTATATGGAAAGGAACTTAATATACCTAGTTTCCATCATTAGTAAATACAGGTATGTATTTATTAAAAAAAATCATATTACCCATTGCTGGGTGTGCTAATCAGTACACAGATTTCGGTAATGATGACATATTTGTATCGTGCCTCATGGGCATTCATTTCTGGCATGGAGAGTGCCCCACAGGGGTCAATTTTGTACCATTTAAAATTCAAAATATTAGGCGTTGATAGGGATTGAATCCGATTCCCCAAATTCGCGCCCAGACACTCAGGCACGCGGCCACGAGACCCCATAGGTATATGTATTTAAATTAATAAAAATTAAATGGCGGGAGGTATTGTGTTGGTCACATCAGATAATATAACCAACAAATCTTACTATTTTAAAATTTAAATACATAAGTATGAAACAGATTAGCACATTCTGCATTTGGTAAGACGCCTCCATTATATATTTATTTATAATCTCATTATTCTATTTCTAAATAATAAAATATATCATCAACTGTATAATCTCTAGCCACCCACAAGTGAATATGTCATTTAAATTCTACAAAATCATCTTTGCACAAATAATGTTCTCTATTCTTTTTAATACTCTTACGCACAAGACAAAAAATAACAAAACAATCTTATATCTTGGAATTATAATCACTTCGAATTTATCATCACATATTCACATATTCACGTCTATATTCGGAGATGAATCGCTTGTGTCGCGAATCGTTGACAGAATAAAAACACATATGTTTACATTTTGTGTATGAGTGTGACGTCAAATACCAGCAGGGAATGATGTGACATCATTTTGATGCTTAATTCTTGACGTTATAATCGTCAGAGGATGTGAGATCATTGGCTTTTTGATTATTTTAACACTGGTTTAAACAGAGCACGTTGGTTTCAAGAATTATAATCAAATTGTTGGAATTTTATAAATAAATACATCATCATAGCTTTTACGTAATTAGTCGTTCTTAAATAATTCACGGATAATATGACCCAGTGAAATATATATGACCATATATTAAATATAATGATTTAAATGTTCTTTGAATTTTTTTTACAGGTGACTTTATTAGCTAACCTAACCAAACTAACGGGTACAAAGGGCTCTGGAGGATGAATCTATTTAAATATATCATAATATTGTTTATTAATATTGATTCATTAATTTTTACCTCCCGCTACCCTTGGTAAAGGAGATATTGGCCACATCCGATTTTTAATTTTGCTTTTCGTTATAATGTCACTTTCAATAATTATAAACGTAAAATATTATAATTTGTCTTCCACTGGACAACTAGATATGGATACAGTATGTTTCAAAATTAAACAACGAAACTTAATATGTAAATAAAAGACCTAAAAATAAGTGGACAAGTTCATGTAAGCAAATTCTTACAGCTGCTTCATTTTAGAGATATTTGTATTTGAATGAAGGAAGTTACCAACTGTATTTATTTTTATTTTTACACGTATTTTTGATTTTAAAAATAAAATTTTCATAAATCTCAATACTTTATTTTGTGGCCAGCATAATACCTATCGCCACTTCCCTTTTTGGTATAAGTATAGGGCGTGAGCAGTCATGTGACATTGTTGGCCTTGATGTCAGAATGATAATTAATAATTATGAACATAGATGTCAAATGTCAGAATTTTTCATTAAAAATTTCAAGATTTTCTAAATTCACGGATTCACCAGGAGTGTGGAATTTACTTGTCGAGGATAATAAATTACATGGAATTGGAAAATCACTAAATTTAGAATAAAAATATAATATTTGATATCTATGTACATAATTATTAGCTATTATTCTGACACGGGTCCCTATATTTGTTTGTCAAGGCCAACAAAGTGACATGACTGCTCGCGCCGTATTGTATTTAACATTTCTACACTCTATACCAAAAATTCTATTTACATCTATTCTTTATATTTAGATTTTTTAATTTTACATTCATTCTATGATAAATTTTGTCCTCTTTTAATTTATCGAAATATTTCCAATTCATTCTCGGGACTGACAGTATTTTTGAAGGATATATGTAATAAACTAATAATTTTAAACATTTAACTATTAATACATTAAGAAATAATATAATGAATGTACTTCCCAGAAATAATCTTCAGTAATGTCTCTGGATTTTTGACACTGACATTTATCTGTCAGTTACAAACTTTTTCATTTTTCAATTGGTTTCCGTGACATTATTTGTACTTTGAGATTTATTACAACAGATTATTATATAACTTATATTTCTTTATCTCTAAATCTATAAAAGATATAATAAAATATTTATATGTATCAGATAGAGAATTTACTCTTCTTTAATACTAGCTGGAACAAAAATTTTCAAAAATAATATTTAGAATATTTTTTTAAGAAACTGCTACTTCCGATTGTTCAATTATTACCAAAACCTTTTCAGCTCTTCCCAGTAATTTCTGATTGAGAAATACATAGTTAAACAGATATTAAGTATTATAGTTTTTGAGAAATCGTCTTTCCAACATCTCCACATACACACACACATATATCCGCACACAGTTTTCTATCATCTTTAAATTTAGTCAGGAAAAAAATGTTTTCCACTATTTTATCAACTCGCAGAAATAAGTGATAAAACTTTTTTTTATTCACCATAAATATCTGGTTAATAATGATACCCCGAATTAATGGATAAATTTATTGGTGTTATACATAGATAGAAAATTAATAAAAAAATCAGTCGTACAACATTTATTTATCCTTAGAAAAAATGTAAAAATAATTTCTGAGATTTGGAGTAATTGTTAACAGCTCACCGTATTGTTTAACGACGTGAAAATATTCTATTATAGTCAAGGTTTTATATGTTTATTTGACATAATTTTTATAACGCATAAATATAAGTAAAACATTGTACATTTTTGTTTTTATAAAACAATATTTTGGAGAAATTCCATTGCAATATCAATCTTTAATCATTATTACTCATATTCAGGAAACCTCAATAAATTTATTCTCATTCTATTTTTAACCGAACTGCATATTTTATCTGATAAAAATAAAAAAAGTATCTAAGTATTTACCGAGTTCATATGTTCATAACCTTTGATTGAGTTTAGAATTTCACAAATTCCAATGTGAACAGACGAGGTCGTGGTTAGTAATATTATTTAATAGGAAACTGAGTAAACATTGCGGGAAACATTGATTCACAATACAATATAATTGGCATTGATGCTACACTTTGTAATCTGCATTTATTTTAGGGCTAGTGATTCAAAATAGTTCAACATAAAATGATACAGTGATACAAATAATGAAGTATCAGCATTCGAGTTCTGGGAAAGTAGTTATAGTTTAAAGGAAATCAACCACCTACATATTTTAAATAATGCATTTTATACTTGAAAATGTATTCGTATTAATATAAGTATTGCACATGCTATTTTTACCTCTCGCTAAGAGAGGTATTGGATTCATGCTAAAAATCGCATATTCAGATTTTAATGAATAAACACGTTTTAAGGTCCCTACAATCCGATTTTAAACATTTTTACGATGATGTCTGTGTGTGTGTGTGTGTGTGTGTGTGTGTGTGTGTGTGTGTGTGTGTGTGTGTGTGTGTATGTGTGTGGGACATTGGAAGGACGATTACTCAAAAACTATAAGACTTTATATTTGTTTAACTACGTATTTCCCAATCGGACATTCATGGGAAGAGCTGAAAAGGTTTTGGTAACTATTGGACTACCAGAAGTACGAGATTCTTAAAAAAAAATCTTCTGATAGTATATTGTGTTATTAGGAGTAAAAATGAGATTTTGTGTGACGAGCGTGGTAGTTTAAACGACGAGCGAAGCGAGTCGGATAAAAATGCACGCGAGGCACACAAAGACACTTTTACTCCGAATGACACATTATATTTTTTCTTCAAACGTAGATATTTAAAGAAAAATATCTACTACTGACGTTACATTTTACGTAAATTACGTTTGCGACACGTTTGCGATTTCAATTGCCCTGTAGCTATGGATACTTATTTGGTCCCTTTTGATTATAAACATTGAAATGAATTTTTTCACGTTTTGACGTTTAAATAAAAACTGTGCAATTTTATATCCTCCTCGTGTGCAATTATGTCGGAATTTGAAGGATTATAATGTAATGTAAGTCGCCTGAAGTTCAATTAGATGGAAATCTAACAGTGTGGCTGAAAGATATGTCCACGAATCACTGCAAATCAATATAATCTTTTCTTATCACTTTAATTTTAAGTATTCTTATGCTCATTACCGTCCCTGTAATTGTAATATGTAAGTCTGCTATTCTTTAATAATGTTATTTCCTCAAAAGTAAACTCTGTTTATATTTCAATTCACAGGTTATATATTTAAATTTGACAGCTATGAATCGTATTTAGTAACTTTATTCTTAGGTTACCTATCGTGTTATAGTGATATTTAGGGCGATATTACAGGTTTCTTTTATTGAGACTACTTCTTATTCGTTGATTCTGTATAGTTTCTATGGATATTTATTTATTTTATTTCTACGCCGCCGGCGGCGTAGAAAATTAGCTATTTCTACTCCGGCGGCGTAGAAATTAAACTTCTACCTTGTGAATCAAGTCACAAAAGATGCTACTTTTATGACGTTTGAAGAAAAATATTATTTTTTTATTATATCTCGTATAGGTTTGGAGATATAGTATATAATAATATAGAATAATCTATTGTAATAAATCTCGTTGCCCAAAAAACAGTTGAGATATTTATATGTTTGTAATTGGCAGATAAATGCAAAATGTCATTGTCAAAAATCAGATTTTTCTGGGAGGTACAAGTATATTTAATATATATTACTGTATTATTAATTAAATATGTATTTGAATTATAGGTATGTTAATATTAAGAAATACCGCTAATACTTTTGAACATATTAGAGTAGTAGGACAAAATTTCTCATATAACGAAAGAATAAATACAATTACAATTATTCATTCGTTACTTATACGGCGCGAGCGTTAACCAGGTGTTACCTCACGAGCACTTATTTCTGGCATGGAGAGTGCACCATAGGGGTAATTTTTGTGTCATTTAAAATTCGAAATATTTAGCGTAGGTCGGAATCGAACCTGGTATTTAAATTTAATTTTAAGTATTTACATGAATAAAAATTTAATTAAACGGGATGTATTGTGTTGGCCACATCAGATTTTTTATTACAAGTTTGTTAATAAAAATTGTTTGCATTATAATTAATGTTTTACGGCCGTGCGCAGTTTGTAATATTAAATAAACTTTTTAAATTATATTTTCAATCCATTGAATTTATTAAAAGTGCAAGTCAATCAAAATTGTTTTGAAAAACATCTGACAATAAGTGTATATAAGTATAACAATTGTTATTGCAATCAAGTTACAATGACGTGATAAAATAAAAAAATAATTAATAGAAACTGTGTGGGTATCGTTTCAATTTTACATTAATATTTTTACCTTCCGTCACCTATAGGTAAGGAAGGTATTGTCTTTGGTCAAAAAAATCGGTGGTGAGTTTCCATTGAATAAGCACGTTTTAGGGTCTTTACAATACGATTTTACTATTTTTACGATGATGTCTGTATGTGTGTTCGTATGTGCGTGTGTGTGTGTGTGTGTGTATGTGTGTATGTGTGTGTGTGTGTATGTGACCGTTTTTTCCTGCACGATATCTCCAATACTAAAATTCCAAAAATTACAATTCTTGCGTATTCCTCTTCCTTACAACCATATGCAGACTTGATTAGATTTTGGTTATAATTGGTCAACCGGAAGTACCCTCATTTGAAGATTTTAACAGTTTTTCTTGAAAAACTCAGTTAAATGTTATTATAACTTAAAGAATATATTATTGTCTATACGATTTGATTGCATTTTATATTTCATATTTAACAGATATAGGATTAAAGAATAATAAAGATAAAAAAATTCATATAAATTTCATAATTCAGCCAGCTATGCTAACTTAACCATGGAAACTGCTAATTCAAATTGACAGATGTCAGTATCAATAAAATGTAAATCAATGACAGAATAAGGGAAGTAACTCTAGTGTTAGAAGTTTCTGGATATAAGAAAGACGATTACATTGGTTTGAACATGTCATGAGAAGCGATGAATATATTAATAGAAGGTGGAAGAAACATAGGAAGACCAAATATAAGATGAAAAGATTGTATTGCAGAAG
Source organism: Harpalus rufipes (assembly GCA_951394225.1). NCBI lineage: Eukaryota > Metazoa > Arthropoda > Insecta > Coleoptera > Carabidae > Harpalus > Harpalus rufipes. The sequence goes on from OX596274.1 coordinate 86,474,302, forward strand.
ACTTGAGAGAAAAGGAACTGAATGAGAAAGACACGCAAAACAAAAATGAGTGGAAGAAGAAAATAAAAAATAGCGACCCCCTAACGAATGGGAAAAACTAAAGAAGAAGAAGTAGATGTCAGTGTCAAGTGCAATTTGCATAGTTTGTTTATGAAATAACTTTACTGGAAATATAGCATCTTTTGCAAAAAAAAATATGTATAGGGCGCGTGCCTTTGGCAAGCAGATATGGGAACCCGTATCAAAATGACAGCAATTAATTATGTCCATAACTGACAAGTGTCATAATTTTTCATTCAAAATTTCATGATTTTCTTATTTCATGTGGTTTGTTTGTTATCAGGAGAATGGAATTCAGTTTCCGAGAAAGGGAATCATAAAATACCAAAAAATTAGAATCTTTTAGAAGAAAATTTATGTATGGAATTTGTACATAATACACAGGATTGACGGAAGGTATTGTGCTGGCCACAACAGATTTTTTTATTATAAATTTGTACGAATCGCGAATATGGAATTTATTAAAAATTAAAAAAAGTGTATTGCATAATTTATTTTCATGTGTCCATGTTCCAATTTAATTCAATTTATTACCAATAATATTTTTTGCTCAAAATTTGCAAGATTAATTTAAATTTATATATTTTTATTAGTAACATTTACTTGACAATTAGGCCCTAGGCGTTTAACATGGCAAAACAGTATGTATTGCTATTGCGACGACATGTTTACAAATTCCAGTGTTTCCATAGTTGCACGTACAAGCCATATCTGTTAATGCGGCGCCAGAATTTATTAAATTTCCTGTTGTTTCAGATTTCAGGTGGATGTTTATAAATTGCGTTGGTTTATATTTTTAATAAAAACGGAAGTATTTTACTTTAATCTTCCGGTTGCGCTTTGCCGCAAGTACTTATAATCCTGAATTTAAAATGTACTTTAATTAAATTAAGAACTAATTAATAATATTAAACAAAAACAATATAAAATCATTCAATTCAATATTTTTACTGATTTTACATGAAGTTTTAAAAATGGTTTTAGATTTCGGTCAAAATTATGTGAAACTGTTTACATGCAATTTTCAAAACAAGTCTACAGATTAGTTAGGATGGATTTAAATAAAAATCTGTTGTGGCCAGTACAATACCTCTCGCCATTTTCATTTTATGTTGCATAGGGTGCAAGCAGTTATGTGACTTTGTTAGCCTTGGCAAGCAGATATGGGGGCATAGTTTTCATTCAAAACATTTTGATTTTCCAAATCCATATGGATTATTTTCCTCGCCAAGTATATTGCATACTATTGATGACAAAATGAATCATATGCAAAATTATTGTTAGATTAATAAACATTAGAAAAAATATCATTTGGTTAAATAATTCAGGGGAACAGGGTACCTAATACCAGTAAAACGTTGAAAATTTATATCTTGGCGGCTATTATTGGCCCAAAGTTATTCTGAAAAGTTACGGACAAAATGAATCATATGCAAAATTATTGTTAGATTAATAAACATTAGAAAAAATATCATTTGGTTAAATAATTCAGGGGTACCTAATAACAGTAAAACGTTGAAAATTTATATCTTGGCGGCTATTATTGGCCCAAAGTTATTCTGAAAAGTTACGGACAAAATGAATCATATGCAAAATTATTGTTAGATTAATAAACATTAGAAAAAATATCATTTGGTTAAATAATTCAGGGGAACAGGGTACCTAATAACAGTAAAACGTTGAAAATTTATATCTTGGCGGCTATTATTGGCCCAAAGTTATTCTGAAAAGGTTACGGACAAAATGAATCATATGCAAAATTATTGTTAGATTAATAAACATTAGAAAAAATATCATTTGGTTAAATAATTCAGGGGAACAGGGTACCTAATAACAGTAAAACGTTGAAAATTTATATCTTGGCGGCTATTACTGGTCCAAAGTTATTCTGAAAAGTTTACGGACAAAATGAATCATATGCAAAATTATTGATAGATTAATAAACATTAGAAAAAATATCATTTGGTTAAATAATTCAGGGGAACAGGGTACCTAATAATAGTAAAACGTTGCAAATTTATATCTTGGCGGCTATTACTGGTCCAAAGTTATTCTGAAAAGGTTACGGACAAAATGAATCATATGCAAAATTATTGTTAGATTAATAAACATTAGAAAAAATATCATTTGGTTAAATAATTCAGGGGAACAGGGTACCTAATAACAGTAAAACGTTGAAAATTTATATCTTGGCGGCTATTATTGGTCCAAAGTTATTCTGAAAAGGTTACGGACAAAATGAATCATATGCAAAATTAATGTTAGATTAATAAACATTAGAAAAAATATCATTTGGTTAAATAATTCAGGGGAACAGGGTACCTAATAACAGTAAAACGTTGAAAATTTATATCTTGGCGGCTATTACTGGTCCAAAGTTATTCTGAAAAGGTTACGGACAAAATGAATCATATGCAAAATTATTGTTAGATTAATAAACATTAGAAAAAATATCATTTGGTTAAATATTTCAGGGGAACAGGGTACCTAATAACAGTAAAACGTTGAAAATTTATATCTTGGCGGCTATTACTGGTCCAAAGTTATTCTGAAAAGGTTACGGACAAAATGAATCATATGCAAAATTATTGTTAGATTAATAAACATTAGAAAAAAGATCATTTGGTTAAATAATTCAGAGGAACAGGGTACCTAATAACAGTAAAACGTTGAAAATTTATATCTTGGCGGCTATTATTGGCCCAAAGTTATTCTGAAAAGGTTACGGACAAAATGAATCATATGCAAAATTATTGTTAGATTAATAAACATTAGAAAAAATATCATTTGGTTAAATAATTCAGTGGAACAGGGTACCTAATAACAGTAAAACTTTGAAAATTTATATCTTGGCGGCTATTATTGGCCCAAAGTTATTCTGAAAAGTTTACGGACAAAATTAATCATATGCAAAATTATTGTTAGATTAATAAACATTAGAAAAAATATCATTTGGTTAAATAATTCAGAGGAACAGGGTACCTAATAACAGTAAAACGTTGAAAATTTATATCTTGGCGGCTATTATTGGCCCAAAGTTATTCTGAAAAGTTACGGACAAAATGAATCATATGCAAAATTATTGTTAGATTAATAAACATTAGAAAAAATATCATTTGGTTAAATAATTCAGGGGAACAGGGTACCTAATAACAGTAAAACGTTGAAATTTATATCTTGGCGGCTATTATTGGCCCAAAGTTATTTTGAAAAGTTACGGACAAAATGAATCATATGCAAAATTATTGTTAGATTAATAAACATTAGAAAAAATATCATTTGGTTAAATAATTCAGGGGAACAGGGTACCTAATAACAGTAAAACGTTGAAAATTTATATCTTGGCGGCTATTACTGGTCCAAAGTTGTTCTGAAAAGGTTACGGACAAAATGAATCATATGCAAAATTATTGTTAGATTAACAGACATTAGAAAAAAGATCATTTGGTTAAATTATTCAGGGGAACAGGGTACCTAATAACAGTAAAACGTTGAAAATTTATATCTTGGCGGCTATTATTGGCCCAAAGTTATTCTGAAAAGTTACGGACAAAATGAATCATATGCAAAATTATTGTTAGATTAATAAACATTAGAAAAAATATCATTTGGTTAAATAATTCAGGGGAACAGGGTACCTAATAACAGTAAAACGTTGAAATTTATATCTTGGCGGCTATTATTGGCCCAAAGTTATTCTGAAAAGTTACGGACAAAATGAATCATATGCAAAATTATTGTTAGATTAATAAACATTAGAAAAAATATCATTTGGTTAAATAATTCAGGGGAACAGGGTACCTAATAACAGTAAAACGTTGAAAATTTATATCTTGGCGGCTATTACTGGTCCAAAGTTGTTCTGAAAAGGTTACGGACAAAATGAATCATATGCAAAATTATTGTTAGATTAACAGACATTAGAAAAAAGATCATTTGGTTAAATTATTCAGGGGAACAGGGTACCTAATAACAGTAAAACGTTGAAAATTTATATCTTGGCGGCTATTATTGGCCCAAAGTTATTCTGAAAAGGTTACGGACAAAATGAATCATATGCAAAATTATTGTTAGATTAATAAACATTAGAAAAAATATCATTTGGTTAAATAATTCAGGGGAACAGGGTACCTAATAACAGTAAAACGTTGAAAATTTATATCTTGGCGGCTATTATTGGCCCAAAGTTATTCTGAAAAGGTTACGGACAAAATGAATCATATGCAAAATTATTGTTAGATTAATAAACATTAGAAAAAATATCATTTGGTTAAATAATTCAGGGGAACATAATACAATAATATATATTAAATGTGTTCGTACTTCCCAGAAAAATCTGATTTTTGACAATGACTTTTTGCGTGTATCTGTCAATTACAAACATTTAAATTTATCAAGTGTTTGTGGGCAACGAGTTTTATTACAACAGATTATTCTATATTATTATATACAGTATTTACAAACCTATCTGAGATATAATAAAAAAGTTAAATGTGTCAGCTTTAAAATTTAATTTTCTTTGATATTAAAAAAAATTCAAAAAATAATATTTAGAAGATTATTTTTCAAGAATCTTCTACTTCCGGTTGTCTAATTGGTACCAAAACCTTTTCAGATCCATGAACGTCCGATTGGGGTATACGTTGTTAAACAAATATAAAGTCCTATAGTTTTTGAGTAATCGTCCTTCCAATATTCCATATACACACATACAGTAAAAATTTTGAAAGATATCCGATCAAGGTTGTTTACGAATTGTATGAATTCAGATTTTTGCTCCGCCCATCATGACAAATTCAGTAGTCTCGTTTGCTTATTTTTTATGAGAGTACTTAAGATACTACTGTTATTTTATTATTATAAAAATATATGTTACAGTAAAAGCACCCGAAATACAAAAATAAGTCAACTGGTAAGTTTATAAGCAAATGTAAAACCAAATATATTACAAATGAGATAATGACACAATGTCAGTGTCAGTGACTCTAACAAAAAGTAACGTACGGCTATGAATTCAGGTAATGTATCTGAATTAATACGTAAACTTACGTTACAGCGAAAGTATTATCAACAACGAGCATCGTTTATAAATGGAATGTCCTAACTTAGTCGAAACAATATGATTTTTTGAAAGACAAGCGTGTTATATCCATCCTTATCGCACATGCTTAAAGCCTTTGCAAAAGAAAGAGATAAATATATACCTATTTGTTAATTCGTTCGTGATACAGGTGACCTTGATCGGACATCTTTCAAAATTTTTACTGTAGATACACACGCACACACACACACACACACACACACACACACACATACACACAGGCATCATCGTAAAAATGTTAAAATCGTATTGAAGGGTTCTTAAAACGTGCTTAATCATTAAAATCTGGATATGCAATTTTTAGCATTAATCCAATACCTCTCTTAGCGAGAGGTAAAAAGGTCGGATATGGTTTCGTAAGTATTTTATTTAGTGTGACATGGTTATTATAACAAAAATATTAACAAAAGAAATTTAAAATATTTGTATTTACGGTACAAAACGTGTTAATTTATATATTATATAGAAAGGTATTTCCTTCTATGGTGCAATTTCTGTTATTATTTTACAGTTTATATAATAACAACAACAAAACGTTTTTGTTGCGTTGACGCAGAATCCTAATTGATTTCAATGCATAGAAAGTTCAGTGCATTATTGCCTGTCACTTGTCACGTAAACCAGCCAAGCAAAACAAAAAACAAAACAGGGAAACAATACAGCGCAAAACAATATGTTTGATTATACCGTAGTGCTTGATATTCTCCACGGGACTGCTGTACTTGTGACGTAATCCTGGATCCGCCTAAACGGTGTCAAGACTATCACAAGGACCATGAGAAACAGAGGATATTTTTTTGCATGTGCAATTATGGTGCACTTCCAACAATAACTATGCATGTCTATTTGGGTATTTTAAACAAATTTAGCCTTTATGGATATCTGTATGTGATGTTAAATTGAGATGGTTTGGGCATGTGGAGAGAATGGCGAGTGAACGGCTTGTTAAGCGTATATGTCTTGGTGAAGTTGAGGGTTTTTGATTGCATGGCCCACCAGTGTGTAAGTGGATGGATGTGGTTGGTAGGGTGCTTGAAGAGAGAGAGTTTCCAAGTATGAAGAGAAGAAAAGCATGTATGAATGCGATTATGAGTGTGGCCGAGGCGAAAGAAGTCTGCTTAAATAGAATGTGTGGCGAAGGATGATTGTTTCCTAACTATTATTGTGATCCGGATGTGGTATTTCGCTACCGAAAATCGGTCACTTTAATATGTTTAAGAGTAAGGATTATGAGTGTGGCCGAGGCGAAAGAAGTATGCTTAGATAGGAATGTGTGGCGAAGGATGATTGTTTCCTAACTGTTATTGTGATCCGGATGCGGTATTTCGCTACCGAAAATCGGTCACTTTAATATGTTTAAGAGTAAGGATTATGAGTGTGGCCGAGGCGAAAGAAGTATGCTTAGATAGGAATATGTGGCGAAGGATGATTGTTTTCTAACTATTATTGTGATCCGGATGCGGTATTTCGGTACCGAAAATCGGTCACTTTAATATGTTTAAGAGTAAGGATTATGTATGTGGCCGAGGCGAAAGAAGTATGCTTAGATAGGAATGTGTGGCGAAGGATGATTGTTTCCTAACTATTATTGTGATCCGGATGCGGTATTTCGCTACCGAAAATCGGTAACTTTAATATGTTTAAGAGTAAGGATTTATTGTATGATGTTGATGTTGTTCTTATTGTTATCGGGTTTGTGTGAACCCACTAAGTGGGACACGCGTGATTTTATGTATGTATGTATGCATGTTAAATTTGTTTATAAATACAATACTGTCTAAAAATATGGCTACACATTTTGATTTGCAAAAATCAGTTGAAGAGCTTCTGGGCAAAACAACCATAGTTCATTTTTACCTTCCGTCACCTTTAGATAAGGAAGGTATTGTCTTTGGACAAAAAATTCAATAAATAATTTTTAGTGAATAAGCATGTTTTAGGATCCATATCTTACCATTTTTACGACGATGTCTGTATGTATGTATGTATGTATGTATATGTGTGTGTGACGAAAGTTCCTGACTGCATAACTTAAATACCTTGTTTCCTAAAATTATATTTTTTTCTTAGTTTACTTCCGCAAGAAGAGATGATTAGATTTTGGTTATAGTTGGTCAACTGGAAGTACCCTCATTTGAAGATTTTAACAGTTTTACTTGAAAAAAACTCTGTTAAATATCATTTATTGACAATTAACGTTATTATAACTTAAAGAATATATTATTCTTTAAACGATTTGATTGCATTTTATACTTCAGGTAATTCAAATTGATAGATGTATCAATGAAAAGTAAATGAATGTTGAGATAGATGTTTGGGAAAGACCCGAAAAGATACGGTAAAAAATGAAAGAATAAGGGAAATAACTCTAATGTACGAAGTTTCCAGAAAGATACAAGAGAGATGATTACATTGGTTTGAACATGTCATGAGGAGAGATGAAGAATATATTGGAATAAGAATGAATAGCTTAGAATAGAAGGTAGAAGAAACAGAGGAAGACCAAAAATACGATGGAAGGACTGTATTGGAGAAAATGAACTGAATAAGAACGACACGCAAAAAAATTAGTGGAAAAGCTAAAGAAGAAGAAAAAGATGTCAGTGTCAAGTGCAATTTGCGTAGTTTGTTTAAGAAATAATTTTACTGGAAATTTAGAATCTTTTGCAAGATAATTTATGTATGGAATTTATACATAATACAAAGGACTGACGGGAGGTATTGTGCTGGCCACATCAGATCGAGAGGGATAGTGGTTCTCAAACTATACCATAAGGTTATATTTTTCAAATGAGATGTATATATTTTTTAGGCCCAATCGATAGAGTATTTTTTTTCTGAACTTAACCATGTAATCATTTTATATCCTTACCATAACAAAAATATTGAGAAAAATTTAATTATAATTTAAATAAATTTTATTTTTAATTATTTTTCAGTAGGTTATGTATGTATGCCCAGATTTTTGGACGGTATGTACTGTAGTAAGATGTATTAGACGTTCTATAAAAAAAAAGTGTGAAATTTATAATCAGTGTGTTTTTCATTGATGGAAATGACTAAATGATTGGCAAATCGAATACCGTACGAGTAACGGATAAATTCTTTCCTTATAAGTTTAGACAGAAAGTATGAGTATACATAGAATGTACTTGGTCTAAAGTGCATATAATTGATAATAATACGTAATGCTTACCTTCCTACAATTCGGTGTAAGGTAGTTAATTATAATTATAATAAAAAGAATATTCTGTATCTAATAATAAAAAAATATATATGATCCTATTTAAAATAACAAAGTTGGTCCCCCCAGTTCGAAAACCACTAGTTCTCGAGAATGCAGCTGTGGGCAAAATAAAATAAACAGCCTGTATATATTCAACAATAATTAGTTAATAGTTTTGCCACCCAAATTACAATGTGATGTTATTAACAAAATAACATTGGGTTTAAATAATTTTTAATAACAAAATTTGCAATATTTTATGTTTTACAGCCATGCAACTGCCAAGGGCATATGAACTTTGCAATAGTAAATTAAATTTAGATTAATATGAAAAATAATAAACAATTTATTTTCAATATAAAAATTGTTATCAAACATTGGTTGTATACAATACCGTTACCGAGTATTTTTGAATTATTATATTACCAATCTAATGAATTAAAAAAAAAAAATCTGATGTGGCCAGCACATAACCTCTCGCCGTATATTTTACCTGGCTGTATGCATAAAGCAAAGATTATTTTTATAAATACAAATAATATATTCATATAAATCTATGACGTATAAACTACTTTATTATTCAATAATAGCATGTCTCAACATGAAGATATTTTACCATAAATTATGTTACAATAAATTACAAAGTAGAGTTTACCATATATAAATATTAGGCTGGTAACAGCAATTTTCAATTCGAACAACTTTGTTTACTTTCTCTTCATATTCTTCTAGTAAAAACATTAATTTTGGGCGGTCTAAAATGTATATATCTGGATTGTGCATCTATTCTTATATATCTTCTTTTACATTTTATTTTTTCATACTTGTTACATCTAAATAACCTTAATTCCCTTTAATAAAGTGACGGATAGATTGCACTCCGATTTTGTCAATATTTACAACTTACTTGAGAAGAATTTGATAGCTTTTTCGCAATTCAAAGTTACTCTAGTCTACAGTACTGGTGTACATTGTCCCATAATGTTTGAAACAAATTTAAGTCCTTCAACCTATACTTGTCATCTCCATAATAGTCACAGATCAAGAACTAAGGGATTCTCCAAGTACATTTTGAATTCATTACTCATTATTTCTGACACTGACATTTATCTGTCAGTTACAAATAATTTAAATTATCAACTATTTTTCATGGCATTCTTTCGGCTGTCAAATTTATTACAACAGATTATTTTATATATTATACTTCTTTTATCTCTAAATCTATGGAATATATAATAAAATATTTAAATGTATCAGATAGAGAATTTAATTTTCTTTAATATTACCACGAAAAATTTTCAAAAAATAATATTTAGAAGATTTTTTTTCAAGAATCTTCTACTTCCGGTTGTCCAATTGTTACCAAAACCTTTTCAGATCTTCCCATGAATGTCCGATTGGGAAATACGTTGTTAAACAAATTTTAAGTCTTATAGTTTTTGAGTAACCGTCCTTCCAACATCCCACACACACACATACACACACACACACACACACACACACATCCACAAACACACACACACAGACATCATCGTAAAAATGTTAAAATCGGATTGTAGAGACCTTAAAACGTGCTTATTCAATAAAATCTGGATATGCGATTTTTAGCATGAATGCAATACCTCTCTTAGCGAGAGGTAAAAATTATATAGGAAATTATATAGGTTTTTCAAAATTATAGAAAATCGTACGAATGTTGTTTTAGTAAAAATATTTCAATTATTAAAGGGTTAATTTATAGATATGCACAGGAAAAATATTCTAATATAAGAATATCAAGCAGTTTATACATTAATGTTTGAAAGTGCTATAATTTATTTCAACAATATAACTTGTGCACAAAGTTAGTAATTATTCATGCGAAATATCGTTTCAAACAATTTTTAATCAGGAAATTATTGTATTAATAAAAATTGTTTACAATATTAATAGTGATTTATGGCCGCTCTATTCAGGTCTTATGCAGTTTCCAATATTTAATAAACTTTTGTATAGAAAAACAATTTATTTTAATATAAAAATTGTTATTACTTATCGTTTGCAACATTATCGACTATTTTTAATTATTATGGTTTCAATTCATTAAATTTATTGAAAAAAAAAGTTAAGGCCAGCACAATACCTCTCGCCACTTCTGTTTTTGGTTACATAACTATAGGGCGCGAGCAGTCATGTGACATTGTTGGCCTTGACAAGCAAATATGGACCCGTGTTAGAATGACAATTATAATTATATATATAGATGTCAAATGTCAGAATTTTACATTAAAAATTCAAGATTTTCTAAATTCAAGTAGTTAATTTGTCACCAGGTGTGTGGAATTTACTTGTCGAGGAAAATAAACCACATGGAATTGAAAAATCACTAAATTTAAAATTATGATTCTAAATTTGCAGTAAAATCATGTCATAAACAAACTATGCAAATGGCACTTGACACGGACATCTTCTTCTTATTTAGCTTTTCTCATTCGTTAGGGGTCGCTATTTTTATTTTCTTCTTCCATTCATTTCTGTTTTGAGGGTCGTCCTTATTGAGTTGCTTTTTTCTGAAGCCTTCCGCAATACAGTCCTTCCATCTTAACCTCATGACAAGTTAAAACCAATGTAATCGTTTTTTCTAGAAACTTTTAATACTCGAGTTATTTCCCTTATTCTTTCATTGCTTCCGTATCTTTCCGTGTCTTCCCCAAAATCCATCTCAATATCCTCATCTCTGCCACATTAATTTTCTTTTGATTGACACTGACATCTGTCCACCTTCTGTCATAATTTTCTTAATATAGTAGCTGTTTCCTTGGTTATAGCATAGCTGGCTGATTTATGAAATTTAATTTCTTTAACTCTATATCCACTGAATATGAAGAATAAAATGCAGTTAAATTGTATGGATAATAGAATAATCTATAATATTTACAATAACATTAAATGTGTAAATAATATACGAGTATAACAATGTTTTTCCGAGAAAAACTGTTAAAATCCTCAAATGAGGGTACTTCCGGTTGACCAATTATAACCAAAATCTAATCAAGGCTGTATATGGATGTAAGGAAGAGGAATACAAAACCGCAGTCACACATGCGCACACCCACACACACACACACACACACACACACGCGCATACAGACATCATCGTAAAAATAGTAAAATCGTATTGTAGAGACCCTAAAACGTGCTTATTCATTGAAAACTCACCACTGATTTTTTTGACCAAAGACAATACGTTCCTTACCTAGGTAAAAAGACTGCATATCCGTCAAATTTAAAATGTTAATAGTAATTGGCCAAGACCGGATTTGAATATGTTTATTTATTTCTTTCTTACTATATATGACTATTTACAACTATTAGAACCTTATAGCTACAATCATAATTCGCAACAGATTACTAATTACAATATTTTATATTCATACCATAATAGCAACGCGAAAGAATCTTATGTTGGAAAAACCAAGAGGTAGGTGTAAACATACTATAGTATCCGGCTTAATCAAGACGGCAGGGTTCAATGTAAATAAATTTGGGATTTCTGCTTCCCTCAAAAATGCGTGGCATCTTAACGTTGCGGTCTTGCAAAAATATTTTATTTTCTATAAAAAAAACAAAGAATGTTTTAGAGGAAAGTAAATATTTATGTCTACTCACGTTTCTTGAAATTTGCCAATAAGAATTTTTTCAAGTTATTTAATAAAACCAATTTTAAAATAATAATTGATTCAATGGAATTGCATGAGTGAGTGTATATCTGACCGGTTGTGGTTTTGACAGCCTAGGTTCGAATTCGACCGACATCAAACTTGAAAATTAATAGTAAATTTAAAATAGTGGTGCTCTTTCCATGACAGTTTCGAAAGTGAGTGAGGGGACGCCTGGTAATTAGTTTATTTCTGGTCTGAAGGATTAATGAGAATTAATTTATTATTTATTGAATATATAACATTGATCAATTTTTTTTTATATTTTTACCTCTCGCTAAGAGAGATATTGGATTCATGCTAAAAATCGCATATCCAGATTTTATTGAATAAGCACGTTTTAAGGTCCATACAATCCGATTTTAACATTTTTACGATGATGTCTGTGTGTGTGTGTGTGTATGTGTGTGTGTGTGTATGTGTGTGTGTGTGTGTGTGTGTATGTGGGATGTTGGAAGGACGGTTACTCAAAAACTATAAGACTTAAAATTTGTTTAACAACGTATTTCCCAATCGGACATTCATGGGAAGATCTGAAAAGGTTTTGGTAACAATTGGACAACCGGAAGTAGAAGATTCTTGAAAAAATATCTTCTAAATAATATTTTTTGAAATTTGGTAATATTAAAGAAAATTAAATTTTCTATCTGATACATTTAAATATTTTATTATATATTATATAGATTTAGAGATAAAAGAAATATAATATATAAAATAATCTGTTGTAATAAATTTTACAGCCGAAAGAATGCCATGAAAAATAGTTGATAATTTAAATTATTTGTAACTGACAGATAAATGTCAGTGTCAGAAATAATGAGTAATGAAAGAAAAATGTACTTGGAGAATCCCTTAGTTCTTGATCTGTGACTATTATGGAGATGACAAGTCTAGGTTGAAGGACTTAAATTTGTTTCAAACATTATGGGACAATGTACACCAGTACTATAGACTAGAGTAACTTTGAATTGCGAAAAAGCTATCAAATTCTTCTCAAGTAAGTTGTAAATATTGACAAAATTACACATCGATATAAGAATAATCGGAGTGCAATCTATCCGTCACTTTACTAAAGGGAATTAGTGTTATTTAGATATAACATGTATGAAAAAATAAAATGTAAAAGAAGATATGTAAGAATAGATGCACAATCCATATATACATTTTAGACCGCCCAAAATTAATGTTTTTACTAGAAGAATATGAAGAGAAAGTAAACAACGTTGTTCGAATTGAAAATTGCTGTTACCAGCCTAATATTTATATATGGTAAACTCTACTTTGTAATTTATTGTAACATAATTTATGGTAAAATATCTTCATGTTGAGACATGCTATTATTGAATAATAAAGAAATTTATACGTCATAGATTTATATGTATATATTATATGTATTTATAAAAATATGCTTTGCTTTATGCATACAGCCAGGTAAAATATACGGCGAGAGGTTATGTGCTGGCCACATCAGATTTTTTATATTTTTACCTCTCGCTAAGAGAGGTATTGGATTCATGCTAAAAATCGCATATCCAGATTTTATTGAATAAGCACGTTTTAAGGTCCCTACAATCCGATTTTAACATTTTTACGATGATGTCTGTGTGTGTGGATGTGTGTGTGTGTATGTGGAATGTTGGAAGAACGGTTACTCAAAAACTATAAGTCTTTAAATTTGTTTAACTACGTATTTCCCAATCGGACATTCATGGGAAGATCTGAAAAGGTTTTGGTAATAATTGGACAACCGGAAGTAGAAGATTCTTGAAAAAAATCTTCTAAATAATATTTTTTGAAATTTGGTAATATTAAAGAAAATTAAATTCTCTATCTGATACATTTAAATATTTTATTATATATTATATAGATTTAGAGATAAAAGAAATATAAAATATAAAATAATCTGTTGTAATAAATTTTACAGCCGAAAGAATGCCAAGAAATATAGTTGAAAATTTATATTGTTTGTAACTGACAGATAAATGTGAGTGTCTGAAATCCGGAGACATTACTGAAGACTTTTTTCTGGGAAGTACATACATTATATTATTTATTAATGCATTAATAATTAAATATTTAATATTATAGGTATATTACACATACCCTTCATTATATACTGTTATTTCTGACAATGAATTGGAATCATCTCGAGAAATTAGAAGAGTAGGACAAAATTTCTTCATAGAATGAATTTAAATTTAAAAAAATCTAAATATATGGAATAGATATAAGTAGAATTTTTGGTGTAAAGTGTAAATATACAAGAAATGTTAAATACATTAAGGCGCGAGCAGTCATGTGTCTTTGTTGGCCTTGACAAGCAGATATGGGAGCCCATGTCAGAATGATAGCTAGTAATTATGTATATAGATATCATATATCATAATTTCTCATTCTAAATTTAATGATTTTCCAATTCCATGTGGTTTATTTTCCTCAACAAGTAAATTCCACACTGACAAATTAACTACGTGAATTTAGAAAATCTTGAAATTTTTAATGAAAAATTCTGACATTTATGTACATAATTACTAATTATCATTCTGAAACGGGCCCCCACGTCTGCTTGTCAAGGCCAACAATATAACATGACTGTCCGCGCCCTATACTTATGTAACCAAAAAAAAGTGGCGAGAGGTATTGTGCTGGCCACAACAGATTTTTTTGTTATGAAATTCGTTTTTGTTTGACGTCACAAAATTGCACTTTTACTCAAAGGACACGTTCTTATTATCAAAAGCAAATAGTAGTAAACAGATTTTCTTGTTATTTGTGTTTACATGTACCTACAATAAAATTTCTATAATCATTTCAGTACTTCCCGTTTTTTAGCTAATATTACTTGTTTACTCAATCGTTTGCTTACTGAACTTACCTACACAAAGATATTTTTAAATTATGAATAATATTGAAGTAAACAGTTGCTATATATAGAAAAGATTAAGAAAAATGTAAATAATAAACAAATATTTCATCACGGCATATTAACCATTGCTGGGTGCGCCAATCTGCTTTCATGCACAGATATCGGTAATGATGGAATATTTGTACCGTGCGAGCGCTTACCAGGCGTCACCTCACAGGCACTCATTGCTGGCGTGGAGAGTGCGCCACAAGGGTTAATTTTGTGCCATTAAAATGCGATGTAATTTTTGGCGTCGGTCGGGATCGAACCTGGGTCCCCAGATTCGCGATTAAGAAAAATCTAATTCTGAAATTACTATTTGCATTTTACCTTATGCTTA
The DNA here is from genome assembly GCA_951394225.1 of Harpalus rufipes. NCBI lineage: Eukaryota > Metazoa > Arthropoda > Insecta > Coleoptera > Carabidae > Harpalus > Harpalus rufipes. Next base: position 86,489,632 of record OX596274.1, read on the forward strand.
TTATTGTATCACTAACCATTGTTGACATAACATTTGCATTTTTGCCAAATCATTAATACATCAAGTATTAATTCACCTTATATAGTAGTGAACACGGGTGGTCTGAGATTTATTTTTAAGTTTGTATTTATTTGTTTAGAATTGTTTACATTAAAGATCAGTATCTTCTAAAATAAATGTTCAATTAACTTGTAATCCATTGGGATCTCGGAAAATATAAGAGTTACGAGTTCGGTTAAATAGGCAATGTTGTACAGTTTTAAGTGCTCATTCATATCCCGCTGACAAAAATTTCAAATGATGTGGCCAGCACAATACTTTCCGTCAATTCTACGTATTTTGTGTAAATTTCACACAATTTTTTGTTTTGCAAACTATTCTACGGGCTTTTTCTTTTTAGGGAAGAAATGAACTGATCTTACTTCGTACTGAACTGAACTATTCCTAAAAAGAACAGTATGTTTCTTAAAATAAGAAGTAAAAATAAAAACATATATAGCATTATATTTATAACATAATAATCTGCTGAATTGGCTTGTGGCTATAATCTGTTGTATTATCTTATGAGATTTGTTTTTGCCACCTTAAATTATTTTACATTTTTATATTTCGAGTAAAATCATTTCACAAAGATATTATGTTATTTGTCAATTAGTAATATTTGAATATTCTGTTTCCATGGTGCAGATTTTAGCAGCATTAGATTGCAAGATATTTCTTTATAATTCTTTATCTCTAAATTCATTGAATATGAAGAAAAAAATTATAATAACATAAAAGGTCAAAAAATATTTAACAGCGTTTTTTCAAGAAAAACTTTTAAAATCTTCAAATTATGGTACTTCCGGTTAACCAATCATAACCAAAATCTAATCAGATCTTCATATGGACGTACGAAACAGGAATATGAAAGAATTATAATTTCTGGATTTGTAGTATTGGAGTTATCGAAGGAGAATTTTTTGTCACACACACATACACACACACACTCTGACTCACACACACACAGACATCATCGTAAAAACAGTAAATTCGTATTGTAACGATTTTTTGACCAAAGACAATACTTTCCTTATCTATTAAGTGACGGAAGGTAAAAACGGAAAATCGCGATTTTAAAAAATGCCAAATAACTCCGTAATTATAAAAGATATAAAAAAACTGTTTCATATAAAATGAAGCTAAACTTAAAAGTGATGTCAGAATAAAATTCAAGATGGCGGTTTTTAAGATATTAATAGCAATTTTCTTATTTTATAAAATACTTATTTTTTCTCTTTCCAATGATATAAGGGTTATTGTGTTTTAATTTTGTTTTATCTCTAAAATCTTAGATTTTTCATTATTTTTCATTAAATTTAATATTTTTATGTCTTTCATCATCTTATTCAGATGTATGTTGCATATATTTTAATTTTTATTTTTTTCGGTCTTCTAAACTGATCGCCTAATTTGTGGTGGTAATTTTGCTACTGTTATTATTCGGCCGCTGGCCCTGTACTGTAAAACACCGACCTACCAAGTTCCATTCGGTAAACTTTATGGCCAGTCCGCCCTTGATAATGTATATATCACAGTATTAAACAGAATGCATTTCTAGGTAGTTTCAGAAAATCATTAATAATTGTAATAATTTTTAAAGTAAATAATAGTTAGCCATGTAAATAATATAAAACCAGCTTACCTTGACTTTGAACTGGCCCTGGTCCTGATGTTTTGTAGTTTTGGAGCCGCAAAAGAACTGAAAAGAGAAATGAAAAGGTATTAATAAGTTACGATTTGTTTTATATTGTATACACCTTATCAGATTGGAAATAAACAATCTTAATAAGGTATACGAGAAATACTACAATTTTATACCATATTGAGAACTTGTGGGTTTTTATGATCAGTAGATTAAAACATCTGTTGTGGCAGCACAATACCTCTCCCCATTTTAATTTTTGGTTACATAAATATTGTATTTAACACTCTACACCAGTAATTATCTATATAGATATCAAATGTCATAATTTTCCATTCAAAATTTCAAAATTTTCTGAGTTCAAGTGGTTAAACCAGGTATGTGGAATTTACTTGTCGATGAAATGAAACATATATGGAATTGGAAAATTATCATATCTGTTTAACAAAGCCAACAAAGTCACATGACTGCTCGCGCCCAATGAAGAATTTTTGTTCTACTCTTCTAATTTTTCGACATATTTCCATTGTCGGGATTGACAATATTTCTGGAGGGTAATATACATAGAATTTTAAGTATTTAATGATTAATACAATAAGAAATAATATAATGTATGTACTTCACTGAAAAGTCTTCAGTAATGTCTCTGGATTTACAAACATTTTAATTTTACAATTGGTTTCCATGACATTATTTGCATTGTGAGATTATTTTATGTATTATATTTCTTTATCTCTAAATATATATAAGATATAATTGAATATTTATATGTATCAGATTGAGAAGTTAATGTTCTTTAATACAAGTTTTTTCAAAAAATAATTTTTAGACGATTTTTTTAAGAATCTGTTACTTCCGGTTTTACCAACTCTTTCTCTTGATGTCCGATTGAGAAATACGTAGTTAAACAGATATTAAGTATTATAGTTTTTGAAAAATCGTCCTTCCAACATCCACACACACACATACAACAAACACACACACACATATACAGAAATCGTCGTACAGTTGTTAATATCGGATTGTAGGGACCTTAAAACGCGATTTTTAGCGTGAATCCAATACCTCTCTTAGCTAAAAGGAGTACTGAATTCAGCCACATATGTTAAAGTTTTATTTTTAATCAGTGATTTAAAACATCTTATAAAAGTTGTATGATAAGAGAGAAAATTCAAATTTTTAACTACATCAGAAAGGTGTACGAACTTTAATGATAATTAGTTCGTAAAAAAGTATTCAAATTAATGCAAATTTCGGTGTTTATCAGACGTCATATAACAGTCACTCATAATCTGTAAATAAATGATTTTGACAATATTCAATCTCAGTTCGTCATAGAATCACATTTAGTTACTCTAATGGACTTCATTACGAAGCCAAGAATACGAATTTAAATATTAATCTTAATATCAACAATTGCAATCTATATCTCCATAGCTAATTCATTTTCTTCTTTATCTCTACGTCTTCTTTCTTCTAATACATTGTTTCCTATTAACTTCTTACCGCTAATCGTTGGTCAGTGTCTGCTGGCCTTGTATCTTAGCCGCGTATATAAAGCCGCAGTCAATTCGCCGGCCTGCTATTCGAAGTGAACCGCGAACCGAATAACACGCGAGTGAACGTTAACAGAATAATAAAAAAGTGTTGATATTTGATTTAAAATGAGGGCTTTTAGATTCCTCTGTGCAGGGTTCCTGCTTGTAACTGTCGTCCAGGCTTTACCAGGTAGGGAAATGCATTTTTATAGTTAGAGTAGATAAGGACAAGATTAAAGTTTTATTTTATTGGTAGTGGCTAGTGTATTGTTAATAGAGCCGGTTTGTATCATATATAAATCTTATACACAATCTCTTCGGGACGCTTTATAATTACCTTCCGTCACCTTTAGGTAAGGAAGGTATTGTCTTTGGTCAAAAAATTCAATGATGAGTTTTTAGTGAATAAGCATGTTTTAGGGTCCCTATAATACGATTTTACCATTTTTACGATGATGTCTGTATGTGTGTGTGTGACAAAAGTTCCGGATCCCATAACTTCAATACCACGATTCCAAAAATTATATTTTTTTCGTATTCCTCAATTTTACATCAAGAAGAACAAGTGATTAGATTTTGGTTATAATTGGTGAACCGGAAGTACCCTCATTTGAAGATTTAACAGTTAAATTTGATTGATTGACATTTAACGTAATTATAACTTAAAGAATATATTATTCTCTATACGATTTGATTACATTTTATACTTCATATTCAATAGATACAGAGTTAAAGAATTTTAAAGAAATTAAATTTTATAATTCAGCCAGCTATGCTAAACATGGAAACTATTAATATATTCATATAATTCAAATTGACAGATGTCAGTATCAATAAAAAGTAAATTAATGTGGCAGAGATGAGGATGTTGAAGTAGATGTTGGGGAAAACGCGGAAAGATACGGTAAGAAAGTAACTCTAGTATTACAAGTTTCTAGATAGATACAAGAAATATGATTACATTGGTTTGAAAATGTCATGAGGAGAAATGAAGAATTATATTGGAACAAGAATGAATAGTTTAGTAATAGGATGTTGAAGAAAAAAAAAAGTTTTTTTTATGAAATAATTTTACTGGAAATTTAGAATCTTTTGCAAAAAAAATTATGTATGGAATTTATACATTATACACAGGATTGACGGAAGGTATTGTGCTGGCCACAACAGATTTTTTTTATTGTTTTAATTTTCATAACTACTCACTTTTGTGGGTATTTTTTACCTCTCGCTAAGAGAGGTATTGCATTTATGCTAAAATCGCATATCCTGATTTTATTGAATAAGCACGATTTAAGTCCATTTTTGCAATTACGTCTGTGTGTGTGTGTGTGTGTGTGTGTGTGTGTATGTGTGTGTGTGTTAGGTTGTTGGAGGCACGATTTCTCAAATTCTATGACTAAAGACCTGTTTGACTGGGATTCCTCAATCTAACATTAATGGGGAGAGTTGAATACGTTTTGGTACCAATTGGAAAACCGGAAGTAGTAGTATCTTTACCCAAAATAATTAGGGAAGCAGAAAATTACGAAAATCGGGGTCGCGGTTACCACCCTTTATACAAAATTTGGTCTTGTAAAACTTAAGTTTCACATCTGTGACCATAATTACTAGCTATCATTCTGACACGGGCACCCATATCTGCTTGTCAAGGCCAACAAAGTCAAATGACTGCTCGCGCCCTTTTGTATTTAACATTTCTTGTATACCTACACTCTACACTAAAAATTCTACTTATATCTATGTATTCTTCATATTTATATTTTTTAATTTTAAATTCATTCTATGAAGAAATTTTGTCCTCTTCTAATTTTTTGAAATGTTTCCAATTCCTTGTCTGAATTGACAGTATTTTTGAAGGGTATATGTAATATACCTATAATTTTAAATATTTAACTATTAATACAATAAGAAATAATATAATGTATGTACTTCCCACAAAAAATCTTCAGTAATCTCTGTCAGTTATAAAAAAAATAATTTTTCAATTGGTTTCCATGACATTATTTGTACTGTGAGATTTATTACAACAGATTATTATAAAGTTTATATTTCTTTATGTCTAGAACTCAGAAATCAGATGATTTACCATTTTTTAATACTAAAGGATAAATTTTATTAATTATCCTGTAAATACTTTTATTTAAGTGTAAGAAAGTAAACGCCCGTTTTCACCACTGATGAATAAATATTTTATTAATCATTTAAACCAGGGATGCTCAAAGTTTTACTATCGGAGATCTACCATATAAATATTTGGCGGTCAGCGATTGACTAGGTAGGAAAAATACAAAATTAATATACAGGTGTCCCAAAATACAATGTCGGTTTAGTAATTTTTTATTTTTGGTTTATTCGACAAATAAATAACCTATTCCACGATTTTGGGTGGTCAAAAAAATTTTGATTAATCGATAAATAAAATTTACTCCTTAGTTAAATTCTTTCGGCAATAGTGAAACTGAAATCGGACATGAGGGTTATGTTATAAATGGACTAAAGTTATAATTTATTATTTAAATAAATATATCAAAACAATATTGGCAGATATTGAAAATATGAAGTTATGCATGATGTTCGGGTCCTTGATAGCATATCCAACATGGAGATGTTTAGAACTATGAAAGATACGAAGCCAGTTAACTTGGACAAATATGTGTGTAAATGTAATGAATTTTATTTATTAAAATAGCACTAGTAATTCTCTTGTATGCTGTTTGAAAATAAGAAATAAATTCCTCGGAGTCGAACCGAGGCCGAGAGAACCATAACCGGTGACAAATTGAACTGAGCCACGTGGCTTCATTGCATTGCAAATATTATGCACCAGCACATTCCACAATGTATAAAAAACCCTGATAAATAATTATTTATTGATTTATGATAATGAGTATGATTTTGTGTGAGTGTGTGTGTGGCTGTGTTTATAAAAACAAGAATTTATGTGTGCAAAACAAAAGTTAGCTGAATAAAAAGTAAAAGAATAGTACAATACTTATACAAATCTACTTTGTAGGACATACCAGTATATGTATGTACCTACTTTGATTATATCATGACCCAGTTATGTACAAAGTGGGTTAGCAAAAACCCTACTATCGTTATCTTGTAAATTAAATCTGTTTTACATACAATACTTTCCAATCATCATCTACATAGCTGCAACATTATTGAAACCATTCTATTCATTAAAAATATCTGATATAGTCAACAGAACACGTACCACCAACTTCATACATGTACCTATTTTATTAATATTAAAATATTTGTAAAAATAATATTTAGAAGATTTTTTTTTAAGAATCCGCTACTTTCGGTTGTCCAATTATTACCAAAACCTTTTCAGCACTTCCTAGTAATGTCCGATTGAGAAATACGTAGTTAAACAGATATTAAGTATTATAGTTTTTGAGAAATTGTTCTTCCAACATCCCCACACACATACACACACACACACACACACACACACACACACACACACACACAGTCATCATCGTAAAAATATTAAAATCAGATTGTAGGGACCTTAAAACGTGCTTTAATCATTAATATCTGGATATGCGATTTTTAGCATGAATCCAATACCTCTCTTAGCGAGAGGCAAAAATAGGTTACTATGTAAAATAAGAAAGTTGTAACCCATATTTTGAAAACCACTGGTCTAAAAAAATCTTGTTTCGCTCATTAGTCTTATAAAATAGAAATTGTTTAATAATTTAACCGACTTCGTAGCTCCTATACTTCTAAAGATAATAATAGTGTACCACTTAAAATGAACACCCTATATACATTACACTTTTGAAGATATGTTGTAATTGAACCATGGCATCGAACCCGAACCTGAACCGAACCAAAACCGGAACCAAACCGTAATATTTTAGCGAACCCAAACCCAGAACTGAACCTCAGATATTTTTTTCAATTGAACTTCGGTTCAGGTTCAGTTTCAGTTCGAATCGTAAGCGTAATCTTAATACAGCCGATAATCGACGTCTTCGTTGTTACCTATGTTGTGTTTTCGTGAAAATTATGTTAGTGTCTTGTCTTGTGTATTCTGAATCGTATTTTTAATTATTTATATATAAAGTTCGTTATTAAAAAAAAACTCAATTTTTATTAAGTCGAACCGAACCTGAACCCAATACCTGAACCCGGAACAAAACCGCAAATTTTAATAATGTTTGAACCAGAACCGCACCCGAAACCATCTTTCAAAAAATAAATTAACCTAAACCTGAACCGAACCCAGTTTTTGGCGGGTTCGAAGCACTGAATTGAACTAACAATTTCTTGCACCTATTTTATTGCACAGGACTGTACAATCGTGAAATATGAAAAATTGTAGTAATTTCTGAAATGCTACTGTTGTTCAAAAAAAAATACACACCCACAAAGTTGGAGCCCTGCGTTAGGATCGATAGGGTTGTTATATTTTAAAAAATTGTGTTTTACTAGTGATTTAACGAATTTCAGGTGTGTACGATAAACTACCTTTATACTTTGGATTTTGGCTAGATGTAACCTACTTTTATATAAAGTGAGTTAGCAAAAACCTTATTCTAATTATCTTGTAAATTAAATTTCTTTTATACATAATACTTTCCAATTATTGTCCACATTACACCTTTCTATGCGTTACAAAAAATTGTAAAATAAAAAAAAATTGGTTCATATTCTGAACTTAATGTGTGTCACCATTTTAATATGAGGTAGTAACACGCATGTTTTATATTCAATGCCAAATTTTTAAAATAAAAATAAAAATTGCGCATTATTTTATATCAAAAAAATCTGATGTGGCTAACACATCTATGTATATTATGTATCACAGATAAAGTAGTTTCTTGCAAAAGATTATATACATATTTTCATTAAAATTATTTCACGAACCATGGAAATTGTACTTGACACTGATATCTGTCAATTAATAATATTTACTGTTTCGTTGGTGACCTTGTAGCAGCATAGGTTGCACGATTTATGAAAATTAATTTACTTTATAATTTTTATCTTCATATATGATGAATATGAAAATGGAATCAAATTGTTAAGAAAATAAAATATGTATGTGGGATGGTGGAAGGACAATTATTGGTGTAGAGCGTAGGTATACAAGAAATGTTAAATACATTAGGGCGCGAGCAGTCATGTGACTTTGTTGGCCTTGACAAGCAGATATGGGAGCCCATGTCAGAATGATAGCTAGTAATTATGTATATAGATGTCAAATATCATAATTTCTCGTTCTAAATTTAGTGATTTTTCAATTCCATGTGGTTTATTTTCCTCGACAAATAAATTCCACACTTCTGGTGACAAATTAACGACGTGAATTTAGAAAATCTTGATTAGTAATTGTTGTTCTGAAACGGGCACCAAAAAAAAGGAAGTGGCGAGAGGTATTGTGCTGGCCACAACAGATGTTTTTATTATAAAACCCAACATTTTTTCGACCTAAAATACCAAGAAGGTTTCCAAAATAAATTTAACTCAAAATGAACTATTATTATGGTACGTATATTAGTTATTGCCCAATAAAGGATGTGATCTTTATGAATAAGACATCAAGAATTCACTTTTCACAATTCTAAGAAACATTTTCTAAAATTTTATCCTTTGACCTTTAGAACGAAGACATACGCATATATTATTCAATGAATAATATTTAGAATGTTTATACCTCAAAGAGTATCATAAATAAATTTCTTCAACCACAACTATTTTATTTATAAAACAATTTTTTGTATTGTACACACGTTCACGATATAAACATTGATTAAAAATGTGTTGTAATCGTTCTAGAAAAATTCAATACATACAAAGATTAATTACAAAACATATTAACTAGAAAGCATAGGTGCGGTTGAATGTAATTTAAATGTAGTACATATAGTAATTAACAATTTCCGACACACGACTTAGAATAAATATTTTTATACGGTAAAAATAGATTGTGCAAATTTTCTGCAAGAAAAATATACGAATATTTTCTGATTAATATCTATATTTAAAGTGTTGAAATTTTTTGATCACATGAATCATGTAAACTAAAAGTTAAAAATAAAATTAAAAGAATTTGATGTTTATAATATAATAATAAATATTCGAAAAAATAGTTTTATCTTTACATTTAATTTATTTTCATTTCACACTATAATATATTACATGTTTTTTACCTTCCGTCACCTTTAGGTAAGGAAGGTATTGTTTGGTCATAAAATTCGATGGTTAGTTTTTAACGAATGAGCACGTTTTAAGGACCTATAGAATACGATTTTACTATTTTTACGATGACCTCTGTATGTATGTATGTATGTGTGTGTGTGTGTGTTTGCATCCAGGATTATTGTGTATGTAATTCAAAATTTCATGTGTAAAATGCCCATGTCACACAGTAAGGAAATAACTCGCGATACGAAAATTTCGTCGTTTATATTTTGACATTTCAACTGACAAAATGAATTTTCACAATTTACTTCATTGTACCAACATTTACAAAACAGGGAATATTTGAATTTTCCTTATAGTGTTTCTTGCTCTAAACTGTCAGAAAGTTTGGCTTTTGCGTAAAAGATTCTCGAGTCATTTCCTTATAACGTGACATGGACAAAATGTAATAGTTACTTACGACACAACTGACAAAAGACATATTTCATTAACATACATCGGGTGAATTAATTTATGCAATATAGAAAAAATCTGATGTGGCCAGCACAATACCTTCCGTCAATCCTGTGTATTATGTATAAATTTTCTTGCAAAAGATTCTAAATTTCCAGTAAAATTATTTCATAAAAAAACTATGCAAATTGCACTAGACAATAAAATTTTCTTCTGTAGCTTTTCCCAATTGTTACGGGTCGCTATTTTTAATTTTTTTCATTCATCCATTTCTGTTTTACAGGTCGTCCTCATTCGGTTGCTTTTCTTTGAAGTCTTCCGCAATACAGTCCTTCCAACTTATCTTTGGTTTCTGTTTCTTCCACCTTCTATTACTAAGCTATTCATTCTTCTTCCAATATATCCTTTATCTCTCCTCATGACATGTTTAAACCAATGTAATCGTCTCTCTTGTATCTTTCTAAAAACTTTGAATACTCGAGTTTTTTCCCTTATTCTTTCATTCCTTCCCGTATCTTTCCGTGTCTTCTCTAACATCTATCTCAACATCCTCATCTCTGCCATATTCATTTTCTTTTCATTGACACTGATAATCTGACAGTTAAAATTTTCTTAATATAGTAGCTGTTTCCATGGTTATAGCATAGCACAGCATATAATTTCTTTATAATTCTTTAACTCTATATCCATTGAATATGAACTAAAAAATGCAAATAATTCGTATAGATAATAGAATATTCTTTAATATTTATAATACCATTAAATGTGTAAATAATATTTAACAGTGTTTTTTCAAGAAAATCAGTTAAAATCTTCAAATGAGGGTCACACACAGACGCACACATACACACACACACACACACACACACACACACACACATGCACACAAACAGATGTCATCGTAAAAATAGTAAAATCGTATTGTACAGACCCTAAAACGTGATTATTCATTGAAAACTCACCGAATTTTTTGACCAAAGACAATACCTTCACTACCTAGAGGTGACGGAAGCTAAAATTTAGAATAAAAGTGTCAATACCAAAGATGTTCAGAATTAAAAATTACGTCAAAAAAATCTAATTTATGGATGCAGTACGTTCGTATTAAGCAATAGATACAAATTAAAAGTTCCATTTTTAGGCTTATATTACAACATACATATTTAATTTAAGTATCTCCTAACCGCATAATATCTGTCTGTTCGTTTGCGGCTGCTTCAGGAAGCAGTTTAAACTACAGTTAATTGTTCCATTGAATCCGCTGTGAGACTGATAAACAATAGGCAATCGGTACTCAAATATCCGGTCGTGACATTGGACACAACATGTTGTTACACGTCAATTACTTGTCATCTAACTCGCCAAGCAAAACACGACACGCGAAATTCCTACACGCGAAACAACATTTTCACTTTAAAAGTAAAAAGAACTAACAAATTTGTTGTACCATGGAATTGATGAGAGATGGGAGGTATATTACCGGCCTTGAAAACTTGATACATACTACACCTAGATATTTTTATTTTGAATATGAATTAAAATTAGTCTCTTTCGTATAAAAACAAACTATGAGTGTAAATTAAATTTTAAATATAAAATGAAGCACACATTCTATTAGTAGAAAGCACTGTACATATGGGTCTATTAAAAATGTTACCATTAATATAATAAACTTTGCATTATTCTTGAAAACTTTGGGTGTTAGGTGGTAGATGACGAATAGATAGGTGTGAAAATTATATATAAATATTTATTTTTTGTTCTAAATATGTACATCCTTTTATCTGTTTTTCTACACAATCTCTTTCCCTAGAATCTAGAATCCGTTTACATAATATAACCTTTGCAGTCATCTACTGCATATCAATTTTATGTATTCTTATATTGCAATGTTAAAGATAACTATAAATAAATTTATGCAGCAAAACTTTCCTGAAACCGCAGCGTCCTTGCACCAAGGAAAAGTCCAAGGTGTGTCAATAAACAGAAAAACTAAACTGTGATTACCTCGTCAACAAACCTAGCTAGTTAACAATTGTATTATATTTCATAATATTTCATCAATATAGACTCAACTAGAGGGGATGAAACTATTGATAAAACTAATAAAGCTATGATTTTTTACCTTCCGTCACCTTTAGATAAGGAAGGTATTGTCTTTGGTCAAAAATTCAATGATGAGTTTTTAGTGAATAAACACGTTTTACCATTTTTACGATGATGTCTGTATGTAGGTATGTATGTGTGTCTGTGTGTGTGTGTGTGTGTGTTATAATTTTTTCGTATTCCTCAAGTTTATATTCAGAAGAACAACTGATTAGATTCTGGTTATAATTGGTGAACCGGAAGTAGCTTCATTTGAAGATTTAACAATTAAATTTGATTTATAGACAGTTAACGTTATTATAACATAAAGAATATATTATTCTCTATACGATTTGATTGCATTTTATACTTCTTATTCAATATAGAGTTAAAGAATTATATAGATATTAAATTTCATAGATCAGCCAGCTATGCCAACCATGGAAACTGCTAATATATTCAGATAATTCAAATTGATAAAAGTATCAATAAAAAGTAAATGAATGCGGCAGAGATGAGGATGTTGAGATAGATGTTGGGGAAGGCACGGAAAGGTACGGTAAGGAATGAAAGAATAAGAAAAATAAATTTAGACTAATCTCATGTGACCAGTACATTACCTTCCGTCAATTCTGTATATTATGTACAAATTCCATAGGGCCCGAGCAGTCACGTGACTTCATTCTTTTTCCAATATATTCTTCATCTCTCCTCATGACATGTTCAAACCAATGTAATCGTCTCTATTGTATCTTTCTAGAACTTTCTAACACTAGAGTTATTTCCCTTATTCTTTCATTACTTACCGTATCTTTCCGTGTCTTCCCCGACATCTATCTCAACATCTTCATCTCTGCCACATTCATTTATTTTTTTATACTGACATCTGTCAATTTGAATTATCTGAATATTAACAATTGCCATGGTTAGCATAGCTGGCTGATTTAAGTTATTTAATATATTTATAATTCTTTAACTCTATGTCTGTTGAATATGAAGTACTAAATGCAATCAAATCGTATAGAAAATAATACTCTTTAAGTTATAATAATATTTAACTGAGTTTTTTCAGGAAAAACTGTTAAAATCTTCCAATTAGGGTACTTCGGTTGACCAATTATAACCAAAATCTAATCACCTCTTCTTTTGGATGTAACCTTGAGGAATACGAAAAAAATATAATTTTTGGAATCGTAGTATTAAAGTTATGCGAGCCGGATATTTCATCACACGCACACAGACACACATACATACCGACATCATCGTAAAAATGGTAAAATCGTATTAGATGGACCTTAAAACGTGCTTATTCACTAAAAACTCATCATTAATTTTTTTTCACCAAAGACAATATCTTCTTTATCTAAAGGTGACGGAAGGTAAAACTGAGATGACACATAAATGCTTGTAGCACTGAAATAGCTATCCGAAAGTTTTAATACATATTATTTTTCATAAAGAGAGAAAGTTTTCAAGTAAGAAGAGAAGAAAAGCATGTATGAATGCGATTATGAGTGTGGCCGAGGCGAAAGAATTCTACTTAGATAGGAATGTGTGGCGAAGGATGATTGTTTCGTAACTATTATTGCAATCCGGATGCGGTATTTCGCTACCGAAAATCGGTCACTTTAATATGTTTAAAACAAGTAAGGATTTATTGTATGATGTTGATGTTATTATTGTTTTCGGGTTTGTGCGGACCCACTAAGTGGGAGACGCGTGATTTTATGTATGTATGTATTTTTCATTTTCATTTGTGGTATGTTTTCGTGTATGGCACCTGTCCGATCAACCATATGCGTGTAAATAATAACCAAGTGTTGACAATAGTTTGCATTGCGATCATGGAAGGTCATTGACCTGATTTCTAACAGCATTACGCTCGACTTGGTAAAAACCGTTCCTATAACATGTCTGCCCCGCATATACGTTCACATGAGGACACATACCACATACGTCAAGTGCAAATTGCTAACAACAAAATAGTGTTATACATTGTGTACAGTAAGCCGATCAAATGTCATATTGTTATTTAACTATCAAGTGTGTTAAGTAGGGTAATTAATCTTCGAAACATTTTAATGCGTGAGTGCTGCGAGCGCATAAATTGTAGAGGTTATTCATATTTTTCAGTTGATCATATAAAAGTTTATTCACGGCACTGATATTAAGCAGAAATATAAATTGTAATTATAATTATTCTTATAAATATAAGTTATGTATGTTTAAAATACTATAGATACAGTTTTGAAACAAATTTATTATTAACACCTTTCATGGTGATGGCGGTGGGTAGTGTGCTGGCCGTACCAGATTTTTCTATTAAAACATGTTATAGAAAATACCCGTATTATTCATTTTATAAAAATCAGTTTCATAATAAAGATAAAAATTGGAACAGTTTTGTTTTCTAGCCGTACCTACATTGAACTCCAATTAAAAATAGAATTAGAAAATATAAATTTTGTATTAACTACACAATACGATTATAAGAAAAATTAATAGGCCGAAAACGCACGTCATCAATTTGAAAAAAACCTTATACAATGAAATATAACTTGTAGAAATTATTGGGTGTTATTTATTTTTAAAATAAGAGGCAAAAAAAAATACTAGTACATAATAGGTGTCATGTCAATTATATTCCGTGAATAAGCAGTGACTTAGAAATAATTGTAAATTCATTAGCATATATTCATTATTATTTTTTACCTCTTGTTAAGAGAGTGATTGGATTCATGCTAAAAATCGCATATCCAGATTTTAATGATTCAGCACGTTCCGATTTTAATAGTTTTACGATAATGTCTGTGTGTGTGTGAATGTATGTGTGTGTGTGTATGTGTGAATGTATGTGTGTGTGTGTGTGAATGTATGAGTGTGTGTGTATGTATGAGTGTGTGTGTATGTATGTATGTGTGTGTCTGTGTGTGTGTGTGTGTGTGTGTGTGTGTGTGTGTGTGTGTGTGTGTGAGTGTGAATGTATGTATGTGTGTGTGAATGTATGAGTGTGTGTGTATGTGGGTATGTGGGGAGGTTGAAAGGGCGATTACTCAAAAACTATAATACTTAATATCGGTTTAACTATGTTTTTCTCAATCATACAGTACTGGGAAAAGCTGAAAAGGTTTTGGTAATAATTGGACAACTGGAAGTAGCAAAATATTAAAAAAAAAATATTATTTTTTGAAAATTTTTGTTCTTGCTAGTAGAAATTAAGAATAGATTCTCTATCTGATACATATAAATATTTTATTATATCTTTTATAGATTTAGAGATAAAGAAATATAAGGTATATAATTTATTATAATAAATCTCACAGCCCAAATAATGACAGATAAATGTCAGTGTCAAAAATCCAGGGACATTACTGAAGATTTTTTTTTCTGGGAAGTACATACATTATATTATTTCTTATTTTATTAATAGTTAAATATTTAAAATTATAGGTACTCTACATATATCCTTAAAAAATACTATCAATCCCGACAATGAATTGGAAACATTTCGAAAAATTAGTAAATGATAAAATTTCTCCATAGAATGAATTTAAAATTAAAACATCTAAATATGAAGGATAGATGTAAATAGAATTTTTTGTGTAGATTGTAAGTATACAAGAAATGTTAAATACATTAGGGCGCGACCATGTCATCTTAATTTGTTGGCCTTGACAAGCAAATATGGAGGCCCGTGTCAGAATAATATTGTCATTTTAACAAGGACCCCCATATCTGCTTGTGCTGGCCACAACAGATTTTTTTTTAAATCAAGATCACAATAATTTCTACAAGTTATATTTCATTTTATAAGGTTTTTTTCAGGATGATGACGTGCGTCTTCCGCCTAATCATTTTTATCATAATAAGTTTTTGCAATAACCTAACTTATAATATTTTTTCTGTATCTTATATATTCGTATATTATATGACATTATACATACTCATATCTAAATAATATTTAGAATTCATGAAGCATAAATAAACGTTTAATTATTAATTTAAATATATATTTAAATATTTTTAGTACTTTAGTACAAATTATGTATACCAATTATTGTATCATTATAGTTATTTCATAGTAACAATATGAAAATACTATCAGGGACTGAAATCTTGAATTACCCTGATGTATGCTATACACGTATTATTTACCAAGTAATTATATAAGTATGATGCACTTGCAAATAAAATCTAAGTATGATTCATCATTATTGTTATCGTGATTACCTTCAGTATTGTATAAAAAAAAAACATGCCATATATAACAAACTATTTGCTTCATTTAAGATTGAAAATATTTTTTACAAACAAAAAAATCTGTTGTGGCCAGCACAATACCTTCCGTCATTTTCGTGTATAATAGATTCCATAATTTTTCTTACAAAAGATTCTAAATTTCCAGTAAAATTATTTCATAAACAAACTATTCAAATTGCACTTGACACTGGCATCTTTTTCTTCTTTAGCTTTTCCCATTCGTTAGGGGTCGCTATTTTTGCATGTCGTTCTCATTCAGTTCCTTTTCTCTCAAATCTTCCGCAATACAGTCCTTCCATCTTATCTTTGGTCTTCCTCTGTTTCTTTAACGTCCTATTACTAAACTATTCATTCTTGTTCCAAATAATTCTTCATTTCTCCTCATGACATGTTCAAACCAATGTAATCGTCTTTCTTGTATCTTTCTAAAAACTTGTAACACTTGAGTTATTTTCTTACCGTATCTTTCCGTGTATCCCCTAATATCTACTTCAACATCCTCATATCTGCCAAATTAATTTACTTTTTTTTGATACTGACATCTGTCAATTTGAATTATATGAATATATTACTAGTACCCAAGTTTGGCATAGCTGGCTGAATTATAAAATTTAATTTCTTTAAAATTCTTTAACTCTGTATCTATTGAATATGAAGTATAAATTGTAATCAAATCGTATAGAGAATAATATATTCTTTAAGTTATAATAACGTTAAATGTCAATAAATCAAATTTAACTGTTAAATCTTCAAATGAGACTACTTCCGGTTGACCAATTATAATCAAAATCTAATCAGTTGTTCTTCTGGATGTAAACTTGAGGAATACGAAAAAAATATAATTTTTGGAATCGTGGTATTGGAAGTTATGGAATCCGGAACTTTTCTCACACACCCACACACACACACATACACACACACACACACACACACAGACAGACACACAGACACACAGACACACATACATACAGACATCATCGTAAAAATGTTAAAATTGTATTATATGGACCCTAAAACGTGCTTATTTAGTAAAAACTCATCATTGAATTTTTTGACCAAAGACAATACCTTCCTTACCTAAAGGTGACGGAAGGTAAAAATATCTATGTTGTGACGTTTTGTATTTCCAAATATATGTTAAATATTTATTCCTTTTGTGGTAAATATAAATTATACATATCATCGTCAGAATCACGAAATGACTAAGTCATAAAATGCGAAAAATGAGATACCTACTTCACACATTTGGTTTCACGATGTGACGTACCTATTTCAATTCCCCACATTTTTCATAATACAGAGAGAGAATCAAACCGATATACATATACGAGTATCATCTAATTAAAATTTTGTACAACTATTCACACTGTTAAAAAATATTTATATGTTATAGTGGCATCAATTTCTGACTAGTAACTATATTTAAACTTGGTTGAAAAAAATTATAATTATTATCTATTCTCGGTGAGACAATCTGTTATTAACAGATTAACTAATATTAATTAGAATTATAAAATAATATGAGATAAATGTTGAACTAACCTTTTCTCCTATCAGTCCAATTTGGCCAACACTGCTGCCAGAAACGTTTCCTGGAACAAAATTTAAGTTTTCTCATTATATTTCATCACACATTAAAAATTCATATAACAAAAGTTATTTTGACACTAAAAGAAACAAATATACACTATTTTAACTCCCCCAACAGAAGTTTTTCACGAGAATTGCACTTAATACGAGCAAAAGACATTCTCATTTGTAGGTTACAAATACACTGACAAAAGACAGGAATAATAAATAACAAACACCAGTCTTGGTCTTAGCTCGAACTTGTCTGGAGCTGTAGTTCCACTGGTCGACACGAAATTTAAATAAAAATAATAATTATTTATTCACTTATCTAATGTAGAATAAATAAATTGTTATTATTAAAAAAAATTAAAATCGCGTCAACCAGTGGCACTAAAAATATAAACTTTAAGAACCAAACCTTTAATTTTTCGAATATATAATGCAGCAGGTATATACCATTTATTTTTACCTTCCGTCACCTTTAGGTGACTTGAAATAAAACAATGAACTAAAACAATTGTAACTATTATTATTAAACGAAATAATATTTTTTGTCGTAATAATACAGCCTCTTCAATACATTTTTCACAACGTTTTGAAACAGAATAAGTAGCCCTTTCTATTTGGTCTGCAGATAAAAATTCAATTGCCGCTTCAATTTTATTCTTCAGTTCGTTTAATGTGTTTACTATGGTTCTTTATAAACAATTGTTTTAGTTCATTGTCTTATTTCAAGCCACAATCATGGATCAATTCTCTTTTCGACTAGGTGTATAAAAAAGTGCCCGCCATTATACTTTTTAATAATATAACATATGGATTATTTTAGATGATTGTAAAGCAAATTTGATGTACTTTTCAAATATGTAAAAAAATAGTATGTTCCATTTGAAATTTTAAAGTTGATATTAATTTCTAATAAACCGGAAGTGGTATCATGAATGTACATCCGTCATCAAGTAGCTTATATGTTGCTGTATAAATCATGTTATATGAAAGAAATCACTAACTTAATAAATAAGCGAGATATTTGCTGGGTCCATTAAAATATAACAACCTGCATATATATGGTTTCACTTAAAACAAAGTTGGTCCCACACAGTTTGAAAAACACTGGTTTAAAAAATACGCTCATTAAAATAATCTAGTAAAATAGAATTGTTTGCTAATTTGACTGACTCCTATAGTTTTCGAGGTAGCAATAGTGTAGACTTAGCAATAGTATAGACTTTTCCATTTGAAAATAAAATGTTACATATAATTGCGTAAAAATCGAACATCTATTGAAAAACCTATACTGCAGATTTATGGACATTTTAATATAAAACAATATTCGTTTAAAAAAATTCCATATTATTTAAAATAATCGAGTTATTAAAAAAGAACAAACCAATTAATCATCTGTATACTCTCTGGTACAAATAAAATACGAAGATTAACATTTCAGGGAATGGTTAATAATTTAAGTAAATCGCTTAGTAATGCCAATAATATAGTAAACAACTTAACCATGTTAATGTCAAGTAAATATAGACGTACACAAAACAAGATTATGTAACATGTTTTTTATACGACGCCATAAGAAAAATTATTTAATACAATATTTGATAATGGAATACCTACAAGGCCTTGATTTTATAACTATAAATTCCACTAGATTTCAATGGCGACGCCAGAATGTGAATGTAGGGTGGGCATAATCAAATAAATCTGATGTGGCCAGCACGTTACCTTCCGCCAATTCAGTGTATTATATACAAATTCCATATATAAATTTTCTTG
This sequence comes from Harpalus rufipes, assembly GCA_951394225.1. Taxonomy (NCBI): domain Eukaryota; kingdom Metazoa; phylum Arthropoda; class Insecta; order Coleoptera; family Carabidae; genus Harpalus; species Harpalus rufipes. Next base: position 86,509,171 of record OX596274.1, read on the forward strand.
CAAAATATATATTTCCAGTAAAATTATTTCATAAACAAACTATATAAATTCGTCTTCTTTACATTTTCCCACTGGTTAAGCAGTCGCTATTTTTGAATTTCTTCATCCACTCATTCCTATTTTGCTTGTTGTCCTCATTCAGTTTCTTTTTTCTTAAGTCCTACTAGTGCTAAGCTATTCATTCTTCTTCCAATATATTCTTCATCTCTCCTCATGACATGTTTAAACTAATGTAATCGTCTCTCTTGTATCTTTCTATAAACTTGTAACACTAGGGTTATTTCCCTTATTCTTCACACCTTACCGTATCTTTCCGTCTCTTTCCCAAAATCTATCTTAACATCCTCATCTCTGCCACATTCATTTACTTTTCATTGATACAGACATCTGTCAATTTGAATTATCTGAATATATTAGTAGTTTCCATGGTTAGCATAGCTGGCTGATATTTAATATCTTATAATTCTTTAACTATATATCTATTGAATATGAAGTATAAAATGCAATCAAATCATATTTAACTGTTAAAATCTTCAAATGAGGCCACTTCCGGTTGACCAATTATAACCAAAATCTAATTACTTGTTCTTCTGGATGTAAACTTGAGGAATACGAAAAAAATATATACACACACACACACATACACACACATACATACATGTAGACATAATCGTAAAAATGGAAAAAACATGCTTATTCACTAAAAACATCATAGAATTTTTTGACCAAAAAAATACCTTTTTTACTTAAAGGTGACGGAAGGTAAAAATATAACATTGATCCATAATTTGAGTACCACTGGTTCTAAAATAAATAAAATAAATATATCATCACGGCATATTAACCATTGCTGGGTGTGCCAATCTGGTTTGTACACAGACATCGGTAATGATGAAATATTTGTACCGTGCGGGCGCTTACCAGGCGTCACCTCGCGGGCACTAAATGCTGGCGTGGAGAGTGCACCACAGGGGTTAATTTAGTGCCACTAAAGGCCCATTCACAAATCAAATTTAGTGTTAGTTTTATGTTTTACGTTTTACAGCAATTTGCAGCAGCATTCACAAATCATGTTTTAGTAGGTAGTGACACCTATTGGCAAATACGACACAAATTAAAGAAATCAGTAACCCACCATCTTCTATTTTTTTTCTTTTTATCATTATACAATTTTATTAATAAAACTGCATTTAAAATTTTCTTATTATTCATAATAATTCCAAACAAAACTTGACAGTTATAGACAAGAACAACTATATATCGCTATTTCTTTCTACGATCCTTCCTATTGGTTCGTTCTTAAGTATAAAACATAAAACTAAAACCAAAGATTGGAGTTTGCAATGTTCTAAGCTAAAACCAAAACTAAATATTGATTTGTGAATGCTTGTATAATAAACCAATGCTACAAGGTCACTAAAACTAAAACGTAAAACATAAAACAAACACTAATTTTGATTTCTGAATGGGCCTTTAAACTCGAAGTAATTTTTGGCGTCGGTCGGAATCGAACCCGGGTCCCCTGATTCTCGACCAGACACTCAGGTACATGGCCATGAGATCCCATAATACTAGTTATGCCCGCTCTATGCTTTACAAAATATCGTAATTACTTTTTTGTATAACTTTACATATTCACGAATAAATGGCACTGTTCCAATATTTACAATACATCCTGTATAGTTAGTTACAAAATCGAATCCTAGGAATTTCATATTAAATAATAACAACTTGAATTTTCAGAAATATACTATTGTTTTATGTATGTACTTCTTTTTATTTGGATAATATTTATATTCATGAATGGTCAGTATTTTGTAACATCAGCATATATGAATATTTTGTTCAGGTTGAGTTACCTTAGGATAGTTTAAATTATATAGTTCTTATGTAATTTTCCTAAATCTATTATATTGTCTCGTGAATATTTATAGAATACATTGAAAAATCTTGTTCGTTGAAAGCAAACGCAGTACTTCTACGACCTTATCTTTTTGAAGGTCAGATGAAAATTGCAAACTTTTTCTGATATTTTTTTGCAATTGCTGTTTATTGTTATTGCTGATAATTCAATTACCCGGAATTGTTTAATTGTTAATTAAGCATATCAAACTGTAATTAAAATTACTATGTTTCAGCTGATCCCAAGGCGGTGGACAACAAGAAAATAGGAAGAGTAGAATTGGAAAGAGATGCCGAAGAAGTACCAGTTCCTGATCTACCTCAAGACCCGATTATTTTTGATGGATTTTTAGGAAGCATAGGAGGTTAGTATATCTTTTATTTTCTACCGTTATATTTTCCTAAAAAACACATAAAACACTTAAAGAATAATTGGCAAAATAGTTTTAGTTTAAATTATAAAGTTGCGAATTTAATTCCTTTTTGTGATGTGCAAAGGTTATGAATTCTACTTCCGGTATCGTCGGAAGCGATATCATTGTTGATTTTTTAAGTGGAATAATTGTTTTTATATTGTTTGTCAATTTTACATAATGTCAAATATTTGGATTTTCATCAAAAATTAACGTATGTGCACTCTGGATCTCCGAGTTGATCTCAAGTCATCAATTTCTGATACAAGAATTACTAAACTTTTATTTAGCATCTTTGTTGTACACACATGGCAGATAAGAGACTTTTATTCGCTATCTCATTATTGTCGGTATTTTAGAGGAGTATACACTATCTCCGTCCAACCGACTGTATTGTAACCATGGTAACAAATGTCATTTTCAAATATTTGAATTATTTGAATATGCATGTCATTCTGTCAATCATGTGACAAGGATGATTTTGGCGTCGGTAATTTGTGTTTCGGTGTGTGTTGGTAGTTTTGTTAGTTCTTGGTATTATATTGTGCATTTTGCTATTGCAAAGACGGTTATTCTACGATTGCTGACAATTATTGCAACATATATCTTTTGGACTATAAAAAGTGGTATGTTTCATTCATTATACTTATCGATATATATATTTATTCAATTCGTTTATTATTACTAAATAACTATTTATACTTCGAATTTTGATGAATAACAAAACTGACACAATATAGGTTATATTTATTATAATACTGTCAGTTTTGACATTACATCATAATTATTCAATTGATTTATTATTTCGAAATAAATGTCTCACTTCGAATTTTGATGAATAATAATATTCACACGCTATATACTGTCAGTTTTCAGTTTTGATTTGTAAGAATACTACGGAAATCAAACGATTTCGCCCGATTTCACCCGACAATATGACGTCATCAATTCCATCCCACCCCTAGCGATTTGAATCATGCGGTTATGATTGATGACGTGGGGATCAAATCATGGAAATTTTTCAAAATTATGAATGTTTGCCATGGTAATTGTATCATATTTGTTTAAGGAGCAAGCAGTCATGTGACTTTGTTGACCTTGGCAAGCAGATATGGAGGCCCGTGTCAGCTAGTAATAATGTACATAGCTGCCTAGTACCATAATTTTTCATTGAAAACATTTTCTATCCATCAGAATATTTTGAAATTTTGAATGACAAATTATGACATATGACAGTTGTAACATATATGTAAATAACTACTAGCCGTCATTCTGATACGGATTCCCATATCAGCTTGCCAAGGTCAACAAATTCACATGACTGCTCGCGCCCTATAAGTAACGAATTTAACATTTTTTGTACACACAAATAATTAAAATTGTATCTCTTCTTTCATTCTATGAGGAATTTTGTCCTATTTGTTTTTCAAATTCATTGACGGTATTAGCGGTATTTCTTAAGGATATATGCAATATTATATACATAAAATTTTAAATAAATATTTAATTAATAATACAATAAGATATATTAAATGTACTCGTACCTCCCAGAAAATTCTTCCAATAATGTTAGAAAAACTACTGATTTTTGACACTGATATAATGCATTTATCTGTCAATTACAAACATTTAAATATCTCAACTGTTTTTTGGGCGACGAGATTTATTACAACAGATTATTCTGTATTATTATATAATATTTCTCAAAACCTGTAGGAGATATAATATTTTTTTTAGATGTATCAAATTGAGAATTTAATTATCTTTATTATTTTTTAGAAACTACCACTTCCGGTTGTCCAATTGTTACCAAAACTTATTCAACTCTTCCCATTACTGTTAGATTGAGGAATCTGTTGTTACACACGTCTTTAGTCATATAGAATTTGAGAAATCGAATCTACAACATCCTAACACATACACACACACACACACACACAGACATCATCGTAAAAATGTTATAATCTGATTCTAAGGACCTTAAAACATGCTGATTCACTAAAATCCGGATATGCGATTTTTAGCATGAATCCAATACCTCTTGTTAGCGAGAAGTTAAAATTGGCATTTAAGTTTGCCTCCAATTTGGCAATTTTAAACTATAATTCTAAAATTAATAATAAAAGCTCTATTTGTCCCTATTTTTTCAATCAAATTTAAATGCTTAGAGTCTACAATCCTACGTGTTTGTCGCACATATTGAAAACTCTAATTGTATCACTACGTTTTGGTTATTAAATGAATAGTCATTTTGAACATAAAATAAATTGTGTAAAATTATATCATAAAAAATGTTTAACTCCGAAACGAAGTTAGGAGAAAATTATTTGAAGCACGCGACATAATAAATTAACTTCAGTTTTAAAATTGATTTATTTATATGTTTAAACTTCTAGAAATTTATAATCATACAAAAAAAATAAACAATGGTTTTATTTAGTAAGCTATCGTTGGTTATTGTTTATTTTGATTTAAACTTTGATAAACAATTTTATCAATAATGACTAAAACAATTTTCCATTTTAAAAACTATGCAAACATACACTTATAAAATTAATTATTCAAAGTTAAGCTGTAATTATTTTAAAAGCGCAGTATGATAAATTGAAAATTACTATTTAAAGATAATTGGAAAATATTTGCAATGTTACATAAGTAAAATAATTAGAAACACGTTTTGTAAATTATATCGACGCTATTAAGAGGGTTTAATATGGATGACAAGGTTGACAGTAGGATGGTATGTAGGCGAATGTATCAATACATAAAATATGTGAGTTCGTCACATTTTTCATTATTATGTGATTTGTGTTAGAAGAAAAATGACAACATACCGAGAACGCATTTCTGGTAAAGATAAAGATGTATTTTTATATTTTTATAAAAAATAACTCCTAAATATTTAAAATTACAGGTATGTTATAGTATATACCCTTCAAAAATACTGACAATCCCGACAATGAATTGGAAACATTTCGAAAAATTAGAAGAGTAGGACAAAATTTCTTCATAGAATGAATTTAAAATTAAAAAATCTAAATATAAGGAATAGATATAAGTACAGTAAAATTTTTGAAAGATGTCCGATCAAGGTTGTCTACGAATTGTATGAATTCAGATTTTTGCTCCGCCCATCATGACAAATTCAGTAGTGTCGTTTGCTTAGTTTTTATGAGGGTACGTAAGATACTACTGGTATTTTATTATTATAAAAATATATATTACAGGAAAAGCATTCATAATTCAAAAATAAGTCAACTAGTAAGTTTATAAGCAAATGTAAAACCAAATATGTTAAAAATAAGATACTGACACAATGTCAGTGTCAGTGACTCTGACAGAATATAACGTTATACGTACGGCTATGAATCCAGGTAATGTATCTGAATTAATAAATAAACTTACGTTACAGCGAAAGTATTATCAACAACGAGCATCGTTTATAAATGGAATGTCCTAACTTAGTCGAAACAATATGAATTTTTGAAAGACAAGCGTGTTATATCCATCCTTATCGCACATTCTTACAGCCTTTGCAAAAGAAAGAGATAAATGTATGCCTATTTGTTAATTCGTTCGTGATACAGGTGCCCTTGATCGGACATCTTTCAAAAATTTTACTGTACATGGTTTGATGTAGAGTGTAGGTATACAAGAAATGTTAAATACAATAGGGCGCGAGCAATCATGTCACTTAGTTGGCCTTGTCAAGCAGATATGGGGACTGTGTCAGAATGATTTTTCATTCTAAATTTAGTGACTTTTCAATTCCATGTGGTTTATTTTTCTCAACAAGTAAATTCCACACTCCTGGTGACAAATTAACTACGTGAATTTAGTAAATCTTGAAATTTTTAATGAAAAATTCTGACATTTACATCTATGTACATAATTGTCATTCTGACACGGGCCCCCATATCTGCTTGTCAAGGCCAACAATGTCACTTGACTGCTCGCGCCCTATACTTATGTAACCAAAAACGGAAGTGGCGAGAGGTATTGTGCTGACCACAACAGATTTTTTAGTTGTTATTTACATAATGAGAAATAAAACAAAAATGTTAAATATTTGCATTGTTCTAAAATTAATAGGGCAGAAATTAGAGCCATTTAAGTTGACTTAATACCGAAAAAATATTATATTTCATATTTTATATTTTTATATAAAGTTCTTAGAATTTGCTGTCATTAAAATTAAATTTATTATGTACAGGTGAATCTGCCTGAATCATGAAATAATTATATGTTGAGTAAAGTCACCTTATTATACTTTCAATAACATTTTGTTTCTGAGAATCATGTAAGCACATTATTTTAACTGTACTCATTTGACATTTACTGATTTATTTCGCAAATTTTTTATCGTTTGACAAACAGTAATTTACTCTTTTCTGATTTTTCAATAACATTTTATTCTAAGTAAAACTGCATTATTATTATTTACACACGTTTGACATTTAGATAAAGGAAATAATGTGTAAGAATTTAAAAATATTCACATACTTTACAAATAAAATATGTACTTGTACTGCTTTGGTTGCTTTAATATTTATATAATTTATAATAACAAATTGCGAAAAAATAACACTGAAAGGTATTTTTGAAGAAAAACTATTTTGACCTCCAAGTAAACTGCCATTTCCGGTTATCCGATTGACACCAAAATCTAATGGATTTTTTCCATATTAGAATAAGGTAGAAATACATGGTTTCAACACGCACACATCCACACCCACATACATCATCGTAAAAATGTTAAAATTGGATTCTAGGGATTTTGAAACGTGATCATTTAACAAAATCTCGATATGCGATCCCTGTACAGTATTTTTTTTAAAGATGTCCGATCAAGGTCATCTGTCTCATGAATGAATTAACAAATTGGCATACATTTATCTCTGTCCTTTGCAAAGGCTATAAGCGTGTAAGATAAGAATGGATATAACACGCTTATCTTTAAAAATTCCATTTTAAAACGATGCTCGTTGTTGATAATACTTTCGCTGTAACGCAAGTTTCTTTATTAATTCAGATACATTACCTTGATTTATAGCAGTACGAATAACGTTATTTTCTGTCAGTGTCACTGACATTGTGTCCGTATCTTATTTTTCACATATTTGTTTTTACATTTGCTAATAAACTTACCAGTTGACTTATTTTTGAATTTTGAATGCTTTTATAGTAACATATATTTTTATAATAATAAAATAACAGTAGTATCTTATGTGCCCTCATAAAAACGAAGCAAACGACACTACTGAATTTGTCAGAATGGGCGGAGCAAAAATCTGAATTTATACAATCATAGATAACCTTGATCGGACATTGTTCAAAAATTTTACTGTACCTCCCTTACCAAGGGTAGTGGGAGGTAAAAAACAAAATTTGGCAGACTATTATTAAATTTCTATTATATTTACAGTATTTTAGTTAAACAGGTATTCTTTCTCGTTGATCAAAGTATAGATTAGATAACATAATGTAACATTATGTTATACGATCCTTGATCCTCATTCTGCAGACTCGTGTAATTTTTTTTGAGTCAAGCCATGTAAGTACAGTTAGTAATTGAATGGGTTACCGCATGGGAACCGCGTGTACCAGGGCCGTAGCTACCGGGCCCAAGGCTTTAAGGGCCCGTAAACCCTCAGCTTATAATGCTGTAATCTCTATAATTATATCTAGGTACTGCGCTACTACGAATAGAACTATTGCATGATTTTTTATTTCTTTATATGACGTAAAGTAAGTTTGAAAGCTATCTCATCAATTACTTAGTTTCCGATCATGAGCTTACGAATGTAAATTCGGTAAAAGATTTCATAAAAAATATTTTAATTGACAATTACTCATCCAGTATTCCCGTGACAGATCTTTTTCAAAACTGAAATTAATAAAGACTTATTTTAGGAACTCAATGGGTCAAAATTGACTATCATCTCTTGCTATACTTGCTATTGAAAATACAAAAGCTCACTCGCTAAATTTAAACGAATTAATTTCAAAATTTGTGATTGCGAAATCAAGGAAAGTAATGTTCTAATGTGATTATACATTTCAAAGGAAATATACAGTAAAATTTTTGAAAGATGTCCGATCAAGGGCACCTGTATCACGAACGAATTAACAAATAGGCATACATTTATCTCTTTCTTTTGCAAAGGCTGTAAGAGTGTGTGATAAGGATGGATATAACACGCTTGTCTTTCAAAAATCCATATTGTTTCGACTAAGTTAAGACATTCCATTTATAAACGATGCTCGTTGTTGATAATACTTTCGCTGTAACGTAAGTTTATTTATTAATTCAGATACATTACCTGGATTCATAGCCGTACGTATAACGTTATATTCTGTCAGAGTCACTGACACTGACATTGTGTCAGTATCTTATTTTTAACATATTTGGTTTTACATTTGCTTATAAACTTACTAGTTGACTTATTTTTGAATTTTGAATGCCTTTCCTGTAATATATATTTTTATAATAATAAAATAACAGTAGTATCTTACGTACCCTCATAAAAACTAAGCAAACGATACTACTGAATTTGTCATGATGGGCGGAGCAAAAATCTGAATTCATACAATTCGTAGACAACCTTGATCGGACATCTTTGAAAATTTTTACTGTACATACTTTTTTATTTGTTTTATTGAGTAATATTTATGTTTTCTGATCTTACTGTATAAGTTTTATGTTTTAAAATAAATATTATATCAACATGTAAACATTTTCATTTATTGTTAATTATAAGGGGGCCCGATCAGATGGTTTAGAACCCGGGCCCAACAGCTCCTTGCTACGGCCTTGGCGTGTACATACTACATAAACTACAACATTTGCGCCGGCGTATTGCATAAAGAATCTATCAATAACATAAAGAAAGCCTACATTATTACTTTACTGTATTGATTTTCATTAGAATGTTATAGGATAGGAAGTAACATTTTCCTGTATGATAATTCTGCGGTGTTTTTGTTCTATTGTATTAGTTTGTATTGTGTTTATTGCGGAAGTGTCAAATAATAGTTCACCATATGGAATTTCTCATTTTCAGAGCTCTTCGAGCGAATGCGACAACAAATGCTGTACCTCATGAGTCACGTGCCTAGAATTGGTCTAGGAACTCCCGAAGGAGGAAACACTACGTCAGTTACAAAGGTAAGCAATCACAATTTGGTTATTTTCATTTGTTTTTTGATCCTACTATATCACATTCATGCATGTGTTTGATCAATAAAATTTGTATCAAAAAATCTGTTGTGGGCAGCACAATACCTTTCGTCAATCCTGTGTAATATGTATAAATTCCATACATAAATTTTCTTCCAAAAATTTCTAAATTTCCAGTAAATTATTTCATAAACAAACTATGCAAATTGCACTTGACACTAAGATCTTCTCCTTCTTTAGCTTTTCCCATTCGATAGGGGTCGTTATTTTTTTTTTACTAAGCTATTCAATATATTCTTCATTTCTCCTCATGACATTTTCAAACCAATGTAATCACCTCGCTTGTATCATTCTAGAAACTTGTAACACTAGAGTTATTTCCTTACCTATCTTTCCGTATGTTCCCCAACATCTACTTCAACATGCTCATCTCTGCCACATTAATTTACTGTTTATTTAACTGACATCTGTTAATTTGAATTATATGAATATATTAGTAGTTTCCATGTTTAGCATTGCTGGCTGTTTTATAAAATTTAATTTCTTTAAAATTCTTTAACTCTATATCTATTGAATATGAAATATAAAATGTAATCAAATCGTACAGAGAATAATATATTGTTTAAGTTATAATAACGTTAAATGTTAATAAATCAAATTTAAATGTTAAATTTTCAAATGAGGCTACTTCCGGTTCTCCAATTTAACCAAAATCTAATCAGTTGTTCTTCTGGATGTAAACTGGAGAAATATGAAAAAAATATAATTTTTGGAATCGTTTTATTGAAGTTATGCGATCCGAAACTTTCGTCACACAAACATAGACACACACATACACACACATGCATACAGTAAAATTTTTGAAAGATGCCCAATCAAGGTTGTCTACGAATTGTATGAATTCAGATTTATGCTCCGCCCATCATGACAAATTCAGTAGTGTTGTTTGCTTAGTTTTTATGAGGGTACGTAAGATACTACTGTTATTTTATTATTATAAAAATATATATTACAGGAAAAGCATTCAAAATTCAAAAATAAGTCAACTAGTAAGTTTATAAGCAAATGTAAAACCAAATATGTTAAAAATAAGATACTGACACAATGTCAGTGTCAGTGACTCTGACAGAATATAACGTTATACGTACGGCTATGAATCCAGGTAATGTATCTGAATTAATAAATAAACTTACGTTACAGCGAAAGTATTATCAACAACGAGCATCGTTTATAAATGGAATGTCCTAACTTAGTCGAAACAATATGAATTTTTGAAAGACAAGCGTGTTATATCCATCCTTATCACACACTCTTACAGCCTTTGCAAAAGAAAGAGATAAATGAATGCCTATTTGTTAATTCGTTCGTGATACACGTGCCCTTGATCGGACATCTTTCAAAAATTTTACTGTGCATACCTTTCTTACCTAAAGGTGACGGAAGGTAAAAAAAAGTTTATTTAATGGTATCATAGCCTACTCTGAGCTCCATATGAAAATTAAATGTTCTCGAGATTCTAATGCATTCGTACCTTAAATGGGATACCCCGTAGTTTATTTTATTATTTATTTTTAAATAGTTGCTATAGTTTGTTTTTAAATTGAATGTTGCATTTTTAATTTAGTAAAACACAAATTTTGTTTAATTTTCTGGGTATTTTAATATATTCATTTATAGATAAATATGGAAATACTTTTTGTACAATGTTTTTCGCAGTAAAAAAATAAAGTAGAATTTTGCAGATATGAGAAATGACATCCATAATATGCAATCTCTATTTAAAACTAATGTATCTAATTTAAAAAGGTAACTATATATTTTTTTTTCTCATTTAATGATATGTTGCTCATGATATCATCAACAGAATAATATGAATTCCGGTACATGAGACGTAGAATCTGTTTGTTTTTGTCATCATTAAAATTCAATTGTAATTCGATATTCAAAATCAGTCGAGCAAAACCGTTATTTTTGGTTAAATACAAATTTAATTTTGTTCGATCTTTACTATTCTAAACACGTTCTGTTAAATCAAGCAACAAACAACAAACAGTTATTTATGTACTAAAGCTTTAAAATTGTATAATAATGGTCTATTTACTGGTATTTCTGGATATTATAATGATTTCAGAAAAATAGTCATTTATGTATGTCATATTTAAGTCCCTTATAAATGAATGCCTATGAATCCTGCATATACGTTTTCCGGGCGTGTAAGGTGGGTACCTATTTCATTTTTCTGGCAACCGTTTGAATTAACAAAAAATCTGACGTGGCCAGCGCAATACCTTCCGTCAATCCTATGTATTATATACAAATTCCATACATAAATTTTCTTGCAAAATATTTTAAATATCCAGTAAAATTATTTCATAAACAAACTATGCAAATGACACTTGACACTTACATCTTCTTCTTCTTTAGCTTTTCCCATTCGTTAGGGGTCGCTATTTTTGATTTTCTTCTTCCATTCATTTCTGTTTTACGAGTCGTCCTTTTTTCTCAAGTCTTCCGCAATACAGTCCTTCCACCTTATCTTTGGTCTTCCTTTGTTTCTTCCACCTTCAATGTAATCGTTTCTTTTGTATTCTTCTAGAAACTTTTAATACTCGAGTTATTTCCCTTATTCTTGCATTCCTTACCGTATCTTTCCGTGTCTTCTTCAACATCTATTTCAACATCCTCATCTCTGCCACATTCATTTTCTGTTCATTGACACTGACATCTGTCAGAATTTTCTTAATATAGTAGCTGTTTCCATGGTTATAGCATAGCTGGCTGATTTATAAAATTTCATTTCTTTATAATTCTTTAACTCTATATACATTGAATTTGAAATATAAAATGCAATCAATTCGTATAGATAATAGAATATTCTTTAGTATTTATAATAACATTAAATGTGTAAATAATATTTAACAGTGTTAAAATCTTCAAATGAGGATTCTTCTGGTTGACCAATTACAACCAAAATTTAATCGGTCTGCATGTGGATGTAAGGAAGAGGAATACGTAAGAATTGTAATATTTAGAATTCTAGTATTGGAGGTATCGCGGCCGAAACCGCGGTCACACACATACGCACACACACACACGCTCACACACAGAAACTCACTATAGAATTTTTTGACCAAAGACAATATCTTCGGAAGGTAAAAACTATATCTCATCAATATATAACTTCAAATGACAGTTATTAAAAAAAATAAGCAAGTAGCAGAACACTAATTTTCACGTTAAACGCCTACATAAAAATTCTTATATTCATTTTGTATATTGTTGCATTGCAACGATTGTTTTAGTATTTGTACTCCCATATAAAACCATACATCGCTTAAACTATTTCTATCAATGAGCCATGTACTCGCAAATCATTACTCATTTCCCTCTCCTTCCATTACATCACTATTACTCACACTATCTATATAACCTCTTCAGGTTATCGACGGCCACAAAGTGACCATCAACGAAACCGTTTACACATCAGGCGACGGTGACGACGCTGCAGCTATTTTCAAAGTTCGCGTCGTGGACATCCATCCTGACAGCAGCGAAGGAAGCTCCGAAGAAGTTGCACCTGGAAGGGGATCAGTTGAATCGGTCGAAATCAGCAGGGAGAACGAGATTCCTAGTGGTGGCAAGCAGCAGGTTGGTAAGCCTGAAAGGCTCGAGAAGAAAGAGTAGGGGATTTGTTTTTTGAGGGGTGGCATGATTTAAAATATTAACTGGTTGTTTTATTTTTGTTGAAATGTGTGTAGTGATACGAGGTTCCTTGTTTTTCCGCTAGAGCTACAACGTGATGATCTTAATAACTATAGCATATTTTTTTAAATTTTAAATATTCCTAGATTCTTCTTGTAAATTCAATAATCCATGTAAATAATAGTATATTATAGTTTATTCACAACTGTCAAATAATAACATACTGTACTATAAAATCAGAAATATCCTAACAAATTTTAGAAAATTGTTTGTTTACAAACATAAACATAGTTAGCCTTGATCGCTAGGTATTTGTTATAACAAAATTATGAAGTGATTTGACATTTAGCAGAAAATTTTAAATCGACAATTCAGCTACATTTTAAACTTAAGAAGAAAATAAAACTATAAGAAATGAGAAAACTATTATAATTTTGGATTTTTATGTGGAAAAAAATTCTTATTAAAAGTAATTTGTACTCTTTGAAAGGTAAGATTTGAATTTGACATAACGATTGAATATTATTCCATCGAACTGTCAATATTATTCAATTAGCAACAGTAACTAAGGTCATTAATTATTAAAAAAACGATTGAGTTATGGGTATATTTTTTGACAGTCGTGGATAAAAATATTTCTGTTTCACCTGAACAAAAAAACAAAAATGGTTATGTTTCTATATTTTAATTTATTTTAAATATTTTTTAACAGATTAAAACTGCTTGGAAGAAAATTAATTTGGTGTCATTTGATACAATTTTTTTTATCGTTCTATTGATGTTATATATGAACTATATGAAATATTTTTTTTCCATAATATTCTGACATTTTCATTGGGATATGTGACCAAATATTTTTTTGATCCATCCAATTATAGAATTAAAAATAATATACCTGTATTTTTTTAAATTTGTTAAATGTTAACATAGTTCCAGAAAAACGGAGTTAAAACTTTTGTGACGTCACCGATGCGAACTCTTGTGCGAAGTAATAAAACAAGCAATGAGACTGAAAGAGATAATTATATATCTGTCTCTTTCGCTCTCGTGCTGCGTTTACGTCACAGAAATTATAATGCAGTTTTTCTCGAATTATTTTAATATTCAACAATTAAAAACAGAAACATTTTTAATTTCATATTAATATGTAAATATTTTCTTTAAATTTGACAAAGGTTACACCCTGATTCAAACAAATATAAATTTTCTAATTTGACAGCTGATTACTTAATGAAAATTTTAACAAACATTGAAAACAAAGTTTATTTTGTATATACAGGTGTAAAAACGGCAAAAAAATTATAAATCACGTAACAGACTTTGCATTAATAATTCATTATTTTTAATAAAATATTTATGAATTTTGAAAAAAATCTTTTTCATTTTCATTTAATCAGCAGATTGAAATTTATATACTCCTTTTTTAACACCCATTATATATTTCATTCAAAAAGTAGAGGCCTAGCACACCTAGCAGATTTTCAAGGATACGTATCAATTATAACCTCAAAAACAACAGATAGTATTTTAAATGGGTGGTATTGCTGTACTTGTACGATTTTTCACAATTTAAAACATTTAAATTTATAATAATTGGTAGAACAATGACAAATAATTTACTTGAAGAACGGAATTGTTATGAAATAGAAAAAGTATGCCATACAGGCAATATATAATTTGTTTTATCTACGTGCGTGCAAAAAATAAGTTTTTTGAGAATTAAAAATAGTATAAATTGTTGTTTTTATTTACGTTATTAATAACTATGACAACGTGGAATAAAATATGAAAAATATTATAGTGAAAATGATTAGGCAGAAGACCACGTCATCAACCTAAAAAAAACCTTGTGAAATTAAATATAACTTGTAGAAATTATTGGGTGTTATTTATTTTTAAACAAGAAAAAGTACTAGTATTAAGTAATGTATATATTAATGATATTTACAATTATTTCTATGCCAATCGTTATTCCGTTTACAGAATATAAAATTATTTGAAATAATTATACATAGTTTATTTTGGTACCATACGTTGGCACTACTGAGAATGATCATGTTATGTCAAATAATTTTATATTCCATAAAAGGAATCAGGATTCACTTATAAATAATTGTAAATTAATAAATATATACGTTTCTTTAATAATTTTTAAAAAAATAAATAACAACTAATAATTACTACAAGTTATATTTCTTTTTATAAAGTTTTTTTCAGGTTGATGACGTGAGTCTTCTGCCTAATCATTTCCACCATATTAAAGCAATGTGATAACTATTTTATTTTGCCCAAATTATTTCTTATTCTGTTGAATTTTGATTCGTAGACAAAATATTTGATGCAACGCTTGCTAAAGTATATTTGCTTATACAAATTTAACATAAACAATACATAAGATCTGTAAAATAGTATATGTTTCGACAGAAAGATGGCTCTGTCATTTTCAAAACATTTTGTTTTTCCGTTCCTGAAGAAAATTATCAATAATATATCGGGAATTTAAAATTATGGCGAATTCCATTTTTCAAATTTTTTATTGGGTATTATTTTTATTTATATTTGTACGTAGTATTATTATTATAAGTTACAGCCAACTATCTAAACATTCAAATTATCAAAAAAATATTTTTTCATGGCAAGAAATTTGTTTTAAAACAATTGGTATATTTTAAAATGTCACCTATATATTTATGTTTAAATAATAGTGTTTTGTTAATAGCAGTATGGTTACTTTTTACAGTAAGTAAAGTATTATCTTCAACATTATTTTATCCATTATTATAAATAAAATTTAATTGTTTAAATTTAAATACAATGCCATTTTTGACAGTTGTGATATCAAGAATTAAACTGGTTTATATTGTATTTGAATATTTCATTGAATTATTTCAAAACTTTTTCTTTTAAATTTATACGGAAATCTTGACCATAAAAAAACTAAAACCTCAGCACATCATATCGCATGAGTACAGCAATTCATCAATTCCCAGTAGCAATTACGTATAACCTATAATAAGTAGGCAATAGTACAGGAAGTAGCATAGTGATTCACGTGACCTTGGAGACAAAGTCACAGGTGACCTTGATCACCCAATACCTAATTATTACGATAAAGCTTAAGACGCATGGCTAAATCAACAATTAACAAAAAAGTAATTAGTTTTGAAAGTTTGATTAGTTTTGATACAAACCGCAATTGTAAATAAAATTTTGCATGAACAAATTTGATTCGCATGTAAAAATTGTATATTTGCCATGCGATTTTTAATATTTTTATATTGTAGTTTAACTGTATATTGTAATGTACAAAATAAGGGGCTTTTAAATATAACGCATGTAATGAAATAACAAATAAATGCATAAATGAATAAATCAGTTTTTGGAAAACCGATTTTATTTGGTACTTTGCTGCTTACTAATATTCTACAATAACTTCATTGCATGCACTAATTTGTTAATAACTTATTCATGTTTTTATATATCTTCACCAAACTACCTATTTACACATGTTCTCATGTTTCGACAAATTTCTTAAAATATATAACTAGATTATTAATTTACCAAAATTCATTTTATAACGTATAATAAATTCATTTTAAACAATGTGGTGGTTACTAATTCGGACAAAAAATAGATTTAAGTTTAAAATATAAACATTACAATTGTATTTATGGATACGGTCAACTAGGCGACAGCGAATGGCCGATGGTCAAGTGGGCGCTGGATATGGTATTCCAAGTACTGACCCTTGGTGCTCACTTTAAATAACCTAGGGAACGATTTGCTGACTTCCCAGGAAAATTTTAAAATTTGAAATTATTCCAAGTAAACGGCATCAAGACATCTGTGACGTCACCTGTGCAAAGTAATACAATCAATGAGGACTGGAAAGATAGGTTTCCATAATCTATCTGTTTTGCTTTCGTTGCTGGTATTACTTTACATCCGTGACGAGACAGAAGTTTAAATTAATATCTGGAATTTTATTAATATTTAACAAATATAGAATCATATAGGTTTTTTATTTTTAACTTTTTATTGATAATAAATAAATATTTTCTCTAAATTTCATCAAGGTTACATATAAAAATGTCGTGTACTGGCCTGAGCATGAAATTCGCTGATATATACGTTTAACATGGGAAAACAGTTGTCTTCAAATATTACTTGGGCTTAAAACTTTATGCGGTCAAAATTTTTAAATTTACTACTTTAGTGATCAAGTAAATGTGGTAAAACAAATTCATTTTTTGAAATAATCAGATATTACCTACATACATTGTGGTGACCGACACAGCCGAACATGGACTTTAATATGTAAACTCAGACTTTTCTAATTTCCTGCTTCCCTAATTATTTTGGGTAAAAAAGCTTCAAATAAAAGTTGTATAAAATTCTGCATCGGAATCAATAAACAAAATTAATTTTGTCATACTGGTTTCTAAAGCAACATTTTTTGAAAAAATTAAAAAAAACAAAAAGAAACATTAAAGTCCTAGAACTTTAAAATATCATTTTAAAGGTCTGGGACTTTAAAATTTTACCTTCGTACTAAATCCCTTATGTATGCAATAAATTGTTCTTTACCTCAGTATTTTCAGCCAAAATATCGCGAGAAATGTATTTTGCATTAATTACAGCGAATAAGAATTTTGCTAATATTTTCGAACAATTGTGACTTGGTCTATTTATACAAAATCCATGCTGCTACAAATTGCTGCATATTTCTTTTAATAATTTAATAACTAGAAACCCGTATGACATAAAATTATGTATATGCCTCAGATGAAAAGTGTCTTTAAGGTACTCACAAGTAATGACAACTTGCTCATATCTTAAAGATTTACTTTTCATCCTAGATACATAAAATACTATTTTCTACAGTCTACATAGAAAGTAGCCATTTGTGCTCTCTTTTGTCAACGCAAAATGTCACTTTGCCGCTCTAGCGCGACAAAGTAGATAAAACGCTCGCTGTCCAAATTTCTAACTATACAATGGTGAGAAATGTCACTTGTCTACATTGTTAATGGAAACGTTTAGTCAGGAACTAATGGCACTGTAGTGACACATTTACCACCTTTACAAATAAATCTGACATATAACTGCTCTGTCGGTATATTACATAACCAAAAAAAAAAAAATGCCGCACTATTGTGAAAATAAAATAGGGCATTCATTTACAAAAACGGAAGTATAAAATGTTTAGATTAGATTGTAGCAATAGGTCAAGAAGATTGGGAAATAACGATAAATTAAAATTAAATATAAAAGACGTTTTTTACCTCCCGCTACCCTTGGTAAGGGAGGTATAGGGATCGTGCTAAAAATCGCATATCGAGATTTTGGTAAATGACCACGTTTTAAGGTACACTCTAACTCAAATACTATCGTTCAGAAAATTTTGAAACCTTGTATTTCTACCTTGCTCTTATATGCAAATATCCCATTAGGTAACCGAAAATGGCACTTTACTTGTAGCTCAAAATAGTTTTTCTTCGAAAAATACCTTTAAATGTTATTTTATCGAGATTTATGTTATATAAAAATTAAAGATCATTAAATTTTCTACAGGTTTGCATTAATACTTTTCTATATATTTTATGGATAAATTTATAAAACTTTCTATAATTTTAATCCCGGAGCCTACGTTTTAAACTCAACTCGTTCACATGGTTACAGAATTCAGATCTCAAATGTTTGTAACTGACAGGTATATGTCGCTGTCAACGAACTAATCATTTCAAATAATAATGTTAACGTTTTTAAAATATAAAAATTTATTTAAGCTTTTAGGTTCACATATTAATTGAAAATGAAGTTAGTATAATTGGACGTTTCGGGTATAAAACCCACCCATCATCAGAAAATACAAATTCGTAAAAAATTAACATAATCACAAATATTGTCTTTTACGATACAAGGTTATAGAAAAACAGTACCATTTTGCGGCGACTAAATGGAACAATAATTATATGGTAAGGAACGTAATACAATTAAATCAAATTGAATCGAATTCTGTTTTAAAGTGTTTTCATGCAAACCAAAAGATGTCATTATTGCCCATTCGGAGTTTTATTTATGTCCGAAAATCCTAAAATTACTCGGCGGGAGGTTATGTGTTGGCCACATCAGATTTTTCTTTATATTAATCCTTATGAATTGAGTAGTAGTGTAAGTACAAAGTGTACATTTTATAATTTTTTGTTATGGTGGAGGACCCCACTGTGGCGACTGTAGAAAAAATCTTGTGTGTGTTTCGAATGGACATTGTCGATTGAGAAAAATTCTCTCTATTTTGCGCTCTTAATACACAAATAGCTAATGCTTATTGATTCAGATTACCTAAAATAACTAGGGAAGCAGGAAATTAAAGTCCTATTGTTCGTCTGTGCCGGTCACCAGCCTGAATGTTTTTACCACGTCTTACTTGGGCAACATTAGCACTATATATCTACACATAAAACATTGCATAAAGATTTACAGAACTGATAATATTTGAAAAAAAACAAACTGTTAAACGCCTATATCACAGATTGTCGTATTCTTCCTGTATATTAACAATGTTACCACCATTGTTTGTTTGACAATTTTCTTGTATTAATTATCAAATAATTGAAATACAACCTTCTAAAATATTTGTGGTTTTTAAGTTACCAAATACGATCAAACATGTAGGATTGAATCTCTGAAATCCCTGTTTCAAACAATGCAGCAATTATCATAATCTCGTTGATTCAAATCTATATCATTTACACTTCTATCTATCACCTGTCACAATATTTCGCACTTCCCACGCACATTTCTTACGCTTTTCTTCTATTAGAAACGAAGAGTCGGCAGCATGGAATACCTAGACGACGAACCGAACTACAACGACTTGAAGGCAGTGGATGAAATTGACAACCTGGAAACCTTTGATGAGATGCCGGGTAATATCATACCAGGTAGTATCGAAAGCTTTGACGAAGTTGAAGATGAAATCGACAACAAGTTAGAAGAAAACGAAAAAGATTTAAGGAATGATATCGAAATTACTCTTCCAAATATCCAACCTCCTAGAGATCTTTCGAGAGATACCTACATCAATGATATTGCTGGAAACCATGGAAGAGAACCACATCCAGATGTAGAAATCTTTTATCCATATAAACCAATGAGACATTACAACATTGAAGATCTTCCGAAAGATCTGTCCAGAGATACTGTCATCAACGACATAGCTAGAAACCAAGGAAAAGAACCAAATGCAGATGCTGAAGTCTTCGATCCATTTAACCCTCCAAGAGATCTTTCCAGAGATACTTACATCAACGATATTGCCCGAAACCAAGGAAGGACACCAAATCCAGATGCGGAATTTATTAACCTAGCTCAACCAATGAGACATTACAACGAAATCAATTTTGAACGAGATTCATTCCGAAGAGGTAATCACCCAAAACCTCATAAAGATCTATCTGGAGACACTTACATCAATGATATTGCCAGAGATCAAGGAATGCAACCAAACCCAGATGCTGAAGTCTTTGATCCAGCTCAACCAATCAGACATTTCAATGAAATCAATATGGCAAATCCAGCTTTAACTCCTCCTAGAGATCTTTCTGGAGATATCTATGTGAACGATATGGCCCGAATCGAAGGAAGGCAGCCAAACCCAGATGCAGAAGTCTTTGATCCATCTCAACCAAGACATCACAATGTGTTTAATCTGGCAAGAGATACAATCTTGAACGAAATTGGAAGTTCAGAAGAAAAGTTTTTACATTCAGACCCAAGAAATCCTTATTTTTATAAAAGGGAATAGAGTCTTGCCAAAGTTCAGGCGGGAAATTTAAAGAGAATGACGTCATAAAAGAAATATATTTTCTTTGATTTCTTCCAAATTTAAATTTAGAGAATTTTTAAATATTACTTTCTACGATAAGAAAATTGAGAAGTCAAACAAGGGTGTAAAATGGTTCAAAAAATAATAATAGCTATTTATGTATCAAGGCACTGACGTCCTATTTTTTATCACGAATGTGGAAGTTATTTGCCGAGGATGTAAGGCCGAGGAAAATAAACCATATGAGTGATAAAAAGGAACTTCAGTGCCGAGGTGCATATCAAATTTTATTTGAAATCAACGTTGCTAACTTCCAGACATTGAGGTTATCGTAAAGATCGTAAAGAACATTCAAAATTTTTTCTTAAACTTTTTCATTGAAATTATATAGTTTTTCGTGTACAACAATTACCATAAGATTCGCAACACTAGATTTGCATGAAATCGTTCAATAATGGATGACTTTAGTGCCGATTTCAAATAAAATATATTTAAATTTTAAACTATGCAATTTTTGAAAGAAATTTTTATTACTTTAAAAATAAAAAAGAGATTATATCTAAATGACTAAAGTGTGTTTTAGTAAAGAAAATAGCAGATGGCGCTTGAAAGCCAACCGTTTTTACATGCATTAAATAATTAATTTAAATTTGTGTAATTAAATTTTGTCAATTCTATATATTTTTGCTTGTGAAAATGTACAATACCTAAATATTGTAAATTACAAATTGAAAATCATGGTTAAGTATCCATTATTTCTGTCAATTTTATATGACAACTGATATTCGTACCCTCTGAAATAAATATATTAACAGCAATAAAAAAAAATTTTTAGGAATAATTAAGACTATAGTGTAATTTTTTTATTTTATGTATTAATAAAATGTACTGAATTTAAATACTTTAACTAAATTTCTCATTTAAACAATAATCTACGGGCAAATATATGACAAAAGACAAGTCCCAAAATTTTTCGTTCCAACAGTAAATAATACAATATTTATATTAGTATTATCTATAAAACTGAGGGTAAAGGTAACTGACAATATACTCAATTAATTGCCATCTTAAATTGTATTACTGTAATAAAAATTATCTGCGAATTATTAAAGACGAAAACATTTGTCACATCCAGACAATGGTTTATTTGCAAATAAATTATTATTAAACTTAAGAAATTTTATTATAAGCAAGTTCTATACACTCTATTAATACACCATATCAAAATTTGTTGAATTGGAGTAATAATCATAGCATCCAGAAGTTTATTAAAAAATAAAATTTAATATAGTAATTAATTGAATATATTGTCCGTTTCCTTTACATTCAGTTTTATAAATAATACTAACATAATAATAATAATAATAATAATAATAAATTTATTTGCTTAGAAAATAAATTTCATACAAATAATACTAACATAAATATTGTAAATTAGCACGTGTCTGTTGCCATATATTTGCCCGTAGATTATTGTTAAAATGATAAATTTAGGTAATAACATATTTAAATCCAGTACACTTTATTAATACATAAAATAAATAATTGCCCAAATCCAAATATAGTCGTAACTATTGTAATCTAAAAAAATATTTGTTCTTGGTGTTAATATATTTTTTCAGAGGGTACGAATACATTTGAGGTTGGGGTCGCAAGTATGCCTTCTAACCAATCATAGGGCAGAAACCAAAGTTATTTTCTTTTTTGAAATGCACTGAAAAATATTTCTATTTAATAATCGACTTAAATTCTTGCTAGTAAGAAGCGCGTTTATTTTTATAAAATGAATAAGCACTATATAAGTCTGCGTCATTACATTATATTATTAATGTTTAAAACGTTACTTTAACAAATAATACCAGGTCTTTCAGCATATAAACCAAAAATATGAAATATTTTATTTCTGATGTCATTTTCTTAGATTCCTGCTCTATGTATTGTTGTGTTGCATTTGTTATTAATTTATTCACATATTTAAGAATGGATGTATGTATTTATTTATTTCCACCGAGTATACTCAGCGTGATTTGTGACTTACTGAATGTTTTATACGAAATATATTCTTATTTTAGTAGACTACCTACTCATTTTAGTGAAAAATACAGGGTATTGACTTTTGTGCGACATCTGGGACATATCAATATTATTTGTTTGTGAGATGGAAAATTCTTATGTAAGCCTAGGAACAGTTAAGTATAATATAATGTAAATTGAAATTGTTGACCTTGAAAAACTTTGATATAATAATAGGTAATTCGTGTTTAAGTATTTTTCACCAACAGCATTAATAAAATTATAATTACGTTGTTTGATTTAATATTTGTTATTATTTACTCAGGCCCGATCCTACAATGTCTAGTTAAAGTGGCAGTTTATTAACAGTAGTATTAAACAGATGATTAGAAGCGATGTGAACAAAAGTTTTGACTTAAGAACAATTTTACAAGTTTAACTCAGGGATGGATGGATGGATAACGATAACGAATGGTTACGTTATTATCAGATATTTTAAACAGTATTACACATTTTCATTTCTTAAAGTGTCAACTACCAGTGATTTTACATTGTAGGTAAGTAAAAAATCTGTTGTGGCCATCACAATACCTCTCGCCACTTCCTTTTTGGTTACATAAGTATAGGGCCCGACCAGTCATGTTACATTGTTGGCCTTGACAAGCAGATGTGGGGTTCCCGTTTTAGAATGATAATTATGTACATAAATGTCAGAATTTTTCATTAAAAATTCCAAGATTTTCTATATTCACGTAGTTAATTTGTCACCAGGAGTATGTAATTTACTTGTCGAGGAAAATAAACCACATGGAATTGGAAAATCACTAAATTTAGAATGAGAAATTGATACTTGACATCTATATACATAATTACTAGCTATCATTCTGACTTAAGCCCCTATATCTCCTTGTCAAAACACCCTATTGTATTTAACATTTCTTGTATACCTACACTCTACACCAAAACTTCTACTTACATATATGTAGCTATTCCTTATATTTAGATTCATTAATTTTAAATTCATTTTATGAAGAAATTTTGTCCTCTTCTAATTTTTCGAAATGTTTCCAATTCATTGTCAGGATTGACAGTATTTTTGAAGGATATATGTAATATACCTATAATTTTAAATATTTAACTATTAATACATTAAGAAATAATATATGTACTTCCCAGAAAAAGTCTTTAGTAGAGGTAAAAATGAATTATTTTTACCTCTCGCTAAGAGAGGTATTGGATTCATGCTAAAAATCGCATATCCAGATTTTATTGAATAAGCACGTTTTAAGGTCCCTACAATCCGATTTTAACATTTTTACGATGATTGTGTGTGTGTGTGTGTGTGTGTGTGTGTGAATGTGTGTGTATGTGGAATGTTGGAAGGACGGTTACTCAAAAACTATAAGACTTTATATCTGTGTAATTACATATTTCCCAATCGGACATTCATGGGAAGATCTGAAGAGGTTTTGGTAACAATTGGACAACCGGAAGTGGAAGATTCTTGAAAAAAAATCTAAATATTATTTTTTGAAAATTTTTCTTGGTAATATTAAAGAAAATTAAATTCTCTATCTCATACATTTAAATATTTTATTATATATTCTATAGATTTAGAGATAAAAGAAAAATAATATATAAAATAATCTGTTGTAATAAATTTTACAGCAGAAAGAATGCTATGGAAAATTTAAATTGTTGGACAGATAAATGTCAGTGTCAGAAATCCGAAGACATTACTGAAGACTTTTTCTGGGAAGTACGTAGATTATATTATTTCTTAATGTACTAATAGTTAAATATTTAATATTATAGGTATATTACACATACCCTTCAGAAATACTGTTAATCCCGACAAAGAATTGGAAACATTTCGAAAAATTAGAAGAGTAGGACAAAATTTCTTCGTAGAATGAATTTAAAATTAAACAATCTAAATGTAAGGAATAGATGTAAGTAGAATTTTTGGTGTGGAGTGTTGGTATACAAGAAATGTTACATACAATAGGGCGCGAGCAGTCATGTGACTTTGTTGGTCTTGACAAGCAGATATGGTGGCGCGTGTCAGGATGATAGCTAGTAATTATGTACATAGATGTCAAATATCATAATTTCTAAATTTAGTGATTTTCCAATTCCATGTAGTTTATTTTCCTCGACAATTCCACTGGTGACAAATTAACTACGTGAATTTAGAAAATCTTGACATTTTTAATGAAACATTCTAACATTTGACATCTACGTACATAATTATTAATTATCATTCTGAAATGGGCTCCCATATCTGCTTGTCAAGGCCAACAATGTAACATGACTGCTCGCACCCTATACTTATGTAACCAAAAACGTAAGTGGCGAGTGGTATTGTGCTGGCCACAACATATTTTTTAGTATGCAATGCAAATAAACGCATTATTTTAAAATTATATTTCTTTCAACCAATACGAAGATTTCAACCAATCAAATAGAAAACGCTTTACTTTATATATGAAATTGACGGCAGGTAACGTGTTGACCACATTAGAATCATTTAATCAGTTATTAAACTGTGTATCTATTTGCGATAACAATCGCAATCTCTTTTTGCGTTGTACGCAGTGTTTTCCGCTAACACTTTTATATCCTATAAAAATTTCACTTGGAAATAAAACAAACAAATGAGAAAAACAAGTGTGTGGGTACCTACGCAACGCACGTCATGCACAAGTAAACCGCTACCGCGCTAGCCCGAGCGATGCAAAATTCACGACTTTGAATTGGAACCGCGTTGAATTATAAAAGCGCACACCCTGTCCCAAAGACACAGATTCCTGTGCTATGCGTGTAGCAAAAATACCGCTTGTTTTTCATACAAAATGAATCCTTTAAACTAATATTTTGATTTGAAGCATGACAGGGATTTTCTGGAAACTCTAAAATGCATACAGGTGTTTATTTTTGTAGTAGGAATTAACTAGGAGATTAAAATACTGGGATTAAATTGGCCTAGTAAATGTTTCAATTTTGCGATTGATGATGTTGTGGAGATACATGTGAAATTGTATTTCCAAACAAACTATTTGAAGCACATTTTGAACGATGAGGTATTGGATTCATGCTAAAAATCGCATATCCAGATTTTATTGAATAAGCAAGTTTTAAGGTCCTACAATCCGAAATTAACATACGATGATGTCTGTGTGTGTGTGACGTTGTTGGAGACACGATTTCTCAAATTCTGTAAGATTAAAGACCTGTTTGACTACGAATTCCTCAATCTAACATTAATGGGAAGAGTTGAATAGGTTTTGCTACCAATTGGAAAACCGGAAGTAGTAGTATCTTAAAAAAAAAATTCTAAATATAATTTTTTTAATTTTTTTATTATTATTATTAAAGAATGTAAAATTCTATATACGATACATTTCAAAATTTTATTATATCTTCTATATATTGAAATAAAAGAGTAATATATAAAATAATCTATTATAATAAATTTCAGAGCCTAAACAACTCTATAGTAACCATCAGATGTTTGTAAATGACAGAAAAATGTCATTGTCAAAAACCGACAGTAGTTCATAAACCTATTTGGGCGGTATTGGCAGCTCAATTCTAAAACTTGACCTTGTCTATTTTAACCAAATACATGACAGTGGATAAGAACCGATTCAAAATTTGTCATAGTACGAATATGGTTTTATGTAGATTTTTAGATATCTATTGAATATGAAATATAAAATGCAACAAATCGTACAGAGAATAATATATTATTTAAGTTATAATGTCAATAAATGATATTTAATTGCGTTTTGTTAATATAAAAAAATATCTAACTAAAGTTTTAAACAAATCCTACTTCAAATTATAAGATAAACAATTTTCTTGTGAACTCTTTCAGTTTACCAAAAATGATTTTCATAACCTACCTTGCATTGTCGAAATTTTGGCCAAAATCCAAGGTGCCGTTGATAGTTCGTTCCTGCATTTTTCAACACACATCAAACACACATAGTCGAAATTTTATCCAAATAAACTTGTACTGATAAACATCAATACGTCTCACTAATAACATTTGGTGTTGTCGTTTATATGAATTGAACAGTTAATATTATATTTACAAGTAAACTAAAACACTAAATACATGTTTGAGGATCTTATTTCATCATTACATCTTCTATCCTTTGTTACAAATGTCCTTAAAGTCTATTTACAGAACTGACGTTGCTTGCAAATGTTTAAATAAAACACAAATCATAGCCATTTTGATTTAAACGTCAAATTAATTAACAAATATTTATTTCATTTATTTGATTATTATAAATGCTGATAATTTATATTTGGCAATAATATTAATAATTTATAAACGTTTTTGAAGTTAAATTTTGAATTTTCTTTTTGAAAATTGGGGAAAAGTTCCAATTAGACCCTATTTTGTATTGGTAGCGACATCTCTTGAACTTTGGCCAAAATACGAAACTACATATTATTTTTAAATAAATTATTAAGAATTATATTAAAAGCAAATAAATAAAAGAATATTCCTACCTTGATTATTTTTTTTTATATATAATCGTGAAATCCGTCTCATTTAATAAATATAGTAATATAAAATAAAATGAAATATGCGACTTTTCATTCATAAATTTGCTAATAAACTTTCGCGGCTGTAAACTTCGTGACATCACGGCTTGTTACTCACACAAAGACATTCCTCTCACACATACACACATAACGGTCCACGTGGTTTCCGTTTGCTGTTGTAAACAAACTAACCTAAAATTGTGACAGGTGACAGCAGAATGAAGAGTAAAGGTATGTATATAAAACATTTATTAAAATAAATATCAAAAGTTGTATGAAATATGTTTTTAGTCAACAATATGTTGCTGTCACAAAATCAAACTGATAAGTGATAATCATAGTTCCAAACAAAACCGGTAGAGCGCTACTGCCGCATTTGCTAAGCCGTAACGTCAGCGTCCAAATATTTGAAATTAAAGACAACTTTAAAAAAATAATATATGTGATTCTAAAAACTTGTAAAGTGTAAAACATAGACCTACATATTTAATTACCTATTAATAAAAAAATTAATAAATTAGAAAATGTGAAATGGCATTGTAGTAAAAACAATAATTTCGATATCTGTAGGTAGGTGTATTAAGGAATAAAAAATAACGTTGTCAAAAATTGTAATTATTAATTGTTTACAATAATATTTTGGTTTATATATTCAGTTCCTTTCACAATAATATATTAATAGTATAATAGTAATATTATGATATTCCACAAATTAATTGTTTCCTTTTACTACTTTACATATTTTTTTAAAGATATGTTTGCCCTTTTCTTAAGTTTAATTGGTGCACCAGTATTCGGCTTCAAAATTGTCTCCAATGATAAAACAATCTCAAGTTTTGGATCTGCTGGTAGTAATTCAAAATGGCGTAATATTTTTGAAAATACCGATTTCATTTCGTACATTGCAAATTTTTGACCTATAAAGAAAATGTATTTTTATTTTATTAAAATTCATCGCATACAAATAAATAATGTAAACTCCGTTTCCACGACTTGATCCCCACATCATCAATCGTAACCATATTCAAATAGGGGGGGGAGGTAATTGATGACGTCATGTTGTCGGGTGAAATCGGGTAGTATTCATACAAATCAAAACTGAAAACTGACAGTATATAGTAACTTATACCGTGTGAATATCATTAAAATTCGAAGTAAGACATTTATTTGCAATAAGAAATCAATTGAATAATTATGATGTAATGTCAAAACTGATAGTATTATAATAAATATAACCTATATTGTGTCAGTATTGTTATTCATCAAAATTCGACGTATAAATAGCTATTTAGCAATACTAAACGAATTGAATAAATACGATATAAGTATAATGGATGAAATATATATACCTCTTTTTATTGTCCAAAAGCAATATGTTGCAATCTTAGAAACATCGTCTTTGCAATAGTAAAATACCCCATTGGGGTATTCCAGTAATTTTTTTTTTTTTGAAACTTCTATAAATTTGAAATACAAATGTGAAAATTTGAGTTTTTTATTGTGTCATTTCCGCGAGATATGAATTTTTGAATTATGCTTAAAAATTTGAATAGGGTATTCTCGCATATTTTTTTTATTCTTTATTCTTAAAGAACAGGTATTTCTAAGAGTACCTGTGGAAACCCGAATTAAAAATTCCTTTTAATAAGCGAGATATTAATTTTTAAAATTTAATTTTGGTAGGTCACGTGATACGTGACGTACTAGTTGTACGTACCAGCGGTGTACAATCAGTGGTTCATGAGTTTTCGAGATGGTATTCAGTAAGTATTACAAAAGGTAGGAAATCAAATATAATTAATTGTAATCTTACATATTATTACTAAAAAAAAGTAAAGATAATTATAAGAAAACCATTTTAAGTAAATGATTACATTTATTTATCCCTACAGCTGTAGTACGAATACTCCCGAACGAACCGAAGTAGATCCGAGCATGTACGTACCTAAATGCGGCGTGTTATCATATTCGAGCATGTAGTAGGGATATCAACTGGTCTCCCATTGATAGTACAACTAGTACATCATCAAAATTTTAATGCTTTATATCTTTTGCAACAATCAATTTATAACATCTTTTTTTGCTTTTTCTCTCTCGTTTACCAATCAACTTTAGTATTTTAAATAACTTTTTAATGTTTGTAATCATGAGAGAATACCCTATTATATGGTATGACGTCTATTCGCTTCATCACGTGATCTGTGGAAAGACTACAGCTGTTAGTCGCTTGGCTTGGAGCGAGTATGGGGAGGGAAATTGGTTTGTTCACAGTGTCAGATGCTATTTTGTTTTGGATGACTTTCATTTGTTTTATTTGTTTTGTTACCCGTGGATTTTAGTTGTAACTATATTAAAATATTATTAGTTAAGAATTTGGTTGCTGTCATATCAAAACTAGCAAAAAACACAAACAAAGATCAGCTGAGAAACGAGAAAGCATCAATGGTGAACGCACTACTTCTTCTTTTTCCACAAGTAGACAAGTACGTCATTACATGCGTTACAGAGCGAATGAACGTCATACATCACGTGAATCTTTTCCGCGCTAAAATAAAACACATGGAAAATCACATTAAATAAAACAATTTTGAGTTTATTTTTCAGAATTCGGTCGTTTTTCAACGTAATTAATAACATTATAATGTTTTTACTTCCTTGTACGTAAGTAAAGGAAGTATTGTAATCGCGAAAAAATTCGGTTTTCAGATTTCAGCGGAAATATCCATTTTGATCATCCCTGAATCCATTTTGACTAATTTCGTCGTGACGTCTGTACGTACGTACGTATCTCGCATAACTCAAAAACGGTAAGCCGTAGAAAGTTGAAATTTTGTATTTAGAACTCCTATAACATCTAGTTGTGCACCTCCCTTTCTGGTTATTACACAATTTCCAGAAGTGGTACTTTACATGAAGCCTATAATACATTTTAATGAAAAACTGTTTTAAAATATAATCCAAAACTTTTCAAATTTGGTATACAAGACTTTTATGTCAATCAAAATAACATAATAGATTTTGGTTAAAATAGGCTAAGCGGAAGTGGTACATTACTTGAAGTTGTTAACAGTTTTTCTTGAATAAAATGATTTTATTTTGATTTTAGAAATAAATGCTTCAAATAAAAGTTTTAGAGAATTAATTTCTGCGTCTAGCACATCAAGTATTATTAAATTAGCCCTTTATATAAGCGAGATATGTAAATTTAAAAAATATTTTTTTGTAATAAAGCTTGCTATGGATTAGGACAAAAAAAAATTAAAAAAAATGTTCATGTCAAATTACGGTAAATACGTGCAATTTTATGATTCGTACAATAACAAATATATTTTTGTTGTAAAATTAGTTATATTCATTGTTGTAATCAAATATTTCTTTGTTGTAATCAAAACTCTCTTTAAAAACTCTCTTTATGGTCGCTATATATCTTACTGTTTTGAAGTTAAAATTAATATTTTGTAATTTATTTATTTAAAAAATATGTATAGTTTAATAATCGTACAAGGAAGTCGTGTGGTGTCCACATCAGATTTTTTCTTTTAAATTTTACTACACTGGAATACCCCATTATAATACCAAGAATTAACAAAACTACCAACACAAAACGAAAGACAAATTATCGACGCCAAAATCAAATCAAATTACATTTATTACCGCGGTTACAATACAGTTTCTTTTTCATTTTTTTGCCGTCGGTTGGACGCAGATAGCGTATACCCCTTCGAAACACCGACGATAATGAGATGGCGAATAAAAGTCTTATATTTGTTGTGTGTACGAGAAAGATGCTAGATAAAAGTTTAATAATACTTGCATCAGAAATTAAAGACGTGGAGATCAACTCGGAGATACTGAGTATAGGTGCAATATTTTCAAAACTAAAAAATACTACTTGTTATTTATTAATTTACCTATACAATTTCTTGGCCCTGCACTAAAAGGTACATAACTAAAAGAATACTGTCCAACGTTTATATCTCTTAAAAATCTGTCTGGATCAAATTTTTCTGCATTTTTGAACAAATCTTCTCTTCGTTGCATTTCATATATGAAGAACGTAACGATCAAATCTTTGGGATATGTAATACCCTCTAAAAATTATAAACAGTGTATGGTAATTGATCATTGTCAATAGGAATCAGTGGCGGCTCGTGCACTAAAACTTTGGTGAGGCAAAGTATCCAGAAAAAAATCCATTCAAGGTCAAATGCCTTATAATTATTGAAAGTTACATTTTTTCAAGGGATGTGCAAATGCATATTTTTCCCCTCTCATGTACAAAAATAAATTGTCAGATCACAGAACATTTTAGGAAGTTCTTTGACAAATAGTTTATCTTCATAAGACAATTGATTAAATGGATTTTTGTTAATTAAAAAATTAACAATATCTTCAGAATTCCTTATATTGTCACTCAATTCCTTTAAAGTTGAAGTCGAAGCCATTATTTGTTTTTTGTTTTCAACTAAAATTCAAATTACTAAAACACTACGTGGGTAAACTATAAAAACGAAAAAAATAAAAGAATTATATATATTTACTGCAATACGTATCAGTCGCAAACTAGAGCCTATTATAATAAAAATGCTATGTTTGTTTATGTCGAATGCAATTTGCAGCTAATATTATTTAATCTTGCAAAAATATGCAGTAATGTCGTGAACCTACTTACAAAATTTATCAGTACTATAGGGCCGCGTGGAAGGTAAAGCGACTATCTTTTATCCTTTACGCATTGCATTTAGCATTTAAAGCAGTGCCTCAAACAGCTCTTTGTCTAGCGCACGTATTTCTTACCGGAATGAAAGCTTTATCAAAAACATTAGGCAGTTATACTATTCATCTCGAGAGGCACTTTATAAGGTGTAAATTAGGTGAACTGCATTACATATTAGTTATGGTCGTGGCTTAAATTATTATTTTCATATTTATAAAATTTAATTTACATACTACTTTACTTGCAGCTTTATTTCTTTTCTGGTGAGGCAGTGCCTCACCTGCCTACCCTGACAAGCCGCCACTGACAGGAATTGATTTATGAAAATTTGAAATTTATATTTCAACGTACTGAAGGTAGCATCTTCTTCCAATTGCCTACCGAATATAGGCACGGCTGGATATAACCTTAAAGTTTCTTTAATAACTGCTTCTAGATACTTCATATTATTTAGATCTAGGATAGTGGCTTCTCTGTTAGGATCATCGTTAAATATGTTATTTAATTCGTCCATTATTTTCGTCTAAAAATGATCTCATATCACATATTTATTATTTGTTATATTTTAACACGTTGACCGCCATAATGGCAATAATTTTTGAGATATCTGAGGCCAGCCTTTTTACCTCTCGCTAAGAGAGGTATTGAATTCATGCTAAAAATCGCATATCCAAATTTTATTGAACAAGAACGTTTTAAGATCCCTACAGTACGATTTTAACATTTATACGATGAAGTCTGTCTGTTTGTGTGTGTGGTTGTGTGCGTGTGTGTGTTAGGATGTGGTAGATACGATTTCGCTAATTCTGTACAACTAAAGACCTTTCTTTTATCTAATATTAATGGGAAGAGTTGAATAGGTTTTGGTAACAATTGGACAACCAGAAGTGGTAGTTTCTTTAAAAAATCTTCTAAATATTATTTTTGTAAAATTTATGTTAAAACATTAATGAAGATTTTTAAATTCTCAAACTGATACTTTTAAAAAAATATTATATCTTCTATAGATTTAGAGGTATATTATATAATATAGAATAAGCTGTTACAATAAATTTCGGTGCCCAAACAACTCCATGGAAACCGTTTGAGATATTTAAATGTTTATAATTGACAGATAAATGCAAAAAGTCACTGTCAAAAATCAACAGTTTTTTAACATTACAGAAAGCTTTCTCTGGGAAGTATTTAATAGTTATTTAACTATCAAGTGTGTTAATGAGGGCGATTAATGATCGAAACATTTTGACAAATTTTTTTAGGTTAGTAATGGTTGACCGAACGTCAAATTTTACGTCAGGAAATCAATAAGTTTTGTCATCAATTGTTTGAACGTACCGTTCAGTTTACTTAATGCTAGACAACACAAACGGTTTTTTATGTTATTTGAGGAATTTTATTCTTTCAAATTCATTTTAAAGGTATGCTACGTGAATATACGTAGCTAGTAAGTGTCAAAAGCATGCCTTTTAATTCTGTCTACCTTTTTGCTACAACTTAGCGTTAGCAATACATGCTGTGTTCCATGTGGTGAACGCACCAATAAATCGTTTATTAATAAAAATCATGCATTAATAGGGGTCATTAATGAATGATTTTCTATACATTAAGATAGCCTATTAATAAACGGTCGACGGAAAAATATTTTATTGTATTATTAATTAAATATTTAAAATTATTTGTATATTAATATATCCTTAAGAAATACTGCTAACACCGTCCGTGAATATAAAGAATTTTGAAATATTAGAAGAGTAGGCGAAAATTTATCATAGAACGAAAGAATAGATACAATTTGAATTATTTTTATGTACAAGAAATGTTAAATTCGTTAATTATGATAATGACAATTGTTTTAGTTCATTGTTTTATTTCAAGCCACAGTCATGGCTCACTATTCTCTTTTCGACTAGGTGTATAAAAAAGTGCCCGCCATTTTACTTTTTAATAATGTAACATATGGATTATTTTACATGATTGTAAAGCAAATTTGATGTACTTTTCAAATTCGTAAAAAAATATAGTATGTTCCATTTGAAATTTCAAAGTAGATATTAATTACTAATAAACCGGAAGTGGTATCATGAATGTACATCCGTCATCAAGTAGCTTACATGTTGCTGTATAGATCATGTTATATGAAAGAAATTACTAACTTAATAAATAAGCGAGATATTTGCTAGGTCCATTAAAATAAAACATATACTCGTATATTGTGACGTGCGCCCCTGAGAGAAAAGTATGCTTGCGCCGCTACTGATAGCATGTTCGCGAACAATGGCGTAATCCCTTCGAAAGAACGTACCAGAGCAATGATGCAATCCCCGACGCGTTAATTACGCCGTGACCTGATTCTTTTGTATGCAGGTCACTGTCGCGTCCGAGGCTTCTAGAAGGATATAGGGTCTATAAATACCGTCGAGAGAACAGCGGGAGGGAGTCTCATATATACAAGCAACCAGAAATGAACTCAGTGATATAAATAAACAGTTTACAAGTTGTTAACATAAATAAATGTAGTTATATAAATAAGTGGTGATATAAATGTTAGTTAGATAAATAATCTTAGAGTTTAAGCATTTAATAATATTCTTAGTGTTTATAATTATTTAATCATAGTGTTAATTGTTTTTATTATCTTTTAATATTTAGTCTTAATTATTCATCGTTTAAGAAACGTATTCTTTTAGTTAATAATATATGTCTGTGTTTTACACTTCACCCATATAAATAAAAACGTTACAATATTTAGGGGCCATGCGAGTCAAAAGTGTTTCGTATGGCGGTCAACCTATTAAGAGTTTATATTGTAGATGACCGGTAAATTTTATTAATCGGTATAGTTACTTGTATATGAGGTGCTTTGCTTAATTCGTAAAGCCCAAAAGCTATCGTTGATGCTGTTGTATCATGACCCTACAAAAAAATAAGAATTAACAAACAATTGAAATTGAAAATTGTTGTTTAGACCTCAAACATAAAAGTGTCAACTTCTTCCGAAATGTCATCATCTGTTAAAGGTTTACCGTCAATTGTTGAATTCAACAATAAATCTAAGAAGACTTGTCTCTTCTTCATTCCAACTTCATTTTCATTGCTATTAAACTTATTTGGATTCTTACTCAATTCGTCTTTTCGTTTTCGGATAACTTCTCTTGTAAAACCATGAACAATATCTAAGCTTTTTATATAATCATTGTATTCGCTGGCAAATCTGAATAGACAATCAAATTGTTTCCATACGGAAAATGTTCGGTTCATGACAACCATACTGAGGAATCTTACAGCTTTTACATATTCGTGATCATTGTTTTCTTGGGCATTGACATTTATTCCCATAGCAGTTTCTAAAATAAATAATTTGTTTAAAAAAGTAATTATAATCTTTGAATATATAATACATATAAGAATGGCAACGTAATGTATTTAGATTAAATATTTCGACAGAAGGTGCCATCTATCCCTCCATATACGAATTATTTCTAAATTAGTTCAAAAAATACATAATAGGTGGATGTTGCACAGTATTGCCACGTAGCTAGAACAGCAAGTTAAGATTTTATAAAGGTTTTTAAGTTTGCTACTGTAAAACAAGTATACATGTACATTGAAGATTCAAAATATATTATCTGGTTATTATGAAACAATATTTTTGAATTATTGATTATTGAATACCTCTAACAAATAGTATCTGGCAATGCTGTCAGCACGATTTACCGTAGTTCATAGTTTTGTGGTAGGAGTCACTAGCTATCTATAATAATTTTGTGAATAAAAAGAGACAGATATAATATGTTGCTAGGCCATATGCGTTGCCATTCTTATATGTATTATATATTCAAAGTTATAATTTAAATATTGAAATGAGCTAATAAAATAAAACTATATTTGTTACTTTAATTTTCATTGCCAATGTAACAGATCAAATTAGAAGGATTCTACATAAATTTGACATAGAGACGTCATATAAATCTAGTTCAAAAATCCGTGATCTTCTTGGCAATTAGGGTTTCATCAAGTCAAGTAGCTTGATATTTTTGTAAATTACTTGACTTGACTTGAAAATCAAGCTTTTCAAAAATTCATTACTTGACTTGACTTGATTTTCTATCGATACTACTTGCCTTGATCAAGCAATTTCAAGCAAATTCAAGCTACTTGATAACGAACCGATTATGTACGAAAACGCGCGAATCAGTAGAATCATAACCTAGCTGCGTGTGGTGCGGTGTGGTGTGCCATATGCTGTGCTGATTCACTACTGCAAGTTAAAATCTGTGCAGAGGTTTAAATAATTCACTCAATATTGGAATATATACTGGAACGGCCTGAGAATACGTCAACAAAATTTGAAGTCCCAATCATTATTATTAAGTTAACTGTAGATGGTTAAACTATCGCACAAAAGCCCGAAGAGCTATACTCCATTCGAAATAAGAATAATAATTGGGATCCCAGATCCTGTCCACATACTCCCGACTCAATCCAGCATACACTCCAATAATGAATGGGTCTTTTAAAGCTCTTAATATCTCGGAGAAAAATAAAGTTCCAAAATGTGCCATGTTATTTAAATGGGAAAAATCAAGTGCATTTAGGCACGGTCAAATATTAAAATTAAGCGGAATCATTGTCAGTATAATTTGTTTTTATTCATTTGGAACCATTTTAGGGGGTGGTCCAGTTAAAATTCGACTTGCCCCCTTTTAAGGTCTACCATACCATAATACATATACTATAAATAGTTTGTTAATTCATGTATACTTTCAAATCTTTTTTTTAATTTTTAAATTTGAATGTATGATTTATTTTTATGCATAAAAGTTTATATTTCAAGGTATATTATTGATATTGTTATAAAACATAAGGGACTATATGAAAATGAAATGTTGTCTTGAAGAACTTTTTAATTAAAAAAATAATTACTTGATTTTTTCAAGTAATTGAAAAATAACTACTTGATTTTTCAAGTACTTGAAATTGTAACTACTTGACTTGATTTTCGGCTACTATTACTTGACTTGAGATTGAGTTGATTTCAAGTCAAGTAACTTGAATATCAAGTCAAGCCGTGAAACTCTATTGGCAATGTTAAAGACATAGTTCCTCTACATTGTTCTGGCATTTATAAGATTCCTTGCCAGTGTGGTAAAATATACATTGGTCAAACGGGAAGAAATGTAGCAACTAGATTAAAAGAATCAAGGTAATATATCTGAATCAATAAATAAACTTACGTTACAGCGAAAGTATTGTCAACAACGAGCATCTTTTTAAAGTGGTATATGTCCTAACTTAGTCGAAACAATATGAATTTTTGAAAGACAAGCGTGTTATATCCATTCTAATAACACACGCTTGTAGTGTTTGCAAATGACAGAGATAAATATATCAATTTGTTAATTCGTTCATGATACAGATGACATTGATCGGACATCTTGTTACTTACATTATTGTTACTTACCACATATATTATCAAGAGCGAACGACGTAGAATAGGGATATACATCGAAATCATGACCTTCTTCTTTACCTAGTAGTTTTATTAAAATATTTCCACTTTTGTTAAATACAGGGATAAAAGATTCCAAAATTTTGAAATGGAAAGTGGGTGTTATTGCTTTTCTTCTCTTTTGCCAATATGTTCCTACAAAGTGACAGTCAATAAAAAGAAATTATCGGCGACAATTACCTATATTATAGATTGAAG
Source organism: Harpalus rufipes (assembly GCA_951394225.1). Taxonomy (NCBI): domain Eukaryota; kingdom Metazoa; phylum Arthropoda; class Insecta; order Coleoptera; family Carabidae; genus Harpalus; species Harpalus rufipes. The sequence goes on from OX596274.1 coordinate 86,547,199, forward strand.
CGTAATTTTCCCTTTAGGCTTGATGTACATTAGCGGTATAATGACGGTACAATAACGGTACGATGACGGTACGATACTTGTTGCTCCAATGCATTTTAATGGATTCATTTATATCTACGTTCTCGGTCCGATGACGGTACGATGACGACACAGTATAGTTCTGTTTCTATTGAAAAAAATATGTTGTGGCCAGCACAATACTTTCCGTCAATCCTGTGTATTATGTATAAATTCCATACCTAAATTCTCTTGCAAAAGATTCTAAATTTCCAGTAAAATTACTTCATAAACAAAATATGCAAATTGCACTTGACACTAACATCTTCTTCTTCTTTAGCTTTCCCCATTCGTTAGGGGTCGCTATTTTTTATTTTCTTCTTCCACTCATTTCTGTTTTACGTGTCGTTCTTATTCAGTTCCTTTTCTCCCAAGTCTTCCGCAAAACAGTCCTTCAATCCTGTGTATTATGTATAAATTCCAAACATAAATTTTCTTGCAAAAGATTCTAAATTTCCAGTAAAATTACTTCATAAACAAACTATGCAAATTGCACTTGACACTAACATCTTTTTTCTTCTTCCACTCATTTCTGTTTTACGTGTCGTTCTCATTCAGTTCCTTTTCTCCCAAGTCTTCCGCAATACAGTCCTTCCATCTTATCTTTGGTCTTCCTCTGTTTCTTTAACCTTCTATTACTAATATATTCATTCTTCATCCAATATATTCATTTCTCCTCATGACTTTTTCAAACAAATGTAATCATTTCGCTTGTATCTTTCCCCATTCGTTAGGTTTCGCTATTTTTTATTTTCTTCTTCCACTCATTTCTGTTTTACGTGTCGTTCTCATTCAGTTCCTTTTCTCCCAAGTCTGCCGCAATACAGTCCTTCCATCTTATCTTTGGTCTTCCTCTGTTTCTTTAACCTTCTATTACTAATATATTCATTCTTCATCCAATATATTCATTTCTCCTCATGACTTTTTCAAACAAATGTAATCATTTCGCTTGTATCTTTCTAGACACTTGTAACAATATAGTTATTTCCTTACCTATCTTTGCCTCTGGGGTCATCACATTGCGATCATAGAAACAGGTATACATCGTGGATAAATTGTATTATTCCTTAACTTTCCTTATCTATCTTTCCGTGTCTTCCCCAACATCTACTTCAACATCCTTATCTCTGCCACATTAATTTACTTTTTATGTTATATACAGGGTGTTTATTAAACATAGGGCAAAAATTTGATGATTTTTGAAAAGCCGCTTTGCTTCGAAGATACTGATAGACACATGACATATGCACCACAAACCGTCATAATACATAAAAGATAAAATTATATTGTCATGGTATTTTATTATATTCGTAACGTCGTGGTACAGTCTTATGTAAATGCCTCGTGTAATGGACATACCATCATTGTACCGTTATTGTACCGTCATCGTACCGTCATTGTACCGCTAATATAAATCAAGCCTTATTGTGCATTATGATTATGAGTTTGATAAAGACCTCTATTGTGTAAGCAACTAGTAAAAGATTTGATTATACAATTTGCCCCAAAATCTTCCTCATTCGAAGAGATAAAATGCATCATAATAAACTGCAAATTTATTTGTAATTCTATTCCTTACCAGTTGATATAAGAAGACCATTCCTAAGCCATGGTCTAAGTGTATAATACTCTGGAGATTTTGTTAAATATCTTGGCGAACTCAAAAAAAATTCTGTTACTTCTGGATCTGCTATTAACATGTAGTAATGAAATGGTCCTATACTGAATTTGCTTATTGGACCATAGAGTCGTATAAATCGGGAAAGGTCTTTCATAATTTCTAAAAGAACAACAATATTATTTTGTAGAAATTAATAGTATATTAAAATAGAAGTTTTACAAAGGACTAGTGCGTTAGCAGGCGTTATGAAACATGTTTTACCTCCCGCTCCCTTGGTAAGGGAGGTCATGCTAAAAATCGTATATCGAAATTTTGATAAATGCAGAATTTTGAAACCTTGTATGTCGTCCTTACTCTAATATGGAAAGAAGCTATTAGATTTTGTTGTAAATTGGATAACTGGAAATCGCACTTTACTTGAAGCTCAAAATAGTTTTAAATGTCGATTATGTTATAATTAAAATTAAAGATTATTGAATTATCTACAGGCATGTATTAATATTTTTTGTATATATTTTATAGATAAATTAATAAAATAATAAATTTTATAAATATCGGAGTTTATGTTTTAAAGATAAAAACAATTTCTTAGTTACACAGTTCATATTTCAAATGTATGTACAGTGAAATTTTTGAAAGATGTCCGATCAAGGGCATCTGTATCATGAACGAATTAACAAATTGGCATACATTTATCCCCCTCCTTTACAAAGGCTTTAAGCGTGTGCGATAAGGATGGATATAACACGCTTGTCTTTCAAAAATTCATATTGTTTCGACTAAATTAAGACATTCCACTTTAAAACGATGCTCGTTATTGATAATACTTTCACTGCAACGTTAGTTTATTTATTAATTCAGATACGTTACCTTAATTGATAGCCGTACGAATAACGTTATTTTCTGCCAGTGTCCTGACCTGACATCGTGTCAGTATCTTATTTTTTACATATTTAGTTTTACACTTGCTAATAAACTTACCAGTTGACATATTTTTGAATTTTGAATGCTTTTATAGTAACATATTTTTATAATAATTTTTATAATAATAAAATACCCTCATGAAAACTAAACAAACGACACTACTGAATTTTTCAGAATGGGAGGAGCAAAAATCAGAATTCATACAATTCGTAGATAACCTTGATCGGATATCTTTCAAAAATTTTACTGTAACTTATAAATAAATGTCACTGTCAAAAAAATAATCATTTCATATTCATAATAGTAACATTTTAAAAAGAAAATTTTAAATAGAACGATAGTTATATGGAAAAGAAGTTTAATATTCATAGTTTCCAGCATTAGTAAATATACAGGTATGCATTTAAATAAAAAAAATCTGTTGTGGCCAGCACAATACCTTCCGTCATTTTCGTGTATAATGTATAAATTCCATAATTTTTCTTACAAAAGATTCTAAATTTCCAGTAAAATTATTTCATAAACAAACTATTCAAATTGCACTTGACACTGGCATCTTCTTCTTCTTTAGCATTTCCCATTCGTTAGGGGTTGCTATTTTTGCATGACGTTCTCATTCAGTTCCTTTTCTCTCAAATCTTCCGCAATACAGTCCTTTCACCTTTCTTTGGTCTTCCTCTGTTTCTTTAACGTCCTATTACTAAACTATTCATTCTTGTTCCAATATAATTCTTCATTTCTCCTCATGACATGTTCAAACCAATGTAATCGTCTTTCTTGTATCTTTCTAAAAACTTGTAACACTAGAGTTATTTTCTTACCGTATCTTTCCGTGTATTCCCCAATATCTACTTCAACGTCCTCATCTCTGCCACATTAATTTACTTTTTATTGATACTGACATCTGTCAATTTGAATTATATGAATATATTACTAGTTCCCAAGTTTGGCATAGCTGGCTGAATTATAAAATTTAATTTCTTTAAAATTCTTTAACTTTGTATCTATTGAATATGAAGTATAAATTGTAATCAAATCGTATAGAGAATAATATTTTCTTTAAGTTATAATAACGTTAAATGTCAATAAATCAAATTTAACTGTTAAATCTTCAAATGAGACTACTTTCGGTTGACCAATTATAACCAAAATCTAATCAGTTGTTCTTCTGGATGTAAACTTGAGGAATACGAAAAAATTATAATTTTTGGAATCGTGGTATTGAAGTTATGGAATCCGGAACTTTTGTCACACACACACACAGACACACAGACGCACAGACACACAGACACACATACATACAGACATCATCGTAAAAATGGTAAAATCGTATTATATGGACCCTAAAACGTGCTTATTCAGTAAAAACTCATCATTGAATTTTTTAACCAAAGACAATAGCTTCCTTACCTAAAGGTGACGGAAGGTAAAAAAATGTATCAGCACGGCATATTACCCATTGCTGGGTGTGCTAATCTGCTTTGTACACAGATTTCGGTAATGATAATGACATATTTGTATTGTGCCGGCGTTTACCAAGCGTCGCCTCACTACCGTGGAGAGTGCAACACAGGAGGCAATTTTGTGTCATTTAAAATTTGAAATATTTGTTGTTGGCAGGGACTGAATCCGGTTCCCCAGATTTGCGACCAGACATTCAGGCACGCGGCCATGAGACCCCATTGGTATATGTATTTAAATTAATATAAATTAAATAGTGGGAGGTATTGTTTTGGTCACATCAAATTTTTTATACTATTTGGTAAGGACACACAACACAATAAAAGACTTAGTAGATATCTTTAAATGTTTCAAAATATTTACATACACGTACATATATTTAATTTTCAAGTAAATAAATTAATGGACTTTAGTACCACGTGACAGATAATTTAAGTCATTGTTAAATACTTTCCATGTACAACATTTATTGATTTGTTTTTATTTAATTTTTTGTATAATTAGTAGTACAATAATCTTTCTTTTTTAATTTCCAGAAAAAGATTGCGTATATTACAAGAAGAGAATAAAAAAAATCTGTTGCGGCCAACACATTACAATCCGTCAATTCAGTGTATTATGTACAAATTCCATATATAAATTTTCTTGAACAAGATTATATATTTCCAGTAAAATTATTTCATAATAAATTGCACTTAACACTGACATCTTATTCCGTTTAAACTTTTCCCACTCGTTAATGGTCGGTATTCTTGAACTTCTTCATCCACTCATTTCTGTTTTGCTTGTTGATCTCATTCAGTTCCTTTTCATCTACCATCTATTACTAAGCTATTCTTCTTCCAATACATTCTTCATCTCTCCTCATGACAGGTTCAAACCAATATAATCGTTTCTCTTATATCTTTCTAGAAACTTCTATCACTCGAGCCGTTTCCTTTATCCTCTCATTCCGAATCTTATCTTTCTGTGTCTTACCCAAAATCCATCTCAACATTTTCATCTCTCTGTCACATTAATTTTCTTTTCATTGACAATGACATCTGTCAATTAGAATTTTCTTAGTATAGTAGCTGTTTTCAATATTATAGCATAGCTGGCTGATCAATGAAATTTAATTCCTTTATAATTCTTTATGAAGTATAAAATGCAATTATATTGTGTAGATAATAGTATATTCTTTAATATTTATAATAACATTTTGTCAATAAATGATATTTAACAGCGTTTTTTCAAGAAAACTGTTAAAATCTTCAAATGAGCGTACTTCCGGTTGACCAAATATAACCAAAATCGAATCACCTCTTCTTTTGGATGTAAACTTGAGAAATACGAAAAAAATATAATTTTTGGAATCGTGGTATTGGATTCGAAACGACCCCATTATTCATTAGGAACTAACTATCGTAATTTTGATCAAAGACAATACCTTCCTTACCTAAAATTATATTTTTTTCGTATTCCTCAAGTTTACATCGAGAAGAACAAGTGATTAGATTTTGGTTATAATTAGTCAACCGGAAGTACCCTCATTTGAAGATTTTAACGTTAAATATGATTTATTGAATATATTATCCTCTATACGATTTGATTGCATTTTATACATCATGTTCAATAGATATAGAGTTAAAGAATTATAAAGATATTAAATTTCATAAATCAGCCAGCTATGCTAACCATAGAAACTACTAATATATTCAAATGTCAGTATCAATGAAAAGATAAATAAATATGGCAGAGATGAGGATGTTGAAGTAGATGTTGGGGAGACACGGAAAGATACGGTAACGAAATAACCCTAGTGTTATAATTTTCTGGAAAGATACGAGACGATTACATTGGTTTGAACATGTCATGAGGAAAGATGTAGAATATATTGTAACAAGAGTGAATAGCTTAGTAACAGAAGATTGAAGAAACAGAGAAAGACCAAAGATAAGATGGAAGGATTGTATTGTGGAAGAGAGAAAAGGAACTGAATGAGAACGACACGCAAAACAGAAAAGAGTGGAAGAAGAAAATAAAAAATAGCGAACCCTAACGAATGGGAAAAGCTAGAGAAGAAGATGTTAGTGTCAAGTACAATTTGCATATTATGTTTATGAAAAAAATTTACTGGAAGAATGTTTTGAAGAAAATTTATGTATGGAATTTATACATAATACACAGGATTGACGATGATGTCTGTGTGTGTGTGTGTGTGTGTGTGTGTGTGTGTGGATGTGTGTGTGTGGGATGTTGGAAGGACGGTTACTCAAAAACTATAAGACTTAAAATTTGTTTAACAACGTATTTCCCAATCGGACATTCATGGGAAGATCTGAAAAGGTTTTGGTAACAATTGGACAACCGGAAGTAGAAGATTCTTGAAAAAAAATCTTCTAAATATTATTTTTTGAAAATTTTTCTTGATAATATTAAAGAAAAATAAATTCTTTTTCTGATACATTTAAATATTTTTATACATATTTTATAGATTTAGAGATAAAAGGAATATAATATATAAAATAATGTTGTAATTAATTTTACAACCGAAAGGATGCCATGAAAAATAGTTGCAAATTTAAATTATTTGTAACTGACAGATAAATGTCAGTGTCAGAAATAATGAGTAATGAAAGAAAAATGTATTTGGAGAATCCCTTAATTCTTGATCTGTGACTATTATGGAGATGACAAGTCTAGGTTGAAGGACTTAAATTTGTTTCAAACATTATGGGACAATGTACACCAGTACTGTAGACTAGAGTAACTTTGAATTGCGAAAAAGCTATTAAATTCTTCTCAAGTAAGTTGTAAATATTGACAAAATTACACATCGATATAAGAATAATCGGAGTGCAATCTATCCGTCACTTTATTAAAGGGAATTAAGGTTATTTAGATATAACAAGTATGAAAAAATAAAATGTAAAAGAAGATATATAAGAATAGATGCACAATCCAGATATATACATTTTAGACCGCCCAAAATTAATGTTTTTACTAGAAGAATATGAAGAGAAAGTAAACAAAGTTGTTCGAATTGAAAATTGCTGTTACCAGCCTAATATTTATATATGGTAAACTCTACTTTGTAATTTATTGTAACATAATTTATGGTAAATATCTTTATGTTGAGACATGCTATTATTGAATAATAAAGAAGTTTATACGTCATAGATTTATATGAATATATTATTTGTATTTATAAAAATAATCTTTGCTTTATGCATACAGCCAGGTAAAATATACGGCGAGAGGTTATGTGCTGGCCACATCAGATTTTTTACTATTATCTTTCTACTTACGTACAGGGTCCAACCCAAATTCTAGTGCACTTCCTAATAAAGGTATCATAGGCGAACTCCTTATATGAGATAAAGATCTATATTTCCATTTTTGCTGAAAGAACAGGCCTAGTATCACCACAACAAATGAAATCAAAATGGAAAACACCGCATACAACATCTCGACATTCAAGATCGAACTATTCGTATTAAACGAGCGATTTTCTATTTTCTACACTTCCAAACTTTCATTAGATAATTTCCAAGGCTACCACTCAGAGCTGCGTTTATAAAAACAAAACTAGACAAGTGCGCGGGGGGGGGGGGGGGTGTGAAAAAATAAGAGCCTTGTTTTTACCTCCAGCCGTGGGTAAAGAAGGTGGTACTTGAATCGCATAACAATTTTTGATGAAACTATATTAAAATATATTCTACTTTTCAATTTTAGTATTTAACACTTTTATATCAAAGAGAACAACATATAAAATTTTGGCTAAAATTAATAAATCGGAAGTTATTTGAAGCTCTGAACAGATTTTCGTGAACAAATATATTAAAACATGATTCAAAACTTCTCAAATTTTGTATTCAAATTTCGTATATGATTGGAAACAACATATATATATATATATATATATATATATATATATATATATATATATATATATATATATATACAGGATGTCCCAGAAGTCGACGATCAAACTAAATGGGGCGATAGAGGAGATCATTTCCAATCAAAATAACTATATATATTGTAATGCAATTGTTGATGGTTCAAAAGTTATTGCAACTTTTGTAGTTTCTCCTAAAAACGGCAAGGCGTCCAATAGAATTATTATTTTTTTTATTACGAGACGTTTGTTTCTCTTTTTCTTTTTTATTGTATGCACCAGAAGGGTTCTACTTTCTAATAAAATCATTTTCTTGAACATGAGTACCTTCTATTAATAATAAAAATATTGTTTTGTGAAAAATTTTTCTACCGAAAAAAAGCTACTTGATTTTAAAGTGACGCTGACAGAAAAAAATGTCCTAAAAAAAAATTAATGATTTTATTAGAAAGTAGAACCCTTCAGGTGCATACAATAAAAAAGAAAAAGAGAAACAAACGTCTCATAATAAAAATAATAATAATTCTATTGGACGCCTTGCCGTTTTTAGGAGAAACTACAAAAGTTGCAATAACTTTTGAACCATCAACAATTGCATTACAATATATATATATATATATATATATATATATATATATATATATATATATATATATATATATATATATAGTTATTTTGATTGGAAATGATCTCCTCTATCACCCCATTTAGTTTGATCGTCGACTTCTGAGACACCTATATATATATATATATATATATATATACCGTGTGTGTCCCAAACAAACCTTGACATAGGCGTTTAACATGGGAAAACAGGTTATTGTAAATAAAAAGTGTCCGGCAGAAAATTAAGCCATGCTTTTGAATATGATAATAGTACATTACCTCCTGTATATTATTTAATACTAATTACTGTATTATCAGTGCATAAATTAAAGAAAATTATAAATAACTGTCAACAAATATTTGTTTCAATATTTTATTATGTAATAAAAAATATTTGCAATTGTCATTCTGGCTGAATGGTTAGCGTGTCTGCATGTGGAATGAAAGAATTTTTTCAGGTTGGTGTTCGAGTCTCCATCAAGATAAAAAAAATATTATTTATTTTTTATTTATGAATTAATTACGAATTGTAATACATTTTTATAATATTCACTCGATCAATAGCGTTTAAGATATTCTTTTTGACACGAATATTTGATATAAACAAAACAAAAAACCAAACAATGAACATGTTGACACGAAAAATACTTTAAATAATTTTTATAGAAAAAGCTTTCTTTAATTAAATCATAAATAAATTATTAATTATTATTTCGTTTAATAATAATAGTTACAATTGTTTTAGTTCATTGTTTTATTTCAAGCCACAGTCATGGCTCACTATTCTCTTTTCGAATAGGTGCATAAAAAAGTGGCCACCATTTTACTTTTTAATAATGTAACATATGGATTATTTTACATCATTGTAAAGAAAATTAGATGTACTTTTCAAATTTGTAAAAAAATATAGTATGTTCCATTTGAAATTTCAAAGTTGACATTAATTACTAATAAACCGGAAGTGGTATCATGAATGTACATTCGTCATCAAGTAGCTTACCTGTTGCAGTATAAATCATGTTATATGAAAGAAATTACTAACTTAATAAATAAGCGAGATATTTGCTGGGTCCACTAAAATATAACACCCTGTATGGACATACAAATATCGAATTTTTTGACCAAAGACAATACCTTCTTTACCTTACGGAGATAGAAGGTAAACAGTTAGTTAATTTATTATATATTTTATTTTTGCCCTTACAAACAAGTAAATACATATATAAAATAATATATTATGTAACAAGTATTATAAATAATGCTTTAGTCACGATCTTTTCTTTACAAAAGCGAAGCGAATTGATATAAAAAATATGAGTGTCTAAAAAGTTTATAAAATGAGTCAAACTGAAAAATATTATTTATTGTTAACAATACTATTTTCGTTTATAAGTTTATAATATTTATATACGAGTATAGTAGTTGTTTCCACAATGACTATTTTATCTTAACAATAAAGTAATATTGTGGTATCTCATTCCCAAATATTCCACAAATTAATTGTTTTGCTTTAAATGTATTTCAATTTTTAAAAATAATATTTATGCTCTTTTCTTAAGTTGAATTGGTACACCAGCCGACTTCAAAATTGCCTCCGTTGATAAAATAACCTCAAGTTTTGGATCAGCTGGTAATATTTCAAAATGGCGTAGTATTTTCGAAAATGCCGATTTCATTTCGTACATTGCAAATTTTTGATCTAGAACAAAATTTATTTTCATTAAAATTCATCTTATAAAAATAAATAAGGTATAATATTTTTCAAATATTTTATTAGTGTACCTATGCAATTTTTTGATCCTAAAAATCTGCCAGGATCAAATTTTTCTGGATTTTTGAACAAATCTTCTCTTCGATGCATTTGATATGTGAAGAAAACGATGATCAAATCTTTGGGATACGTAGTACCCTCTAAAAATAATAAACAATATATAATAATTATTCATATTCAATTGTATTTCAACATACTAAATGTAGCATCTTCTTGCAAACGCCTACAAAATATAGGTGCGGACGGATATAACCTCAAAGTTTCTTTAATAACTGCTTCTAGATATTTCATATTATTCAGATCTAGCATAGTGGCTTCCCTTTTAGGATCGTCGTTAAATATGTCATCCAATTCTTCCATTATTTTTTTCTAAAAACATGTTCTTATTACACATTAATAATTATTTGTTACAGTAAATATTTTGAAAGATATCCGATCAAGGTGATTTACGAATTGTATGAATTCAGATTTTTGCTACGCCCATTTTGACAAATTCAGTAGTATCGTTTGCTCAGTTTATTTTATTATTATAAAAATATATGTTACAATAAAAACATTCAAAATTCAAAAATAAGTCAACTGGCAAGTTTATTAGCAAATGTAAAACTAAATATGTAAAAATAAGATACTGATACAATGTCAGTGTCATTGACATAACGTTATTCGTATCGCTATGAAACAAGGTAATCTGAATTAATAAATAAACTTACGATACAGCGAAAGTATTATCAACAATGAGCATCGTTTTAAAGTTGAATGTCTTAACTTAGTCGAAACAATATGAATTTTTGAAAGACAAGCGTGTTATATCCATGCTTATCGCGCACGCTTATAGCCTTTGCAAAGGAAAGAGATAAATGTACCCAATTTGTTAATTCGTTCATGATACAGATGACCTTGATCAGACATCTTTAATTTTTTTTACTGTACATCATAAATTCATAGTAAATAAAATTATTAATCCTTACAATTATTATTAATAATCAATAATTTAATTTGAGTTGAATTTGACAGAATGGGCAGAGTTAAAATCTTAATTCATATAATTCGTAGATGACCTTGATCGGACATCTTTGTTTTTACTTCCTTGTACGTAAGTAAAGGAAGTATTGTAATCGCGAAAAAATTCGGTTTTCAGATTTCAGCGGAAATATCCATTTTGATCATCCCTGAATCCATTTTGACTAATTTCGTACGTATCTCGCATAACTCAAAAACAGTAGGCCGTAGAAAGTTGAAATTTTGTATTTAGAACTCATATAACATCTAGTTGTGCACCTCCCTTTCTGGTTATTACACAATTTCCAGAAGTGGTACTTTACATGAAGCCTATAATAGATTTTAATGAAAAACTGTTTTAAAATATAATCTAAAACTTTTCAAATTTGGTATACAAGACTTTTATGTCAATCGAAATAACATAATAGATTTTGGTTAAAATAGGCTAACCGGAAGTGGTACATTACTTGAAGTTGTTAACAGTTTTTCTTGAATAAAATGATTTTATTTTGATTTTAGAAATAAATGCGTCAAATAAAAGTTTTAGAGAATTAATTTCTGCGTCTAGCACATTAAGTATTATTAAATTAGCCGTATGTATAAGCGAGATATGTAAATTTAAAAATTATGTACTTTTTTGTTTTTGTAATAAAGCTTGCTATGGATTAGGACAAAAAAAAGTTCATGTCAAATTACGTTAAATACGTGCAATTTTATGATTCGTACAATAACAAATATATTTTTATTGTGAAATTAGTCATATTCATTGTTGTAATCAAATATTTCTTTGTTGTAATCAACTCTCTTTAGAAAGAACCGGGTTAGATTAATGTTAATTTAAAAATGATAGTAGTAAATGAATTATTTTTTGTTCTATATCAAAATATTTCTCGGGCTTGGCTTAAGCCTGTCAATATTTTGTAATTTAATTATTAAAAAAATATGTATAGTTTAATAATCGTACAAGGAAGTCGTGTGGTGTACACATCAGATTTTTTTTTACTGTACTTACTTGTATATGAGGTGCTTTGCTCAATTCGTAAAGGCCAAAAGCTATCCCTGACGCTGTTGTATCGTGACCCTATAAGAAAATTAGAAATATAAAACAATTAAGATTAAAAATTGTTGTTTATACCTGGAACATATAAATGTCAACTTCTTCTAAAATGTCCTCATCTGGTAAATGTTTACCGTTCATGGTTAATTTCAACAATAAATCCAAGAATACTTGTTTCTTCATCATTCCTACATCATCATTTTCATAGCTTCTAATTTTATTTGCATTTTTCAATTCTTCTTTTCGTTTATGAATAGCATTTTTTGTAAAATCATGGATAATATCTAAGCACTTCATATACTCGTTGTATTCGCTGGCAAATCTGAACAAACAATCAAATTGTTTCCATGCAGAAAGTGTTCGGTTTCTAAAAACTGCAGCGAGGAATTTTACTGCTTTAACATATTCGTGGTCCTTGTTTTCTTGAGCATTGACATTTGTTCCCATAGCAGTTTCTAAAATAAATCATCTGTTTTAAAAAAATGGCTCACTATTCTGTTTTCGACTAGGTGTATAAAGAAGTGCCCTCCATTTTACTTTTTAATAATATAACATATGGATTATTTTACATGAATGTAAAGCAAATTTGATGTACTTTTCAAATTTGTAAAAAAATATAGTTTGTTTCATTTGAAATTTCAAAGTTGATATAAATTACTAATAAACCGGAAGTGGTATCATGAATGTACATCCGTCATCAAGTAGCTTACATGTTGCTGTATAAATCATGTTATATGAAAGAAATTACTAACTTAATAAATAAGCGAGATATATGCTGGGTCCACTAAATGTATATGTACTAGAATTACAAAATCAAATTCAAACGTGCTTCATTAAAATCTGGATATGCGATTTTTAGCATGAATCCAATACCTCGCTTAGCGAGAGGTAAAAAAGTATAAACAATTTATTTTATCTATTATTATTCTTAATTGACTTACCACATAGATTATCCAGAGTATATGATGTAATATAGGGATATACATCGAAATCATGGCCTTCTTGTTCATTTAGTTGTTTTATTAAAATATTACCAGCTTTGTTAAATGCAGTGATAAAAATATCCAATATTTTAAAATGAAGAGTTGGTGCTAATGCTTTTCTTCGTTTTTGCCAAAATGTTCCTATAAAGAAATTGAATTAGGAAGTGACCTCATTAAAATTTAGATACTAAATTGTAAAATGATGCACAGTGATGAGTTTGATCTTGATTATTCGCTCTAGCGCGACAAAGTAGAAAAAACGCTCGCTGTCTAAATTAATTACTTATACAATATTGAGAAATGTCACTCACTGTAGTGACACATTTACCACCTTTACAAATCAATCCGACATATAACTGCTCTGTCGGTATGTTACATAGCCAAAAAAAAAATGCCGCACTATTGTGAAAATAAAATAGGGCATTCATTTACAAAAACGAAAGTATAAAATGTTTAGATTAGATTGAATCAATAGGTCAAGAAGAATGGGAAATAACGATAAATTAAAATTAAATATAAAAGACGTTTTTTCTTTATATTAATCCTTATTAATTGAGTAGTAGTGTAAGTACAAAGTGTACATTTTATTATATTTTGTTATGGTAGCGACTGTAGAAAAAATCTTGTGTTTCGAGCGCAAATAGTTATTTCCTAATATCGGGGTCGCTCTAAGAAGGTAATTGTCACTTATGGTCCCAAACAGCAGTGGGGAAAGTCATTTTCAAAACTGAAGTTGATCAAAAATAGCAGTGGTGAGCTATAGGGGGCTCGTGGGGGATCGGGGGCCCCCTTGTCTACATTTTTATAGCTCACTACTGAAAAACAAGCTTCGAACCTCCATGTTAGAAGGCCGGGTCAAAGCTTTGGCATTGCTCAGCATTGAAAAATTATATTTTAAGACAACTAAGTTATGAAAATATTATAATTACCTTCATTAGTATTAGCCACTAAGATTATTTGACATTTACTTTTTAAGTCTGATTGTTTATTTGAATTAAATGTAAGTAAAATTTGCTTAATTATTACATTACTTTCTTTATCTTGCATTTGCCTAACATGTTTACTTAAAATTACAAAATTCCTCCAGATTCTTGGATTCTTATCACTATCGATTCGGTTAATTATAGGTTATAGCGTTTTCCATTTATATATTTAGTTTTGCACTTAGTGCAACTAATGACGTCATACCCGGCACTTATTGTTGTTATAAACAGACTGGCACACGCAGAAATGGGTAATAGAGATTGATAATATATAAATTACTTTATTTACTTATAAATCTTTTTCTTACCAGTTGATGTAAGAAGACCATTCCCAATCCATGGTCTAAGAAAATCATAGTCTGGAGATTTCGTTAAAAATCTTGGTGAACTCATAAAAAAATCGGTAACTTCTGGGTCTGTTAATAACATGTAGTAATATAATGGTCCGACACTGAATTTGCTTATTGGACCATATTGTTGAGTAAGCCGGGATAGGTCTTTAAGTTTTTCTAAAAGAAAGTTTAGAATTATAAGAATAGGTATATACAAATGCGCACCGAAAACTGGAACATAGTATTTTAAAAAATGCCCAAAATAGACTCTCCTGTAACTTTTAGAGAATAAAATAGTTATTTAAGTATTAAGGGCAGTAAGTGCTTCCTACTGGTTGAAGATAATATATCCCATACTGATAGAAGAGCATTTATTGACCCTAACGCTTGTTACGTTTTTCGCTCGATCGGCGAAAAATTAAATTGAAAATTATTTTGACACATTACAAAAATTTAGTTGTCGTTTTTATAGTAAGCTTTGATCATTGTTTTTTATTACCTTCCGTCACCTGTAGGTAAGGAAGGTATTGTCTTTGGTCAAATAAATCAATGATGAGTTTTTAGTGAATAAGCACGTTTTAGGGTCCATATAATACGATTTCACCATCCTGTGTATTATGTACAAATTCCATGCATATTTTTTGAAAAAAGATCCTATATTTCCTGTAAAATTATTTCATAAACAAACTATGTAAATTGCACTTGAAACTGACATCTTCTAATCTAGCTTTTCCTATTCGTTAGGGGTCGCTAATTATAATTTTCGTGTTCCACTCATTTCTATTTTGCGTGTCGTCTTCATTCAGTTCATTTACGAATAGAAATATATAACAAGGGAATTCAATGTTAGGTATTTTAAAAAAGTGTAACTATAAAAAAAGAATAAAAAAATCATCAAAAGGGTATTAGCTTGTTGACAATAATTGTTTTTTATGCCCGAGCAAGAAGGAAACGAAAAATGGCTTTCATAATGAAAAATACAGATTGCGACTGCTGTAGAAAACAATATAATGTACTTGTATATTATAAACTTTGGCAGATACAGAAATATTAATGCTAAAATTTTTTGAAAAGTAATTAGTAACAATGATGATACATGATCAAATATAATTGTTTAATTAAAGAGTTTAATTGACTGTTTTTATGAAAAAAGGCAAGTGAAAATAATGGAATAACCAGTCATTTGTTTGGTTGTTTATTATTTAAAGAAAAATTCCAACAATACCGACGTTTCGAATTCTAATAATCCATCTTCAGAGTTCTGGAAACTATTTTTTTTTCTTACATAAGAATGGTACTTTTTACAATAATTGTTTATGTTCTTCCATGACGTTATTTACATGTTGATGTTTTTAAATTTGAAACTTAGTATTTAATATAAAAAGTGGATGACGTCAAGATCGGTTAAACCACATTACAGTTTTTTTGTCGCAAACAAACAATTTCTTTTTGTTCTACAACCACGTATCAATATAAAATGAAATAATACCAGTTACTAACTTGATAATTATTGGTTCTAGAACAAAAACAAAATTGTTAGTAAAAGTAAAACAATTTTTTAACCGTTGTTGACGATATTGTTCAATCACTTTTATATATAAATACTGTTTTAAATTTAAAAACATTATCATGCAACCCATGGAAGAATAGATGACGGACGATAATAATCGGATGCAGTTTTCAATTCTAAATATGTCTTGTATTTACACTTTTGGCACCAATCATCATAAAATTGTATTCCGTATGTTACATATTTAAATTGTACACTCGGTATAGTTTAAATACATGTAGATAAGAAACAAATTGAATGTTAATAAATGCACATAATTATTAAATTAGATTTATGGTTTATGTAATTTGTTTACACATATTATGAAAATGATTATTTTTAGAGTAGAGGATTTTTATCGGACATGTTGTTGTGGTAAGATAAAAATCATGCATATTTTGTATTAATTACATAAAAAACTATTTGTCTACGGTCGTACAAAAAGTACACATCTACAACTTTCAATATAAGGTAGAAGGAAATGTAATCAACTAAACTTACCATGTTAAGGATTTAGGTGTGATACTAGATAACAAGTTAATTTTTGACATTCACATCAACAATATTGTTAAAAAGGCTTACAAAATGTTAGGCTTTCTATTACGAGCAAGTTTTAATTTTAGACATCCACCCACTATTTTAACATTGTATAACTTTCTTGTTAAAAGTCAACTGGAGTTTGCTTCATTATGTTGGAACCCACGGTATGATATATAAATCGTATTGAAGCTATTCAACGAAAAAAAGTTAAATTTCCCAATCGTAAGTTTCCAGCATACAGGCCAAAATTGTTGTCATTAGAAAATAGAAATTAAGCGACCTTGCGTTCTTACATAAACTTTTCAACAATGTTGTCGATTCACCAGAATTATTATCATCATTTCATCTCAGAGTACCCAATTATGGTACTAGAACAAGAAATTTATTCAGTCATTCTTTCTGCCGTACTAATTCCATCCTAAATTCTCCCATCATAAGAATATCACACTTGTAACTTCAATTTATTTTCCACAAGTTTACAATGTTTCAAACGCTCACTTAAATTTTATTAGTTATATTCATCATATAATATGTTTTGCTCTTTGATATTTTGTTTTAAACATTTGCTTATTAGTTTTTATGTATATGTCATATGTACTGTATCTAATTGTAACGCTTGAGCTTCTCTTTAATTGGGAAATTTTCCTGTTGAGAAGCCAAACACTTATAAATAAATAAATCAAATTTTGACAGATTCACAAAAATTGTTTTTTTTTATTTCATTAACATTATTATTCGCTATAATTCTTCGAAATATTTTAGATGAAGCTACTGATGCGAAGAACAATTTAATACGCCATAAATAAAGGATTCAGTATGAAGGTAAAATTTGAAAGTTCTAGTACTTTAAAACGATATTTTAAAGTTCTTTGAGGCTATTTGTTTAGTTAAACAGAAATTACAAATAATAATAAATATAAATTAAACTAGCTTGAGAGATCAATATTTGACATTTGTTATTTATTTTGTCTCAATTCCATGACTACTCATATTTTTGAGGTGACTTTCGACATTTTCATACCTAATTTCTGCCGTTATAAGGCATTTTTATTGATTCAGATGCAGAATTTTATGCTTTATAACTTTTATTTGAAGCTTTTTTATCTAAAATAATTAGGGAAGCAGGAAATTAGGAAAGTCTGATTTTACATATTAAATTACTATGTTCGGTTGTGCCGGTCACCACCCTCCTGTATAAATATGATTAATAGTTATGCTTATATTTTTTGCACGATCGTCCAAATTAAAGTTTAGAATTATTTAAAATTTATTTTAACATTTTAAAAAAATCTGATGTGGACACCACACGACTTCCTTGTACGATTATTAAACTATACATATTTTTTTAATAATTAAATTACAAAATATTGACAGGCTTAAGCCAAGCCCGAGAAATATTTTGATATAGAACAAAAAATAATTCATTTACTACTATCATTCTTAAATTAACATTAATCTAACCCGGTTCTTTTTAAAGAGAGTTTTGATTACAACAAAGAAATATTTGATTACAACAATGAATATGACTAATTTAACAATAAAAATATATTTGTTATTGTACGAATCATAAAATTGCACGTATTTAACGTAATTTGACATGAACTTTTTTTTGTCCTAATCCATAGCAAGCTTTATTACAAAAACAAAAAAGTACATAATTTTTAAATTTACATATCACGCTTATACATAAGGCTAATTTAATAATACTTGATGTGCTAGACGCAGAAATTAATTCTCTAAAACTTTTATTTGAAGCATTTATTTCTACAATCAAAATAAAATCATTTTTTTCAAGAAAAACTGTTAACAACTTCAAGTAATGTACCACTTCCGGTTAGCCTATTTTAACCAAAATCTATTATGTTATTTCGATTGACATAAAAGTCTTGTATACTAAATTTGAAAAGTTATGGATTATATTTTAAAACAGTTTTCCATTAAAATCTATTATAGGCTTCATGTAAAGTGCCACTTCTGGAAATTGTGTAATAACCAGAAAGGGAGGTGCACAACTAGATGTTATAGGAGTCCTAAATACAAAATTTCAACTTTCTACGGCTTACCGTTTTTGAGTTATGCGAGATAAGTACGTACGTACGTACAGACGTCACGACGAAATTAGTCAAAATGGATTCAGGGATGATCAAAATGGATATTTCCGCTGAAATCTGAAAACCGAAATTTTTCGCGATTACAATACTTCCTTTACTTACGTACAAGGAAGTAAAAATTAGTTGTCATTTTTAAGTAAGCTATGATCGTTGTTTTGTTATCGTTAAAGCTTTAAAAATTGTACATTTATTTTTTATTTATGTAATTTTCACCGCCTCCAGATCGGTAGGTAGTCACATCACTTACCGGTCAGTCACATCACTTACTGATCACTAATTTGTTACTGCCTTGGAAACCCTATCGGTAAAGTTTAAAAAAGCTGATCGTGCAAAAAAAATATTTCTACCCACTTATCATGTTTTAGTATTTTCTTTCTACTTACCAACAGGGTGCATACTAAATTCTAAGGCGCTTCCTAATAAAGGATACATAGGTGGACCCTTTATATGAGATATAGATCTGTATTTCCATCTTTGCTGAAAGAATTTTCCTAGTATCACCACAACAAATGAAACCAGGACTATAAACACTGTAGCGAACATCTTGGCGTTCGAGATACAACTACCGTCGGATTAAGCGTGCGGTTTTGTTTGTTACACTTCTAAAATTTCATCCTTGAAAATTGTGGGGATATCCCAAGTAACTCTTTTTGTTAAATGTAGCAGTATTTAAACAAAAATCTTCTAAATATTATTTTTACCTCTCGCTAAGAGAGGTATTGGATTCATGCTAAAAATCGCATATCCAGATTTTATTGAATAAGCACGATTTAAGGTCCATAGAATCCGATTTTAACATTTTTACAATGATGTCTGTGTGTGTGTGTGTGTGTGTGTGTTTGTGTGTGCGTGTGTGTGTGGATGTGTGTGTGTGAGGTTGTTGGAGACACGATTTCTCAAATTCTATAAGACTAAAGACCTGTTTGACTACGGATTCCTCAATCTAACAGTAATGGGAAGAGTTGAATAGGTTCTGGTAACAATTGGACAACCGGAAGTGGTAGTTTCTAAAAAAAATATTTCTAAATATTATTTTTTTTAAATTTGTTACTACAAATATTAAAGATAATTAAATTCTCAATCTGACACATTTAATTTTTTTATTATATCTCGTATAGGTTTGGAGATATAGTATATAATAATATAGAATAATCTGTTGTAATAAATCTCGTTGCCCGAAAAACAGTTGCTATATTTGAAGTTTTGTAATTGACAAATAAATGCAAAATGTCAGTGTCAGTTTTTTCTGGGAGGTATGAGTACATTTAATATATATTATTGTATTATTAATTAATTATGTATTTAAATTACAGGTATGTTAATATTACATATATCCTTAAGAAATACCGCTAATACCGTCAATGAATTTGAAGAATTTTGAACATATTAGAATAGCAGGATAAAAATTCTCATACAACGAAAGAAGAGAAACAATTTCAATTATTTGTGTGTACTTATAGGGCGCCGCGACTTGTGACTTTGTTGGCCTTGGCAAGCAGATATGACGATCCGTGTCAGAATGACGGCTAGTAGTTATTTACATAGATGTCACAATTGTCATATGTCACAATTTTTTATTCAAAATATCAAAATATTCTGAAGTTTATTTGTTATCCATAGTATGAAATTTACTTTCGAAAATCATAATGTTTCGAATGAAAACTTATGATACTTGACACGTATGTGTATTACTAGCTCTCATTCTGACACGGGCCCCCACATCTGCTTGCCAAGGCCAACACAGTCACATAACTGCTCGCGCCCTATGCAACATAAAATGAAAATGGCGAGAGGTATTGTGCTGGCCACAACAGATTTTTGTTAAATGTAGCAGTATTTAAACAAAAATCTTCTAAATATTATTTTTTGATTTATAATAATTATTATCGATTTATTTGTCAAAATTTATTTGAAAAAGTTGACAACTCATATTTGTCAAAAACAATAGTTTCATTGTTATTGATAATAGATCAAATTATTATGTAAATACCTGAACGACTCCTTAATTCATGAGGGGGGAGGGAGTAAAAATAATAAAAAATATGAGATTTCAAACAAAGTTATTAAGAAATATTGTTGCTTTCGACGAGTTCTATCACTGGTTAATTTAATTTCTGTTACACCCTGTATATAATTGTTTTTACAATATTTATTTTAAATTAACATAGTAACATCGTGGTTTCTACTGAAATATATTATTGACGGGAATGGGCATAACTACTATGATACTGGAGGCCTATTGACTGCCAGCTGATGGAGGAATCGGCAAACATCGGGACAATTCGTGAGGTTGAATATTATTTCGTCTAGTGCGCTCCGTTTAGTGACCATGGCACAGGTATTAAATATAGTGGGAAGTGTGTATACGACTATTCGGCTATGTTCGGTTCGACATGACGACACGAACATGCACGAATAGGGCCAGAAATGGTCATTCAATGGGCCTCCAGTACAGCGTATACCAATAGGTAGAGTATGCGAGTTCCAATCATTAATATATATCCCATATATTCCACAAATTAATTGTTTTCCTTTAGATTTACACTTTTTTAAAATAATGTTATACTCTTTTCTTAAGTTGAATTGGCACACCAGTAGTCGACTTCAAAATTGTCTCCGTTGATAAAACAACTTCAAGTTTTGGATCAGCTGGTAATAATTCAAAATGGCGTAATATTTTCGAAAATGTCGATTTCATCTGGTACATTGCATATTTTTGACCTAGAAAGATATTAATTTTCAGTAAAATTCACCTTATAAAAATAAATAATATATATTATTTTTTAAAGAAATATGAAGAGTTCAGGGGAAAAAGATGAATGTTACAAAATGTTTAAAGTTTGTGTTTTTATTAGCGTACCTATGCAATTTCTTGGCCCTGCGCTAAACGGCAAATAACTAAAAATATGCTGTGCTACATTTTTCTCTCCTAAAAATCGGCCAGGATCAAATTTTTCTGCATTTTTGAATAAATCTTCTCGTCGGTGCATTTGAAACAAGAAGAAAGCGACGATCAAACCTTTGGGATATGTAGTACCCTCTAAAATTAACAAATAGTGTATGAGAATTGTTTATATTCAACAGGAATTTATTTATAAAAATATGTAATTTATATTTTCACGTACTAAACGTAGCATCTTCTTGCAAACGCCTACTAAATATAGGCGCAGATGGATATAATCTCAAAGTTTCTTTAATAACTGCTTCTAGATATTTCATATTATTCAGATCTAGGATAGTGGCTTCTCTTTTAGGATCATCGTTAAATATGTCATTTAATTCCTCCATTATTGTTTTCTAAAAAAAAAATATCCTTACATAGTGAATTAAGTTTGTGCAACATTTATTATTATAATTAAGAATCGAATGTTGAAAATCGTAATCGAACAGCCTTAATCTGGAGCATAAATGATGTGTCAGTTAATATAATATATCTATTGATATTTTATAAATTTGGAAGCAAGCGTTAAACAATAGAATATTAACAAATCTATGCGAACAAGTAAAATCCAATTCCAATGTAACCAACGCTTCATAAATGCTACATTAGACGCCGATGTATTAAATATAAACTAATGTCAGCTGCTATTGGCCTAGGCTATAAAGAAGTAGGTACCTACCGGACGCGTTGCTAAGCTGGTAGACGATTACTTTTTATTTTGTACCAGATGTAAAAACGTAGGCTTTGTGCGTTCATTTTTACCTTCCGTCACCTTTAGGTACGGAAGGTATTGTCAAACATTTCTTTAGTGAGTTTCTAATGAATAAGCACGGTTTGGGGTCCATAGAATACGAATTTAATATTTTTACGATGATGTCTGTATGTATATGTGTATGTGTGTGTGTGAGTGTGTGTATGTTAAAAATTATTGAGAGAAAAGGAACTGACACGCGAAAAAAGAAATGAGTGAAAGAAAATTAAAAATAGCGACGAAGATGTCGTGTCAAGTGCAATTTGCATAGTTTGTTTATGAAGTAATTTTACTGGACATATAGGATCTTTTGTAAGAAAATTTATGTATGGAATTTATACATAATACACAGGATTGACAGAAGGTAATGTGCTGGCCACATCCGATTTTTTGTTGATAAAGTAACAATATAACATCAGCAGTAGGTAAAGTATTTTTTTGTCTATACTTTGAATTTTTGTCTGCCCCTTATTAAAAAAAATGAATAATGTAAAGAAAAGTTGTAATTTATACATACATACATAAAATCACGCGTGTCCCACTTAGTGGGTTCGCACAAACCCGATAACAATAAGAACAACATCAACATCATATAACAAATCCTTACTCTTAACAATATTAAATTGACCGATTTTCGGTAGCGAAATACCGCATCCGGATCACAATAATAGTTAGGAAACAATCATCCTACGCCACACATTCCTATCTAAGCAGACTTCTTTCGCCTCGGCCACACTCATAATCCTTACTCTTAAACATATTAAAGCGGCTTGGCATTTTAATATCGAAAACATCAGATACGAAATAAAATAATATATTATACATGACGATAAAGTATCTCTTTATCGTCTTGTATAATAAATAACAATGAGGCAGCTATTACATAAATACTTGTTTTACGTATCCTTCGGTAACCGTAAAGTATTACTTTCATTTTAATATTTGTCTAGGACTACTTTGCGGTCGCTTTTACTTTACGGCCGCATTTACTTATGAACTCAAATATCAAATATTTGTTAAATTAGCAAATAAATTTAGTGTATGACATGTAACTTCATAAATTTTGGCCTTTCTAGCAGCACGATACAGATATATTTACTTGAACATGAGGTGCTTTGCTCAATTCGTAAAGACCAAAAGCTATCGCTGATGCTGTTGTATCATGACCCTACAAAAAAAAAAAAAAAACAGAAATATAAAACAATTAAGATGAAAAAAAAAATGTTGTCTAGACCGCAAACATAAAAGTGTCCACTTCTTCCGAAATGTCTTGATCTGATAAAGGTTTTCCGTCAATTGTTGAATTCATCAATAAATCTAAGAAGACTTGCTTCTTCTTCATTCCAACATCGTCATCATTTTCATAGTTTTTAATTATATTTGTATTGTTACTCAATTCTTCTTTTCTTTTATGAATAACATCTCTTGTAAAACTATGTATAATATCTAAGCACTTCATATACTCGTTGTATTCGCTGGCAAATCTGAACAAACAATCAAATTGTTTCCATGCAGAAAGTGTTCGGTCCATAAATACTGTACCGAGGAATTTTATTGCCCTAACATATTCGTGGTCTTTGTTTTCTTGGGCATTGATACTTGTTCCCATAGAAGTTTCTAAAATAAATATTCTGTGTATTTAGTGTGACAAGGCGAGCATTAACAAATAAATAACTTTTTATAACCTTTTTACCTTCCGTCACCTTTAGGTAAGGAAGGTATTGTCTTTGGTCAAAATATTCAATGATGAGTTTTTAGTGAGTAAGTACGTTTTAGGGTCCATATAATTCGATTTTACCATTTTTACGATGATGTCTGTATGTATGTATGTATGTATGTATGTATGTGTGTATGTGTGTATGTGTGAGACGAAAGTTTCGGATGACATAACTAATACCACGATTTCAGAAGTTATATTTTTTTCATATTTCTCAAGTTTACGTCCAGAAGAAAAAGTGATTCGATTTTGGTTATAAATGGTCAACCGAAAGTACCCTCATTTGAAGATTTTAACAGTTTTTCTTGAAAAAAAAGTTAAATATCTTTTATTGACATTTAACTTAATTATAACTTGAAGAATATATTGTTCTCTATACGATTTGATCGCATTTTATACTTCATATTCAATTATAGAATTATAAAGATATATTTCATAAATTAGCCACATTTGCTAACCATGGAAACTGCTAATATATTCAGATAATACAAATTGACAGATGTCAGTATCAATAGGTGCGTTCAATGAAATAAGCAGTTCAAGCAAATCCTAGGTAAGCAAATGATACTTGTTGCTTAGTAATGATTTGCTTGTTTTCCTGCGGCCTATTGAACGCACCTAATGAAAAGTAAATGAATATGGCAGAGATGAGGATGTTGAGATAAATGTTGGGGAAGACACGGAAAGATACGGCAAGGAATGAAAGAATAAGGGAAATAACTCTAGTGTTAGAAGTTTCTAGAAAGGTACAAGAGAGACGATTACATTGGTTTGAACATGTCATGAGGAGAGATGGAGAATATATTGGAAAAAGAATAAATAGCTTAGAAATAAAAGGTTGAAGAAACAGCGGAAGACCAAAGATAAGTTGGAAGGACTGTATTGCGGAAAACTTGACAGAAAAGGAACTGAATAAGAACAACACTCAAAACAGAAATGAGTGGAAGAAGAAAATAAAAAATAGCGGCCCGTAACGAATGGGAAAACTAAAGAAGAAGATGTCAGTGTCAAGTGCAATTTTCATAGTTAGTTTATGAAATAATTTTACTAGAAATTTAGAATCTCGCATGAAAATTTATGTATGGAGTTTATTCATAATAAACAGGAATGAGGGAAGGTATTGTGCTGGCCACATCAGATTTTTTAAATTATAGTTTCTGGAATAATATTTCAACTTGTTTGTTAGTCAAAATTCTGTTTAGAAATAATCATTTTCTATTAACTGTAGAGTAGGGTAAAAATGCATATTTCAGTTTTTTTTCTTTATTTGCAAACATTGCACGCTGTATATCATTATGTAAAAAACTGTTTTGATATCAAAATCAAGTAAAAACAAAAGAAAATATAAAAAGTGCAACAGCAATATTTTTATCTATACATACATACGAGTACATGCATAAATAAAATAACAAGTGTCCCATTTAATGGGTTCGCATAAATCCGAAAACAATAAGAACAACATCAACATCATACAACAAATCCTTACTCTTAAACATATTAAAGTGACCGATTTTCGGTAGCGAAATACGGCATCCGAATTACAATAATAGTTACGAAACAATCATCCTTCGCCACAAATTCCTGTCTAAGCACACTTCTTTCGCCTCGGTCACACTCATAATCGCATTCATACATGCTCTTCTTCTCTTCTTACTTGGAAACTTTCTCTCTTTAAGTACCCTACCAACCACATCCATCCACTTACACACTGGTCGGCCACGCAATCGAAAACCCTCAACTTCACCAAGATATATATGCTTGAAATAATATTGTTCCTAACCATACATTCTTCATTTCCACGGCAGTCATTCTCTTTTTATGCTTTTCTGTCAATGCCCAACATTCGCTTCCATACATCAAAGCAGGCACTAGCACTCCATTATATAAACTTAACCAAGTATCCCTTGATAGGTTCACGTTTCGTGCAAACGTACCCAGAGCATCCATTACCTTACATCCCACACTCACTCTCCTTTCTATCTCTCGATCAATTCGACCATCCCTCGACATCATGCTACCCAAATATACAAACTCATTTACCTGCTCCAGTTTCACTCTATCCACCCAAACATTGCACTCAGTCACCAATTCTATCAAATACTAACACCTTGGATTTATCAACATTCTACACCAGATTCATACTTCTTCCAATTACATGTATTCTCTCTATTCCTGAGTTGCTGTTCATTATCTCCTAAAACAACTACATCATCCGCATACGCTAACGCAGACACTATATTTTCACCAATATGTATACCATCCACTTCACTCAAAGCTCTCCGCAATAACACATCCATATATAAGTTAAACAACCAAGGAGACATACCACAGCCCTGTTTCACACCAACATTTATACGAAACCAATCACTCAACCTACCATCTATTCTCACAGCAGCCTTACTACCCTCATACAACGCTCAAATCGCTCCCAACCAGTTTCCATTCACACCGTACTCTCTGAGTACATCCCACAAAGTATCTCGAAGAAACCACAGAACACTTTCTTGTTATTGTCAAGTGACTCATCAACAATCATACGAAGAGCAAACAATTGATCGACACATCCCCTCTTATTCTTAATTGACTTACCACATATATTGTCCAAAGTATATAACGTAATATAAGGATATACATCAAAATCATGGCCTTCTTCTTTAGTTAGTTGTTTTATTAAAATATTGCCAGTTCTATTAAATATAGGGATAAAAGAACTCAATATTTTAAAATGAAAAGTTGGTGTTAATACTTTTCTTCGCTTTTGCCATAGTGTTCCTGAAAGGTAGGTACAAGAGAGTACCGAAACGACGTTTGTGTAAGAAAATAAATTCTGTATGACTGATTTCTTTATTTGAGTAATCTATGGATATTTTTCTTACCACTTGATGTAAGAAGACCATTCCCAATCCATGGTCTAAGCAAATCATAGTCTGGAGATTTCGTTAGAAATATTGCTGAACTCATAAAAAATTCAGTAACTTCTGGATCTGTTAATAACATGTAGTAATATAATGGCCCGACACTGAATTTGCTTATTGGACCATATAGTTTAGTAAACCGGCACAGGTCTTTCATTTTTTCTAAAAGAAAACGTTTCTAATTCATAAGAGTAGATACTTGTAGTTATTTAACAACAAATACATGTTAAATATATAAATTCTGAAAGTTTGCTTTCCTAATATAACCAATTTATATCAATTACGTACATTAAAACTACAGTAGGTAGGTAGCAAATCTTTTACTTATAAAGTTAAGTGTGCATGCCTAAAGGTGTTTAAGA
Organism: Harpalus rufipes; assembly: GCA_951394225.1. NCBI lineage: Eukaryota > Metazoa > Arthropoda > Insecta > Coleoptera > Carabidae > Harpalus > Harpalus rufipes. The sequence continues at coordinate 86,574,762 of OX596274.1, forward strand.
ACAAATAAATTTTCCTAAACACAAGAAAATTGCGTACAAGAAATATTTCTACAAGTAATATTTGTATTTTGTACGTCCATATGAAGAGTTGATTAGATTTTGGCTATAATTGATAGACCGGAAGTAGTGATGCCGTGGAATCTCGCGTTTTCGAGATCTCGTCTCGAAAATCGAGAAATTTCGAGACGAGACTTATGATAGTCTCGTCTCGAAAAATCGAGACGAGACGAGAGTGATGCCCTCGAGATTTGCTCGAGACGAGAGTAGGTATTCGAGATCTCGATTGCACGTTTTTTTTTTTAATATGTATATAATTAAAGATATACAATAAGAAAAATAATTATCAGTACAAATATTTTCATTGCCTGTTCATTTGCATTCATATTTATTTATTCATTTTAAATTTATAGGGTGTTAGTATAAAGAATAGGAACAAAAGTGTTCCCTGTGGTGTACTCTCCACGCTAGTATTAAATGCCCTTGCTGAGAGTAATATTTGTTCAGTATTTTTTTACTTACCTGTTAAATGCCAGACTTAGTAAAAATAAAGTTTTAATCAGTTGTACTCCTTTATTACGTCCAAGTTGATGCTAATTTATTTTCCTGATAGATGAAAGTATAGAAAATTTATAACATGTAAAGGTAATATTTTATGAATTTATTTTATATGTATTTATATACAAATAATAGATAATTACAGCGTCACTGATTGCTACCTTCAACCATACAAACACGCTGTGGTCTGCCAACTTATGGAACACCCATACAGCTAATTATAAATTCGAGAAATTCGAGACTCTCGAGTCGAGATCGAGAATAGAGGATGAAAAATATGACGAGACGAGACGAAAACAAATCTCGTCTCGAATTTTCGAGACGAGACGAGAGTGTAATCTTTCTCGCCGTTTCTCGTCTCGCGGCATCACTAACCGGAAGTACCCAAATTGGGAATTTCTCCATTAAACAAACAATATAATAAAAATTACAAAGTTACGTCTAGTTTCACTAGTTTACAACCGGAAGTAGCAGATTCTTGAATGAATCTTCTAAATATTATTTTTTGAAATATTAAAGAAAATTCTCTATCTGATGCATTTAAATATTTTATTATATTTTCTATAGATATAGAGATAAAAGAAATAGAATGTATATAAAATAATCTGCTGTAATAAATCTTACAGCTGAAATAATGCCATGGAAACCAATTGAAAAATAAAATGTTTTTAACTGAGAGATATATGTCAGTATCTGAAATTCGGAGAAATAACTGAAGAATTTTTCTGGAAAGTAAATACATATATTATTTCTTATTGTATTAATAATTAAATATTTAAAATTATAGGTATATTACATATACCCTTCAGAAATATTGTTAATCCCGACAATAAATTGGAAACAGTTCGAAAAATTAGAAGAGTAGGACAAAATTTCTTCATAGAATGAATTTAAATTTAAAAAATATAAATATAAAGTTTTTGGCCTTGACAAGTACTCATGGGGGCCTGTGTCAGAATGATAGCTAGTAATATATATAGATATCAAATATCACAATTTTTCTATCTAAATTTCGTGATTTTCCAATTCCATGTGGTTTATTTTCCTCTACAAGTAAATTCCACACTCCTGGTGACAAATTAGCCACGCGAACTAGAGAATGCAGTACCGGAATACCGGGATCCCGAAAACCGGGAAATCGTACAATATTTGGCTAGTGTTCAATACCGGTATTAAACATAAAAATTCCGGTTTTTCGGTATTTAATGAAAAACAAGATACTATATAATGGATTATACTTACTGTATTATATTATGCATTAGGTACTTAAACCTTTAAAATTATTTTATTGAAGAGTTGACAATCTTGTTTCGGGGAAACCCCCACAATGAAAGTTGAAGTGCAGTGAACATGTACAATGAACAGTGAAGCGTAAATGACAAGTATCTATCGGCTTGTTGCTCGCCAAGTCATAGTAATTCGTAATTTTTTTATATATCTTGAATTTGGAAAGTCTATACTAATAAATAAAATTTTATATTGTTTAATCATTCTAGAAACGTCTTTTAATTTTTCTGTTATTGGGAAAACATATTTTAATTGTGTTACCTTTTCAATTTAACAGCTATCGCTGCAAATCATAGTTGTAAGTAAAATGGCCCCTACAACCGTGCCTAAAATTGCCAGCTGGGCTGTCAAACGAGACGTCAAAAATATTGCAGTCACTAAAATATCTGTGTTTTCAACAAAAAATTGCATCGTTTGACATTTTAGCTTCTATTAAAACTTTTGTAAATTTTTTTGAGAAGTTTTTTAAAATTGTCAGACTTTCTTTACATTTTACGTCTGAATTTTGATTGAGTTTGACTTTCACTTCCACCCTTCTGTAAATGTATTTCAGTTTTGTTCCAATTTCAATAATTTTAACAATACCGGTATTTCGGTTTTTAAAATAAAAATACCGAAAAACCGGTATTCAATTTTTCGACCGGTATTGCATTCCCTAACGCGAACTTACAAAATCTTGAAATTTTGAATGAAAAATTCTGAGATTTGACATCTATGTACATAAATACTAATTGTTATTCTTTCAGCTTACCTACAGGGTTCATTCCAAATTCTAGTGCATTTCCTAATAAAGGATACATAGGCGGACCTTTTATATGAGACATAGATCTGTATTTCCATCTTTGCTGAAAGAACTGCCCTAAGATCACCACAATGAACGAAACCAAAATCAACAATACTGTAGTGAACATTTCAACGTTCGGGATACGACTATTGCGGTGCGGTTTTGTATTTTGTACTTTAAAACGTTCATCCTTGTAAATTATGGAGGTATCCAAAAATCGTCTGTTTTTTAAAAAAATGTATACTGCATATAAATTTTATGCCTTAAGTATGTTGTGAATAAACTAAGATAATTTTATAATTATTTATTTATTTATAAGTGTTCTCAACATGAAAAATTCCCAATAAAAGAGAAGCTCAAGAGTTACAATTAGATACAGTACACATGATCATAATATGATATATAAAATCTAGTAAGTAAATGTTTAGAAAAAAATATATAGCTTATCACACAATAAAATAATATTTATTCTTAATAATAATATTATGAACTCTCTATGCCCTATACAGGGCGTAACAGACATAAGTACTAGTGCTGTCAAGAACCGGAAAAATTTGGAACCGGGTACCCGGTTCCAAAACTATCCGCGTACCCGGACACCCGGGTAGTGGGAGCGATCTCCGGTTCCGAGTATTGGAACCGATTTTCGGTTCCGGGTAGTGGAACCGATCTTCGGTTCCGAGTAGTGGAATCGATCTTCGGTTCCGGTTCTTAGTGGAACCGATTTTCGGTGTCAGTTACTGGTAGTAGAACCGAATCAGATCAGAATTTTGAAATCGATGATTAAAATATTCAATTATGATTTTAAATTAGCTTCGTTATTCTTGAGACATAAACAGATTTTCTGATAATGTAGTAAATAATTGGAGATTACACTTTCGGTTTCGTATTATTTTTACAATTTTCATTCGAAATAGTTCATTTTAATAGCTTGATCTTCAGTTATGTTTTGCTTTTGAGTTAACGGTACCTACATAATGACAATAGGGGCCATAAAATTGAAGGGATCAAGGACAATACAATGGGTATTTCCAAAATTTCATTTACCTGCTTATATTACTTATAGGTACTTTATAGTCACTTTGCAGTAAGTACGAATACTAATATTTTTATCAATATTTTTAAAATGTTGCCATAGGTAGTTTCGGTTCCAGAACCGGGTAGTTTCGGTTCCAGAGCCGAGAACCGGGTAGTTTTGAACTCGGAACCGAGAACCAGGAATTACACATTCAAATAACCGGGTACCCGGGTACCACATATTCCACAAATTAATTGTTTTCCTTTAGATTTACACTTTTTTTAAAAATAATGTTTATGCTCTTTTCTTAAGTTGAATAGGCACACCAGTAGCCGACTTCAAAATTGCCTCCGTTGATAAAACAACTTCAAGTTTTGGATCAGCTGGTAATAATTCAAAATGGCGTAATATTTTCGAAAATGTCGATTTCATCTGGTACATTGCAAATTTTTGACCTAGAAAGATATTAATTTTCATTAAAATTCACCTTAAATATTTTTTAAAGCAATATGAAGAGCTGAAGGAAAAAGATGAATGTTACATGTAATGTTTTTGAAGTGACAAATCTTAGTACGAAACTAAGATTGGTAATTTATTAACATTATTATGCGTACGGATTGGTCCAGTTTCCACCTATGTCGGACATAAAATAATTAAACCAGTCTACCAATAGGTAAAAATGTTAAAGGTCCATGAACTCACATTTTTAACATATTTTTAAAATTCAACGTTATGCTAGTTTTAGTAAGAAAAAAAACAATTTAACTATAAAAACCTATTATTTGGTTCAAATTTAAGAATATTTCAGTACACAGAAGAATTTTGGTTAACTGGAAGTACCCTATTTTGAAGATATTAACAGTTTTTCTTGAAAAAACGCTGTTAATTATCGTTTATTGGCATTTAATGTCATTGTTATTATATTTTAAAGAATATGTTATTTTCTATACGATTTTACAATTCATATTTAATAGATTTACAGTTAAGGAATTATAAATAAAAAAAATATATATATCATCACGGCATATTACCCATTGCTGGGTATGCCAATCTGCTTTGTACACAGATATCGGTAATGATTTGTATCGTGTGGGCGCTTACCAGGCGTCACCTCACGGGCACTTATAGCTGGCGTGGAGAGTGCACCACAGGGGTCAATTTTGTGCTACTAAAATTCGAAGTAATTTTTGGCCGGGATAAAGATATTAAATTTCATAAATTAGCCAGGTATGCAAACCTTGGAAACTGCTACTATATTCAGATAACAGATGTCAGTATCACTGAAAAGAAAATTAATTTGGCAGAGATGAGGATGTTGAGAAAGATAAAAAATATATTTAAAAAGTATAAATATCTTAGCAGTAGAAGGTAGAAGAAACAGGAAGACCAAATATAAGATGGAAGGACTGTATTGTGGAAGACATGAGAGAAAAGGAACTAAATGAGGACGACACGCTAAACAGAAATGAGTGGAAGAGGAAAATAAAAATAGAGACGCCTAACGAATGGGAAAAGCTAAAGAAGAAGTAGGTGTCAGTGTCAAGTGCAATTTGCAAAGTTTGTTTATGAAATAAGGTAGAATATTCTCGAGCGATACGTCCAGACTGGTGGGCTGATTCTTTGTATGTCATTGTTGCGTGTATAAATACCGTCGGGAGGACAACCGAGAGGACAGTCTGTTATATAGAAGCAACGAGCAGTGAACAGTTGGTGATATAAATAAACAGTCTACGAGTTGTGAACATAAATAAATGTAGTTATATAAATATTGTTTAAATAAATAATCTTAGTGTTTAAGTATATAATAATATTCTTAGTCTTAAATTAGTGTTTATAATTGTTTAATCATAATGTTAGTCATTTTTATTATCTTTTTAATATTTCTCCTAATTATTTATCGTTTAATAAACGTATTATTTTAATTAATATTATTTCTCTGATCACCCAAATAAATAAACGTTACAATAATTTTACTGGAAATATAGAATCTTTTGCTATGTATGGAATTTGTACATAATACACAGAATTGACGGAAGGTATTGTGCTAGCCACATCAGATTTTTACCTCTCGCTAAGAGAGGTATTGCATTCATGCTAAAAATCGCATATCCAGATTTTATTGAATAAGCACGTTTTAAGGTCCTTACAATCCGATTTTAACATTTTTACGATGATGTCTGTGTGTGTGTGTGTGTGTGTGTGTGTGTGGATGTGTGTGTGTGTGTGTGTGTGTGTGTGGGATGTTGGAAGGACGGTTACTCAAAAACTATAAGACTTAAAATTTGTTTAACAACGTATTTCCCAATCGGACATTCCCGGGAAGATCTGAAAAGGTTTTGGTAACAATTGGACAACCGGAAGTAGAAGATTCTTGAAAAAAAATCTTCTAAATAATATATTTTGAAAATTTTTCGTGGTAATATTAAAGAAAATTAAATTCTCTATGATCCGAAAAGGTTTTGGTAATAATTGGACAACCGGAAGTAGAAGATTCTTGAAAAAAAAACTTCTAAATAATATTTTTTGAAAATTTTTCGTGGTAATATTAAAGAAAATTAAATTCTCTATCTGATACATTTAAATATTTTATTATATATTCCATAGATTTAGAGATAAAAGAAGTATAATATATAAAATAATCTATTGTAATAAATTTGACAGCCGAAAGAATGCCATGAAAAATAGTTGATAATTTAAATTATTTGTAACTGACAGATAAATGTCAGTGTCAGAAATAATGAGTAATGAATTAAAAATGTACTTGGAGAATCCCTTAGTTCTTGATCTGTGACTATTATGGAGATGACAAGTCTAGGTTGAAGGACTTAAATTTGTTTCAAACATTATGGGACAATGTACACCAGTACTGTAGACTAGAGTAACTTTGAATTGCGAAAAAGCTATCAAATTCTTCTCAAGTAAGTTGTAAATATTGACAAAATCGGAGTGCAATCTATCCGTCACTTTATTAAAGGGAATTAAGGTTATTTAGATGTAACAAGTATGAAAAAATAAAATGTAAAAGAAGATATATAAGAATAGATGCACAATCCAGATATATACATTTTAGACCGCCCAAAATTAATGTTTTTACTAGAAGAATATGAAGAGAAAGTAAACAAAGTTGTTCGAATTGAAAATTGCTGTTACCAGCCTAATATTTATATATGGTAAACTCTACTTTGTAATTTATTGTAACATAATTTATGGTAAAATATCTTCATGTTGAGACATGCTATTATTGAATAATAAAGAAGTTTATACGTCATAGATTTATATGAATATATTATTTGTATTTATAAAAATAATCTTTGCTTTATGCATAGAGCCAGGTAAAATATACGGCGAGAGGTTATGTGCTGGCCACATCAGATTTTTTACTCTTGTATTGCAATCTCTCGTGTGCCTGAGTGTCTGGCCGCGAATCTGGGGACCCGGGTTCGATCCCGACCGACGCCAAAAATTACATCGCATTTTAATGGCACAAAATTGACCCCTGTGGCGCATTCTCCACGCCAGCAATGAGTGCCCGTGAGGTGACGCCTGGTAAGCGCCCACACGGTACAAATATTCCATCATTACCGATATCTGTGCACGAAGCAGATTGGCACACCCAGCAATGGGTAATATGCCGTGATGAAATATTTATTTATTTATTTATTTCATTTTGCAAAAAAATGGACATTCATCCCTTTTCCCCTGGCTCTTCATATTTAAGTTTGTGTTTTTATTAGTGTACCTATGCAATTTCTTGGCCCTGCGCTAAAAGGCACATAGCTAAAAATATGCTGTTCTACATTTTTCTCTCCTAAAAATCGGTCAGGATCAAATTCTTCTGCATTTTTGAATAAATCTTCTCTTCGGTGCATTTGAAACAAGAAGAAAGCGATGATCAAACCTTTGGGATATGTAGTACCCTCTAAAATTAACAAATAGTGTATGAGAATTGTTTATATTCAACAGGAATTTATTTATAAAAATATGTAATTTGTATTTTAACGTACTAAACGTAGCATCTGCTTGCAAACGCCTACCAAATATAGGCACAGATGGATATAACCTCAAAGTTTCTTTAATAACTGCTTCTAGATACTTCATATTATTCAGATCTAGGATAGTGGCTTCCCTTTTAGGATCATCGTTAAATATGTCATTTAATTCCTCCATTATTGTTTTCTAAAAAAATATATATCCTTACATAGTGAATTAAGTTATTAGTTCGTGCAACATTTATTATTATAATTAAGAATCGAATGTTGAAAATCATAATCGAACAGCCTTAATCTGGAGCATAAATGTCAGTTAATATTTATCTATTGATATTTTATAAATTTGGAAGCAAGCGTTAAACAATAGTATATTAACAAATCTATGCGAACACGTAAAATCCAATTCCAATGTAACCAAAACTGTGTTGTATAACATGTAGCTTAATAAATTTTGGCCTTACTAGCATCAAGATACAGATATATTTACTTGAACATGAGGTGCTTTGCTCAATTCGTAAAGGCCAAAAGCTATCGCTGATGCTGTTGTATCATGACCCTACAAAAAAAAAATCAAAAATATAAAATAATTGAGATAAAAGAAATTTTTGTTTAGACCGCAAACATAAAAGTGTCCACTTCTTCCGAAATGTCTTGATCTGATAAAGGTTTTCCGTCAATTGTTGAATTCATCAATAGATCCAAGAAGACTTGCTTCTTCTTCATTCCAACATCGTCATCATTTTCATAGTTTTTAATTATATTTGTATTGTTACTCAATTCTTCTTTTCTTTTATGAATAACATCTGTTGCAAAACTATGGATAATATCTAAGCACTTCATATACTCGTTGTATTCGCTGGCAAATCTGAACAAACAATCAAATTGTTTCCATGCAGAAAGTGTTCGGTCCATAAAAACTGTACCGAGGAATTTTATTGCCCTAACATATTCGTGGTCTTTGTTTTCTTGTGCATTGATATTTGTTCCCATAGCAGTTTCTAAAATAAATATTCTGTTTAAACGTAAATTTTACTTCTACAATTAAGTGGTAAATTGGAACCTAGTGATATTTAGTACTGAAAGAATAAATAGAAAAAAAAATGTAATTTTAATAAATTACTTTAAAATAGGGATTTTTGTGATAAAGGGGATTTTTTTGTGGGTTCTGAGGGATTTTTTAAAGAGAAATGTGGGCAACACTATTGGTAAAGCAGTGAGTCCACCAGCATAAGCACCGTTTTACCCCCCCCCCTCGTATTACAATAGAAAAATAATGGTAATGCACAAAGCTACTCTATAATTAAATTATGAAGGTAGTCGAATTTCAGGTTCAAATCGCGGATGAACTACAAGTTTTAGTATGTGATCTGAATGATTTACTTTTAATAAAGTAGAGTAAAAATGCATATTTCAGTTTATCTTTTATTGCAAACATTGCACACTGTATAAGAAATAATGTGCATCCATTAAAAGAATGAAGATAAATCATTATCTAAAAAACTGTTTTGATATCAAAATCAAGTAAAAACAAAAGAAAATATAAAAAAGTACAAACAACAATATTTTTATCTATACATACATACATGCATACATAAAATAACGCGTGTCCCACTTAATGGGTTCGGACAAATCCGATAACAATAAGAACATCAACATTATACAACAAATCCTTACTCTTAAACATATTAAAGTGACCGATTTTCGGTAGCAAAATACCGCATCCGGATCACAATGATAGTTACGAAACAATCATCCTTCGCCACACATTCCTTTCTAAGCACACTTCTTTCGCCTCGGCCACACTCATAATCGCATTCATACATGCTCTTCTTCTTACCTGGAAACTTTCTCTTTTTAAGCAACCTACCAACCACATCCATCTACTTACACACTGGTCGGCCACGCAACCGAAAACCCTCAACTACACCAAGATACTCTTAACAAGCCATTCCATCGCCATTCTCTCCACGTGCCCAAACCATCGCAACTGACTCACATCAACTCTTTTAATAACATTGCTCCTAACCATATATTCTTCATATACCAAAGTATTCCTCACGCGATCCCGTCTTACATACCCACATACACCACGTAAATACCCCATTTCCACGGCAGTCACTCTCTTTTTATGCTTTTACGTCCATGCCCAACATTCGCTTCCATACATCAAAGCAGGCACTAACTTGATACGTTAACGTTTCGTGCAAACGTACCCAGAGCACCCATTACCTTACATCCCACATTCACTCTCCTTTCTATCTCTCGATCAATTCGACCATTCCTCGACATCATGCTACCCAAATATACAAACTCATTTACCTGCTCCAGTTTCACTCCATCCACCCAAACATTGCACTCAGTCACCAATTCTATCAAATACTAACACCTTGTATTTATCAACATTCTAAATCAGATTCATACTTCTTCCAATTACATGTATTCTCTCTATTCCTGAGTTGCTGTTCATTATCTCCTAAAACAACTACATCATCCGCATACGCTAACGCAGACACTATATTTTCACCAATATGTATACCATCCACTTCACTCAAAGCTCTCCGCAATAACACATCCATATATAAGTTAAACAACCAAGGAGACATACCACAGCCCTGTTTCACACCAACATTTATACGAAACCAATCACTCAACCTACCATCTATTCTCACAGCAGCCTCACTACCCGCATACAACGCTCGAATCGCTCCCAACCAGTTTCCATTCACACCGTACTCTCTGAGTACATCCCACAAAGTATCTCGAAGAAGCCACAGAACACTTTCTTGTTATTGTCAAGTGACTCCTCAACAATCATACGAAGAGCAAACAATTGATCGACACATCCCCTCTTATTCTTAATTGACTTACCACATATATTGTCCAAAGTATATAACGTAATATAAGGATATACATCAAAATCATGGCCTTCTTCCTTAGTTAGTTGTTTTATTAAAATATTGCCAGTTCTATTAAATATAGGGATAAACGAACTCAATATTTTAAAATGAAAAGTTGGTGTTAATGCTTTTCTTCGCTTTTGCCATAGTGTTCCTGAAAGGTAGGTAGAAGAGAGTACCGAAACGACGTTTGTGTAAGAAAATAAATTCTGTATGACTGATTTCTTTATTTGAGTAATCTATGGATATTTTTCTTACCACTTGATGTAAGAAGACCATTCCCAATCCATGGTCTAAGCAAATCATAGTCTGGAGATTTCGTTAAAAATATTGGCGAACTCATAAAAAATTCAGTAACTTCTGGATCTGTTAATAACATGTAGTAATATAATGGCCCGACACTGAATTTGCTTATTGGACCATATAGTTTAGTAAGCCGGCACAGGTCTTTCAGTTTTTCTAAAAGAAAACGTTTCTAATTCATAAGAATAGATACTTGTAGTTATTTAACAACAAATACATGTTAAATATATAAATTCTGAAATTTTGCGTTCCTAATATGAGCCAATAACATTATATCAATTACGTACATTAAAACTACAGTAGGTAGGTAGCAAATATTTTACTTATAAAGTTAAGTGTGTAAGCTTAAAGTCTTAAGAACAAATAAATACTCCTAAACACAAGAAAATACGCGTACAAGATATATTCTACAAGTAATATTTGTACGTCCATATGAAGAGTTGATTAGATTTTGGTTATGATTGGTTAACCGGAAGTACTCTAATTTGAAGATTTTAACAGTTTTTCTTGAAAAACCGCAGTCAAATATCATTTTTTTGACATTATATGTTACTACAAATGCAAACTGCAAAAAGCAAATTGCGAATTTCAAAGTTACGTCTAGTTTCACTAGTTTACACCCGGAGGTAGCAGATTCTTGAAAAAATTTAAATATTATTTCTTGAAAATTTTGATTTTGCAAATATTAAAGAAAATTCTCTATCTGATACATTTAAATATTTTATTATATTTTCTATAGATTTAGAAATAAAAGAAATATAATATATATATATATATATATATATATATATATATATATATATATATATATATATATATATATATATATATATAAATATATATATATATATATATATATATATATATATATATATATATCTTACAGCCGAAATAATGCCATGGAAACTAATTGAAAAAATAAAATGTTTGTAATTGAGAGACAAATGTCAGTAATTGAAATTTGGAGAAATTACTGAAGACTTTTTTTGGAAAGTACATACATATATTATTTCTTATTAAATATTTAAAATTATAGGTATATTACATAAACCCTTCAGAAATACTGTTAATCCCGACAATATCTTCATAGAATGAATTTAAATTTTAAAAATCTGATGTGGCCAGCACAATACCTTCCGTCAATCCTTCGTATTATGTACAAATTCCATACATAAATTTTCTTGCAAAAGATTCTAAATTTCCAGTAAAATTATTTCATAAACACACTATGCAAATTGCACTTGACACTGCCATATTCTTCTTCTTTAGTTTTTTCCATTCGTTACGGGTCGCTATTTTTTATTTTCTTCTTCCACTCATTTCTGTTTTGCGTGTCGTCCTCATTCAGTTCCTTTTCTAGTATTGGAGATTACGCGGCCGAAACCGAGGTCACATACACACATACACACACACACACACACACGCACGCACACACATACAGACAAAGAATGTATATAGAAGTTGTTGGCCTTGACAAGTAGACATGAGGGCCCGTGTCAGAATGATAGCTAGTAATTATATATATCAAATATCATAATTTTTCTATCTAAATTTCGTGATTTTCCAATTCCATGTGGTTTATTTTCCTCTACAAGTAAATTCCACACTACTGGTGACAAATTAACCACGAGAACTTACAAACTTGAAATTTTGAATGAAAAATTCTGACAATTGACATCTATATACATAAATACTAATTGTTATTCTTTCAGCTTACCTACGGGGTTCATTCCAAATTCTAGTGCATTTCCTAACAAAGGATACATAGGCGGACTCTTTATATGAGATATAGATCTGTATTTCCATCTTTGCTGCAAGAACTGTCCTAAGATCACCACAACGAACGAAACCAAAATCAACAACACTGTAGTGAACATCTCAACGTTCGGGATACGACTATTGCGATCCGGTTTTGTATTTTGTACTTAAAAACTTTCATCCTTGTAGATTATGAAGATATCCAAAGAAACGTCTGTTTTTAAAAAATATATACTGCATATAAATCTTATGCCTTAAGTATGTTGTAATTAAACTAAGATAATATATAATTATAAAGTGTTTTATTAAAAAATCTGTTGTGGCCAGCACAATACCTCTCGCCACTTCCTATAAACTACATAATACAATAAAATGGGCATTACTGTATTATTTTTTAATGTTTCTAGACCCAGGTGAAGGTACAAAGTTCAAGTGGGTACCAAAACGTTGGTTTTGTAACAATAAATGCTGTGACTGTGATTTGGAGTAACTCATAACAACTAATCAGGTCGAGAAAATATATTATTTTTATCCTTGTCCTTACGAACATTAAGGGCCGGTTGTTCCATCTATAGTTAAACATTCGGTTAAAATTTATTCTATGATAACTTCAATTTGCGTTGTTCCACTTATGATGGTTAAAAGTAAGATAAATTTTCGTTAACGGCAAGATAACTACCGGTTAAGAGTTTTATCCAAAGAATATCGTACCGAGTGCACACGAATGAAAACACGAATTGAAGAGAAATGGAATATATAGTATGGAACGTTTGTGTTATTTTGATGATATTAGCTGTTTTTTAATATTAAGAATTATTATAATAAATCAGTACAATAGTGATGATGAAGTATTGGATTTCATTTTTGATAACATTAATTTTCAAAAATAGTATACAGTACGAGAAAGATATAATAATTTTGAAAAACGGGATGATTCAGAATTTTTTGAGGTTTTGAATGTCACAGAATACAGTTCTTTATTTGTTAGATAAAATTGAAGTCCAAATATTGTTCTTATCTATTAAGTAAGTTTAAAGAAAGCATAATTTGAGAAATAAACACTTATTTGTCTAGATTTGCTTTTCTGAATCACGGATCAAGCTGTATTTTCGATAATTTCTAATTGATTCCAGATGACTTCCAAGGGACAGAATCTGTCTTCCTGGACTCAATTATATTTTTCGACTAATTAAAATTAAATTAGTTATTTCCGCGGCAGTAAAATAAACTGCTCTTTACACCACTCATTTTTACAAGTCATGTTTATCATTTTTTCTAAATGTTCAAACTGTGATTTAAACTATAACTGCACCAAAACACAGAGAAGAAGTAACCAAATTTCTATTAAAATTGTTACAGCCAAGTTGCCAACTTTTCAAAAATAACTCTACTCTAAAACAATTTTAATCTTTCTGATAGCAATCTGCCAGTTAGCTATTCGGAGAATATAACATCATGGAGCAACCAAAAAATCTTATTCTCTAGTTAAGACGGTAGAATAAATTTATCTAATAGATAGTAAACTGCTACTTTATCTGAACTTGGAACAACAGGGCCTAAGTAAAGGTAGGTAAGTAAACACATTCCTATATAAAAATATATTTGTCATATACACAGTAACAGTAACATAGTTGTAAACAATAACTAAATAGCTAATCACATTATAAAATATTATTTATTGTTAATATTTTGTTCCGTTCCATATGTGTAGTTATTTTCACAATATCTATTCTATATTAATATGAGTATTAATATTAATACAAAAGTGCTTCACATAATCGACAAACTAATTGTTGTCCTTAATTTATTTAAAAATATTTATGCTCTTTTCTTAAGTTTAATTGGAATGCCAGAAGCCGACTTCAAAATTGTCTCCATTGATAAAACAATCTCTAGTTTTGGATCAGCTGGTAATATTTCAAAATGGCGTACTATTTTCGAAAATGCGGATTTCATTTCGTACATTGCAAATTTTTGACCTACAACGAAATTTATTTTCATTAAAATTAACCATATAATAGATATTTATACACCAAGTGAGTTAAGATAATGTTCATTCATGAAGTCACGTGGTTTATACAATATTTTATTCAATTTTGACAAAATAAAAATCTAATCAATTAGTAAGCTGTATAAAACAATCGTTGATAGACGTCAAGTCGTTTATTTATAAATTATAAACAAGCTTTATTTTCTGTCATTTGTGTCGTGAAAAATAATGAAAATTAATAAAAAACTGTACAAAGTACAAATGCGAGACTTGGCGAACTGTTCTAAATAATATTTAAATTACACTTGGCAAAGTTCACAAAATTTCAGTCCACCAGTTCACCAGAACCACAGACGCGTTTCGCTGTTATTGCAGTTCATCAGTGTGGTGTACTGACGCCTCTTTCGAGGCACTGAGACTGCAATAACAGCGAAACGCGTCTCTGGTTCTGGTTGAGTGGGCCAGTCTCTTATAAATGACCGAGAATTTGATTCAGAGACTGAAATTTTGTGTAATTTAAATATTATTTAGAGCAGTTCACCAAGTGTCGCATTTGTACTTTGTACAGTTTTTTATTATTCTGCTAGCCAAGCTCGCGGTTTTCTCGATAGATGGCTCTGCATGTGGTTAGTTACCTCTGCAGGCTTGATATCTTTGTGGGATGTTTATCATCCGTCCGCTCAACCAGTCTCAGTGCCTCGAAAGAGGCGTCAGTACACCACACTGATGAGCTGCAATAACAGCGAAACGCGTCTGTGGTTCTGGTTGAGAGAGGTTGATTCAGAGACTGAAATTTTGTGAACTTTGCCAAGTGTAATTTAAATATTAATAATGAAAATGGCTGATCTATCTAATAAACACTGTGGTGAAAGTGTTATTTTCGTACCTGATGTATTATTTGTTGCAGAGTGAGTTAAAATTCAGTGAGAATGACGTATTTTTTTTAATTCACTAGCGAATAAAGACTTACTAAGGCCCGATTGTACATTGTGAGTTCAACCCTGGTTTTACCTTAAGCCGATGATAAACTTCAGCTTTTCAAAAACTTGAGTTGTACAGTGTGTTCAAGTAAAATCCTAACTCGGAGTAGGCTATGAACAAAAGTCAAGTTATCAAAATTGATCTTGAAATGTTTCCATTTCAAAAATAGGAATCAAGAAGGAAAACTTTTGATTTCTTTACATAACATTTTTGACAATATCTCGTGTCAAATTGACATTTAATTAAATATTTTAAATTGACTTACGTTTCTTTATTCATAGCCTGCTCCGAGTTAGGTTTTTTTTTTTGAACACTGTACTACATTGAAAATGAGAGGACTCACCTCATCGACCTGAAAAACCTTATAAAATGAAATATAACTTGTGGAAATTATTGGCTGTTATTTATGTTAAAAAGAAGAAAAAAAGTACTAGTATTAAGTAATGTATATATTAATGATATTCACAATTATTTCCAAGTCAATCGTTATTCCTTTTACGGAATATAAAATTATTTGAAATAATTGTAGTTTATTTTCATACCATACGTTGGCACTACTGAGAATGACCATATTGTGTCAAATAATTTCATATTCCGTAAAAGGAATAAGGATTGACTTAGAAGTAATTGTAAATTCATTAATATATACATTTCTTTAATACTAGTATATTTTTTTTTCTTTTTTAAAAAATAAATAACAACTAACAACCGCAAAAACGTGATCCGCCCACTTCTGTTTTAATTTTTTCGATGCTAGTAATGCGTGTATAGTTTTTGACTTATTATTAAGTTCTTCATTCCAAATTCTATCCGTTCAGTGTAAGATAAATCTATGTTTGTACAACCGGGCCTTATGGTTATTACTATGGAGTTAATAATGACAGTTTAAAACGTCAAAATTGAATAAAATAAATAATATAAACTCCGTTTCCACGACTTGATCCCCACGTCATCAATTGTAACCACATGATTCAAATTGCCAGGGGGGGGGGATAGAATTGATGACGTCGTGTTGTCGGGTGAAATCGTCTCATTTCCGTAGTATTCATATAAATCAAAACTGAAAACTGCCAGAATGTAGTATAACTTATACCGTGTGAATATTATTATTCATCACAATTAGAAGTGACATTTATTTCGCAATAATAAATTGTAATGTCAAAATTGACAGTATTAAAATAAATATAACCTATATTGTGTCAGTTTTGTTATTCATCAAAATTCATCAAAATTCGAAGTATAAATAGTTATTTAGCAATACTAAATGAATTGAATAAATACGATATAAGTATAATCTAAGTATATCTTGTCCAAAAGTAGTATGTTACAATAATTGTCGGCAATCATAGAAACACAGTCTTTGCAATAGCAAAATGCACAATTTAATACCAACAATTAACATAACTACCAACAAACAACGAAACACAAATTGCATCAGAAATTAATGACGTGGGGATCAACTCGAAGGTAAAAGTGTACATTTCAAAGAAATATTTGTGTTTTTATTAGTTTACCTATGCAATTTCTTGGCCCTGCACTAAAAGGCACAAAACTAAAAGGATGTCTTCCTTCGTCTTTATCTTCTAAAAATCTGTCAGGATTAAACATGTTTGCATTTTTGAATATATCTTCTCTGCGTTGCATATCATATACGAAAAAAGTAATGACCAAACCTTTGGGGTAAGTAGTACCCTCTAAAAAAGAGAACCATTGTATGAGAATAGTTCGTATTCAAGAACATATTTATAAAAATTTGCAATTTGCATTATTTCTACGTACTGAAAGTGGCATCTTCTTGCAAACGCCTACCAAATATAGGCACAGATGGATATAACCTCAAAGTTTCTTTAATAACTGCTTCTAGATACTTCATATTATTCAGATCTAGGATAGTGGCTTCCCTTTCAGGATCATCGCCAAATATGTCATTTAATTCGTCCATTATTTTTTGCTAAAAAAAAATTATTTCACATCACTAATTCTTTATTTGTTGTATGATAAATTTATAATGAATAAAGTCGTTAATCAACCATAAGAAGGCCGATAATAAGTTATGGTTGTGAAACCTGGGTCATGACAGAAAGGACGGTGAACAAACTAAATATTTTCGAAAGGAAAATATTAAGAAGAATAATAGGACCAGTAAAAGAGCCAGATGGGTGGAGAGTGAGGTATAACCACGAGCTATATAATTATTACAAGGAACCTCCAATCACAGAATTTATTAAACTGCAACGACCGAGATGGGCAGGACATGTGATGAGGATGGAAGACAACAGAATCCCGAAAAGAGCGTTCAACAGCAAAATGCAGGGAACAAGACCAGTAGGACGACCTCGAAAACGATGGGAAGAGGAAGTAACCGAGGACGCACGAAGCCTACTAGGAGTCCGGACTTGAAGGAGAGCTGCGTTGGATAGGAAAGAATGGAGGCAAAAGCTTAAGGAGGTCAAGGCTCAATTTGGGCTGTAGTGTCATAGAAGAAGAAGTCGTTAATCCGTGTGACAATCTTTGAAATGAAAAATTTAAAACATGATTATGGGTGCAAGGATATCATTTTTGATGTTAGTTTATTAGTATTTAAAATTTTGGAGTCCCTGGAATACGAATTTACTAATTTTACGATGATGTCTGTACGTATGTGTGTGCGTGTGTGTGTGATATGAGTCTTGTTCCAAGGTCCACTCAAGCTTTGAAGAATATTCTTTAAATACCAACAAAATAAAATTATATAAACATTATTCAAGGAAACTATTTATTTCTAATATCTAAATTCATGCTAAATTTGCATTACAGATTTTCTAGCCAGTTTTAGCAATGCTATTCTTTTTACCTTCCGTCACCAATTTGGTCAAAAAATTCGGTGGTGAGTTTTCAATAAATAAGCACGTTTTCGTCAAGTGCAACAATATTTTTCTTGTAAGATACTGAGTTAAAATTCTTCAAACTTTTGTTACATTTTTCATTACCGGCCTATGGTTGAATTCAAAATGAACTGTGCATGGGTCCACAACCAATTGTTTCCATTGTGACTGCGACTGATAGAATGAAAGGTTGAATGAATTTGTCAACACAAAAGAAAGGTTAGAAACTGGTGAATAGATTGACTGATACACCAGATGGTGAAACTATACACAAATCGAGAAAGATAAACGATAGAATAGAACACCTCGACTAAGGTAACAAAAAAAATCGAACGTCAAATGTTACAACAGGTTGGACAATCCAAAAATTGTAGGCCATTTTTAGGATGCAGTCGACCAAGAACAACTCTACAATTGACGAAACAAGAAAACGTCATTGTCAATACACTCTGAAGGCGGCAACGAAATGATGTAACAATTGTTCGAGTACTAAAACCTGGCTGAAAATCAACACTTATTTTATTTACATATATGTAAAAAGGTGCGAACGTTTGGAAGATGACGATTCGGAAAACGGTTGAAATTTTTTTTCTGGGCTTTGGCAGCGTTTCTCTGAGCTTTACCTTAGGCCAGCTCAATGCCTGTATACTCGCTATCCGCAAAGGCAGGCATTTTTACTGATTATAACTTTTATAATAATTGTTAATCGATTTATTTGTCAAAATTTATTTGAAAAAGTTGACAACTCACATTTGTCAAAAACAATTGTTTCATTGTTATTGCTACTAGATCAAATTATTATGAAAATACCAAAACGACACTTTAATTTATGGGGGGTAAAAAAGAGATTTCGAAAAAAAGTTATTAAGAAATATTGTTGTTCTCGACGACTTCTATCACTGGTTAAATTTAATGTACTTATTTCTGTGAAAAAATCAAGGATAAAGATAATATTTACTTGAATATGAGATGATTTGCTTAATTCGTAAAGGCCAAAAGCTATCGCTGATGCTGTTGTATCATGACCCTACAAAAAAATCAAAAATATAAAACAATTAAGATAAAAAATTGTTGTTTGGACCTCAAACATAAAAGTGTCAACTTCTTCTGAAATGTCCTGATCGGATAAAGGTTTTCCGTCAATTGTTGAATTCAACAATAAATCCAAGAAGACTTGCTTCTTTTTCATTCCAACATCTTCATCATTTTCATTGCTTTTTATATTATTTGCATTCTTACTTAATTCTTCTTTTCGTTTCTGAATAACATCTTTTGTAAAATTATGAATAATATCTAAGCATTTTATATGCTCTTTATATTCGCTGGCATATTTAAATAGACAATCAAATTGTTTCCACGCAGAAAATGTTCGGTCCATAAAAACAGTACTGACGTATTTTACGGCTCTAACATATTCGTGGTCTTTATTTTCTTGGGCATTGACATTTGTTCCCATAGCAGTTTCTGAAATACATAAATCATCTAAATTAATAAAAAATGTTTCAGAATTCATAATTCAATTAAAATAATATAACGTTTTAGTTTTAGTTCTGTTTATTTTTATAAAATACGACGTTTCGGCAGCTTGAACTACTACTGCCTTCTTCAGGAATTAAACAACAAATCAACAAATATATAATAATAATAAATAACTTTATTAACAAACGTCAAAGGCGAGGTTCAGCCAAGGCTGTTCTACCACCTAACCAAAAGATTACAAAGAAAAATATTGCAAAAACTATTACAAAATAAAGGTTCAAAAATTCATACAATAATTTTAGTAATGTAGTATTACAAAGAATAAACTAAAACAATATATACTGAACTAATTATTAATTTAAGCAAAAATGTACATAAATATACAGAAGCTATAGAAGATCAACCCATAAAGTTAAGCAAATTTAAAAAATCTGATGTGGCCAGCACATAACCTCTCGCCGTATATTTTACCTGGCTGTATGCATAAAGCAAAGATTATTTTTATAAATACAAATAATATATTCATATAAATCTATGACGTATAAACTTCTTTATTATTCAATAATAGCATGTCTCAACATGAAGATATTTTACCATAAATTATGTTACAATAAATTACAAAGTAGAGTTTACCATATATAAATATTAGGCTGGTAACAGCAATTTTCAATTCGAACAACTTTGTTTACTTTCTCTTCATATTCTTCTAGTAAAAACATTTATTTTGGGCGGTCTAAAATGTATATATCTGGATTGTGCATCTATTCTTATATATCTTCTTTTACATTTTATTTTTTCATACTTGTTATATCTAAATAACACTAATTCCTTTTAATAAAGTGACGGATAGATTGCACTCCGATTATTCTTATATCGATGTGTAATTTTGTCAATATTTACAACTTACTTGAGAAGAATTTGATAGCTTTTTCGCAATTCAAAGTTACTCTAGTCTACAGTACTGGTGTACATTGTCCCATAATGTTTGAAACAAATTTAAGTCCTTCAACCTAGACTTGTCATCTCCATAATAGTCACAGATCAAGAATTAAGGGATTCTCCAAATACATTTTTCTTTCATTACTCATTATTTCTGACACTGACATTTATCTGTCAGTTACAAATAATTTAAATTTGCAACTATTTTTCATGGCATCCTTTCGGTTGTAAAATTAATTACAACATTATTTTATATATTATATTCCTTTTATCTCTAAATCTATAAAATATGTATAAAAATATTTAAATGTATCAGAAAGAGAATTTATTTTTCTTTAATATTATCAAGAAAAATTTTCAAAAAATAATATTTAGAAGATTTTTTTTTCAAGAATCTTCTACTTTCGGTTGTCCAATTGTTACCAAAACCTTTTCAGATCTTCCCATGAATGTCCGATTGTGAAATACGTTGTTAAACAAATTTTAAGTCTTATAGTTTTTGAGTAACCGTCCTTCCAACATCCCACACACACACATCCACACACACACACACATACACACACACACACACACACACACACACACACACACACACACACACACACACAGACATCATCGTAAAAATGTTAAAATCGGATTGTAGGGACCTTAAAACGTGCTTATTCAATAAAATCTGGATATGCGATTTTTAGCATGAATCCAATACCTCTCTTAGCGAGAGGTAAAAAGGAAGGTATTTAACAATAGAAAAAGTTAATTAGAATTTAGGGCAAAAATAGGAGTAATTATTTTAAGGTGCGGAGCACCTCTTTTACGTTATTTTTAAAGGAATCGTAAGAACATTCTCTAAGGTTATATGGTAATGAATTATAAAGTGTAGGAGCCAAATAAGAAAAAGAGTTTTTATATTTTACCTTATTAAAAGAAGGCACAGCGTATAACTCGTTGCTTCTTAGAGTATATAAATTATTCTTAAATTTTCATTTATTAATTAAATATTGTGGATAACCCGTAGTTCTTATTTTGTGTATTAGACAGAGAAATAGCGTTTTAAAACGGACATTAATGTAATCAATGTCCGCAACAGAACAATGTGAAATGTGATCATACTTTCTCACGTTAAATATAAATCGCAAACAACTATTTTGTAAAAGGATAATTTTTTGCTTATCGCCTTCAGTCAAATTGGATACATATACACAGTCAAGGTAGTCAAACAAGGGTAATATAAGAGATTTGATAAGATGCAATTTGACCTCCGAAGATAAGAAATTTCTGAATTAATAAAGTTGTTTTAACTTTAATTTACCGACTATTAATTTATTAAGTAAATGTGGCCGAAATAGTAGTTTTCCATCAATCAGCATACCCAAGACTTTTAATTACATCACTTCGTTTAATTGGTGTTCCATTTAATATTATATTAGGTGTAACACTTGATCCATAAATAAGCAATGACGATTTGGATGCGTTAATTTTAGAGTCCATTGTTATGTACCTAAGTGCAGAAATTTTCAAGATTTTCATTTATAGTTACTGATTTATCATGAATTTCATCTATATTAATTGTTGCAACTAGTTGCGTGTCATCTACATAGGAATGTGCACAGCAAAATTTTAATGAGTATGGTAAGTCAGATACATACAATAAATAGAATAGAGGGCCTAAAATAAATCCCTGAGGTACACCTCGAACTGCAGGAAAGACATTAGATTTAGAAAAAGAAGATTTGGAGTTCATTGCTACCTGAAGATTCGGATTAATAAAATAACTCTTGCATATAAATACATAATAACAAAAACATTAGCTACAGGTAACCATGGTGATTGAGATTATTATTCTTGGTTTTGCAAATTTCAATGGCTTCTCTAATTAACCTGTTGTTTAGGTGTGTTGGTCTCGCTAGTATTTTTGTTTCTTCGAATTTTATACGGTGCAATTCTTCCAAGGCATGTTCTGCAATTGATGATTTTTCTGGCTGGTTCAATCTGATCGAACGCTGGTGTTCATTCAATCTTGTTGAAATTATTATTATTAAAGTTTGTCCGTGGAATATTAAGAAATGATCAAAAGCAACAGAGCTTTTTTTTCTCTCTAAGATTAAAACGGGAGACAAAAGTTAAATTTACAGGCAGAGCTACAGAACTAAAGTGACAATCTAGGAATGGATGAGGTTGTAACCCCCGCTGCGATTGGCCCATTAGGCTCCCTGCTCATTCCTTCTAATCTTCGTCTCAGAACTTTTTGATAGCAACGCAACTCATATATTCATTTCATGAGTTGAGGTTTTAAGATTTTTTTATAAACATAACATATTGTTTTATGGATTATTAAGCATTATTTACATGCGTTAAACAAAAAATGACAATTATATAAGAAAATATTTTCATGTTTAAATCGTATAAAAATAACATATAATCGTACTTTGTACTTGAAAAAATAATATACCTACCTATTAAAAGTATAAATAACAATGTTTTTATCTGTTATTGTTGTTAATTAACTTACCACATATATTATCCAGAGTGTACGACGTAATATAAGGATATACATCGAAATCATGGCCTTCTTCCTTACTTAGTTGTTTTATTAATATATTACCAGCTCTGTTAAATATAGGAATAAAAGCATCCAATATTTTGAAATGGAAAGTTGGGGTAATTGCTTTTCTTCGTTTTTGCCAAAATGTTCCTGAAAAGTGACGCTCAACAAGAATCTAAATAAAGGTGTTATCAAACTCATACATAATTAGATCGAGATATGTGTCATAATGTTCAATTTACGCTAAAAATTCACTTCCAATTTCTAATCAGTATCGATTACTTACCAAACTCAACAATATACCCTAAATTTTTAGTTACTTTTGACGGGATTCTATTTAATAGATGTATTTCTTACCAGTTGATGTAAGAAGACCATTTCCAATCCATGTTCTAAGCAAATCATAGTCCGGAGATTTCGTTAAAAATCGAGGCGAACTCATAAAAAATTCAGTAAGTTCTGGATCTGCTATTAACACGTAGTAATATAATGGTCCTATACTGAATTTGCTTACTGGACCATATAGTCGCGTAAATCGGGTGAGGTCCTTAAGTTTTTCTAAAAGAAAACGTTTATATTTTATAAATAGTAAAGTACAGTTGTATATACCTTAAGCGAAACGGAAGGTGTGTTTTTAATAAAACTACGTTTTAATTCCAAAAAATTATAATTTTTGCGTTCCATGTTATAAAGACTTAGTTACATTTTGGTTACCGCGGCTCATCGGGAAGTGACACTTAATATATATATATATATATATATATATATATATATATATATATATATATATATTATATATTATTTTCTATTGTGTACTATTTCAATGCATTTGCCAACCCTGAACCGAACACATGGGCCCATACTACGATCACGGTTTTAACTAAAACGCTGTTTTAAAAAATGTCAAATTCAAATTTCAACATTTAATTTTGCACGTATGTTTGAAGATCGATTTTTTAAAAAATATTTGTTTGAATACAAACTATGTTCTGCTTTTAAAACATATTTTGATAAATTCGATATTATTTATTATTGTTATTAAATAATGATTTCTGACACTTCTTAAAACAGCGTTTTAGTTAAAACCGTGATCGTAGTACGGGCTATGATGTCTGTATAACTAAGATAATTATATTATGATGAGTAATTTTGGAACAGAATTATATATTATTTCGTCTAATCTTCTAACCAGTGATTCACTACCTACCAACAAATTATTTATCCCATTAACATTAACCTTCCATCACCTTTAGGTAAGGAAGGTATTGTCTTTGGTCAAAAAATCAATGTTGAGTTTTTAGTGTACGTACGATTTAGGGTCCATATAATACGATTTTACCATTTCTACGATGATGTCTGTATGTATGTGTATCTGTGTATGTGTGTGTGTGTGTGTGTGTGTGTGTGTGTGTGTGTGTGCGTGACGAAAATTTCGGATCGCATAACTTCAATACCACGATTCCACAGGAAGTACCCTCATTTGAATATTTTAACAGTTTTTCTTGAAAAAACTTATTTAAATATCATTTATTGAGATGTAACGTTATTGTAACTTAAAGATTATATTATTCTCTATACGATTTAATTGTATTTTATACTTCATATTCAACAAATATAAAGTTAAAGAATTATAAAGACTTACTAACACGCAATATGGAATATAATATATCATTACGGCAAATTACCCATTACTGGGTCTGCCAATCTGCTTGTGCATATATTTCGGTGTCACCTCACAGACACTCATTGATGGCGTGGAGAATGAACCACAAGGGTCAATTTTCTGCCATTTAAAATACGGAATATTTGGCGTCGGTCAGGATCAAACCCGGTTCCCCAGAACGTGACCAGACACTCAGGCACGCGCCCACGAGACCTCGTACGTGACTGGAGATACGAGTAATTTAATAATCATTGTAACGTACTTCTCATATACAATAATTATTTATTTATAGTATCATTACTATGCTTGCCGTTAAATAAATATGGATTGAAAATTCTATTCAGTGATCATGTTTAAAATGGTAATTTATGAAGACGCGGCAACACCGCATGACAAGGGACTGGGTGCGGAGAACGGAAAAAGTTGAGCATCAGTGCACACTCTAGTACAATATAGTTTTTTTTTACCTCTCGCTAAGAGAGGTATTGGATTCATGCTAAAAAATGCATAATTATCTTCATTTTATTAAATAAACACGTTCTAAGGTCCCTAGAACAAGATTTTAACATTTTTACGATGATGTCTGTGTGTGTGTATGTGTTAGGATGTCGGAGATGCGATACCTCAAATTCTATACAAGTAAGACCTGTTTAACTACAGATTCCTCAATCTAATATTAATGGGAAGAGTTGAATACGTTTCGGTAACAATTGGACAACTAAGTGGTAGTTTCTTAAAAAAATCTTCTAATTTTATTTTTTGAAAATTTATGTTAATACAATAATAAAGATTTTTAAAATCTCAATCTGATACATTTAAATTTTTTATTATATCTTCTATAGATTTAGAGATATAGTATATAATAATATAGAATAATCTGTTGCAATAAATGTCACTGCCCAAACAACTCCATGGAAAGCAGTTGAGATATTTAAATGTTTATAATTGTCAGATAAATGCAAAATGTCAGTGTCAAAAATCAACAGTTTTATTAACATTACAGAAAGCTTTTTCTGGGAAGTAAGTACATTTAAACTTTCTTATTGTATTATTAATTAATATTTAAAATTATTGATATATTAATATTACATATATCCTTAAGAAATACCGCTAATACCGTCAGCGAATATAAATAATTTTTAATATATTAGAAGAGTAGGAGAAAATTCCTCATAGAACGAAAGAATAGATACAATTTGAATTATTTGTAAGAAATGTTAAATTCGTTAATTATGACCCGGGTTCGATCCTAACCGACACAAAAAATTACTTCGACAGAAAGGAGTGCCCGTGAGGTGACGCCTGGTAGCACCCACACGGTACAAATATTTCATCATTTACCGATATCTGCGTACAAAGCAGAGTGGCACACCCAGCAATGGGTAATATGCCGTGATGATATATTTATTTATTATTTATTTATGTGACATAAAATGGAAATGGCGAAAGGTCATGTGTTGGCCACATCAGATTTTTTTATGTTAATTTGCACATAATAATGTCTGTATTAATGTGGGCGAGCCGTAACTAGAACGCAAATAAATACATATAAACGAGCATGTAATTATCAAATCTGGTTTTAGTAATTTGTTTATGATTATTTTTAGCATAGTGAATGTTTATAAAACGTTATCTTACTGACATTGAAAGTTGTTAAAGTACACGACATAAATTATGAAATAATTGAAGAGTACAGGAAAAAGACAATTGCCATCAAAAATAAAATGATTACAGTAGAACCTCGATTATCCGAGTCGCAATTATCCGAGCTCCGGATTAACCGAGCCGATCTAAAGACCCAACATGCGAGGTACGCGCGTCTATGATCTGGATTAACCGAGCCAATCTAAAGACCCATCCGTATTAACCGAGCTTCTAAAATATTTCCATTTAAAATCTGGAAAAAGCTCTGAGGTATATCGAACAACAATCAGAGGCAACCCCAGCGGATTTGCTTCTTCTTAACAGATGGAGAAATATGGCAGCGAGAAAAAGATGCAATATGAAATAGCAACGCATAGATAACTATTTCAATGTTTTATAATATACATACATACTTATTTACATGTTAAAAACGTTAAAAAACCGTTTAAAGTACATTTGTGTTTATTTTTTTAATGAATAAAAAATAAATCCGGATTATCCGAGTTTTCAGATATCCGAGGAGGGTATCCCCCACGTTACCTCGGATAACCGGGGTTCTACTGTATTATATTTTCAACAAATGAGAATCATTTGTTATTCACATTTTTATTTGTAGTCATTAATCATGTGACGAAACAACTTTTTGTGAAACTATTATTAAATCCTTTGTTTAGGGATGCTAAACAAGCATTTAATCTATATATATATATATATATATATATATATATATATATATATATATATATATATATATAAAACAATTAAAATGAGATTTAGTTCTTTTGCTGTTCATCTGGTTTGAATTTAGTAAGAACCACAATTATTAGTGATTTATGCCCAGTTCCACCAACAAGGCTTAAATTTTAAGCTTAGTTTAAACAAAAAAATGCAAATCGAAATTTTGACAGCAATATAATATAATTCATTTGACATTACTTTGGTGCAACCGGCCATTATAGTGAAAATGATTAAGCAGAGGACTCACGTCATCGATCTGAAAAAAACCTTATAAAATGAAATATAACTTGTGGAAATTATTGGATGTTATTTATTGTTAAAAGAAGAAAAAAAAGTACTAGTATTAAGTAATGTATATATTAATGATATTTACAATTATTTCCAAGTCAATCGTTATTCCATTTACAGAATATAAAATCATTTGAAATAATTGTAGTTTATTTTCGTAACATACTGAGAATGATCATTTTGTGTCAAATAATTTTATATTCCGTAAAAGCAATAAGGATTGACTTAGAAATAATTGTAAATTAATTAATATACGTTTCTTACTAGTATATTTTTTCTTCTTTTTTTAAAAATAAATAACAACTAATAATTACTACAAGTTATATTTCTTTTTATAAGGTTTTTTTCAGGTTGATGACGTCTCTGCCTAATTCTTTCCACCACAGTGAATTAATATAAAATCAAAATTGAGTATAATTATGAATAAAACGAAACTATTATGTTAGTAACAAAATGATAAACGTATTTATACACTAATTGTAGGTATTAAAATTAAAAATATACAAAATAGTCATGTGGCACTAATTCAACAAATCTGTTATTAAGAAAGATACCATTTTCGTCTCGAATAACAAAATTTATAATTATGGTACATAACTATGTTATTTAAAATTTAAATAGGAAAATCATATTGAATAAAAAAAAATCTGATGTGGCAGCACATGACTTCCCGTCAATGCCATGTTTAAAATAAATAAATAATATTTTTATGCGGTGTTCAAATAATAGATTAGCGTTGAATTTAAGTAAATGTAAACATTATTTTTTTTGCGTAAACAACCAGTTATTCATTATAACTATAATATTAATGACCTTAATCTTAAAAGAGTCATTCAAAAAACCGACCTTGGTCAATTATATGACGCAAAATTTACGCCATTTCATTAAGTTTGTTTGATGTTATGTAAATTGAATATTTTGCATGTTATTTGTTAATTACATTATATGTATTACCAATATTCTTTGCTCATAATTGGGTTTGCAACCTGTCGAGCATTGTATATCTAAAATAAAACTTAAAAAATCTGTTGTGGCCAGCACAATACCTCTCGCCACTTCCGTTTTGGGTTACATAACTATAGGGCACAAGTACTCGTGTGACATTGTTGGCCTTGACAAGCAGATATGGGGGCCCGTGTCAGAATGACAATTAGTAATTATGTACATAGATGTCAAATGTCGGAATGTTTCATTCAAAATTTGAAGATTTTCTAAATTCACGTATTTATTCGATATTTAACATCTATGTAAATAATTACTAGCTATCATTCTGACACGGACCCCCATATCTGCTTGTCAAGGCCAAGAAAGTGATATGATTGCTCGCGCCCTATTGTATTTAACATTTCTTGTATACCTACACTCTACACCAAAAATTCCACTTAAATCTAATTTTTATATTTAGATTTTTTAAATTTTAAATTCATTCTATGAAGAAATTTTGTCCTCTTCTAATTTTTCGAAATGTTTCCAATTCATTGGAGGGTATATATAATATACCTATAATTTTAAATATTTAATTATTAATACAATAAGAAATAATATAATGTATGTACTTCCCAAAAAAAAATTGACACTGACTTTTATCTATCAGTTACAAACATTATATTAATTTTTCAATTAGTTTCCAAGACATTATTTGGGCTGTGAGATTTATTACAACAGATTATTATATACCTTATATTTCTTTATTTCTAAATCTATAAAAGATATAATAAAATATTTATATGTATCAAATAGAGAATTTACTCTTCTTTAATACAATCAAGAACAAAAAATTTCAAAAGATAATATTTAGATTTTTTTTAAGAATCTGCTACTTCCGGTTGTCCAATTATTACCAAAATCTTTTCAGTTCTATAGTTTTTGAAAAATCTTCCTTCCAATCTCCCCACATACACACATACACACACACATCCACACACACACATACATCCACACACACATACATCCACACACAGACATCATCGAAAAAATATTAAAATCGGATTGTAAGTACCTTAAAACGTGCTTAATCATTAAAATCTGGATATGCGATTTTTAGCATGAATCCAATACCTCTCTTAGCGAGAGGTAAAAAATCAATGAACTTTCAGTAAAGTATCACTTCCGGTTGATCGTTTGTAAACAAATTCTATTTGATTGTTCCAATGCACAGAAAAGCCTGTAACACGAAATTTTGGATTATATTTTATTTTTCCTCAAAAATCTGTTATGAGCTCCAAATTAAGTATCACTTCCGGTTTATCATATATACTGCAAATCTAGTATGTTGTTTCAAATTATATACGAGTTTTAAATACCAAATTTGAAAAGTTTTGGATTATATTTTTAAATATTTTTTCAAGAAAATCTGTTTATAGCCTCCAGTAAAGTACCACTTCTGGTTTATCAATTGTAGAAAAAATCTAATATGTTGTTCTTATTGACACAAAAGGCTTAAATACCAAATTTGAAAAGTTTTGGATTATATTATATTTCTCACGAAAATCTGTTCAGACCTTCAAGTATAACTTCCGGTTTATCAATTTTAACAAAAATGTATGTTTTTCCCCTTGATATAAAAGTTTGGAACATTTTTCAAGTACTATTTCATTAATAAGTTTAAACTAATTTAAATAACGTTAAAGTGTACGTATGTTTGAATAAAAATATTATTACAATCCTCCTATACCTATTTATCATTTTTTAGTCTTCTTTGAACTTACCTACAGGGTTCATCCCAAATTCTAGCGCATTTCCTAAGAAAGGATACATAGGCGGACTCTTTAAATGAGATATAGTTCTGTATTTCCATTTTTGCTGAAAGAATAGCCCTAGTATCACCACAACGAACGAAACCAAGATTAAAATCACTGCAGCGAACATCTCAACGTACGAGATACAACTATCGTAATAGGCGAGCGTTTTTATATTTTCTACACTTACAAACCTTCATTCATCCTTGTAGATAAATTACAAGGCTACTGTTAATGGGCGAATCAAGGAGAATACAATTTTAGTACATGAATGATGTTTCATCACGAATGAGATATTGTAATAATTATATAGCGACATACAGGGTGGTGACCGGCACAGCCGTACATGGACTTTAACATATAAAATCAGACTTTCTAATTTCCTGCTTCCCTAATTATTTTATGTAAAAAAGCTTCAAATAAAATTTGTGGAGTATAAAATTCTGCATCTGAATCAATAAGCATAATTTGTATGCAATGTAACGGCAGAAATTATTTATGGAAATATCGAAAATCATCTCAAAAATAGCAATAGCCATGGAATTGAGACAAAAAATTAACAAATGCTAACGATTTATCTGTCACGCTAGGTTAATCACCTTCCGTCACCTTTAGGTAAGTAAGGTATTGTTATTTTTTCGTCTTCCTCAAGTTTACATCCGGACGAACAAGTGATTAGATTTTGGGTATAATTGGTGAACTTATTACTATTATTTGAACAATTTATCAGCTAAATATGATTTATTGACACAACGTTATTATACAAAGCATATATTATTTTCTATACGATTTGATTGCATTTTATAGTTCATATTCAACAGATACAAAGTTAAAGAATTAAAGATATTAAATTTCATAAATCCGTCAGCTATGCTAACCATGACAATTACTAATATATTCAGATAATTTAAATTGACAGATGTCAGTATCAATGAAAGTAAATGAATATGGCAGAGATGAGGATGTTGAAGTAGATGTTGAGGAAGACGCGGAAAGATACGGTAAGAGAATAACTCTAGTGTTACAAGTTTCTAGAAAGATACAAGGGAGACGATTACTTGTTTTGAACATGTTATGAGGAGAGATGAAGAATATATTGGAAGAATAAATAGCTTAGTATTAGAAGGTTGAAGAAACAGAGGAAGACCAAAGATAAGATGGAAGGACTGTATTGCGGAAGACTTGAGTGAAAAGGAACTGCATGAGAACGACACGCAAAATAGAAATGAGTGGAAGAAGAAAAAAAATAGCGACCCCCTAACGAATGGGAAAAGCTAACGAAAAAGATGTCAGTGTCGAGTGCAATTTGCATAGTTTGTTAATGAAATAATTTTACTGGAAATTTAGAATCTTTTTCAGGAAAATTTATATATGGAATTTATCAGATATTTACTCTATTCCAAATTTTTACAACATACTTTACCTTCAAATCTTCTCTTATCTCCTTTTAGATATAAACAATCTATTTTTAAATAACTGATTAAATAACTATGAAAGTAAACAAACACTTGTTTGAATTTATGATACCACGCCAAATAGAATCCGCGTGTCTATTTGATGATAGATAATGGATAAAAACTCACCATATAATTTTTTGACCAAAGACAATACCTTCCTTACCTAAAGGTGAAGGTAAAAAAAAAACATATGAGGACCGTGCTAAGAGTACTGAGAATTTTAAATTCTTTCCTTTTTCGCTTTTCTTATAAGCTTCCAACCACTCTACTAGGAATATGCTTTCAAAATAATCAGCAGGCGTCGGCAACCTTTTTTGGCTCCGGGTCTGCCTTCTAGACAGGGCCATATTATCCAATAGGCTGACTAGGCCAAAGCCTAGAGCGCTGTAAAGGAAACAGGCGCCGAAACCAATGTAGTTTTTTTTATTGTAACTTTTAATTCTTTTTACGCTTATGCATGTCAACTTTATTCAAATACCTAAAGTAAATATATTTTTCCTTAATCGTTTTATAGGAATGTAGGGTAGGTAAAATAAAGAAAACAAAACAATATCACAACCACAATGGGCAAATTTGAAACCGTATCGCCTAGCACAGCCACTGAGCGCTCTTAACTTTAAAAATATAGTAATCAAAATTTTAGAATTTCGCATTTTTATGAAAAATCCTAATATGTTGGATCTTATTTCTAGAATATGTCTTCCTGTTACAAACTACACGCGAAAAAAAATTACGGAATTCTTTAACGAATGACAAAACTCTGATCTTTCTTTATTATCTATAAAATCAGCAGTTTCAAACGTTAAATGTAGAAAAATCGTCTAATTATTGATATTATGTTTAGTGTTTTCATAAATACAAACAAATTATTAAGACATGTTTAATTTTAAGTACCTAAAAATTATTGCATAGGCGTCAAATTTTTATCAGCCTAGGGCGCCCAGATGACTTAATCCGGCCCTGCTTCTAGAACCGGCCCTGTATCCAATAATACTTCAATAGCTCAGTATAAAAACGACATAGTGTCAAAATTTGAGAAAACAATTGAACTGCGTGTTTCTTATATGTACTTATTGTTCACCTCATTCGTTTCTGTATTTGTGTGTCATATGATTGTCCTATAATTGGGATCTTGTATCCTGTTGGATCGATTTATTAATAAATAAATAAATAAATTTCAATGTCGTGTACTTATAATTATTGTAAAAAAAAAACACTTTCGTGCATCTTTTTAAAGAGCAAATGGAAGCAGATTAGTCCACCCAGAAATGAGTAATAAGCCGAGATGATATATTTTATTTTAGTTTTAGGAAATATCAAACTATTAAAAAATAATCAATTTTCATTAATATTATCAATAGTTCATGGTTTCACCTTTTCCTTTAATGACTGCAGCAAATTATTTTTAACATAAACGCAACTACTTGCAACATTCTTCTACTGGTATCACATTTTGCTGCAGAGGGTTTTGTAGAGTTTCATTGAACATTGAAATGAATATTTTGTTGCCTTAATTATTAGTAATACAGTAGAACCCCGGTTAACCGAAATAAAGGGGGGGGGGGCAGCCGTTCCGGATAACGAATTTTTCGGTTAACCCATTAACATCTAAAAGTAGCCTACATATGTACTAAAATGGGTGTGTAGGGGAAATGAATTATTTTGAAACAATGTACATTACATAATATACATATGTAGTTACAGTTTTTAGTTACAGTACAGTATGTACATATGTTTTCAACTTCTTTGATAGCAGCTAATTTATCCGCAATAGAAATCACAACACGTTTCCGCTTAGATGCCTTCTCACAACAATACCTAGGAACACACAAAAAAATCTGATGTGGCCAGCACATAACCTCTCGCCGTATATTTTACCTGGCTGTATGCATAAAGCAAAAAATATTTTTATAAATACAAATAATGTATTCATATAAATCTATGACGTTTAAACTTCTTTATTATTCAATAATAGCATGTCTCAACATAAAGATATTTTACCATAAATTATGTTACAATAAATTACAAAGTAGAGTTTACCATATATAAATATTAGGCTGGTAACTGCAATTTTCAATTCGAACAACGTTGTTTACTTTCTCTTCATATTCTTCTAGTAAAAACATTAATTTTGGGCGGTCTAAAATGTATATATGGATTGTGCATCTATTCTTACATATCTTCTTTTACATTTTTTTTTTCATACATGTTATATCTAAATAACACTAATTCCCTTTAATAAAGTGACGGATAGATTGCACTCCGATTATTCTTATATCGATGTGTAATTTTGTCAATATTTACAACTTACTTGAGAAGAATTTGATAGCTTTTTCGCAATTCAAAGTTACTCTAGTCTACAGTGCTGGTGCACATTGTCGCATAATGTTTGAAACAAATTTAAGTCCTTCAACCTAGACTTGTCATCTCCATAATAGTCACAGATCAAGAATTAAGGGATTCTCCAAGTACATTTTTCTTTCATTACTCATTATTTCTGACACTGACATTTATCTGTCAGTTACAAATAATTTAAATTTGCAACTATTTTCATGGCATCCTTTCGGTTGTAAAATTAATTACAACATTATTTTATATATTATATTCCTTTTATCTCTAAATCTATAAAATATGTATAAAAATATTTAAATGTATCAGAAAGAGAATTTATTTTTCTTTAATATTATCAAGAAAAATTTTCAAAAAATAATATTTAGAAGATTTTTGTTCAAGAATCTTCTACTTCCGGTTGTCCAATTGTTACCAAAACCTTTTCAGATCTTCCCATGAATGTCCGATTGGGAAATACGTTGTTAAACAAATTTTAAGTCTTATAGTTTTTGAGTAACCGTCCTTCCAACATCCCACACACACACACACAGACATCATCGTAAAAATGTTAAAATCGGATTGTAGGGACCTTAAAACGTGCTTATTCAATAAAATCTGGGTATGCGATTTTTAGCATGAATCCAATACCTCTCTTAGCGAGAGGTAAAAACCTATGTTCCACTCTACTATTCATTTGCAAGCCCCGTGCGAGCTCACCATCGCTACAGCCCGCCTGTGGATTGAAGGGGGGAAAGAAGCCCGATGGAACCGAACAGTAAGTGGGGCTACATAATCATTCGTGGAACTGATAATTATACGTGGAATTGTTTCGGTTAACCCGGGTTTCGGTTGACCCGAGTTCGGTTAACCGGGGTTTTACTGTAAAAATATGATGTCGCCAGCACAATACTTTATGCCAATTCTGTGTATTTTGTACACGTTCCATACCTAAATTTTCTTGCAAAAGTGCTTGACACTGTCATCTGTCAATTAGAATTATCTACAAATATTATACTCTCTTTCAATTGAGTATAGACTGATGCTAAAAAATTCCATTCTCCGCACCCTGTCCCTTGTCCTGCGATATTGCCGCTTCTTCATAACTTGGAATTTTCAACACAACCAGTATTCCAGTCCATACTTATTTGACGGAAAGTATAGTAGTTTACACATTTATGGCCAGTTGCACCGCTTATAGTTAAATTTTAACTACTGGTTAAATTGACAAAATCGTATCGAAACGAAATGTCAAATGAGTTTTTAAATATTACTGTCAATATGTCGATACGCACTTTTTTTGTTAACCTGTAGTTAAGATTTTAATTATAAGCGGTGCAAATGGCCATTAATGTTATTATAAATATTAAAGAATATTCTACTATCTATACGAATTGATTGCATTTTATATTTCATATTCAATGGATATAGAGTTAAAGAATTATAAAGAAATTAAATTTTATAAATCAGCCAGCTATGTAATAACCATGGAAACGGCTACTATATTACGAAAATTTTAACTGACAGATGTCAATGTCAATGAAAAGATAGGACAAGGAATGAAAGAATAAGGGAAATGGCTAGAGTGATAAAAGTTTATAGAAAGATACAAGAGTGACGATTACATTGGTTTGAACATGCCATGAGGAGAGATGAAGAATATATTGGAAGAATGAATACCTTAATAATAGAAGGTCGACGAAATAGAGGAACACCAAAGATAAGATGGAAGGACTATATTGAGAAAGACTTGAGAGAAAAGGTACTGAATGAGGACGACTCGCAAAGCAGAAATGATGGAAGAGGAATATAAAAAATAGCGACCCCTAACAAATGGGAAAAGCTAAAGAAGAAGATGTCACTAGTGTCATTTGCATAGTTGGTTTATGAAATAATTTTACTGGTAATTAAGAATCTTTTACAAGAAAATTTATGTATGGAATTTGTACATAATACACAGGATTGACGGAAAGTATTGTGCTGGCCACTTCAGATTTTTTAATTTTAAATTCATTCTATGAAGCAATTTTGTTCTACTATTCTAATTTTTCGAAATGTTCCCAATTCAATGTCGGGATTGACAGTATTTTTGACGGGTATATGTAATATTTCTGTAATTTTTAATAAAGTGTAAGTATACATTAATGTTAAATACAATAGGGCGCCACCCGTGCCAGCATGATAGCTAGTAATTATGTACATTTTTTATTCTAAATTTAGTGACTTTCCAATTACAAGTGTTTTATTTTCCTGGACAAGTAAATTCCATACTCCTGGTGACAAAAGTTAATTTAGAAAATCTAGAATTCTTTAATGAAAAATTCTTACATTTGACATCTATGTACATAATTACTAATTGTCATTCTGACACTGGCACCCTATTTTTATGTAACCAAAAACGAAAGTGGCGAGATGTATTGTGCTGGCCACAACAATTTTTTTTTAAGTATCGCGTAATTAAGGCCGGCGCCACACTTGCGGTGTGGCCACTGCGGCATGGCCGCTTCGATGTTTAATTTGCTGACAAAAAGTTCAGTTTACAGTTGACAACCCCAACCCCCCACCCCTCTGAAAGAAATACTGGCCAGAATCGCTGTACGAGGCGCAGCCACTACATGTTGCGGTCGGAAAGCGGCGCTTGGCGGCCTAACCGCAAGCGTATCATCCCTCATAACAATTGCACGTAAAGCGACCACGCAGCGACGGCGCAAGTGTGTCGCCTGCCTAAAAAGCTTGGAAAGCACTTCCCTGACCTAACCTAATCAATCAATCCACCCAAGTTTCCAACCAATCCATTCCTGCAACCATTAAACCTCCCTTATTATACTTCATCCAACCCACCGCTAGATGTCTCTGCGTGTTCCCTCCTGCTGCAGATGTCACCACCTCTCCCTATATATGCTTTGCAGCCCCTGATCGCATTCAGTGTCGAGTGTGTGTGTGTTGTGGGTGTTCTGCGATGCTCTGGAACAAGAGATGAGGACGAGGACAAGACAAGTGTACGCCGGCGGAGGACGCTGACGCTGAGCCGCGACCATGCCGGGGGGCCGAAGGGGCCTTGTGGCTCCGCAGAACACCTTCCTAGAGAATATCATACGCAGGAGTAATTCGCAACGTAAGTGGGGATACGGATAGGATACTGCATTTGCTAAGTGGAACACACACACATAAGATACGATAGGTTCTCGAGTCTCCAGATAATCTAATTTAAGATATTTCTTAAAACTTTGTCATATGTTCTGTAAATAATGAATGCTTATATTATAAAAATTAGACCATATTAGGTTTGTAAAAAGGTAAATTTTTAAAACTTCCATTTAATTTGGAATCTAGATTCTACCAAACAGTCTGCATCTGCAAACTGGAAGTTTTCTATTCACTGGAAGTCTAGTATAAGTTGTTCAAATATACACTAATTATGGTCATGGAGTAACAGAGTTGGTTAAAATTGTTATCCAATGGGTGAAATTTTAAACGACTTCATAAAAATGAACTACTGACTTTCAGAATAGGTCTGCAAGTTCGAAAAATGCAACATGCAAGCCAATGTTTTCTAATTTTGGTGTATTTCTGTGTATCCTGTTTTTGGAATAAATAATTTTTTAAATCAAAATCCTTCCAGTTCAGTGCACTAAATAAAAAATGTGGATCAGATAAATGATAGAAAATTCTAAATATAAAAGATTGCATCGATTCTAAGCAATTGTTACAATGTTTAAACTGGTGTGCTACTTACATTCTACGTCATACGATCTGCAAATAGTTAAATAAATTACATGAGAGTGCTTATATTCGTATTATAAAAAGTAGAGCACATCAGCAGTTTTCTACTTACAAAAAATCTAATATAAGGCGTTGCTTCAATTCCTCGCAGACCCTAAAGTGTTTATTTTATGGACACCGCGGTAATAATTGAAATAAATATATTGACAGCAATAAAAAATAAATTTTTAGGTTACACTAGTTAAGACTATATTTGTGCATTTTATTTTATATATTAATAAAGTGTACTGGATTTAAATACAATGTTATTAACAAAATTTCTCATTTAAACAATAATCTATGGGCAAATATATGACAAAAGACAAATCCCAAAACTTTTCGTTCCAACAGTAAATAATACAATATTTATGTTAGTATTATCTATAAAACTGAGGGTAAAAGTAACTGACAGTATACTCAATTAATTGCCATCTTAAGTTTTATTACTTTAATAAAAATTATTTGCAAATTATTAAAGACGAAAATATTTGTCACATGCAAATAATGGTTTATTTGCAAATAAATTATAATTAAACCTAACTACATACTTCATTGAACGCACCTATTGATACTGACATCTGTCAATTTGAATTATCTGAATATATTAGCAGTTTCTATAGTTAGCATAGCTGGCTAATTTATGAAATTTAATAACTATATAATTCTATATCTATTGAATATGAAGTATATAATGCGATCAAATCGTATAGAGAATAATATATTCTTTAAGTTATAATAACGTTAAATGTCAATAAATGATATTTAACTGCGTTTTTTCAACAAAATCTGTTAAAATCTTCAAATGAGGATACTTCTGGTTGACCATTTGTAACCAAAATGTAATCACTTGTTCTTCTGGATGTAAACTTGAGGGATATGAAAAAATTATAATTTTCGGAATCGTGGTATTGAAGTTATGCACACACATTCACACACACACACACACTCACATACACACACACACATACATATAGACATCATCGTAAAAATGGTAAAATCGTATTATTAGGACCCTAAAATCTTTATTCACTAAAAACTCATCTATGAATTTTTTGACCAGACAATACCTTCCTTACCTAAAGGTGACGGAAGGTAAAAATATAACACATATGTATGTATTAAAGTACTACTAGCACTACTACCGACTATTAGTAACTTCTATTTTGAAAGAGATAATACAACTATTGGATTATAGAGGTACTACATACATGTATGAATTTAACATTAACAGAGTGTAAGAAAACTACAATAGCTACAGTCTGTATCGGTTTACTAAAACATTACACCTTACAACTATTTTCATCCAAATTCCCTTGGAGCTACAAACATTATAAATCTATATGCAAATACTTGTAGTATAACATATTATCTATTTCCATAATGTCTACAAGAGACTACATATATAATACAAGACGGATTACAATGTAAATTACAGACTACCTAAAACTCATCTATATAGAAGTTGCTAATGAAACTTAAATGATTTTCGAAAAAAATTGGACGGTATTAATACGTATTGTATAGAGAATAATATCATTACTAATGTACCAGGTTATTAAAAATGTAAAAGGTTTTTGTTCGGCTGTTTGTGATGTTCTCCTGTATTTGACAATATACTCTTTAATTTCGTATTCATTACAAAATGTTTTATTTATGTTGTCTGAAAATTATAGGGTGAGGTTATTTGCGCATAACATAACCTATAAAAGGATTCTGAAACATTAAACAATTTATTATTTGAAATCTGCAGTACTTGTATCAACTAATTTAAATTAACTTAACCTAACTTAAATGAACCTAAGATTGTATATGCAAATTATTGTTAATCATTTATGTGAAACAAAATTTACAAAATGATTTTGAGAACAATCAACAGTTTATTATTGATAATCTGCAGCACTTTAACCTAATGTAACCTAACTGAAACGAACCTAATGGTATTGTAACGATTATTTATTTGGGTGAAGTGTAAAAATCTGATGTGGCCGACACAAGCCCTCTTGCCATTTCCATTTTATGTTACATAAATAAATAATAAATATATCATCACAGCATATTACCTATTGCTGGGTAAATGATGAAATATTTGTACCGTGTGGGCGTTTACCAGGCGTCACCTCACGAGCACTCATTGCTAGCGTGGAAAGTGCACCACAGGAGATCGAACCCGGGTTATAATTAACAAATTTAACATTTGTTGTACATACAAATCATTCAAATTACGTATATCTATTCTTTCGTTCTATGAGCAATTTTTTCTATTCTAATATATTCGAAATTCTTTATATTCACTAACGGTATTAGCGGTATTTCTTAAGGATATATGTAATATTTATATACCTATAATTGTAAACATTTAATTAATAATACATTAAGAAATTTTAAATGTACTTATTTCTCAGAAAAAAGCTTTCTGTAATGTTAATAAATCTTGACCCTGGCATTTTGCATTTATCTGTCAATTATAAACATTTAAATATCTCAATTGGTTTCCATGGAGTTGTTTGGGCAGCGAGATTTATTACAACAGATTATTCTATATTATTATATAAATCTATCTAACTTATTATATAAATCTATCTCAGATTGTGAATTTAAAGATCTTTATTATTGTTTTAACTTAAATTTTCAAGAAATAATATTTAGAAGATTTTTTTAAGAAAACTACCAGTTCCGGTTGTCCACTTGTTACCAAAACCTATTCAACTCTTCCCATTAATGTCAGATTAAGGAATCCGTAGTTAAACAGGTCTATACTGATATATAATTTGAGAAATCGTATCTACAACATCCTAACACACACACACACACACACATCATCATAAAAATGTTAAAATCGTATTGTAGGGACCTTAAAACATGCTTATTCAATAAAACTCGGATATGCGGTTTTTAGCATGAACCAATACCTCTCTTAGCGAGAGGTAAAAATCAGAGAAATATTAATTAAAATAAAATCCTATATGATGTATGTAAAAATAACTATTTTATACATATTAATCTTGTCTGATCTTTTTTGCAACAGTTATAACAACAATGTATGTATACAAAAAGTTGGACCGCAGACAAAATTTCGTAGACTCCCCTTCCCTTTAGCCTATAAAAGATATAAGAATTGTACGCATTTCTTTTGTGGAGAGATAGACATGTATATTATCTGGGTTACAATTGATTGCCCGCAATATTTTTTATTCTCTATTCTATTGATCGATTAGTATTCTTTAATAATACGGTTTCATCAAATGTTTACTTTGCAGTGCACTGAATACCTACTTTTCTTCGTAAAAATTAAAAAGTAATAAAAATTGTTTTTATTTCCCGTTTTCTGTGGGTAAGGGAGGAATTTTTTTTTTTCAAGTAAATCATGGTGAGTTTTTAATGAATAGGCACGATTTAGTGCCCGTAGAATACAATTTTACTATTTTTAAAATGATTTTATCTGGATTCATGCTAAAAATCGCATATCCAGGTTTTAATGATTAAGCAGGTTTGAAGGTCCATACAATACGATTTTAATATTTTTAAGATGATGTCTGTGTATGTGTCTGTCTGTGTGTGTGTGTGTGTGTGTGTGTGTGTGTGTGTGTGTGTGTGTGTGTGGGAATGTATGTGTGTGTGTAAACAATAAGACAATATTTGTTTAACTATGTATTTCCCAATCAGACAATAATGGGAAGAGCTGAAAAGGTTTTGGTAACAATTGAACAACCGGAAGTTGTAGTTCCTAAAATATGTATTTAAATTATAGGTATGTTAATATTACATATATCTTTAAGAAATACTGCTAATACTGTGAATGAATTTGAAGAATTTGGACATATTAGAAAAGTAGGACAAATTCCTCTTAGAACGAAAGAAGAGATAAAATTTCAATTATTTGTGTGTGCAAGAAATGTTAAATTCGTTACTTATAGGGCGCGAGCAGTCACGTGACTTTGTTGGCCTTGGCAAGCAGATATGGGGATCCGTGTCAGAAAGACGGCTAATAATTATTTACATACATGTCACAATTATCATTTGTCATAATTTTTCATTCTGATGTTTATTTGTCATCAATAGTATGGAATATACTTGTCGAGGAAAGTAATCCACATGGATTTGGAAAATCATAATGTTTGAAAACTTATAATACCTGACACCTATGTACATTATTACTAGCTGTCATTTTGACACGGGCCTCCATATCTGCTTGCGGCTAACAAAGTCACTGCTTGCACCCTATGCACTATAAAATGAAAATGGCGAGAGGTATTGTGCTGGCCACAACCGATTTTTAAGATGGCGTACGTGACGATTTTGGGTCCCCGGTAACTCCAATACCTAATACATTATTTCCAGAAATTACATTATGTAATTAGCTGATTTGATTTTGGTTATTTATAATACATTTACAAGTAAAATTTGCATCGTTTTTAAATGGTATGTGCGGCGGCATAGAATGACGTCAGCATTTGACATAAGTATGATGAAACGATGCTAAATGGCGAAGAAGGAATGGGAATTTATAATATACCACATAGTGTGTAGGCTTTGTTCACAAATTCCAGCGAATTAATATGGCACGAATTGCGAATTTATGTATAGTCTACGCAGACTATAATTCACACATCACACATCACACATCGCGCATCACGAATCGCAAATACACGCATTGTCTGTCTGTCGCGCATCAACTGTTTCAATGTTTAATCGTATAAGATACTCTTCTTAATATAACTTCACATTAGTAATTTATCTGTGTATTATGTGTGATCGATCTGTACCAATTTGTGGCGGAAGATAGAACTCCAGTACGTTAGCAAGTTCATGTTTTTGTGATGATAATGTGGCTCCCTTGTCACACACAGATGGAAATGGAAAAAGCGATGAGTGTAGTACTCTTTTCTGATTCGCCTAAAACACCACTCTCGGAAATTACTACCGTACACTTCATCCCTTCTAGTAAATTCTTAAAAACGCATACAGGTAACGCACAATACAATCTTTATTTACAAAAATATTCATGAGACAAGAGGTAGTTTTTAATACTGGGAATCGTCGTATAATTGAATACTTCAGTGCCGATATCTTAACTTTTAATGACGATTTTTGTGCACTTTAGTGACAATTTCAAATAAAATATATTTCATATCTCATTGATTCATGGCACTTATAGAGCTGTGCTGTGATTTTGACAACTCATAAAACAATCTGCTGACTGTGAAAATATATTATTTCAGCGTGAAAATAAAATAACTACAATAATTAATTTGATGAGAAAGAAAGTAAAAGCGGCCGTGAAATAAATGCGGCAGTAAAGTAGTATTTCACTGATGTCAAAATAAGAGAGTCAAGAGATTTATCCATAAAGTAAATAATTATCGTTAGTAATCGTATTTCTATTTCTA
Source organism: Harpalus rufipes (assembly GCA_951394225.1). Lineage (NCBI taxonomy): Eukaryota > Metazoa > Arthropoda > Insecta > Coleoptera > Carabidae > Harpalus > Harpalus rufipes. The sequence goes on from OX596274.1 coordinate 86,618,153, forward strand.
ATTGTTATATTAAAACAAAAGTTACAGAAGGCAATGTATTCTAGCACGTTACGAATATATTATTCTCTATGCGATTTGATTGCATTTTATACTTCAGAGTTAAAGATATATTTCATAAATCAGCCAGCTATGCTAACAATAGAAACTGCTAATATATTCAGACAATTCAAATTGACAGATGTCAGTATCAATGAAAAGTAAATGAATGTGGCAGAGATGAGAATTTTGAAGTAGATGTTGGGGAAGACACGGAATGATACGGTAAGGAATGAAAACATATGGTGCTAGAAGTTTGTAGAAAGATACAAGAGAGACAATTACATTAATTTGAACATGTCATGAGGAGAGATGAAAAATATATTATATTGGAAGAAGAATGAATAGCTTAGTAATAGAAGGTTTATGAAACAGAGGAAGACCAAAGATAAGATGGAAGGACTGTATTGCGGAAGACCTGAGAGAAAAGAAACTGAATGAGGACGTCATCCAAAACAAAAATGAGTGGAAGAAGAAAATAAAAAATAGCGACCCCTAACGAATGGGAAAAGGTAAAGAAGAAGATGTCAGTGTTAAGTGCAACTTGCATAATCTCTTTATGAAATAATTTTACTAGAAATATAGGATCTTTTGGCAAGTAGATATGGGGGCTCGTGTTAAAATAACAGTTTTTAATTACGTCCATAACTGACAAATGTCACATTTTTTCATTCAAAATTTCATGATTTTCCTATTTCATGTGGTTTATTTGTTATCAGGAGTGTTGCCGAGCAAAGGAACCATAAAATACCAAAAAATGAAAATTTAAATGAAAAATTATGACATTTGTCAATTATGGACATAATTAATAGCTGACATTCTGATACGGGCCCCAATATCTGATTGCCAAGGTTAGCAAAGTCACGTGACTGCTCGCGCCCTATAGAATTTATACATAATACACAGGATTAACGGAAGGTAATGTGCTGGCCATATCAGAATTTTTTGTCAGTATTATTAAGTCGGTGACAGTGATTTGTGTTTTTATTCAGTCCTTGCCTAGATATTTAGTCGCAATCATGTCAATGTCAAATTATAAAATATCACCCAAAATCGTTTAAGAATGAAGTTCCTTCTAACATCTATGCGTGCTATAATGTGACATTCTAATTCCGAAACAGAGAAATATATTGTCTAAATTTTATCGAGGTCACATACTCCATTATACAATTATAAGATTATTTTTTTAACTGAATGAAAATTCTCCAAACATTTTATTTTAAAAAAATACATAAAATTATAATACAAGCAAAGTTTTCTAAATATAAATAATTGCATAAATAAATAAATATATCATCACGGCATATTACGCATTGCTGGGTGTGCCATTCTACTTTGTAGACAGATTTCGGTAATGATGATGGCCATATTTGTACCGTGAATGAATTTAAAAGTGAACTGCCTGTTATTTAAATAAAAAGCTTTTCTATATAAATTAGCTAACTTTTTTTCTCTTTTCTCATCAGTTGTTATTTCGGTGTAAAATAGACTTCGTTGTTTTCCCTCATCGCTTTTGTTTTGCAACAAAAATGTAGGCTATAAATCTTTCCAGTGTACGAGTACTTGAATTAAGATCGAATAAATAGAACTTTTTCTTTTTACTTTTAAAAAAACTTAAACTAAATTTCATTTTGTTCAAGAAGAATGATTTCGATATTATTTTCTTTATTGCATAAATATGTAACTGTCTTTTTTTCTTATGTAGCTTGTAGCTTTTGACAGTGAATTTAAATTGGCATACGTCAAAGAAAAATGGGGAAATCTATAAGGTATTTTATTTCATTTTTTTCTTTCGTGGATCGATATAATATTTTGTTGAAGTTTAAAGTTTGCCTGAAATTAGCTCTTACATGATGTTAAAGCCTCAACGGTAAAAATTGGGATTCTTGTTATAGCTCATTAATTTCACCTCGTCCTTTTTGCAACTTAAAGGAAGATATCAGTTGATTAAAGCCAACCATTCAGTAGAATATTCTGCAGAGATATATTTTACTTTTTCATTTCTACAAGTGCATATGACTGTATTACATAGATTTTATTTCACTGTAACTACCTAGATGTAATTACTGAGAATATGAGAGTCAGGTAGGCTGTGGAAAACAAAATTTTCATATATTATACAACAAGACGATTGAAAATTCTCGATTATACGAAACGTGTTGCTTGGAAACACCACGAGACCGAAGGTCGAGTGGTATTTCTAATAGGCAACTCGGTGAGTATACAGGTAGACTATATTATAAATAAAATATAAATTAAAAAGTAAATAGTAAATTTAAAGTAGGTCTATAATCTATTTTCTTTTGACCGAAACGTCAAACTGTATGCTATACACCATGCTACATAACCTTTTTTACCTCTCGCTAAGAGAGGTATTGGATTCATGCTAAAAATCGCATATCCAGATTTTATTGAATAAGCACGTTTTAAGGTTCCTACAATCGGATTTTACCATTTTTACGATGATGTCTGTGTGTGTGTGTGTGTGTGTGTGTGTGTGTGTGTGTGTGTGTGGATGTATGTGTGTGTGTGTGTGTGTGTGTATGTATGTATGTATGTATGAGTCTTTAAATTTGTTTAACTACGTATTTCCCAATCGGACATTCATGGGAAGATCTGAAAAGGTTTTGGTAACAATTGGACAACCGGAAGTAGAAGATTCTTGAAAAAAATATTCTAAATAATATATTTTTAAAAAAATTCTTGGTAATATTAAAGAAAATTAAATTCTCTATCTGATACATTTAAATATTTTATTATATATTCTATAGATTTAGAGATAAAAGAAATATAATATATTAAATAATCTGTTATAATAAATTTTACAGCCGAAAGAATGCCATGGAAAATAGTTGAAAATTTAAACTGTTTGTAATTGAAAGATAAATGTCAGTATCAGAAATCCGAAGACATTACTGACGACTTTTTCTGGGAAGTACATACATTATATTATTTCTTAATGTATTAATAGTTAAATATTTAAAATTATTGGTATACGAGTATTACATGTATCCTTCAAAAATAGCCAATCCTGACAATGAATTGGAAACATTTCGAAAAATTAGAAGAGGACAAAATTTCTTCATAAAATGAATTTAAAATTAAACAATCTAAATATAAGGAATAGATATATGTAAGTAGAGTGTAGGTATACAAGAAATGTTAAATACAATAGGGCGCGAGCAGTCATGTGATTTTGTTGGTCTTGACAAGCAGATATGGGGACCCATGTCAGAATGATAGCTAGTAATTATGTATATAGATGTCAAGTATCATTATTTCTCATTCTAAATTTAGTGATTTTCCAATTCCATGTGGTTTATTTACCTCGAGAAGTAAATTCCACACTCCTGGTGACAAATTGTGTATTTAGAAAATCTTGAAATTCTGAATGAAAAATTGACAATTGATATCCATGTACATAATTACTAATTATCATTCTGGACCGGGCTCCCACATCTGCTTGTCAAGGCCAACAATGTAACATGACTGTTTGCGCCCTATTCTTATGTAACCAAAAAAGGAAGTGGCGAGAGGTATTGTGCTGGCCACAACATTTTTTTTTGTATAGCTGTAGTTGTATGTGAAATGACATTGAAATACTTGTATTACACAATAAATGCTTGTATTTCAAAATAAATGTAAGAAATATTAAATATAATTCGTAAGTACCATGTTTTAATACAATATGAATATGTATATCAAAAGTTAGGTTAGCAGCACATATGTGTTACAATAAATCTTTTATTAAATATAAGCTCGTGATATAATTAATAATCGAAGATATTGCTCGTGAAACCGAAGCAATTCGGTTTCACTCGAGAATATCATCGATGATAATCATATCACTTGTTATATTACGTATGAATAGGGCATAGTTTTGAACACTCTGATTGGCTGAAACTGGAGCCAAGTTTATGCAATGTAATTTCAGATTAATGTCAATTTATATGACATGTGACATTTCGTGTCATTTTTATGTGCAATGTCAAGTATCACCTTTATCCGATATGTAAAGCAGGTAGATAAAACTTTATATTTATTATAATTGTAATCATAGCGACGTTTTAATACTTACTCGGCGTAAATTAATATTTTTGTATGGCCGTTTAGCCCTATTTACTCTCTTCACATTGTTGCTTTAAACAAAATTATCAGAAGCCGATAATGCTTTGTGAATTTGAAGAGCTTCTTATAGTGGAGTACCTCTTCTGTGCTTAAGATTTTTGTCAATACGACACTTTTCTACGACGCAAAATGTCAAATAAAAACAGTTCATACTGTACTCAAAATATTTCGAACACAATACATAATGGCATAGGTAATAAAAACTAGGATTTAAATTTTAATTTCATTATTTTGGGCATGTATTTAAATGATAAGTATTTTTACTAAATGATCCGTAACTTAATAAAAGTGCTAACTACAAAAAGCAAATTTCGAATTTCTCTGTGCAATAGACAGTATAATAAAAATTACAAAGATACGTCTAGTTTCACCAGTTTACAACTTCTGAGTGAACTCCAATAGAGCCATCGATAGAAGTCATATGATCGCCGCCAGCAGGTGTCGTTGTCTCTACTCCAGGAGTCCACTGACTATGGTAACATTTCAAATTTGTGCCATTAAAATTCGAAGTAATTTTTGGAGTCGGTCAGGATCGAACCCGGGTCATAATTAACGAATTAACATTTCTTGTATATAATACATATATAAATAATTCATATTGTATCTATTCTTCCGTTCTATGAGGAATTTTCTCCTACTCTTCTAATATATTCAAAATTCTTTATATTCACTAACGGTATTAGCGGTATTTCTTTAGGATATATGTAATATTAATATACCTATAATTATAAACATTTTTGCACGATCAGGTTTTTTTTTAAACTTTACCGAAAGGGTTTCTAAGGCAGTATGTTTTGTTTACAAATTACTGATCAGTAAGTGATGTGGTACTGATCAGTAAGTGATGTGACTGCCTACCGATCTGGAGGCGGTGAAAATTACATAAATAAAAAATAAATATATAAATAATTCATATTGTATCTATTCTTCCGTTCTATGAGGAATTTTCTCCTACTCTTCTAATATATTCAAAATTCTTTATATTCACTAACGGTATTAGCGGTATTTCTTTAGGATATATGTAATATTAATATACCTATAATTATAAACATTTTTGCACGATCAGGTTTTTTTTTAAACTTTACCGAAAGGGTTTCTAAGGCAGTATGTTTTGTTTACAAATTACTGATCAGTAAGTGATGTGGTACTGATCAGTAAGTGATGTGACTGCCTACCGATCTGGAGGCGGTGAAAATTACATAAATAAAAAATAAATATATAAATAATTCATATTGTATCTATTCTTCCGTTCTAGGAGGAATTTTCTCCTACTCTTCTAATATATTCAAAATTCTTTATATTCACTAACGGTATTAGCGGTATTTCTTTAGGATATATGTAATATTAATATACCTATAATTATAAACATTTTTGCACGATCAGGTTTTTTTTTTTTAAACTTTACCGAAAGGGTTTCTAAGGAAGTATGTTTTGTTTACAAATTACTGATCAGTAAGTGATGTGAGTGACCGGTAAGTGATGTGACTACCTACCGATCTGGACGCGGTGAAAATTACATAAATAAAAAATAAATATACAATTTTTAAAGCTTTAACGATAACAAAACAACGATCACAGCTAACTTAAAAATGACAACTAATTTTTTTAATAATTCTAAACTTTAATTTTGGGACGATCATGCAAAAAATATAATAAGCATTGCGGGCATTAAGTACTTCTTACCGGTATCGGATGTATTGGGAGATCTCGACTTCGTCTCGAGCTCCAAACTAATCCTCAACCGGTAAGGTGCACTTACTGCCCTTAATACTTAAATAACTATTAAATACCTCAACTGGTTACCATGAAATTGTTTGGGCACCGAGATTTATTACAATAGATTGTTCTATATTATTATGTAATACGAGGGTCATTCAATAAGTAAAGAGACAAATGGCTATAGCTCAAAAACGGTTTATTTCAATCTTTCAAAATTAAGGCTATTTTTCAACATAATCACCCCCCCCCCCCCACAGTTATGCACTTGACCCATCTTTCTTGCAGCTTCCTAATTCCGTTGGCGAAGAATTCTTTCGATTTACCCCGAAGCCACTTTTGCACCGCTTCCTTAACTTCCTCATTGTTAGCAAATCTTTTTCCACGTAGGGCGTCTTTGAGTGGTCCAAACAGGTAAAAATCAGATGGGGCGAAGTCGGGACTGTAGGCAGGATGAGGTAAGACCTCCCAACCCAATTCTTGAAGCTTATCACGGGTCAGCTGGGCTGTATGAGGGCGGGCGTTATCGTGCTGAAAAATGACTCCTTTTGAGAAGAGTCCACGGCGTTTGCTCCTGATAGCTGGTCTAACTTTGTGTTCTAGCATCTCAGAGTAGTATTGGCTATTGATAGTTCGCTGATCTTCAAGGAAATCTCAATAGACTGGACCCTGTGAGTCCCAAAAGATGGTCAGCATCATTTTACCGGCGGAAGGTTGAACCTTGAATTTTTTGCGAACTGGAGAGCTAGTGTGTTTCCACTCCATACTCTGCCTTTTGGTCTCAGGTTCGTAGTGATGGATCCAGACCTCGTCGCAGGTCACTATTCTTTTAAAAAAAGCGTCTGCTTCAATCAAACTTCGTTGCTTTAAGTCTGCTCTTCTAAGGTGCAATCTTCTAGTGGACTTGCCATGGTGAACTGAAAATTTTGAGGTTATGTTGACATAAAATGATGAAACAGCTGATCAGAGCATATCCCAAGGTTGCCAACTAACACCCCTGAAAAGATTGTACACATTAATTGAATAGTTTTAAAATTATAGAATTTGTCTCTTTACTTATTGAATGACCCTTGTATATCTCTGAATCTATAGAAGATAATAAAAAAATTAAATGTATCAGATTGAGAATTTAAAGATCTTTATTATTGTATTAACATAAATTTTCAAAAAATAATGTTTAAAAGATTTTTTTTAAGAAACTACCACTTCCGGTTGTCCAATTGTTACCAAAACATATTCAAATCTTCCCTTTAATGTTAGATTGAGAAATCCGTAGTTAATCAGGATTTTAGTTGTATAGAATTTAGAAATCGTACCTCCAACATCCTAACATACACACACACACACACACACACACACACACACATCCACATACACACACACAGACACCATCGTAAAAATGTTAAAATCGGATTGTAGGGACCTTAAAACGCATTTATTCATTGAAATCTGGATATACGATTTTTACCATGAATCCAATACCTCTCTTAGCGAGAGATAAAGAAACTTGGTATCAAACTGTCTAAATAGTTGGGTCTGTATCAGCTTCTTCGGTTATCTCATAGGTCGCCATCCATTCGACCCTGCGGCCTCTATGCGACGGTCTGTATGGATGGATTAAGCTAATCAGAAGTCGATATTTCCTCCGCAAAGCCTGACGTTGTAAGACGTTTGTTGCTGTTGGATGTGCGGAGGATGTTGTGATCGATGATAAATGTAATGCAACGTGGTTTCCGCTTTTCTTCTTATTAACGTAGCTTCTTAGGATATTCCAACGCTTTAGAAATTTAATTACCGTTTATTTGGAGATGTTAAACTGCTGTGCGAGCACTTTATGCGTCTGTCCTAGTTTCCGGCCCTATACAATTGCTTTCCGTTGCCGTTTCTCCAAATTTTAAGTACCGCGTGTCGTCGCCATGTAATAAAATACTTTTTTTTTGTTTATAATAGTTTTATTTATTTTCTGCTCACTCTCAACTTGCTCAGCAAATGAAATGAGCGCTCAGATAAAAATCTGTTGTGGCCATTTTCATGCGCGAACAGTCATGTGACTTTGTTGGCCTTGGCAAGCAGATATGGGGGCCCGTGTCAGAATAATAGCTAGTAATTATGTACATAGGTGTCAAGTATCAAAAGTTTTCATTCAAAACTTGATTTTCCAAATCATGTGTATTATTTTCCTCGACAAGTACCTACATTCCATACTATTGATGACAAATAAACATCAGAATATTTTGAAATTTTGAATATAAGTAATTATTAGCCGTCATTCTGATACGGCTCGCGCCCTATAAGTAATGAATTTAACATTTCTTGTACACACAAATAATTGAAATTCTATCTCTTCTTTCGTTCTATGAAAAATTTTGTCCTACTATTCTATGTTCAAAATTCTGACGGTATTAGCGGTATTTCTTAAGGATATATGTAATATTAACATATCTATAATTTAAATATGTTGAGTCGAGAAGGGTCAGTTGGAAATTTCGTTGAGTATAGAGTAAGGCCTTGGTGATCCAGATTTTTAATATTCTTTATTTATTTCAGAACATCGGTGCTATTAAGTCACTCATAAGCTTAAGATGGGTGCGGTTTTTATCAAATTGTATTGCATTTTCGACCTTTATTATATTGCTTTATTACTTTTTTATATTTATAACTTCTAATAGTTATGACAAAATGTTAACCGACGTTGGATTTTTCCATACAAATTTTATTAATGCTAAAGATGAACCACTTTGGTTCGAAACGTCCGATGTTCTGAAAATACATATTTAATTAATAATACAATAATATACCGGGTGATCATTTGAAAACTTCCCACCTTGAATAACTCATTAATTAATAAAATTATCAAAAATCACTAAAACAGGTCAATGTTATTTTGGAGGGGGACATTTAATAACCTATTCCAATCAGTTGGGAAACTTTCACCCTCCCCACCAGCCAACCCCACCCCAAAATTTTAAATGGCACTACCCCATGTGTGATACATCATTTTAAAGGTTGTAAAATTGTCAATATTTTAAAGCAAAGAAAATTAAAATCGGCCGAGCCGTTCATGAATTAGAGACAAAAATGTATGCCCATTTTGAGTGGTTGATCAAGCCATCTACCTACGTTTTGCTTTGAAACAAAAGAACGTGCGTCGTACAAGTTCAAAGTGTCAAGTGTTGTAGAATTCAGGAATTAAATATCGCCGCTTCAGATAACTTTAGATTACTTTGATTTGGGGTAGCGTTTGTGCCAATTGTGTCACTGAAATGACATACACTTTAGAAGAGAGAATTGAAATAATTTTCATTTATGGAGCTGAAAATCAGTGTGCTCGACGTACAGTGAATTTAATGCAAGACATCTAAATAAACATGTATCCCATCGATACGTTTTAGATTTGGTAGAAAAATTTGAAGAAACTGGATCAGTAGCAAATAAAAAAAGGACACAACCTCGAATTGTGGATGAGGACTCTCAAATAGAAATATTAGGACAATTTGCTGCAAATCCTACGAGCTCAATTCGGCAAGTGCGCAACATAATTGGTTTTTCGTATGGGTCTGTTCATAAGGTTTTAAAACTTCATAAATGGCATCCATACAAACTTCAAAATCACCAAGCTCTAAATGAGCAAAATGATGTATCACACATGGGGTAGTGCCATTTAAAATTTTGGGGTGGGGGTGGCTGGAGGGGAGGGTGAAAGTTTCCCAACTGATTGGAATAGGTTATTAAATGTCCCCCTTCAAAATAACATTGACCTGTTTTAGTGATTTTTGATAATTTTATTAATTAAAGAGTTATTCAAGGTGGGAAGTTTTCAAATGATCACCCGGTATATTAAATGTACTCGTACCTCCCAGGATAATCTTCCAGTAATGTTAGTAAAAATGCTAATTTTTGACACTGACATTTTGCATTTATCTGTCAATTACAAACATTTAAATATCTCAACTGTTTTTTGGGCAACGAGATTTATTACAACAGATTATTGTATATTATTATATATAGATATTTTTTTTAGAAACTATCACATCCGGGTGTCCAATTGATACCAGAACCTATTCATCTCTTCCCATTACTGTTATATTGACGAATCCGTAGTTACACAGGTCTTTACTCTAATAGTATTTGAGAAATCGTACCTCCATCAACCTCACACACATCCACACACACACACACACACACATACTCAGACAGATATCATTGTAAAAATATTATAACCGGATTCTAGGCACCTTAATACGTGCTTATTCATTAAAATCTGGATATGAGATGAATCCAATACCTCTCTTAGCGAGAGGTAAAAATTTCAAATACTTAGAATATATTTTTTAAGAGTCTGCTACTTCTGGTCGTCCAGTTGCTCCCAAAACATTTTCAACTCTTCCCATTAATGCCCGATAATCTTATAATTTTTGAGAAATCATCCTTCCAACATACACGCATACACACACACATACACACATCCAAACACACACACACACAGACATCATCGTAAAAATATTATAATTGGATTTTAGGGTCCTAAAAATGTGCTTATTCATTAACATCTGGATATGCGATTTTTAGCATGAATCCAATACCTTTCTTATATATACACTAGCTCTGCAGGCCTAGTAGGCCCATGGCTTGATTAACAATTATTCTCCATTTTCCTCTATTCTCTGTCAGATTCTTCCAGTCCGGGATTTTGAGATTATTTAAATCATTTTCAACTTTATCCCTCCACCTTGTCCTTGGTCTTCCTTCCCTTTTTTTTCCTCCTACTCTGCTTTCAAACACTCTTTTTGGTGTTCGATTCGGTGGCATTCCTATCATATGTCCTAACCACCTAAGTCTTTGGCCTTTAATAACTCCAATAATATTCGGTTCGTTATATAATGATGCGAGCTCTTGATTGGTTCTTCTCTCCCACCCCTCTTCTACCTTTTTGCCACCAAAGATCTTTCTTAGTATTTTTCTTTCCCATATTCCTAGCATTCCTTGTTCCTCTTGATTTAGGGTCCATACCTCGCTCCCATAAATTGCTATTGGTCTTATTACAGTTTTATATAGTCTTAACTTTAGACTCCGGGATATTATTTTACTTCTCAGTACCTTATTTAATGACTCTACACATCGGTTGCCGGCCACTAGTCTTTCCTGGATTTCTAGTTTGATATTAGGTTCCCTCGAGAAAAGGGTTCCTAGATATTTTAATTTTTCTACCACTTCAAAGTTATAGGTTTTTCCTGAATCTGTTGTAGCTCTTAGATTTTTTAACTCCGAATATTTTTTGTCTGTCCATTCCATATATTTGGTTTTATCTTGATTTATTTCAAGACCCATTTTTCTTGCTTCTTTTTCCAATTTTAAGAAGATGTTACATAGTTCTTGTCTATTCCTGGTAAGTAGTACCTTTCTTAGCGAGAGATAAAAATATTATTGACATATTTCTTTTTGTTTATTATAAGAAAGTACATAATTATTAATACGCGTAGTGAAAGAATTAAACCATGTAAAGGGTTTTCTAATAAGAGGTGTTATTTTGATATTCAAAGAAAAATGCCATTTTTTAATATAAATGATCGGATGTTTATTTCATTATAAAGAGGAAGGTATGCCGTTAATAGTGGAAAATAACATCAGGCAAATGACCACCACGACCACGCTGACAGGACAATATCCTTTTCATGAAATTTTCCATAACCAAATCGCAAAGTGGCTGTCCTATGTCCTCGATAGCCTCACGAATTCCATCTTTGAGGTCTTGAGTCGACGCTGGGCAGTTGGCGTACACCTTCTCTTTCACGTGGCCCCAAAGAAATTAGTCGCAAGGTGTTAAATCACAAGATCTCCGTGGCCAATTGTGATCATCTCTTCGAGAGATAACACGGTCCGGAAACTTTTCCCGTAAAAGATCAATGGTTTCGTTGCTTGTGTGGCACGTAGCGCCGTCTTGTTGAAAGTAAACGTTGTCCATATCAATACCATCCAATTCCGGCCATAAAAAATCGTTAATCATCTCTCGATAGCGCAATCCATTCACCGTAACTGTTGCTCCAGCCTCATTTTCGAAAAAGTAAGGTCCAATGACTCCGCCGGACCATAAACCGCACCAAACAGTCACACGTTGAGGATAGAGAGGCTTTTCAACAATAACTCTTGGGTTTTCTGAGCCTCAGATGCGACAATTTTGTTTGTTGACGAAGCCACCGAGGTGGAAATGGGCCTCATCACTCAAGATGATTTTTCGATGGAATTCCGGATCATTTTCATGCATTTCAACGACCCAATCAGCAAAGACACGACGTTGTTGATGATCGGCCGGCTTGAGTTCTTGTGTTAACTGGACTTTATAAGCCTTAAGACCCAAATCTTTATGCAAAATACGGTGTAATGACGTTTGTGGAATGCCTAATTCCAAAGAACGACGAGGAATGGACAAACCTGGGTTTTCTTCAACACTTTCGGCTACAGCAGCAATATTCTCGGCTGTTCTTGAGCGACGTGCACGGGTTTTATTCTTCACATCACTAACTTGTCCCAACAGCTCGAATTTTTCCACCAATTTCTGTATTGCGGTCCGACAAGGTGCTTCACGACGACCCAAAAATTGTCGAGTTTTACGAACCGTCTCTGCCAAATTTTCACCATTTTTATAGTGAATTTTAATAATTTCAATGCGTTGTTGAAGCGTGTATCGTTCCATTTTTATTAATGGCGTAGTTTCTACTTGTCAAATGTCAATAAATGACAGCTTCAAAAGCGACATCTACCGAAATAGCGGGCTATTCAAAATAACACCTCTTATTGGAAAACCCTTTATTGTGTGTATAACAACTATTGACTTATTCCCATCTATATACAGTAATATGGGTGGTTATTGCTGCATGTATGTTCTAATTAAATTAGGTGTTACTGAATATTGTTACGTCTTTGATGCTATGCGATATTACTTATACTACCCGTATAAAATAAATAGCGTTATTAACCCAGTTTAATTAATATTTCATTAATGTTGCTTCTAATTATAATCCAAAAATTCCTGTATAGACAATTACATTAAAAAGAAGAAAAATATTACTCTACTTTTGACGTTTTTACTTTTCTTGTTAGTATTTAATTCTTCATCTTCCTATTTCCGCCATCGCAAAGCTATATTTTATTCAGTTTTAATTTCTGCAACAGTCGCTAATCTGGCTTTATGTACGGACGGAAATACGCCGAAATGCATTGCTTTATATATTTTTGTATGCAAATGAGGATTATATAAAAGGATTATACATTATCCTTCTATTATTGATGTGCAGGCAAGGATATAATAATTATTATTCTATGGATAATCGTAAAGTTTGGTTTATATTTAGGTTATTCTGAATCTATAAAGTACAGGATGATTCATTTCGATTTTACTACCAAAGTTAGTTATTAGTTCTTGTTGTCGGAATTTCTCCTATTTATAACAAATTTATTATTTTTAAACTTTTTCTAGTTAATATAAAATCTATCTAAAATACTAAGAGGAGTTTTGCATAGCGTACGTGAGTATTCCGTCAAAGTTAACGCTACGTCTTCAATAACGCAAACAAATGACATTTGTTAAATTATTTACATTTTGGTAAAGAAAACAAAAACTAATGGAAGAACTATTTAATGTTTGCTAAATAGCTATAAAAGGTGTTCTATATGTTTATTGACAGCGAAAGAAATTACTATGGCCTAATTCAGGTTACTTGGAATGATGTAGCAACTACAATTTTTACCTCCCGCTGCCCTTGGTAAGGGAGATATAGGGATCGTGCTAAAAATCGCATATCGAGATTTTGGTAAATGACCACGTTCTAAGGTCCCTACAATCCAATTTTAACTTTTTGACGATGATGTCTGTGTGTATGTGTTTATGTATGTATGTATGTATTTATGTATGTATGTATGTATGTATGTATGTGTGTGTGTATGTGTGTGTGTGTGTGTGTGCACTAACTTAAATACTATCATTCAAAAAGTTTTGAAACCATGTATTTCTATCTTTTTCTAATATGGAAAGAAGCCATGAGATTTTGGTGGCAATCGGATAACTGGAAATGGCAGTTTACTTGAAGCTCAAGATAGTTTTTCTTCAAAAAATACCTATAAATGTAATTTTTTCTCAATTTTTTTATTATAAAAATTAAAGATTATTCCATTTTCTACAGGTTTGCTTTAATACTTTTTCTATATATATTTTATGGATAAATTTATAAAGTAATATAAAAATTATACCTCAGAGCTTATGCTTTAAACACATGGAGATCATGTTTACATAGTTCAGCTCAAATGCAGGTAATTGACAGATAAATGTCACTGTCACATCGAATTTTAATAGCACAAAATTGACCCCTGTGGCGCACTCTCCACGCCAGGAATGAGTGCCCGTGAGGTGACGCCTGGTAAGCGCCCGCGCGGTACAAATATTCCATTATTACCGATATCTGTGTACACAGCAGATTGGCACACCCAGCAATGGGTAATATGCCGTGATGAAATATTTATTTATTTATTTTAAAAAAATAATCATTTCAAAATAATAATAGTAACGTAATAAAAGGAAAATTGTAAATAGAACAATAGTTTTATGGAAAGGAACTTAATATACATAATTTCTAGCATTAGTAAATATGCAGGTATGTATTTAAGCTCGTATTTATGTAAAAAAATAAATAAATATATTATCACGGCATATTATCCATTTTATACACACATTTCGGTAATGATGATGACATATTTGTATTGTGCGGGTATTTACCACAAGGGTTAATTTTATGCCATTTAAAATTCGAATTATTTGGCGTTGATCGGGATCGAATCGGATTCCCCAGATTCGCGACCAGACATCAGGCACGCGGCAACGAGACCCCATAGGTAAATGGCGGGAGGTATTGTGTTGGTCACATCAGATTTTTTAATTAAATCTGTTGTATCAAATGGTCTGTCTTGGACGAATCAAAAATGATCCGTCATATTTGTAATCTATCTAAAAATCTGTCTCGTCGTCTGTCTCCGAAGACGTGAACTAATGCCCATGCCGTATAACAACTAGTCATTCATAAAGTAAGACAGATGGAAGTGTGTGTGCATATTGGACGTTGACAGTAACGTTTGGTGTACTTCTCAGCAGATCAATAAGTAGGTTAACGACGCAACGTGTAACTTTAATATGCAAATGCATTGCATAGAACCTTGAAAACCAAGAACGAGAAATAGACCAAAGATATTGACTCCGGAGGAATTTGTATTTGGTACATAAAAGCTTCATACCATTAGATAAAGGCTATGTCTAGCCTCTCGGCGCCGGTATCCGTATTAATCACGTTTTCACACAGCCTCAGATAAATTTCAAAAATTGAAGTAACATTATATATCACAATGCACTAATAATGTAACTTATATTTATTTAATGGCACTTTTAAGATTACAAATATATTAATACCGAAGTTAATGAATTTATAAAGAATGATTCATATGTTTTCTGCAGTATGCTTCATTTTCAAAATGTTTTTTTACCTCTCGTCACCATAAGTAAGAGAGGTATAGGCATTATGCTAATGTCGAGATTTTAATGAATAAGCACGTTTTAAGGTCCTTACAATCCGATTTTAACATTTTTACGCTAATATCTGTGTGTGTCTTAAGACGATTAATTTCTCAAATATTATAAGGCCAATGAAACTACGTAGGTATTCGTCATTTTAACATTAATAAGAAAAGCTGATTAACTTTTGAAAACAATGACTGCTCGCGCCCTATACTTATGTAAACAAAAACGGAAATGGAAAGAGGTATTGTGCTGGCTACAACAGATTTTTTTACCTTCCGTTACCTTTAGGTAAGGAAGGTATTGTCATTGGTCAAAAAATTGAATGATGTGTTTTTACAATGATGTCTGTGTGTATGTATGTGTATGTGTGTGTATGTGTGTGTGTGTGTGTGTGTGTGTGTGTGTGTGTGTGTCTGTGTGTGACGAAAGTTTCGGATCGCAAAACTTCAATACCACGATTCCAAAAATTATATTTTTTTCGTATTCCTC
This sequence comes from Harpalus rufipes, assembly GCA_951394225.1. Lineage (NCBI taxonomy): Eukaryota > Metazoa > Arthropoda > Insecta > Coleoptera > Carabidae > Harpalus > Harpalus rufipes. The sequence goes on from OX596274.1 coordinate 86,634,081, forward strand.
AAGTTTACATCCAGAAGAACAAATGATTAGCTTTTGGTTATAATTGGTGAACCGGAAGTAGCCTCAGTTGAAGATTTAACAGTTAAATTTGATTTATTAACATTTAACGTTATTATAACTTAAAGAATATATTATTCTCTTTCCGATGTGATTGCATTTTATACTTCATATCCAATAGATATAGAGTTAAAGAATTTTAAAGAAATTAAATTTTACAAAATCAGCCAGTTATGCTAAACATGGAAACTACTAATATATTCATATAATTTAAATTGACACATGTCATTATCAATAAAAAGTAAATTAATGTGGCAGAGATGAGGATGTTGAAGTAGATGTTGGGGAAGACACGGAAAGATAGGTAAGGAAATAACTCTAGTATTACAAGATTCTATAAAGATACAAGCGACATGATTACATTGGTTTGAAAATGTCATGAGGAGAAATGAAGAATATATTGGATGAAAAATGAAGAGCTTAGTAATTAGAAGGTTGATGAAAGAGAGGAAGACCAAAGATAAGATGGAAGAACTGTATTGCGGAAGACTTGAGAGAAAACGAACTGAATGAGAACGACACGTAAAACAGAAATGAGTAGAAGAAAAAAATAAAAAATAGCGACCCCTAACGAATGGGAAAAGCTAAAGAAGAAGATGTTAGTGTCAAGTGCAATTTGCATAGTTTGTTTATGAAATTTAGAATCTTTTGCAAGAAAATGTATGTATTGAATTTATACATAATACACAAGATTGGCGGAAGGTATTGCGCTGGCCACAACAGATTTTTTTATTTTGTTGTCTATAAAATTACAAAAATAGTAATAAATAATGCGTCATGTTTTTACACAAAAGTGTAATTCTTTATTTAAGAGTATTTACATGTTTGTTTATCTGTTCGTTTGACAACTTTTTAAAGAATTACTTTTTAAGCTGTAAACAGCAATAAAACTATTTATTGAATTATTGATCTTTGAATCTTGCAATTAACAAAAATTTATGATTTTCTATAATAATTATGTACATAAAACCACACAAACATAGTTTTTATCTCTGTATATATAAATTTACTGGAATTATATTCATATTCTTTTCCAACAATTAAAAAATATTTATTTATTGTCAATTTTTCGCTCTAACATGTAATAGTATTTTATGTAATCTATTTCGCAATGCACTACTTAAGCGTTAGCCGACACAATTTCAGTTTTCATAAAGATTTTTCATAACCTCTAAACGTTCGAAAGATCTAAAATACTCGCTACATTCTACGACGTACACAAACATAAAAACTTTGTAATTTTGCCAAGTTTTTTTATTTATTTAGTACACATATCAACCTAAATATTTCATATTTTCCATTATTTACTCTATTTTATTTAACTTATTACTAATACTATATGAGTCAAATTTTCTAGTTGAAATGACTAGTTACCTAGCATATGAAATATTCAAACGCATTCATGCTAAAAATCGCATATCCAGATTTTATTGAATAAGCACGTTTTAAGGTCCCTACAATCCGATTTTAACATTTTTACGATGATGTCTGTGTGTGTGTGTGTGTGTGTGTGTGTGTGTGTGTGTGTGTGTGTGTGTGGGATGATGGAAGGACGGTTACTCAAAAACTATAAGACTTAAAATTTGTTTAACAACGTATTTCCCAATCGGACATTCATGGGAAGATCTGAAAAGGTTTTGGTAATAATTGAACAACCGGAAGTAGAAGATTCTTGAAAAAAAATCTTCTAAATATTATTTTTTGAAAATTTTTCGTGGTAATATTAAAGAAAATTAAATTCTCTATCTGATACATTTAAATATTTTATTATATATTCCATAGATTTAGAGATAAAAGAAGTATAATATATAAAATAATCTGTTGTAATAAATTTGACAGCCGAAAGAATGCCATGAAAAATAGTTGATAATTTAGATTGTTTGTAACTGACAGATAAATGTCAGTGTCAGAAATCCGGAGACATTACTGAACACTTTTTCTGGTAAGTACATACATTATATTATTTCTAAATGCATTATTAGTTAAATATTTATAGGTATATTACACATGCCCTTCATATATACTGTTATTTCTGACAATGAATTGGAATCATTTCGAGAAAGAAGGGTAGAACAAAACTTCTTCATAGAATCTAATTATGTGGAATAATTTAAAAAATCTAAATATATGGAATAGATATAAGTAGAATTTTTGGTGTAGAGTGTAAGTATACAAGAAATGTTAAATACATTAGGGCGCGAGCAGTAATGTGACTTTGTTGGCCTTGACAAGCAGATATGGGAGCCCATGTCAGAATGATAGCTAGTAATTATATATATAGATGTCATATATCATAATTTCTCATTCTAAATTTAATGATTTTCCAATTCTATGTGGTTTATTTTCCTCGACAAGTAAATTCCACACTCCTGATGATAAATTAACTAAGTGAATTTAGAAAATCTTGAAAAGTTCTGACATTTATGTACATAATTAATAATTATCATTCTGAAACGGGCCCCCACGTCTGCTTGTCAAGGCCAACAATGAAACATGACTGTTCGCGCCCTATACTTATGTAATCAAAAAAAGACAGTGGCGAGAGGTATTGTGCTGGCCACAACAGATTTTTTAAATAGTGTTAAAGAAGATTATGATTCAATCAGCTTATCACACTTTGTAATTTGGAAATCAAATGGAAATCTATTCCACTGTACTGTCATAAAATATTTAAAATTCACACATTTATTCGCATTTTAAATCTCAGTGCATCAAATAACATTCGCATGCATATTAAAATTAAATCGAAAAATATGCTGCTGTTGTTAAGTAAACATAATTATACCTAGAATAATATATAATAAATTATTTTACTATATTATATTATATCATATGGAAATTACTTGATTATATTTGCACTAATTAATTATTAAACTGCCCGAGTTTTGCAAACACAATGAATATAAATTTGTCAGGTAATATTAATGAGGTTTTATAAAAGAAAAAATATTATAACACTTTTGCATTTATTAAAAGTAATTAAATTTCATATGTCGATACATATTCAAATTTATTATTTACATACTATATGAAGTTTTCATAATATGTTTGAAAATATCGCCAAAATATATATTTTTTTAATCTCATAAATAATTTCTAACAACAATAATCGATAATAATTATTTTCTATTTGGCTTTTATGAAAATTTGAAATTTCCGACCAATTCCTGTTCTTCCGGTTCAATTTAATTTCCTTAGAGCAGGAAAAAACAGAAGAAAATCAGCTGTCAAGCTTGGTGACAAAAAAAGAACGCTGACCTAACAAATGAAGGATTCAAGGTCGAAATGTCAAGCTAATAGCAAAACTCACGACGTTGCTAACCAGTGGTGTATGTTAGAAAATTATATTTCTCAATTTTTCATATTATGAAAGGAAAAATTATTTACTAAACTCATAATAATTTTATAATAATAAAAAATTGACTTACATAATGTTGGCCGGCATATCAGTATCTGAAATGAAAAAATAAAATTAGTAAAATACTCAAATTTATTTATCTTTATGTTCTATTGGGTTGAGGGGGGGTATTTGAGATTCAAAGTTGTAGTTCGAAATAGTTCATTAATATTCTATAGTTCTCTCTCTCTCTTCGTCTTGTTATCGCATGTTATCTTGTAAGCAACTGAAGCGTACAACTATTATTCTTCTTCTAATATTATTCTGAAATAAACATGGGATTGCCAAATTTAAAATAAAATGGCTAAAGTAGGAATCCCTGGAGGATAATTTTGGAGCCAAACCAATAGAATGACTTCTTTCTGCTTAGGAATTAGTTCCACATTCTCTCGCTATCGTGAATGAAGTATAAGTATTTTTTAGGTTTTGAGCACCCAACAGAAATATAAAAATCTGTTGTGGCCAGCAAAATACCTCTCGTCACATTGTTGGCGTTGACAAGCAGATATTGGGGCCCATGTCAAAATGACAATTAGTAATTATGTACATAGATATCAAATATCAGAATTTTTCATTAAAAATTTGAAGATTTTCTAAATTCACGTGGTTAATTTGTCACCAGGAGTGGGGAATATACTTGTCGAGGAAAATAAACCACACGGAATTGGAAAACCACTAAATTTAGAATGAAAAATTATATTTGTTATCTATGTACATAATTACTGGGTATCATTCTGACACGGGCCCCCATATCGGCTTGCCAAGGCCAACAAAGTCATATGACTGCTCGCGCCCTATTGTATTTAACATTTCTTGTATACCTATACTCCACACCAAAAATTGTACTTACATCTATTCTTTATATTTAGTTTTTTAAATTTTAAATACATTCTATGAAGAATTTTTTCCTCTTCTAATTTTTCGAAATGTTTCCAATTCATGGACAGTATTTTTGAAGGGTATATGTAATACACCTATAATTTTAAATATTTAACTATTAATACAATAAAAAATAATATAATGTATGTACATCCCAGAAAAAATCTTCAGTAATGTCTCTGGATTTTGGACACTGACATTTATCTGTCAGTTACAAACAATTTTTTTTTTCAATTGGTTTCCATGACATTATTTGGGCTGTGAGATTTAGTACAACATATTATTATATACATTATATATCTTTATCTCTAAATCTATAAAAGATATAATAAAATATTTATATATATTTCCTGTTCTTTAATACTAGCAAGAACAAGCATTTTCAAAAAGATTTGTTTAAGAATCTACTACTTCCGGTTGTCCAATTATTACCAAAACCTTTTCAGCTCTACCCAGTAATGTCCGATTGAGAAATACGTAGTTAAACAGATATTAAGTATTATAGTTTTTTAGAAATCGTCCTTCCAACCTTCCCACACACATACACACACACACACACACACACATACTTCCACACACACACACACACACACACACACACACACACACACACACAAACATCATCGTAAAAATGTTAAAATCGGATTGTAGGGACTTTAAAACGTGCTTATTCATTAAAATATGGATATGCACTTTTTAGCATGAATCCAATACCTCTCTTAGCGAGAGGTAAAAAGTTGGCGCCACTGCTAGTAAAGCAATACATATTATAAAAGAACTATGCCCGGTTTTATTATATATTAATACTGCAAAATTTAACAAGTTAAATTTTGACATTATGTCAAATTGTGAAAAATTTAATGTTATTAGTTTAAATAAATCAATTATATTGTGCGTATTGCACGTATACTCATATACTTGCACGCAATTTAATTAATTTATATACACTAATAACAATTTTAATTTGCCATATGCCAAAATTTAACACGTTGTTAAATTTAACAATGAGTTATATTTAAACAAGCTTTTATGAAACTGAGTACATTGATTAATTTATCGGCTTCGCAATAATAATACTTTTTGCCTTACTTTGAATTATATTAAATATTGCAGAACGAATTGAAGTCTCTAAAAGTCTCTATGAATATTTTATATCCATTTAGGAGTTACAAAAAAACATTATACAAATATATTTATGTAAGTAAGTACCTAATACGATTAAACACATATATTATAATATCCATATAAAGTTTTCTTTTTGGTGAAGCCAAAAAGTGTGACTAAATTGTTTCGATTCAAAAGTTATCCGAATAATTACTTTTACGGATTCCTCAAGAAAAAAGAGGTATGTATGTATATCATTTTGTTAAACTCCAATTAAAAGTTTTTTAATTAAAGCTTTTGTATTTTATAACGGGTAATATTTGATATGTAATAAATTTGCTACAATTTATTACCAGAATTGTATGAAATTTATAAAATCTTTTACGTAACGTAGGTACGGTAAATTTTTTAAAGATGTCCGATCAAGGACACCTGTATCAAGAACGAATTAACAAATTGGCATATCTTTGTCATTTGCACAGACTACAAGCGTGTGCGATAAAATGAATATAATACACTTGTCTTTTAAATATTCATATTGTTTCGACTAAGTTAGGACATTCCATTTTAAAACGATGCTCGTTGTTGACAATTGATTCGCTGTAACTTAAGTACGTTAGTTTAATAACGGTATTTTCTGCCAATGTCTCTGACATTGTGTCAGTATCTTATTTTTCACATATTTAGTTTTACATTTGCTAATAAACTTACCAGTTGATTTAATTTTGAATGCTTTTACTGTAACATATATTTTTATAAGAATAAAATAACAGTAGTATCTTATGTACCCTTATAAAAACTAAGTAAGCGACACTACTGAATTTGACAGAATGGATGGAACTAAAATCTTAATTCATACAATTTGTAGATGACCTTGCTCGGACATCTTTAAAAAGTATATTGTATTAATTCATCTTAACTTTAAAATATTAAAATCATATTAGAAACATTTTTTATTTTTTTCCATTCGTTAGGGGTCGCTATTTTTATTTTCTTCTTCCACTCATTTTTGTTTTGCGTGTCGTTCTCATTCAGTTCGTTTTCTCTCAAGTCTTCCGCAATACAGTCCTTCCATCTTATCTTTGGTCTTCCTCTGTTTCTTCAACCTTCTATTATTAAGCTCTTCATTTTTCATCCAATATATTCTTCATTTCTCCTCATGACATTTTCAAACCAATGTAATCATCTCTCTTACATCTTCTAGAAACACTAGAGTTATTTCCCTTATTCTTTCATTTCCGTGTTTTCTCCAACATCTATCTCAACATCCTCATCTCTGCCCTATTCATTTTCTTTTCATTGATACTGACATATCTAAATTTAAATTATCTGAATATATTAGCAGTTTCCATGGTTAGCATAGCTGGCTGATTTATGAAATTTACTACCTATATAATTCTTTAAATCTATATCTGTTGAATATGAAGTATAAAATGCAAACACATCGTATAGAGAATAATATATTCTTTAAGTTATAATAATATTTAAATGTTTTTTCAAGAAAAACTGTTAAAATCAAATGATGGTACTTTTGGTTGATTAATTATACCCAAAATCTAATCGCCTCTTCTTTCCGATGTAAGCTTGAAGAATACGAAAAAATTATAATTTTTGGAACCGTGGTATTGATGTTATGCGAGCCGAAACTTTCGTCACGCACAAACAGACACACACACATAAATGCAGACCTCCTCGTAAAAATGGTAAAATCATATTATATGGACCCTAAAACGTGTTTATTCTCTAAAAACTCAAAACAAAACACTATACCTTCCTCACCTAAGGGTGACGGAAGGTAAAAATGAGTAATTTGATAATTATTGTTAAAAAAATCTAGATATTGTATTAGTTAATATAAAAACGAACATAAATGTTCATATATGTACCATTGAACTTCATGACCAATTGCCAGCTTTTGTTTTAATGTGTAATTATGGTTTTCCAACAATTTGCAATTAATTTCTCGTTAAAACATCAAAGGCAGCGTTTTTTTCGGTTGAATTATAGGATAAAATTACAATTTTGCATTACAGTTTACGGGTAGTTCCCAACTGACTAAGTGATCGATTGTGGCTCTGACAACCCGAGTTTGAAACTAACTGAACTCAATTATATCTCACAAAAGTGCCTCCACAATAGGTGAAATTGCACGTGAGGTAACGATTGAAAAACGCCCTCTACGATACAAGTATGTAGTCATTAGGAAGAGGACCTACATTCGGCGATATGAATTCAAATTGCGTAATTGTGGATAAAACATAAAACAATGCATAGTTATAGATTTTTATTTATTCCTTTTTCCGGACCGCGAAAAAAATGTTGTACCTAACATCCTCACAAGGTTCTAAGGCTCGCCCACGGCTCGCCATGTACATGGTGTATCAAGATAATGGAATAGTGCCAGTTATTCGTGAATATGAAAAGTTACACAAAAAAGTGATTAAGATATTTTGTAAAGCATAGAGGGGGACATATTAGGACATAACTATTATTATTTTAGAGCCAGTAGTACTCAACTTATGTGTGCGTGTGTGTGTATGCGTGTGTGTGAGACTATAATTTCGGCCGCGATATCTTCGATACTGGAATTCCAAAAAATTATAATTTTTACTTATTCCTCTGTCTTACATCCATATGCAGCCATGATTAGATTTTGGTTATAATTGGTCAACCGGAAGTAGCCTCATTTGAAGATTTTAACTGTTTTTCTTGAATTTTTTTTGACATTTAATGTTGTAAATATAAAGAATATTCTTATATAGTCGTTACACCCGAAAATGGTAGATAGAACTCATTAAAACAAACAAATTTTCTTAGCCCCAGTTCATAGTTATTGGCGTTCCCTTGTTTTTCGAAAAATCGTCATAACTCTCTTATTTTAAGGAGTATTAACACCCTGTATATATATATATATATATATATATATATATATATATATATATATATATATATATATATATATATATATGAATTGATTGCATTTTATATTTCATATTCAATGGTTATAGAGTTAAAGAATTATAAAGAAATTAAATTTAATAAATCAGCCAGTTGTGCTATAACCATGGAAACAGCTACTATATTGAAAAATTCTAATTCTTGGATGTCAGTGTCAATGAAAAGAAAGTAAATATGGCAGAGATGAGGATGTAGAGATAGATGTTGGGGAAAACACGGAAAAATAGGATAAGGAGTGAATGAATAAGGGAAATGCCTTGAGTGATATAAGTTTCTAGTAAGATACAAGAGAGACGATTACATTGATTTCAACATGTCAGGAGGAGAGATGAAGAATATCTTGGAAGAATGAATAGCTTAGTAATAGCAGTAATAGAATAGTAATAGAAGGTAGAAGAAACAGAGGAAGACCAAACATAAGATGGAAATGAGTGGAAGATGAAAATAAAACATAACAACCCTTAACGGATGGGAAAATCTAAAGAAGAAGAAGGTGTCAGTGTCAGTGTAATTGGCATAGTTTGTTTATGAAATAATTTTACTGGAAATATAGAATCTTTTGCAAGAAAATTTATGTATGGAATTTATACATAATACACAGGATTGACGGAAGGTATTGCGCTGGACATATCAGATTTTTTTATTTACTTTAAATCACTCTACTTAATTTGAAAATATTTTTATAATTTTACATTAAACATCGATTTATTTACTCTCTTAAAATACTTGTATACCAATACTACTAGTTATGTTCTGATTGACATATCAATAAAGGTAGTAATGTACAAAAAATCAAATAATCTATATTATTCACTAAAGTAGAGTTATATTATTATTTATGCTTTTAAGAATTATGAAAATCAAGTTTTCACTATTTCTTGCAATTAGTAATAATTTCTTGTTTCTCTTGCAGTAAGTTCGTAAGCTGCTCGCTTTTGATATTTGTGAAAGCTTTCTTGGAAATAAAGTTCTGCACTTGGCACTGAATAAGCTTTGAGAGTGCTCTCCACTTGTCCAAGCGACATGAATACGTTTTGTTTCAAAATAGGACTAAATTAGGGGCGTAGCTGAGCACACTAATTGACCAATTGTGGTTTTGACGACCCATGTTCGAATTTAGACCAGGAAAATTAGTAAAAACTATTTTTTGTTCGGTCGGGGTTTTTTAATGTTTACTAACAGGATTTCCAAGGCAGTAGGTTTTATTTACTGATCAATATTTGCTTGCTAGTATAACCCTTTTACTCCGAATAACACATATTTTTTCTGCAAACGTAGATATTTAAAGAAAAATATCTACTACTGACGTTACATTTTATGTAAATTACGTTTGCGATTTCAATTGCCCTGTAGCTATGGATACTTGTTTGTTCACTTTTTGTTATAATCTTTGAAGTGAAAATTTTCACGTTTTGACGTTTAAATAAAAACTGTGCAATTTTATATCCTCCTTGTGTGCAATTATGTCGGAATTTGAAGTATTATAATGTACGCCCCCTGAAGTTGATCAATTGGATGGAAATCTAACAGTGTGGCTGAAAGATATGTCTAGGAATCACTGTAAAACAATATAAACTTTTCTTATCACTTTAATTCTAAGTATTCTTATGTTCATTACCGTCCCTATAATTGGAATCTGTAAGTCTGCTATTCTTTAATATGTTATTTCTTCAAAAGTAAACTCTGTTTATATTTCAATTCGTAGGTTATTTATTTAAATTTGACAGCTATTTAGGGTATTTAGTAACTTTATTCTTAGTTGTGTTATAATGACATTTAGGGCGATTTTATAGGTTTCTTTTATACAAGTTACTTCTTATTCGTTGATTCTGTATAGTTTCTATGGATATTTATATATTTTATTTCTACGCCCGCGGCGTAGAAAATTAGCTATACTTCTACTTCGGCGGCGTAGAAATTAAACCTTTACCTTGTGCCTTCAAAAGGTAGAAGTTTAATTTCTACGCCGCCGGAGTAGAAGTAGCTGATTTCTACGCCGCCGCGTGAAAAAAAATAAATAAATATCCATAGAAACTATACAGATCAACGAAAAAGAAGTAACTTTAATAAAAGAAACCTATAATATCGCCTTAAATGTCACTATAACACACTAGGTAACCTACGAATAAAGTTACTAAATACCATCAATAGCAGTCAAATTTAAATAAATAATCTGTGAATTGAAATATAAATAGAGTTTACTTTTGAGGAAATAACATTATTAAAGAATAGCAGACTTACATATTACAATTACAGTGAGGGTAATGAGCATCAGAATACTTAGAATTAAAGTGATAAGAAAAGTTTATATTCTTTTGCAGTGATTCCTGGACATATCTTTCAACCACACTGTTAGATTTCCATCCAATTGAACAACTTCAGCGGGCGTATATTATAATACTTCAAATTCCGACATAATTACACACAAGGAGGATACAAAATTGCAGTTTTTATTTAAACGTCAAAACGTGAAAATATTCACTTCAATGTTTATAACAAAAAGTAAACAAATAAGTACCCATAGTTACAGGGCAATTGAAATCGCAAATGTAATTTACGTAAAATGTAACATCAGTAGTAGATATTTTTCTTTACATATCTACGTTTGAAGAAAAAATATAATGTGTCATTCGGAGTAAAAGTGTCTTTGTGTGCCTCGCGTGCCACACAAAGTATCACTTTTACTCCTAATAACACAATATACTATTTTTCTACGAGTACTATGAGAAATAGAGATTTATGCTCTCATTTGTCATCGTAAAGTTGACGTTTTTTGAGATGCGAGCAACAAAATTCTTTTTCGCGCGTCTCCCATAGCAACAAGCGTAATAGTTATTTATGTATTAAAAGCATAATTAGAAGATAGTGGCTCGGGGGAATGTTTAAAGCTCGACGCGTAGCGGAGAGCTTTAATATTCATGAGGGCTTTAATCTTGATTATGCTCGTGGTATACACATTATATTATTTTGTTTTTCGAACTTCAAGGACTTTTATTTAAATATGTTTTACTTAAATTAATTTGGGAAGCAGTAAATTACGAAAGTATGATATAACCCTTTTTTGGGGAGTTCCATTCGCCACCCTTTATATATCAATGTTAAATTTGCTGTTACTTTAATCCAATATAGGGTAAAAAATCCACCATCTAAAATTTCACAGTTAATGTGTTGTATTCTGGTCGTTTGTCGGCCTATTAGGCGATTCTCTATTAAAATGCAAAACGTTCACGTTGGCATGCCTACTTTCCGTCGCTGGCGGGTATTTCCGGTTCCGACTGTGCTGCTGGGAAACAAGGAAGCAGACGCCCTAGCGTCGTTCCCCCCTGGAAGGTCGACGCTCTTGCCATTCAACTAAACCGACGCTATACAAGAGTACACTACATCATGTCATAAGTGGATGGACATAGTCGTATACTCGAACAGCTTGTTTTACATGACGTGTAGCAAGCATAATTCAACATAAAATGGACTGTCAATAGAGGTTATTATTGTAATTCGTATTTGCATTTTGAATGTAGCAAAAATTATACGCTTAATGATAATGATGATAATCGGTAGTATATGAGTGAAATTGCGCTCTGAATTATTATACAACGTAATTCTCATATTTAATATTTTCATACGTAATATAACAAGTGATATGATTATCCATTGATGATATTCTCGAGTGAAATGTGCTGCTTCGGATTCACGAGCAATATCTTCGATTATTGCCAACCTAACTTTTGATATACATATTCATATTGTACTAATATATATGAGCCCAACCCCAAATGAAATAAATATATTAACAGCAATAAAAAATATTTTTTTAGGTTACAATAGGTAAGACTATATTTGGGTATTTTTTATTTTATGTATTAATAAAGTGTACTGGATTTAAATACGAATTATTAACTAAATTTCTCATTTAAACAATAATCTACGGGCATATATATGTCAAAAGACAAGTCCCAAATTCTTCGTTCCAACAGTAAATAATATAAATACTTATGTTAGTATTATCTATAAAACTGAGGGTCAAGGTAACTGACAATATACTTTTTTTTACTTTTTACTTTAATAAAAAAAATATGCGAATTATTAAAGACGAAAACATTTGTCACATGCAGAAAATGGTTTATTTGCAAATAAATTATTATTAAACCTGAGAAATTTTATTATAAGTAATGTATTCAAGTTATAAACACTCTATTAATACACCTCATCAAAATTTGTTGAATTGGAGTAATAATCATAGCACCCAGAAGTTTATTTATTCTTGTTTTTAATATAATTTTAGTTGGTACTTTAATAAATAAATAACACTTTGCAAAAAAATTACTAAAAAAATAAAATTTAATATAGTATTTAATTGTATATATTGTCAGTTTCCTTTACCTTCAGTTTAAAATAATACTAACATTGTATTATTGTATTATTTACTGTTGGACCTAAAAAAAATAGCACGTGTCTGTTGTCATATATTTGCCCGTAGATTATTGTTAAAATAATGAATTTAGGTAATAACATTATATTTAAATCCAGTACACTTCATTAATACATAAAATAAAAATGCCCAAATATAGTCTTAACTATTGTAATGCTTATCACTAAAAACTCATCATTGAATTTTTTGACCAAAGACAATCTTACTTAGCTAAAGATGACGGAAGGTAAAAATAATATTTAACTGCGTTTTTTCAAGAAAAACTTAAAACAAATGAGGGTCTTTCAATTATAACCAAAATCTAATAACATCTTCGTTTGGATGTAATAAGGAATACGAAAAAAGTATAAGTTATGCAATCCGAAACGATGGACACACACAGACATCATCGTAAAAATATAAAATCGTATTCTAGAGGTCCTAAAACATGCACATTCATTAAAAACTCACTATCGAATTTCTGGACCAGACAATACCTTCCTTACCTAAAGGTAACGAAAGATAAAAATCATCAAAATTTAAATTTTGTATTTAACTATTGATTTATGGATTTTTCGGGAAAAACAAATACATCTTTAAAGTGGTCTACTAATGGGATGACTGCTTTTATTTATCTGACTTATAGCTGCCTTCGTATCTAGGTAACAGACATCCCAATATTGTGGGAGTCCTCAAAAAACAAATCAATGGATAAAAGTGGCAGTTATTTAATAATATTTATCGGTTTTAAATCAAGTGATATTGTAGGTTATATTCTAAAGTGTTTTTTTACGATTGTGGAGATGCGAAGACAATATAAAAACAATATTCAAAACAGATTCCTTCGGGTACATCAACCAGATATCATGAAAAATGTATGAATTCCTAAAGATATTCTACTTTGAAATTCAAAATTCACATCGGCAGAACTGCGAAGAATATATATTTGTAATTCTCCTTAATAACATGTTCAGAATCTGCCAACAATTCTACATCTCCATTATCATAGTTTCTCCTTCTAGTTTTCTGTATCGTATATCGTCTGCCTTGAATAATAATGTACTAACTGTAGTTTTTCCTAAAACTTATTTTTCTTTGGAATCTTATTCTTCTTTTTGCATTATATCACACATTACTGTTTTCATTTCGAGCTAATGAAATCTCATTCTGAAAAAGCTTTATTAATTAATTCATTATTGAAATTGAAATTGTATGGAAACTTCCAGTTATAGTTATAATTTAGGATAATAGAAGCGAACATTGATTAGCGGTAGTTTCCAATAAATGTTAGGTTAGTGTATCTACAATATAATTTAATATTTAACAATGTAATTCTACTTGATGAGAATGTAAACTTCAGTATAATTCTTTTTGGTGAGTATTTGTATTTTATTCACATATCATACTTCAGTGCTTTTTTAAGATATTCCAATAATTATCCAGCCCCGTAAGGAGATTTCCAGAACTATGCGAGATACAAACTTGGTTAAAGTGCTCCATTAGGTCTCGTTTAAAAACAAATGCATAGGCCAAAATTTTGTATTTATTTACCTTCCGTCACCGTTAGGTAAGGTAATTGTCTTTACTCAAAAAATTCAATGTTGATTTTTTAATGAATAAACATGTTTCGGGGTTCCTAGAATATGATTTTACTATTTTTATGATAATGTCTGTATGTGTGTGTGTGTGTGTGCGTGTGTGTGTGTGTGTATGTGACGATCGGTTCAGATCGGATAACTCCAAAACCACGTTTCCAAAAATTATATTTCTTTTCGTATTCCTCAAATTTAAATCCATATGCAGACGTGGTTTAATTTTGGTTATAATTTGGAAAACCTGAAGTTCATTCATTTACAACTTTTAACAGTTTTTCTTGAAAATACACAGTTAAATATTAATTATTGACATTTAATGTTATAAAGAATATTTTATTCTCTATAGAGAAATTAAGTATCATAAAGCAGCCAGCTATGCTGACATAGAAACGCTGACGGAAGGTGTGTTGGCCATATAAGATTTTTTTATCTTCCATCACCTTTAGGTAAGGAAGGTATTGTCTTTGGTCAAAAATTCAATGATGAGTTTGTAATGAATAAGCACGTTTTAGGGTCCATATAATACGATTTTACCATGTACGAGTATGTAGGTATGTGAGTGTCTGTTTGCGTGTGATGAAAGTTTCGGCTCGCATAACTTCAATACCAAGGTTCAAAAAATTATAATTTTTTCGTATTCCTCAAGTTTACATCCAGAAGAAGAGGTAATTGGATTTTGGTTATAATTGGTCAACCGGAAGTACCCTCATTTGAAGATTTTAACAGTTTTCTTGAATATACTCAGTTAAATATTATTATAACTAATATATTATTTTTTATACGATTTGAATGCATTTTATACTTCATATTCAACAGATGTAGAGTTAAAGAATTAAAAAGATATTAAGCTATGCTAACCATGGAAACTGCTAATATATTCAGATAATTCAAATTGACAGATGTCAGTATCAATGAAAAGTAAATGAATGTGCATAGATGAGGATGTTGAGATAGAATTGGGGAAGACACGGAAAATATGGTAAGGAATGAAAGTATAAGGGAAATAACTCGTGTGTCATGAGGAAAGATGAAGAATATATTGGAAGAAGAATGAATAGCTTGGTAATACAAGGTTGAAGAATCAGAGGAAGACCAAAAATAAGATGGAAGGACTATATTGCGGAAGATTTGAGAGAAAAGGAACTGAATGAGAAGGACACGCAAAACAGAAATGAATGGAAGAAGAATATAAAAATAACGACCCCTAACGAATGGGAAAAGCTAAAGAAGAAGATGTCAGTGTCAAATGCAATTTGCATAGTTTGTTTATGAAATAATTTTACTGGAAATTTAGAATCTTTTGCAAGAAAATTTATATATGGAATTTATATATAATACGCAGTATTGACGGAAGGTGTTGGCTGGTCACATCAGATTTTTAATTGATGATTTCATTTGTGTCATGGCATTACCATTGTTTTTGAAATTAGAATTTCGATAATTCCAAAATTGTATATCGTGTGTGTACTTTTCTTTAATATGATTGGTTATACAGGATGTTATATTTTAGTGGACCCAGCAAATATCTCGCTTATTTATTAAGTTAGTAATTTCTTTCATATAACATGATTTATACAGAAACATGTAAGCTACTTGATGACGGATGTACATTCATGATACCACTTTCCGTTTATTAGTAATTAATATCAACTTTGAAATTTCAAATGGAACATACTAAATTTTTTACAAATTTGAAAACAATTGTAACACGGTAAAAATATTATTTCGTTTAATAATAATAGTTACAATTGTTATAGTTCATTATTTTATTTCAAGCCTCAGTCATGGCTCACTATTCTCTTTTCGACTAGGTGTATAAAAAAGTGCCCGCCATTTTACTTTTTAATAATGTAACATATGGTTATTTTACATGATTGTAAAGCAAATTTGATGTACTTTCCAAATTTGTAAAAAAATATAGTATGTTCTATTTGAAATTTCAAAGTTGATATTAATTACTAATAAACCGGAAGTGGTATCAGGAATGTACATCCGTCATCAAGTAGCTTACATGTTGCTGTATAAATCATATTATATGAAAGAAATTACTAACTTAATAAATAAGCGAGATATTTGCTGGGTCCATTAAAATATAACATCCTGTATAATTCCGAATAGAGAAGATTAGAAAACGATGTATAAAACGGAATATCTGACTATATAAATATGTGTAAGAACAAGTTACCAAATTAAAATCCATAAAAAATTCTGGAATATTTTACTTATACATATAATGTAACATGGACAATGGGTCATCATAAGTTTCATTTATGTCAGATGGAGATATGCTTATGTAGTAAATCCATTAATTTAAAAGAATCTACTTTGCAAAATTGTGTCTTCTGTAACGGAGTAAACACATCGCTTATGTTGGTTGACGGAAACTATATATTGCATTACAGAATATAAAATTTACCGTGCAATTTGTATCAATAAATGAAATAAACATTATTTCATGTCTAATATCCGTTGAGTCTATTTTTATATATCTTCCCTTAAATCTAGAGGGTGGGTAATTGTTGCTGCATAAGAATCGGATGAAAGTCTACATAAAGTGGGACAGTTCTAAAAATAGCCACGACCTCTGACCCAGGGGCGGCGGAAACATCCGAACGGAGGCGAAAACAGTCGAAAGAGGTCATTCGCAGACAGAAATAACTCCGGTTGCTATATTTAGATTGTGTGGTGCATAGCATGGGCACACCTTGCATATGCCACATTGTACTACAAGTCATTTACATTTCATGGAAAATCGAATGTTTCAGGAGCTTTCAGAAGCTTTCAGTGGCTGCCAATACTCAGAACTAGGTTAGAAAACTTCATCATACTTACACTCAAAATCAATTTCATATACATGCACGGTGGATCATAACACAAACAAAGAAAAGCGCAGTTTACTCCAGTTTTTTGTTATTTAACCCCGGCGTAGAAAAATATTGTTCTAACTCTACATTTACAAAAAAATAGTTTTCTTTACAAATGTGTCCTTTATAGACGTTTTTATTATATACAATATATTATATTTTTTTTACCAGCTACAAATTTGTTTTAATTCAATGAAATAAATTAATATTTCCGTAACAAAATGTATTTCATGTGAAATTATTTTATACTACAAATATATAACAAAGGTTTAAAAAAATATCCTTTGTTTAAATTTTAAAAACTAAGTTTAATTAGAACTTTTTTCTCTTCTATTTTTTCGAAATGTTTCCAATTCATTGTCGGGATTGACAGTATTTTTGAAGGATATATGTAATATACCTATAATTTTAAATATTAACTATTAATACAATAAGAAATAATAATACGTATGTACTTCCCAGATAAAATCTGCAGTAATGTCTCTGGATTTTTGACACTAACATTTATCTGTCAGTTACAAACATTTTAATATTTTAATTGGTTTCCATGTCATTGTTTGGGCTGTGAGATTTATTACAATAAATTGTTATATACCTTATATTTCTTTATCTCCATATCTATAACAGATATAATAAAATATTTCAATATATCAGATAGAGAATTTACTCTTTTTTAATAAGCAAGAACAAAAAATTAAAAAAAATAATATTTGGAATATTTTTTTTAAAAATCTGCTACTTCCGGTTGTCCAATTATTACCAAAACCTTTTCAACTTTTCCCAGTAATGTCCGATTGAGAAATACGTAATTAAACAGATATTAAGGATTAAAGTTTTTGAAAAATCGTCCTTCCAACCAACTCACATACACACATACATACATTCACTCACACACGCACGCACACACACACATATAGATAACATCGTAAAAATATTAAAATCGGATTGTAGGGACCTTAAAACGTGCTTAATCATTAAAATCTGGATACGCGATTTTTAGCATTAATCCAATACATCTCTTAGCCAGAGGTAAAAACTTGTGGCCAGCACAATACTTCTTGCCATTTTATGTTGCATAGGGCGCGAGCAGTTATGTGACTTTGTTAGCCTTGGCAAGCAGATATGGGGGCCCGTGTCAAAATGACAGCTAGTAATAATGTATATATTAAATGTACTCGTACCTCCCAGAAAAATCTGATTTTTGACACTGACTATATCTCCAAACTTATCCGAGATACAATAAAAAAATTAAATGTGTCAGATTGAGAATTTAATTTTCTTTAATATGTTCAAAAAATAACATTTAGAAGATTTTTTTCATAAATCTGCTACTTCCGGTTGTCCAATTGTTACCAAAACCTTTTCAGCTCTTCCCAATAATGTCCGATTGGGTAATACGTAGTTAAACACATATTAAGTCTTATAGTTTTTGAGTAACCGTCCTTCCAACGTCCCACACACACACACCCATACATCCACACACACACACACACACCACACACAGACATCATCATAAAAATGTTAAAATCGGATTGTAGGAACCTTAAAACGTGCTTAATCATTAAAATCTGGATATGCGATTTTTAGCATGAATCCAATACCTCTCTTAGCGAGAGGTAAAATGTCTTATGATTTTTTAGCTAAAAATGTAAAAATATTAATATTCCATAAATGAAAACGTATTTTGCGAACACGTACGTTATTAAAAGCTGCAAAAGTTGAAACATATTTCGAATCAAACAAAAAAATCATACATTCTGAAAATTATCATGAAATTACTGAAATATCTCATTTTTGCCCTGAAACTATTCCCGTAATATATAAAACTAAAACACTTCTGTGTTTTAATTATTCATGACCCATTGTGTGGTGTTTGGAAATATAGACCGTTGTTAAATAAAAGAACTTGTTGGAATTTACTGAAATAAAACACAATGAAGCTCCAAGTCCAAATGATCATGCTTTCTTTGTCTTCCTCCCTTTAATTATATTCATAAATCATTTTTATTCGCACCGCACCCTGTCTCAATTATCATTGCTATTATTAGAGCATTGACGAATTTTTTTCACGAAAGAAAGAAGTTAAGCTTTAGCTACAGGTGAAAATAAAATTAAACTCATGCATAATCAATTTTTATTAAAGCTTTTCAGAAGCATTTTTACTGAAATGAACTCAATAAATGTATTTTTAAATGTTTTAAATAATTCAAATAAATTGTTTATATAAAGTTGGACATGCAATGAAAAATAGTATATACGTATTTTTAAAATAATCAGTTTGCTTTCAACTGAACCGTAAATTAATGTACAATATCAATCATTTGTTGAAAATATTTCATTTAAAATATTGTAATGTGATATTATAATGTATTACCAATTTAATTTAAGTGTAGTAATTAAAATTTTATACCTCGAATCATATTTTTACATTTAGTCAGTATATAGGGTGTTTCCTTTAGAGAAAAATGTTGTATACAGAAAATGATCAAGAAGAAGGGACTAAATAGAACTATATTATATTTTTACCTCCCGCATATCGAGATTTTGGTAAATGACCACGTTTTTAGGTCCCTACAATCCAATTTTAACATTTTCACGATGATGTCTGTGTGTATGTGTGTATCCTCTTTATACCTAGTATTTCTATCTTACTCTTACATGGGAAGATGCCATTAGATTTTGGAGTAAATCAGGTAACCAGAAATGGCACTTTACTGGAAGCTCAATATAGTTATTCTTCGAAAAATACCTTTAAACGTTATTTTTTCGAGATATTTTATTATAAAAATTAAAGTTTTTTAAATCTGCGAAAGACTCGAGAGAAAATGAACTGAATGAGGACAATACGCCAAACAGAAATGAGTGGAAGAAGAAAATAAATAAAAACAGCTACCCCCAACGAAAGAGAAAAGCTAAAGAAGAAGAAGATGCTAACGTCACATGCAATTTGCATGGTTTGTTTATGAAATAATTTTACTGGAAATATAGGATATTTTGCAAGAAAATTTATGTATGGAATTTGTACTTAATACACAGTATAGACGGAAGGTAATGTGCTGGTCACATCCGATTTTTTTAGTTCATTAGATAGACATTTTTGTCTGATTTTAAAAATTAAAAATAATGTTAGAGTTTTGGATGAAGCGATAGAGAAAGGGAATTCCCCTAAAACGTCACGAAATATCAAGAAATCTTGAAATAAGATAAGACATACGTCGCCAAGAAATGAGCAAAACAAGAAATTTTTATTTTCTTGTCTTGAAAATCAAGAATAAAGAGTAATATGAAAGAAAATAAAAAATACTGGTAAAATATTTTTTCTTAATCTTTCGATTAAAGTAACACCTCATTTGATATTGCGCACGGCCGTGCTTTTTCGACACACAGTGTGGCCGTACTGTGCACGTTACAAGGAGTGCACTAACACTGTGAACCGAGGTGAACCGTAGAACATTCATTTTTCACGAGCCGCCACTGTGTTACAAACTAACCTATTCTTATCATTTTCTTATACTTTTGTGTTTTAAGTAGCAATTTGTTCTATACGCACTTAAAAACGAAAGTATGTGTCTTTGGCGGTGACCTTTACCTTGATGATCGATCACAGCGCGTGGAGTGTGTGGGTAAGTGGTTTAGGAAGTGGCACAAGTCCTGCTGGTCTAGGGCTTCACAAGCTGACCCACTTCCAAGCTTCGATCCCGCAAAGGGTTGATGACCGCCCAATCATTAAATATTAAACTGTATCGATACGATACATTCATTATAATTACCCGGAAACAATCGGGTACTGTTATTCATAAAGAGGTATCGATTCTAATTCAAATTACACACAGATAGTAAGTACGAGCCTTTGGTCAGTGAAATTAGACTACCTGTCAAATTAAATTGTTATCTTCCGTCATCTTTAGGTAAGGAAGGTATTGTCTTTGGTCAAAAAATTCAATGATGAGTTTTTAGTGAATAAGCATGTTTTAGGGTCCCTATTTTATTTAGGATGATGTCTGTATGTATATATGTGTATGTGTGTCTTTGTGTGTGTGACAAAAGTTTCGGATCGCATAACTTCAATACCACGATTCCAAAAATTATAATTTTTTCGTATTCCTCAAGTATACGTCCAGAAGAACATCTGATTAGATTTTGGTTATAATTGGTGAACCGAAAGTAGCCTCATTTAAAAATTTAACAGTTAAATTTGATTTATTGACATTTAACGTTATTATAACTTAAAGAATATATTATTCTTTATACGATTTGATTGCATTTTATACTTCATATTCAACAGATATAGAGTTAAAGAATTTTAAAGAAATTAAATTTTATAAATCAGCCAGCTATGCTAAACATGAAAACTACTAATATATTCATATAATTCAAATTGACAGATGTCAGTATAAAATAAAAAGAAAAATTAATGAGGCAGAGATGTGGATGTTGAAGTAGATGTTGGGAAAGACACGGAAAGATAGGTAAGGAAATAACTCTAGTGTTACAAGTTTCTAGAAAAATACAAGAGAGATGATTACATTGGTTTGATAATGTCATGAGGCGAAATAATGAATATATTGGATGAATGCTTAGTAATAGAAGGTTGAAGAAACAGAGGACGACCAAAGATAAAATGGAAGGACTGTATTGCGGAAGACTTGAGAGAAAAGGAACTGAATGAGAACGACACGTAAAACAGAAATGAGTGGAAGAAGCAAATAAAAAATAGCGACCCCTAACGAATGGGGAAAGCTAAAGAAGAAGTTGTCAGTGTCAAGTGCATTTTGCATAGTTTGTTTATGAAATAATTTTACTGGAAATTTAGAATCTTTTGCAAGAAAAATTATGTATGGAATTTGTACTTAATACAAAGTTTATTCTAGCATCAATAAGCATGTTGGAATATGTCATTCTTATTTTGAAACAGAGAAAAGAGAAGAGTTCTTTCCAATAATTTATTCCAGAACTATACTCAAAGATCAAGTGTGATAATACGTTATTAGCTGATCTGCCTATATATTGTAGCCATGGCTAAGTATTAAAACTATTTTGGATACAAGTTGCGAAAGTTCTCTTTATGTAATAAGACTAAATTGTCAGGCTATAGCTTCTGCAAAGGGTTTACAGTTTATAGCATACTCTGAACTACAAAATCGTGTTATATGAAGTTATTGTTTGTTGTTCATGTAAATTACGCCTTAGGGAAAACAAGTGAATAATCAACTTAAACACTGGCCCCGCATTTAAATTATATCTGACACGGATCAAAAAATTAAAATTATCAAGAATTTTGTAATTTATTTTGCTTTTTAATTAACATAATTTTTACCTTTCGTCACCTTTAGGTAACGAAGGTATTGTCGTTGGTCAAAAATATCTATTATTACAATGATGCAGATATGGTTAGATTTTGGTTATAATTGGTCAACCGGAAGTTGCAACTTTTAACAGTTTTTCATGAAAAAAAGCAGTTAAATATCATTTATTGGCATTCAATGTTATTATAACTTAAAGAATACGTTATTCTCGATACGATGTGATTGCATTTTATACTTCATATTCAATACATACAGAGTTAAAGAATTATAAAAATACTAAATTCCATAAATCAGCCAGCTATGCTAACCATGGAAACTGCTAATATATTCAAATAATTCAAATTAACAGATGTCAGTATCTATGAAAAGAAAATAAATGTGCAGAGATGAGGATATTGAGATAGATGTTGGGGAAGACACGGAAAGATACGATAGGGAATGAAAGGTAAGGGAAATGGCTCAAGTGATAAAGTTTCTAGAAAGATACAAGAGAGACGATTACATTGGTTTGAACATGTCATGAGGAGAGATGAAGAATATATTGGAAGAAGAATAGTAGTAGAAGGTATAAGGAACAGAAGAAGACCAAAGATAAGATGGAAGGACTGTATTGCGGAAGACTTGAGACAAAAGGAAATGAACGAGGACGACACGCAAAACAGAAATGAGTGAAAGAAGAAAATAAAAAATAGCGATCCCTAACGAATGGGAAAAGCTAAAGAATAAGAAGATGTCAGTGTCAAGTGCAATTTGTATAGTTTGTTCTTGAAATAATTTTACTGGAAGTTTAGAATCATTTACAAGAAAATTTATGTATGGAATTTGTACATAATACACAGAATTGACGGGAGGTAATGTGCTGGCCACACCAGATTTTTTACGGATGCATTAGTATCGACTATTTCATATACTCAAATATAAGGACGTAAAAAAATTATTTACTCTTGTTAAAATTATATTTACCGGTTTCAAGATATTAAATCTTTGTGTATACAATTTGTAAATCACTCGTATCAAAAAATACGAAATATTGACATTGGTTGTTATTACATTAAGCAACAGATTTCTATCCATACTGAAAATTATAAGTTTCTACTAAAGAGTTTAATATTATAGTGGTATTTTTATTTGAATTTGTGTTGAACGAAAAATATCTAATATATCCATTTACAACTTTTTGTACGAGGTAAACACACGTCGTTACCAATTCAGAAGAAATATTAGCAGTTTAAAGTTTGTGCTTTGCTTACCCTTTATCGTATTATGAAGTTAACTCAGTGCAAATGTTGCAAAGCTTATAAATCAGGAAACTTTCCAACGGTGCACAATTTCATTATTTCCACTGGAATTATTTTCAAACAAAACCAACATTTCACACTTCAATAAAAAATTATATTTGATTTTAAATAAATATAATATGGAGTATATTTTGTTACAACAAATATATCTACTGGAAATGAAAATGATATTTTAAATATAAATATTGTTGTATAATATATATTTTATCTCATAAACCAGAAAATAATTACAGCATGTTAAAATAGGTATAAATATTTTAAATTTATAGCATAGATTAATCATGTAGTTAATTACATTGTTTTTTAATTTCCATGTGTAACATGGGGTGTGTAATATCACTTGATTATATTACATTTTTATAGCAGAATAATTAATCTTATAGTTTTTCACCTTCCGTCACGTTTGGTAAGGAATCTAATGGCCCGTATTACGAGCGTTCATCTTTGGTGCGTTTTAAATGAATAAGCACGTTTTAGGGTCCGTACAATACGATTTTACTATTTTTACGATGATGTCTATGTATGAATGAGTGAGTATGTGTGTGTGTGTGTGTGTGTGTGTGTGTGTGTGTGTGTGTGTGTGTTTGACGGTATTTTCAGATCCGATAACTCCAATACTAGAATTCAAATAAAACAACTGTTGTGGCCAGCACAATACCGCTCGCCACTTCCGTTTTTGGTTATATGTATAAGTACACGGCGTGCATTATTAGCCATGACAAGCAGATATGAGGGCCCGTGTCAGAATGACAATTAGTAATTATGTACATAGATGTCAAATGTCAGAATTCTTCATTAAAAATCAAAGATTTTCTAATTTCCATACTTAATTTGTCACCAGGTTAGAACATCACTAAATTTAGAATGAAATTTATTTTGACATCTATGTATATAATTTTTCGAAATGTTTCCAATTCATTGTCGGGATTGACAGTATTTTTGAAGGGTATATCTAATATACCTATAATTTTAAATATTAAACTATTAATACAATAAGAAATAATATAATGTATGTACTTCCCAGAAAAACCGTCAGTAATGTCTCTCGATTTTTGACACAGATATTTATCTGTTAGTTACAAACATTTTAATTTTTTAATTAGTTTCCATGGCATTATTTGGACTGTGATTTATTACAACAGATTATTCTACAACTTATATTTCATTATCTATAAAATATATAATAAAATATATTTATCAGATAGAGAATTTACTCTTCTTTAATACCAGCAAGAACAAAAATTTTCAAAAAATAATATGTAGAGGATTTTTTTTTTAAGAATCTGCTACTTCCGGTTGTCCAGTTATTAGCAAAACCTTTTCAGCTCTTCCCAGTAATTTCCGATTGAGAAATACGTAGTCAGACAGATATTAAGTATTATAGTTTTTGAGAAATCGTCCTTCCAACATCTACACACACTCTCACACACACACACACACACACACACACACACACATACATCCACACACACAACACGTACAGACACACACGCATATACACACACCCGCATACATACACACACAAACGCGCGCGCGCACACACACACACACACACACATACACACACATCATCGTAAAAATATTAAAATCGGATGGTAAGAATCTTATATTTCTACTCGTATATCTCTAAATCTATAAAATATATAATAAAATATTTATATGTATCAGATAGAGAATTTACTCTTCTTTAATACTAGCAAGAACGACATTTATTAAAAAATCTGATGTGGCCAGCACATAACCTCTCGCCGTATATTTTACCTGGCTGTATGCATAAAACAAAGAATATTTTTATAAATACAAATAATATATTCATATAAATCTATGACGTATAAACTTCTTTATTATTCAATAATAGCATGTCTCAACATGAAGATATTTTACCATAAATTATGTTACAATAAATTACAAAGTAGAGTTTACCATATATAAATATTAGGCTGGTAACTGCAATTTTCAATTCGAACAACGTTGTTTACTTTCTCTTCATATTCTTCTAGTAAAAACATTAATTTTGGGCGGTCTAAAATGTATATATGGATTGTGCATCTATTCTTACATATCTTCTTTTACATTTTATTTTTTCATACATGTTATATCTAAATAACACTAATTCCCTTTAATAAAGTGACGGATAGATTGCACTCCGATTATTCTTATATCGATATGTAATTTTGTCAATATTTACAACTTACTTGAGAAGAATTTGATAGCTTTTTCGCAATTCAAAGTTACTCTAGTCTATAGTACTGGTGTACATTGTCCCATAATGTTTGAAACAAATTTAAGTCCTTCAACCTAGACTCCATAATAGTCACAGATTAAGGGATTCTCCAAATACATTTTTCTTTCATTATTCATTATTTCTGACACTGACATTTATCTGTCAGTTATAAATAATTTAAATTATCCACTATTTTTCATGGCATCCTTTCGGTTGTAAAATTAATTACAACATTATTTTATATATTATATTCCTTTTATCTCTAAATCTATAAAATATGTATAAAAATATTTAAATGTATCAGAAAGAAAATTTATTTTTCTTTAATATTATCAAGAAAAAATTTCAAAAAATAATATTTAGAAGATTTTTTTTCAAGAATCTTCTACTTCCGGTTGTCCAATTGTTACCAAAACCTTTTCAGATCTTCCCATGAATGTCCGATTGGGAAATACGTTGTTAAACAAATTTTAAGTCTTATAGTTTTTGAGTAACCGTCCTTCCAACATCCCACACACACACATCCACACACACACACACACACACACACACACACACACACACACACACACACACAGACATCATCGTAAAAATGTTAAAATCGGATTGTAGGGACCTTAAAACGTGCTTATTCAATAAAATCTGGATATGCGATTTTTAGCATGAATCCAATACCTCTCTTAGCGAGAGGTAAAAACAATATTTAGAAGATTTTTTTAACAAACCTCCCCACACACATACACAAACACACACACACACAGACATCATCGTAAAAATATTAAAATCGGATTGTAGGGACCTTAAATCGCACTTAATCATTAAAATCTGGATATGCGATTTTTATTTTGAATCCAATACCTCTCTTAACGAGAAGTAAAAATTACTGTACTTGAGAATACGTCAAAATATACTGCCACACAGGCCGCCAATGCTGCCTTAAAATCCACTCAAACTGTTACGCTGTTTTAGCGAAAGGATCATTATTCAGTAAACCGGAAATGCAAACAGACACGAAGAAACCTATTATTTTCCTTAATTCTTGCTAATATAGATAACATCTGAAACACCCATATCCTAGCCAGGATTGGAACTCAAGACCATCTATAAACAAATCCGCGACACTATCTACCGCGGCAACTTTTTTCTTTCTCTACCTAGGGAGATGTATGTGGGGAATACTTTTTGCGCGGCGTTGGTGTAGAACGAATAGATTTAAATCAATGTTCGTCTAGTGCCTAGCATGTTGGGTAATTTGACCGCCCCGATAGGAATCACCGAATCAAGGTGTTAGGAAAACGGATAGTGTTGAAAGGTCAGAGAAGAACAATTTGATTTCAAACACGTTACAGGACAGGTTAAACCCCAAAATGCAGTAAATCAACAATTACACTACGAAAGGAGGACTGCGTTTTTTACCTCTCGCTAAGAGAGGTATTGGATTCATGCTAAAAATCGCATATCCAGATTTTATTGAATAAACACGTTTTAAGGTCCCTACAATCCGATTTTAACATTTTTACGATGATGTCTGTGTGTGTATGTATGGATGTATGTGTGTGTGTCTGTGTGTTTGTGTGTGTATGTATGTGGGATGTTGGAAGGACAGTTACTCAAAAACTATAAGTCTTTATTTGAGTATAGAGTAAGGCCTTGGTGATCCAGATTTTTAATATTCTTTATTTATTTCAGAACATCGGACGTTTCGAACCAAAGTGGTTCATCTTCAGCATTAATAAAATTTGTATGGAAAAATCCAACGTCGGTTAACATTTTGTCACAACTACTAGAAGTTATAAATATAAAAAAGTAATAAAGCAATATAAAAAGGTCGAAAATGCAATACAATTTGATAAAAACCGCACCCATCTTAAGCTTATGAGTGACTTAATAGCACTGTGCTATTAAGTTAAATATTTAAAATTATAGGTATATTACACATACCCTTCAGAAATACTGTTAATGCCAACAATGAATTGGAATCATCTCGAAAAATTAGAAGAGTAGGACAAAATTTCTTCATAGAATCTAAATGTAAAGAATAGATATAAGCGCGAATACAGCTCGAAGGAAGACGATATTTAAATGTTATGAACACAAGATGAAAGTGAAGATGGTCTCCACTCTGCAACGTAAAATACACAAAAATTGTATCTCATCGAAATAATGTCTAATGAAAGAAAAATGTACTTGGAGAATCTCTTAATTCTTGATCTGGGACTATTATGTAGGTGACAAGTATAGGTTAAAGAACTTAAATTTGTTTTAAACATTATGGGACAATGTACACCAACACTGTAGACTAGAGTAACATTGCACTGCGAAAAAGCTACCAAATTCTTCTCAAGTAAGTTGTAAATATTGACAAAATTACACATACGAATAATTGGAGTGCAATCTATCAATCACTTTATTAAAGGAAATTAATGGGTTATTTAGATACAACATGTATGAAAAAATAAAATATAAAAGAAGAAAGGTAAGAATAGATGCGCAATCCAGATATATACATTTTAGACCGCCCAAAATTAATGTTTTTACTAGAAGAATATGAAGACAAAGTAAACAAGAACGTTGTTCGAATTGAAAATCCCTGTTACCAGCCTAAAATTTATATATGATACTTTGTAATTTATTGTACATAATTCATGGTAAAATATCCTACAGATTTTGTAAATATATGTGAAAATTGTTTTATGTTGAGACATGCTCTTATTGAATAATAAAGAAGTTTATACGTCATAGACTAATATGAATATATTATTTGTATTTCTAAAAATATTCTTTGCTTTATGCATACAGCCAGGTAAAATATACGGCGAGAGATTATGTGCTGGCCACATCAGATTTTTTAAAGGTGTATGGAGAATAGTGTAATATGTATACTACATGTACGTCATAACAGTAATGTTAGTTGCCTACTTTTATGTATTGAGTTTTATTTCTCATTTACCTTATTGTTTTGTGCCTTGAACCAGCTCTGATGTAATTTATATAACATTCACGCAAACAAGTTTATTTTGATACCTACTTAATTTAGGTAAATAAGTTTGTATATTTGGGTAGCATGATGTCGAGGGATAGTCGAATTGATAGAGGTAGAAAGGAGAGTGAGTGCGGGATGTAAGGTAATGGGGTACACTTGCATGAAACGTTAATGTATCAAGGGATGCTCGGATAAATGTATATAATGGAGTGCTAGTGCCTGCTTTGATGTTGGGCATGGACGGGAAAGCATAAAAAGAGAGTGACTGCCGTGGAAATGAGATATGTAAGACGGGATCGCGTGAGGAATAATTTGGTGTATGAAGAATGTATGGTTAGGAACAATGTTATTAAGAGAGATGGTGTGAATCAGTTGAGATGGTTTGGGCATGTGGAGAGAATGGCGAGTGAACGGCTTGTTAAGCCTATATATCTTGGTGAAGTTGAGGGTTTTCGATTGCGTGGCCGACCAGTATGTAAGTGAATGGATGTGGTTGGTAGGGTGCTTAAAGAGAGAAAGTTTCTAAGTAAGAAGAGAAGAAGAGCATGTATAAATGCGATTATGAGTGTGGCCGAGGCGAAAGAATTGTGCTTAGACAGGAATGTGTGGCGAAGGATGATTGTTTCGTAATTATTATTATGATCTGGATGCAGTATTTCTTTACCGAAAATCGGTTACTTTAATATGTTTAAGAGTAAGGATTTGTTGAATGATGTTGATGCTGTTCTTATTGTTTTCGGGTTTATGCGAACCCACTAAGTGGGACACGCGTTATTTTATATATGTATGTATATGTATGAACATTAGAAAAAAAAAGTGAATGTCGACCAAAATAAAAAAATCTTTCGCGACTATAAGGTTGTGAATCGCTAACATAGACAAATAAAAAATTAATTTATCCTAAATATTATTAAAACAAAATATATATTCATTGTGTTCAGCAACAACCACTAGATCCCTTTATAGGCAGTCTGATGCTATAAATATGTATGCAGTTAAACTCTGGATAATTTAAATTAAATGACATTGTATCCAATTTTGACTTTTGAGTTTAAATGAAGTTAACTAATTAAAAATGGATGAACTACAATACGCATGCAATTTTGCTGCAAAATATCAAAACAACATGAAGTGTAACACACACACACACACACACACACACACACACACACACACACACACACACACACACACACACACACACACAGACATTATCGTGAAAATGTTAAAATTGGATTGTAGGGACCTTAAAACGTAGTCATTTACCAAAATCTCGATATGCGATTTTTAAGACGATCCCTATACCTCCCAAGGGTATGCTCAATACATTTCAAATTTCTAAATTTCGTATTTCACTTCTTTTTGTTAGTCGTAGAAAAAGTATGCTGTACAACTTAAATGGAATATCCATCACGCCTTCAGATGATACACTATTGTAACACGAGGGGGTGTTACAGAAGCTCTGATGATGGTGCACTTGCTTCTTTGACCAACGATGACCACGACTTTATTAACTGAAGGACAAACACACATACACTTACACTTAACTTTGATGACCAATGATGATGACTTACATTATGGACACAGACACTTATTTATATTACTAACTTCTTCCTTCTTTATTTACACATATTTACAGTAGCATTAAGCAACTATTAAACTTATTATTATTGATTACTAAACTAAACATAACTAAAGTAAATATACTAAATAGTTACATTGTAACTCAGCAGGCGGGCGTTTAGCCCGCGCCAGAAACAAACACAGACTACATGTCTCATCGACATGAGTATCTAAGACCGACTACTTAAAACAAAGCGTTAACTTCGTGAGAGGATTATATCTGAGGGGTTGAAGAGCCCTGCACGTAGGCTTGCAATAACTTCTAGACTTAATTATCAACAAATAACTGTCCATTGTCTCTGAGAGCTAGACTAAACAGTCAGTTAATAAAAAATGATAACTATTTTAAACAGAATTTTGACTAACAAAGATAACAAGTTAAAATATTATACCTGAAACTATAATTTAGAAAAGATTATAAAAAGTTATTTATTTCATAGCCACTCTTGTTGTACAACCTACTATATTTTACACCAGAGTGGAGTTTGCGGTGTCAGAACCACTATACTTTATCTATTCAAAATTCGAAAATATTTTGCCTGTGCTGCCCATCAGCTGTCAAAATCAAATGTCAAATCACATTCACAGCAACCTATTAAAATTTGAATCTGTGCCAGAAATTATATGGGCGTAGTTCGTAAAATAAACTCCATGAGAATAGTTACATTGCATTTTATACAACGCTATTACAAGTCAGACTTTACGTACTGCGATCAATATATTTAAAGCAACCACTTTACGCACAGGAGTAGAAAATATTTATTATTGTAACATATGTACGAAATATATGTTTAGTACACAATAGCACTAAACATATTTCGCTCACAATGTGCACACAATATTTTTTCTACAACTAAATTTTATTAAGTTATGTACATTAATATATTGAAAGCATTTACAAAATTTAAAATGTTAAGTTTTTGCTCGTTTTATGGCTCTCCGATTCAAACGCACAAGGTGTACGAGGGCTGTCTTTTAAGGTTTGCATACAGGGACATCGTAGGCGGTGCTAATCAACTTCCGGTTGACCAATTATAACCAAAATCTAATCAAGTCTGCATATGGATGTAAGGAAGAGGAGTACGTAAAAATTGTAATTTTTGGACTTCTAGTATTGAAGATATCGCAGCCGAAATTATAGTCACACACACGCGCACACACCCACACACCCGCATACAAACACCATCGCAGGGACCCTAAAACGTGCTTATTAATTATTTTGACCAAAGACAATACCTTCATTACCTAAAGGTGACGGAAGGTAACAAACCAAGACACTTATGACTGCAATAAAAAATTACTCAGGATTGCAGTTATAAAAATATATATTTTTACCTTCCGTCACCTTTAGGTAAGGAAGGTATTGTCTTTGGTCAAAAAATTCAGTGATGAGTTTTTATTGAATAAGCATGTTTTACGGTCCCTATAATACGGTTTTACCATTTTTACGATGATGTCTGAATGTATGTATGTGTGTGGGTGTGTGTGTCTGTGTGTCTGGGTGTGTGTGACGAAAGTTTCGGATCGCATAACTTCAATTCCAAAAATTATAATTTTTTCGTATTCCTCAAGTTTACATCCAGAAGAACAACTGATTAGATTTTGGTTATAATTGGTGAACCGGAGGAAGCCTCATTTGAAGATTTAACAGTTAAATTTGATTTATTGACATTTAACGTTATTATAACTTAAAGAATATATTATTCTCTATACGATTTGATTGCATTTTATAATTCATATTCAGATATAGATTTAAAGAATTTTAAAGAAATTAAATTTTATAATTCAGCCAGCTATGCTAAACATGGAAACTACTAATATATTCATATAATTCAAATTGACAGATGTCAGTATCAATAAAAAGTAAATTAATGTGACAGAGATGAGACGGAAAGATACGGTAAGAAAATAACTCGTGTTACAAGTTTCTAAAATGATACAAGAAAGACAATTACATTGGTTTGAACATGTTATGAGGAGAAATTAATAGCTTAGTAATAGGAGGTTGAGGAAACAGAGGAAGACAAAAGATAAGATGGAAGGACTGTATTGCGGAAGACTTGAGAGAAAAGGAACTGAATGAGAACGACACGCAAAAATAGCGATCCCTAACGAATGGGAAAAGCTAAAGAAGAAGAAGATGTCAGTGTTAAGTGCAATTTGAATAGTTTGTTTATGAAATAATTTTACTGGAAATTTAAAATCTTTTGCATGAAAATTTATGTATGGAATTTATACATTATACACAAGATTGACGGAAGGTATTGAGGGCAAACTAGCAGCGGCCTGTATTGCGTCTGCGAAATGTTTAGTTCGCGTCCGGTTCCCATTTTAATTATCCCCTTTAAAAATTGATAATTAGACGTCGGTCGGTTTCAAACCCAAACCTTTAGAACCACAATAAATTACAACATTCAAAGCAAAAAAACAAAGAATGGCAAAGATAAATGTGGATCTTAAATTATAACTGACGCAATTTTAATCTTCTGAATAATTTTGAAATTATTCTTTTTGTTATTATCTCTATTGTGATATTCGTATCACGTAATTAGGTTTTTTAGTGTGCCTATTGATGAAGCGTTTGAGTGGATAGGAACAGATTAGTGGGCAGCAAAACCTTGTAGCGTCCTCGGGTGCTTGTGTAGGGTTGTGTCTGCCTAAACAGAGCGGAAAATCGCGAGCGCTTTTAACCAAATCAATTACAATTGCCTCGAAGCAAAAACAAAGCGCACGCCTTGTTATATCGCTAGGACCACAACAATCATCTATGCTAAATAACCTTGTAGTACACACCACATTTTGGAGTAAACATGGCGCAGTAACTTATCCATTACTGCGTAAATTTGATTTATAATGTTATATAGATATATTCTTAACGGTCTGGAAGTGGCAGTCATAATAACAACGTGTTAGGTTGCACTAAATACACATTTTTTGTTGTTTTCAATATTTTTACCTCCCGCTACTCTTGGTAATGGATCGTGCTAAAAATCGCATAACGAAATTTTGGTTAATGACCACGTTTTAAGCTCCCTAGAATCCATTTATAACATTTTCACGATGATATCTGTGACATACACATGTATGTATGTGTGTGTGTATGAGTGTGTGTGTGTGTGTGTGTGTGTGTGTGTGTGTGTGTGTGTGGATCCTCTTTACGCTCTAACTCAAATACTGTCATTTAGAAAATTTTGAAACCTTGCATTTCTACCTTATTCTAAAATGAAAAGAAGCCATTATTTTTTGAAACTTTTTGGTCTTGCTAGTATTAAACAAGACTAAATTCTCTATCTTATACATATAAATATTTTATAAATAAAGAAATACAAGGTATATAATAAACTGTTGTAATAAATCTCAGCCCAAATAATGTCATGGAAACCAATTGAAAAATGAAAATGTTTGTAACATACATACATTATACCTATTATTTCTTATTATAAATTATAGGTATATTACATATACTCTTCAAAAATACTGTCAATCCCGACAATGAATTGAAAACATTTTGAAAAATTAATAGAGTAGGACAAAATTTCTATATAGAATGAATTTAAAATTAAAAAATCTGTTGTGGCCAGCACAATACCTCTCGCCACTTCCTTTTTTTGGTTACATAAGTATAGGGCGCGAACGGTAATGTTACATTTTTGGGCTTGACAAGCAAATGTGTGGGCCCGTTTCAGAATGATAATTAGTAATTATGTACATAGATGTCAAATGTTAGAATTTTTCATTAAAAATTTCAAGATTTTCTAAATTTACGTAGTTAATTTATCACCAGGAGTTTAAAGTTTACTTGTATGCCTTAGATATTTAACATTTAATTCTGCTCCACATGGAATTGGAAAATCACTAAATTTAGAATGAGAAATTATGATATTTGACATCTATATACATAATTACTAGCTATCATTCTGACATGGGCCCCCATATCTGCTTGTCAAGGCCAACAAAATCATATGACTGCTCGCTCCCTATTGTATTTAACATTTCTTGTATACCTACACTCTACACCAAAAATTCTACTTACGCATATATCTATTCCATATATATTTAGATTGTTTAATTTTAAATTCATTTTTGATGAAGAAATTTTGTCCTCTTCTAATTTTTCGAAATGTTTCCAATTCTATTAATACATTAAGAAATAATATAATGTATGTACTTCCCAGAAAAAGTCTTCAGTAATGTCTTCGGATTTCTGACACTGACATTATCTGTCAGTTACAAACAAATTAAATTTTCAACTATTTTCCATGGCCATTCTTTCGGCTGTAAAATTTATTATAACAGATTATTTTACATACTATATTTCTTCTATCTCTAAATCTATAGAATATATTGTAAAAAATTTAAATGTATCAGAAAGAGAATTTATTTTTCTTTAATATTATCAAGAAAAAATTTCAAAAAATATTATTTAAAAGATTTTTTTTCAAGAATCTTCTACTTCCGGTTGTCCAATTGTTACCAAAACCTTTTCAGATCTTCCCATGAATGTCCGATTGGGAAATACGTAGTTAAAAAAATTTAAAGTCTTATAGTTTTTGAGTAACCGTCCTTCCAACATCCCACACACACACATCCACACACACACACACACACACACACACACACACACACACACACACACACACACACACACACACACACACACACAGACATCATCGTAAAAATGATAAAATCGGATTGTAGGGACCTTAAAACGTGCTTATTCAATAAAATCTGGATATGCGATTTTTAGCATGAATGCAATACCTCTCTTAGCGAGAGGTAAAAATGTAAATATAAAGAATAGATGAAAGTAGAATTTTTGGTGTAGAGTGTAGATATACAAGAAATGTTAAATACAAACGGCGCGAGCAGTCATGTGACTTTGTTGGCCTTGACAAGTAGATATGGGCGCCCGTGTCAGAATGATGGCTAGTAATTATTTACATAGATGTCAAATATCATAATTTTTCATTCAAATTTAGTGATTTACCAATTCCATGTTGTTTATTTTCCTCAACAAGTAAATTCCACACTCCTCTTTAAGCATCCTATACGAACCACATCCTTCCACTTGCACACTGGTCGGCCACGCAAGTTGATAAATAAGGAATACTTACGTTACTACACTCAATATAGATTTTGTCGTATATTCGAATTTATCAACCGTTTTTTACCTTCCGTCACTTTTAGGTACGGAAGGTATTGTCTTTGGTCAAAATATTCAATACTGAGTTTTTAGTGAATAAGTACTTTAGGGTACCTACAATCCGATTTTATCATTTTTACGATGATGTCCTTATGTATGTAATATGTGTGGCTGTGTGTCTGCGTGTGTGTGACGAAAGTTTCGGATCACATAACTTCAACACCACGATTCCAAAAGTTATATTTTTTTCATATTTCTCAAGTTTACATCTAGAAGAACAACTGATTAGATTTTGGTTATAATTGGTGAACCGGAAGTAGCCTCATTTGAAGATTTAACAGTTAAATTTGATTTAATGACATTTAACGTTATTATAACTTAAAGAATATATTATTCTCTATACGATTTGATTTCATTTTATACTTCATATTCAATAGATATAGAGTTAAAGAATTTTAAAGAAATTAAATTTTATAAATCAGCCAGCTATGCTAAACATGGAAACTGCTAATATATTTATATAATTGAAATTGACAGATGTCAGTATCAATAAAATTAATGTGGCAGAGATGAGAATGTTGAAGTAGATGTTGGGGAAGACACGGAAAGATAGGTAAGGAAATAACTCTCGTGTTATAAGTTTCTAGAAAGATACAAGAGGGATGATTACATTGGTTTGAAAATGTCATGAGGAGAAATAAAGAAGAAAATAATAAAAAATAGCGACCCCTAACGAATGGGGAATTTATACATAAATACACAGGATTGACGGAAAGTATTGTGCTGGCCACAACATATTTTTTAATTTAAAACGGACATTAAAACGCATTTATGACGAACTATTATGATTAGAGGCTCGTATATTAAGGATCTAAACGCCTCAAACAAAGTGAAATTTGAAAACATATTCTCCCTTTAATAAATTTCAAAATGCTTTTACTATTACTAATAATTCCAAAAAAATATTATTCATATTAATCGTAAATGGGCATTAAATTTGACCGCAATATGATGTCTAGAAA
Organism: Harpalus rufipes; assembly: GCA_951394225.1. NCBI lineage: Eukaryota > Metazoa > Arthropoda > Insecta > Coleoptera > Carabidae > Harpalus > Harpalus rufipes. The sequence goes on from OX596274.1 coordinate 86,670,942, forward strand.
GGGTTAAAATGATCACTAAACGCAGTGAACATATTAAATTAAATAATTCCATAATAATTTACCAAATATCTAAATAAAACTGACCTAATTTGTACAATCTCCTTTACGTTCTATACACCTTTATGATGATATTTTGTCAAAACATATTACAAGTATCTCATTTCCCTAGTATAACTCAATTTCAAACTCTTGAGGGTATATATCATAATTCCATCTTTGAAGTCAACAAGAATATGTAAACTTACCCGCTTTCAGCTGCTTGCTACTTCCGAAGTCTTCAGAACACGCCACACATGTCCAAGGGTCCATATGTTACACACTGAAAGATAAAAAACAACACTGAAATACTAAAAACACTTTATAAACATCACTGTAACACCACTACACTACGAATGAACAGTTTGCGGAGAATAAACAATATATACGGAGGTACGAACAAGTCTGTACGTTATTTTTACACTGTCCGGTACAGGTATATGATATTTGTTTTAGTCAAAAAACAAATAATTTGTGTTTGTATAGTATGTATAAATTAGCAAAAGTATAACAAATGCGGACTACTTTTATTGAAAATTACTTTTATGGACGCCGGCAGCATGGTGGCAATATTGATAAATTACGACCGATTTACATTGTAACTTTTTCGACTTTTTCAAAGATATAAATTAACGACCTCAGTTACATACTTAAAAATCTAATGCGACCAACACAATACCTCCCGCCATTTAATTTTTATTAATTTAAATACATATACCTATGGGGTCTCGTGGCCGCGTGCCTGAGTGTCTGGTCGCGAATCTGGGGAACCGGATTAAATCTCTACCAACACCAAATATTTCGAATTTTAAATGTATATATATATATAGGGTGTTCATTTTTAAGTGGCTACCATTGCGATCTCGAAAACTAGAAGAGATACGAAGTTGGTTAAATTAGCAAAGAATCTCTATTTCACATTTCAAAGATATACTGAAAAAAGAAATTCAACCAGTGGTTCTTAAAATAGAAACATATATTTTTTATTTGTGAATTCAATAGAGCTCTTTATTCTGTATCCAACGATATAAAATTTTCATAACCTTACATAACAAAATTTTTGAAAAAAAAATTAATAAAGTTTTGAATTACTTCCCCTTAAATATGATATTAATTAGAGTGCCATGAATGAAAAAAATGAATATTTTGTTTATTGCTACTTAAAAGATCAAGTTTACCGCACTGTGCATCCCGACGTACAGCATTTAAAAGATTGTATTGAAGAAACATTAAGAGGTATTGACAGAAGAAAATTAAAAAAAGTTAGGAAAAATTTAAAATGGAGTTATGTATTAATAAAAATGGAGATAATTTTGAGCAGTTTTTATAAACACTAAATCATTTAATTGAAAATAAAGTTCTTTTTTAAAAAGTTTCACTTTTTTCATTCATGGCAATCTAATTAATATCATATTTAGGAAAAAATAATAAATTAATAAAGAGCTCTATTGAATGAGAAAATAAAAAATATATGTTTCTATTTAAAATAAAAAAGTTGGTATCCATATTTTGAGAACCACTGGTTGAATTTCTTTTTTTCAGTTTATCATTGAAATACCTATGTGAAATAGAGATTCTTTGCTAATTTAACCAACTTCGTATCTCTTCTAGTTTTCGAGAACGCAATGGTAGCCACTTAAAAATGTATATATATATATATATATATATATATATATATATATATATATATATATATATATATATATATATATATATATTATAAATACATACATTTCCATTTCTATTTACAATTTCCTTTTTAGCACGTTACTATTATTAATTTGAGATGATTATTGTTTTAACAGTGACATTTATCTCTCAGTTACATACATTTGAAATATGAACTGTGTAACTAAGAAATTGTGTTTATTTATAAAATTGATTATTTTATTAATTTATCTATAAAATATATAGAAAAATTATTAATGCATGCCAGTACAAAATTCAATAATCTTTAATTTTTATAATAACATAATTTCGAAAAAAAGATATTTAAAGGTATTTTTGGAAAACTATTTTGAGCTTCTAGTAAAGTGCGATTTCCAGTTATCCGATTTACACCAAAATCTAATGGCTTCTTTCCATATTAGATTAAGGTCCAAATACAAGGTTCCAAAATTCTGCGATTGATAGTATTTGAGCTAGAGTGACCAGAAGATCCACACTCACACACATACACACACACACACTCACACACACATACACACGCACAGACATCATTGTGAAAATGTTAAAATCGGATTTATCAAAATCTCGATATGCGATTTTTAGCATGATTCCTATTCCTCCCTTACCAAGGGTAGCGGGAGGTAAAAAAGCAGCTACAAGCTACTCAACAACAGGCAGATGCTGAAAAGATTAGAGGATTCATTTCGTCGTCGCCTTCATTGACAATGACGATGGCCATTTTGAACATTTATTGTGATTTCATTTATGCCACACTTTTAATCATATTTATGCGTTTTCTTGTTCCGTCAATTGTAGAGTTGTTCTTGATTGACTACATCCTATAAATGTCCTACCATTTTTGGATTGTCCAACAGTTCAACCTGTTGTAACATAAAAATTTGACGCATGTTTTTTATGTTACCTTAGTCGAGGTATTGTATTCTATCTTTTATTTTCTCCGATTTGTGTATAGTCAATTTATTCAACAGTTTCTAATTATTGTATTCAGTCGCAACGCCACAACGTTACAACCACAACAGATACAGCTGTTTGTAGACGCACGCGCAGAATTTTGGCATTATGTAACCATAGGCGGGTAATGAAATTTTTGACAAAACTTTGAAGAATTTTAACTCAATATCTAGAAGGTTTATAAGAAATAGTTATTAATAAATATTTTTGCACTCGATGAATTCTATCCATGGTTAAATTTAATGTACTTATTTCTGTTACACCCTGTGTTAACAAAATTCTGATTGACGAATGTCAGTGTCAATGAAAGAATAATTTTTTTTTTGTTATTCTACAGACGGTGTGAACGCCCTGATATACATTTTAATTCCATTTTCAGGCTTCAAAAATGCAAATGTTCCCTCTCACAATGACTATTCTCAATAAATCGTTTGCGTTTTCTTAAATGTAAATTTTATGCAGGAGAAAACTGAATATTTTGTGAAACAGAAATGAATAATTATACCCGATTTAATTGTCATATTGGAAATTCTTTTATTTAAATGAAGTATGTACTCATTATTAAATTACATTTGTGCGGTTGAGAGCGCTTTAATTATTGATTAATTGGGTGACTGTATAAAATAATTAGCCAATTAAAATACTGCTATTATCAACAAATTGTAATAATTATTTTTCCCAATGATCCATATTTACATCGGCACAGAAGCATTAACTGTATTATATTATTACAATGTAAATAAGATAAATAAATAAAAATACAAGAGTCGCGAAATAGGAAACACAATACAGGGTGATATATTTTAGTGGACTCAACAAATATCTCGCTTATTTATTAAGTTAGTAATTTCTTTCATATAACATGATCTATACAGCAAACATGATGACGGATGTACATTCATGATACCATTTCCGGTTTATTAGTAATTAATATCAACTTTGAAATTTCAAATGGAACCTATATTTTTTTTACAAATTTGAAAAATACATCTAATTTGCTTTACAATCATGTAAAATAATCCATATGTTACATTATTAAAAAGTAAAATGGCGGGCACTTTTTTATACACCTAGTCAAAAAGAGAATAGTAAGCCATGACTGTGGCTTGAAATAAAACAATGACCTAAAACAATTGTAACTATTATTATTAAACGAAATAATATTTTTACCGGGTTCTTTATCCAATATATTCTGCATTTCTCCTCATCATCTTTCTTGTATCTTTCTAGAAACTTGTAACACTAGAGTTATTTCCTTACCTTTCCGTGTCATAGCTGGCTGATTTATAAAATTTAATTTCTTTATAATTCTTTAACTCTATATCTATTGAATATGAAGTATAAAATGCAATCAAATCGTATAGAGAATAATATATTCTTTAAGTTATAATAATGTTAAGTGTCAATAAATCAAATTTAACTGTTAAATCTTCAAATGAGGCTACTTCCAATTCACCAATTATAACCAAAATCTAATCAGTTGTTCTTCTGGATGTAAACTTGAAGAATACGAAAAAAATATAATTTTTTGAATCGTGGTATTGAAGTTATGCGATTCGAAACTTACGTCACACACACACACAGATACATACATCGTAAAAATGGTAAAATCGTATTATAGGGACCCTAAAACATGCTTATTCACTAAAAACTCATCATTGAATTTTTGACCAAAGACAATACCTTCCTTACCTAAAGGTGACGGAAGGTAAAAATCAACTTTCATTCTTCAAATGAACAATATTATTTACCAATGAAATGTCGTCAGTTGGTTACACGTTACACGCTAACCTCTTCACATTTTTGGTAAACGACCTTCCAGAATTGTTGTTTGTGGAACGGCTAAAGTTTTGCATTTATTTCTCCATTTGTCCAGACCCAGAGAAACGGAGCTAGACGTAAAACTATATAATTTTAAGAGTAAGTGAGAGTTTTTGCGTGATGTTTAGCTTGGATGTAATTTCCGCAAAAATGTGACATTTCTGAAAATATTTCGTGAGTAAATCTCACCCCTAACTATATGGTACAACGCCCTTGAGACAGTGACGTTCGTAATGGCAGCGTAAAAATAGCATCACACACACAAACTTTTTGCTAATTTTAAAACAGATTATAAATACAGAAACGTACAATTTTTATACTCGCACAGGTGATTCCTGATTCTCAGTCAAATAGATTTTTACCTTGCGTCACCTTTAGGTAAGGTAGGTATTGTCTTTGGTCAAAAAATTCAATGATGAGTTTTTACTGAATAAGCATGTTTTAGGGTCCCTATAATACGATTTTACTATTTTTACGATGATGTCTGTATGTATGTGTGCCTGTGTGTGTGTGACAAAAGTTCCGGATCCCACAATTTCAATACCACGATTCCAAAAATTATAATTTTTTCGTATTCCTCAAGTTTACATCCAGAAGAACAAATGATTAGATTTTGGTTATAATTGGTGAACCGGAAGTAGCCTCATTTGAAGATTTAACAGTTAAATTTATTGGCATTTAACGTTATTATAACTTAAAGAATATATTATTCTCTATACGATTTGATTACACTTTATACTTCATATTCAATAGATACAGAGTTAAAGAATTTTAAAGAAATTAAATTTTATAATTCAGCCAGCTATGCTAAACATGGAAACTATTAATATATTCATATAATTCAAATTGACAGATGTCAGTATCAATAAAAAGTAAATTAATGTGGCAGAGATGAAGATGTTAAAGTAGATGTTGGGGAAAACACGGAAAGATACGGTAAGAAAAAAACTCTAGTATTACAAGTTTCTAGAAAGATACAAGAAATATAATTACATTGGTTTGAACATGTCATGAGAAGAAATGAAGAATTATATTGGAACAAGAATGAATAGTTTAGTAATAGGATGTTGAAGAAACAGAGGAAGACCAAAGATAAGATGGAAGGACTGTATTGCGGAAGACTTGAGAGAAAAGGAACTGAATGATAACGACACGCAAAAATAGCGACCCCTAACGAATGGGAAAAGTTAAAGAAGAAGTGTATGAGGGGAGGTTGGAAGGACGATTTCTCAAATATATAATACTTAATATCTGTTTAACTACGTATTTTTCAGTCGTACATTACTGGGAAGAGCTGGAAAGGTTTTGGTAACAATTGGACAACCGAAAGTAGAAGATTCTTAAAATTATTATTATTTTTTTAAAAAAATTGTTCTTGGTTTTATTAAATTAGAGTAAATTCTCTATTTGATACATATATCTTTTATAGAATTAGAGATAAAGAAATATAAGATATGTAATAATTTGTTGTAATAAATCTCACAGCCCAAATAATTCATGGAACTGACAGATAAATGTCAGTGTCAAAAAGTTAGAGACATTACTGAAGATCTTTTTTCTGGGAAGTACATACATTATATTACTTCTTATTGAATTAATAGGTAAATATTTAAAATTATAGGTATATTACATATACCCTTCAAACATGCTGTCAATCCCGACAAATATAAAGAATAGATGTAATTAGAAATTGTGTAGGTATACAAGAAATGTTAAATAAAATAGAGCGCAAGTAATCATGTGGCTTTGTTGGTCTTGACAAGCAGATATGAGGGCCCGTTTCAGAATGATAGCTAGTAATTATGTACATAAATGTCAAATATCATAATTTATCATTCTAAATTTAGTGATTTTCCAATTTCATGTTGTTTATTTTCTTCAACAAGTAAATTCCTCACTCCTGGTGAAAAATTAACTACAGTAAAATTATTTAAAGATGTCCGATCAAGGTTATTTGTACCATGAACGAATTAACAAATTGGCATACATTTATCTCTCTCCTTTGCAGTCTATAAGCGTGTGCGATAAGGATGGATATAACACGTTTGTCTTTCAAAAATTTATATTGTTTCGACTAAGTTAGGACATTCCACTTTAAAACGATGCTTGTTGTTGATAATACTTTCGCTATAACGTAAGCTTATATATTAATTCAGATACATTACCTTCATTCATAGCCGTACGAATAACGTTATTTTCTGTCAGTATTACTGACATTGACATTGTGTCAATATCTTATTTTTCACATATTTGGTTTTATATTTGCTAATAAACTTACCAGTTGATTTATTTTTGAAATTTGAATGCTTTTATTGTAACATATATTTTTATAATAATAAAATAACAGTAGTATCTTATGTACCCTCATAAAAACTAGGCAAACGTCACTACTGAATTTGTCAGAATGGGCGGAGCAAAAATCTGAATTCATACAATTCGTAGATTACCTTGATCGGACATCTTTCAAAATTTTTACTGTACGTGAATTTAGAAAATCTTGAAATTTTTAATGAAAAATTCTAACATTTGACATCTATGTACATAATTACTAATTGTCATCCTGACACGGGCCCCCTATCTGCTTGTCAAGGCTAGCAATGTCACATGACTGCTCCCGACTTTATACTTATGTAACCAAAAACGGAAGTGGCGAGAAGTATTGTGCTGGCCACAACATATTTCCTTGGACTTAGAAAGACGAAGAAATGATTAAGATATTCGCAAAGTACTTGTTACCCGTCACATCAGATTTTTGGTCAAACCTCAATCATTTATCAATACATCAATCATTATACCATCATCAAAATCTTGTCATATTTAAAATCTTTTCTGTCGTGTTTTCTGTTGCGGAATCGCATGTTTGGGTGGCATTCCTTTGTCGTGCAAAGAACAGGGCAATCGGAATCTGGTGAGGGTGGCTGGCGGGGGTGAGTGCAGTGCGGGGGCGGTTCACTATCGATCGGGGGCAGCCCTGACTGCTCCGCGTTCGAATTCTATTCCACGCAACACGGCACTGACCCATGGGGAGCAACGTAAATACAAGATGCGAATGAAGAATTTAATTCTAGGGTAATCAGCATTGATACGTAGCTGATAGCTAAAGATAATATTATTATTAATATATCATTCTGGTGTATTATCTATTGATAGGGTATTGATTTGCTTAAAGCAAATTTTAGTAATGATAATTATGTTTGTGGAAAAAGTGTCAGATTTCACACGAACGTTATTTGCTAATAAAGAAAAGGGATAAATTCTGTGGTCCTATGACAAAAAAATCTGATGTGGCCAGCACATAACCTCTCGCCATATATTTTACCTGGCTGTATGCATAAATCAAAGAATATTTTTATAAATACAAATAATATATTCATATCAATCTATGACGTATAAACTTCTTTATTATTAAATAATAGCATGTCTCAACATAAAGATATTTTACCATAAATTATGTTACAATAAATTACAAAGTAGAGTTTACCATATATAAATATTAGGCTGGTAACAGCAATTTTCAATTCGAACAACCTTGTTTACTTTCTCTTCATATTCTTCTAGTAAAAACATTAATTTTGGGCGGTCTAAAATGTATATATCTGGATTGTGCATCTATTCTTACATATCTTCTTTTACATTTTATTTTTTCATACATGTTATATCTAAATAACACTAATTCCCTTTAATAAAGTGACGGATAGATTGCACTCCGATTATTCTTATATCGATGTGTAATTTTGTCAATATTTACAACTTACTTGAGAAGAATTTGATAGCTTTTTCGCAATTCAAAGTTACCTAGTCTACAGTACTGGTGTACATTGTCCCATAATGTTTGAAACAAATTTAAGTCCTTCAACCTAGACTTGTCATCTCCATAATAGTCACAGATCAAGAATTAAGGGATTCTCCGAAGTACATTTTTCTTTCATTACTCATTATTTCTGACACTGACATTTATCTGTCAGTTACAAATAATTTAAATTTTCAACTATTTTTCATGGCATCCTTTCGATGGTAAAATTAATTACAACAGATTATTTTATATATTATATTCCTTTTATCTCTAAATCTATAAAATATATATAAAAATATATAAATGTATCAGAAAGAGAATTTATTTTTCTTTAATATTATCAAGAAAAATTTTCAAAAAATAATATTTAGAAAATTATTTTTCAAGAATCTTCTACTTCCGGTTGTCCAATTATTATCAAAACCTTTTCAGATCTTCCCATGAATGTCCGATTGGGAAATACGTTGTTAAACAAATTTTAAGTCTTATAGTTTTTGAGTAACCGTCCTTCCAACATCCCACACACACACATCCACACACACACACACACACACACACACACACACAGACATCATCGTAAAAATGTTAAAATCGGATTGTAGGGACCTTAAAACGTGCTTATTCAATAAAATCTGGATATGCGATTTTTAGCATGAATCCAATACCTCTCTTAGCGAGAGGTAAAAAGATATGTTACATTTGGTGAACGTAGAAGCGAAATTCGGGATATATCTGATGAACAAAATAAATTTATTACCTTTTATCAGTTCTTGCTTGTACCAACTTTTAAAATTTACTGAAGAAATTTCGAAATCTGATTGAAGCAAAAAGTAAAAGAAATTTTTAAATTTAATATTAAAGACTATTTTCAATAGTTTATTTCTGTAACAGTCAATCACCGTAAACGGTTTAAATATAAATAACGAATAAGGATTTGTGAATTGAAGTCCATGGATTTTTTATAAATCCTTTTCTCCGTTATTTCTATTTAAATTAAAATAAATATTGAAAAATATTAGCTCATATTGTAATCTTAAGGCAACAATTGCATATTTTTTACAAACAGTAACCATAGTTTATATTTTCACCGGTTTCTGTATATAATCCGTTGTTTATATATACATATATATATATATATATATATATATATATATATATATATATATATATATATATATATATAAATCTGTTTTGGGCAGCACAATACCTCTCGACATTTTATGTTACATAATGCACGAGCAGTCATCTGACCTTGTTGGCCTATAAGTAACGAATTTAACATTTCTTGTACACATAAATAATTGAATTTTGTCCTACTCTTCTAATATGTTCAAAATTCTTATAAAATTCATTGACGGTATTGGCAGTATTTCTTAAAAATATATGTAATAATAATAAACCTATAATTTTAAAAACATATTTAATTCATAATATAATAAGATATATTTAATGTACTCGTACACAGCAATTTTTTTCAATAATGTTAGTAAAACTGCTAATTTTTGACTCTGACATTTTGCATTTATCTGTCAATTACAAACATTTAAATATCTCAACTGGTTTCCATGGAGTTGTTTGGGCAATGAGATTACAATAGATTATTCTATACTATATCTCTAAACTTATACTATATATAATAAAAAAATTAAATGTGTCAGATTGAGAATTTAATTATCTTTATTATTTGTAGTATAATATAAATTTTGGAAAAATAATATTTAAAATTTATTTTTTAAATTACCACTTCCGGTTGTCCAATTGTTACCAGAACTTATTCAGCTCTTCCCATTACTGGTAGATTGATGAATGCGTATTTACACAGGTCTTTAGTCTCATAGAATTTAAGAAACCGGTTCTCCAACATCCACACACACATCCACACACACACACATACACACACACAGACATCATCGCAAAAATGTTATAATCGGATTCTAGGGTGCTTATATATTAAAATTTGGATATGCGATTTTTAGCAAGAATCCAATACCTCTCTCAGCGAGAGGTAAAATGTAAAAACAGACATGTAACTTAAGTAACATTTGTATCTGTAGGGTAATATTTTTTTTCTACACCTACTCTGAAAATACATTTTTCTGGTTTGTTGTTCTTACTGAAAGCGACTCTGCAGAATTAGTGCTGCAAAATTTTACAGCTCGCTTCGGTAACTTAGCAATGAATTTTACTTATGAATGTTGTTGTTGGCATAGATACGTGTTGCAAATGCATATTATTTTGTTTAAAAAAATTCTCTTGGTTTGGTCTTCATTTAGCCCTGGTTCATACAAAATATGAACATATAGTTGCATAATAGATTAAAAAATCAAAATATCTTTGAAAGGCACGCGTGACCCTTAAAGGACACAGCATTTCGAAATGTACACTGTATGTTGTAGCGCGAAACTTGAACAAGCTATATCTCAGAAAATGAAGGACGTAGCAAATTTTGATTTTGTCTATTTTTGATTTATGAAAAGTATTTTTTTAACTATGACTAAAATATATCTCCAAATTGAGTTTTGATGGACCAATTTCAGATATTACCGAAAGCACTTAGCCAGAGTTCGAAATGGCCATTCCGAAGGCCATTCATTTCGCCAAATGTTTAGACTTTAGAAATGTGTTAAGATTCAGGTTGTTGATTTATACTCTCTTGAAGGATACATCATCCATCATCAGCGTTTATGACTATGAAGATTTCGAATATCGCAGGTTCTTGTCTCATAACAAACGTGTATTAGTCTGTACAACGACTTTAGTTTTTAATAATATTAATAATTTATTTACGCTCAACAGTTACACACCATTAACAGGACAACGTAATGAAACACTACAACATGTACATGTTACAAAGAAAATCAAATTATCTAGTATCTACGTAATATCACATCTTACAGAAAACAAATAATTAAGAATATTAAATTCATTGTGAGTTATACAAAAGTTCTTTTAGTCTAGAGTATGTAAAAACTAACGATACCTAACGAATGGGAAAAGCTAAAGAAGAAGATGAAATTGCAATTTGCATAGTTTGTTTTTGAAATAATTTTACTGGAAATTTAGAATCTTTTGCAAGAAAAATTATGTATGGAATTTATACATAATACACAGGATTGACGGAAGGTATTGTGCTGGCCACTTCAGATTTTTTATGTTATCTGTGGTGGTCGTAGTTGCTAACAGTTCCGAATACTCATCATGAACCAATCTGATACGACCGCATTTAAATTAAGCTATAAGTAAGTAACGACATCTACATGTTGAGATTTAAAACTTTTCAGACTACCCTCGTAGATCATAAATCTTGCTTTAATTTGAATAATTCTCAACATATTGCCGCTATATTCTGATCTCAGCAACAGCAATACAGATACAAATCGTCTTATATTCTAGAATTTTCTTACATTCAATCCTTCAGTAAGAATCCCGATTGAGAGATTCATTTAGTATAACATGAATTTGAAGAAACATTTTCAGGGGAGTACTGTATTAGCTAAGACTGATTGAAGGAAAATTTAATAAAAATAAATAGTAATTCCGTCATAAAAATCCTTGCAAGATTGCGGGCAGGATTGTCGCGTGACTTAGCAGGACACGTTTTGCTGCTGCAGTCTTTGCAATTCACGTGTCAAGGTTATGTATAGTGATGGCGAAGTCGCCTGCCGCAACAAACAAAAATATGCATAATAATTCTTACTGACGTATGCTACATATTTCATATTCATCTCGTAACAAAAAAATCTGTTGTGGCCAGCACAATACCTTCCGTCAATACTGTGTATAATGTATAAATTCCATACATAATTTGTCTTGTAAAAGATTCTAAATTTCCAGTAAAATTATTTCATAAACAAACTATACAAATTGCACTTGACACTGACATCTTCTTCTTTAGCTTTCCCCATTCGTTAGGGGTCGCTATTTGTTATTTTCTTCTTCCACTCATTTCTGTTTTACGTGTCGTTCTCATTCAGTTCCTTTTCTCTCAAGTCTTCCGCAATACAGTCCTTCCATCTTATCTTTTGTCTTCCTCTGTTTCTTCAACTAAGCTATTCATTCTTCATCCAATATATATTCCTCATTTCTCCTCATGACATTTTCAAACCAATGTAATCATCTCGCTTGTATCTTTCTAGAAACTTGTAACAATAGAGTTATTTCCTTACCGTATCTTTCCCTGTCTTCCCCAACATCTACTTCAACATCCTCATCTCTGTCACATTAATTTACTTTTTATTTATACTGACATCTGACAATTTGAATTATATGAATATATTAGTAGTCTATCCTGCCTATTATGTACAAATTCCATATATAAATTTGAGACTGTGAGAAATAATATAAATTTTAATCTTGTTCAATGAAAAGTTTGATTTTCACAATATCCTATTAGTTTTGACTTTCCCTTTTATAATTATAGAAGATTATGCCTATATGTTGTGTATAAATATAGTGCAGATGTTTATCGAACGCATACCTATAAATATGCATTGATCTGAAACATGCCTGAAGGTCATTCTTCGCAAATTTGTTCAGTCTGCTCCAAACATGCCACAAACAAATTTAACAAAAACAATTATTTTCCCATTATCGACAAATAACAATTCTGAACAACTAATCTCAAAATGTAAAACAATGCATCGATTTGTAAATTCTTCGATTTGTAAGCTCGTCGATTATTGGTGCATGAACAAGTACGTGCAGTTCGGTATGGATTCCGACGGCCACCAATAAGTGAAAGAATCTCCATTAAGTTCTCGTTACCAGTTAGGGAGTGATTTATTAATAAAGATCCGATGAAAACAGACAGTTAATTATGCACATGAAGCCGCAGTCGGTAAAGAAGGAATTGGTAATAAGATGGAGCCACAAGACGCCAAACTTTGATAAGAACGGTCAAGACGTTATTACGTAGTTCACTTATTTTATTATCATCTTTTTACCTCTCGCTAAGAGAGGTAATGGATTCATGCTAAAAATCGCATATCCAGATTTTATTGAATAAGCACGTTTTAAGGTCCCTACAATACGATTTTAACATTTTTACGATGATGTCTGTGTGTGTGTGTGTGTGTGTGTGTGTGTGTATGTGTGTGGGATGTTGGAAGGACGATTACTCAAAAACTATAAGACTTTATATTTGTTTAACTACGTATTTCCCAATCGGACATTCATGGCACGATCTGAAAAGGTTTTGATAACAATTAGATAACCGGAAGTAAAAGATTCTTGAAAAAAATTATTCTTGGTAATATTAAAGAAAATTAAATTCTCTATCTGATACATTTAAATATTTTATTACATATTTTATAGATTTAGAGATAAAAGAAATATAATATATAAAATAATCCGTTGTAATAAATTTTACAGCCGAAAGAATGCCATGGAAAATAGTTGAAAATTTAAATTGTTTGTAACTGACAGATAAATATCAGTTTCAGAAATCCGGAGACAGTACTGAAGACTTTTTCTGGGAAGTACGTACATTATATTATTTCTTAATGTATTAAAAGTTAAATATTTAATATTATAGGTATAATACACATATCCTTCAGAAATACTGTTACTCCCGACAATGAATTGGAAACATCAAAAAAATTAGAAGAGTAGGACAAAATTTAAAAAATCTAAATATAAGGAATAGATATAAGTAGAATTTTTGGTGTAGAGTGTAGGTATACAAGAAATGTTAAATACATTAGGGCGCGAGCAGTTATGTGACTTTGCTTTGAGAAGCAGATATGGAGGTCCATGTCAGAAGAATAGCTAGTAATAATGTATATAGATGTCAAATATAATTTCTCATTCTAAATTTAGTGATTTTCCAATTCCATGTGGTTTATATTCCTCGACAAATTCCACACTCCTGGTGACAAATTAACTATGTGAATTTAGAAAATCTTGAAATTTTTAATGAAAAATTCTGACATTTGACATCTATGTACTTCATTACTAATTGTCATTCTGGCACGGGCCACCATATCTGCTTGTCAAAGCCAACAATGTCACATGACTGCTCGCGCCCTACACCTATGTAACCAAAAACGCAAGTGGCGAGAAGTATTGTGTCATTTAATGACATTTTTAACCCTAAAAACAAACATTAAAAAAGACTACTTTTAATAAATTTGTGGAAAACACTATTTTGCTTAAAATCTCTTTCGGAATTATTTTTCAAGTAGCCGTTTCTAAAGTATTTTTGTGTTGTACTCATCATAAAAATTTACTTTCCGTTTTTATGTGGAAAAACTGCAAATCGTTGTCAACTGTAGGCATTAATTTTTTGTTACTAAAAGCTTGAAAAGCGTAATTCCCAAACGAACGTAGAAAAGTAAATTTGCTTTAAAAAATACGAGAGATAGCACAATTTCAAAGTAAAATTTTTAATCGTAAGAAAAATAAATCGCTGACCGCACCTTAGTTCAGACATAACGAAGTTAAACGAATCTGACAAGCAGTCGACGTTAGATTGATTAGCTTAGCACTAAACGTTAAACGAAGATTCATTTGTAATCCGCCAGCTGAAAGGTCACGGACATTATTATCCTTGCCACACCACACCAGATGGAAAAGTTTCTACCCCTGATTTGTACTTTACTGCGTATATTATAATTACACTTTAATTTCTCGCTTTGGGACATCACTATTTTAAAGTTAATGTACTCGTAGTATGATAAAATCATGTAAGAATTCATCTAATGATTGTTTGAAGTCAATCGTTATTCCTGTTACGGAATATAAAATTATTTGAAGTAATTGTAGTTTATTTTTGTACCATACGTTGGCACTACTGAGAATGACCATTTGTGTCAATTTTATATTCCGTAAAAGGAATAAGGATTGACTTAGAAATAATTGTAAATTCATTAATATATACGTTTCTTTAATACTAGTTATGTTTTCTTCTTTTTTAAAAAATAAATAACAACTAATAATTTCTACAAGTTATATTTTTTTATAAGGTTCTTTACATCTATGTAGTTGTTTTTCCGACACGAGTCATCATATTTGCTTATCAAAGCCAACAAAGTCACATGACTGCCCGCGCCCTATGAAGAAATTTTATCCTACTCTTCTAATTTTTCGACATGTTTCCAATTCATTGTCGGGATTGACAATATTTAACTATTAATACAATAAGAAATAATATAATGTATGTACTTCCCAGAAAACGTCTTCAGTAATGTTACTGGATTTTTAAAACTGGCATTTATCTGTCAGTTACAATCATTTTATTTCTTCAATTGGTTTCCATGACATTATTTGCGTTATGAGATTTATTACAAGAAATTATTTTATATATTATATTTATTTATCTCTAAATCTATAAAACCTATAGAATATTTATATGTATCACATAGAGAATTTAATGTTTTTTAATACTTGCAAGAACAATTTAAAAAAATATATATTTAGAATTTTTTTAAGAATCTGCTACTTCCGATTGTCCAGTTATTACCAAAACCATTTCTCAATCGGACATTACTTGGTCCGATTGAGAAATACGTAGTTAAACAAATAATAAGTATTATAGTTTTTGAGAAATCGTCCTTACAACATCCACACACATACAGTAAAAATTTTGAAAGATGTCCGATCAAGGTTGTCTACGAATTGTATGAATTCAGATTTTTGCTCCGCCCATCACGACAAATTCAGTAGTGTCGTTTGCTTAGTTTTTATGAGGGTACGTAAGATACTACTGTTATTTTATTATTATAAAAATATATATTACAGCAAAAGCATTCAAAATTCAAAAATAAGTCAACTAGTAAGTTTATAAGCAAATGTAAAACCAAATATGTTAAAAATAAGATACTGACACAATGTCAGTGTCAGTGACTGACAGAATATAACGTTATACGTACGGCTATGAATCCAGGTAATGTATCTGAATTAATAAATAAACTTACGTTACAGCGAAAGTATTATTATCAACAACGAGCATCGTTTATAAATGGAATGTCCTAACTTAGTCGAAACAATATGAATTTTTGAAAGACAAGCGTGTTATATCCATCCTTACACACACTCTTACAGCCTTTGCAAAAGAAAGAGATAAATGAATGCCTATTTGTTAATTCGTTCGTGATATAGGTGCCCTTGATCGGACATCTTTCAAAAATTTTACTGTACATACATCCACACACACACTCACACAGACATCATCATAAAAATGTTACATTCGGATTGTAGGGACCTTAAAACATGTTTATTCATTAAAATCTGGATATGCGATTTTTAGCATGAATCCAATACCTCTCTTAGCGAGAAGTAAAAATGTAAGAACCCTTTTTACAAAAAAATACGAGTTTTAATTAAACACACTTTTTTCTGCACTTTAAATCCTCTGTCTAATGCTGGATTTATACAACGTAAGACGTAACGTAACGTAACGTGCTGTAACGTAACGTAAATAATAAAACAATGCAAACATATGTGACAATTTATTCAGACGTAATCTGTAAAGACTCAAAGATCACAAACTTTTATCTTTCTGCGTTACGGCACGTTACGGACGTTGCGATATTACGAAAATTATTACTGCCTTGCGTTATAGTCTAAACAATATATATTAAAATTAAAACTATCCCTCTTTTTGTAAGGTAATTTTTTTTTTGGCTTCCATTGACTTGGACTATCAAGTAGTCAAAAGAATTTTGTTAAAATCATATCCATTTGTGTAAGTTTTATAGTTTGTTGAAAATATAAGCCGCCCGAAATATTATGAGCCTCATACATAGTAAGAAGAAATTGCAACTATCAAAATTGTTTCGTGCAAACCACTTCATTTTTAACAACTTTAAAAGTAAACGTTTGGGTCTATTTTCATCACAATTGGGCATTTCAGTAACTCACCTTATTTTGTATAACACATTACAAAAATCATATACCATTATCTTGTTGTAGGTATGTTGTTGTTCTCGATATAATTCTAACAAACGGTAATATTTTACCGTATCGGAAGATAATAACAATAACAATTTTTAAATGTTTGTTACAGTTTTTTGTGCGCTTTGCAAAGCATCTCCAAACGGCCGAACCGTATTGGTTCATAAAAAAAATCGTTTCCGATGATTAGAGTCTCATAAATTGTTCTCGTGACAGGAATTGAAAGAATAAAATCGATAGGTGCTCTTGTTCTGAGCAACGATGATGAATTTATGGATTTTCAATTTTGATTCGGCTTAATGAAGCGGGTTAATTATTGGCGGTGTTAAGTGCGGTACATGTGGCTGTAAAATTTAATTTTAACCGTTTTTGTCTCCATGGACTTGTTTGTTATTTTATTATCCAGTAAAGTGAATTAATAAAACTATTTTTAGGTGGGTAATGAAAATATTGCTGTTAACAAGTAAACTTCATCCAATATTCTGGAAATAAAGTACACGCTGAATATCAAAAATATTCGTTCTAGTTGTGACACCTTTTTTCAGTATCTATATTTTCGCGGTATACATACATTTCCATCAGTTTTATGATTTATTATTGTTTTACGCCATACTGCTCTGTAGATGATAATTCCACATTCTACGTGATATATTTGAAACATTTATAATTATAAATCTAGCAAAAATTGTACATAAATTTACTGGTATCCCAGTTGTTACGTCACTGCCTTCGTGAATTTATATTTTTCGCTAGATTTGGAAATACCGATATCTATGTACAAAGCAGATTGGTATACCCAGCAATGGATAATATGCCGTGATGAGATATGTGTTAATTTTATTTTGAACTTTACATTTTATATCTAACAAATAATTATACCAAAAACCAACGCATTCGTTTCAGAAACTTACCTAAATGTTCTCAAATTCAACTTGATTGCGGAAAATAGCAAATTCCCTCACTAGTGTGAGAAATAATAAATAAAATATAAGATTTTTATTTATTAAGTAATAGACACTTAAAAAATTTAAAAGGTACTGAAAAAAATCTGATGTGGCCAGCCAAATACCTTCCGTCAATCCTGTGTATAAAATAAAATAAAATTTGGTATGTAGAGCGATTCGTAAGTAGAGGTACCCTTTATTAGGAATAGTTATTTATGTAACAATTGTTAAAAATTAATGGTTCCAAAATTAATCCAAATTTTCGAAGCGAGAGTAGCTAGTTTCAGAATATGATTGGAATTTCAGAATTATAAATTATTATAAAATCTTTCAGAACTCATATTTCAATAGAATAATATTAAAATTCGACATATGTTGAGACAAGTTAAAGACGTCATCCCTCTTCAGTCATCAGGGATTTACCAGATTCCATGTGTCTGCGGGAAAGTTTACATTGACCAAACTGGTAGAACCATTTCTACAAGATTGAATGAACACCAGCGTTCGATCAGGTTGAACCAGCCAGAAAAATCTTCAGTTGCAGAGCATGCCCTGGAAGAATTCCACCGTATCAAATTTGAAGATACAAAAATACTGGCGAGACCTACACACCTAAACAACAGGTTAATTAGAGAAGCCATTGAGATTTACAAAACGAAGAGTAATAATCTCAATCATTATGACGGTCTAGATCTTAGTCGTGCATGGCTTCCTATTTTAAATTTGTTGTAATTGTCACCTAGTTACCTGTTGCTATGTTTTGTTATTTATTTATTTGTATTTGTTGTTTTGTAGTTCATGTTTTTAACTGAAGAAGGCAATAGTCTATATTGTCGAAACGTTGTAATTTAAATAAATACAAACAGAATTTAACTAAAAAGGTTGTATTATTTCAGAATTATGTTTTCTGCATGTGGTACAAATAATATATCTCTTTATACTTCGATGTGTAGTGTCATTAATTGTACAAATATAAATATAAAATAAATATTTCATCACGGCATATTACCCATTGCTGGGTGTGCCAATCTGCTTCGTACACAGATATCGGGAATGATGGAATATTTGTACATTGAATTTTAATGGCACAAAATTGACCCCTGTGGCGCACTCTTCACGCCAGCAATGAGTGCCCGTGAGGTGTCGCTTGGTAAGCGCCCGCACGGTACAAATATTAATTGTATACAATACTAAAGTAAACGTTAGTATATATAATCAATGGTAGTGTAAACGATTTTCTTATTTTATTTACTTTACTATAGAGCTACCACCATCAATACAAGTGTGGCATTTAAGTTGCCTTTCCTAAACTTAGTTTTTACCTTCCGTCACCTTTAGGTAAAGAAGATATTGTCTGGTTAAAAAAATCGATGATTATAATAATATAATATTATTTTACCATTTTGACAATGATGTATGTATGTACAGTAAATTTTTTGAAAGATGTCCGATCAAGGGCACCTGTTTCACGAACGAATTAACAAATAGGCATACATTTATCTCTTTCTTTTGCAAAGGCTGTAAGAGTGTGTGATAAGGATGGATATAACACGCTTGTCTTTAAAAAATTCATATTGTTTGTGTAAGTTAGGACATTCAATTTATAAACGATGCTCGTTGTTGATAATACTTTCGCTGTAACGTAAGTTTATTTATTAATACAGATACATTACCTGGATTCATAGCCGTACGTATAACGTTATATTCTGTCAGAGTCACTGACACTGACATTGTGTCTATCTTATTTTTAACATATCTGGTTTTACATTTGCTTATAAACTTACTAGTTCACTTATTTTTGAATTTTGGATGCTTTTCCTGTAATATATATTTTTATAATAATAAAATAACAGTAGTATCTTACGTACCCTCATAAAAACTAAGCAAACGACACTACTGAATTTGTCATGATGGGCGGAGCAAAAATCTGAATTCATACAATTCGTAGACAACCTTGATCGGACATCTTTCAAAAATTTTACTGTATGTATGTATTCAGATTTTTAATCTGCCCATTATGACAAATTCAGTAGTAAGGTTTGCTTAGTTTTTATGAGGGTACATAAGATACTACTGATATTTTATTATTATAAAAATATATGTTACAATAAAAGCATTCAAAATTCAAAAATAAGTCAACTGGTAAGTTTATTAGCAAATGTAAAACTAAATATGTGAAAAATAAGATACTGACACAATGTTAGTGTCAGAGACTCTGACAGAAAATAACGTTATTCGTACGGCTATGAATTAAGGTAATGTATCTTAATTGATAAATAAACTTACGTTACGGCGAAAGTATTAACAACAACGAGCATCGTTTTAAAGTGGAATGTCCTAGCTTAGTCGAAACAATATGAATTTTGATAGACAAGTGTGTTATATCTATCCTTATCGCACATGCTTATAGCCTTTGCAAAGGAAAGAGATAAATGTATGCTAATTTGTTAATTCGTTCATGATACAGATGACCTTGATCGAAAATCTTTCAATTTTTTACTGTATTTGTATCGCGGGATGAAAGAGCGCATTGAAAAGGTAGATCCATTTTTGTTTATTCCACCTGAGTAAAAATCTGTTCTCAATGACAAATGTCATATGATGTATAATGACAAATGTCAAATGTATCTGTAAATTGCGTTGAAGTCTACTTGACATATGGGATGGAATAAATCGTTACCTACGTTTATTGTAATACGAATATGTGGGCGACACAAATACCTAGTATGTATAGAGGAATAGGATTATTTATTTCTTATTGAGAATGCTTCTTAGGGTTGACGTGTCTGTACATTGTATATAAAGGGTAAAACTACTTCTTATTTCGTATTGCGTGGGTGTTATTACCACCGCATGTTGCTATTGAAATGTAGCCTCATAGCATGTTTCAGTATGAGTGGAACCCCGTTTATTCGGGCCTCGATCATCCGGGCCTCTAGATTATGTAGACCAATTTTTTAAATACGCTCATACACGGGCGCAACAAGATCGTACAAGCCTTGTCTGACGATGATTTGCGACATAGACATTTTTTTAAAAATTAGACGATATGCTTTTGTAACTATTCACGTATCCCTGTTCATTTGATGATGTGAAACTTTTTTCTTAGTAAAATAAATATCAAGATTCAAGAAAAATATAGGTACAATGTTTAAAAAATCTGTTGTGGCCAGCACAATACCTTCCGTCAATCTTGTGTATAATGTATAAATTCCATACATAATTTTTCTTGCAAAAGATTCTAAATTTCCAGTAAAATTATTTCATAAACAAACTATTCAAATTGCACTTGACACTGACATCTTCTTCTTTAGCTTTTCCCATTCGTTAGGGGTCGCTATATTAGCGTGTCGTTCTCATTCAGTTCCTTTTCTCTCAAGTCTTCCGCAATACAGTCCTTCCATCTTATCTTTGGTCTTCCTCTGTTTCTTCAACATCCTATTACTAAACTACTCATTCTTGTTCCAATATAATACTTCATTTCTCCTCCTGACATGTTCAAACAATGTAATCGTCTTTCTTGTATCATTCTAGAAACTTGTAACACTAGAGTTATTTTTTACCGTATTTTTCCGTGTCTTCTCCAACATCTACTTCAACATCCTCATCTCTGCCACATTAATTTAGTTTTTATTTATACTGACATCTGTCAATTTGAATTATAAGAATATATTAGTAGTTTCCATGTATAGCATAGCTGGCTGATTTATAAAATTTAATTTCTTTAAAATTCTTTAACTCTATATCTATTGAATATGAAGTATAAAATGTAATCAAATCGTATAGAGAATAATATATTCTTTAAGTTATAATAACGTTAAGTGTCAATAAATAAAATTTAATGTTAAATCTTCAAATGAGGCTACTTCCGGTTCACCAATTATAACCAAAATCTAATCAGTTGTTCTTCTGGATGTAAACTTGAGGAATACGAAAAAATTATAATTTTTGGAATCGTGGTATTGAAGTTATGCGATCCGAAACTTTTGTCACACACATACACAGACACACAAACATACATACAGACAGATTAAAACATGCTTATTCACTAAAAACTCATCATTAGATTTTTTGACCAAAGACAATACCTTCCTTACCTAAAGGTGACGGTAGGTAAAAAGGATCACAATTAAATTAATCATGGTTTACAAAATAATAATCATAGCCCGAAGGAATACGGCTGATATGATGGGCGCAAACCAAAATCCCGCGGGAGCGCGCCGTGCTACGTAGTTACCCTACTATCGGGGTTAATTCCCGAAGCCTTGAGAGTATCGTAGCCAAAATCGTTGCGTCGAATTGTGCAGTTCTCTAAAGTATCTTCTTTCGTTCAAAATCCCAGAGCTAGCATTGAAATTCGCAAGATATTCTATGCGTGTTCCAGCGTTATTTATGACGATTTTATGCGAAGAGGCTTCGGTGGATGTTGCTGAATCTTTTCCAAGACGGCCTTTCCTTCTGAATTATACAAACGGATGTGTCAGTGTTTTCTTATCCCGCGTTTAATCCTCGCAAGTTCATGAAAAATAAATACCGCGAGGAATTTTCAAACTTTCAACTTGATGGTTGGCTGGGGCAATTGCTTTTTAATTTCTTTCCGTAAAAGAAAAAGAACACGAATTGACTATAACGTTTTAATGTTAAAAAAGATTGAGACATCCAGCAGGATGGATCCAGTGTTTGAAAAAAAATAGTACATCCAGCAATACGTAATAATTTATTATTCAACAAGTGTTGAATTGAAACCTTATTGAATGGACTATTTCCCGCATATTTTAAACCAATCAAAATGCTTTATTTTGCATATAAACAGTATAATTGCGAATATTTTTGAATATACGAAGACGAATTTTTCTTTAGACATGAGTTTAATCGAGGCCACTCGAAATACTAAGCCTGAATGCTTTTCCCCTCTCTGTGCGTGACGTCACAACGTGAGGCGAAGAACTACAATTTGTTAAACGAGTAGGCTTGTAAAAAATAATTTATAAATACATACATTTCGTACTTATAAGTATTATATAATAACCATTTTATTGATATGACTAAAAAAAAATCTGATGTGACCAACACAATACCTCCCGCCATTTAATTTTTATTATTTTAAATATACCTATGGGGTCTCGTTGCCGCGTGCCTGATGTCTGGTGGCGAATCTGGGGAACCCGATTCGATCCCGAACAACGCCAAATATTTCGAATTTTAAATGACACAAAATTGTCCCCTGTTATCATTACCGAAATCTGTGTACAAAGCAGATTAGTACACCCAGTAATGGGTAATATGCCGTAATAATTTATTTTTTTATCAAATACATACTTGTATATTTACTAATGCTAGAAATTGTTCTATTTACAATTTTCTTTTTAAAACGTTACTGTTATTTATTTGACAGTGACATACATTTGAGCTGAACTGTGTAACCATGGAGTTGTGTTTAAAGCATAAATTCAGAGATAATTTTATATTACTTTATATATTTATCCATAAAACATATAGAAAAAGTATTAGTGCAGACCTGTAGAAATGGAATAATCTTTAATTTTTATAATAACAAATTTAGAAAAAATAACATATAAATGTATTTTTTGAAGAAAAACTATTTTGAGTTTCAAGAAAACTGCCATTTCCGGTTATCCGATTGACACCAAAATCTAATTTAAATATTTAACTATTAATACAATAAGAAATAATATAATATATGCACTTCCCAGAAAAAAGTCTTCAGTAATGTGTTTTTGACACTGGCATTCATTTATCTGTTAGTTTTAGTTTTAAATATTATAATTATTTATCTCTAAATTTATAAAAGATATAATAGAATATTTATATATATCAGATAGAGAATTTAATGTTCTCTAATACTTGCAAAAACAATAATTTTCAAAAAATAATATTTAGAAGTTTTTTTTAAGATTCTGCTACTTCTGGTTGTCCAATTATTACCAAAACCTTTTCAACTCTTCCCACTAATGTCCGATTGAGAAATACGGAGGTAAACATACATTAAGTACTATAGTTTTTGTGAAATCGTCCTTCCAACATTCACGCATACACACACATACACATACATCCACACACACAGACATCATCGTAAAAATGTTAAAATCGGATTGTAGGGATTTAGCAAGAGGTAAAAACGAATTATAAATGATATAAATAAACCAATACAACTTATATTTTACTTTAAACTATTTATTGTTTTGTAAATAACACAAAAAAATGTTAATTATAAATTCACATTAAAATATTTTATTTTTATTTCTAATCGAAATAATACTTAATCCTTAAACAAGCAAATACGAATTGAATAATAAACAATATAACATTTAAGTTATGTATATTGAAAAGTAGGTATTAAAGATAAATCTTGTTTTAATAATTGAAAATATAATTATTTTAAATACAGTCGAAAAGTGCATACTGAAATTTTAACATTAATATTTAATAACCCATTTGATATTTCATTTCGATACGATACCATCAATTTAACAAACAGTTAAAATTTAATTACAAGTGGTACAGCTGAGCTTTGTGAGCTTAACAGCTCAAAAGAAAGAACTAATAATAAAACTATTATTACTACTACTAAAAAGAAAAATTCCTGCTCTTAAAATTGTCCACTATCCTTCAAATTCAAAGACCAACAAAATTCTTTCATTGTATACTCCCCCTGTCTATGCCTCCATAGAAAAATAAATCATAAAGTTTGACGTCATTAATAGAAACAGTCTCAAGATTCAAAATGAATTGGAATCGCGCTTTTATTACAAATTTAGTAACATTAAGCTATTTCAAGCGTGAATAGGTTTAAATATGAATATATATTTACATATATGCAGATTTACAGACACCGACAGAATTTATTCATGTACTAGTTACATTAAAGGTAATTTCACTAAATATAGATAATTTTGTTTTGGTTATAAGTCAGATTACAGTATGTACTTTAAATTATGAAGGGGTTATATTAATTTTAAAAGCTGCTTTTGCTTAAAGGAGGTGTAAACCAAAAAAAAAAGAACAACTTTGCAATAAAAATAAAAATAAAACTGTTGTGGCCAGCACAGTACCTCTTGCCAGTCATGTGATATTGTTGGCCTTGACCAGCAGATACGTGTCCACGTATCCGTGTCAGAATGAGAATTAGTAATTATGTACATAGATGTCAAATGTCAGAATTTTTCATTAAAATCTTTAAGATTTCTACATTCACCAGGAGTGTGGAATTTACTTGTCGAGGAAAATAAACCACATGGAATTGGAAAATCAGTAAATTTAGAATGAAAAATTATGGTATTTGACGTCTATGTACAAAATTACTAGCTATCATTCTTATACGGGCGCCCATAACTGCTTGTCAAGGCCAACAAAGTCACATGTTTATTGTACTTAACATTTCTTGTATACTTAAACTCAACACCAAAAATTCTACTGATATCTATACTTTATATTTAGATATTTAATTTTTTTAATTATTAATGCAATAAGAAATAATATAATGTATGTACTTTCCAGAAAAAATCTTCAGTAATGGCTCTGAATTTTTTGGCACTATCAGTTACAAACATTTTAATTTTTCAATAGATTTCCATGACATTATTTGGGCTGTGAGATTTATTACAACAGATTATTATATACCTTATATTTCTTTATCTCTAAATCTATAAAGGATATAATACAATATTTATATATATCAGATAGAGAATTTAATCTTCTTTAATACTAGCAGGAACAAAAATTTAAAAAAAACAATATTTAGAAGATTTTTTTAAAAATGTCCGATTGAGAAATACGTAGTTAACCAGATATTAAGTATTATAGTTTTTGAGAAATCGTCCTTCCAACCTCCCCACACACATACATACACACACACACACACATCCACACACACAGAGACATTATCGTAAAAATATTAAAATCGAATTTTAGGGACCTTAAAACGTGCTTAATCATTAAAATATGGATATGCGATTTTTAGAATGAATCCAATACTTTTCTTAGCGAGAGGTAAAAATATCTAAGAGCAAAAATAAAAATCTCAATTTGCCAGGAACAATACTACGAAGGCGCAGAAAGGACATGAAAGAATAATATTTATGATTGCAACTTTTATCTTGCAGTTAGGCTTAATTGCAACTTTTATCTTGCAATTAGGCATAATTCAAAGTTTTATCTTGCAATTAGCCTATCCTAACCAAACCTAACCTAATTCGAAGATTAATCTTATCCATTGACGCCCAGTCAATTATTATAACCCATATAATAATTGTTAAAAAATATGCACTCGTAACGCAGAACGAATAATGGGATATGAATGTGTCCCGTCTCAACAGCAGCGAAATATACTTTAATCTTTAAAATTTTACTAAAATATTAATGTTGTGAAAAAATGGATTGCAATTTAGTGTGCCGATTTTATGAAACCTTTAAAAATATAGACGAAAATGATTTTTATCCTGAACGAATAAAATAAAAAAAATGAAAACACTGAATAAAACAAATTGTAATATTCTACGGAAAAATACGCTATTATTTTTGAAATCTATGAACTAAGTTTAGCTCCTCGTTTTATTCTACGCGGAATGCCGTGACTGACAATTTGAATTCTCGGCTGAAATAGATTTGAATTTAAATCGAAATACATGCGACGTACACTGCGCCTTGTTGTGCAAATTTATTCGACCTGCTATACAATTTTGACGGTTAATTTGAATTATTTCATTGCTGACAAAACGACAAAACTTTTGTCTCGCAAATTAATAAGGTAATTATCGAGTAATTATTTACTTTATAATGCACAGTGGTTGGTAACATTGCGTGATTAAATTATATTTTACTTTTCTTGGAAAATTTAATCAGAAATTGTTTCAAGAATTTTTTGCATTGATTTTCTTACGTTCTTGACAGAAATTCGATTCAAATGTTGTAACAATATACAGAATAATACATTCTTCATTAAAAGCTTTTTTTGTGCCTCCGTCCTTTAGCACAATACCTCTCGCCACTTCCGTTTTTGGTTACATAAGTATAAGGCGCGAGCAGTCATGTGACATTGTTGGCCTTGACAACTAGATATGGGGGCCCGTGTCAGAATGACAATTAGTAATTATGTACATAGATGTCAAATGTCAGAATTTTTCATTAAAAATTTCAAGATTTTCTATATTAACTTGTCACCATAAGTATGGAATTTACTTGTCGAGGAAAATAAACCACATGCATGGAATTGGAAAGTCACTAAATTTAGAATGAAAAATTATGATTTTTGACATCTATGTACATAATTACTAGCTATCATTCTGATATGGGCCCCCATATCTGCTTGTCAAGGCCAACAAACTGGCATGACTGCTCGCGCCCTATTTTATTTAACATTTCTTGTATACCTACACTCTACACCAAAAATTCTACTTACATTTATTCTTTATATTTATTTTTTAAATTTTAAATTCGTTCTACGAAGAATTTTTTTGCTATTTTAATTTTTCGAAATGTTTCCAATTCATTGTCGGGATTGACATTATTTTTGAAGGGTATGTGTAATATACCTATTATATTAAATATTTAACTATTAATACCATAAGAAATAATATATGTATGTACTTCCCAGAAAAAGTCTTCAGTAATATCTCCGGATTTCTGACACTGACATTTATTTGTCAGTTACAAACATTTTAAATTTTCAATTAGATTTATTACAACAGATTATTTTATATATTATATTTCTTTTATCTCTAAATCTGTAGAATATACAATAAAATATTTAAATTTACCAGGTAAATAATATACCTATAATTTTAAATATTTAACTATTAATACAATAAGAAATAATATAATGTATAGTGCATACACTAACATTTATTTGTCAGTTACAAACATTTAATTTTTCAATTGGTTTCCATGACATTATTTGGGATGTGAGATTTATTACAACAGATTATTATATACCTTTCTTTAACTCTAAATCGCTAAAAGATATAATAAATGATTTATATGTATCAGATATCTTTTACTAGCAGAAACAAAAATTATCGAAAAATACTATTTAGAAGAATTTTGTTAAGAATCCGGTTGTCCAATTATTACCAAAACCTTTTCAGCTCTTCCCAGTAACGTCCGATTGAGAAATACGTAGTTAAACACACACACACACACACACACACACACACATACACACACACACACACACACAGACATCATCGTAAAATATTAAACTCGGATTGTAAGGACCTTAAAACTTGTTTAATCATTAAAATCTGAATATGTGATTTTTAGCATGAATCCAATACCTCTCTTAGCAAGAGGTAAAAATGTTATAACAGGATTGTAATTGTAGGGACCTTAAAACTCAGTAAAATCTGGATATGCGATTTTTAGCATGAATCCAATGCCTTTTTTTAGCGAGAGGTAAACATGAATTAATATTTATAAAAATATGAAGTACAAATAAAAGAAACTGCTATTTTCGTCTTCTACAAATCCTTTGTACAAAAATTACGTATATTATTTTTTTGCTTGTAACATAATTTTTTTATTAACAGAGAAATATTGTTTTTGGGAACAGCGTTTTCACGCATCTTTAACCGACCAAAACTTGCGACAAATTGTTAGGTTACAGCATCTGCAAAAGACTTCCTCGGAACGTGTTTTGCGTTCAAGAACATTAGAGTCTAACAAATTTAGCTTCTAAAACCGTCCGTCAGATCAACAACACCCCCCACTATTATGTCAAGTTCAGGTTATATTAGGATATATTATGTTAGCTTTTGCTGTTAATCATATCCAACCTTAATATAAAGCAAATATTTTGTCAATCCGGCGGTATTAGAAGCCAATGTTAATATGGAACAATGTTTATTAGACAAAGCAATTATTGATTGCACGGTACATAGACATTGATCCTCTTGATCTACAAGGGTGGTTTGATAATTGATTAGTAACTTGATTGGATATAAGATAATAATTTCGTGATTCCTTCGCAGAAGTGGATTTCTTTGATTTTTGTCCAGCCAAGAGATTCTTGAAATACTAATGCTGTGAGGATCCGACAAAACTTGGATCCGAGAACACGGATTTCAAAATATCCGAATCCTCGGGTATCCGACGTTCGGATATTGAAGCGGATATTCGACAATTTAATTATAATATGGATCCGGATCCTGAATTGGAACCGGATCTGAACTTGGAATCGGATCCGAACTTGTATACGATATTGTGGTTACGGATCCGGATTTGGACTTGGATTCAGATCCGGATTCGATGTTTTGTTTACAGACCCGGATCCAAAATTGCCAGGTAGTTTGTGCAATTGTAAAGAAAAAAAGAATTTATACTTTCACGGAGTCCTATTAGTAAATTGTGAATAAAAAATTCAAATTTGTATTATTTTTATTACACATACAAAGTAACATATTAATATGACATGAATTTCATTAATTTATTATGTGCTTTTGATGAGACCCGATGCTAATATTTGAATGTAAGGTTCAATAATGAGAATATTCGATTCCGAGAACCGATTCGGATACTGAAATTTCATATCTCATCCGATACTCATACTTAGAGTTTCACGGCTTGACTTGATATTCAAGTTACTTGACTTGACTTGAAATCAAGCCAAGCTCAAGTCAAGTAATAGTAATCGAAAGTCAAATCAAGTCAAGTAGTTAAATGTCAAGTACTTGAAAAGTCAAGTAGTTATTTTTCAATTACTTGAAAAAATCAAGTAGTTATTTTAATTACCAGAAAAATCAAGTATTTCTTCAAGACTACATTTCATTTTCATATACTTCCTTATGTTTTATAACAATATCAATAATACGATTATACCTTGAAATATAGACTTTTATTCATAAAAACAAATCATACATTCAAATTTAAAAATAAAAAAAAAGATTTAAGAGTATAATATATGGACTAACAAACTATTATAGTATATGTATTATGGTGAACCTTAAAAGGGGGCAAATCGAACTGTAACCGGGCCGGCTCCTAAAGTGGTACCAAATAAATAAATAAAAATTACTGGCAATTATTCCGCTTAATTTTAATATTTGACCGTGACTAAATGCACTTGCTTTTTCCCCATTTAAATAACATTCGGTTTTGGCACATTTTGCAACTTTATTTTTCTCCGAGATATTAAGAGGTTTAAAAAATTCATTCATTATTGGAATATATACTAGAATGACCCGAGAATATGTGGACAAAATCTGAAGTCCCAATTATTATTCTTAATTCGAACGGAGTATAGCTTTTTGGGCTTTTGTGCGATAGTTTAACCCAGTTATCTTAATAATAATGATTAGGACTTCAAAGTTTGTCAACATATTCTCTGGTCATTCTAGTATATATTCCAATATTCAGTGAATTTTTTAAGCATCTGCAGAAATTTTAACTTGCAGTAGTGAATCAGCACAGCATATGACGCCGTACCATACACAACTAGGTTATGATTCTACTGATTCGCGTGTTTTCGTACATAATCGGTTCGTTATCAAGTAGCTTGAATTTGCTTGTCAAGTCAAGTAGTAACAATAGAAAATCAAGTCGTCAAGTAATGAATTTTTGAAAAGCTTGATGTTCAAGTCAATCAAGTAATTTACAAAAACATCAAGCTACTTGAGTTGATGAAACCCTACTCATCCTCATATTCGAATCTAAGATCCGATACTCAAATACATTTCCAAGATTCTATATTTGGATCCGGATTCAAGATCCGATACTCAGATTTGGATCAAAATTCCAATACTTAGATTAGGATCCCAAATCCGATGCTCAGATTCGGATTCAAGATCCAATACTCAGATCCGGATCTAAAATCCAATACTCAGATCCGGATTTAAAATACGATACTGAGATTTGGATCCGAGATCCGGATAGTTCAACATTCAATTATCCGGATATCCGGACATTTTTGGATTTTTTATAATTGATTAGTATTAGTGTAAATATGGGTAAATAAAGAAGTTAGTAATATCAAGAATGTCTGTGTCCATAATATAAGTCATCTTCTAGTGAGCTTTGATGTTAGGTCATTATTTACGAAGATCCCCATCAGAGACACCCTGAAGCTGCTTGAAAAGAATTTTTCAGAAGATATTGTGAAACTTTTTCGACATTGTTTAACGTCAAGCTTCTTCATTTTTAACAACGAATTCTACAAACAAGTTGATGGTGTTGCAATGGGCAATCCACTGTCTCCTTCCATAGCTAATTATTATATGGAGTCCTTTGAAGAATTAGCTTTGGATTCTACTACGATGAAACCTTCATTATGGTTACGCTACGTTGATGATGTCTTCGCTATTTGGCCCCATGGACGTCAAAACTTATCAATTTTCTTAAACCATTTGAATAACATCCATGAAAATATTAAGTTCACCGTAGAAGTTGAAGAAAATGGCATTATCCTCTTCCTGGATGTGTTACTAGAGAGAAAAGAAGATGGTTCTTTACTACATTCAGTCTATAGGAATCCTACGCACACTAATCAATATATTAATGCCAATTCACATCATCATCCTTCTCAGAAATACGGTACAATTAAATTCCGAATGAGAAGAGCTTCAGAAATTTGTCATTCCGAGAAATTGGAAGAAGAAATGAAAGAAATTAATAATATTTTTATGAAGAATGGTATTTCTAAATCATCTATCGACAAATGCCTGAAACCGAAAAGACCTATAAACAATGCTAATGAAAGAGACGTATTGTTTGCTTCACTTCCTTATGTCAAAAATGTCACGGACAAGATCGGTAGAATTCTTCGTATATATTAAAATTCGACATATGTTGTGACAAGTTAAAGACGTCATCCCTCTTCAGTCATCAGGGATTTACCAGATTCCATGTGTCTGCGGAAAAGTTTACATTGGCCAGACTGGTAGAACCATTTCTACAAGATTGAATGAACACCAGCGTTCGATCAGCCAGAAAAATCTTCAGTTGCAGAGCATGCCCTGGAAGAATTCCACCATATAAACAACAGGTTAATTAGAGAAGCCATTGAGATTTACAAAACCAAGAGTATTAATCTCAATCATTGTGACGGTCTAGATCTTAGTCGTGCATGGCTTCCTATTTTAAATATGTTGTAATTGTCACCTTAGTTATCTGTTGCTAATGTTTTGTTATTTATTTATTTGTATTTGTTGATTTGTTATTCATGTTCATTCCTGAAGAAGGCAATAGTGTATATTGCCGAAACGTCGTTAATTTAATAAATATAACAGAATATAAACTAAAAAAGGTTGTATTATTCATAAGTCATCATCATCGGTCATCAAAGTTAAGTGCATGTGTGTTCGTCCTTCGGTTAATCAAGTCGTGGTCATCGTTGGTAAAAGAAGTGCAAGACCACCAGCTTCAGAGCTTCTGTAACACCCCACCCCCTTGTGTTACAATTTTTACCTAAAATAATTAGGGAAGCAGGAAATTAAGAAAGTATGATTTTACATCTTAAAGTTCTGTGTTCCGGGGTCGCGGTCACCATCCCGTATAATCAATGATCCATAGAAAAGAGACTGTATGACCACCTACAACAGATGTCGCTATTACCCTATATTAGTATTCAAACTACGTATTCTGTATAAAAAAATGCTAAAATCCAGAAAATTCTTCTTTCTCATTATCTTTGTTGTTGGAAAATGAAAAAGGCAACTTTGTATGTACGTCCTGCGTAGTATGCGTGCTGCGTTGACCTTCACACGCACTCTGATACTTGTCAAGTACCGTAAGAACGTGCAAGGAAATTGTGAAATGACGTGAGCGTTGCTGCGACGCGATAACCATGCTCCCTGCACGAAATTCACCTACCACCTACCACCGTTTACGAATCAACGTTATCTCTACATCTGGAATTTAGACTTGGACGTAGACACGCCATCTAGACTATTTATATGCCAGAGCTACTTATTTATTTAAAAAGTAATATGCTAATTATTTTTGATTTTTTACCATTAATTACAACTAATGCAAATTCGTTTTTTTTTTCAGATAAGTATTTAGTGCGTAAAGTATAAATATTTATCAGTTTTAAAATAGTAGATAATGCTAATGAAACCAACACAAAATTTAACGAAAAATAATCATTTTTTACCTTCCGTCACCTTTAGGTAAGGAAGGTATTGTCTTTGGTCAAAAAATTCAATGATGAGTTTTTATTGAATAAGCACGTTTTAGAGACCATACATTTAATACGATTTTACCATTTTTACGATGATGTCTGTATGCATATATTTTATGTGTTCTGTTGTTTTTTGCGTCTTCCTCAAGTTTAAATCCAGAAGGTTATTAGATTTTGATCATAATTGGTCAACTTGAAGTACCTTCATTTGAAGATTTTAACAGTTTTTCTTGAAAAACGCAGTTAAATAACATATATTACTCTATCCGATTTGATTGCATTTTATACTTCATATTCAACAGATATACACTTAAAGAATTATATAGATATTATATTTCATAAATCAGCCAGCTATGCTAACCATGAAAACTGCTAATATATTCAAATAATTCAAATTGGCAGATGTCAGTATCAATGAAAAGTAAATGTATGTGGCAGAGATGAGGATGTTGGGATAGATGTTGGGGAAGACACGGAAAGATACTATAAGGGAAATAACTCTAGTGTAAGAAGTTTCTAGAAAGATACATTGGTTTGAACATGTCATGAGGAAAGATGAAGAATATTTTGGAAGATGAATGAATAGCTTAGTAATAGAATGTAGAAAAAACCAGAAGAAGACCAAAGATAAGATGGAAGGACTGTATGAAAACGACACGCAAAACAGAAATGAGTGAAAGAAGAAAGTAAAAAATAGCGACCCCTAACAAATGGGAAAAGCTAAAGAAGATGTCAGTATCAAATACAATTTGCATAGTTTATGAAATAATCTTAGTCGGGATTCCAATCCGGGACTTACGGTATACGAAGCGGCAACGATAACACTGCGTTACCTCGGTTGGCATACATAGATATAGGTAATTATAAATAAGAAATTTAAAAAATAAATTTGCATCTTAAATGCTAAAGGAAATATGAGAAACAAAAAAATATCGTCATCCTGTTACTTAATCTAGGTAATGGATTAACTTTCTCGAACGTAAACTGTATTTATATTTTTATGCTAATATTTTCGTCATATTTTATGATGAAATAGACCCATATCAAGTTTTTCTCAAGTGTTAAAATATCAATTTGCCGCTTCCTCTTAGGTTTCCGGTTCCGGCGTTGTGAGGGTAACCCCGAGTATCCTTTGCTGCTTACACTGTTACTGTTACACGCTGATAACGTTGTTCATGTTCAAATTAACTTACTTCATCTTTGACAGAGAAATGGGTCCTCAATAATTGCAGCTCTTATCTACTAGAGAGACAGATTATAGATTCTAATCTTGTACTACAGTATTATTAATAAAAGGGTTGTATTTAACCAAGCATCAGAGTAATACATATTTGTTTTTGAAATACATTGTAAAAGCTTATTTATTGGTATTCGTTTATTATTTCGATTTATCAAATAATTTTTACCTCCCGCTACCCTTGGTAAGGGAGGTATAGGAATCATGCTAAAAATCACATATCGAGATTTTGGTAAATGACCACGTTTTTAAGGTCCCTAAAATCCAATTTTAACATTTTCATGATGATGTTTGTATGTGTGTGTGTGTGTGTGTGTGTGAGTGTGTATGTGTGTGTGTGTGTGTGTGTGTGTGTGTGTGTGTGTGTGTGTGTGTGTGTGTACTATCGTTCAGAAAATCTTGAAACCTTGTATTTCTACCTTACTCTTATATGGAAAGATGCCCTTAGATTTTGAAGTAAATTAGATAACCGGAAATGGCACTTTACTGAAAGCTCAAAATAGTTTTTCTTCGAAAAATACCTTTAAATGTTATTTTTTCGCGATTTGTTATCATAAAAAATAAAGTGGTTACAGAGTTCAGATATCAAATGTATGTAACTGACAGATATATGTCACTGTCAACAAACTAATCATTTCAAATAATAATAGTAACATTTTAAGAAGAAAATAGTAAATGGAACAATAATTATATGGAAAGGAACTTAATACAGTTTCCAGGATAAGTAAATATGTTGGAATAATAGGTAATATAATAAAAATATACATCATCACGGCATATTGCCCACTGCTGGGTGAGCCAGTCTGCTATGTTCACAGATGTTGGTAATAATGATGATATATGTGTACCGTGCGGGCGTTTTCCAGGTGTCACCCCACGAGCATTTATTGCTGGCGTGGAGAGTCCACCACAGGGGTAATTCTTGTGCTATTTAAAATTCGAAATATTTGGCGTCGATCGGGATCGAACCCGGTATTTAAATATAAAATGCAATCCAATCGTATAGAAAATAATATATTTTTTAAAATTTATAGTAACATTAAATGTCAATATGATATTTAAAAGCCTTTTATCAAGAAAAACTGTTAAAAGTTGCAAATGAGGATACTTCCGGTAAAAATAGTAAATTCATATTCTAGGGACCCCAAACGTACTTTTTCATTAGAAACTCACTATCGATTGTTTTGACCAAAGATACCTTCATTACTTAAAGGTGACGGAAGGTAAAAAATTAGAGTGGGGGACTCCATTACCGACAAATTATTTGCAACTAAATTAACTATCTAATTTCATTCTTTTCTGTTTGTAGCGGACAGCAGCTTTCTGCTAGCGAACGCCCAGATCGTCGACTTCCCCATCGTCTATTGCAACGAGGCGTTCTGCAAGATCTCGGGGTACAACCGCGCCGAGGTGATGCAGAAGTCGTGTCGCTGCGCCTTCATGTTCGGGGAACTCACCGACAAGGAAACCATCGCCCGGGTCGACAGGGTTTTGGAGCAGCAGCAGCACGACCAGTTCGAGATACTGCTCTACAAGAAGAACAGTCAGTATACTGGGCGTTCTAGAGACGAGGAAATCTATGAGGAACATCACTGGGGGATCTTAAAAAGAGGAATTGGTGTTTTGTGAATGGATGAGGCGTGGGAGGCTTATAATACATTCCATATAAAATATTGAGGTGACATATGATATAACTCCAAGGCAAAATAATCATCTACCTATTTGAATCTCTTTCTGTACAAACCAAAAAAATTGACATTACTTTTTGAGGTGTAGCTGAGACAAACAAACAGTCGAGGTTTTAAAATATATTTACTAATTATAACAATACAAAATTGAAACGTCAGATCTATAATCAAATTTTTCTAGAGTGCGTTCGGTATTTAAATCTGTCGAGCACTCTGAGCAATCTGATCACGTGACAGATTCATCAGCGATTTCCGATCTGCAACTTGAATAACCGAACGGATAGAGCGTTTAGCTGCCATTTTGACACTTATTAATTTGCGCCAGAATAAAAACGGAAAATAATGAAGAACTGTTAACATGTGTACTGTGCGTGAGTTATGAACGTTTTATTGATGATACTGATTTAGAATGTGGAAATGAGTACATTATTTTACACCACAATTACTCTGAAACTGTACGCCAGATTGCTTTCATCGTTTGAAATAACATTCGAAACATATTAAACTACTATATATATATATATATATATTTTTATTAAAATCTATAGAACCAAAATGATGCTATTAATCAAAACGTTGGTTTTGGTAGTATTGGTCCTATGCTTCACGTGTTAAAATGTCTGACTTTCAAGGCGAATAGCTCATTTTCTGTACGTCACAAGTTTATAAAAAATTAACTGTGCATGTACACTGGCTTGCAAAAAAATCGCGTACACCGTAAAAATCAAGTAACCGAGTTTTTACTTTTATTTAGCTATGTAAATACGATTTTATAAAAATAGGTTAATACCAACTGTCAATGTAGTTGTCACCGTTGTCACTGTCATGTCATTATTTTAGGTATCGTGGAGCAAGTTCTTCATTGTGCTAAGTTACTACTAAATTACAAATATATTCTAGAAAAATTAGAGAACAAGCAAGTATTTATTTTAAATGGATTATAAATAAGTAAAAATTATGACTGAAACTAATTATGGACGAAGTAACATTAGCAATTTATCATCGCTGCATCAGCGTCCAGTACTTTATTTAATCTTAATGTTCTGCTATTGATCTGATTGACCACCCCTCTTCTAACTAAGAAAGTATTACAACTTTCTTGTTTTCTGATAATTTTGGCATCTTAATTGACACTAATGACACTGACAAGTTAACAATCGAGACCGACTCAATACAGCAAAAAACAGGTGTACGCGATTTTTTTGCAAGCCAGTGTATTATGTCATTTTTAACACATTTCTTATGAACATCTACAGGATGTTATATTTTAGTGGACCCAGCAAATATCTCGCTTATTTATTAAGTTAGTAATTCCTTTCATATAACATGATTTATACAGCAATATGTAAGCTACTTGATGACGGATGTACATTCATGATACCACTTCCGGTTTATTAGTAATTAATATCAAATTTCAAATGGAATATACTATATTTTTTTACAAATTTGAAAAGTACATCAAATTTGCTTTATAATTATGTAAAATATTCCATATGTTACATTATTAAAAAGTAAAATGGCGGGCACTTTTTTATACACCTAGTCGAAAAGAGAATAGTGGCTTGAAATAAAACAATGAACTAAAACAATTGTAACTATTATTATTAAACAATTTTTTTTTTTGTCAGAATAATACAGAAAATAAGAATTGTTTTATTTCAAGCCACAGTCATGGCTCACTATTCTCTTTTCGACTAGGTGCATAAAAACGTGCTCGGCATTTTACTTTTTACCTCTCGCTAAGAGAGGTATTGCATTCATGCTAAAAATCGCATATCCAGATTTTATTGAATAAGCACGTTTTAAGGTCCCTACAATCCGATTTTATCATTTTTACGATGATGTCTGTGTGTGTGTGTGGATGTGTGTGTGTATGTGTGTGTGTGTGTGGGATGTTGGAAGGACGGTTACTCAAAAACTATAAGACTTTAAATTTTTTTAACTACGTATTTCCCAATCGGACATTCATGGGAAGATCTGAAAAGGTTTTGGTAACAATTGGACAACCGGAAGTAGAAGATTCTTGAAAAAAAATCTTTTAAATAATATTTTTTGAAATTTTTTCTTGATAATATTAAAGAAAAATAAATTCTCTTTCTGATACATTTAAATATTTTACAATATATTCTATAGATTTAGAGATAGAAGAAATATAGTATGTAAAATAATCTGTTATAATAAATTTTACAGCCGAAAGAATGGCCATGGAAAATAGTTGAAAATTTTATTTGTTTGTAACTGACAGATAATGTCAGTGTCAGAAATCCGAAGACGTTACTGAAGACTTTTTTTGGGAAGTACATACATTATATTATTTCTTAATGTATTAATAGAATTGGAAACATTTCGAAAAATTAGAAGAGGACAAAATTTCTTCATCAAAAATGAATTTAAAATTAAACAATCTAAATATATATGGAATAGATATATGCGTAAGTAGAATTTTTGGTGTAGAGTGTAGGTATACAAGAAATGTTAAATACAATAGGGAGCGAGCAGTCATATGATTTTGTTGGCCTTGACAAGCAGATATGGGGGCCCATGTCAGAATGATAGCTAGTAATTATGTATATAGATGTCAAATATCATAATTTCTCATTCTAAATTTAGTGATTTTCCAATTCCATGTGGAGCAGAATTAAATGTTAAATATCTAAGGCATACAAGTAAACTTTAAACTCCTGGTGATAAATTAACTACGTAAATTTAGAAAATCTTGAAATTTTTAATGAAAAATTCTAACATTTGACATCTATGTACATAATTACTAATTATCATTCTGAAACGGGCCCACACATTTGCTTGTCAAGCCCAAAAATGTAACATTACCGTTCGCGCCCTATACTTATGTAACCAAAAAAAGGAAGTGGCGAGAGGTATTGTGCTGGCCACAACAGATTTTTAATAATGTAACATATGGATTATTTTACATGATTGTAAAAAATATAGTATGTTCCATTTGAAATTTCAAAGTTGATATTAATTATTAATAAACCGGAAGTGGTATCATAAATGTACATCTGTCATCAAGTAGCTTACATATTGTATAAATCATTTTATATGAAAGAAATTACTAACTTAATAAATAAGCGAGATATTTGCTGGGTCCATTAAAATATAACACCCTGTATAGAAACTCGATTTACTGGTGAACTATCATCATTCCTTTTGATACAATAACTGCAGAACACGGTCCATCTTTGGCTTTACATTTCAACTACGTCCACTTGTTTCTAAATTATTAAAGCATATTTTGTCATATATTATTGTAGGTATTTCGTAAAAATTTTAAACGATCGTCTAGGAATGTATTACCGCGAATTTGGCTGATACTTTCACTGGCCTATGACGTCACAACTAAAAAGATTCCACGCCGAAGATCCGTTCACTTTCTTTTAGAATTAAACAGTGAAATAAATGTGTTGATGACAAAATTAATTTTGATCTACCCAGTGATTGATCCCGAATTTAACTTTTGTTCTCTTCACACAATTCTGTTTACTGTTCCCTTTTTATATCACCGTTTTTTCTGCTGGCTGCCTGTATGTAATAAAATTTGTTATTGCATCCGGATATTTGTATTCGGTGGCAATTTAAAACAAAAATAATCCTTTATATATGTTGTTTACGGATCTAATTTTCTCCCAATGAGTAGTAAACTTTTTCATAACTTCTACAAGATGAATTGCATTACGAATTCATAAGTTGATCCAGATATCAAGTTTTGGATGATCTACTTTTATAACTTTCTTTACATTCATTGTTGTATGTTATATGAAAACATTCTTCTAATTGGAATGAAATTATAGTCATGAATGAATCATTATAAATCACCTGTATTTTCAAAGACAGACGATTTGAAAAATATGGATAAATATGGTTATTTACTTTATTATTAATGTTGGACTTACAGTTTAAATTACAAAGTTGGGGGCGAATTTAATATAATGTAACTGGTTAGGCAAACGACCGTGCGTCTTTATCAACCTGAAACAACCTTATAAAATGAGCGTCTGTCCATATTTATTTGACGGCAACTATAGTATTAAATAAATGATGAAGCTTCTTGACTGGATGGAAATAATGAATTACTGGATTGCAGTCAAAATATTTATTTAAAATTCGGCCTCGACCGGTTTCGGCATCCTATGCCTTCTTCAGGAGGTGAATTTTTTATATATTTGCATGTACACATTAAAAGAACACATTAAAATAATAACAAAAAACATAACAACACACGTAGGACGTCAAAACAGTTAAAATATATATATATAAAAACCCTCAAATAATCAAAATATTGTAAAAGTAAAATAAATATATATATGAAATTTTACTTTTACAATATTTTGACGACTATTTGAGTATTTTATTATATTTATTTATTTTTTTTAACTGTTTTGACGTCCTACGTGTGTTGTTATGTTTCTTGTTATTATTTTCATCTCCTGAAGTAGGCATAGGAGATGCCGAAACTGGTAGAGGGCGAATTTTAAATAAATATTTAAATATTATTATAAATCCAGTAATTCATTATTCTCATATAGTATTAAAGACACGTTTACAAGCCTAACCCCAAATGTATTCGTACCCTCTGAAATAAATATATTAACAGCAATAAAAAATATTTTTTTAGGTTACAATAGGTAAGACTATATTTGGGCATTTTTTTATTTTATGTATTAATAAAGTGTACTGGATTTAAATACAATGTTATTAACTAAATTTCTCATTTAAACAATAATCTACGGGCAAATATATAACAAAAGACAAGACCCAAAATTTTTCGTTCCAACAGTAAATAATACAATATTTATGTTAGTATTATCTATAAAATTGAGGTAAAGGTAACTGACAGTATAGTCAATCAATTGCCATCTTAAATTTTACTAATTTAATAAAAATTATTTGCGAATTATTAAAGACGAAAACATTTGTCACATACATTTACAAATAAATTATTATTAAACCTAAGAAATTTTATTATAAGCAATGTATTCAAATTCTATATACTCTATTAATACACCATATCAAAATTTGTTGAATTGAAGTAATAATCATAACATCCAAAAATTTATTTATTCTTGTTTTTAATATAATTGTAGGTGGTACTTTAATAAATAAATTTCACTTTGCAAATAATTTTACTAAAAAAATAAAATTTAATATAGTAATTAATTGCTAGGCAACCAGCTCTCGTAACAATCTGAATGATTGTCTGGTCGCGAATCGGGAGAACCGAGTTCGATCGACGCCAAATATTTCAAATTTTAAATAGCATAAAATTGACACCTGTGGTTCACTCTCCACGCCAGCAATGATCCAATGAGTTGACGCCTGGTAAACGCCCACGGTACAAATATGTCATCATCATTACCGAAATATTTGTGTAAAAAACAGATTGGCACACCAAGCAATGGGTAATATGCAGTGATGATATATTTATTTTATGAGTCAGTCCATTTAAAAAATTTACAGTGATGACGCTTTGTAATTTAAACTATACCTAAGTCTAAAATTAATAATAAATAAAATAGCTATTCGTCCATAATTTTTCAATCATTATAAAGAACTTCATTTCTAAAAAAAATCTTTTGTAAAATTATCTATGAATTCACAATTAAATAAATCTAAAATTGAAAACGTAATCAAAATTTATTCTGTTTCACGTGCAGAAGGTATTAATAATGCAGAATTAAATCTGCTATAAATAGCTATATTAAACAGTATTATTGGTATTACAGAATAGATTTTATTATATACCTTAGATCATGAATTTGTATTAAATTAGATAAATATGATCAACATATATAATGGATGTTATTTTCAATAAAATACATAATAATGTTGTGTAGCCATCTCTGGTAATAAATAAAGTACATAATATGTAAAATACATAAAAGAGATATGTCTTTAAAAGAAAAATAATATACGGTTAAATATACAATCTTTGTAAATGCACATAATAACATTAAAAATAATAAAAATGTTTTTATGCAGATCTATTAAAAACAAATCTAATTTGTTATTATTAAATGAAATAATGTTAATAATACGAGCCCAAACATTTTCAACAATTTATAAAACCTACACAAATGGTTAGATATTTCTACAGAAAAATTTCGGCTACTTTAAATATAGACTAAAAAAAAAACTGTGGGTCAACTGAGGGGTGATAATAGTTTGACCGGCATTTTAAGGATCATCTTCTAGTCCAGACAGCTTCAACTGACACTCTTTACATTTGGCACAATGAAAAACAACTTCGTAAAAAACTAGTGCGTAGAGTAAAACCTACCTTGTAAGACATATAGGACAATACTCACGTAAAACTTTGCAAGGCTTAGGAATACAATGCCTAATAGAATTAATGCTGTTATTACTATAGTGAAAATGATTAGGCAGAAGACTCACGTCATCAACCTGACAAAAACCTTATAAAATGAAATATTACTTGTAGAAATTATTGGGTGCTATATATTTTTAAAAGAAGAAAAAAATCTGATGTGGCGAGTACAATACCTTCCGTCAATCTTGTGTATTATGTATAAATTCCATACATAAATTTTCAGGCAAAAGATTCTAAATTTCCAGTAAAATTATTTCATAAATAAACTATGCAAATTGCACTTTACACTGACATCTTTTTCTTCTTCTTTAGCTTTTCCCATTCGTTAGGGGTCATATTTTTTATTTTCTTCTTCCACTCATTTCTGTTTTGCGTGTCGTTCTCATTCAGTTCCTTTTCATTCAAGTCTTCCGCAATACAGTCCTTCCATCTTATCTTTGGTCTTTCTCTGTTTCTTCAACCTTCTAATACTATTCATTCTTCCAATATATTCTTCATCTCTCCTCATGACATGTTCAAACCAATGTAATCGTCTCTCTTGTATCTTTCTAGAAACTTGTAACACTAGAGTTATTTCCTTACCGTATCTTTCCGTGTCTTCCTCAACATATACTTCAACATCCTCATCTCTGCTACATTTTTTACGTTTCATTGATATTGACATCTATCAATTTGAATTATCTGAATATATTAGTAATTTTCATGGTTAGTATAGCTAGCTGATTTATGAAATTTAATATCTTTATAATTCTTTAACTATATCTATTGAATATGAAATATAAAATACGATATTTACATTTATTCCTTTTACGGAATATATATTTTTTTGAAATAATTGTAGTTCATTTTCGTACCATACGTTGGCACTACTGAGAATGACTATGCCGTGTTAAATAATTTTATATTCCGTAAAAGGAATAAGGATTGACTTAGAAATAATTGTAAATTCATTAATATATACAATTCTTTAATTCTAGTATATTTTTTCTTCTTTCTTAAAAATAAATAACAACTAATAATTACTACAAGTTATATTTCTTTTTTCCAGGTTTTTTCAGGTTAATGACGTTAGTCTTCTGCCTAATCATTTTCGACATAATAAAGGCGATGTAACCCAATACTAAAAGTCGGAATACTTGAATAACATATTCAGTTTTTGTAAGTTTTGTATATTTTCAACTAGTAGAGAGAAATTTGTAGAAATATCCTACCATTTACGTAGGTTTTATAAATTTTTTGTTGAAAATGTAAACTGGTCGAAATATTATGGGTTTTATTTCGTTTAACCTTTGATATATCGCTTGCTTAGAATAATAATATTCCAAATTTTTTTAGATAATTTTTGTACAATTCTACGAATTTTATGTCGCTGAAAGAAGATTTATACACCAAATTTTTATGCACCAAGCAATAATAAAACTCATATTGAATTTTATTATTACGACTAAATTTTTAATCTGTATCTTAAAATTTAATTTATGGTTAGGTACGTTATATATATATATATAAAGTAAAAATTTCTCTAATTTATAAATTTTATTATACACTTTAATTGCATTTTATTTAATTAATTTATGATACAAATAATAACTACTATATTATAGCTTATTTTTATTAATATTACGGACATTTTGTCGTTCTAATGACACATAGCAAGATATGTTTTCTAAAATATTTAATTGTTTTAATGTAAAATTATTACCAATTGTATTGAAAGTTTACCAAACCATGTGGTAAAAGTCTTTACAGTTCAGGGAGGCAATACACACTATTACTTACTGAAATTAAATAACTTTTCTTAATAAATAAAGTGTTTGCTAAATGTTTTTTATTTTATTTTCTAATTTTACTTTACAGATCAGTTATTCATAATTTAATAATAATAAAAAAAAACAAATAAACTCATATTTTGTTTGTTTCAAGACGATAAAAACATTTTTTTTTATAATTTATTTCTTCAATAAAAATACATTTCAAGCATATCGCTGAATTCGTAATTTTACATAGATTCTAATTATATAATTATATACAGTGTATCCCATTTCAAATATGAAAGTTATTGTTACTTCCTGTCAAACCGGAAGCGCTACTATCATGACAAACCATGATTTGTGAGCCACTAAGCCTAGTTTACCAATGATTAAAGATAATTAAAAAATAATTATAAATAAAAAAGTTATTTTGAGTGACCCATTTTTCAGTGTTAGCATATTGTTGTTTAGTTAAACTTATGCTCTGAAGATCTCCAAAAACCTCTAAATAACTCCAAAACTGTTCAAAACAAAAGGGAAACCATAGCAACCAATGCAAGATATTTGATATACCGTGCTAATCTGTTAC
This sequence comes from Harpalus rufipes, assembly GCA_951394225.1. NCBI lineage: Eukaryota > Metazoa > Arthropoda > Insecta > Coleoptera > Carabidae > Harpalus > Harpalus rufipes. The sequence continues at coordinate 86,715,809 of OX596274.1, forward strand.
TAAAACAAATTCTGATTTGTCGAAAGCCGTGCGGAATTATTCCAACACAATTTTTAGTTGTGAAATGTGTAGTTGAAAAAAGTATTACTTCTTAAACAAGATTTTAGTAGATAAAGTGCCACTTACAAGTATCTATTGGTGTTAGAAAAGTTTAAAGTACACTTGAACTGTACTTTTCAAAAGTCTGCCACTGTTTTTATTCTAAGCAAGCGATATGCACGTTATAAAGATTGTAAATATTTCAAATGAATATTATTCTGAGATAAATGTTTTTGTGATGGCTACACAACAATGTTTTTACATTTTTAATTCCTAATTCACTACATGACGGCTGTCGCTGTTTTTTAGCATGTGCAAAGGCGTTTTTCTGCACATTTTCTGCATTTTTATGGCTCTATGCTCGAGAAAAAACGATTATATCAACTGGATGTTTGAGTGTTCTTTGTTGAGTGTGAAACGTATCTTACATCCCTGTAAACTGACCTATGCAACAGTATTTTTTGAGGAATTTCTCCCTGCTAGAGTTGTTTGATGTCAGTTTGCAGATTTTCTAAGTATCCATTATTATTGTTCCCCTTTAAAAGTAGATTAATTTTTAAGTATATGTCACTAGTTATTTGCAACATGTATCGTTATGTAAATTAAATTGGAGAATCGATTAAATTTACAATGGGATATGATGTGATGTTTGAGTTTACTCATTTAAACAAATTTGCAATTTATGTAGGTGCGAATACAATACGACTATGCCATTGAATTGCAAGAATAATAACGCTAAATTTTATTCATTAATTACGAACGCAATCTTAAATTCATGTGGGTCAATATTACCATATCAGAATAAGATACAGCAGCAAATTTTAATTCTACGAAAAGAATTCTCCTTATTTAATATTATCAATTTTTAAAACAAATCTAACAATCGCAGTACATTTTTTTAAATTAAATTATTTTATTCATAATTAGTTAGTAGTATGTGCAATTCTAACCTTAAAACCACCCACGGGTCACTAATGGTATATTCCGAAAATAAAATATCTGTTGTGGCCAGCATAATACCTCTCGCCACTTCCATTTTTGGTTACATAAGTATAGGGCGCCAGCAGTCATGTGACATTGTTGGCCTAAGAATGGCAACTAGTAATTATGTACATAGATGTCAAATGTCAGAATGTTTTATTTATAATTTCAAGATTTTCTCAGTTCACATCTATGTACATAATTACTAGCTATCATTTTGACACGGGCCCCCATATCTGCTTGTCAAGGCCAAAAAAGTCACATACTGCTCGCGCAGTATTATATTTAACATTCTACACCAAAAATTCTACTTATGTCTATTCTTTATATGAAGAAATTTTACCCTACTCTTGTAATTTTTCAAGATGTTTCCAATTCATTACCGGGATTAACAGTATTTCTGAAGGGTGTGTGTAATATACCTTTAATTTTAAATATTTAACTATTAATACAATAATAATTTATTTTTCTTTAATATTAGAAAGAATAAAAAATTTCATTAAACAATATTTAGAAGATTTTTTCAAGAACCTGTTACTTCCGGTTGTCCAATTATTACCAAACCTTTTCAACTCTTCGCATTAATGTCCGATTGGGAAATATGTAGTTAAACAGATATTATACACACATACATACATCCACACACACACATCATCGTAATTTCAAGATTTTCTAAATTCAATTTGTTACCAGGAGTGTGGAATTTACTTGTCGAGGAAAATAAACCACATGGAATTGGAAAATCACTAAATTTAGAATGAGAAATTATGATATTTGACGTCTAAGTACATAATTTCTAGCTATCATTCTGACACGGGTCGCCATATCTGCTTGTCAAGGCTAACAAAGTGACATGACTGCTCGCGCCCTATTGTATTTAACATTTCTTGCATATCTACACTCTACACCAAAAATTCTACTTATATCTATTCCTTATATTTATAATGTTTAATTTTAAATTCATTCAATGAAGACATTTTGTCCTACTCATCTAATTTTTCGTAATGTTTTCAATTCAATGTCGGGATTGACTGTGTTTATAATATTATAATGTATGTACTTCCCAGAAAAAATCTTCAGTAATGTTTCTGGATTTTTGACACTGACATTTATCTGTCAGTTACAAACATTTTAATATTTCAATTGTTTTCTATGACATTATTTAGGCTCTGAGATTTATTACAATAGATCATTATATACCTTATATTTTTTTATCTTTAAATCTATAAAAGATATAATAAAATATTTATATGTATCAGATAGAGAATTTACTCATCTTTAATTAGCAAGAACAAAATTTTTCAAAAAATAAAATTTAGAATATTTTTCAACTCTTCTTAGTAATGTCCGATTGAGAAATTCGTAGTTAAACAGATATTAAGTATTATAGTTTTTGGGAAATCGTCCTTCCAATCTCCCCACACATATACACAGACATACATACACACAGACATCATCGCAAAAAAAAATCGGATTGTAGGGACCTCAGCACGTTGCTTAATCATTAAAATCTCGATATGCTATTTTTAGCATGAATCCAATACCTCTCTTAGCGAGAGGTAAAAATACAGTTAATTTGTGTGTAATCTTATCTTACACTACTGATAAAGTTGTATACTAAAATTAATAATTTGTACTTAGAAAATCTAGTTAAATACTAGAAATTTCAGTAAAATATTTGAGCAACTGTTGTTGTAGCTTTAATTCGTAGTTACTAAAAAAATGATATGGTAATATTGATTTTAAAATAGAAGTCCAAAATAGTTTAAGTATCCAAATGAACCATTTTTGAACTCTTCTATCCATTTGAATTTAAGACTGCATTCTAACATTCAAAATTTATTATCGTTATTGGAAGATCTTGTTACGAAATTACTTGAAATTTCAAAGATGTAGTCTTCGTGGGCCTGCTGCGAGTTGTGGGTTCATGTCTACGTCACCTCATGTTTGTTTGTTTGTGTGTGCGTGCTTGCATTCGCCCCTCCCCGCACCGCCCGCATCTCCGCATGCTCGTTTATAGAAAACAAAGGTATGTGGATAAAATCCCCAAGTCAAGGTACAGCATGAGTAGAAGATTAAACCACTGGGACAATTAATTCTGAATTCATACACCGTCACTTACAAATAAAGTAACGCATTTAGTCATCGTTCTAGACAGATCTAATTTAAAGCCTAAACGAAGTTCTAAATCTGGAGATCATTACTTGGTCGTCATTTCAAAATCTAGAAATATTATTTATGATCTATGCATTCAAATTTTAAATGGAAAGTCAAATTCATTGATCATTTCTTCACTAAAGTTTTCAAAATATAGTTTTTTATACTTATTGACCCGAAAGGTAATGAGGTTGAAATGTAATAAAACTTATGGACATATGCTCACCCAATTAGAAGTTTTGTTATTTACAGAATACTTTTGGCACCTTATGAAGAAAGCAAAAGAAGAGTCGCAATTGGTTGATGTCAAAAAAAAACTTCTTATTGACTAATCTCTAGAATTTTTTCTGTAAAAATTCGCTTAACGAAATCGTTATTATGAAAATCATTATATCTACTTAACGATAATTGTTATTCTCGTATCCGTATTCTGTAACACATTTTAAAAAATAATAACTTTGAGATCAATTTAAGTACTTTATTTCTTAAAATCAAATTATAATTTTAAATGAAATATCTAAAATAATTCATATCACTCACGAAACTTCTAGGTTAGATCAGTTCTGGTGGGAGTCAGCTGTCAACCTGTCCATTTACTCTCGAAACACACACAAGATTTTGTCTACAGTCGCCACAAAAAATAATAAAATGTACACTTTGTACTTACACTACTACTCAATTAATAAGGATTAATATTTATAAAGAAAAAACGTCTTTTATATTTAATTTTAATTTATCGTTATTTCCCATTCTTCTTGACCTATTGCTTCAATCTAATCTAAACATTTTATACTTTCGTTTTTGTAAATGAATTCCCTATTTTATTTTCACAATAGTGCGGCATTTTTTTGGTTATGTAATATACCGACAGAGCAGTTTGATTTGTAAAGGTGGTAAATGTGTCACTACAGTTCCTGACTAAACATTTCCATTAAGAATGTAGACAAGTGACATTTCTCAACATTGTATAGTTAGAAATCTGGACAGCGAGCGTTTTTTTTTTACTTTGTCGCGCTAGAGGCAAAGTGACATTTTGCGTTGACAAAAGAGAGCGCAAATGGCTATTTTCTATGTAGACTTAGAAAAACTTATTAAATTATTTTAATATTACATTTCAAAAAACTATAATATGACGGGTTTTTGAGATCACTATTCAACATAATAGTAATTTTATTTTGACATAATTAAAAATATTGACTTATAGGGCTATTCTGTAAGCATCGTTATGCCATAACGAATCGTTAAAACGTTATATCGTTATAATAATAACCAAAATCGTTTATTGGGCTTATTCTGTAAATATTCGTTATGGCATGCATTGTTATATTGTTATTATAACGATAATCGTTAAAGTGGTATTCTGTAAACAATAATTTAATTCTACATAGCGACAAAAGATAAAGATATCGTTATTTTTTAACAACTGGAAAAATCATTCGTTACATAAACGTTTTGTCAATAAGTCAGTATTTTTATTCATGTCAAAATAAAATTGCTGTTATGTTGAATAGTGATCTCAAAAACCCGTCATATTATAGTTTTTTGTAAGGTAATATTAAAATCATTTAATAAGTTTTTATTCCTAGCGCCTAGCGCAAGCTTCCCAATTTGTCTACAGATGATAGTAGCTCTAGCATAGCCCAGAAGAAGAAGAAAACTAATCTAACCTAGAAGTTTAGTGAGTGATATGAATTATTTTAGATATTTCATTAAATAAATATTTGATTTTAGGAAATAAAGTTCTTAACTTGATCCCAAATTTTTTATTTTTTAAAATGTGTTATAGAATGCGGATACGAAAATAACGATTATCGTTAAGTAGATATAACGATTTTCATAATAACGATTCCTTAAGCGTATGTTTTACAGAATAGGCCTATTATTGACAAAACGTTTATGTAACGAATGATTTTTCCAGTCGTTAAAAATATCCATATCGTTATACTTTTTTCGTTGAGTAATATTAAATTATTGTTTACAGAATACCACTTTAACGATTTTCGTTATTATTTTAACGATATCTCATTTTCAAAGTATGTTTTATTAATTTCAATTTCACAAAGAGTACACTCATTTTCAAAAAATTTAAAAATAATATAAGTATAATCTATGAACTTAAGTTTTGTTTGAAGATTCATAGATCATTCTAGAACGATGCTCTAGAACTAAAATCGTAAATGATGATCTGAAAACGTAAATCAACCCTTAACCTTCATTTTGAAAAGACGGTGCATGATTGCAGCTTTAAAGTTGTCGCAGTGGATATGTGTTGCTTGGTTGTTACGCTTTTAAGCACTGTTAAAGCTGCAATACTTGGGAGGGAGAAAAAAATTGGTGATTCGAAGGATAAACGAAAAGATATAGATTGTAAAAGGGCCAAGGCAAAACTAAGTTGCTTGGTAAATTTCTGGTAATGAATCAACAAGGCTTTTGTATTCCTTTATTTGTATTGTTAGCGGTTTATAAGAGTACTTGTAAAATTTAATTAGGTATACTGTTAACAAAAAATCAATAATTACGAAGAAAGGTAATTGCTACGTAAATAATATTCATTATCTTTACAATTAATAAATTGGACACAATAATTTCTTTAGACAATTCATATTTCAGCCAATATTTATAATTGATTTCAAAATATCACTAATAACTACTTCAAGTTCAGTCAAACAGCATTTATTCTTACTATACCAACGTTTCGGTGCACCTTGCACCTTCTTAAGGGTCTACAACAATTATACAACAAAAATGTAATACATACAAAATAACATGGACATTATCACACTTACAGTAAGATCTTACAAATGGTTACAATTCATGTACACAAAATACATTCGTACAAAACATTCAGTTAATTTATTAAACATCGTACAAAAAATTCAAAGAGCATACACACATCCATTTGCTCTAAAAAACGACAACCGAATAATGCGGAAAATAGCAGGAAATATCCTGCGTAAGGATTCTGGTGATTGATACGGACTCCTATTGGTTGTCTGTACACCAATAATAAGGTAGTAACTTGTAAGAATTTAAATAAAATGTAAGGAAATAGTTTATTGAAATGTGCTCATATCAGGGATGATTGCAATAACATCAATGCAAGAATTGATATTCAACGACTTAACAGCGTATATTTTGGTGTATTGGAAAAGTTCAAAAAGGAAAAGGCAAATTTCAGGCCAAACTGAGTTTCATTAATATTTTTACCTTTTATTTAAATTCCTACAACTTGCTACATTATTATTGGTGTACAGACGACCAATAGGAGTCCGTATCAATGATGTCACCAGAATCCTTTACACAGGATATTTCCTGCTATTTTCCGTATTATTCGGTTGTCGTATTTTAGAGCAAATGGATGTGTGTATGCTCTTTGAATTTTTTTGTACGATTTTTAATAAATTAAATGAATGTTTTGTATGAATGTATTTTGTATACATGAATTGTAACAATTTGTAAGATCTGGAAGTGTGATAATGTCCATGTTATTTTGTATGTATTACATTTTTGTTGTATAATTGTTGTAAACCCTGAAGAAGGTGCAAGGGTGCATCGCAACGTTGGTGTAGTAAGAATAAATGCTTCGAATAATTATTAACACCTAATACACATCACAGTCGAGAAATTACCCGCAATTACTAATAAAAATATATTGGAACTACGCAAATACGACTATCTTGAAAACTAATTCTCCAGTAACAGTAATATTTAGATTGCTAATAGACATGCATTATTGACATTTATTTGATTTACAGCTTGTTAACAAAATAATGTATCAGAAATTTACCAAGTCAAATTGAGGTGATAACAAAAACCATTTTTATTAAAAACTAGTAATATGGAAAATATAAAATTTAAGAACTTATACATATTATTTTTTTTCTTTCACTATACATGATGTTCCAAGATAAAACAATCAAACTTAAAATACAACTAAAGAAGCTAAAACCAAGTTCATCTAAACAAAATCGCATGAGATGTAACTGCGCCCTACGCAGTACAAATAATTTTAGTTTTAGTTATAGCAATGAAAAACGAGCCTAACCCCAAATGTATTCGTACCCTCTGAAATAAATATATTAACAGCAATAAAAAATATTTTTTTAGGTTACAATAGTTAAGACTTTTTTATTTTATGTATTAATAAAGTGTACTGGATTTAAATACAATTTTATTAACTAAATTTCTCATTTAAACAATAATCTATGGCCAAATATATGACAAAAGAAAAGTCCCAATTTTTTTCCGTTCCAACAGTAAATAATACAATATTTATTTTAGTATCATATATAGAACTGAAGGTAAAGGTAACTGACAATATACTCAATTAATTGCCATCTTAAATTTTATTACTTTAATAAAAATTATTTGCGAATTATTAAAGACAATGGATTATTGCAAGTAAATTATTATTAAACCTGAGATTTTTTTTTTATAAGCAATGTATTCAAGTTGTATACACTCTATTAATACACCATATCAAAAATTGTTGAATTGGAATAATAAGCATAACATCCAAAAGTTTATTTATTCTTGTTTTTAATAAAAAATTAAAATTTAATATAGTAATTAATTGAAAATGTTGTCAGTTTCCTTTACCTTGAGTGTTATAAATAATACTAACATAAATATTGTATTATTTACTGTTGGAACTAAAAAAATTAGCACGTACTTCCGGTTGAACAATTATAACCAAAACCTAATCACCTTTTCTTCTGAATGTAAACTTGAGGAATACGAAAAAATTATAATTTTTGGATTCGGGGTATTGAAGTTATGAGATTTGAAATTTTCGTCACACACACACAGACACACATGCATACAGACATCATCGTAAAAATGTTAATATCGTATTATAGGAACCCTAAAACATGCTTATTCACTAAAAACTCATCATTGAATTTTTTGACCAAAGACAATACCTTCCTTACTTAAAGGTGACGTAAGGTAAAAATGTTGTTATAATTAAAACTATTTGCATCGCGTCGCTGTTTTGCCTCCTTCTACTTCTTACAAATATTACAGAAATGAAGCATTTGCGAGATTTTTCTTACACGAATTTGTCCACTTGTTTTTAGGCTCTTTAATTAAATATTAAGTTTGGTTGTTAAATCTTGAAACAATCTGTATATTAACGCTTTCCATTTCACAAATTTTCAAATCTATTACTATTTCTTAGTAAAAAAATACAGTTTCATCATCCTTATAGCTCTTTAATAACAGCAAAATTGTAATAGAAATTGGAAAGTCTACCCGCTATTCCCGAATTTTACGTTCTTTAACCGGTTACGCTTCCATAGAATTCAATTAAATTTCGGTAAAAAATTCAACATGAATCAGACGGGATAAAGCGCCGTTTGCAATGGAGGTGCATAGTGCACCGTGTAAACTAACCCTTCGCTTCTGCAGTTAACAAGCTATTATTATTAAAACTCCAACCCGCTATGACATTCTAGCTATATGCAAGACTAAAATTTTCAAACCAACGTAAACATTCTACGGAATTTATTTTAAAATGAAACGAGTTGCAAAACTAATCAACGTAGAACTAAAATAAGAATAAATAAAATACAGTGTTCGAAAGTATCCTTACAGTTTCAATTCTAAATAAAATCGTTACGAATATTTCATAAGGAAATCAATGTTTTATAAATTGCAGTGATAAATATAGTTTTCTAGAAATCTGTGTGTATTTGTATTACGGGAAAATATTTTACAAAATGCTAGGAGTTCCTAGAAATAATGAAACATTTCTAATGATTTTGAAAACAAGCCAAAATTTTAAAATGAATTTTTTATGTAATACGCATTAAAATATCTGATGTGGCCAGCACAATACCTCCCGTTTAATTTAATTTTTATTCCTGTAAACACTTAAAATTAAATTAAATTTAAATACCGGGTTCGATCCCCGACGCCAAATATTTCGAATTTTAAATGGCACAAAAATTACCCCTGTGGTGCACACTCCACGCCAGTAATAAGTGCTCGTGAGGTGACATCTAGTAAATATGTCATCATCTTTACCGAAATATGTGTACAAAGCAGATTGGCACACCCAGCAATGGGTAATATGCCGTGATGATATATTTATTTATATACTTGCGTATATTTATTGCACCACAGGGGTCAATTTTGTGCCATTTAAAATTCTAAAATATTGGGCGTCACTCGGAATTGAACCTGGTTCCCAAGATTCGCGTGAAGTGACGCCTGGTAAACACCCGCACGGTACAAATATGTCATTATTATTACTGACATCTGTGTACAAAGCAGATTGGCTCACCCAGCAATGGGTAATATGCCGTGATGATATATTATGTACATATTACATATATATTTTTACATATTTGCTTATGCTGAAAATTGTATTAAGTTCCTTTCCATATAATTATTGTTCCATCTACTATTTTCTTTTTAAAACGTTAATATTATTATTTGAAATGATTAGTTTATTGACAGTGACATATATCTGTCCGTTACAAACATTTGAGATCTGAACTGTGTAACCATGTAAGAGTTGTGTTTAAAACGTAGGCTCCGGGATTAAAACAATAGATAATTTTATAAATTTATCCTTAAAATATATACAAAAAGTATTAACGCAAAGCTGTAGAAAATTTAAAAAACTTTAATTTTTATAATAACAAATCTCGAAAAAATAACATTTAAAGGTATTTTTCGAAGAAAAACTATTTTGAGCTTCCAGTAAAGTATCATACACACACACACACACACACACACACACACACACACACACACAAACACACACATACACACGTACATACATACACACATACACGCAGACATCATCGTGAAAATGTTAAAATTGGATTGTAGGGACCTTAAAACGTGGTCATTTACCAAAATCTCGATATGCGATTTTTAGCACGATCCCTATACCTCCCTTACCAAGGGTAGCGGGAGGTAAAAATGTTTAGATACTTTTTTTCGTAGAATAACGTGGTTTAATTAGATATTTTAAAACTTATAACACAAACATAATTTAAAGGGAGCAAATATTGAAAATGATCTAATCATATGTACATGTGTCATAAAGGGCATTAACAGACGTCATCTCATGGGAATTCAACTGTTGTGGATAGACAAGTCATCTTCATTATTATCTGTGGTACTTGTAAATTAACTCCTTAATTACTCTAATGCAAATTTCAAGACCAATTCGTTCTGCTGCTAATTTAATTCTTTCAACAAGTTTTGATTACCAATGTAACTAGAGAAGAATAGCAGAAACTATTGTGCTACCAAGATTATAGGCGTCACAGTCTTTAACCTTTGAATAGACGTTTCTCACAATACAGAATCAAAATAACTAAAATGAGTTATAATAATGCAAGGAATATTAATTTTTCCTTGATATATTGTTCGTTGAGTTTTTCTAATAAAATTATGTGTATACCGTACAGTTTTTTCTATTGAAAAAAAAATCTGTTGTGGCCAGCACAATACCTCTCGCCATTTTCTTTTTATGTTGCATGTGACTTTGTTGGCCTTGGCAAGCAGACATGGGGGCCCGTGTCAGAATGACATCTAGTAATAATGTACATAGGTGTCAAGTATCATAATTTTTCATTTAAAACATCATGATTTTCCAAATCCGTATGGATTATTTTCCTCGACAAGTATATTCCATACTATTGATAACAAATAAACATCAGAATATTTTGAAATTTTGAATGAAAATTGTGACATCTATGTAAATAACTACTAGCCGTCATTCTGACACGGATCCTCATACCTTCTTGCCAAGGCCAACAAAGTCATATGACTGCTCGCACCCTACAAGTAACGAATTTAACATTTCTTGTACACACAAATAATTGAAATTGTATCTCTTTTTTCGTTCTATAAGGAATTTTGTCCTACTTTTCTAATATGTTCAAAATTCTTCAAACTCATTGACAGTATTAGCGGCATTTCTTAAGGATATATGTAATATTAATATACCTATAATTTAAATACATATTTAATTAATAATACACTAATATATATTAAATGTACTGGTATACCTCCCAGAAAAATCTGATTTTTGACACTGACATTTTGCATTTATCTGTCAATTACAAACATTTAAATATCTCCACTGTTTTTTAGGCAACGAGATTTATTACAAAAGATTATTCTATATTTTTATATACTATATCTCTAAACCCATACAAGATATAATAAAAAAATTAAATATGTCAAATTAAGAATTTAATTTTCTTTAATATTACCAAGAAAATTTGTCAAAAAATAATGTTTAGAAGATTTTTTTCAGGAATCTGCTACTTCCGGTTGTTCAATTGTTACCAAAACCTTTTCAGCTCTTCCTATGAATGTCCAATTGGGAAATACGTAGTTAAACAAATATTAAGTCATAGTTTTTGAGTAATCGTCCTTCCAATGTCCCACACACATACACACACACACACACACACACACACACACACACACACAGACATCATCGTAAAAATGTTAAAATTGGATTGTAGGGATCTTAAAACGTGCTTAATCATTAAAATCTGGATAAGCGATTTTTACATATACAATAATTACATTAGGTTGGCAAGACTGCATTTGCATGAAATCGTCGTATAATGTGTTACTTTACTGCCGATTTGTAAACTTTTACTGACGATAAGAAATATCTAGTTCTGAAACAAGTACCTATGCTACTTCAATATAAGAACTATTTCTAATGATAATGATATATTTAAAATTGAAACTGTGAGAAACTTTCCGATACATATTTAAAAGTCTTTTTTGCTAATTCTTGCACGATTCAAATAATATTTTTGGCATTGTGATGTATCTGATTCGGCACTCTAGTGTCAGATTTCGCACGCCTGCCTATAATTTCTCTATCTTCTATGATAGTTAAAATAGCGATGTAAAGAGTAGATTGTGGATAAACTAACATGATCATGTGTTGTACCACGCACTGACACAATCTTTTGTTTGTCTGTTTCCTGATCAGGCACTCCCAGAGGTAAGATTTCAGTTGTTTTTAAGCTTCCTTACCTTGTATTTTACATCCTTAGCACAAAATGACACGAGCTATAAGAATTTTTAATTTTTTAATAATTTTATGCACTGGATTCATATAGCAAAACGGATAATTCCGGATTGGAGGTTGGATCACTTTGTATCAGATTATTCAGCACAATTCAAAAGTGAGATATCTTGGCATTGTACAATGCGAACATTTGAAAATAGGATAGGTGATTTACAATTTTTATTTTCGGAGCCAATAATGAACGTACGTCGCATTTATGTCAGAAGCGGTATCATCGTTGTTTCTTAAGGTAGTTGTCACTCGAGTGTACCTATTCAAAAACTTGTTCTATGTTCAAAATAAAAATTAAGCTAATGCAGTTTATATTTGCAATAACTAATATTTTCTAACATTATATTATATACACAGATTGCATCAAAATAGTTAAAAGCTAATATCAAACACTGTAACAGATGAATTTTCTTTATTTTTTTTAATTGTACCACTCGCACTAACACATACACAAGTGTCGTATTTCAATGTTGAAGAATATCTGTGGCATCGTCGCACCTAGACATTTATTCGTACATTCGGGTATAAAAGTAATAAGATATTTTAAGATATAATACTAATTCTAAACTACAAATGGAAACTGCAAAACAAATTAATATATTTCTTTCTTAAAATTACAAAAGTAGTATTATACTGTTTAAAGTTTTCATGCTTTTCACGTAAAATACCAATTTAAAAAATATTTCTTTCGAATGTACGTCTGAAATTCCTTTAACCAAAGATCACCTCTTATTCGCTAATACCAAGCGGGTGTTAAACTTAACTGATACTCCATCTGAAACGCTTGTACATGGTTGTCAAGTATAATTCTACCTATTTATCGTATCTTCAGATTATAATTTTCTAGAGGCAATAAAATTAAATCTGGGTGGTAAATAATTTTCTAATTTTTACATAAAATCCGTTAATTAGTTTACTATAACATACTAATTTTTCGATTAAATGTCATTATGGATATAAAAGTTTTACGTGTCAGAATTTATTTTAACTTGTACAATTTTTATTGTTATAAGTTTATTAATTTATTTTTTGGCAAGCATGTTCTAATCTGTTACAAAACATGAAAAAAAATCTGTTGTGGCCAGCACAATACCTTTCGCCATTTCCGGTTTTGATTACATAAGTATAGGGCGCGAGCAGTCTTGTGACATTGGTCGCCTTGACAATCAGATACGGGGGCCCGTGTCAGAATGACAACTAGTAATTATGTACATAGATGTCAAATGTCAGAATTATTCATTAAAAATTTCATGATTTTCTAAATTCAAGTAGTTAATTCGTCACCAGGAATGTGGAATTTACTAGTCGTGGAAAATAAACCGCATGGAATTGGAAAATCACAAAATTTAGGATGAAAACATGATATTTGATATCTATGTACATAATTCAACGTCAACAACGTCACATGATTGCTCGCGCCCCATTGTATATAACATTTCTTGTATAGCTACACTTTAACATCAAAAATTCTACTTACATCTATTCTTTATATTTAGATTTTTTATTTTAAATTCATTCTATTAAAAAAAATTGTCCTTCTCTACTAATTTTTCTAAATGTTTCCAATTCATTGTCGGGTGTGACAGTATTATGGTGGGTACTATAATACTGTACCTACAATTTTAAATATTTAACTATTAATACAATAAGAAATAATATAATGTATGTACTTCCCACAAAAATCTTCAGTAATGTCTCTGGATTTTTGACACTGACATTTATATGTCACTTACAAACTTTTTCATTTTTCAATTGGTTTCCATGATATTATTTGTGCTGTGAGATTTATTACAAGAGATTATTATATACCTTATATTTCTTTATTTCTAAATCTATTGAAGATATAATAAAATATTTACATGTATCAGATAGAGAATTTGCTCTTATTTTACTAGCAAGTACAAACTTTTTCAAAAAATAATATTTAGAAGATTTTTTTTAAGAATCTGCTACTTCCGGTTGTCCAATTTTTACCAAAACCTTTTCAGCTCTGCCCAGTAATTATGGTTTTTAAAATATCGTCCTTCCAACCGACCCACATATACACACACATACATCCACATACACACACACAGACATCATCGTAAAAATATTGAAATCGGATTGTAAGGACCTTAAAACGTACTTAAATCATTAAAATCTAGATATGCGATTTTTAGCATGAATCCAATACCGCTCTTAGCGAGAGGTAAAATTTGATTACGACGAGGGGCTCGTATCGAGTCCAAATTTAGCTTACAAAATAAAGATTGTAAATCAAATATCTCACTGTCAAGTGGTTCATAATATCGGCACCGTCTCATTGGTTAGGTATAAGTTAGGTTTAGTTATTTTAAATAAAATTGTTAGGTGAGATTTATTAGAAGTTGCCGAGATATCTTCTGGTGAATTGCTGATACCGAGTTATATTGTGCTGCATCCTCTGGTGCCAAAATTATTTGCACTTTTCATATAATACACATGTAACTCAATATAATAATATTCAACACTAAATTATATAATTTAAAGTGTATTTATAAAATTGTAGGTATTATAAACACATTTTTTTACGTATTTAATATTTTCAAGACTATCTAGGTTCTAATTATTATTTGGTTTTAATTTTTTCTTTAGATATTTTTTATAATTTCTACGGTTACCCATCTAAATATTAACTGTGCTCACCCTTTCTTGATACATACGAGTGTATTGATAATAAACTACATTGTTAACAGTATTGTACTTTATTGTGTACGTATTGTGACCGACTATGATTCGAACAACCCGGGTTCAATTTCGACTGACTTCAAATTAAAAATTTGAAGATTATTTTCATTTTTCAAATAGTTTGTGATATAACATCTGATAAACGCCCTCAATTGTTCAAATATTTCGTCATTTTATTTATATTTATTTCAAAATAATGGCCTAGTTTACACCGTATGGCCTGAGGTAGGCCAGACCTATATGTGACCCATATTAGGACAAAGTCAAAAAAAGATCGTGTTGTTTACACCGCATATTTTAGAGCCTAGAATAGGTGGGATATAAGCAGAGTATAGGTATTAGTTTGTACCATCTAGCGGTTTAATTTTAAGTTAAAAAAAACAATTCTTCCTTTTATCTTTTTATCACTCATGTTTATATACAAAATTTCACTACTTATTTAGGTACTTACTCTCACTGTCAAACAAAACTGTCACAATATGTGTAAATCAATATCACTGTACTCAATATTACCGACATCTACTTTACCGTACAAATTTCGAACTAGTTTAGGTGTTAACTGTTTACACCCCAATAAATAAATTTAGGCCGAGGCCTAGTATAGGTCAGGTCACAAGAAAAAGTGGCCTGAGCTAAGCCAGGCCGCTCCATATTTTAGGTGTTTACACTAGGCGGCCCAAATACATTTAGGTCGAATTTGGGGTATAAATCGAATATAAGTCTACGTTGTAAACTAGGCCAATATTTTTTTGGAATACATACATGGTATACAAAGTTATGTCCAGTAGAATACAACAACCCTAAAACACAAAAGTTGAAAATAAAATTTCATGAAATTGTACATTGAAAACTATTATTTCCATTTTATATAAATAAAAACTGAAAATTCTATTCAGCTTTACGATTTATCAGAGCTTCAAAGCACACGCTACAAAGAAGAAAAAAAATATACCACCAAAAATTAATTAACTTATTTCCTCTAAAAAAACCCTTTCAAAAATAAACATACAAAAAAGTTCCACGTTCAATAAAGCTCCAATCACACATAAAAAACAACAATAACAGCTATTATATTCGATTATTACCCTCTGGAAATCAATATTTGGTGTGAGTAACTCGTTCTTTGTGAACATTATACATCGATCTGGACTGAGACGGTTTATATCGTAGGTTGTCGGTCACTTGAGACGTATAGTTCTGTCTGTGTGTGCGTGTGTGTGTGTGAGTGTGTGAGTAGGTAAGGAACTCAACTGTAGGTTAAAGTCCACAGAGACAAGAAAAGACTATCGTTTTTGACACAACGTGAAAGGAGGGAGTAACTCACACTTTTGCTGATGTAAGTCTCTTCTTGATATAACAAACAGTTGATATTTGTTACTTTTATCGACAAGACTCAGGAGTCGATGAACAGAGAAAATTGGAATGTTTGAATGTTTATGTGAACAGTTTTAACATGAATGAGATACCTGCTTGGAATAATAATGCTGTAACTCCATTTAGGAAAATTTTAGAAGACACAATTAATGAATCATTTCATAATCTTTTCTTTATCTGGAATGAATTCAGAAAATACACGCCTGGCCAAAACAAAACCGGACACCAAGAACAGTTTTTTACCGACGTATAACAAATGAATTATGGGTTTATTTGTATTTTTATGTTAAAATATAAACAACTGGTTTGTAAAGTAAGATTAAAAATCTGTTGTGGCAATCACGATACCTCTCGCACCCTTTCTATTGTGGTACTTAAAAGTAATGTATTTAACATTTCTTGTACAAATAAAAAAATCTAATTACACCTAATCTTTATATTTATGTATTTTCTATAATTTTAAATTCATTCTATAAGCAAGTTTTCTCCATTTCTTCTAAATGTTCGAGATTTTTCTAATTCATTAACGGGATTCGCGGTATTTCTGGTTTCATGTAATATACCTAATATACCTATAATTTTAAATATATAATTAATAATACAATAAGAAATATTAAATATCGTTCCCAGAAAAAGCTTTCAGTACTATCTCTGAATTTTTGACACTAACATTAGTGACATTTATCAGTGAGATTTACTACAACAGATTATTTAATAGATTATATATTTATATCTTTAAATCTATAGAAAGTATAATAACAATTTTAAATGTGTCGGATAGAGTATTTTGGTTTTTAATTTTTGTAATAATATTAATTTTCAAAAAATAATATGTAAAATATTTTTTTAAAATACTACTACTTCCGGTTGTCCAATTGTTACCAGAATCTATTCAACTCTTCCAATTACTGTTACATTGGGGAATTCGTAGTTACACAGGTCTTTAGTCTTATAGAATTTGAGAAACCGTACCTCCAACAACCTCACAGACACACACACACACACACACCCACACATCCACACACACACACACAAACACACACACACACCGTATTATGAAATATAACCTGGCTTTGCAATAACCTCAAAATAAATTTATCTGGATTACACATGGAAGTATAATTTGAAACTGGGACTGATATGATGATTAGTGTGCATAAAATGCGTGGGAAGATCGTAACGCTCGTATGTCACGCTTTACGAAACGTACATGTCAATATGAATATGAGAATGCTTTCAAATCATTCCCAAAAAAAATAATCAACATTTTCTGTTTAGCAGTTAGATTATTTATATTTGTATAAACGCAGATGCATTTATAATTATAATTCAAGTTCAAAAAGATATAGGTTAAACTTATTAAATGTACCTAATTAGTTAGCTATATTCGTAATATTACTAATTTAGTTTCGGAACTTTGCAAAATACACATATATTCCTTTATAGCAGAAAAGAAGACATTAACTTTAATACACATACAACATAGAATGGTAATTACAATATTCGAAATTAACATTGAGACTGACGTCATAAACATATGCCGTGATATATTATAAACAATAAACACATAAACCGTGTTCCTTCGGACTGTGATTCGCAATCTAAATCAGTTTTAATCTTAATTTAGAATGACGTGTATGTTACACTTTATACTAGAATTAGGGCATTGTCAGAAAATTTTGCCGAAATGGTATTTTATGTACCAAGGGCGTTACTATGATCATAATGCCAGAAGGGCGACGAGGATCTAGCCCGAGGGCCTCAGGCCCGAGGGATAGATGTCGTCCGATGGGCATTATCATCTAGTAACGCTCGTGGTGCATACAAGATTTCATGTCTCACTATAGAATATCTGACACAAGTTTTAATTGATAATAATTTTGATTATAATAACGCTCAAATTTTGGCGTTGCTAAGGATGTTGTTTAATTGTTTTATTTATTATCAACGTTTATTTATTTTTAAAACATCAACATCGAGGACCGGGTACGGTGTATATAAACATATCCAAGACAACCGGGGCATAATGGATATGTTTATATACTCCGTAACCTAGCAATAAACAGTGCATAATACTTTAGTGAGACATAAACTACTTTTGAACACTTGTAAATTCCCAAACTCAAATTTTACCATTTCAATGGATAATACTTATGGCCGCATTATGGTCAAAACTGTAAATAGTTTAACCCCCTTTTCTTCTACGATATCGTTCGTTCGCTTCACGTCGTGTCACAATATGATACATTAAGTTTTAACAAGAATTTTTATTTCACTATGGATATATCACTAAAAGATATTAATTTGCTAAAAGATGTTATGACAAAAACTCAAAAAAAATGTTTTTTTGGGTCTAAATAAGGGTGAGCACAAGCTGGTTAGAACAGGAAGTCAACTTAAATAAATTTTGCCTGGTATTTTGAGCTTCCGACTAAGAAAACATTTAATTAATCATCAAACGAAAGAATAACGCAGCGTTACTCGGTAAATGTTTAAAAAAAATCCTAAACCTTCTAAAACGAACAATAAGTGATAATCATACTGATCAGTAAGTGATGTACTGATCAGTAAGTGATGTGCCTATCTACCGATCTGGAGGCGGTGAAAATTACATAAATGAAAAATAAATGTACAATTTTTAAAGCTTTAACGATAACAAAACAACCATCATAGCTTACTTAAAAATGACAACTATTTTTTTTAAATGTCAAAATAATTTTTAAATAATTCTAAACTTTAATTTGTTATTATCGGGACGATCGTGCAAAAAATATAATAAGCATTGCGGGCATTAAGTGCTTCTTACCGCGGTATCGGATGTATTGGAGATCTCCAAACTAATCCTCAACCGGTAAGGTACACTTACTGCCCTTAATACTTAAATAACTATTATTATTTACTTAGAGTACAGTAGAATAGAGTATTTATTTACCATCTTACATTAGCCCAATGTTTATAGCACGTCAAAATACAATTTGTACGGACAAATGTCTCTGTATAATTAAAATTCTTATGTAGATCAGATATATAGTTGGTAGCTCAAAATACCAGTTTTAATTGACTTCTTTTAATTTAAAAATGGACTATATATCACTTAGATGTTAACAATTACTCGAAAGTTTAGCCAAACAGCATTTATTCTTACTATGTCAACCTTCTTCAGGTTCTACAACAACTATACAACAAAAATGTAATACATACAAAATAACATGGACATTATCACACTTACAGTAAGATCTTACAAATTGTTACAATTCATGTACACAAAATACATTCATACAAAACATTCATTTAATTTATTAAAAATCGTACCAAAAACCTCAAACAGCATACACACATCCATTTGCTCTAACAAGCGACAACCGAATAATACGGAAAATAGCCGGAAATATCCTGTGTAAGGAATCTGGTGATATTGATACGGACTCCTATTGGTCGTCTGTACACCAATAATAATGTAGTAAGTTGTAAGAATTTAAATAAATTGTAAGGAAATTGTGTGTTGGAATGTGGTCTGGCTGAACATTCCAATAAACTAAAAAATCTGTTGTGGCCAGCACAATACCTTCCGTCATTCTCGTTAATTCGTTCTCATTAATGTATAAATTCCATAATTTTTCTTACAAAAGATTCTAAATTTCCAGTAAAATTATTTCATAAACAAACTATTCAAATTGCACTTGACACTGGCATCTTCTTCTTCTTTAGCTTTTCCCATTCGTTAGGGCTCGCTATTTTTGCATGTCGTTCTCATTCAGTTCCTTTTCTCTCAAATCTTCCGCAATACAGTCCTTCCATCTTATCTTTGGTCTTCCTCTGTTTCTTTAACGTCCTGTTACTAAACTATTTATTCTTGTTCCAATATAATTCTTCATTTCTCCTCATGACATGTTCAAACCAATGTAATCGTCTTTCTTGTATCTTTCTAAAAACTTGTAACACTAGAGTTATTTTCTTACCGTATCTTTCCGTGTGTTCCCCAATATCTACTTCAACATCCTCATATCTGCCACATTAATTTACTTTTTATTGATACTGACATCTGTCAATTTGAATTATATGAATATATTACTAGTTCCTAAGTTTGGCATAGCTGGCTGAATTATAAAATTTAATTTCTTTAAAATTCTTTAACTCTGTATCTATTGAATATGAAGTATAAATTATAATCAAATCGTATAGAGAATAATATATTCTTTAAATTATAATAACGTTAAATGTCAATAAATCAAATTTAACTGTTAAATCTTCAAATGAGACTACTTCCGGTTGACCAATTATAACCAAAATCTAATCAGTTGTTCTTCTGGATGTAAACTTGAGGAATACGAAAAAATTATAATTTTTGGAATCGTGGTATTGAAGTTATGGAATCCGGAACTTTTGTCACACACACACACACAGACACACAGACACACATACATACAGACATCATCGTAAAAATGGTAAAATCGTATTATATGGACCCTAAAACGTGCTTATTCAGTAAAAACTCATCATTGAATTTTTTGACCAAAGACAATACTTTCCTTACCTAAAGGTGACGGAAGGTAAAAACCCTTTTAATCTAGATAATTTCAAGATTTTGGAGGAAGAGCAAAAATACTCCAAAAGTATGTTTCTTGAAATGTTACATATCAGGGATGATTGCAATAACATCAATGCATGAATTGATATTCAGGGATTTAACAGCGTGTATATTGGTGTATTGGAAAAGTTCAAAAAGGAAAGGCAAATTTCAGGCCAAACTGAGTTTAATTATTTTCCTTACATTTTATTTAAATTCCTACAACTTGCTACATTATTATTGGTGTACAGACGACCAATAGGAGTATTAATGATGTCACCAGAATCCTTACACAGGATATTTCCGGCTATTTTCCGTATTATTTCGGTTGTCGTTTTTTAGAGCAAATAGATGTGTGTATGCTCCTTGATTTTTTTGGTATGAGTTTTAATAAATTAAATGAATGTTTTGTATGAATGTATTTTGTGTACATGAATAGTAACAATTTGTAAGATTAGTAATTGTGATAATGTCCATGTTATTTTGTATGTATTACATTTTTGTTGTATAATTGTTGTAGACCCTGAAGAAGGTGCAAGGGTGCACCGAAACGTTGGTGTAGTAAGAATAAATGATGTTTGATTGAACCTTCGAGTAATTGTTAACACCTAATCCATCCACAATTATTTTGATTGGTTAATTTATTAATGACAGACAATTTCCTACGTTCTCACTTTAAAAAACATTTATGTATATTTCCTCACACTCATTTATTCTTCTATATACTTTCCTATAAAACTCATCACTTCCCTTCTTCACAAAATGAACATCTATATAATCTTCGCATTTCTGATCGGGTAGGCTTAAAATTGCTACACTGTGCTCGCCATATAATCGATTGGGATCGGAAGGCGTAATGGGCTGCTTTTCGATGTGCCCTGCCGTATGTGTGCGTGTACGCATCACTTAGACACACTGCTTAGCAGTACTCGTTGTCAAATGTCAATGTACACCATATCCTAGCAACGACACTCACTTTGGAAGAGAAGAACTCATTCGTACGATTTGTTGCAGTGATTGTATTTAAATTTGTTTTACGGTAAATTATAAACAAGACCTCTATTATATAAATCGAATTCTATTGTATTTGATAAATGAATTGCCATGTTGTTATGTTGGATATCAATACAGAATGAGGGTTGGTCATTTATATAATAGAATGGATAGAATATGATCACGGAAAAACATAATACATATGGTTTCGGTTAGCGAACTCAATAAAATTCCATTGTCTCATATTTCAAAATCAATATAAAGGTTAAAGATAAATAATTGGAGTTGCAGTCTTGGTGAAAAATGTTTATTAGGATTTCATCTATTTAACATCCCGACGTTTCGATTCCAAATGAATCATCATCAGGGATAATATCCGCGGTGATTTCTAACTTTCGGCATTTTTCTTAAGTTTGTTAACCTCACGATTAAAACTGGTACGATACCTAGCAAAATAAACATAATATACGTGCCCAACCCGAAATGTATTCGTACCCTCTGAAATAAATATATTAACAGCAATAAAAAATATTTAGGTGTACTGGATTTAAATACATATTATTAACTAAATTTTAACAATAATCTACGGGCAAATATATGACAAAAGACAAGTCCCAAAATTTTTCGTTCCAACAATAAATAATACAATATTTATGTTAGTATTATCAATAAAACTGAGGGTAAAGGTAACTGACAATATACTCAATTTTATTACTTTAATAAAAATTATTAAAGACGAAAACATTTGTCACATGCAGACAATGGTTTATTTGCAAATAAAATATTATTAAACCGAAGAAAATTTATTATAAGCAATGTATTCAAGTTCTATACACTCTATTAACACACCATATCAAAATTTGTTGAATTGGAGTAATAATCATAGTATCCAGTATTCTTGTTTTTAATAAAATTGTAGGTGCTACTTCAAAAAATAAATATCAGTCTGCAAATAATTTTATTAAAAAATCAAATTTTAATATAGTAATTAATTGAATGTATTGTCAGTTTCCTTTACCTTCAGCTTTATAAATAATACTAACATAAATATTGTATTATTTACTGTTGGAACTAAAAAATTAACACATGTCTATTGTCATATATTTGCCCGTACATTATTGTTAAAATGATAAATTTAGGTAATAACATTATATTTAAATCCCGTACACTTTATTAATACATAAAATAAAAAAATGCCCAAATATAGTCTTAACTATTGAAATCTAAAAATCTATTTCTTCTTGCTGTTAATATTTTTCATTTGGGGTTGGGCTCGTACTTGTGATTTGAAGCAGGCAGGCAACTCTAGACTCAGTCTACATTGTTCGGCATGGAATCAATATATGGAATTTCTCTCATGATTCTACTACTTGAAAGACATAGTAAAAACGGATTTAGTATGTGACTATTTAAAAAAACAATTAACAACTAGTAAACATCATTATTAAACTAAGTAAAAAGTCAAAAATAAGTATTTGACATTAACCTATACCCTTTTATTGAAGTAACTCATACTAGAGATATTTTTACTACGTCTTTTAATTAAGTTTACTAGGTCACTAAAATCGGTGAAATTAAAAAAATTGCCACTAAAAAATTTAAAGTTTTACGGTATAATATATGAAAAAAAAATATTTTTTTTCTCATGTTAAATATTATATTACAGATTCTTATATCCTATAATACATTTAAGATAGTTGTCACTCGAGTGTACCTATTCAAAAACTTGTTCTATGTTCAAAATAAAAATTAAGCTAATACAGTTTATATTTGCAATAACTTATATTTTTTAACTTATATTATATACACAGATTGCATCAAAATAGTTAAAAGCTAATATCAAACACTGTAACAGATGAATATTTTTAATTTTTCCATAGAAAAGTTTTTTTTTAACTGTACCACTCGCATTAACACATACATAAGTGTCGCATTTCAATGTTGAAGAATAACTGTGGCAACGTCGCACCTAGACATTTATTGGTATATTCGTGTATAATAGATATTTTGAGATATAATACTAATTCTAAACTACAAATCGAAACTGCAAAACAACTTAATATATTTCTTTCTTAAAATTACAAAAGTAGTATTATACTGTTTAAAGTTTTCATGCTTTTCACGTAAAATACCAATTTTAAAAATATTTCTTTCGAATGTACGTCTGAAATTTCTTTACGCAAAGATCACCTTTTATTCGCTAATACCAAGCGGGCGTTGTTAACTTAACTGATACTCCATCTGGAACGCTTGTACATGGTTGTCAAGTATAATTCTACTATTTATCGAATCTTCAGATTGCCTAGAGGCAATAAAATTAAATCTGGAGGGTAAATATTGTTTAAATTTTTACACAAAACCCGTTAATTAGTTTTCTACAACATACTAGTTTCAATTAAATGTCGGTATGGATATAAAAGTTGTAATTTAAAATATTGTGTTTATTTTGCCATTTCCTATTCTTCACGTATTAAAAAGGCCAAATTTAATTGCAAATATCTCAGGTACCGCGTGGTCAATTGTTTTAAAATTTGGAGAGCAGGTGGATTATACTTCAGTTAAGATGCACTAAAATCCAATTAATTCTGGGTAAAATGGTTTCACGATATAACTACCTTAAGAATCTACACCTAAATTTGTGAACTCTTTCTTCGGTTTCTTCTCTTCCAAAGTGAGACCGGCGTGTCCCTTTATGGCTTTAGCTACACTAGGCGTTTAGTAGATGTTGATGCGAGAGTGTTGTAGAGTAAGGATGTGGTGTTCGCAGAGACGCCGCTATGGCTCCTGCTGCAGATCGCGCCCATCAAGAACGAGCGCGACTTGGTCGTGCTGTTCCTGCTCACCTTCCGAGACATCACGGCCCTCAAGCAGCCCATCGAGACCGACGACACCAAGGGAGGTGAGGGATCATACACTACCCCTAGTTTTAGTTCCATAAAACGACCCACTGAAGATAGGAAAATATATTTCAAGATGAACCATAGAGAGGATCAAAGGTCAATCAATTCCAATGAGATGACTTTTCTTCTAAATTTCTGCTTCAGCTGATTTTCGTGGTCAAAAGTGGTTGGTAATTTAATAAAATGAACATTTAGACCAGTGTTTCTCAACCTTTTTACGTAGACCGGTCACTATACACTAATGACTTTAGAGAAACATGTTATATCGGGTGTCTGTCTACTTGAAATCCATAATATTAACGTAGTTAATTTGTCACAAGAACTTGTCGAGGAAAATAAACCACATGGAATTGGAAAATCACTAAATTTAGAATGAGAAATTATGATATTTAACATCTATGTATATAATTACTAGCTATCATTCTAACACGGGCCCCCATATCTGATTGTCAAATGTTGTTGTCAATTGAAATGCTTATTTAAATGTAACATGTTAATCAATTCAGATATCTTCAAATTATCAGATATGAAGAGAGCCACTACAATGACACTTGGTTTTGATAATCAAATTACAAATAAAATATCCTTTATTTCTCTTTATATTATCGCATAATTGAAACTTCTATACTTCTAAGTAAATATATATTATTAGCTATGTAATATCTTGGTATTCCTGAAGATGAAACATCAATTCAAGGAATCCGATAATAACCTTCTACGTCTATTTCTTATTTTCGACGTAGATACATTACAGAAATAGTTGTTTAGTTAGTTAGAATGTCGACTATGTGCTGTGGTTTGTAGCTGTAAGCAAGGGGGTAATATCTGGAGTGTGTTCTAGGGCTGTCGAAGTTCGCAAAGCTAGCGCGTTCCGTAACCAGGAGCAGATCCGTCCTTGTGTCACAGTTCTCGTCGCATTTACCCAATCTCAAGGACAGCGCAAAGCAATCACATCTTGCCCATGTAAGTACGACAGGTACCATCAACTTATATTTTTACTAACTAACATAGATACATTTGTTTCACTCGCTAAATATAGTTTAATTAGGCGTTAGTTTAGTGAGTGCATTAGGTTAGGTTACTTTATAGTATGTTTACAAAAATTACATGAAAGAACGTCCAAATATTCATTTTACAATTCGCTAGTCATTTTAAAAAATCTGATGTGGCCAGCACATTACAACAGTCATATACTTTGTATTTTGATATTTTCATATTTATTTATTTGTTAAAATTTTCTATGAACCAGCGATAAAGATTTCTATTCAACTTATTTTAATACTCTTAAAATATTAAAATACATAATACTGACATCAACATCTCGATAACATTTTACTACATGAATTTTGCATGAATTTAGAAAAAAAAAACGCTGTTCGATCGATCATACAATAAAGATAAACTTTACTCCAGGATTTTTTATGGATACTCCTGAAAATTCGTTTGTTTATGAAGGGATAACCATTTTATTACTAAAATCATATTTGTTTTGAATGTTTTGTAGCCGGAAAATAAACATTGAATTGTAAAATTACTCAAATGATTCAATTACAAAAAATATAGCCTACAAAATTTACTGGACTAATTAAATTTAATTGGGTTTTATTGCGACTTATAAACGAAAACGCAAAATGTCATTGAACACTTATTTAAGATACTAAAAAATTAAGTTAGTTCTACTTCGTAATTCGTTGTAGATGTTCTTATACTATATTTTGTTAAAGACCGAAAATAAATATGTTAAAAAGAATATGGAAGGTAAGCCCAAACATATAATAGTAGCAAGTATAAATTTGAAACAAAATTGTTGAAATTTCTAGAAAACATAATATATAGTTTTCATCTAAGTTAATATTTTAGTAGTTTTGACCAGGGAAGCAGTGATGGAAAACGTAACGCAAAGATAACTGATAACATAATAAAGTTTCCAAGTAAGAAGAGAAGAAGAGCATATATGAATGCGATTATGAGTGTGGCCGAGGCGAAAGAAATGTGCTTAGATAGGAATGTGTGGCAAAGGATGATTGTTTCCTAACTATTATTGTGTTCCGGATGCGGTATTTCGCTACCGAAAATCGGTCACTTTAATATGTTTAAGAGTAAGGATTTGTTGTATGATGTTGATGTTGTTCTTATTGTTTGTGCGAACCCAGTAAGTGAGAAACGCATGATTTTATGTATGTATATATGTATAATAACGTATCATTTATTAATTTTTTACCTCGCGTTAAAATAAGTATTGGATTCATTCTAAAAATCGCATATCCAGATTTTAATGATTAACACGTTTAAAGTCACTACAATCCGATTTTAACATTTGTACGATGATGTCTGTGTGTGTATGTGTGTGTATGTGTGTACGTGTGTGTGTATGTGTGTTTGTGTGTGTGTGTGTATGTGTGTGACAAAAGTTTCTCCGACGATAACTCCAACACTAAATTTCTAAAAATTATAATCCTTTCGTATTCGTCTTCTTTACTTAAGATGTCCGATCAAAGTCATCTGTATCATGAACGAATTAACAAATTGGTATACATTTATCTCTCTTCTTTGCAAAGGCTATAAGCGTGTGCGATAGGATGGATACAACACGCTTGTCTTTCAAAAATTCATATTGTTTCGACTAAGTTAGAACATTCCACTTTAAAACGATGCTCGTTGTTGATAATACTTTCGCTGTAACGTAAGTTTATTTATTAATTCAGATACATTACCTTGATTCATAGCCGTACAAATAACGACATTGTGTCAGTATCTTATTTTTCACATATTTGGTTTTAGATTTGCTAATAAACTTACCAGTTGACTTATTTTTGAATGCTTTTATTATAACATATTTTTATAATAATAAAATAACAGTAGCATCTTATGTACCCTCATAAAAACTAAGCAAACGACACTACTGAATTTGTCAGAATGGGCGGAGCCAAAATCTGAATTCATACAATTCGTAGATGACCTTGATCAGTATTCTTGCAATTAGACTGATGAATTTTATAAAAATAAATTGTGTCGTAGATGATGAGCCTGAGCGCAGACGTGATGCCCCAATACCGCCAAGAAGCCCCGAAAACCCCTCCCCACATCCTGCTCCACTACTGCGCCTTCAAGGCCATCTGGGACTGGATCATCCTCTGCCTGACCTTCTACACGGCCATCATGGTGCCGTACAACGTGGCCTTCAAGAACAAGACGTCGGAGGACGTCTCGCTCCTGGTCGTCGACAGTATCGTCGACGTCATCTTCTTCATCGACATCGTGCTCAACTTCCACACCACGTTCGTGGGACCCGGAGGAGAGGTCGTCTCCGACCCGAAAGTCATCCGGATGAACTACCTCAAGAGCTGGTTCATTATCGATTTGTTGAGTTGTTTACCGTATGATGTGTTCAACGCCTTTGACCATGATGAGGATGGCATAGGGAGTTTGTTTTCAGCGCTCAAAGTAGTCAGGCTCTTGAGGCTTGGAAGAGTTGTAAGAAAACTTGACAGGTACGGGCGGATGAACATCGCAAAATGTTCCATATTTTATTTTCTTGTTTCTCAAAATACGAGAGTGGTTTGAAAAGTCCGTGCAAAAATCCAGTTTGTTAAACCCTTCCAAATAATAAGATTGGTCCAACTCTGCAAAATAGGCTTTCGTTTCTGCAATCACCTCCTCGTTTGAATAAAATCTTCTTCCCGCCAACCATTTCTTCATATTGGGGAACAAGTAGTAGTCCGAAGAAGCCAAATCTGGAGAATAGGGAAGATGTGGAATGAGTTGGAAATTTATTCCAGCAATTTTGCGGCTACAATCACAGATGAGTGAGCTGGTGCGTTGTCGTGATGGAAAAGGACTTTTTTGTGGACCAATCGTGGACGTTTTTCTTGCAACACGGTGTTCAAACGGTCCAATAACGATGAATAGTATGCACCTGTTATAGTTTCACTCTTTTTCAAATAGTCGATGAGGATTATTCTGGAGCAGTGACCTCGATAGGGCGTCCAGAACGTTTAGCGGCACTTGTGCTCATATGCCCACTCCGAAAATTTTGAAACCACTTATAAACTATTCTAATCGAAGGTGCAGATTCACCATAATGTTTATCAAGCTTCTCCTTAGTCTTCTGAGGCGAATTGTCTTCCATTTTTTGAAAATCACTCGACTTTCTCAATTTAAACGAACGTCAAATACAGAGAAATAAACCGATCTGGTTGAAACTTAGTGAGCATTTTTCGAAGACATGTCACTAACTAGACATAACCTCGATACGTATCAGTGTTGCTATCTCTCGAACTTTGCACGGACTTTTCAAACCATCCTTGTATTAATCAGTTCATATGAAGAGTTAAATAAAAGAAGATAAGATACACACTCGTATTATATAAAATTAGAAAATTAATCACTATATTCGTAAGTATGGTATCAAGTCTGACGTCAATATTTGAGTTAGTCTCCAAACAGGGCCGTAGCCAGAATGTAGGTCTAGGGTAGGCTCAATAAATTTTAGGATAGGCTGAAATTTAACTAATTTATTAAATAATAATTATGTATTTAAAAAAGAACAACATTTTGTTGGTACATGAAAATACTATCTAATAAAACAACAAATGAACAAAATAAAAAAAATTAATAAATGTAAAAATAAATTAATATAATTGGAGCCGTCGCCTATTTTGTTATGAGTGGCGGCTCGTGCACTAAAATTTTTTTTCATTCGAGGTCAAATACCTTGAAAGTTACATTTTTTCAAGGGATATACAACTGCATATTTTTCCCCTCTCATGTACAAAAATAAATTGCCAGATCACAGAACATTTTAGGAAATTCTTTGACAAATAGTTTATCTTCATAAGACAGTTGATTAAATGGATTTTTGTTACTTAAAAAATTAACAATATCTTCAGAATTCCTTAAATTGTCACTCAATTCTTTTAAAGTTGAAGTCGAAGCCTTTTTTTTGTTTTCAACTAAAATTCAAATTACAAAAACACTACGTTATAACTATCCCTTCTCCAAAATTTTAATAAATAATTTCTCGTAAATTACAAATACTTAAACGATTTAAAAAATACGGGTATTTTATTTTCTTGCCTAGTATCATATATGCAAAAATAAAAATTTGGTCACATACCCCATTTTGCCTCATAGTTATATGGTTTGACGTTTTCCCGTAAAACAGCACTCGACCCACGGTCTCGGAAGTGTTTCTATGGCAATATGTCTCATAAGTTGGCAGTATTTTAGATTATTTTCAAAGCCATTGTGGCTTAATAAAGACTATACTCAGGGCCGTGTGTCCAGGGCAGGCGCACAATTTCCTAGGGCAGACTGTGCCTGCCCTGGCGTACCCCTAGCTACGGCCCTGTCTCCAAACTGTCCCCAAAAAAAATATAAACGACCTCCAGAGTAAAATTCTTCTTCTTTCAGGTATCTGGAGTACGGTGCAGCCATGCTTATCCTCCTGCTGTGTTTCTACATGCTGGTAGCCCATTGGCTCGCGTGCATCTGGTACAGCATCGGCCGGTCGGACGCCGACAACGGTGTCCAATACTCCTGGCTATGGAAGCTAGCCAACGTCACCCAATCTCCTTACTCGTACGTATGGCCCAACGATTCCAACAGCCCGGAGCTGATCAACGGGCCTTCGCGCAAGACCATGTACGTGACCGCCCTGTATTTCACAATGACGTGCATGACGAGCGTGGGTTTCGGCAACGTCGCAGCCGAAACGGACAATGAAAGGATCTTTACGATCTGTATGATGATCATAGCGGCGTTGCTCTACGCGACGATATTCGGTCACGTGACTACGATCATCCAACAGATGACAAGTGCAACGGCGAAGTATCATGACATGTTGAACAATGTTCGCGAGTTCATGAAACTTCACGAAGTGCCGAAAGCGTTATCTGAGAGAGTGATGGACTATGTAGTCTCTACGTGGGCTATGACTAAGGGATTGGACACTGATAAAGTCCTCAACTATTGTCCTAAGGTAAGTGCGATGGGTGTATATCGATGTCTAGAAACCTGCCATTTGTTTTGGTAGTATCGATTGCCCCCAAAATTGGGAACATTGACGAAAATAAAAATAAAATGATATAAAAATTAATATTTATTGTAGCACTTCGAAGACTTAGAGCCAAAAATCGTTACCTACAACATTACAAACTTGTATAGTATAATGGAAATCCGTTTATTCGGATCCTAACAATCTGAACCTTTTAACAAAAAAATAGTTATTTAAGTATTAAGGGCAGTAAGTGCACCTTACCGGTTGAGGATAGTTACATCCGATACCGGTAAGAAACACTTAATGCCCGCAATGCTTAATATATTTTTGCACGATCGTCCCAATAATAACAAATTAAAGTTTAGAATTATTTAAAAATTATTATGACATTTTAAAAAAATAGTTGTCATTTTTAAGTAAGCTATGATCGTTGTTTTGTTATCGTTAAAGCTTTAAAAATTATACATTTATTTTTTATTTATGTACTTTTCACCGCCTCCAAATCGGTAGGTAGTCACATCACTTACCGGTCAGTCACATCACTTACTGATCAGTACCAAATCACTTACTGATCAGTAATTTGTAAACAAAACTTACTGCTTTGGAAACCCTATCGGTAAAGTTTTAAAAAACCTGATCGTGCAAAAAAAAAAATTTCATCGCGGCATATTACCCATTGCTGGGTGTGCCAATCTGCTTTGTACACAGATATCGGTAATGATGGAATATTTGTACCGTGCGGGCGCTTACCAGGCGTCACCTCACGGGCACTCATAACTGCATACTTGTAAAATAATTTTGAAATTAGAAATGATAAAAATATTAAGTACATACAGATAAACAAGAATTACAAAAATAAAAAATATAATAAATAAATCTTCACGGCATATTGCCCATTACTTGGTATACCAATCTGCTTTATACACGGATTTCTGTAATGATGATGACATATTAGTTATACTTATAATTTTTCGAAATGTTTCCAATTCATTGTCGAGATTGGCAGTATTATTCAAGGGTATATGTAATATACCTATAATTTTAAATATTTAACTATTAATACAATAAGAAATAATATAATGTATGTACTTCCCAGAAAAAATCTTCAGTAATGTCTTTGGATTTTTGACACTGACATTTATCTGTCAGTTACAAACATTTTTCAATTGGTTATTATACACCTTATATTTCTTTATCTCTAAATCTATAAAAGATATAATAAAATATTTATATGTATCATATTCATGTTCCAAAAAATAATATTTAGAAGATTTTTTTTAAGAATCTGCTACTTTCGGTTGTAAGTATTATAGTAATTGAGAAATCGTACTTCCAACCTCCTCACACACACACACACACACACACACACACACACACACACACACACACACACACACACACACACACACACACACACACAGACAGACATCATCCTAAAAATATTAAAATCGGATTGTAGAGACCTTAAAACGTGCTTAATCATTAAAATCTGGATATGCGATTTTTAGCATGAATCCAATACCTATCTTAGCGAGAGGTAAAAAATGCCACGCAAGTAGCCTATTGTGTGAATGAAGGAAAGGAGAAAAGATGCTACGGATATCCGGCATCCGAATTATCCACCAATTTATTACTACGAGTAAACAGCCGGAAACTAGTGATCTGATATCCGGTAAGCACCGGATAATGAATAAAAAAGAAATTTATATAAATATGTAGTTTCTAGTTTGAAGCTTGTTCTACATTACACTTTTTTGTGACTAAAATCTAGTTTCAATTTAGAAGCTAAATTTTAGCCAAAAAGAGTATAATGTTATAACAGTCTTTAGGCTAAGTAGGTAATATAATTTTGTAGATAATAATTTTTGACTCTAAGCCCTCGAAAATAAATAAAAGCTCATAAGATTAAATATTTTTTAAATATCATTGACAATTATAATTTCGTTAATTAAAAACAGAAAAATTAAATAACTAAATTTGCATTAAATGTCCTATTTTAAACTTTTCGATGGGAGATATTCTTTCTGGGGGCAAATCGATATGCACCCAAACGTTTCTCCTTAGTGACTGATCTCTCTATACATGCTTTCTTTGTTACTGTCTTGAGGGAACTCCTAAGGTACAATTCTACTACATCACCTCTGTTCTTCTTTTCTGCACTGTCTGCACTCTAGTGTTTTAAGGCTGTCGCTCATATGCTCCGTTTGCTTGGTTTAGGACATGAAGGCAGATATCTGCGTCCATCTCAACAGAAAGGTCTTCAACGAACACCCGGCGTTCAGACTGGCCAGCGATGGGTGTTTAAGGGCGTTGGCGATGCACTTCACCATGTCGCATTCGGCCCCGGGGGATCTGTTGTACCATACTGGCGAGAGTATAGATTCGTTATGTTTCATCGTTACAGGGTCGTTGGAGGTTATACAAGATGATGAAGTTGTTGCCATTCTCGGTAAGGAAATTATTCACAGTAATATTAAAGCAAAAATCTATTGTGTATAAAGTATATGGCGCCAGCAGTCATGTGACATTGTTGGCCTTGACAAGCAGATATGGGAACCCGTGTCAGAATGATAGCTAGTAATTATGTACATAGATGTCAAATATCATAATTTTTCATTAAAAAATTCAAGATTTTCTAAATTCACGTAGTTAATTTGTCACCAGGAGTGTGGAATTTACTTGTCGAGGAAAATAAACCACATGGAATTGGAAAATCACTAAATTTTTAATGAAAAATTATGGTATTTGACATCAATGTACATAATTACTAGACATTATTGTAACACGGGCCGACATATCTGTTTGTCAAGTTCAACAAGTCACATGACTGCTCGCGCCCTATTGTATTTTAACATTTCCTGTACACCAAAATTTCTACTTATATCTATTCTTTATATTTAGATTTTTTAATTTTAAATTCATTCTATGAATAAATTTTTCGAAATGTTTCCAATTCATTGTCGGGATTTTTGAAGGGTATATGTAACATATCTTTAAATATTAATACAATAAGAAATAATATATGTATGTACTTCCCAGAAAAAAACTTCAGTAATGTCTCTTGATTTTTGACACTGACATTTATGTGTCAGTTACAAACATTTTAATTTCCAATTGGTTTCAATGACATTATTTGGGCTGTGAGATTTATCACAACAAATTATTATATACCTTATATTTCTTTATCTCTAAATCTATAAAACATATATATAAAAATTTCAAAAAATAATATTTAGAAGATGTCTTTTTAAGAATCTGCTACTTCCGGTTGTCCAATTATTACTAAAATCTTTTTAGCTCTCGCCACTTATTCATGTGACATTGTTGGCCTTGACAAGCAGATATGGGGGCCCGCGTCAGAATGACAACTATTAATTATATACATAGATTTCAAATGTCAGAATTTTTCATTCAAAATTTCAAGATTTTCTAAATTCATGTAGTTAATTTGTCACCAGGAGTGTGGAATTTACTTGTCGAGAAAAATAAACCACATGGAATTAAAAAATCACTAAATTTAGAATGAAAAATTATAATATTTGACATCTATGTAATTAATTACTAGCTATCATTCTGACACGGGCCCCATATCTGCTTGTCAAGGCCAACAAAGTCACATGACTGCTCGCGCCATCACACACACACACACACACACACACACACATACATACATGCATACAGACATCAACAGCATATCGTTAGATTCCAAATATATAAAAATATATAGGATGTGCTATTTGAAATATAAAAGTTAATATTACTTCCGGTTAAACCTATAGCACTACAAATACCATGATTCGTGAGCCTCGAAGTCGTACCTTTTATTGTTTCCGAGATCCCAATGGTGACCTATGAAATCCAGAAATCCTATACAGGGTGTTATATTTTAATGCACCCTGCAAATATCTCGCTTATTTATTAAGTTAGTAATTTCTTTCATATAACATGATTTATACAGCAACATGTAAGCTACTTGATGACGGATGTACATTCATGATACCACTTCCGGTTTATTAGTAATTAATATCAACTTTGAAATTTCAAATGGAACATACTATATTTTTTTACAAATTTTAAAAGTACATCAAATTTGCTTTACAATCATGTAAAATAATCCATATGTTACACTATTAAAAAGTAAAATGGCGGGCACTTATTTATACACCTAGTCGAAAAGAGAATTAAGCATTAATTTTGTGGTTCCTGTTTTTCAGGCAAAGGGGACGTCTTCGGCGATTCGTTTTGGAAAGACCACGTCGTTGGTCAATCTGCAGCGAACGTCCGAGCCCTCACCTACTGTGATCTACACACTATCAAAAGAGACAAACTCTTAGAAGTCCTGGATTTCTACCAGGCATTCGCTAATAGTTTTGCCAGAAATTTAATTCTTACATACAACCTTAGACACCGACTCATTTTCAGAAAGGTATCCTACTTCTTTTTAATCATAATGCATGATATTGTTTCAGCATGTTTTAACATTTTCCATTCAAGGACGCATGTTAATTAATTTCAGTCATTTATTCTCAATCTGGCATTACGAGATGACCAATTGGGATCTTAGAATATCGTCCTGATCTGTAGATCATCTTTCCGGGAAGACGGTCGATGATCTTTTGAACAAAACTAAAAGGTGCTTGGGATTTTGGCCATCTTTTCGTTTTGTTCATTCGTCTTTCCCTAAAGATGGTCTTCGAATTTAGGCCTTAGTATTGAATATATTGAAATATATATGATAGGTGTCTGCTAATCATTTTTGGGTGTGAAGACCGTCTTATATTTCCTCCAATTTAAATAATTTTCTTATAGGTAGCCGACGTGCGTCGAGAAAAGGAACTCGCCGAGCGCCGAAAAAACGAACCTCAGTTAGACCAAACCCAAGACCATCTAGTAAGAAAAATCTTCTCCAAGTTTCGAAGAGATAGATCACATGGTGCTGCAAGTGCATCCCCTGGCAGCGGCGGGGCAACGGCAGGGGCAGCGGGATCAGGGACGGACGTGGAAAAAGGGTCAGGGAGCAGTCCTGGGGGTGCTGGTGAAGATGGCACCGTCGTAAGGGTTATGTCATCGACGAAATTGTCCAGTGTTGCCGAAAGGGAAGACGGAGGCAAGTAGAGATTATTAATGTTTGATTTTGCTTTTATGTTGTAGATAAAAGAGAAATTTCACAAATATATGGTAAGGGCTTTAACATTCAATTCAAATTCATCACATGCACAAATAAAATCATACAACACTAAATCAATTATAATAATAATAATAATAATATTATATTGTCAGCTAATTACAAACATGGAGTGAAATTCAATAGATTGTAATACGAGGTGTGTTCAAAAACTATCGCGAATTTTGAATTTTCGCGGGTTACGTATATTCGAATTTCGATCTTTTTGTGGCTTTATGTTGGTACTCATGTCTCTCACTTATGTCGACAACTCTACGAGTAGAAATGAAATAACTTCTTTGATAAAAACATTTTATGACAATGACAAATTTTAAATGAATTTTTTTTTTCTACGTTCCGTCGCCTTTAGATAAGAAAGATATTGTCTTGGTCAAAAAATTCATAGTCAGTTTTTAACGAATAAGCACAATAGGTAAAAATCGAAGACGATCCAAAACACGTGCAAGCAAAGCAGCTGTCAACAAGTAAGTGAACATTCAAAATGGCCGAGCTTGTCGACATAAGTGAGAGACATGAGTACCAACATAAAGCCACAAAAAGATCGAAATTCGAATATACGTAACCCGCGAAAATTCAAAATTCGCGATAGTTTTTGAACACACCTCGTAAGCATTAAAGTCTATTAAAATGATACAACCTTTTTAGTTTTCGTTCTATTTATTGTTATAAAAACATTTCGGCAGCATGAACTGCTGCCTTTTTCAGGGAATAAACAACGAATATATGAATAAATAATAACAGAAACAATAACGTATGTAACAAAAGTTTTCGGAAAAATTTCGTTATCTATGACGGGTGTCAAAATCTGAAATAATAAATATATTTAGAAGAAAAAATATTGCTGTTTCGACCATTTATAAAACTATAAGTGAATGTGAGGAAGGCATACCATGTGTAAATCTTCCAAAAAATGGACGGCCTAAAGCTTTGACTAATGCCCAGTCAAATAGGTTGGTGGAAAGTGCAAAAGACCGGATGGGAACTTCGACTCGAAAATTGGCTCGCCGACTTCGGGTTTCACACAACAATCAGCCGAGAACTCAGCAGAAATGGACTTAAACATCGGAAGAAGTGTCCAAAATATACAGAAGATCAGTTACGTAGAATTCCGATATGTTGCCGTGCATTAAGAAGATATCATTTTGCAGCTAACAGAGTTATGATCATGGATGATGAAAAATATTTCACGTTTTCTAATTCGGAAATTAAAGGTAATGATGAATTTTATTCGAATGATATAGAAAATTGTCCAAATAATGTGAAATATAAAACAAAAAAAATTGAAGACAAGATTTTGGTCTGGTGCGCCATATCAGCGGCAGGTATTTCACGTCCTTATGTTGGACATTTGAGGGGTGAGGCGGTTGATGCTAACATTTATACCGAGAAATGCCTCCCGAAACTGGTTGATTCTATTAATACACATCATCCTAATGATAATATATTCTGGCCGGGTCTAGCATCTTGCCATTACGTTAGAATAACCAGAGATTGGTTAGATGCTCACAACATCCCATTTGTGCCTAAAAATGACAATCCCCCAATGTTCCCCAGGCGAGGCCCATTGAAGAATTTTAGTCAATATTAAGTAGAAAGGTTTACGATAATGGTTGGGAAGCCTAAAATGAAGAATATTTCAAAAAATTCGCGAAGTAGACAATATCACCGTCCAGAACATAATGCGACATGTTAATCAAAAATTGCGTACTATTGAAAACAATGGACCTTTAAGTATTATTTAAATTATACATTCTGTTAATCATTTATTCTAAAAAAAAGTTGCAAAATAAATTATTTGAATACATGATTTCTATATTTTTAAATTTCAACAAAAAAAAATCCGAAAACTTTTGTTATATACGTTAGCAATTGATAACTAAGACCCATATGTTTCAAGATTTCATGGCTTACCGAAAGTACATAAGAAAGATGTACCACTTCTTGTTTTTCGCATTTTATCAGAGTCTACTATATTTTGAAATATAGGTACAATTTTTACTGATATCCCGCAGGTGGTGGAGCAGCAACGGGTACCGCCCTCGTCGCCACAAAACCCGCCCGCCCCACATCAGTCCGCACCTCCAAATGGGGCCGCCTTTTGGGCTCCAGTTCCGTAGAAGAATGCCCGTCCCAACCACCCACATCTTTCACCCGTTCCCTGAGCGCCCGCGACGGGTCTTCGAAAGACCGACCAGGGTCCAGCTCTTCCTCGGGTTCCAATGGCTCCAACACAGCTTCCAGCTCGGGATCGGGGAACAAGGTGTTCCCCAAGCTGCAGAAGATGTCCTCCACGAGGCAGGATACGATAGACGAAGCGGCGGAGACCGGGACGGCAGAAGAGGTGTTGCCTGCGACGACGGCGCACCATCATGCGAACAGGAGTATGAGTTTGAGAAAAATGGAGAGTTATGATTGTGGACTGAGGGATCCGGCGGCTATAGCGTTGTATAGTGATCCGCCGGCGCCGCCGGAATATAAAGAAATTATGACTAATCTTATGGATTTCAAGGTAGGAAAGAATTCAAATCAACGAATTAATTTTATAAAAAAGAAAATATTTCGAGAGCAACAGTATTTCTTAAATTATTATTTTTACCCCCCATAAATTAACGAATTGTTTAGTTATTTTCATAATAATTTGATCTAGTAGCAATAACAATGAAACAATTGTCTTTGACAAATGTGAGTTGCCAATTTTTACCTCCCGCTACCCTTGGTAAGGGAGGTATAGAGATCGTGCTAAAAATCGCATATCGAGATTTTGGTAAATGACCACGTTTTAAGGTCCCTAGAATCCAATTTTAACATTTTCACGATTATGTCTGTTTGTATTTGTGTATGTATGTATGTGTGTATGTGTGTCTGTGTGTGTGTGTGGATCCTCTTTACGCTGTAACTCAAATACTATCATTCAGAAAGTTTTGAAACCATGTATTTCTACCTTATTCTAATATGAAAAGAAGCCATTAGATTTTGTTTACAAGAAAAAGTTATCAAGAAAATATTGTTATTCCCGACGAGTTCTATCACTGGTTAAATTTAAAGTATTTAGTTCTGTTACATTTTGTATAAAACATTTAAACTAGACGCGAGATGGTCCCACCGTACTGAAGTCTTGGCCGCTCAACGTCCTGCGGCCCACGTTGGTAAGACAACGTGACATATTGTTTGTATAGCGTACTCTATAAGCTTAAGTGAACATTTCTTGTACAAATGTACCCTTTCTCTAATATACATACTACGGTTCTCGATCACTTGTCATCTTGTTATCACATTCACATGTTATCTTGTGCACAACTGAAGCGAAAACTACGAGGGTCATTCAATAAGTAAAGAGACAAATGGCTATAGCTCAAAAACGGTTTATTTCAATCTTTCAAAATTAAGGCTATTTTTCAACATAATCACCCCCCACAGTTATGCACTTGTCCCATCTTTCTTTCAGCTTCCTAATTCCCTTGGCGAAGAATTCTTTCGATTTACCCCGAAGTCACTTTTGCACCGCTTCCTTAACTTCCTCATTGTTAGCAAATCTTTTTCCACGTAGGGCGTCTTTGAGTGGTCCAAACAGGTAAAAATCAGATGGGGCAAGGTCGGGACTGTAGGCAGGATGAGGTAAGACCTCCCAACCCAATTCTTGAAGCTTATCACGGGTCAGCTGGGCTGTATGAGGGCGGGCGTTATCGTGCTGAAGCATGACTCCTTTTGACAAGAGTCCACGGCGTTTGCTCATGATAGCTGGTCTAACTTTGTGTTCTAGCATCTCAGAGTAGTATTGGCTATTGATAGTTCGCTGATCTTCAAGGAAATCGCAATAGACTGGACCCTGTGAGTCCCAAAAGATGGACGTCCACATCGGGGTTCATCACCTACACTTGTTCGGCCACTTTTAAACCGATCAACCCACTTGTAAAAATTCGCACGGTTCATACAAATTTTACCGTACTGTATTAACATTCCAGAAAAAAATTCACTTGGTTTTACACCTTCTGCGACTAAAAATCTAATGACTGAGCGCTACTCTTCTAGGGTGCAATCTTCTAGTGAACTGAAAATTTTGAGGTTATGTTGACATAAAATGATGAAACAGCTGATCAGAGCATATCCCAAGGTTGCCAACTAACACCCCTGAAAAG
Organism: Harpalus rufipes; assembly: GCA_951394225.1. Taxonomy (NCBI): domain Eukaryota; kingdom Metazoa; phylum Arthropoda; class Insecta; order Coleoptera; family Carabidae; genus Harpalus; species Harpalus rufipes. Next base: position 86,755,915 of record OX596274.1, read on the forward strand.
ATTGTACACATTCATTGAATAGTTTTAAAATTATAGAATTTGTCTCTTTACTTATTGAATGACCCTCGTATTTTTGCCTTACGCACATTTTCATTCTCATTAATATTCTATCCGTAGGTGGACGTGAAACTTGAGATCCAGCGCCTAAACCAACGAATGTCTCGCATCGAAGACCTCCTTTCCGAGTTGGTGTGCCGAGTGTCCCCCGCTCAGGCCACCACGCCCGTCGGCACCCCCGCGGACCTGGTGCTGAAAAAACGTCGCAGCAAATCTCGGGGGAAGGGCACAGCGCCGTCCCCGCCGCACGGGTCCTCGCCTGCCACGTCCCCCGACGCTGCTCCCACGACCCAAACCCCACAGGAACCTCGGCCCAAGGAGTTCCTCTAACACAGACAAAGACTAGGGCAAGTGTACAGTGACAGTGAAGTTGAATCGAGATTAGCTATCGCCATCGGGGTGTTTATGTTTACCAAGGGTAGAAATATTCGGTTTATACAAGGGTGTTGGGTCTTTATTGTTTATCCTACATTTGAACTTGTTGAAGTCTATTTGCTATTAACACAAATATTTATGGAACTTGAATATATTTCTATGCGTGTACACGTACAGGGTACAAGAAAAGAATTAATCAAGAAGATAGATTTTCATCAAAATTGAGATAATAGTAATTATTCTAGATTCTACGATTTTTGGTAATCTTTTGTATAGATAGATAATGAAAAACAGGCCTTCAATCTATATTAGAAACGAGTTTAAAATATGAAATTTTTGTAGATAGCGGATCATAAAAATTAAAAAATCGGGTATCTCAAAACTATCAAAATGTGACCACTCTTTTCTGTATCCTTTATACATACATACACTTTTCATTCTAATAATAAACTTACCAATGGTCTTAACATCTTAAACGCATAAATTCATAAAGATTTTACCGGATTAGTCACGTAAACATAGAACATTAACATGTAAAATTAGACTTGCCTAATTTCCTGCTTCCCTAATTATTTTGGACAAAAAAGCTTCAAACAAATAACATAACATTAGCGGTTAAAGTGGAAGATAATGTCAGCCATTGGATAGATCGGCCATAACTCAGTTGGTAGTCACAACTATCCGGATAGTTTTGGTTTCGGATCCAAAAATATCCGGATAATAGAATGTTGAACTATCCGGACTTCGGATCCAAATCTCAGTATCGAATTTTGCATCCGAATCTGAGCAACGAATTTTGGATCCGAATCTGAGTATTGGAATTTGGATCCGAATTTTAGTATCGGATCTTGAATCCGGATCCGAATAACGAATCTTGGAAACGGATTTGAGTATCGGATCTTAGATTCGAATATGAGTATGAGTATCGGATTTTAGATATGGAATTTCAGTATCCGAATTGGTTCTCAGATACGAATATAAACTTACATTCAAATATTAGCATCGGGTCTTATCAAAAACACATAATGAATTAATGAAATTTATGTCATATTAATAAGATTCTGTGAAAGTATAAATTTATTTTTTCTTTACATTTGCACAAACTACCTGGCTATTTTAGAGGGTTATTATAAAAAGTATTACTGTTTGTTTACTAGAGCTGTGTTCCTTCGGGCTGTGATTCACAATCTAAATCATCAAAGTGATCAGGAATAAGAAGAAGTATGTTTTTTCGTTTCTTATTCGTTATCCCCACTTTCTCATTTTGTGATCACTAGACAACCTTCCCCTTTCCCTTCTGAATCATCCTTTTTGAGTGATTACACAGATTTCAGAGCAAATTTAAAAATGGCTAACGACAATAGGTTTTCGAGTGTAAAAATGTATCAATGTGGGGTTTGTTGCATGAAAGGAAATATGATTTTCCTACAAAAGCATGTAATGATCCACCATACTTTTGAAAACAAAGAAAATATGTCACATAAAAGATTTATTTTAAGTAAACATACTTCGTATGTTACGAAGAACAGTTTTTTTTACTTCCATAAGATCTATTTTGAATATGCTGACTATAAGACTCGACAGTAGATTATTTATAAAATAAAATAAATTAGTTTGCATTGGTCTGCATGATATTAGATGGTGTTTATATTATTTAAGTTGTTTTCTTGATACAATCACGATTAAACTAATCCGGACTCACAAAATCACAATCACAGTCCGAAGGAACACGGCTTTGATAAACAGGCCCACTTTAACGGTTTGAAGTTTGAATTTGAACTCCAGATGTTAGCCTTCACATTCAAAATGAGGAATCGGATCCAGAATTAAAATTTGGATCCGGATCCGTAAACAAAACATCGAATCCGGATCCGTAAACAAAACATCGAATCCAGATCCGTAAACAAAATATCGAATCCGGATCCAAGTTCAATCTGGATCCAAGTCCAGATTCGGATCCAAATCAGGATCCAGAGATCCGGATATTTTGAAATCCGGGACTCGGATCCAAGTTTTGTCGGATCCTCACAGCACTAGTTGGTAGAGCGTTACTCCGGTAAAGTAATAATCCTTGGTTGAAATCTAGGTGGCTGACATTATCCTTCCACACTTTCATAATTTATTTCCGACACTGTACTATTGTTTACTAATTTATATTCACAATTTTATACCCTACAACTTTTATTTGATATATTTGTATTGTTTAATTGATTGAATCGGTGTAAATTTAACAGTTGTACCTTTGAATATATAATACATATAAGAACGGCAACGCATATGGCCTAGCAAGATACTATATCTGTCTCTTTTTATTCACAAAATTATTATAGATAGTTAGTGACTCCTACCACAAAACTATGAACTACGGTAAATCGTGCTGACAGAATTGCCAGATACTATTTGTTAGAGGTATTCAATAATCAATAATTCAAAATATTGTTTCATAATAACCAGATAATATATTTTGAATCTTCAATGTACATGTATACTTGTTTTACAGTAGCAAACTTAAAAACCTTTTTAAAATCTTATCTTGTTCTAGCTACGTGGGTGTAAATTTAACAGTTGTACCTTTGAATATATAATACATATAAGAACGGCAACGCATATGGCCTAGCAAGATACTATATCTGTCTCTTTTTATTCACAAAATTATTATAGATAGTTAGTGACTCCTACCACAAAACTATGAACTACGGTAAATCGTGCTGACAGAATTGCCAGATACTATTTGTTAGAGGTATTCAATAATCAATAATTCAAAATATTGTTTCATAATAACCAGATAATATATTTTGAATCTTCAATGTACATGTATACTTGTTTTACAGTAGCAAACTTAAAAACCTTTTTAAAATCTTATCTTGTTCTAGCTACGTGGCAACGCTGTGCAACATCCACCTATTATGTATTTTTTGAACTAACTCAGAAATAATTCGTATACGGAGGGATAGATGGCACCTTCTCTCGAAATATTTAATCTAAATACATTACGTTGCCGTTCTTATATGTATTATATATTCAAAGGTTGTACCTACCATTTAAATATTTATATAAAAAAAAATGAATTGTGTATGTATGTGTAGAAATAATTGAACATCTTGGAACTTGTATATAGGATTAAATTATCTTATACGAATTTAAAGATAGGATAAATAATCTAAGACTTATCGAACACCAACCGTTAAGTTTGTAAGACTCAGGCTTTCTGGGCATTGTTCCATTCGAAAAGAACCCACAAGAAATTGAGTTCTCTTCGAAACACATTCCAATGTTATTGTTTACAAATTTTAAAAATTGTTACCGCTTATAGATTTTATTATTTCGTTGTACATTTAAAAATATTAATGTATATCAACCCGAAGAAATGAAATGTATTTTTCAAGGATAGACTAGATTAAGGGATTAATTTGTTGTGATGAAGTGAATCTCATTCAACTTTTCTATGAAGGCAATATAGCGTTTTTTAATGGACTAGGATCTATGATCCACAGTATTAATATATAAATAACTATACAGATATTATATTATACTTAAACCGTCAGAGTATTGGGAAAAGCAATATTCATTCATCGGTCACGCAACCATCTCACGATTTCAACGCAAGGTTTGCACATCTGCCGAAAACCGAAAGTTCAATACATTTTTTTACTTCATATATTCATAGAAAGCAATAAGCATTGGACTCTAATACCTAAATTACTGAATGGTTTATTTCTACTTACAAGAGTTCAATGGCAATAAATGTATAAATGTAAACATATAGAAATAGTATATTTTTTATTGTTTTTATCGTCTTGAAACAAAAAAAATATGGGTTTATTTGTTATTTTTTTGTTAAATTATGAATAACTGATCTATACAGTTAAATTAGAAAATAAAAAATCTGTTGTGGCCAGCACAATACCTTCCGTCATTCTCGTGTATAATGTATAAATTCCATAATTTTTCTTACAAAAGATTCTAAATTTCCAGTAAAATTATTTCATAAACAAACTATTCAAATTGCACATGACACTGGCATCTTCTTCTTCTTTAGCTTTTCCCATTCGTTAGGGGTCGCTATTTTTGCATGTCGTTCTCATTCAGATAACTCTGTATCTATTGAATATGAAGTATAAATTGTAATCAAATCGTATAGAGAATAACATATTCTTTAAGTTATAATAACGTTAAATGTCAATAAATCAAATTTAACTGTTAAATCTTCAAATGAGACTACTTCCGGTTGACCAATTATAACCAAAATCTAATCATTTGTTCTTCTGGATGTAAACTTGAGGAATTCGAAAATAATATAATTTTTGGAATCGTGGTATTGAAGTTATGGAATCCGGAACTTTTGTCACACACACACACAGACACACATACATACAGACATCATCGTAAAAATGGTAAAATCGTATTATATGGACCCTAAAACGTGCTTATTCAGTAAAAACTCATCATTGAATTTTTTGACCAAAGACAATACCTTCCTTACCTAAAGGTGACGGAAGGTAAAAACATTTAGCAAACACTATATTTATTAAGAAAAGTTACTGAAACAGAAAAATGAACGAAAGTAGCAAAATTATTTTTCTTTATTAATTAGGTTTTATAGCTAAGGTACGATTTATTTTGAGCAGGGCATCGAACCCGCCAAAAACTGGATTCGATTCAGTTTCAGGTTAATTTATTTTGTGAGAGATGGGTTTGGGTGCGCTGGTTTAAACATTAATAAAATTTGCGGTTTTGTTCCGGGTTCAGATATTGGATTCAGGTTCAATTCGACCTAATGAAAACTGAATTAATGTTTTCTTAATAACCATCTTTATATAGAAATAATTTAAAATGCGGACCCGAATTTACGCAAGACAAGAACACAATTTTTACTAAAAGACAACATAGGCAATAACGCATACGCCGAAGGCGTCGATTATTGGCTATATTACGATTCGATCTCTAAATGAACCTGACCCTGAGCTCGAATTTTAATCCCCGATTCGGTTCCGACTCGGGTTCAATTGAAAAATTTATCTGAGGTTCGGTTCCGGGTTCGATGCCCTGAGTTTGAGTAAGTAATAGTGTGTACTGCCTCCCCGAACTGTACAGACTTCTACCACATGGTTTGGTAAACTTTCAATACAATTGGTAACTCTTCGTGGTAATTATTTTTCCATTCTTCAGAAAGAGTTCCTGTTATATATTGAATAGTTTTTGGTACGCATTATCCATGTTGAAAGGAATTTAAGTTAGGGCTGCGCTCTGACCATTGTAATAATCGAATATTGACTTATTTTAAATGCTGCTTTGTTGTGTATGCAAAGTTAGGACGCATGTTGTCAATAAGATGAAATTCTCGAGAACAAATGCAGCAAAAGATACTACGGAGTCAGCTGTGCATTTTCTAATTTACAGAACTTCCGCCAAAGCATCATATATAACAAAAAATAGCTTAATATTTCAATACATCGAAATATCAGCCCATGCCATTTTACTACCACTGTCAAATGGTGTTTTCAGGGTATGTAATATCCTGATATTCACCACGCGCATTCTTGTTCATTTAATGAACACGGACAGAAATGGGATTCATATATGAACAATAAGGAGCTCCAGTGCTCCATTGTCTAGTCTCTATGTTCTCGCGCAAAACGTAGCCGCTATACTCGACGTGCTATGAGCAAAGCTGGGCAAGCAACGGACATCCTAGGACTTAAACAATATTTGCATAACCTTCAGCGAATGGATCCTGCAAAAAATTCAATTTTACGAACATGTGTCACTTGGCAAAAGACAATAGAAATATTGCTATAAATCGATGTTTAAACGGTTTGTAATGCATAGCGTTCCTGATATTCGTCATCTGATGTATTCTCCTATTTGGTAATAACGCCCAGTTACATTTCGGGCAGTACTTCTAGGAATAATCAAGGCTACATTGATGTTTTGAATAATGTGATCATCATCTGCACCTGAAGTTTCTGCTCAGGTTGTATTTTCCGATTGAATTGTAACAAATTTATTCACATTCAGTATTATAAGTACTAAGTGTACAATTTACTACACACCAAGAGTCATTAACCAACGATAATTGAAGAATTTATAGTTATAATAGAATTTTTAAATTATTTTTTTTAATAAATAAAGTGTTTGCTACATTTGTTTTATTTTCTAATCTTACTTTACAGACCAGTTGTCCATATTTTAACATAAAAATAACAAATAAACCCATATTTCATTTGTTATAAGCCGCTAAAAAAACTGTTTTTGGTGTCCGGTTTTTTTTTTTGGCCAGGAGTGAACAAACCAAAACACATATTGTCACTTCTACAATATGATATCTGAATTTATAGGGTTCTTCTTATTTTTTCAACATAAGGTACATACATGTCATTAATTCATTAGATTTTTTAGGTACTTCATCTTTTTTTACGTTATGATTTTTTTTAAGATGTCCGATCAAGGTTATCTGTCTTAAGAACGAATTAACGAATTGACATACATTTATCTCTTTCCTTTGCAAAGGCTATAAACGTGTACAATAAGGATGGATATAACACGCTTGTCTTTCAAAAATTCATATTCTTTCGAATAAGTTAGGACATTCCACTTTAAAACTATGCTCGTTGTTGACAATACTTCCGCTGTTACGTAAGTTTATTTATTAATTTAGATATTTTACCTTGATTCATACTCGTACGAAAAACGTTATTTTCTGTCAGTGTCACTGACAATGACATTGTGTCAGTATCTTATTTTTGAATTTTGAGTGCTTTTATAGTAACCTATATTTTTATAATAATAAAATAACAGTAGTATCTTATGTACCCTCATAAAAACTAAGCAAACGACACTACTGAATTTGTCAGAATGGGCGGAGCAAAAATCTGAATTCATACAATTCTTAGATAACCTTGATTGGACATTTTTCAAAAATTTTACTGTATATTCGTATTAAATATAAATGAATAATTAAATGTTATTCTACGTTCTAATTATAGTTCATAGTATTTTCTATTATGTAATATTTTTAGCTAGAGTACTTGTTTTTACAAAAATATATACAAGCATAATCTTTTTCTGGAAATTAATTTCTTTTCACACATCACATTTTTTGTATTAGTGACAATTTTCCGAAAAAATTCTTTGAACCTTATTAGGACAATATAAGTATGAATATATCTTAATAAGTATGTGATGTAAAATCTTCCTAATTTTCTTCTTCCTCTTGGGTTTCGGCAGAGGCCCGTGCAAGCCTTGTCATGTAATTACTTCACAATTAACGATAAGATACAGTGTAGGCACAATTGGGTGAATCTTGAATGAAAAGTCAGTACTAACTGATGTAATGTACACACTTTGTCCATACTGTAAAGTTTTGTTGCTCTAAGATATACTGTCGCTCTTCATATGCACGTACGTGCTTAAGTCCCGACTCAGTTTAATAAACTCATTTGCTGATAACTGCTGTTCTTATTTCTAATGGTAACCATTATCATATTTGAGATTACTTTTTGTTATTATTTGCTTTCAAGTTCATAAAAGGTGAAGATAATATTTTTCAGAATTTCATTTTAATTACATCGAATTATTTTCTTATTTAACAAAAATAAAAATAAAAAATAAATATTTCATCACGGCATATTACCCATTGCTGGGTGTGCCAATCTGTTTCGTACACAGATATCGGTACCAGGCGTCACCTCACGGGCCCTCATTGTTGGCGTGGAGAGTGCGCCACAGGGGTCAATTTTGTGCCATTTAACTATCTACATTTTTAAAAGATGTCTGATCAAGGTCATATGTATCATGAACGAATTAACAAATTGGCATACATTTATCTCTTTCCTTTGCAAAAGCTATAAGCGTGTGCGATAAGGATGGATATAACACGGTTGTCTTTCAAAAATTCATATTGTTTTGATTAAATTAGGACAGTCCACTTTAAAACGATGCTCGTTGTTGATTATACTTTCGCTGTAACATAAGTTTATTTATTAATTCAGATACATTACCTCGATTCATAGCCTGACATTGTGTCAGTATCTTATTTTTCACTTATTTGGTTTTACATTTGCTAATAAACTTACCAGTTGATTTATTTTTGAATTTTGAATGCTGTTATTGTAACAATTTTATAATAATAAAATAACAGTAGTATCTTATGTACCCTCACAAAAACTAAGCAAACGACAATACTGAATTTGTCAGAATGGGCAGAACAAAAATCTGAATTCATACAATTCGTAAATGACCTTGATCGGGCATCTTTAAAAATTTTACTGTACTTAAACGTTATATTATACTTTTTTATTTAATATGTATAGTTCATCCAGGGATCATGTTCCGAAGACTCGTTATCGTTTTATTACGGCAGTACAATAGAGGGTCCCAATAGCCTGGCATGTGCCAGGGCTGTAATGAAAAATTTGAGTAGGGGTTTGAAATATTTCATTTCACACATTTTACTTTTCAAAACAGTAAAAAAAATTGTTTAATATTTAACTGTTTTAAAAAATATATTGTATCAGATTTCCGTGACCACCCAGGAGGTACTAATTGCGGACCGTTAATCTTTGTTTATAGTGGCGATTTCCCCAAGAGGCCTGTAGCCACATGTCATTTAAAAAAATATATGAATATTAGGTAATCAGTTTAGAAAATCTGAAAAGTGCAGTCTTGGTCTACAGTCGAATACTGGGCGTAAAATATATACCAGCATTGCAAATACTGAACTGGTCGACTGTACGGACCGAAATATTTTGGCATTGCGGTTTTAGCTATTGTGAACCCATAATAAAGCGATAACGAATCTTCGGAACATGATCCCTGGATGAACTATACGAGGTTCACATTTAATGGTGGGTTTATACAGCTTAAGCGGTAACGTAACGTACCGCGCTGTGACGTACGGTGACGTATCATAACATGTGATTTTTTTAAGCTATTTTACACAGAACTTTTACGGTACGTGTTTGTAAAAAGTATGCTCATGCTCTGTTGATACAAGTGTACGTCAGATATTTGCAGTATTTTTATCTCCCGCTACCCTTGGTAAGGGAGGTATACGGATCGTGGTAAAAAATCGCATATCATGATTTTAATAAATGACCACGTTTCAAGATCCATGGAATCCGATTTTAACATTTTCACAATGATGTTTGTGGGTGTGTATGTGTGTGTGTGTGTGTGTGTGTGTGTGTTTGTGTGTGTCTGTGTGTATGTATGTGTGTGTATGTGTGTGAGTGTGTATCTTCTGGACATTATCAATCGTAAAATTTTGAAACCATGTATTTCGAATTATTCTAATATGGAAAGAAACTATTAGATTTTGTAATAAATCGGATAACCAGAAATCGCACTTTACTAGAAGTTCAAAATGGTTTTTCTTCCAAAAATACATTTAAATATCATTTTTTCGAGATTTATGTTATATAAAAATTAAAAACTATTGAATTTTCTACAGACATGCATTAATAATTTTTCTATATATTTTATAGATAAATTAATAAAATAATAAATTTTATAAATCCCGGAGTCTATGTTTTAAAGATAAACACAATTTCATAGTTACACAGTTCATATTTCAAATGTATGTAACTGACAGATAAATTTCACTGTCAATAAATTAATCATTTCAAATTAATAATAGTAACGTTTAAAAAAGAAAATTGTAAATAGAGTAGTAATTATATGGATGGAATTTAATATACATAATTTGCAGCTTTAGTAAATATATTCAGGTATGTATTTATATAAAAAATAATAAATATATCATCACGGCATATTACCCATTTATGGGTGTGCTAATCTGCTTTGTACACAGATTTCGGTAATTATGATGACATATTTGTATCGTGCGGGTGCCTCACGGGCACTCATTTCTGGCGTGAAGAGTGTACCACAGGGGTCAATTTTGTTCCATTTAAAATTCGAAATATTTGGTGTTGGTAAGAATTGAATTCTCCAGATTCGCGACCAGAACCTCAGGCACGCAACAACGAGACCTCATAGGTATATGTATTTAAATTAATACAATTTAAATGGCGGGAGGTATTGTGTTGGTCAAATCAGATTTTTATTATTATTTTTCCAATATTTGTGTATACGATTATTATTAGATATTTAAAAATCCAAGTTTTTCGATAGTCCAACGGCATCCAACTTCCGTATAAATTCCGTTAATCCGAATTCTACAATATTTTTATTTATTTTAGTAGTTTTATTTAACTATCTCACATAAATTATTTTTTTGCCACATCTGCTTGTAAAGTAGCACTTTATATATTGAAATTTCGTTGCTTAAGTAACACTTTAATGATGAATATAAATTTCTTTAATCACTAATGATTAAAAGCAAATATACGTATCCGAAACATTTCATAAATTTGGCATTGGTTTGGACAAATGTTAATTGTCACATAATTCGCGGAAGGTCGTTGATAAAATATATCTTTATCCACTTGTACCATAATAATTATTTTCATAATGAGAAGAATGATAAATTAAGTAGACTTTTCAGATGATTCGTCTGTTGGAATACCCAAATCAGATCAATGTGAAACAGCCAGACATAAGGTTAGAAGGTAGACGTTTGGAGAATTTTAACCCAATGTTATTTACATATTTTAGGGTAGTCACCCTTCGTATTCTTATTTGTAGGAATTTAAATATTACATTGCACCTTTAAATTACAAATTCAAATGTTTGGCTGTGAAGAATTTAGAATATGGCATATTTTTACCCTTATTTAGAATGAATGAATTTTACAAATATTAATAAACATTATGACTAAATTCCTAAGAGATATGAAATCGATTAAATAGACAAATGTTTCTCCTTTGGGGGACCATTTTAATAAGGTATCGATATTGAATACATCACTAGATAGATACTGTCAAAAATATAAATTTTGCAGTTTTTACCTTCCGTTACCTATAGCTAAGGAAGGCATTGTTTTTTGTCAAAAAAATTGATGGTGAGTTTTTAATGAATAAGCATGTTTTAGGGTCCGTAGAATACGAATTTACTATTTTTACGATGATGTCTGTGTATGTGTGTGGTGTGTGTGTGTTTCTCCTTTGATAACTCCAATACCACAATTCCAAAAAAAATTTTTTTCGTATTCCTCTTCTGTACGGCCTAAGGGAGAGTTGATTAGATTTTGATTATAATTGGTCAACCAAAAGTCCTCTTAATTAAAATTTTTAATATGTAGTTTTTCTTGAAAAAACGCAGTTAAATATCATATTTTGACAATTTACATTATTATAAATATTAAAAAAAAATTGTCTATACGGTTTGATTAATTTTTTCCTTCATGTTCAATGCACATAAAATTAGAAAATTATAAAGATAATTCAAATTGACATATATATTAGTGTCAATGAAAAAAATCGGATGTGACCAGCACATTACCTTTCGTCTATCCTGTGTATTATGTACATATTCCATACATAATTTTTTTGCAAAAGATCCTATATTTCCAGTAAAATTATTTTATAAACGAACTATGTAAATTGCACGTGAAACTGACACCTTCGTATTTTGCTTCTTGTCCTCATTTATTTCCTTCGCAATACAGCATTTCTACTACTAAGCTGTTCATTCTTCTTCCAATATATTCTTCATCTCTCCTCATGACATGTTCAAACCAATATAATCGTCTCTCTTGTATCTTTCTAGAAACTTCTATCACTCGAGCCATTTCCCTTATCCTCTCTACCCCAACATCCATCTCAACATTCTCATCTCTCTGCCATACTCTTTTCATTGACACTGCCATCTGTCAATGAGAATATTCTTAATATAGTAGCTGTTTCCATGGTTATAGCATAGCTGGCTGATTTATGAAAATATCTTTATAATTCTTTAACTCTACACCCATTGAATATGAAGTATAAAATGCAATTTAATTGTGTAGATTGTAGTATTTTCAAGGGTCAAACACACACACACAGACATACATACATACAGACATCATCGTAAAAATGGTAAAACGTATTATAGAGACCCTAAAACGTGCTTATTCACTAAAAACTCATCATTGAATTTTTTGACCAAAGACAATACCTTCCTTACCTAAAGGAAACGGAAGGTAAAAATTAATGTGATAAAATCGACGAAAGCAACACTTCTTAAAAATTATTAAAATATTTTCTTTTTCTGTTTTTGTTCAACATGTACATATATCTGTAATTTTTATAATAAAGAAGTTGTGCAATAAAAATGTTTTTTTTTTAATTACTCATATTGTTATTTAATAACCTGAAAAGGGGCGCCAACAAACATTTTTGTCCCCTTGCGCCATGGAATCTCCTGTCTCCACTGACACAAACACTGGAAGTTCTTCAAATGTTCGGATAGGTGTTGCTCAACCACCCGCCTTACATCCCGACCTTGGCAGCTTGGCACCAAGGGACTTTCATTTGTTTACCCGGATGAAAATGTGGTTGGGGAAGCAGCGGTTCGAAACTAATGAAAAGCTGAAAACCAGTGTGAGAAATGGGCTGAGCACCCCGGCGGCGACATTTTATGAAGAGGGGTTACAGGAGCTTTACGATAAGTGCTTTAATATCGATGGCGATTGGATTGGAAAGTGTAACATGGATGTAGTTAAGTTGTGTATATATTAAAAGATTTTCCACTGTTGTTTTCTCTTTATCAGTTTACTAGAACTTAAAAAAAATAACCTTCGCATCAAAGTTACATTGAAAACTATTTCAATAATAGAACAAATTTCAAGAATTGTAATAGCTATGTTCAAACAAAAAACAGTTTATGAGACAAGACAAACAGTCCAGGTTAAATAAAGATAAATTCTACAAAAATTCAATGTACCATTCCCAAAACCAGTATTATCTGATTCTAGATAAGGAGAAGCGTCAGTTAATATCGTACGATGAACAATGGCATTACGTTAATTTCTTTTTAACGTATTTGAATTGTACTATTAATAGATGAGGCCATTAAAAAAATATTAAATGAAAAACTGGTATTACTTGTAGGTATATGCAAAGGCGTAGTTCGGGGGAGATTGAAAAGTTTCCGGAATCACTATGAAGGCCTTGGTTTTTCGAAAACAATCGTATGTCGTTTTGTTTAACTCTTCATATAAACTGTCAAGCGTTAAATCAATAATGGATAAAAACGAAGTTCGTGCTGTGGTCAAGTTTTTTTTATTTGGAAGGAAAGACGGCAACGGTAATCAAGACCAGGTTGGATGCTGTCCTTGAGAATGCTTCACCTTCGTTTTCCACGGCGAGTTTCTGGGTTTTGGAATTTAAGCGTGGCCGAACACACACCTGTGACGAGGCACGTTCAGGTCGCCCAAAATCGGCGACCACACCGGAAATTGTTCATGATATGGTTCTGAAAAATCTCCGAATAAAAGTGCGTGAAATTGAGGAACCCATAGGGATCTCTTATAAACGTGAAGTTCATATTTTACATAATACGCTGGGCATGAGAAAAATGTGCGCCTGGTGGTTGCTGCATTTGCTTAGTTCGAATCAAAAGCGCATTCGGGCGCGAACTTCAACCGAATATTTGGAGTCGTTTAAGAAAAACCCCGTCGATTTTAATGATGAGATTTGTACCATGTGGGCATTTACTCATTGCTGGCGTGGAAAGTGCACCACGGGGGTCGATTTCTTCACATTCAATGTATTTAAAAAAAAAATTATAAAGAAATTAATTTTCATAAATCTTGTAATCTTTGCTGCGTTACCATGGTAACAGTTTCAATAATTCAATATTACTAATTGACAGATGTCAGTGTCAAGTAAAATTTATCCAATATGTATATGAAATAATTTTACTGAAAATACACAAAACTTTATGGAATTTATATAAAATATATAGGAATGACGGAAGGTATTGTGCTGGCCGCAACGGATTTTTTTATCTCCTGGTACCCTTGGTATAGGGATTGTGCTAAAAATCGCATATCGAGATTTTGGTAAATGACCACGTTTTAAGGTCCCTGCATTCCGATTTTAACATTTTCACAATGATGTCAAAATACTACCGATCAGATAATTTTGAAACCATGTATATCTACCGTATTCCAATAAGAAAATAATCTATTAGATTTTGGTGTCAATCGGATAACCGGAAATGGCAATTTACTTGAAATTCAAAATAGTTTTTCTTGAAAAAATACCTTTAAATGTTATTTTGTCGCAATTTGTTTTTATAAAAATTATTCAATTTTCTACAGGTTTGCATTAATACTTTTCTATATATTTTATGGATAAATTTATAAAATAAATAAAATAAATATATCATCACGGCATATTACCCATTGCTGGGTGTGCCAATCTGCTTTATACACAGATATCGGTAATGATGAAATATTTTTACCGTGCGGGCGCTTACCAGGCGTCACCTCACGGGCACTCAATTCTGGCGTGGAGAGTGCACCACAGGGGTCAATTTTGTGCCATTAAAATTCGAAGTAATTTTTGGCGTCGGTCGGGATCGAACCCGGGTCTCCAGATTCGCGACCAGACACTCAGGCACACGGCCACGAGACCCCATAAATAATATAAAAATTATAATTTCGGACCTTATGCTTAAAACACAACTCCATGGTTACACAGTGCAGCTCAAATGTAAGTAACTGACAGATAAATATCACTGTTTCAAATTAATAATAGTAACTTTTTAAAAAGAAAATTGTAAATAGAACAATAGTTATATGGAAATGAATTTAATATACATAATTTCAAATTAATAATAGTAACGTTTCAAAACGAAAATTGTAAATAGAACAATAGTTATATGGAAAGGAACTTAATATACATAATTTCTAGCATTAGTAAATATGCAGGTATGTACTTCAAAATATATTATCACGGCATATTACCCATTGCTGGGTGTGCTAATCTGCTTCATAACAGATTTCGGTAATGATGATAACATATTTGAATCGTGCGGGCGTTTACCAAGCGTCACCTCACGGGCACTCATTGCTGGCGTGGAGAGTGCACCACACGTGTCAATTTGGTGCCATTTAAAATTCGAAATATTTAGCGTTGATCGGGATCGAATCGGGTTACCCAGATTCACGACCAGACATCAGGCACGCGGCAACGAGACCCCATAAGTATGTATATAAATTAATAAAAAGTAAATGGCGGTAGGTATTGCGCTGATCACATCATATTTTTTTAAATGATAATTGTTAGTTTTATGAATTATTATAATAACAGTGATTTTATAGATATAGTGTAATAATATATAAACTATTATATTTATATAAAATATGTATATAGACTACATTATTATCTCATTTAGCGTTATCGTATGGTAATTAAATACTGCTGATAAGAGTTTAATCAATATATGTATACATGACCATCAACAGGTATATAGAATGTTATGGTTCAATTAATTTCTCATCGACTTTTCATTTCTAAAAATATTTCTATATCGCATTCGAATTACTGACAAAAGACATAACTTACCATCACTAAGCAGAAGAACTAGAGATCCTCATATCTTCATTCGTTAATTAAAAATTAAAATTAGTACAAAGAATTGCGATTGTTTTTAAGGTTTTTAAATATTATTTGATATTACTTCAAGATTATAATAACTATTTTATCATATTTGTTAAAAAAAATGTAATATACAAATTATACGAACCGTATCCCACATCAAATGGCGCACTTATTAAAAATTTATTTATCGTGACTTAAATAATTGAATTCATAACTAAAGAAATCGTTACTTTTTTTGCAATAAAAATATTTCAACATGCTAACGTTACTTTAAATTAAATTTTCAGCAAAAATTAAAAATATTAACAGTATAACAATGTCACAAATCGATATGATAATTTCTGAAAACAAAATAAAGATTCAAATTCAGAATTCAGAATCTGGCTTCAGATTTGAAACTAAAATTTACGGATATCCGCTTTGATACATTTTATTACCTTCCGTTACCTATAGGTAAGGAAGGTATTGTCTTTAAGCAAAAAATGCAATGATGAGATTTTGGTGAATAAGCACGTTTTAGGGTCCATATAATACGGTTTTACCATTTTTACGATGATGTCTGTATGTATGTATCTGTGTCTCTGTGTGTATGTGACGAAATTTCGGCTCGCACAATTTCAATACCACGATTCCAAAAATTATATTACTCAAGTTTAGATCCAAAAGAAGAAGTGATTAAATTTTGCTTCTAATTGATCAACCGGAAGTACACTCATTCGAAGATTTTAACAGTTTTTCTTGAAAAAAATTAAGTAACATTAATTGACATTTAACGTTATTGTAACTTAAATAATATATTATTCTCTATACGATATGATTGCATTTTATATTTCATATTCAACAGATATAGAGTTAAAGAATTATAATGTGGCAGAGATAAGGATGTTGAGATAGATGTTGGGGAAGATACGGTCAAATACAGTAAGGAATGAAAGAATAAGGGAAACATCTCTAGTGTTAGAAGTTTCTAGAAAGATACAAGAGAGACGATTGCATTGGTTTGAACATGTCATAAAGAGAGATGAAGAATATATTGAAAGAAGAATGAATAACTTAGTAGTAGAAGGTCGAAGAAACAGAGGAAGACCAAAGATAGGATGGACGGACTGTATTGCGGAAGACTGAATGAGGACGACACGCAAAACAGAAATGAGTGGAAGAAGAAAATAAAAAATAGCGACCCCTAACGAATGGGAAAAGAAGAAATGTTTTTGTTTATGAAATAATTTTACTGGAAATATAGGATTTTTTGCAAGAAAATTATTTATGAAATTTGTACATAATACACAGGATTGACGGAAGGTAATGTGCTAGTCACATCATATTTTTTCTAGTAGATTTATTTGCTGCATTCCTGACAAAAATCAAAAATTATTTGAAGCGAAGAATGAACGTCTCCATATATCTTATTTTTATTAATTTCTTTCAGGGCATCGAACTCGCCAAAAACTGGGTTCGGTTCAGGTTCAAGTTAATTTATTATTTGAGAAATGGGTTCAAACATTAATAAAATTTGCGGTTTTTGTTGTGGGTTCAGGTATTGAGTTCAGGATCGGTTCGAACTATTGAAAATCGTATTAATGTTTTTTGAATAACAATCTTTATATAGTAATAATTTAAAATGCGAGCCGAAATTTACGCAAGACAAGAACACAAACACAAATTTCACAAATAGATAACACAGGCGTCGATAATTGGCTGTATTAAGATTACGCTTACGTTTCGAACTCAAAATTCATCAAACCCGAACCTGAACCGAACCAAAACCGGAACTAAACCGTAACATTTTAGCGAACCCAAACCCAGAACCGAACCTTAAATATATTGTTCAATTGAACCTGAATCGGAACTGAACCCAGTATTAATATTCGGATTAAGGGTTCAGCTCCGGTTTAGGTTCATTTTGAGTTCGAAATATAATATAGCCGATAATCGACGCCTGTGTTGTCTGTTTGTGAAAATTGTGTTCGTGTTCTTGTCTTGCGTAAATTCCGGCTCGCATTTTAAATTATTTCTATATAAAGATTGTTATTCTAATACCTGAACCCGGAACAAAACCGCAAATTTTATTAGTGTTTAAACCAGAACCGCACTCGAACTCGTCTCTCAAAAAATTAATTAACCTAAAGCTGAACCGAACCCAGTTTTTGGCGGGTTCGATGCCCTGAAAAATATATTTGAGGTTCTGTTCCGGGTTTAGGTTGCCAAAATGTTCCGGTTTGGTTCCGGTTTTGGTTCGCTTCAGGTTCGGGTTCGAAGCCTTGATTTCTTTCTGATATTTTATCAAATTTCGTGTTCGTATGCCTATTGCGGAATCCAGCATACAAATGGGTCAGTGTACTATTATACTACCTGGTTTCCTAGCCAGGTAAATGTGAGACAGACACTGTACACACCAAGTTAAGAGACACCTGGTCAGTTGCCAGTGCCTTTGTCAGCACCCCCAAACAACGGATGTAAGCGATGGAATTATCATGTAAGGGAATGCATACTGTTTAAACAAGTTTATTTGTTTTGCTTTCATTACGAATCAGACAGCTTTTGTAATGAAACGGATAAGGTTATTTGCATGTACGAGTACAGTGTTTACGAATAAATGACTTTTTATACATACTGTTTTTAACAATTATTCTTTATTTTTAAAAACAATAATCTAAAGTAGGGCTGTCCAAAATGTATAAATTACCCTCAAATACGAAATATGCACAATTCTTACCAGGGCATCGAACCTTTATTTTCGAATTTATTTTTTGAGAGATGGGTTCGGGTGCGGTTCTAGTTCAAATATTAATAAAATTTGCGGTTTTGTTCCGAGTTCAGGTATTGGGTTCAGGTTTGGTTTGACCTAATGAAAACTGAATTAATGTTTATATAGAAATAATTTAAAATGTGATCTAAAATTTACGGAAAACAAGAACACGAACACAATTTTCACAAACAGATAACGCAGGCGTCGATAATTGGCCGAATAACCCTGAACCCGAATTTTAATACCCGGTTCGATTCCGACTCGGATTCAATTGAAAAATATATTTGAGGTTCGGTTCCGGGTTTGGGTTCGCCAAAATGTTATGTTATTATATATATAAGAAATATAATATATAAAATAAATTTTACAGCCGAAAGAATGCCATGGAAAATAGTTGAAAATTTAATATGTTTGTAACTGACAGATAAATGTCAGTGTCAGAAATCCGAAGCCATTACTGAAGATTTTTCTTGGAAGTACATACATTTTATTTCTTATTGTATTAATAGTAATATTTAAAATTATAGGTATATTACATATAGCCTTCAAAAATACTGTCAGTCCTGACAATAAATTAGAAACATTTCGAAAAATTAGAATAGGACAAAATTTCTTCATAGAATGAATTTAAATTTAAAAAATCTAAATATAAGGAATAGTTATAAGTAGAATTTTTGGTGTAGAGTGTAGGTATACAAAAAATGTTAAATACACTAGGCGCGAGCAGTCATGTGACTTTGTTGGCCCATGTCAGAATTATAGCTAGTAATTATGTATATAGATGTCAAATATCATAATTTCTCATTCTAAATTTAGTGATTTTCCAATTCCATGTGGTTTATTTATATATCTTGAAATTTTTAACGAAAAATTCTGACATTTGACATCTATGTACATAATTACTAATTATCATTCTGAAACGGGCCCCCACATCTGCTTGTCAAGGCCAACAATGTAATATGACTGTTCGCGCCCTATACTTATGTAACCAAAAAAAGGAAGTGGCGAGAGGTATTGTGCTGGCCACAACAGATTTCTTTTGTAGTTTTTGAACAAATGATAATGAATAACATATCTTTACAAAGAGTGATACCAAGATATTAATCTAGACAAATAATTGAAATTTGGACATCATTAAATTGAAAATAAAGCGTTTCCCAGTTTTACAAACATATTGTTATCTCTTCCAATAATTGCTTTTGACCTTTCAAATTTTTTCCGATAAAATTTATTTGTAAACGGCTAAACATATTTAAATTGTTATCAGTTCTCGAAGTCTATCTGATTGTTTGACTGATAATAATCAGCTATGTTTGTGGCCTGGCTGGACAATTAGAGAATCGCCGAATAATTGTTCTGGCTATACGAGCTCAGTAAGGGATAGAACCTTTGTGTTGTTTTGCCGAGATGATTAAGTAAACGCCGTGTTGAACGTTACGCGTTCACTGCAAAGGCACAGAGCGGGATTGAAAAGGTTTTTGATTTTATTTTTTCAAAGAATTGAATAGAGAAATATGAATGCGATGTAGAAGGTTTTAAACTTCTGTCACCTTTAGGTGAGGAAGGTATTGTCTTTGGTCAAAAAAATCAATTTTATTATATTTACGATGATGTTTGTATGTGTGTGTGTGTGTATGTGTGTGAGTGTGTATGTGACGATTGTTTCGAAACGCATAACTCCAATACCACGATTCCTAAAATTATATTTTTTTCGTATTCCTCGAGTTTAGGTGCATATGCAGACTCGATTAGATTTTGGTTGCAATTGGTCCACCGGAAGTACCCTGATATCATTATCATATTATCCGTCAAGTTAATTCTCAAGTGAAGTATCAAAGTGATTTTAATTTACATTCAGTTTCACTGCGGCGAAATTGGATTTCGCGGTCTGTAAAATGTTTTTTCTTCAAACATCATAAAAGTAGCATCTTTTGTGACTTGATTCTCAAGGTAGAAGTTTAATTTCTACTCCACCGGAGTAGAAGTAGTTAATTTCTACGCCGGCGGCGATGATTCTTGAAAAAAAATCTTCTGAATATTATTTTTGAAATTTTTTCTTGGTAATTTATCTCACAGCCGAAAGAATGTTATATAAAATAGTTGAAAATTTAAAATGTTTGTAACTGACAGATAAATGTCAGTGTCAGAAATCCGGAGACATTACTGAAGACTTTTTCTGGGAAGTACATACATTATATTATTTCTTAATGTATTAATAGTTAAATATTAATATTATAGGTATATTACGAATACCCTTCAGAAATACTGTTACTCCCGACAATGAATTGAAAACATCTCGAAAAATTAGAAGATTAGGACAAAATTTCTTCATAGAATAAATTTATATTTAAAAAATCTAAATATAAAGAATAGATATAAGTAGAATTTTTGGTGTAGAATGTCGGTATACAAGAAATGTTAAATATATTAGGGCGCGAGCAGTCATGTGATTTTGTAGGCCTTGACAAGCAGATATGGGGACCCATTTCAGAATAATAGCTAGTAATTATGTATATAGATGTCAAGTATCATAATTTCTCATTCTAAATTTAGTGATTTACCAATTCCATGTGGTTTATTTTCCTCATTAAGTAAATTCCACACTCCCGGTGACAAATTTACTACGTGAATTTAGAAAATCTTGAAATTTTTAATGAAAAATTCTGACATTTGACATCTATGTATATAATTACTAATTATCATTCTGAAACGGGCCCCCACATCTGCTTGTCAAGGCTAACAACAATGTAACATGACTGTTCGCGCCCTATATTTATGTAACCAAAAAAGAAAGTGACGAGAGGTATTGTGCTGGTCACAACAGATTTTTACCTCCCGCTACCCTTGGTAAGGGAGGTATAGGGATCGTGCAAAAAATCGCATATCGAGATTTTGGTAAATGGCCACGTTTTAAGGTCCCTAGAATCCATTTTTAACATTTTCACGATGATATCTGTGTGTATGTATGTATGTGTGTGTTTGTGTGTAGATCCACTTTACGCTCTAACTGAAATACTATCATTCAGAAAGTTTTGAAAACATGTATTTCTATCTTATTCTAATATGGAAAGAAGCCACTAGATTTTGGTGGCAATCGGATAACCGGAAATGGCAGTTTACTTGAAGCTCAAGATAGCTTTTCTTCAAAAAATAACTTTAAATGAATTTTTTTCTCAATTTGCTATAAAAATTAAAAATTATTCCATTTTCTACAAGTTTGCTTTAATACTTTTTCTACATATTTTATGGATAAATTTATAAAGTAATATAAAAATTATATTTCGGAGCTTATGCTTTAAACAGATCTCCGTGGTTACATAGTTCAACTCAAATGTATGTCACTGACAAATAAATGTCACTGTCAAAAAAATAGTCATTTCAAATTAATAATAGTAACGTTTTAAAATGAAAATTGTAAATAGAAGAATAGTTTTATGGAAAGAAACATAAAATATATAATTTCTAGCATTAGTAAATATGCAGGTATGTATTTAAATAAAGAAACAATTAAATATATTACCACGGCATATTATCCAGTACTGGGTGTGCTAATCTGATTTATAAACACATTTCGGTAATGATGATGACATATTTGTATTGTGCACAAGGCTTAATTTTATGTCATTTAATATTAGAATTATTTCGCGTTGATCGGGATCGAATCGGATTCCCCAGATTCGCGACCAGACATCAGGCACGCGGCAACGAAACCCCATAGGTAAATGGCGGGAGGTATTGTGTTGGTCACATCATATTTTTTACTAAGTAGTGTGTTCAAAGAAACCTTATGGTATTAAGATAAAAAATATTTGTTCCTCCCCTGTTTTGTTGGGGCGTTTGTGTGTCGGGTGGTTCTCGTTCTCCTACCCTTACGCTCACCCTCGGTCCTCTCTTTGTGTTGTGCTTTGGGGGTAAAATCGATAGCACGCGATTCGCCGCCGAGGATCACTTGCTAACCACTCTGCCAACCAAACCATTACAGCGATTCGAATCCACATGGACCTACCATACTATATGTATATGTACCCACATGCATCACTTGATATCAACACAGGATAATGCTTATACAGACACCCTTTATTAAGAATGGAAAGAAAATAATAGAATTACAAAAAAGTCAAGAGGGCATGGGATGTGAAGATTGTAATTTAAGATTGATGAGCGATTTACATCAAGTAATAGTATATTATGAAACATGTTTTATAAATGTTGCTTTACTCACAAGTTCTTAATAGGAGTTGAGCGAGTGTATAAAGATAACAGAATGTAAAGACTTTAAAAAACGAGTCACATACTTTTTTAACGACTGAAAATTAAGGCATCAGAAATATACAGGTTACACTGAAAAACGGGCCACTTAAAATAACTTTTTACCTCTCGCTAAGAGAGGTATTGGATTCATGCTAAAAATCGCATATCCAGATTTTAATGATTAAGCACATTTTAAGGTCCCTACAATACGATTTTAATATATTACAATGATGTCTGTGTGTGTATGTGTGTATGGATGTGTGTGTGTGTGTGTCTAAGTTGGAAGGACGATTTCTCAAAAACTATAATACTTAATATATGTTTAACTACGTATTTCTCAATTGAACATTACTGGGAAGAGCTAAAAATAATTATTGGATAATCGGAAGTAGCGGATTCTTTAAAAAAATCTTCTAAATATTATTTTATGAAAATTTGTGTTCTTACTTGTATTGAAGAAGAGTAAATTCTCTGATACATATAAATATTTCATTATATCTTTTATAGATTTATAAGTAAAGAAATATAAGGCAGCTAAAGTGGAAGATAATGTCAGCCATTGGATAGGTTGGCCATAGCTCAGTTGGTAGAGCGCTACTCCGGCAAAGTAGTGGTCCATGGTTCAAATCCATGTGGCTGATATCTTTTCACACTTTCTTAATTTATTTATCTATGTACATAATTACTAATTGTCATTCTGGCAAGGGCCCCCATATCTGCTTATCAAGGCCAACAACGTCACATGAGTGCTCGCGCCCTGTATTTTTCTAACCAAAAACGGAAGTGGCGAGAGGTATTGTACTGGCCACAGCAGATTTTTATTAATTATTTTATTAAATTGCTTATTAATAAATTGGCGGGAGTAACGAAAAATAAAAATATGAACCATTTACAAATTTATTTTTAACAGCCCTATTTTATCTTCAATTTAAATTTGCTTCAGGACGAATGACAAAATTACGTTTCACCTACGCAATATCAAACTAAATATTTCCGGAAAAGATACGTCCAGGCCGTGACGTCACTCTTACGTCAAGTTGGTATCATGACGTCACACCCACGTGTTGTGGAGGTGTGTTCCGCCCACACACACCCACTTCTAGTACCGCATAGGGCGCAGAGCGGGAAAAGGTCGAAAACGTGGACGCACTAGAAACTGCAGCCGGTGAAGTACGAAGGAATAAGAACACCGTGCGTAAATGAAGGTAGATACAGAGGATAATGAAATTTAAAAGATGGAAATCAAGTTATTGAAAGAAAATTTTATTTATAGGTAATCAAATTGGGACAATAAAATGTGTTTTTCAAAACAAGTATATTAACACGCCTTTTATCCATGAATTTTGATATTTAATGTGATCCGTGTGTCTGTGTGTCTGGTTGCGATCTGGGGACCCGGGTTCGACTTCGACAGACACAATTATTTCGAATTTTAAATGTCATAAAAGTGCACTCTCTACGCTAGCATTGGATGCCCGTATGGCGACGCTTGGTAAACGCCCACACATCACCAAATAAAAGTTTTGATATGTCAAAATCTCCTTATTTTCGTTCTCGTTTCTCGTTTCCGGGCTATTGTGTAGCCGTAAGTACTTATGTATAGCAACCAACAAAAGTTGCATTAATATTTACAATAATAAAATATAAATATCATGAAAATATATGATGAGGCCAGCACAATACCTTCCGTCAATCCTGTGTATTATGTATAAATTACATATGTAATTTCATAAACAAACTGTGCAAATTGCACTTGACACTGACATCTTCATCCACTTCTTTAGCTTTTCCCATTCGTTAGGGGTCGCTATTTTTTATTTTCTTCTTCCACTCATTTCAGTTTTGCGTGTCGTTCTCAATCAATTCCTTTTCCCTCAAGTCTTCCGCAATACAGTCCTTCAATCTTATATTTCTATTCCTTCCACTTGCTATTACTAAGCTATTTATTCCTGTTCCAATATATTCATCATCTCTCGTCATATCTGCTTGCCAAAGTCAGAAAAGTCACGTCACTGCACGCGCCCTATACATAATTTTTTTTACAAAAGATCCTATATTTCCCATTCGTTAGGGGTCGCTATTTTTTTATTTTCTCCTTCCACTTATTTCTGTTTTGCGTGTCGTCCTCATTTAGTTCCTTTACTAACAGTCCTTCCACCTTATCTTTGGTCTTCCTCTGTTTCTTCTACTTTCTATTACTGAGCTATTCATTCTTCTTCCAATATATTCTTCATCTCAGGACATGTTCAAACCAATATAATCGTCTCTCTTGTATCTTTCTAGAAACTTCTTACACTAGAGTTATTTCCCCTATTCTTTTGTTCCTTACCTTATCTTTCTCATCTCTGCCACATTCATTTACTTTTCATATTTTAACAGTTTCCATTGTTAGCATAGTTGGCTGATTTATGAAATTTAATATCTTTATAATTCTTTAACTCTATATCTATTGAATATGAAGTATAAAATGCAATTAAATCGTATAGAGAATAATATATTCTTTAAGTTATAATAACGTTAAAAAAGAAAAAAAAAAAGAAAAACTGTTAAAATCTTCAAATGACGGTACTTCCAGTTAACCATTTATAACCAAAATCTAATCACTTGTTCTTCTGGATGTAAACTTGACAAATATGAAAAAAATAAATTTTGGAATCGTGGATTGAAGTTATGCGATTCGAAACTTTCGTCACACACACACACACACACACACACACACACACACACACAGACATACATACATACATACATATATACAGACATCATCGTAAAAATGGTGAAATCGTAAAACGTACTTATTCACTAGAAACTCATCATTGAATTTTTGACCAAAAACAATACCTTCCTTACCTAAAGGTGACGGAAGGTGAAAATTCTGTATTATTTTATTAATCTAGTGATGATAAAACTTAAAACTTTTTAATGAAAATAAAAGAGTAGTGGAGCGTGCAAGCTTCTGTAAGCTTTGTACTTTATTGTTCGCAAAAAGAAAAAGTGGAATTAAGCTCCAGGCAACATTTTGCAATAAAATGAATTGAATACAGAATTTATTATTTACGGATATTTCAGTCTGAAATGTAGTGATTTATTTGTAAAGCTAATCAGTTTCGTTCAGGATAAGAAGATAAGAATCTTAAACTATGGGTCTGTCCGACACTTGAATTTGGAATTTTAGATAATGGTCGTTTCCTGTTTTAAAATAACGCATAGATATTTGAAAATTTTAATATTAAGTAGGCATAACAATAGGGTATAAAATTTTAATTTGAACTTTACTCTCCCTAAAACTGATTAGCACATATGTTAAGTAATAAAAATTAAAATTTGAAAATTAGTTTTGACCGTTAGGTATTTTATTATTAATCTGGAACAGTATATCTTATTATCAATTCTTATAAAAACAGTTAATGAGAAATATTTTAATACTTAAAATATTAATTAATATATGTATAATTATGGTACAAGTGAGTAATAGTATATTATTCAATGAGCATGTAATGTATGCTATTACTCCTGAGAATCATTCGACTCGCAGATCTGAGAAGTCGGGTTCGATTCCGACCGACACCAAATATTTCAAATTTTAAATGGCACAATATTAATCCCCTGTGGAGCACTCTCCACGCCAGAAATGAGTGCCCGTGAGGTGACGTCTAGTAAACGCTCTCACAAATATATCAACATCATTATCGTTATCTGTTTATAAAGCAGATTGGCATACTCAGCAATGGGTAATATACCGTGATGATATACAGTAAAAATTTTGAAAGATGTCCGATGAAGGTCCTCAGTATCATGAACTAATTAACAAATTGGCATACATTTATCCCCCTCTTTTACAAAGGCTTTAAGCGTGTGCGATAAGGATGGATATAACACGCTTGTCTTTCAAAAATTCATATTATTTCGACTAAGTTAGGACATTCCATTTTAAAACAATGCTCGTTGTTAATACTTTCGCTGTAACGTAAGTTTAGATATTAATTCAAATACATTACCTTGATTCATAGCCGTACAAATAATGTTATTTTCTGTCAGTATCACTGACACTGACATTGTGTCATTATCTTATTTTTCATATATTTGGTTTTACATTTGCTAATAAACTTACAAGTTGACTTATTTTTTAATTTTGAATGCTTTTATTGTAACATATATTTTTATAATAATAATATAACAGTAGTATCTTATGTACCCTCATAAAAACTAAGTAAACGACACTACTGAATTTGTCAGAATTGGCGGAGCAAAAATCTGAATTCATACAATTCGTAGACGACCTTGATCGGACATCTTTCAAAAATTTTACTGTATTTATTTTATAATAAATTATTGACATACAAGTATTTGAATTATAATATTACTAGAGTGCAAGAAATTATTAAAAAATTTTGCTATTTTTGTATTTATCTTGCAAGGTAGATTCATAGAAATATATAATTCTTGTTTTGTTCTTATCTTGCGCCAAGACAAGAACAAGAAAAATTCAAGACTCTCGTAAGACACTACGACACAGATTGAGATTCCATTTTGTAAATAGTACAAAAGTAGTAGCAGAAATGAGTATTACAGATTTTTTTACCTTCTGTCACCTTTAAGTATGGAAGGTATTGTCTTTGGTCAAAAAAATTAATGATAAGTTTTTAGTGAATAAGCATGTTTTAGGATCCCTATAATACCATTTTACCATTTTTACGATGTTGTCTGTATGTATTCCTCAAGTTTTCATCCAGAAGAAGAAGTGATTAGATTTTGGTTATAATTGGTAAACCAGACGTAGCCTCATTTGAAGATTTAACAGTTAAATATGATTTATTGACATTTAATGTTATTTTAACTTAACGAATATATTATTCTCTATATGATTTGACTTCATATTCAATAGATGTAGAGTTAAAGAATTTTAAAGAAATTAAATTTTATAAATCAGCCAGCTATGCTAACCAAGCAAATTGCTAATATATGCAGATAATTCAAATTAACGGATGTGGGTATCAATAAAAGTAAATGAATGTGGCAGGGATGAGGATGTTGAAGTAGATATTGGGGAAGACGCGGAAAAATACGGTAAGAAATTAACTCTAGTGTTACAAGTTTCTAGAAAGATACAAAAGAGACGTTTACATTGGTTTGAACATGTCATGAGGAGAAATGAAGAATTATATTGGAACAAGAATGACTAGTTTAGTAATAGGAGGTTGAAGAAACAGAGGAAGACCAAAGATAAGATGGAAGGACTATATTGCGGAAGATTTGAGGGAAAAGGAACTGAATGAGAACGACACGCAAAAATAGCGACCCCTAACGAATGGGAAAAGCTAAAGAAGAAGATGTCAGTGTCAAGTGCAGTTTGTTTATGAAATAATTTTACTGAAAATTTAGAATCTTTTACAAGAAAATTTATGTATGGAATTTATACATAATACACAGGATTGACGGAAAGTATTGTGCTGGCCACAACAGATTTTTTCTTCATTCTGTGGATAATAACTCTTTCATGATCTCTTCATTGGTCTTATCCACATGAAAATTTTGAAATACGCTGTCATATTCTCTCTGTATTACATTTAAAATTAAATTGAAAAGAGCGGTTCGTTCAA
This sequence comes from Harpalus rufipes, assembly GCA_951394225.1. Taxonomy (NCBI): domain Eukaryota; kingdom Metazoa; phylum Arthropoda; class Insecta; order Coleoptera; family Carabidae; genus Harpalus; species Harpalus rufipes. The sequence continues at coordinate 86,784,438 of OX596274.1, forward strand.
TGGATCTTGTTGACAGCGTTACTATGGTGAACTTACACAATATTCATCATGACGTTTGCTTTGTCAAAATCACAAGATTAATGCTAGAATTCTGAGTATTTTCTGTGGAAAGATTACAGATCTGTAATTTGAAAATGTTTCTATGGTTACGGTAAAATACAAATACAAAATTTTAATCGGTTTATTTTTAATCAAAGGTATGCTAATTTTGTTACCGAACTTTATAGATTTCTTAGAATTTCATTATTAATTTCTTTTGCGTTACTATCAGATTTGATAGTCTATGAGGTGACGCCTGATAAGCACGTCTTCGATACAGATATATCGTCTTTAGGAAAACTGCGCATAAAACCAGATTGACATACCCACTAATAGGGAATAAGCTGTAATTATGCCCAACTGCGCGATAAATCCGTTACATTGGCCTTTAATATGGGAAAATAATTTATGCATTCGTGTTGCTTCCCAAATTATTTTAGAAATACTACATATGTAGTAGAGCATAAAATTCTACATATGAATCAGTCAACAAAATTCATTTTTTCTACAGTCTGCATAGAAAGTAGCCATTGTCGCTCTCTTTTGTCAACGCAAAATGTCACTTTGCCGCTCTAGCGCGACAAAGTAGAAAAAACGCTCGCTGTCCAAATCTCTAACTATACAATGGTAAGAAATGTCACTTCTTAATGGAAACGTTTAGTCAGGAACTAATGGCACTGTAGTGATACATTTACCACCTTTACAAATCAATATGAAGTATAACTGTGCACAATACCTTCCGTCAATCCTGTGTATTATGTATAAATTCCATACATAAATTTCCTTGCAAAAGATTCTAAATTTCCAGTAAAATTATTTCATAAACAAACTATGCAAATTGCACTTGGCACTTTTAGCTTTTCCCATTCGTTAGGGGTCGCTATTTTTTATTTTCTTCTTCCACTCATTTCTGTTTTGCGTGTCGTTCTCATTCAGTTCCTTTTCTTTCAAGTCTTCCGCAATACAGTCCTTCCATCTTATATCTGGCCTTCCTCTGGTTCTTCAACCTTCTATTACTAAGGTATTCATTCTTATTCCAATATATTCTTCATCTCTCCTCATGATGTTTTCAAACCAATATAATCATCTCTCTTGTATCTTTCTAGAAACTTGTACTTGTAACATTAGAGTTATTTCCTTACCTATCTTTCCGTGTTTTCCCCAACATCTACTTCATCATCCTCATTTCTGCCACATTAATTTACTTTTTATTGATAGTGACATCTGTTAATTTGAATTATATGAATATATTAGTAGTTTCCATGTTTAGCACAGCTTTAAATTATAATAACGTTAAATATCAATATATCTAATTTAACTGTTAAATCTTCAAATGAGGCTACTTCCGGTTCACCTATTATAACCAAAATCTAATCAGTTGTTCTTCTGGATGTAAACTTGAGGAATACGAAAAAAAATAATAATTTTTGGAATCGTGGTATTGAAGTTATGCGATCCGATACTTTTGTCACACACACACAAACACACATACCTACATGCAGACATCATCGTAAAAATGGTAAAATCGTATTATAGGGACCCTAAAACAAGCTTATTCACTAAAAACTCATCATAGAATTTTTTGACCAAAGACAATACCTTCCTTACCTAAAAGGTGACGAAAAGTAAAAAAAACAATCCTGGAAAAATGATATAAACATATAATTTTAAACGTAAAGCGACTGAAGAAATATTATTTGTAGGAATTTCAAAAGTAAATACCAAGTTGTTGAATCATTCTATCTGTGAAGCTATCTGGCCGTATAGGGTAGTAAGTATTTCGTCCCTTATGAATTATTTGGTTGCCAACCCTCGTTTAAGGGAAGCGATAGCATGTTGTCTATTGTACACTGATCACCAGGTCGCCCGCTGTTTGCAGTTTAGCCCAGGATTAACGCAACGTTTTTCTACTTAAATTGTTTCCAAATTAGCCAATGGATTGCAAAGTTAAATATTCATTTCCTACCCAGATAAAATTTGTTTGCAAGGAGATTGGAACAGATTTGTCGTTTGTACGATTACTCATTTATTATGGGTTAATAAATATTTGGATATTTGGTTAACAAGATTAGGGAATTGTAAAGATATTACTATAATTGTAAACAATGCTGTTACATTAATGTGGATATTATATGGTAGCAGCAATTTTATTTAGAATTCTATACTATTATATATCTAGATGTCTAGACCTTTTCTATTTCAAATTGAGACTAAATGATAAAACAGAACTCTAGACTCAGTAAATATTTATATTGTAAAAAAAAATCTGAAAGTTTTTTCCATTACTTGAGAATAAATGATTTCATCTCAAATATCTAAATTAAAACTATATATTAAAACAAATAAGATTTGTTAATAAATATTTATTTGTATAACAAAATTATTTTATTCAAATTTGACGTTTTAAACTATCATTATTAACTCCATAGCAACAACTATAATGCCTAGTTGTACCAACGAGACTTAAATTTTAAGGTAAGCATAAACAAAAAAATCTGATGTGGCCAGCACAATACCTTCCGTCAATCTTGTGTATTATGTACAAATTCCATACTTATATTTTCAGTAAAATTATTTCATAAATAAACTATGCAAATTGCACTTGACACTGACATCTTCTTCTTCTTCTTCAGCTTTTCCCATTCGTTAGGGGTCGCTATTTTCTATTTTCTTCTACTACTCATTTCTGTTTTGCGTGTCGTTTTCCTTTTCTCTCAAGTCTTTCGCAATACAGCTCTTCCATCTTATCTTCGATCTTCCTCTGTTTCTTCAACCTTCTATTACTAAGCTATTCATTCTTCTTGCAAACTTTTATCACTAGAGTTATTTCCCTTATTCTTTAATTCCTTACCCTATCTTTCCGTATCTTCCCCAACATCTATTTCAACATCCTCATCTTTGCCACATTCATTTACTTTTCATTGATATTGACATCTGTCAATTTGAATTATTTAAATATATTAGCAGTTTCCATGGTTAGCATAGCTGGTTGATGTATAAAATTCAATATCTTTATAATTCTTTAATTCTATATCTATTCAATATGAAGTATAAAATGCAAACACATCGTATAGAGAATAACATATTCTTTGAAATTTTATGTCAATTAACGACATTTAACTGCGTTTTTCTAGAACTGTTCCGGTGGACCAATTATAACCAAAATCTAATCACGTCTGCATATGTATCTAAACTCGTGGAATACGAAAGAAAATAATAATTTTTGGAATCGTCATACTAGAATTATGCGATCCGAAACGATCGTCGTATACGTCGTATACCTCATCATGTTAAGGCACTTTCCAAGCCTAAATTTAAAAATGTTGTCCGTAACTACTTAATAACAAATAGTTTTTACACTTTTCAAGAATATATGGATACCCCCCCAAATATTATATCTATATAACGTGCATATCTATGTATCTGTATTTTAAACTGACGTGCCCTAATTGTATCTCATGTACAAAAATCTGATGTGGCCAGCACATAACCTCTCGCCGTATATTTTACCTGGCTGTATGCATAAAGCAAAGATTATTTTTATAAATACAAATAATATATTCATATAAATCTATGACGTATAAACTTCTTTATTATTCAATAATAGCATGTCTCAACATGAAGATATTTTACCATAAATTATGTTACAATAAATTACAAAGTAGAGTTTACCATATATAAATATTAGGCTGGTAACAGCAATTTTCAATTCGAACAACTTTGTTTACTTTCTCTTCATATTCTTCTAGTAAAAACATTAATTTTGGGCGGTCTAAAATGTATATATCTGGATTGTGCATCTATTCTTATATATCTTCTTTTACATTTTATTTTTTCATACTTGTTACATCTAAATAACCTTAATTCCGAAATAAATTAAGAAAGTGTGAAAAGATAATGTCAGCCACATGGATTTGAACCATGGACCAATACTTTGCCGGAGTACCGCTCTACCAACTGAGCTATGGCCAACCTATCCAATGGCTGACATTATCTTCCACTTTAGCCGCTAATGTATCTCTCTATGGAGAATACAGTTTGTGTCACGTTGTATGATGTGGGGTTGGATAACCACTACATTTAAACATCATTGTGGACATGTCAGAAATTACTCATGGCCCTATCGGTCCAGTTTTTGAAATTAACGTAGAGTTAACAGTCTATATTTTCGAAATAAATTAAGAAAGTGTGAAAAGATAATGTCAGCCACATGGATTTGAACCATGGACCAATACTTTGCCGGAGTACCGCTCTACCAACTGAGCTATGGCCAACCTATCCAATGGCTGACATTATCTTCCACTTTAGCCGTGACACAAACTGTATTCTCCATAGAGAGATACATTAGCGGCTAAAGTGGAAGATAATGTCAGCCATTGGATAGGTTGGCCATAGCTCAGTTGGTAGAGCGGTACTCCGGCAAAGTATTGGTCCATGGTTCAAATCCATGTGGCTGACATTATCTTTTCACACTTTCTTAATTTATTTCGAAAATATAGACTGTTAACTCTACGTTAATTTCAAAAACTGGACCGATAGGGCCATGAGTAATTTCTGACATGTCCACAATGATGTTTAAATGTAGTGGTTATCCAACCCCACATCATACAACGTGACACAAACTGTATTCTCCATAGAGAGATACATTAGCGGCTAAAGTGGAAGATAATGTCAGCCATTGGATAGGTTGGCCATAGCTCAGTTGGTAGAGCGGTACTCCGGCAAAGTATTGGTCCATGGTTCAAATCCATGTGGCTGACATTATCTTTTCACACTTTCTTAATTTATTTCGAAAATATAGACTGTTAACTCTACGTTAATTTCAAAAACTGGACCGATAGGGCCATGAGTAATTTCTGACATGTCCACAATGATGTTTAAATGTAGTGGTTATCCAACCCCACATCATACAACGTGACACAAACTGTATTCTCCATAGAGAGATACATTAGCGGCTAAAGTGGAAGATAATGTCAGCCATTGGATAGGTTGGCCATAGCTCAGTTGGTAGAGCGGTACTCCGGCAAAGTATTGGTCCATGGTTCAAATCCATGTGGCTGACATTATCTTTTCACACTTTCTTAATTTATTTCGAAAATATAGACTGTTAACTCTACGTTAATTTCAACCTTAATTCCCTTTAATAAAGTGACGGATAGATTGCACTCCGATTTTGTCAATATTTACAACTTACTTGAGAAGAATTTGATAGCTTTTTCGCAATTCAAAGTTACTCTAGTCTACAGTACTGGTGTACATTGTCCCATAATGTTTGAAACAAATTTAAGTCCTTCAACCTACACTTGTCATCTCCATAATAGTCACAGATCAAGAACTAAGGGATTCTCCAAGTACATTTTTAATTCATTACTCATTATTTCTGACACTGACATTTATCTGTCAGTTACAAATAATTTAAATTATCAACTATTTTTCATGGCATTCTTTCGGCTGTCAAATTTATTACAATAGATTATTTTATATATTATACTTCTTTTATCTCTAAATCTATGGAATATATAATAAAATATTTAAATGTATCAGATAGAGAATTTAATTTTCTTTAATATTACCACGAAAAATTTTCAAAAAATATTATTTAGAAGATTTTTTTTCAAGAATCTTCTACTTCCGGTTGTCCAATTATTACCAAAACCTTTTCAGATCTTCCCATGAATGTCCGATTGGGAAATACGTTGTTAAACAAATTTTAAGTCTTATAGTTTTTGAGTAACCGTCCTTCCAACATCCCACACACACACATACACACACACACACACATCCACACACACACACACACAGACATCATCGTAAAAATGTTAAAATCGGATTGTAGGGACCTTAAAACGTGCTTATTCAATAAAATCTGGATATGCGATTTTTAGCATGAATGCAATACCTCTCTTAGCGAGAGGTAAAAAGTGGTTTAATAAATTATTATTATTATATTATTATACATACATACAGACACACACACACATATATATATATATATATATATATATATATATATATATATATATATATATACACACATCATCATAAAACCGTTCTTATTCATTAAAAACGCACTATCGATTTTTTTACCAATGACAATACCTTCCTTATCTAAAGGTGACGGAAGGTAAAAATATGTCATCCAGTGGGAATAAAAATACACCAATAATATTGTTCTAGTGTCGATAAAAGTAAAGTGGATGCAATGATCATCTCATCTTCATTTTATCGACTGTATATGCTCATAGCACATGCACACCTGTCCATAAAATTAAAAACTATACTCTAGCGATTTTAAAGTACAAAATTAATTCTCATTTAGTAGAATTACTAAACTGCATAATTTAATATAACCACCACTAACTATTAACTATATTAAGTATTGACTGTATAATACCTACTATCATCTATTCTAAATCAATTGGAATCAATTATTAGGTAGTAGTATACACGAACCAGCCATCAGTTGATCTACTCCTGCTAAGTGCTTGCATTCCACTGGTCTCCCCCCTCTGCAACACACATGACTGTGCATGTGTGTGTCATGCCCATATGTCAAGTCTCGGGCTGGATCGATGCTTTGAGAATGAATTGGATCACATATACACACATGGAGCTTGCTTGGATACCGAATAGCGTTATGAGATAATAATGGGCAACAAGTTAGAATATGATAATTGTGTTATGAGATATTAGCTTGTGTACTTGGCTAAATAAATATATCATCACGGATTTGTGCTTATTACTGGCTGTGCCAGTCTATTGTAATGATGATATATTTATAACATAAAGCCGTTTGACTACTAATAGAAGGGTAGATTGAAAAGTTTCCGAAATGACATTAAAAAAATCTGTTGTGGCCAGCAAAATATCTTCCGTCAATTCTGTGTATTATGTATAAATTCCATACATAAATTTTCTTGCAAAAGATTCTAAATTTCCAGCAAAATTATTTCATAAACAAACTTTTCAAATTGCACTTGGCACTGACATCTTCTTCCTCTTTAGCTTTTCCCATTCGTTAGGAGTCGATATTTTTGCGTGTCGTTCTCATTCGGTTCTTTTTCTCTCAAGTCTTCCGCAATACAGTCCTTCCATCTTATCTTTGGTCTTTCTCTGCTTCTTCAACCTCCCATTACTAAACTACTCATTCTTGTTCAAATATAATTCTTCATTTCTCCTCATGACATGTTCAAACCAATGTAATCGTCTTTCTTGTATCTTTCTAGAAAATTGTAACACTAGAGTTATTTTTTTACCGTATCTTTCCGTGTTTCCCCGACATCTACTTCAACATCCTCATCTCTGCCACATTAATTTACTTTTTACTCATACTGACATCTGTCAATTTGAATTATATGAATATATTAGCAGTTTCCATGTTTAGCATAGCTGGCTGAATTATAAAATTTAATTTCTTTAAAATTCTTTAACTCTGTATCTATTAAATATGAAGTATAAAATGTAATCAAATCGTATAGAGAATAATATATTTTTTAAGTTATAATAACGTTAAATGTCAATAAATCAAATTTAACTGTTAAATCTTCAAATGTGGCAACTTCCGGTTCACCAATTATAACCAAAATCTAATCACTTGTTCTTCTGGATGTAAACTTGAGGAATACGAAAAAAATATAATTTTTGGAATCGTGGTATTGAAGTTATGGGATCCGGAACTTTTGTCACACACACACAGACACACACACAGACATACACACAGACATCATCGTAAAAATGGTAAAATCGTATTATAGGGACCCTAAAACATGCTTATTCAGTAAAAACTCATCACTGAATTTTTTGACCAAAGACAATACCTCAATTCTGTGTGTTATGTATAAATTCCATACATAAATTTTCTTGCAAAAGATTCTAAATTTCCAGTAAAATTATTTCATAAACAAACTATGCAAATTGCACTTGACACTAACATCTCCTTCTTTAGCTTTCCCCATTCGTTAGGGGTCGCTATTTTTTATTTTCAATACAACCTTTATTACCAAGCTATTCATTTTTCTTTCTAGAAACTTGTAAAACTCGAGAGAATTTCTTACCGTATCTTTCCGTGTTTTCCCCAACATCTACTTAACATCCTCATCTCTGCCAAATTGATTTACTTTTGATATTAACATCTGTCAATTTGAATTATCTGAATATATTAGCATTTTCACACACACGGACACACAGACACACATACATACAAACATTGCCGTAAAATGATAAAATCGTATTATAAAACATGCTTATTCACTAAAAACTCATCATTGAATTTTTTAACCAAAGGCAATACCTTCCTTACCTAAAGGTGACGGAAGGTAAAAAAATATTTAACATAGACCCCCTTGATGTCAACAAACTTAGTCCAGCGTTTTCCAACTTTTCGATTCCCTCCTGAAAATGGATTTCTTAAGGTCTCAAAATAAGCATTTACTGCATCGATGGTTTCTTGGATGTATTAATTTTACATGTCGAAAATGATTTAGCAAGACTACTTCTCCTGGAATCCTATGAAATTAAGAAAGCCATTTCCAACAACATCCCTTTAATGAACGAACAGTTACGACTTGGTATATTCCCCATTTCTTGAAATCTTAATCCCCAAATCTCCACCGCTAAACTAGATATAAAAAGACCCGCTGTAATTCTTGTAGTTCTTCTGATGATGGCCTAACAGCCGAAAATGTACAATAAAGAATTTTCTTTAATTTTGTGAAACAACCGAGTGTTTTTCTTATTCATTTTAAAAAAATATATAATTAAATCGTTATTTATAATAACATAAAAATCAAACGGCCGAATTCACCATTCCTTAATATTAAGTTGATTCACAGATCAACACTGATCCTAAATCATTCCAATTCACCATTAAAAATCAAGCTAAACTACTAATCAAAATCAATGATTAACTGATTCCGTCATATTCCATGAATCAAGGACTGATCACATCTTTGAATCCTAATTTTGACATTTATATGTTTGGATTCTGGCTGTTGTATCCATGTGTAACTTTGCCTCATCCTTCTTATTTGTCTTTATTTAGAACCGCATTGGTTTTATTATTTTTAACTATACTTTTACATCTTTCATTCCCACTATATTTAAAAACACTCCTTCATTGGAATCAGTGTAGTTTCTACCTATATTACCACGAATAAAATTACAAGACAGTTACATTAACTGTCACAAATCAAAACTGTGAATCAGTTGATCATAATTCCTTGAGTTAGAAATTAAGTTGATGAATTAGAACATACGTTGATCTACAGATCAGCTTGATTCCTTAATCAACTGATTATTAATCAACGGATTAATGGTGAATTTGGCCGAAAATGATATTTAACAGCGTTTTTTAAGAAAAACTGTTAAAATATTCAAATTAGGGTACTTCCGGTTAACCAATCATAACCAAAATCTAATTAACACACACACATATACAGACATTATCGTAAAAACAGTAAAGTCGTATTGTAGAGACGCTAAAACGTTCTTATTCACTAAAAACTCATCATTGAATTTTTTGACCAAAGATGGTAAAAACGAATAGTTTTCAAGGAATCCATCCTTATGGGTATTTGAACAATTTTGCAGATTTAAAGCAATGCATTGAATTCTTCGATTTGAGTGACTTTAAAATCAATCTATGGAAAAATTCTAAATTAGCAGTAATGTCAACAAAACATTACACGTCGTATTAGTCATATATGAAATATCTGCATTTATTCCAAATAAGCAAAATAACAATATTATGACAACTGGGAAAATCTTTACACTGACGTAACCTACATGTAGTTGTTTTCTATCAGCAACTTTGCTATCTGTTGTTGTGGTAAGAAACAGTCACCAACACAAACATAAGTGATAAGTGCTTATCTGTGAGCAAACAGCATGGAATCATCTGACGTCATGAGCACTTACCATGTAATGCAGAGCCAGAGAATAATACAAGGAAAGTTTCAAGTAAAGAGGATTATGGGAATAATTGGAGGAAAATGACTAAGTGTGTACAGTTAGAAAGGAATAATTATTTTACTGTTTTGGATTAACTTGTTTTGGACATAATACAATTATTTTGATAAACATTAGGTCAACAAACTTTTGAAAAATATGATACAGTACGAAAAACCAGTGATGTAATACCCGTTTTACTAATTGCATTTTATTCAAAACAAATACATTTTCCAGGAAAAAATATTTAGAGCTTTTAATAAATTCCACTTTCATGTAGGGTTTCATCAAGTCAAGTAGCTTGATATTTTTGTAAATTACTTAACTTGACTTGAAAATCAAGCTTTTCAAAAATTCATTACTTGACTTGACTTTCTATCGATACTACTTGACTTGATCAAGCAATTTCAAGCAAATTCAAGCTACTTGTTAACGAACCGATTATGTACGAAAACGCGCGAATCAGTAGAATCATAATCTAGCTGTGTGTGGTACGGCGTGTTGTGCCATATGCTGTGCTGATTCACTACTGCAAGTTACAATCTGCGTAGAGGTTTAAAAATTCACGCAATATTGGAATATATACTAGAATGACCCGAGAATATGTCAACAAAATTTGAAGTCCTAATCATTAATATTAAGTTAACTGTAGATGGTTCGCCTCTCTTGTATTTTTCTAGAAACTTATAACACTAGAGTTATTTTTTCTTATTCTTTCATTCCTTGCCGTATCTTTCCGTGTCTTCCCCAACATCTACGTCAACAAAGAATAATATATTCTTTAGTTATAATAACGGTAAATATCAATATATAATATTTAACTGTTAAAATCTTCAAATGAGGATACTTCCGGTTGACCAATTATAACCAAAATCTAATCAGCTCTTCTTCTGGATGTAAAATTGAGGAATACGAAAAAAATATAATTTTTGGAATCGTGGTATTGAAGTTATACGATCCGAAACTTTTATCACACACACACACACACACACACACGAACACCCACACACATACATATGTACAGACATTATCGTAAAAATGGTAAAAATCGTATTATATGGACCCTAAAACGTGCTTATTCACTAAAAACTCATCATTGAATTTTTTGACTAAAAGCAATACCTTTCTTACCTAAAGGTGACGGAAGGTAATTACAATTATGCTACATCAACCCAAAAATAATCGGAATTAAAATGTATAATAAACTTCCATAGGCTCTTGATACGTTTGTGTTTATCACAATCTCAATATACGATTTTAGCACGATCCTTATTCCTCCCTTACCTAGGATAGCGGGTGGTAAAAATAGTATTTTTTGCCGATTGACATTAAAAGTGTGTTTTTTTTAACGGCTAACAGTCTATAAAATATCACTTTTACTGCCTATGACATAGCAACCGCTCAACAAATGAATAGCAACCGTTCAACAAACGCACAGCAACATAACTTAATGGCGATAACTTTCAAAATATATATTAAAATAATCATTACATTAATATTAATTCTAAAATCGCCAAAAAAAATATGTGTTCGCCATGGCACAAAACACAAATTTATAGCTTCGGTAACCTATGCTGTAAATCTAGTATTTTAGTGCTTAGTTAAACAAATAACTATAGCATTTGTATTCATATTCGCGAATAATATTTTAAAATGGACATTTATTACATGAAACTATGAAAATGATGGACCATATGTTGCATTTTAAAATAAATTCCCTGTATATGTAACAGTTTTACCAGTTTTTATTGAATATAGGTACACATATTCCCTATTTGACATAGCAATTTATTTATTTTATTTACTGATAAATGATAACATATCTCGAAGTATCAGCTGTTCAACTAATGTTTAAAAACCATTTAGCTGCATAAAGTGAATGTGTTAAAATATATACAAACATCGTGACATTATAAAGAAAAAATGTAATTACCGCATAGTTTAATTCAGATTTAAAGCTTTTGAAGCTCGTTTTTTCTTCTTTTATGATTCGTTCTACATTTCTTTAATTATTTTCGGGGCGATGAAATAATTATTGTATACGAATTAATTTTATTACAAAATGATTAAATAGATGTATCTTTGTAATATTAACATCAACATACGTACATAAATATTTGTGCTAGTAGTCCAAAAAATCTGATGTGACCAGCATATTATTTAATCGAAAATTTTGAATTAAAATTATTTCACAATAATATGCAAATTGCACTTGACATGAACTGAACACCTGACAATTAAATAGTCATGTTTAAATACGAGATTTTCTTGGTATTGCATATATTATGAAACAAATATTTTGGTCCATATTACGAAGCCACTGTTAAGGAGTGCTTTCCTTTAAAGTGAGTTTAACTGCATAAAAATATAATGTAAAAGTGTGGTTCATAATAGCGCTATTATTATAATAGTGACTCGTAATACGGGTCATAATATTTAAATTATTAAAGACAGAAAAAAATCTTCCGTCAATTCAATGTATTATCTACAAATTCCATATATAAATTTTCTTGCAAAAGCTTATATATTTCCAGTAAAATTATTTGTTAAACAAACTATGTAAATTACACTTGACACTGACACGTTCTTCTTTTTACCTTCCGTCACCTTTAGGCAAGGAAGGTGTTGTCTTTGGTCAAAAAATTCTATGAAGAGTTTTTAGTGAATAAGCATGTTTTAGTGTCCCTATAATACGATTTTACCATTTCACCGATGATATCTGTATGTATGTATGTATGTGTATCTGTGTGTGTGTGTGTGTGTGTGTGTGTGTGTGTGTGTGTGTGTATGTGTGTCTGTGTGTGTGTGACAGTCGCATAACTTCAATACCACGATTCTAAAAATTATCATTTTTTTAATGCTCAAGTTTACATCCAGAAGAACAAGTGATTCGATTTTGGTTATAATTGGTCAACCGGAAGTAGCTTCATTTGGAGATTTAACAGTTAAGTTTGATTTATTGACATTTAACGTTATTATAACGTAAAGAATATATTATTCTCTTTACGATTTGATTGCATTTTATACTTCATATTTAATAGATATAGAGTTAAAGAATTTTAAAGAAATTAAATTTTATAAATCAGCCAGCTATGCTAAACATGGAAACTACTAATATATTCATATAATTCAAATTGACATATGTCAGTATACATAAAAAGTATATTAATGTGGCAGAAATGAGGATGTTGAAGTAGATGTTGGGGAAGACACCGAAAGATAGGTAAGGAAATAACTCTAGTGTTACAAGTTTCTAGAAAGATACAAGCGAGATAATTACATTGGTTTGAAAATATCATGAGGAGAAATAAAGAATATATTGGATGAATGCTTAGTAATAGAAGGTTGAAGAAACAGAGGAAGACCAAAGATAAGATGGAAGGACTGTAAAACGACACGTAAAACAGATATGAGTGGAAGAAGAAAATAAAAAATAGCTACCCCAAACGAATGCGGAAAGCTAAAGAAGCAGAAGATGTTAGTGTCAAGTGCAATTTGCATAGTTTGTTTATGAAATAATTTTACTGGAAATATAAGATCTTTTGCAAGAAAATTTATGTATGGAAATTATACATAATACACAGGATTGACGGAAGGTATTGTGCTGGCCACAACAGATATTTTTAAAATGGAAGAGGACCCAATAAGGATGTTAATTACATTGAATTAAACTTAAATTCAACTAATCGTAGTTTATGAATACCGACTTATACTTCTCTCATTATAGGCGACAAAGTACAAATATACCTTACAATAATAAATTTTAAATAAATACCTACTAACTACAAAAAAAAAAAAAATGTCACCTACTGCAATCTCATTTTAGTAGTTGACAAATGGTCTAATTATTTTTGTTCTTAATGAGAAATATGTAGTACCATACTTAAAATTTAGAAAGTTTTTACACGCGTGTTTTTCTAAATAAAAACGAAATAAGTTTTAGTTTTTTTAGCAATTTTGTGTTCCATATTGTTTCATATTAGTAAGTAAAAACACAATGCAACTAGATTTTATGTTATTCTCGTATTCTCTTTATCTACAAAATATATTGTAAGTAAATCAAGTACTCGGTCGTAATGAAGCTGTTTTAAAACTATTCCGTTTCGAGGTCAGCAATTTACATTGTTTCTTCGGAGAAAACTGACAATTATATCTACTATGTACCGTATGTTTATAGTCGTTTTATCAAACATTATTTTTGTTTTTATTGACTGAATGATAAAAATGTTTTCGTAAGGAATTAAATCTAATAATTGTTTTGAACCAATACTGGAAAAGTTTGTTATAAGTTGTTTTTAATTTATATAAGTGTTTGACCTTCGCTTTTCCGGAAAATACTCATTAGGAAATCTGGTAAGTAATTTTCCTGATTATTTAGCGAAGATTAACTAATCATTTATAATTTGCTGTAAAGACAAATAAATAAACGTGGAATGATGCATTTTTTACCACAGCCGAGAGTGCCCGTAAAATAACGGTGGTATACATTTTTATCTCTCGCTAAGAGAGGTGTTGGATTCATGCTAAAAATCGCATATCCAGATTTTAATGAATAATAATGATTAATAACCTTGTCCCTGACGATATGTCGAGAAAAAACATTTGGATCTATAAGATCAAGCAACGATTAACAGAGTTAATACTTTGATGGGAAACACAAATATATTTTTACCTCTCGCTAAGAGAGATATTAGATACTCGTACATGCTAAAAATCGCATATCCAGATTTTAGTGAATAAGCAAGTTTTAAGGTGCCAATTCTTCCAATATCTTCTTCATCTCTCCTCGAGACATGGCCAAACCAATGTAATCGTCTCTCTTGTATCTTTCTAGAAGTTTCTATTAATCGAGCCATTTCCCTTATCCTTTAATTCCGTACCCTATCCTTCCGTGTTTTCCCCAATATTTATCTCAACATCCTCAACTCTGCCACATTCATTTTCGTTTAATTGACACTGACATCTGTCAATTTGAATTATCTGAATATTTTAGCAGTTTCCATGGTTCGCATAGCTTTAACTCTATATCTGTTGAATATGAAGTATAAAATGCATTCACATCGTATAGAGAATAACATATTCTTTAAAATATAATAACATTAAATGTCAATAAATAATATTTAACTGCTGCATTTTCTAATCATATCTACATATGCATCTAAACTTGAGGAATACGAAAAAAATAGAATTAGTATCGTGGTATTGGAGTTGATCCGAAACGATCGTCACACACACACACACACACACACACACACACACACACACACACACACACACACACACACACACACACACACACATCCATACATACATACATACAGACATCATTGTAAAAATAGAAAATGCGTATTCTTGGGACCCCAAAACGTGCTTATTCATTAGAAACTCACTATCGAAATTTTTGACCAAAGGTATTGCCTTCCTTACCTTAAAGGTGACGGAAGGTAAAAATTAAATAGTTATAAAAAATAAAAGAAATGTTACAATACTTATGTAACATAAAATGGAAATGGCGAGAAGTATTGTGCTAATATTCTAGTATTTAAATACCAACTAAATGCCAACTAAATTATTATATAACGCAGTCCCTCTTTTGTTGGTACAAACTTATCTGGTACTTTCAAAAAATTATCTTCTAAGCAATAATCTACAAGAAACCATGTTGTTCTTCTGCCACTTGTAGATAGCTTATCATATTCCTCTTTGTGACACTGATATCAGTCCGGACTAGTGTTCGTTCCGGAAAGCGTCCGTTACTCGTACAAGTAAAGAGAATCATTAATTTCGACCACGCACACACACACACGCGCACACATACGTTGCCCCATTATTCTTGCCTACATGTGCTGTCGAAATGACGGACACCAGTTTTGATAAGAACAGGACAGTAAAGCTAACGTGGAAAGTAAGGAGTGAGTCTATATTTTCATCCTCAACACGTCGCCAACTGGAAGTAAAGATTGATACAGTGAAATCGTAGATATGTAGATTCTGACTGTAAATGCTTGTGTAAATATTTTTCCTTTTAAATAGAACACTTGTAAGAGTTATGTAAGTTTTTCTTTCTTTCAATTTTCGTCTCACAAATAACAATCAGACAAATTTACTACGAAATGCTTAAATATTAATAATTAGAAAGCAACTGATCACTGATCGTTCGTTCACACGCGCTGAGCATAATCTCCAGCGGAAAAACACTTAAAAATAATATTTCATATCTCCTGAATTATTTCACATATTTGAGCAATATTGTGGTATGTTTTTGACGAAGTTTATATGCATATGATCTACAGTTTCTACAGGATGTATCACGGAAAGTGGAACATAGGCGTTTAACATGAGAAATCAGTTTATCCGTGCGCATTGCACCCCTAATTACTTTAGACAAAAAGATTCAAATGGATGTTGTGAAGCAAAAATTTCTACATCCGAATCAATAAAAAAAATCTGTTGTGGCCAGCACAATACCTCTCGCCACTTCCTTTTTTTGGTTACATAAGTATAGGGCGCGAACAGTAATGTTACATTTTTGGGCTTCACAAGCAGATGTATGGGCCCGTTTCACAATGATAATTAGTAATTATGTACATAGATGTCAAATGTTAGAATTTTTCATTAAAAATTTTAAGATTTTCTAAATTTACGTCAATTTGTCACCAGGAGTTTAAAATTTACTTGTATGCCTTAGATATTTAACATTTAATTCTGCTCCACATGGAATTGGAAAATCACTAAATTTAGAATGAGAAATTTATACATACTTACTAGCTATCATTCTGATATGGGCCTCCATATCTGCTTGTCAAGGCCAACAAAATCATATGACTGCTCGCTCCCTATTGTATTTAACATTTCTTGTATACTCTACACCAAAAATTCTACTTACGCATATATCTATTCCATATATATTTAGATTGTTTAATTTTAAATTCATTTTTGATTAAGAAATTTTGTCCTCTTCTAATTTTTCGAAATGTGTCCAATTCTATTAATACATTAAGAAATAATATAATGTATGTACTTCCCAGAAAAACTCTTCAGTAATGTCTTCGGATTTCTGACACTGACATTTATCTGTCAGTTACAAAAAAAAAAAATTTTCAACTATTTTCCATGGCCATTCTTTCGGCTGTAAAATTTATTATAACAGATTATTTTACATATTATATTTCTTTTATCTCTAAATCTATAGAATATATTATAAAATATTTAAATGTATCAGAAAGAAAATTTATTTTTCTTTAATATTATCAAGAAAAAATTTCAAAAAATATTTAGAAGATTTTTTTTCAAGAATCTTCTACTTCCGGTTGTTCAATTGTTACCAAAACCTTTTCAGATCTTCCCATGAATGTCCGATTGGGAAATACGTAGTTAAACAAATTTAAAGTCTTACAGTTTTTGAGTAATCGTCCTTCCAACATCCTACATACATACACACACACATACATCCACACACACACACACACACACACACACACACACACACACACAGACATCATCGTAAAAATGTTAAAATCGGATTGTAGGGACCTTAAAACGTGCTTATTCAATAAAATCTGGATATGCGATTTTTAGCATGAATCCAATACCTCTCTTAGCGAGAGGTAAAAATCATTCTGGCTACTTCATAACTGCAGAAATAAAATTTGAAAATTCACGGAATTATAATTTAATAGTGTTAGCCATGGAATTAGAAACAAGAGACGAACAAAAGTGTAACGTTTTTTTATGTCAGTGTCAAAATAATGATAGTCAAAATAAATCATAATATTTTTACGATGATGTCTGTGTATGTATGTATGTATGTGTGTGTGTGTGTGTGTGTGTGTGTGTGTTTGTGTGTGTGTGTGTGTGTGGATCTATATGTATGTGGGGTGGTCGAAAGGACGATTTCTCAAAAACTACTTATTATCTGTTTAACTACGTATTTCTCAATCGGACATTACTGGGAAGAGCTGAAAAAGTTTTGGTAATAATTGGACAACCTGAAGTAGCAGATTCTTAAAAAAAATCTTCTAAACATTATTTTTTGAAATATTTTGTTCTTGCTAATATCAAAGAAGAGTAAATTCTCTATCTGATACATATATAATAATCTGTTCTAATAAATAATCTCACAGCCCAAATAATGTCATGGAAACCAATTGAAAAATTAAAATGTTTAATAATAATAATAAGTAAATACGTTATATTATTTCTTATCCAGACAATGAAATGGACACATTTCGAAAAATTAGAAGAGGACAAAATTTCTTCATAGAATGAATTTAAAATTTAAAAATCTTAAAGATTAGATGTAAGTAGAATTTTTGGTGTAGATTGTAGGTATACAAGAAATGTTAAATACAATAGGGCGCGAACAGTCATATCACTTTGTTGGCCTTGACATGCAGATATGGGGCCCGTGTCAGAATGATAGCTAGTAATTATATACATAGATGTCAAATATAATTTTTCATTCTAAATATAGCAATTTTTCAATTCCACGTGGTTTATTTTGCTCGACAAATAAATTCCACACTCCTGGTGACAAATTAATTATGTGAATTTAGAAAATCTCGAAATTTTTAATGAAATATTCTAACATCTATGTACATAATTACTAATTGTCATTCTGACATGAGCTCACGCCCTATACTTATATATACCTATGTAACAAAAAACGAAAGTGGCGAAAGGTATTGTGCTGGCCACAACATATCGTATTTGTTTCCATGGTTATAGCATAACTGCCTGATATATAAAATTTAATTCTTTAACACTATATCCAGTGAATATGAAATATAAAATGCAATCAATTCGTATAGACAAGAATATTCTTTAATATTTATAATAACATTAACTCTTTTTGAAGAAAAACTGTTAAAATCTTCAAATGAGGGTACTTCCGGTTGATCAATTATAACCAAAATTTAATCAAGTCTGCTTATTAATGTAAGGAAGGGGAATATGTATAAGTTGTAATTTTTGGAATTCTATTACATATTGGAGATATCGCAGCCGAAATTAGTCACACACACACGCACACATACACATACACACACAGAGACATCATCGTAAAAATAATAAAATCGTATTGTAAAGACCCTAAAACGTGCTTATTCAATGAAAACTCACCACCGAATTATTTGACCAAAGACAATACCTTCCTTACCTAAAGGTGACGGAAGGTGAAAAGTTTTCTATTGCGGCAACCAAAATAAATCACACTGCATAAAATTTTAATTATTATCTACTCATTAATTAAATAGTTTTATATTTATATGTTGTTTTTCAAATAAAATACCACACTTTAAATATTGAAGAAAATAAATTAAATTAAATAGAAAACAATAAAAAAAAAATTAATAGTATTTAAATACTTAAGTAGGTATCTAAATACATATTGCCCAATTTTGAATACAACGAAAGCAATTTTCGTGATAAGTAGATGATTTATTGTAATTATTTATTATCTATACTTTTTTACAGTATGTTATAACATTTTTTATATAGTGGAAATTTTTATGGTAAATTTATAAATAAATGCGAAATTTTATACACATTTTACTTTATTGTAAATAAATATGTGTTATCATACTTATATTTATCTTATCAACAATAAAAATGGAACTGTAATATGTACTGAAAAATGTACATAAAGTAATTTTTTTGAAAGATGTCCGATGAAGGTCGTCTACGAAATATATGAATTAAAATTTTATTTTTTGAATTGTTTATTGATGGAGCAATCATTTTCTATATGATTCATTTTGTCCGTATCCTTTTTAGGATAACTATGAGCCAATAATATCCGTCAAGATTGAAATTTTCAACGTTTTATGGTTTTATTGTTACTACGTACCCTGTTCCCCTGAATTATTTAACCAAATAATATTTTTTGAATTGTTTATTATTGTAACAATCATTTTGCATATGATTCATTTTGTCAGTATCCTTTTTAGGATAACTATGTTTAATACTTTGATGTAAATGACACATACTCTAATTTGTTATTACGGTGAAGGATCTAATTCTCGATTCAACAAGCAATCAGCGATTGTACAATGTAGAAATGAAATGAAAAATAAATCAATGTGACATAGATGAGGATGTTGAGATAGATGTTGGGAAGACACAGAAAGATAGGGTAAGTAATGAAAGACTGCATTGGTTTGAACAAGACAAGGTAGAAGAAACAGAGGAAGACCATAGATAAGATGAGAAGACGGTATTGCGGAAGACGTGCGGAAAGGTATTTAATGAGAATGAAAAGAAAAAAATAAATAATAGCAATCCTTAACGAATGGAAAAAGCTAAAGAAGAAGAAAATGTCTGTGTCAAGTGCAATTTGCATAGTTTGTTTATAAAATAATTTTATTGGAAATATGGAATCTTTTGCAAGAAAATTTATGTATGGAATTTATACATATTACACAGAATTGACGAAAGGTATTGTGCTGACCACATCAGATTTTTTTTACTTTTGTTTTAATTTTACGACTTGTTCAATTATTTACATACGTATATTCAGGTCAATACATAACTATATACTGTCAAGGTCACCCATCCTAAATATATCTTTGATCTGAGTTGGCTAACTGTTAATTCATTGAATTAAATAAACTTTATGAATAATATTTATTAAAGTGATTTAAACATTATGAAAGTGAAAAATACACTACTATAATATTTTATATTGAACAAATTTTGTGAGATGCATTGATAAATATTTTATACGAATACATGTTGTAATATTCCTTGCAATACTAAATAATTAATGTATGGAAAGTAGTTTATACACGTTTTTGTATAGGTATCACACATTTATTATTTATTACAAGTACTATATTCGTATTGTTGAATTCGATATTAATTTTGTACCTATATGATTTTTACCTTTCGCTAAGAGAGGTATTGGATTCATGCTAAAAATCGCATATCCAGATTTTAGTGAATAAGCACGTTTTAAGGTCCCTAGAATCCGATTATAATATTTTTACGATGATGTCTGCGTGTGTGTGGGGGGGGGGGTTGTTGGAGGTACGATTTCTCAAATTCTATAAGACTAAAGACCTATGTAACTACGGATTCCTCAATCTAACAGTAATGGGAATAGTTGAATAGGTTCTGGTAACAATTGGACAAAAGTAGTAGTATTTTAACAAAAATCTTCTAAATATTATTTTTTGAAAACGTATGTTATTACAAATATTAAAAAGCAAAATTCTCCATCCGACATATTTAAAAAAATTATTAAACCTTCCATAGATTTAAAGATATATCTATAAAATAATATGTTGTAATAAATCTCACAGCCTGCTCACAGCGCAAACATCTCCATGGTAACTACTTGAGAAATTTAAATGTGTGTAATTGACAGATAAATGCCGCTAATGTCAGTGTCAAAAATTCAGAGATAGTACTGAAGGCTTTTTCTGGGAATGATATTTAATATTTCTTATTGTATTATTAATTATATATTTAAAATTATAGGTATATTACATGAACCCTTCATAAATACTGCCATTTCAGTTAATGAATTGGAAAAACGAACACTTAGAAGAAATGGAGAAAACTTGCTCATAGAATGAATTTAAAATTGTAAAAAATACGTAAACATAAAGGTTAGATGTAATTAGAATTTTTTATGTGTACAAAAAAATGTTTGTGTTATTGTGATGACCGCAACATCTTTTCTTTTAAATTATCTACCAAATATTTGAATAGTGTATTTTATTCCATTTGTGAATTTCCTTCAAAAATCATCTGATATAATTATCAGCACTAAAAATACAGTTGAACTTGTTTATAACAAGTATAAAAAGAAACGGTTATATTTGCTCATATAACCGTGAAGATAAGAAGTGAAAGAAAAATACATTTAATCTAACACCTATTTATGTATTTAAAGAAAAATAAAATTCACACAATTGCGAATAATATGTTTCACTTACAAATTACTATTATCGCAACGAAAAATACGAGAAATAATAGTATATTACGTGGAGGTTTGCACGACGAGCGAAGCGAGTCGGACAATTGCACGCGAAGCACACAAAGACACTTTTACTCCAAATGATGCATTATCTTTTTCTTCAAACGTAATTATTTAAAGAAAAATATCTACTACTGACGTTACATTTTACGTAAATTACGTTTGCGATTTCAATTGCCCTGTAGCTATGGATACTTATTTGTTCACTTTTTGTTATAAACATTGAAGTGAAAATTTTCATGTTTTGACGTTTAAATAAAAACTGTGGAATTTTATATCCTCCTTGTGTGCAATTATGGCGGAATTTCAAGTATTATAATGTACGCCCCCTGAAGTTGTTCAATTGGATCTCTAACAGTGTGGCTGAAAGATATGTCCAGGAATCACTGCAAAACAATATCACTTTAATTCTAAGTATTCATTACCGTCCCTGTAATTGTAATCTGTAAGTCTGTTATTCTTTAATATGTTATTTACTCAAAAGTAAACGCTGTTTAGGTATATTTCAATTCATGGGTTATTTATTTAAATTTGACAGCTATCGATATTACAGGTTTCTTTTATACAAGTTACTTCATATTCGTTGATTCTGTAGTTTCTATGGATATTTATTTATTTTATGTCTACGTCTGCGGCGAAGAAATTAGCTACTTCTACTCCGGCGGCGTAGAAATTAAACTTCTACCTTGTGAATCAAATCACAAAAGATGCTACTTTTATGGCGTTTGAAGAAAAAAGATATTTATACGAAGCAGTGATTAAATTTATTAATTCGACTTGTAACAAATAGTGAAAGTCTTTCGTTTTGCTACTTTTGGACTATTCTAGTCTACTATTTATTCATTTAGAAACACTGTTTTCTTTACGTTTTACATTATTCATAAATATTTTATAGCTTTAATACAATTTGAAATAAACTCGTGGCAACAAAAACCGGACACTTAAAAAAAAGTTTTTATCGTTTTGAAACAAACAAAATATGGGTTTATTTGTTACTTTTTTGTTAAATTATGAATAACTGATCAGTAAAATAAAATTAGAAAATAAAAAAAAATTAGCAAATACTTTATTTATTAAGAAAAGTTACTGAAACAGAAAAATGAACAAAGGAAGCAAAATTATTTTTCTTTATTAATTAGGCTTTGCAGCTAAGGTACGATTTATTTTGAGTAAGTAATAGTGTGTATTGCCTCCCCAAAATGTAAAGACTTCTACCACATGGTTTGGTAAACTTTAAATACAGTTGGTAACTCTTCGTGGTAATTATTTTCCCATTCTTCAGAAAGAGGTTCTATTAGATATTGTATAGTTTTTGATACGGATTATCGTTGCTGAACACTTTGCCTTAACGTAATCCCATATTTTCGCAGGAATTTAAGTTAGGGCTGCGGTCTGACCATTGTAATAATCGAATATTGACTTATTTTAAATGCAGCTTTGTTATGTATGCAAAGTTAGGACGCAAGTTGTCAACTTTAAGATGAAATTCTCGAGAACACATGGAACAAAAGATAACGTAGTCAGCTGTGCATTTTCTACTTTACAGACCTTCCGTCAAAGCACCAACCGAAACAAACTTATATGTCAATACATCGAAATACCAGCTATGCCATTTTACTACCACTGTCAAATGGTGTTTCTCAGGGTATGTAAATCCTTAAAACGGTTCTCCTGCCATTCACCACGCCCATTCTTGTTCATTTTATGAACACGGGCAGAAATGGGGTTCATATATGAACAATAAGGAGCTCCAGTGCTCCATTAGTCTCTATGTTCTCGCGCAAAACGTAGGCGCACACGGGCCCCCATATCTGCTTTTCAAGGCCAACAAAGTCACAGACTGCTCGCGCCCTATTGTATTTAACATTTCTTGTATACCTGCATTTTACTCCATATATTTGGATATTTTAATTTTAAATATATTCTATGAGGAAATTTTGTCCTAGTCTTCTTCTTTTTCGAAATGTTTCCAAATCATTGTCGGGATTGACAATATTTTTGAAGGGTTTATGTAATATACCTATAATTTTAAATATTTAACTATTAATACAATAAGAAATAATATAATGTATGTACTTTCCAGAAAAAATCTTCAGTAATGTCTCTGGATTTTTGACACTGACATGTATCTGTCAGTTACAAACATTTTAATTTTTCATTTGGTTTCCATGACAATATTTGGCCAATCGGATAACCGGAAATGGCAGTTTACTTGATTTTATAGATAAATTTATAAAATAATATAAAAATTAAATCTCGGAGCTTATGCAATAAACACAACTCCCTGGTTACACAGTTCAGCTCAAATGTATGTAACTGACAGATAAATGTCACTGTCAAAAAATAATCATTTCAAATTAATAATAGTAACGTTTTAAAAGGAAAATTGTAAATAGAACAATAGTTTTATGGAAAGGAACTTAAAATACATAATTTCTAGCAATAGTAAATATGCAGGTATGAATTTAAATAAAGAAACAAATAAATATATTATCACGGCATATTATCCATTGCTGGGTGTGCTAATCTGATTTATACACACATTTCGGTAATGATGATGACCTATTTTTATTGTGCGGGCGTTTACCACAAGGCTTAATTTTATGCCATTTAAAATTCGAATTATTTGGCGTTGATCGGGATGAATTCGGATTCCCCAGATTCGCGACCAGACATCAGGCACGCGGCAACCAGACCCCATAAGTAAATGGCGGGAGGTATTGTGTTGGTCACATCAGATTTTTTTATTAATGTAAGGTGAAAGTTTTTTTTTTAGTAAAGTAATTGAAAAAGTAATTAAAACGTCAATTACAATGCAAAAAATAATTGCCTGAGTGTCTGGTTGCGAATCTGGGGACCCGGGTTCGATCCCGACCGACGCCAAAAAATTACATCGCATTTTAATGGCACAAAGTTGACCCCTGTGGCGCACTCTCCACGCCAGCAATGAGTGCCGGTGAGGTGACGCCTGGTAAGCGCCCATACGGTACAAATATTCCATCATTACCGATATCTGTGTACGAAGCAGATTGGCACACCCAGCAATGGGTAATATGCCGTGATGAAATATTTATTTATTTATTTTTTATTTCAGTAATTATTTTTAAATGTAATTTGAGCATATTTTGGTTAAAGTAATTGTAATTGTAATTTGCCCAGCTCGGGTAGGTATGTATTTAAATTGATAAAAATTAAATGGCGTAAGATTTCGTGTTGGCTACATCAGATACTTCAACATACCAATCCATAAATTCTTGTTCGTTATATTTCCTTTTAATAAATCGCCTGTACAAACATAATATCAAAAAATTCAAAGACTGCTTCAATTCCTAAAATTTCATCTATCCTCCGAAATTCTTTCGCTGGCATAGTATACCTGTCACTCCAATACTGTGATACTTTCGGCGCATACTCAAAACTGTTTTTCGCACGGTATTCGCTACCACGCTCGGTGTACCGTAGTCAGTGAACAGCCGAGCTGTAGGATAGTCGTTCGTTAGCAGTTCGTGTCTGGTCATATACCCACACACACACACACACATAGACACACGCACACAACAGCTGAGTGACCGTGAGTTGACGATATAGCTACACCTCACTAACGTGTAGTGCCAGTGCAGTGGGTGTCCGTGAGTGCAAGGATAAATAAAACAGCTGATTAGTGGTGGTTAACAGATGGTTAAATTCTAACGCACAAACAAAGGTAAGGAGATACTTTTCTTTTTTTAACTACAGTTAAAGGAAATTATGTACGTACATTTAATTAGGAAAACAATATTGTTTCTGTCAATTAGTAATAAAATTCATTGTTGTTGCAATATAGGTGTTAAAAAAATAACAATACTTCTTGTATCAAAAACACAATTTTACAACTTATTTACTATTTTGTTGTATTTATTTACGACTATAAATTGATTATTATACTTCCAAATTTGATTGTAAATATGTATATTTAATAGTATTTACTTTTATAACATAAAATATACTATTACTTTGTAAATAATTGAACTGATTAATATTCAAAAGACAGCTTATTTATTAGAAAATGTCAGTCTTATTATCAATTAACTAACTAAATTAAACGTAAGTATAAAGAAAAATTCTTAAAATATATTTTTTGATTAATTAAATTATCTGAAATATTAACAATATGTATTCACATTCACAAAGGCAATCTGTTGTTAATGTAAATATTGTCTATAAAGTACGGTACTATTAATCAATTAACTATTTAAATAAACTTAAAATAATATACTTGAACTACACTTTTTAGATACGTAATTAAATGATCTGGAATATAAGCTACAAACAAAGCAATCTATATTCAAAATTGCATTCTTTACTTAATAGTGATACAATATGGACCATTTTTTTATCATTAATTATCATATTTACTTAAGCTGGAAACTGTATTAAGTTCCTTTTTACATAATTATTATTCTTTTTCAAACGTTATTATTAATTTGAAATGATCAGTTTGTTGACAGTGACATATATCTGTCAGTTACATACTCCGAGATTAAAATTATAGATAATTTTATAAATTTATCCATAAAATATATATAAAAAGTATTAATGCAAAGTTTTATAATATAAATCTCGAAAAAATATCATTTGAAGGTATTTTTCGAAGAAAAACTATTTTGAGCTTCAAGTACAGTGCCATTTCGGGTTTACACCAAAATTTAATGGCTTTTTTCCATATTAGAATAAGGTTATTACAAGGTTTTAAAGTTTTCTAAACGATAGTATTTGAGTTAGAGCGTAAACAGGATCCGCACACACACACACACACATACAGGTTGGTGACCACGACCCCGGAACATAGGACTTTTTTATGTAAAAAAAGCTTGAGACGAAAATTGTAGGGCATAATCATCTGAATCAATAAGCAAAATTAATTTTATAGGCCTTGTAACGTCAAAAATTAGGTATGAACATGTCGAAAATCACCAAGCTAGGTTAATTTAATTTCATTATTATTTGTAAAATCTGTTCGAGTGAACAAATATCAATTTAAATTAACAGATAATTGTTAATTGAAACAGAAATTAGAAATCTAATAAAAATAAATTACCCTAACGTGACAGATTTTGTCTCAATTCCATGGCTATTGCTATTTTTGAGTTGATTTTCATACCTATTTCTGCTGTTACAAGGCATACAAATTTAATGTTGCTTATTGATTCAGATGTAGAATTTTATGCTCTACAACTTTTATTTGAAGCATTTTTGCCTAAAATAATTAGACAATCAGGAAATTAAGAAAGTATGATTTTACATGTTAAGTCTTATGTTCCTGTATACACACATACATACAGACATCATGGTGAAAATGTTAAAAGGATCTTAAAACCTGGATTTACCAAAATCTCGTTATGCAATTTTTAGAACGATGCCTTCTCTATACCTCCCCTACCAAGGGTAGTGGGGGGTAAAAATGAAGTGAACGATTTGACTACATGACATTTATCAAATGTTCCGTAGCTATTTTACAAATGAAACAAATTATTTTACGACAAATGATTACAATTCGATATTAAGTGGTGTTATAACCACAATCCTAAATATTCAATTTCATTATTAATATTATTATTGCTGTATTGGCGTCAATGATAATAATTCAGTGTTCCAAACAGGATTTATTTTTCACTTTCAATTCTGTATTCAGTGTTTCCCGAATGTCGCACTCAAAGTAATATGTTTGTCCTTTTGTGTGACCTTAATCAATGTAACAACCTTTTTCGATATTAAGAGTGAACAGCAAATGTTTATAAACTTAGTCGAATCTATTTAAGCGTCATGTCATTAGTTGTTGTCATTTTGGCTAGATTTTCTGTGTGTACGTCACAAGATTGCGTATTGGACAGCTGATTCAAAGAAGAAATAGATACTTGCGTTGCGCTTAAAAGGATATTAGTTTGTTCTTTATAATTTTACTTAGGTATATTAACTTTTATAGCATATTTAT
Source organism: Harpalus rufipes (assembly GCA_951394225.1). Taxonomy (NCBI): domain Eukaryota; kingdom Metazoa; phylum Arthropoda; class Insecta; order Coleoptera; family Carabidae; genus Harpalus; species Harpalus rufipes. The sequence continues at coordinate 86,812,373 of OX596274.1, forward strand.
ATGCTAAAAATTTAAATCATTTTATTTTAAAAGCGCGTTACATCAAAAACAAATTATTTATTTTATTCTACATGAAATTTTATGAAACATTTTGTTGGGATTATTACCAATTCATAAAAAAATCACCATATTCTGTCATCTTTATTTACGCTCATAAATTATATATTTTTTTAAACAAATAAATATATCATCACGGCATGTTACACATTGCTGGGTGTGCCAATCTACTTTGTACAGATTTCAGTAACCTAACCAGACGTCACCTCACGGGTACTCATTACTGGCACATTATCAAGAAATACTTTTGTCTTTTTTGAAAGTAAGGTTATCAAGTTGTCAGTTCAAAACGGTTGCTATTGACAGAACGATTCGCACTTTTTTCACTAAAGCAGAATAAAATATTAAAACAATTATCTGAATAACTTAGCAGTTTTCATGGTTAGCATAACTGGCTGATTTATGAAATTTAATATCTTTATAATTCTTTAACTTAAACTATGCAAATTGCACTTGACACTGACATCTTCTTCTGTAGCTTTTCACATTCGTTAGGGGTCGCCATTTTTTTATTTTCTTCTTCCACTTATTTTTGTTTTGCGTTTCGTCCTCATTCATTTTTTTCCTCTCAAGTGTTCCGCAAAACATCTCATATTTGATCGTCCTCTGTTTCTTCACTCTTGTATTTGTAATGGGTCGACGAAATAATTCACTCAGTGGTTTAAAAATATAGTTTATTAAAAATATTAATGCAGAATGACGTGAAGTTTTGTGAGGACTGGCGTGAGGATCTAAGATCTACTGACTGTCTCTGACTGGGATATATATTGGTGGATAAGGGTTGTTATCTTATTTGTGATGTACAATTCACGTTCTAACAAAATGACTCAGAGATGGTTGGTAGGAAAGGTCAGTTGTATGGGAAAAGCTAACAATAGGATTATAGAAATGGACTTCAAGATAATACAGTAAATATTTAAAAGAACAGTAAATAAGAGAATTAGAATAACATCATAACATGATATAGGCACAATAACATGATTCATAGAAATACAACATAATACTTATAATAACTTAATAATTAATTAATCTCTAACATGGGTAGGTAGGTACATTACACCTCCCCCCTTAAAGAAAAGGAAAGCCTCAAGGGTTTTCTTTTAGTTGAGCGATTCTACTGCTCCTTCGGAGAGGCTTTTCAACTTCCTCATCGCTATGATTGTCTCTGTTACCTAATTCAACATTAGTTTTAACTGGGTGAACTTTATTTGAATTTTTAAATATATTTAGAGTTAAACAATTTGAAATGCTGTGACAACAGGTATTGTTGTTTCTGAAAAACCTTCTTTTAATTTTCTGATAAATTTTGTATATACAATAAAGGCTAAGAATTTTAAGTAACGTACAAAGTAAATATATGAAATAATTGTTATTGGTAACTCTAGAGAAAATAGAATCTTGTTGTTTATTTAATTCCTTAGTCATCCTTTCTATTTCCTTTAACTTATGGCTAGCTATTTCTAAATTATCTAAATTAATGTTTGAGTGTATGTCTACCATTTGTGGAATTGTAACATTTGGTTTTTTATTTTTTAAACAACATTCGTCCTGGCTAATGTCAATATATATTCATTACCGTTTTCGGTACGCGGTAGTTTACCTACAATATCGAGGCTAATTTTTTCAAATGGTTTACTAGCAGTTGTTGTAATTTCCATTGGTTTCTTAGATTTATTCCGAACTAATTTGTTTTCTTGACAAGAGCTACATGTTTTAATGAAATTAGCAATATCTTTTTTCATGTTGGGCCAACGATATCTTTCTTTTATTCTTCTATATGTTCTATGGAATCCTGAATGTCCCGATGATGGATTTGAATGAAATTCTACGAGGACTTTCTCGATTTGGTCGGTATTTAAATTTATTATATTGTTATGATAGATATTTATAGTAATGTTGGTATTCTTAAATATGTACCTAATCATCGATCGAATTTTGTGCCATTTTAAATTATTATTGTGACTTTGGGAATTTAGATTTGGGATGTTGATTATAGATATGTTATTATTAATTAGAACGTTTTTGAGATTCAAAATGGAATGGAAAATATCTTCATATGAAGGCTGGTCCCAATAATATTTTTTTGAAAAAACATAAATAATTATTTCATCAGAATGGAAAAAGTGTTTAGTTTCGAATAACTCAGGATTTTGTAGTGAATCTAAATGATTGTATTTTTCATTTATCTCTGTTAATAATGTGTTTGAATTATCTAGATCACAAGAAACAAAAATTGCTTTATTACCTTTAATAGTTTTAATGTCTCCATCGAATTCATTTAAAAGGTTATAGTTTAGAATAGAAGTCTTAAGGCAATTTAGAAAATCAGAATATGTTTCGGTATTGTTACTGGATTTAAATATTGAACAGTTGTTATCGTTGTTAGTTTCTAATTTAATACGACTAAGCGCATCAGCGTTTGAATTTAATCTACCTGGTTTATACGTGATTTGATAATCATATTCTTCTATTTTTAAGCGCCAACGAACTAATCGTGATCCAGGATCTTTCACGTTAAACAACCATGTCAAGGGTCGATGGTCTGTAAATATGTTAAATTTCCTACCATAAAGATAAGGCCTAAAATGATTAATTGACCAAATAATCGCGAGTAGTTCTTTTTCAATGGTGGAGTAGTTAGATTCTGCTCGATTTAAAGTGCGGCTTGCGTATGCGATTGGAAGATCTTGGGAACTAGGACCTTGTGATAGGACTGCTCCAATAGCAAAATTACTTGCGTCGGTGGTGAGATTAAAGGGTTGAGTGAAATCTGGATATTGAAGGATTGGTTCTGATATTAATTTTGATTTTAAGGATTCGAAAGCTTCTTGTTGAGTGCTTGTCCAAAGGAATGGTTCGTCTTTCCGTAATAATTTTGTGAGAGGTTGTGTTATTTTGCTAAAGTTATTGATGAATCGTCTATAGTAACCAGCTAAACCGAGAAAACTTTTTATCTCTTTAGTAGTCTGTGGAATTGGGAATTCCTCTACGGCTCTTATTTTATTATCGTCTGGTTTAACACCTTCGGATGTGATATGATGTCCTAAATAAATGACTTCTTTGCGTAAAAATTCGCATTTATCTGGTTGTAACTTTAGATTATTTTCTGCTAATTTGGAAAAGATTGATTTTAATTTTCTGCAATGATTATCGTCAAGATATACAAAACATGCGGAACCTTGTAAACCAGTTAAAATAGTGTCCATTAGACGTTGGAATCGCGCAGGGGCTGTTTTCAATCCAAAGGGCATTCTATTGAACTCGTAATGGCCTGAAGGTACAGTAAATGCAGTTTTTGATATATCTTTTTCTTCTATTGGAATTTGGTGAAATCCGGATGCGAGATCGAGTGTTGAGAAATATTTTGAGTGACCTAACTGATCGAGAATATCGTTGATGTTTGGCAAAGGGTATGAATCACCGATACTAATCTCGTTAAGTTTACGGTAATCTATAACTAATCGCCATTTTTGTTTACCGGATGCGTCCTGCTTCTTTGGAACGACCCAAACGGGGAAATTCCAAGGAGAGGTAGAAGGGCGGATAATATTTTCGTCTAACATTTTTTTTATTTGATTATTTACTTCTTCTTTGTGGACTTCTGGAAACCTGTAGGTTTTGGATTGGACTGGTATTTCAGAATTAGTAGGAATTTGATGAGTTATCGCATTTGTATGAGTTAGCTCGTCGCCTGGTAAATGAAATATGTGATTAAACTCGATGCAAGTTTCTAAAATTTTATTATATTCTTCCTCATTTAAATGATGTAAGCGCAATGATTCTTTCAATAATTTTAATCTATTAGAATTACAATTAATATGTTGTTTGTAATTATTGTTTGATATGGAATTTATTTTGTGATTGTTTTCAACTTGTTCAATTTCAATTTTTACCTTAGAGATTTTGATTTTTTTATCCGTTGTATTGAGTACAGATGTAATGGCAAATTTATCACGGACCTTAACAAAACTAGGACATAATAAAACACCATCTAGGATTTTAGTAGGAGGAATAATTCCTTCAGAGATTTCAGGATTAGATATTTCAACAACAATGATTTGTTCAGATCTTGGTTCGATTGATATAGGATAAGTAGGAATTAGTGAAGATTTAGAATCATTATCTGAATTAGTAAGATTAGAACTTTCTTTTTGTAAAATGTTTTCTATATGATTTAGGGAGATAGCAGAATTATGAATATGTAATAAATCGTTCTCATAGTCGATGTGGCAAGTATTCTCTTTCAAAAAATCGTTACCAAAAATTCCATCGAATTGTATTGGAAAATCATCTCTAATTACATGGAATGTGTGAGTGATTGTTCTATTTCCAACTAAAATATTCAGATGTAGATAACCGAGTGTTTGAACAGAATTTGGATTAGCGTTATCAATGCCGTGCAGAATCAATTTTTTATCTTCATTAATAAGAGTATTTCCATTTAATTTTGAAATTTTGATTAAAGAAACGTCCGCGCCTGTGTCTAGCAAGAATGAATTTTGTAAAAGTTTTGATTCGCTAAAAGATACATTGATAAATGTTGTGACAGCTAAATTTTTTATTATGACGATTCGGCCTGAATGTGATTTGCAGTCCGTTGAGTGGCCGACGCAACTGGACTTTGCGAGTTTAAAGGATTGGAAGAGGTTTGAGAATTAGAACTAATATTGTTTCGTTTTTGGTTATTATATTGTCGTTTTCGACATTCTGAAATTACGTGCCCTAGATTTTTACAATAATTGCACTGCTTAGGATTATCGAAATTTTGATTCCTACGGGGAAAATTTTGATTTTGGTTAAAATTTGAATTTCTATTTGGAGAATTTCTATTTATTTGACTACTCGGTGCATAGTTTTGTCTTGAATCATTCGGTTGCCTAAAATGTCGAATGTTTGAATCACTTCTCGGTTTATTTTTTGAGTAACAATTAAAACTACTGTGTCCCGGTTTATTACAATAGTTACAATGCTTTGTGTTGGAATTATTAATAGTTTGAAACTTTTGAATTTCGAATTTTGATATAAGTTCTCGTTCTTCGTTTATTGCAATTGCTATGGCTTCTTCTAGAGACTCAGGTTTTTGTGCTTTTACAAGTATAATTAAATCTTTATTTAATCCGGAGATAAATGCATTTAAGGCTTGTGTTTTTAAGAGATTGACGCACGCTTGTCGTCCTTCTTGTGATAAATCGTTGTCTAAGGTATTTAATAGTTTAACGTAACAGTTTTCAATACGATTTCCATAAGAAAGAACATTTTCCTTGATATTTTGCTTACTTGAGTTTAATTCTAATTGCCATTGACCACCTGTTCGTCTATCTGAATAAGAATCTAATAAATGTTTCTTTAAATCTGACCATGAATCAAAGTTTCTGTTTTTTATTAAGAGTCTGGCGTTATCAGTTAATTTAGTTTTAATAATTTTTAAAAGAGTAGCTTTATTTGTTTCTGATACGAGAGCGATTGCTTCGTCGCAGTTATCGACAAATTCGAATAGTTTGGATTTGTTATTGCCATCGAAATTAATTAACATACTTCTGGCAATTTCTAAGCTTACGAAAGATGTTGAAGTACTCGTAGTATCAGGCATTTTGAAATTAGTTTTGACGAATGTTTTACAAGAGTATTTAAAATCTACACGAATTAATTTTTGTATTACTGAATTTTTGAATTGAACACTGGCACTTTGGGGATTGGTATTATTGTACTCACAGAAATAGTATAAACATGACCACAGTGAATGAAGACCCACGACGTTGTTGAACTGCTGCTCGCTGGACCTGGTGAACGATTGAACTGGAGTTCAACTGTGACCTGGTGGACTGGTTGGCTGGATCTGGATGGACCCCGACGTTGTCGAAGATGAGCCTTGAATTTGAGTAAGATCCGGAACCACTGTCTCGAACGCGAGTGATACAGACAACTTATTGGATTCGTCTCGACGGTTAAAGACTAAAGTCACCGGTTTCAAATTGTAGTTTGAATTTATTTACCGTTATTTCGAAAAACGATCCCACTTCTGACACCAAAATTATGTAATGGGTCGACGAAATAATTCACTCAGTGGTTTAAAAATATAGTTTATTAAAAATATTAATGCAGAATGACGTGAAGTTTTGTGAGGACTGGCGTGAGGATCTAAGATCTACTGACTGTCTCTGACTGGGATATATATTGGTGGATAAGGGTTGTTATCTTATTTGTGATGTACAATTCACGTTCTAACAAAATGACTCAGAGATGGTTGGTAGGAAAGGTCAGTTGTATGGGAAAAGCTAACAATAGGATTATAGAAATGGACTTCAAGATAATACAGTAAATATTTAAAAGAACAGTAAATAAGAGAATTAGAATAACATCATAACATGATATAGGCACAATAACATGATTCATAGAAATACAACATAATACTTATAATAACTTAATAATTAATTAATCTCTAACATGGGTAGGTAGGTACATTACATATTGCTAAGCTATTCATTCTTCTTCCAATATATTTTTCATCTTTCCTCATGACATGTTTAAACCAATGTAATCGCCTCTTTTGTATTTTTTTAGAAACTTCTAACACTAGAAATATTTCGCTTATACTTTCATTCCGTACGTATCTTTCCGTGTCTTCCCCAACATCTATCTCAACATCCTCATCTCTGCCACATTCATTTACTTTTCATTGATACTGACATCTGTCAATTTGAATTATCTGAATATATTAACAGTTTCCATGATTAGCATAGCTGGCTGATTTATGAAATTTAAAATCATTATAATTCTTTAACTCTATATCTATTGAATGTGAAGTATAAAATGCAATCAAATCATATAGAGAATAATATATTCTTTATGTTATAATAACGTTAAAGGGCAATAAATGATATTTAACTGCGTTTTTTCACTGTTAAAATCTTCAAATGAGAGTACTTCCAGTTGACCAATTATAACCAAAACCTAATCATCTCTTCCCCTGGATGTAAACGTGAGGAATTATGCGATCCGAAACTTTCGTCACACACACATACACAGATATCATCGTAAAAATGGTAAAATCGTATTATATGGACCCTAAAACGTGCTTATTCACTAAAAACTCATCATTGAATTTTTGACCAAAGACAATACCTTCCTTACCTAATGGTAACGGAAGGTAAAAATAAACCGATTTGGTGTTTTGGGGTGGAGAAAACCAACCTTAAAATCTAGTGTACTTATAAAGATACGTATTTTTCTTTTTAAACCTTAACTATTCTCACTGTTTTCTATTTTTATACCACTTTCCAATGGCTTGAGGTTCATAACAATATTATGAATATATTATGTTATGTACTCTGCGACGTCAAAAGAGAAGAAATATGACGTACAAAATCCACCAGTTACAAAACTGTCTATTTAAGGAAACAAGAGATTTCCAAACATTTATTCGTTCTGTTTCACATATAATTTATTTCATTTACACTACCTTCCTGCTAGTATTGTTTTTGATAATATTACTCATTTGGGTTCAACGATTTCCTTGTTCGTCCATTGAATGAACACAATAAATGATTCACCACGTTTTTGCCCATATTAGATATCAAAATCAATATTATTATATAGATTTCGAATTATTTGTAATATCAACAAATGTGTTAAAATCTTGGTATATGGAATTAAAATATTTAACACGAAATGTTTTTAATTGTAACTTTGTAATGAATAATTATTTATTTATGATAATTATAATTATCACATTTTCTTCAACAAAATATTTTGATGTTTTAAGTTGTTATGATAAGGCATGTTTGTTATTTACTAATCTTTTTAGTAGATAAATATTATTCTTCTTATTCCGCTGCAGGTTTTAAATATGTCTTTTATTCGATAACGGCTATTAAAATTCAATGTGGCTAGCACATTACCTTCTGCCAACTAGGTTTTTCTTTTGTAAAAAGTGTTTTCCATTTATGTGTATGAACTGATCTGAATTATACTCATTGTTAAATTTAACTTTTAAACTACATTTTAATGTTTGACTATGATATTTATCTGTCAATTTTAATCGTTTGAATTCCGTCACCTTTAGGTAAGGAATAAGCATGTTTTAGGGTCCCTATAATACGATTTTACCATTTTTACGATGCTGTATGTATGTGTGTGTGTGTGTGTCTGTGTGTGTGTGTGTGTGACGAAAGTTTCTGATCGCATAACTTCAATACCACGATTCCAAAAATTATATTTATTTCGTATTCCTCAAGTTTACATCCAGAAGAACAACTGATTAGATTTTGGTTATAATTGGTAAACCGAAAGTACCCTCATTTGAAGATTTAACAGTTAAAATTGATTTATTGACATTTAACATTTTTATGACCTAAAGAATATATTATTCTCTATACAATTTGATTGCATTTTATACTTCATATTCAATAGATATAGAGTTAAAGAATTTTAAAGATATTAAATTTTATAAATCAGCCAGCTATGCTAAACATGGAAACCACTACTATATTCATATAATTCAAATTGACAGATGTCAGTATGAGTAAAAAGTAAATTAATGTGGCAGAGATGAGGATGTTGAAGTAGATGTTGGGGAAGATAGCTAAGGAAATACTCGTGTTACAAGTTTCTAGAAAGATACAAGAGAGATGATGATTACATTGGTTTTAAAATGTCATGAGGAGAAATGAAGAATATATTGGAAAAAGAATGAATAGCTTAGTAATAGAAGGTTGAAGAAACAGAGGAAGACCAAAGATAAGATGGAAGGACTGTATTGCGGAAGATTTGAGAGAAAAGGAACTGAATGAGAACGACACGTAAAACAGAAATGAGTGGAAGAAGAAAATAAAAGTTCCTTTTCTTTCCAGTCTTCCGCAATACATTCCTTTCATCTTATCTTTGGTCTTCCTCTGTTTCCTTCACCTTCTATTACTAAGCTATTCATTCTTCTTCCAATATATTCTTCGTCTCTCCTCATATGTTCCAGCCAATGTAATCGTCTCTCTTGTATTTTTCTAGAAACTTATATCACTCTACCTTTCCGTATCTTCCCCAACATCCTCATATCTGCCACATTCATTTACTTTTCATTGACACTGACATCTGTCAGAATTTTCTTAATATAGTAGGTATTTCCATGGTTATATAGCATAGCTGGCTGATTTATAAAATTTAATTTCTTTATAATTCTTTAACTCTATATCCAAGGAATATAAAATATAAAATGCAATCAATTTGTATAGATAAGAATATTCTTTAATATTTATAATAACATTAAATGCCAAAAAATAATATTTAACTTCCGGTTGATCAATTATAACCAAAGTCTAACTAAGTCTGCATATGGATGTAAGGAAGAGGAATACGTGAAAATTGTATTTTTTGAAATTCTGGTATTGGAGATATCGCGACACATACAGACATCATCGTAAAAATAGTAAAATCGTATTGTCGGGACCTTAAAACGTAATTATTCATTGAAAACTCACCACCGATTTTTTTGACCAAAGACAATACCTTCCTTACCTAGAGGTGACGGAAGATAATAATACTATGTCCTTTACTTATAGAAAAGAAGAAATTAATATTAATAATTATATAAATACTTGACTACCTCTGGGTAAAAGTCTAGTACGTTCTGTTAAAAACATATTGTTTGTTATACCAAAACATTTGTAAGAGCGTCATATTAATTAAACCCGTACCTACGTCGTCTTTACATATTCTGTTCACTTGGTTATTTGTTTCTGTTGATTCCATGTAATACTATACGTCACAGTACATCGGGATTTCTATATTTTGTTATCGTAGTAACGCTATCACGTCAGTTAAAAATAGTCATGGTGTCAACGAGACACATAACTGTAATTACCTAACGTGCTGGGTTACTCTCAATACCGGATTCGGTAAAGTGGAGCGTTTGTATGCGTAACTTTCCCGTGTTACATTACCGAGTAAAGCTACGACTATATGTCAGGACTGCTTGCAGAATTGGCTGTGTTGTTGTTTAAATCAATATTACTGAAAATTTATTTGTGTTGTTTATCCTAAACAATCAACGAAATGTGTAAATAAATTTACATATCATCGAAACAAACAGTGGTTCATTTTATATCAACGTACCTTAGTAGTTATACGAGTATAGATTTCTTTATTTAGATTGCGGTTTAAGTTTTACCACAGAGACATCAACAATATTACATATGGATTAAGGCATGATTCGTTTTTCGCGAGACATGTGCAACATTTAACCGCCAGTCATGTGCAAGACATACTGGATTTTTGTAAATAACTGTAGCTATTTAAGTATTTTTATATAATACTTACGTCATGAATCTTGCAGAAATCAATATATTTTTCTTGTACGGTGTACGAGACTTGATCAAAAAAATCTGTTGTGGCCATTTTGGCAAGCAGATATGGGGGCCCGTGTCAGAATAACAGCTAGTAATAATATACGTGTCAAGTATCATAAGTGCATTATTTTCCACGACAAATATATTCCATACTATTGATGACAAATAAACATCAGATATATGTAAATAACTACTAGCCGTCATTCTGACACGGATCCTCATATCTGCTTGCCAAGGCCAACAAATTCACATGACTATAAGTAACGAATTTAACATTTCTGGTACACACAAATAATTGAAATTGTATCTCGTCTTTCGTTCTATGAGCAATTTTGTCCTATTATTCTAATATGTTCAAAATTCTTCAAATTCATATATTATATTCTTTTATGCTTCAAAATTAAATGAACTTTCATTTAAAATAATAATAAAAATCTGATGTGGCCAGCACATTGCCTTCCATATATCCTGTGTATTATGTACAAATTCCATACATAAATTTTCTTGCAAAAGATCCTATATTGCACTTGACACTGACATCTTTAGCTTTTCTCATTCGTTAGGGGTCGCTGTTTTTTATTTTCACCTCCCACTCATTTCTGTTTTGCGTGTCGTCCTTTCTCAGTTTCTTCTACCTTATATTACTAAGGTATACATTCGTCTTCCAATATATTCGTCATATTTCCTCATGCCATGTTCAAACCAATGTAATCGTCTTTCTTGTATCATTCTAGAAACTTTATCATTCGAGCCATTTCCCTTGCCTTTCATTCCTTGTCCTATCTTTCCGTGTCTTCCCCAACATCTATTTCAATATTCTAGCCTGTGCCTTATTCATTTTCTTTTCATTGGTACTGACATCTGTCAATTTGAATTATCTGAATATATTAGCAGTTTCCATGGTTATGAAAATGCAATCAAATCGTATAGAGAATAATATATTCTTTAATATTTATAATCAATAAATGTCAATAAATGACATTTAACTGCGTTTTTTCAAGAAAAACTGTTAAAAGTTGCACTGTACTTATGTTTTAAGTTATACTTCATATTATTTCATGCATATTCTTCTACTACTTTTACACGAATATGTTGTGTTAGGTTATCACCACACGTATTTCAAGGTTGTTCATATATAGATATTCAAATTTAGAAATACTTATCAAGAAATGAAACAGGATTTAAGTCCAGATTGTTTATTTTACAACTTATAACACTATCTTTTTTATATTCAAAATTACTGTATAAAACATATGTAAAATAAATATTCCTATTATGGTTTCAATATACGACTGATTTTATTATCACTATATACGTCAACTGATAACGTCTTGTCTTAATAACGGGAATACACATATGTTGTTTAATGTGTTTCTTATCAAAAATCAATAGACAAAAGAGAATCAGTCCAGTTTGAAAATAGTGTTAGTGTTATAAGCTTCACACAGTCAACTGAAAATCGTTTTATTTTTATAATATTCATCATATACATAATTGTAAGTATTTTTAATAACATATATTCAATAATTGTGTAACATCTGGAGGAAAATTTGATAATTAAAAACGATTTTGTGGTTAGTGACGGATTTTTATGTTTTGTGAAAGAAGTACGCTGAAAAGTATTATTTTCCGTTTGAACTGTTTATAAAATGATTAGTAATCTACTTATTCATCTATTTTGTATATAATATGTATCAGCCGTGAAATTATTAACAATGACGAAATTATAAATATAATGACAGGGCTACTATTGTTTGAAAATTGGTATTTTCATTATTGAAACACTTTATTATATACAGTATTTCATAGTAAATTAATATGTATGATATCACCATTGTTTATTATATTTAAAAATGTATTTGTTCATTGACGTACGTATATCTTATAAAATATACAACATATATAATATATTTTTATTTTGACGTAATGTTTTTCATGTTTTCTAATAAAATAAGTTCATATTCTCACCTTCCCTGTAATACCGACTCCCCCAATTGGTTCTGGTTCATCATTCCACCAATCAGCTTTCAGTAAACACGGAAAATCTGTAAAACAAAAAGATAAATAATGTAAGAGTTTTTTTAAAACATTCTATAAAATAATAGTATAGTTCATCCAGAGATCATGTTCCGAGGACTCGTTATCGTTTTATTACGGCAGTACAATAGAGGGTCCCAATAGCCTGGCATGTGCCAGGGCTGTAATGAAAAATTTGAGTAGGGGTTTGAAATATTTCATTTCACACATTTTACTTTTCAAAACAGTAAAAAAAAATTGTTTAATATTTAACTGTTTTAAAAAATATATTGTATAATCAGATTTCCGTGACCACCCAGGAGGTACTAATTGCGGACCGTTAATCTTTGTTTATAGTGACGATTTCCCCAATTTATTCGGACATAGTGCACTCGTCCTCGTCTTCAGAATTGTTATCGGACATATCTGAAACCCTTAAAGATATAATTAATGGATTCACGTCTTTGTAAAGTGATATAAATTTATTTTCTTCTTTTATGATATGTTGAATACAGTTACTCCATTGTTGCTGGCCAATATTTTCAACTTCTTCCCTGACTAATTGAACTACACTAGAATTTAATTGTGGTGATACATTTTTTGATCTAACATTGTTTTTTAGTTGGCTCCAAATTAACTCAATCGGATTGAATATGCAATAATAAGGTGGTAAACGTAATATTTTATGCCCTGCCTGTTGTGCCATATTGTCTATAACGTAAGACTTATCAAAATTCTGCTCTTTTATAATTTTAAGTAAATCATTTTTTGTTGCCCTTTCTGGTATTGGTATATTTTTCTTTACTAAAAAATCTATTATTTCAGCCTTTCTTGTTGCTGTCTTCGGAATTTTATTCTCTTGTCGCGAATGGTAGGTGGCATTATCCATGACTATTACTGAATTTGGTGCAATATTAAGAAGTAAATTATTTTCAAACCAACGTTCGAAGAGTTCAGCCGACATATTTTCATGATAGTCTGCAAAAGATGTTTTGAAATCTTTTGCTGATAACAAAAGTCCATTTTTAATCCAGCCGTTCTCGTCACGGTTTTATAATCCTTTGGAGACAAGTTCACAGACCTTATAATAAGCTATAAGAAAATTAGGGAAATTCTAAGTTCAAAAGATTAACGCATTAAAATTTTAAATATTAGCAAATACAGCCCTGGTACTCGGTTTAGAAAATCTGTAAAGTGCAGTCTTGGTCTACAGTCGAATACTGGGCGTAAAATATATACCAGCATTGCAAATACTGAACTGGTCGACTGTACGGACCGAAATATTTTGGCATTGCGGTTTTAGCTATTGTGAACCCATAATAAAACGATAACGAGTCTTCGGAACATGATCTCTGGATGAACTATACATTAAAACACAAGTATCATAAGGCAATTGTTAACGTACGAGTCCAAGTTTTACAAAGGACGAGTTTTATGATACGTGTTTTTTATAATATTTTTTCTATTGGGGTAATTTTACGATTAAATTTATTTAAATTGCGACGTCAAATTATGTCTAGGTATTTTTTTGTTAGTTATGTTTATGTTGGTATCGCTTCTCGCTAACAATTGAAATTTCATATTTTGTCAACTATTGATTAATTAGTGTATGGCAAGGTATATTGTATTTATGATTCAAGGTCTGATTCTGGTTGTGAAATTAATATTATATTTCTTTCTAGTCCTATCACCTAAATATAATTATTTCCGCTAAAATACTTTTGAAATATATTTTAATATTTTAAATATATAAAATTTATCAAAGTTTGACAATAATGTGTAAACTAGGTAAATTTAAATATGGCGTCTCTCTGTCTGTTAAGCAGCGATTATAGTAAATAAATATATAAATTTATCAGCACGGTTTATTACTCATTGCTAAGTTTTTCGATCTAGTTTTATTCGCAAATTTCTTTAACGAAGCTTCAAAATGGATTTTTACACAAAGTGTAATTATTTATTGTGAGTTCACCATCGTATTTTTTGACCTAAGTACCTTCCTTACCTTAAGTATAAGTCAAAAGTCTACTAAATGAATCTTGAAACATAATTTTTCTAAACATACTTTAAAGTAATCTAACTTAACGTACGAAATTCACGCCTGCCAAATTTATTTACATACTTCTTAATTGGCACTTAAATCTTTTTGAATTTAAATTATTCATTTAAATATAAAATTTATTCATATCAATGTTGAAGTTCAAATATACATAGATAAAACTTCTAATTTATAATTTGAGGTTTTTTTCATAAATTATTTTAAAGCAGATAGCAGTACTTGATATTTTTTAGTTTTCAAGTAAAAACTACAAAAAATGTCAAGGTTATTCACACGTAGATGAACATATTATTTGCAAATTAAAATATTTAATTTATATGTTTAAATGCGATAGTTTAAAATGATTTAAATATTTGAAGCATTCATAAAAAATTAAGATTATTCCACTTTCTACAAGTTTGCTTTAATACTTCTTCTATATATTTTATGGTCAGCTCAAATGTATGTAAGTGACAGATATATGTCACTGTCAAAAAAATAATCATTTCAAATTAATAATAGTAACGTTTTAAAATTGTAAATTGAACAATAGTTTTATGGAAAGGAACTTAAAATACATAATTTCTAGCGTTAGTAAATATGCAGGTATGTATTTAAATAAAGAAACAAATAAATATATTATCACGGCATATTATCCATTGCTGGGTGTGCTAATCTGATTTGTACACAAATTTCTGTAATGATGATGACGTATTTGTATTGTGCGGGCGTTTACCACAAGGGTTAATTATATGCCATTTAAAATTCGAATTATTTGGCGTTGATCGGGATCGAATCGGATTTCCCACATCAGATTTTTTAAATAATTTTAAAACAAAAATGTATTTTAACTGCTTTCATTTTGAAAGACATTATAATTATGATGCAATCAATTCTGTTTATAAAAAAATAAAACCAATAATTAAATGTACTAATTCCACTTAATAGATCAATAGGTTGGTCTTTCCTTAACAAAGCGTTCTCGTCTCGTACGCTATCGCTATAGCCCGTCTCTTCTCTTTTGCTGTATGGTCCCCTATAGCGGTAATAGGGCCATGGTAGGCACATAGTAGCCGAGGCGAGAGCCGAGGCGCATCCATATAGCGTGTAGCGCGTGCGCTCGGGTCAAAGCCCTACCGTTCTCTGCGCCCTGCAACCAAACTGGTTCTGCCCTCCGACAAACACACTACGCCGGCAACGCAGAGGTCCTCAACAACCAGTACAATCAAAACAAAGAAAGGAGGAATTATCTCCAAGATATAAAGTCAAATAATTGCATAAATTATTTAATAAAAGTATAGGATTATATAAGAGCCAATTTGGATTGTACAGATTACTTATTAGCAGGTATTTTGGACTAGTTTGCAACATGTATCTTATCGCTAAAAATCGTATATCCAGGTTTTTATGAATGAACACATTTTATGGTCTCTATAATCCGATTTTAATATATTTACAATGTGTAATATCAGAATTTTTCATTAAAAAATCAATTCTTCATATGGAATATGAAGGAATTATAATTTTTGGAATTGTAGTATTGGAATTATCACACATAGACACACACACACACATACATACATCATCGTAAAAAAGAGAATATAATTCATTAGTCACGTAATATGTTTTCCGCCAATCAACATTCAAAATCTCCCTAGATACATGTCTATCACAGCGATGATAAAAAACAAAGAAATTATCACCGTATTTATAGCCGTTACTAAGGGATTTGTTTTCTTTATTTATGACATTGACAATTAATTTTGAGTATAAAAATAAGTATTAACAATAATTCAAATTCCGAAATATTATATAAAACTCGTAAGTACAGTAAAATTTTCGAAAGATATCCGATCAAGGTCATCTGTAGCACGAATGAATTAACAAATAGGCATATATTTATCTCTTTCTTTTGCAAAGTCTATAAGAGTGTGCGATAAGGATGGATATAACACGCTTGTCTTTCAAAAAATCATATTGTTTCGACTAAGTTAGGACATTCCACTTTAAAACGATGCTCGTTGTTGATAATACTTTCGCTGTAACGTAAGTTTATATATTATTTCAGATACATTACCTTGATTCATAGCCGTACGTATAACGTTATTTTCTGTCAGAGTCACTGACACTGACATTATGTCATTATCTTATTTTTAATATATTTGGTTTTACATTTGCTTATAAACTTACCAGTTGACTTATTTTTGAATGCTTTTACTGCAATATATATTTTTATAATAATAAAATAACTGTAGTATCTTACGTACCCTCATAAAAACTAAACAAACGACACTACTGAATTTGTCATAATGGGCGGAGCAAAAATCTGAATTCATACAATTCGTAGACGACCGTGATCGGACATCTTTCAAAAATTTTACTGTACCATGTTTTAATACAATTTAAATATGTATATCAAAAGTTAGGTTAGGTTGCAAAAATTCATTATATTCTCTCATTAAATATAAGCTCGTGATATGATTAATAATCGAAGATATTGCTCGTGAATATCATCGATGATAATCATATCATTTGTTATGTTACATATGACAATACCTTCCTTACTTAAAAGTGACAGAATGTAAAAACTGATTCAATTATTCCGCGATTTAATATTGGGTTACATCGTCTTACTTACTTGTATTAGGCATTGTGTCCCTAAAGGCTTGCACATTTTTTTGTGAGTATTGTTCCATATTTCTTGCAAGGTAGGTCTTACTGTATGCACTTTTATAAAGTTTTTCATTGTGCTCAAAGCAAAGGGTGTCATTAAAAGCTGTATCTGGACTAGAAGATGACCCGTAAAAAGCCGATCGAACTATTATCACTAGTAATTTGGCCCACATTTTTAAAATTTTAAGTCTATATATAAAGTAGCCGAAAGAATATTGTAGAAGTTTCTAACCTTTTGTGTAGATTTTATAATTTGTTGAAAATATATTTTTTCTTGAATAACTAAAACATTTAAATTCCTTTGAATATAACACAGATCGAAGAAAATATTATTTTAAAATCGTAGAAAATGGGCTATAGTAGGTCGAGGAGAAATTAAATAAACGAAGAAAGAAATTGTGAAAAATTCATGGACCTCGCTGGGATTTGAACCCAGGGCCTTCCTATATCTAGTAGGACGCTCTAACCAACTGAGCCACAAGATCCCATTGAAGTCATTGAATCTTTCACAAGTCTTTTTACAAATCGTAACGAGTACACTCTTCTAAATGGAGAGATGAATACTCAGCGCGAACAATGCGCATATATACAAATTATTGTGAACTTTAAGCCGTCACATATACGTAGATTATAATTATTGTGGACCCCACTAAATGTATAAATCGTAGAAAATGGGCTATAGTAGGTCGAGGAGAAATTAAATAAACGAAGAAAGAAATTGTGAAAAATTCATGGACCTCGCTGGGATTTGAACCCAGGGCCTTCCTATATCTAGTAGGACGCTCTAACCAACTGAGCCACAAGATCCCATTGAAGTCATTGAATCTTTCACAAGTCTTTTTACAAATCGTACGATTTTTTCACAATTTCTTTCTTCGTTTATTTAATTTTTCCTCGACCTACTATAGCCCATTTTCTACGATTTATACATTTAGTGGGGTCCACAATAATTATAAAATATTATTTTGATAAATTGTAAGTATTACACGACAACAAAAGGTATTGCATGACATAGGAAATATTAAACAAAAATTGTGGTGTACAAAATTTAGAAAGATGATTGCGAATATGCCTTCTATTATTAAATAAATATCTACATGTATTCATTCTATAAGTTGATGAACTTATGGAGAAAACACGTAGGCATACACATTGTATAATCTTGTACAGTGTCTCAGATATTGTGTGGGACAGATGTTAAACCAGATGCACACATAACCTTACTCTTCACAGAGCAGCATGTGTTACGTACTTCGATTTACACCTTAAAACACTCAGTTTAATTTTACGAAACGATATTTTCATTTGTGAAATTGAAACTGACATTTTCCGGGTTTTTATTTTGATTGATTACAATATTTTAATTAAAACTGTAATTAATAATAATTCTTTATCCATTTTAATTAACTGATAAAGTTTAACACTGATAACAACTTGAGAACAATCTAATGTAATTTTGTTTGTAATGGTGTAATATCCACGATTATATTGTATTTATTGAATTTCAACTGGTAGTTTGGGAAATAGTAAGCTACCTGTAATCCAACCCTTAATATATACCACAAGGGTACCAAGTGAATATAGAATACGTCTGTGACGTCACTGAACAGCTGTTCGGAACAAAGCGTGTGTATGTCAACCTTTACAGGCGAGAAAGAAAAATCTTTTAAAAGAAGCAAGAAATATTTAAAAATAAACGTTGGCTAAAATAATAGAGACAGTGTGTTATTTTTGATAAATGACACAGATGTTAACTTTATATTTTAAAATGGGTTCTTAATATGTGTGTAGATACTACGATCATGATGTTAGTCCATTTCTGGGTGTGTCAATCAATTTTTATTCTCAGATTTAGGCAATGACGTTGTATTTGTAGCCTTGCGGGCGTTTAGGCGGCGTCATCTCATGAGCTTCCCTAAAAAATCTGATGTGGCCAACACAATACCTCCAGCCATTTAATTTTGATTCATTTAAATACATTTCTACATATTTACCAATGCTGAAAATTATATTAAGTTCCTTTCCATATAACTATTATTCTATTTACAATTTTCTTTTTTTTTATTTATTTACCTATCAGTTACATACATTTGTAACCAAGGAATTGTGTTTAAAGCATAGGCAACGAGAATTAAATTATAGATTATTTTATAAAACTATTTTGGGCTTCAAGTAAAGTGCCGTTTCCAAAATCTAATGGCTTCTTTCCATAATAGAATAGGGTCGAAATATATGATTTCAAAATTATAGTATTTAAGTTAGTGTGCCCAGATGATTCACACATACATACACATCTACAGACATCATCGTAAAAATGTTAAAATCGGATTCTAGGGACCTTAAAACGTGGTCATTTACCCCTATACCTCCCTTACAAAGGGAGGAGCTGTACAATATAATTTCCTTTTCACTTTGCTACTGCACATGCATCCTTGAAATGAGTTACTATACTGGGAGTACTAAATATTTGTTATAGCCATAACCAGAAATATTTATTTTATTTATCTTGTTCTCTAAAAATATGTTTCTCCAACACACATTCCACAACTAAAAATTATGTTGGAATTATTATTATTCCAACAAACCGTGTGGAATAATTCCGCACGGCTTTCGACGAATCACAATATATTTAGCCGCATATTAGCGCGGTATATCAAATATCTTGGTTCGGTTGCTATGGTTATGACTCTTTGTTTTATATTTATTTATTTCTGTATTCGCGTTTGACGTTTTAAAGCTTTGAACATTTTTAGAGTTTTTTGTTAAGTTTTACAGGTTTTGGAGTTGTCTAGAGTAATAAGTTTATCTAAATAATATATTAATATATATTTATTATATTAAGATATAGTAATGGAATGTAAATAAAATAAATAAATAAATATTTCATCACGGCATATTACCCATTGCTGGGTGTGCCAATCTGCTTTGTACAGATATCGGCAATGATGGAATATTTGTACCGTGCGGGCGCTTACCAGGCGTCACCTTACGGGCACCCATAGCTGGCGTGGAGAGTGCACCATAGGGATCAATTTTGTGCCATTAAAATTCGTGTAATTTTTGGCGTCGGTCGGGATCGAACCCGGGTCCCCAGATTCGCGCCCAGAATGGATAATATGCCGTGATGAAATATTTATTTATTTTTTTACACTCAGGAAATAAGGGAGTCAATTATTACCAAATAAATCAAAAGAAAAATATGAATGGAGTTATTATAAGCAATATATTGTTATTATCAATCAACATTTTATGTATAATTTCTAAAATCTTCCTCGCCTTCGGCTCGGGCCACAAACTTTTTGCTCGTGTGGAATATGGGCCATTCCATTACTTGTTGTAGAATATACTATTAAAGTATAAATATCAATATGCGACTCTACACCTGCTGTGAAGAAAGCACTTCTTTTCTTCTTACAAGCTATGGAGAAAGCACCCCAGTGATTTCAAAGTGAAAATAATTTTAATAACCGTTTATACAATATACTCAGCCATGCAACCCTAATATTTTAGTTATACCAATTATGTTTATGGTTCTTAAGGGCATTCACATAAGAACAAAAAGTAGATTTTATGTTGCACCTGTTGACACCCTTGTTAAATGTGTGTGTGTGCGTGCGCGCGTCTTTGTATGCCTGTATGCACGTGTGTGTTTTATTTCTATCATGTGTTCAGCATATGTCTCACCCCCTACCAAAATTTCATCAGTTTTTAAGCCACATTAAAAATTTCTCTATTTCAAAATTCATTTCGGTTTAACGTACCGATTAATTTGTAAATTCATTTTCACTGTCCGTTCTCTAATGGAATAACCTAGTTCATATCAATTTTCATTTACATATTTATGTAAAACAAAATATCAGCTGTCAACATGACAAAATACAATCTGTATTTTTGTTTGTTGTATTGTTTTAAACAGATGACAAAACAAAGAGATAAACGTAACGGTTTTTGAAACCTTCGAATAAACAATAGAATCAAATAACGTATTAACATAAGAAATGTAATACTAATTAAGTTTTTCCGCATAATTGTTCAATCAGTTTACAAACAGCAGTTATATGCTACATACTTGAGCGAAGAGGTCTTTGTGCCTTCTACCAACGCTTTTGACACGCCCAGTGACTCTCAAAATCTTCAACAAGTTATGTTTTTAAATTCTTCTATCATCAAAGATAAAAAAATTCCAAAAACAAATCATATTGAATGTTGAATATTTTCATAATTTTATCTTGTTTAATTATGATGCTCATGTTACTATCTATTTATACATGGAGGAAATTTTACGTGAAAAACATTAATATTACTGTATAAAATTTAAAAAAACTATAAGGAAAAGTGCATAAATGAATATACTGATAAATAATACACTATGCATGATAATATGAATAATTAAAATAAATATTTTATTACACATAACAATAATGTCAATACAAATATAATTAAATTTTATCAACTACACCTACTATTCATTGTTGATATTGGAAAAAAAAAACATTTGTTATTTGTTAATAAATTTGCGGTTTTGTAACTTATCCGTCCCATTGCGGTATGTGCCCATCATAATAGAATTTCAATATATGTCATAAAATAAATATAAAAACTAATCACTACAGCTTATTATAATAATTAAAACTAAATGGCACTTGACACTGACATCTTTTTCTTCTTCAGCTTTTCCCATTCGTTAGGGGTTGCTATTTTTTATTTTCTTCTTCCACTATTTTTTGTTTTGTGTGTCGTCCTCATTCAGTTCCTTTTCTCTCTTTTCAGCTTATACTTGGTCTTCCTATGTTTTTTTCCACCTTCTGTTATAAGCTTTTCATTCTTCCAATATACTCATCTCTCCTCATGACATGTTCAAACCAATGTAATCGTCTCTCTTATATCTTTCTAGAAACGCCCAACACTAGAGTTATTTCCCTTATTCTTTCATTCATTTACTTTTTATTGATACTGACATCTGTCAATTTGAATTACCTGAATATATTAGCAGTTGCCATGGTTAAGTTAGCATAGCTGGCTTTAACTCTATATCTGTTGAATATGAAATATAAAATGCAATCAAATCGTGTTATAATAAAATTTAACTGAGTTTTTCAAGAAATCAAAATTTGGTCACAAACCTGATTGAAACCTACGACTTCTTCAACGGAAGGTATGCTTCAATCGCAGCAGGAGGTCATAGAAGTTAATTAATTATTTTAAATATATTTTTAGAGTTATAACAAATTTAAAATATATTATTTTTATTGAAATTAAGAGATTTGTTACTTTTCAATGTTTGTTTTTGTTAATATATGCAACTTTTCTAAATTAATGTATTAATATATAAATTAAAATAACGTCCAAATATTTATTAACACTGCATGTGTATTAAAATAAATCTGAAATTAATAGATAATTGATATTGGTAGGTATATTATTTTAACAAATTAATACCCGATCCATCAAAACAGATAAGCAAATTGAACATATCAGCATTATATTCAAAATTAATTTTGTTGATATTGATTCGCTATATTGTTTGTTAATGTGAACAGTTTCAATGGTAAATTTTACTTGTAATTACATATCTTTAAAATTATAATTGCTTCAATGAGATAATTCTACACAAATCGATGGCATAGTAGCTCTGTCATTATCAGAACATTTTAAGAAGTCACGATATATTTTTATTATTTCTGAAACTAAATTTTAATTCAGCACAGATATACAAATGACAAAAACAAATTTTCAGCGTTTTTGGTTTTTTCTTTCGTTCTAGCTTTCATTTCATCCTCAATCGATTTCGCCTCCATTGAAATTACTTCACCAAAATGTAAAATATCACGACATATCTTCCCCATATATACCAATCATCCTTTCATAGATAATTTTTAGTCTATTGTTCTCCTTTGTCAAGAACTTTGTGTATAACGCTGCTTGATTGCTTGTTTCATTTGCTTGTATTCAAACTTCTGTACAAAATCCTTTAATTATACATTTCACGTAAGAAAATAGGAGATGGCGCTTGAAATCAACCGTTTTTACATGCATTAAATAAATAATTTAAATTCGTGATGCCAAACACTGTCAATAATAAATATTTTATCTGTAAAAATATACAAGACCCGAATATTAAAAATTATAACAAAACATGTTTAAACATCACTTAATTGTGTAGATTTTGTTTGATAATTGACTAGTGAACGATTTAGTTTTCATACTGGACTAGATGCTTAAAGAATGTGATTATATTTATCTTCATGAATATGCAATATTGTGGGTGATTAAAAAAAGTATGAATGTTACTATTAAATTTAGTAGAGGACATATTCATAGATGAATCATGCTTTAAAAATTGTGACGACTATCTTACGACATATTTTTGTTTGTCTGTCAATTTTATACCAAAAATAAAAAATAATACTTATGTTTTTGTTATTGTTTATTGTTTACTAGTTGTTTATTTATGTACAACAAAATATTCATATGTAAAACTATTTAAATACTTATTTACTAATAAATTTACACTATTAATATACAAAGCATAAACACAAATAGTGTATAGAATCGTATTTATAATTTAATATTGAAATACCAATGTTTTCGTTTATAAATATTGAATTTTATTGGTTTTTTATGACCTACAACTACTATGCTTGTGTGCAACCTACCAATAGCCACTAATACTACAACTAACTTATTAATAGTGCCCTTGGTATGTTTATAGATCATTATAAGTCAATGTTCCTATTTCATTATCACCATTTTGATCCAAATTCTGTATGGCAGGTCTACTTGGAACAGATTTCAGTACACATTGTATTTTTAGCCAGCAAAACTATTGTCAATCGACATAAATGGACTCTCCAATTTTCACCAATAGTTTTTATGTACTTCTCATTATTATTAATTACTTTTTTCATTGAGTGCGCCATTTTGCAATTGCAACTATAATTTCCAATTCGAAATAAATAATTCAATTTTCAATTCTGTCTGTCAGTTGAAAATTAAGCTATCAGCTTCCATCCCTACAAATATTGATTATCGAATGTTTAAACATTTCTATTGGTTGTTGGTTGCACAAAATATGGATTACTTTATTCTGTTGGAATAAGTGTCTATCAAATTATACATAATGGATGAAATTTAGCGGTGATGTAGTTATTTAAATGGAAAAAGAAATTTTTAATTTAGAGATTTCCCAATCAGTAAGAAACATTATACATGTTGATGTCTACTTTTTTTCAGAACAGGAAATAGAATATTATAATTTCTAATTAGCGATGTCTCATTAACTCTTAATTTTAGAGCAAAAAATATGACATTTTTTTCAAAATTAAAACGCTCAAAATTATTGGCCAAATATTTTTGTATGCTAAATTATTTTAACAATTTTTAAGTAAATTTTAGTATGCCGTGGATATGAAAACAAATAACAGATTGGAGTAATTAAATTATTGTTAGGATTCTCAAATCATGGAAAAATATAAAATTCTAAAACTCTTCACAATTATTTTATAACTTATTATAATTTGTTTGTTTGTAAACAATATGTAAACGATTTTCGTATATACTTTACAAACAAAATACGTGTGGCATTTACTTTGCCTTTAGTTTTTTCTCTGTTCATTTATGTTGGTAATACTGACTGAGTACTGCAGTTTTAAATTTCAGATTTATTATCTGTCAAATGTGAACTCGGTATTTGGTGTGTTTGTCGTCTGCTTGCCTGTCAAATTTCTAATTTTTTCAAGAAATGTTTTTTAAGATTGTATAAAAAAATCTGATGTGGCCAGCACAATACCTTCCGTCAATCCTGTGTATTATGTATAAATTCCATACATAAATTTTCTTGCAAAAGGTTCTAAATTTCCAGTAAAATTATTTCATAAACAAATTATACAAATTGTAGTTGACGCTATTTTTTATTTTCTTCTTAGTAAATCATTTTTTTAATCAAGAATCTTTTGAAAGACAAAACGTTTATACTTTGTTTTTGAAATTTGTATTACTATTGTACCATGATTATACTCTTATTTAACATGAATGGTTTTAGAGTAAAAAGTGTAAGAATAAAAGTTGTTCAGAATTAAAAACTGTGTCTAATGAGTGAAAAATGCTAAATAATTTTAATTTTAATTCAGTATCTATACCCTTAGCCTTGCCCAGGGAAATAGTTATTTATAGAACAAGAATGTAAACAAAGCTTTATACCACTTGATCAACTAGCACACATTTTTACTTTCCGTCACCTTTAGACAAGGAAGGTATTGTCAAAAAAATTGATGGTGTGTTATAAGTACGTTTTAGGGAACCTATAATACGATTTTACTATTTTTACGATGCTGTCTGTATGTGTCTGTAGTAAGAAGGGAAATGGCTCGAGTGATATAAATTTCTGGAAAGATTGAAGAGATGAGATTACATTGGTTTGAACATGTCATGAGAAGAGATGAAGAATATAGTGGAAGAAGAATGAATAGAAGGTTGAAGAAATAGAGGAAGACCAAAGATAATATGGAAGGACTGTATTGCGGAAGACTTGAGAGAAAAGGAACTGAATGAGAACAACACGTAAAACAGAAATGAGTGGAAGAAGAACAAAAAATAGCGACCCCTAACGAATGGGAAAAGCTAAAGAAGAAGATGTCAGTGTCAAGTGCAATTTGCATAGTTTGTTTATGAAATAATTTTACTGGAAATTTAGAATCTTTTGCAAGAAAATTTATGTATGGAATTTATACATAATACACAGGATTCATTTTTTTTCATATATTTGTTAACTTCGCTTGTTAATAAATTTAAGATTAATACAGTTGTTGTCTTCCTGCCTGAAATTTAGTGAATTCATGTCACTTAAACCTGTTCCTGTTGGTAGCCGTATTTTAATTAAAGTTAACTAACCCGTTATAGTAGTGGCATTTCGTTGTAGTCCGTTAGTCACATTGTTTGATTTCAGTTTTCAAGAATCGTACGAAAATAACCGCGCTGTTTTTATCTCGAAGTTCAATACTGACTATTTTTACCAGACCTAGATACCAGAGAGTAACCATTCCGTTTAAATACACATGTATTCATAATGACGCGCTCATGAAATGGGGAAGATTAGCGTAGCATGACTGAATTTACATATTAAATATATAAATTAGTGCCACGCTTATTTTTAATTACTCCATAAAGCTTTAAGATCTTTAGACGAATATAATCGGCCCTGGACTCGTGGCTCGTGTTATAAAAAGATACGAAAATATGATATCTTGCTTGAATTATTTTTCTATGATGATATTTCATCATTAAAAAATCTGATGTGGCCAGCACATAACATCTCGCCGTATATTTTACCTGGCTGTATGCATAAAGCAAAGAATATTTTTATAAATACAAATAATATATTCATATAAATCTATGACGTTTAAACTTCTTTATTATTCAATAATAGCATGTCTCAACATAAAGATATTTTACCATAAATTATGTTACAATAAATTACAAAGTAGAGTTTACCATATATAAATATTAGGCTGGTAACAGCAATTTTCAATTCGAACAACCTTGTTTACTTTCTCTTCGTATTCTTCTACTAAAAACATTAATTTTGGGCGGTCTAAAATGTATATATCTGGATTGGGCATCTATTCTTACATATCTTCTTTTACATTTTATTTTTTCATACTTGTTATATCTAAATAACACTAATTCCCTTTAATAAAGTGACGGATAGATTGCACTCCGATTATTCTTATATCGATGTGTAATTTTGTCAATATTTACAACTTACTTGAAAAGAATTTGATAGCTTTTTCGCAATTCAAAGTTACTCTAGTCTACAGTGCTGGTGCACATTGTCGCATAATGTTTGAAACAAATTTAAGTCCTTCAACCTAGACTTGTCATCTCCATAATAGTCACAGATCAAGAATTAAGGGATTCTCCAAGTACATTTTTCTTTCATTACTCATTATTTCTGACACTGACATTTATCTGTCACAAATAATTTAAATTTTCAACTATTTTCCATGGCCAATCTTTCGGCTGTAAAATTTATTATAATATTATTTTATATATTATATTTCTTTTATCTCTAAATCTATAGAATATATTATAAAATATTTAAATGTATCAGATAGAGAATTTAATTTTCTTTAATATTACCAAGAAAAATTTTCAAAAAATATTATTTAGAAGATTTTTTTTTCAAGAATCTTCTACTTCCGGTTGTCCAATTGTTACCAAAACCTTTTCAGATCTTCCCATGAATGTCCGATTGGGAAATACGTAGTTAAACAAATTTAAAGTCTTATAGTTTTTGAGTAACCGTCCTTCCAACATCCCACACACACACACACATACACACACACACACACAGACATCATCGTAAAAATGTTAAAATCGGATTGTAGGGACCTTAAAACGTGCTTATTCAATAAAATCTGGATATGCGATTTTTAGCATGAATCCAATACCTCTCTTAGCGAGAGGTAAAAACCTTTTTTGCGTGATTAAAACAGTTTGTTAATCAGGTCAGTTTGAATGAAAAATGTCGTTATGTACTACGTCCTTTTATGGTCAAAACTGTATTTAAATCTGTAAAGAAATTGACAAAAACACATCTATTTTTGTTGATTAATAAGAGTGGCAGGTTTCGTTGCGATTTTGTTCTCTATTTAGTATTTACAAATTTTAGACTTACAGTTTTGACCTTAATACAGTAGAGATACTAAATGCAGGGGGTAATTGGACTAACGATTTGTTCTGATTACTGAATTACTTTATCCAATGTTCGGGTTACTTGATGTTCGGATTAACGTGGGTACGGATACATGCATACATATAGACATCATCGTAAAAATGGTAAAATCGTATTATAGGGACCCTAAAACATGCTTATTCAGTAAAAAGTCATCATTGAATTTTTTGACCAAAGACAATACCTTCCTTACCTAAAGGCAACGTAAGGTAAAAAATTTAAGTGTATTCCGAAACGTCGTTTTTGAAAGAATAGATGTATGAGTGATATTTCGAACACTACCTTGTCTGGAACAAAAAATATTAGAGAACAGTCAAATTTTAATTAAATTAATTACATATAGAGTCTTTCTGTACATGCCAATACCTTTAGAACTGATTCCACTGTCCAGACATTTTCAGAAATACTCCGCCTTCCATTGCTTGACGAGTAAATTGAATAGACTTCACCCGGTGTAACATAAGATGCTCCCAAAAGTAAAGAATAAAAGAAAACAACACCGTCCCTATCCAGGTGTGTGGTTCGAACTGTCCAATGTGGTAGTGAGTGGTATAGAAAGAGGGGCTTTATACATTCTGTAGTGATTTCCAAACCTGTCGTTTCGTTTGGAAATTGAATCATTTTCGTGTTGCCAATGCCTTCGGGAGAAATCAATACATATGTTTGCGAGAATTTGATAGCGATTGATTTGTTATCAGATAGGGAAATTATAAATTTATGTAGGTATGTGTTTTGTAGCAAGTCGAGTAATGAGCAAAAATAAGCAAATAACTTAATTATAAACTCTTCTAAATTATGCTTAAGTAACAATACTTATTGTATCTATTTAGAAACAGTTAAATTTTTACCTCTCGCTAAGGGAGGTATTGGATTCATGCTAAAAATCGCATATCCAGATTTTAATGATTAAGCATGTTTTAAGGTCTCTACAATCCGATTTTAATATTTTTACGATGATGTCTATTTCTCAATCGGACATTACTGGGAAGAGCTGAAAAGGTTTTGGTAATAATTGGACAACTGGAAGTAGCAGATTCTTCAAAAAATCTTCTAAATATTATTTTTTGAAAATTTTTGTTCTTGCTTGTATTAAAGAAGAGTAAATTCTCTATCTGATACATATAAATATTTTATTATATCTTTTATAGATTTAGAGATAAAGAAATACAAGGTATATAATAATCTGTTGTAATAAATCTCACAGCCCAAATAATGTCATGGAAACCAATTGAAAAAACCACATTACTGAAGATTTTTTCTGGGAAGTACATACATTATATTATTTCTTATTGTATTAATAGTTAAATATTTAAAATTACAGATATATTACATATACTCTTTAAAAATACAGTCCATCCCGACAATGAATTGGAAACATCTCAAAAAATTAGAAGAGAACAAAATTTGTGCATAGAATGAATTTAAAATTGAAAAATCTAAATATAAAAAATTGTTAAATACAATAGGGCGCGAGCAGTCATGTGACTGTGTTGGCCTTGACAAGCAGATATGGGGGCCCATGTCAGAATGATAGCTAGTAACTATGTACATAGATGTCAAATATCAATTTTCATTCTTAATTTAGTGATTCTACAATTCCATGTGGTTTATTTTACTCGGCAAGTAAATTCCACACTCCTAGTGACAAATTAACTACGTGAAATTAGAAAATCTTGAAATTTTTAATGGAAAATTTTGATATTTGACATCTATGTACATAATTACCAATTGTCATTCTGACACGAGCCCCCATATCTGCCCCACAAGAATGCTCGCGCCCTATAGTTATGTAACCAAAAACGGAAGTGGCGAGAGGTATTGTGCTGGCCACAACAGATTTTTTTTGTCTTGTTAAACAAATAATTATTTTCATTGAAATATAAACCAATTGACATACGTATTTTATTCAAAATCTTTGAATAAATAGTTCCACAACACGTTTATAAAATAATCTCAGCCAGAATTGTAAAACAAATTGTTATCCCTGCCTACTAAAAGATAAAAACAGCAATGATTTGTTTTGTATATTATCTTGTTCTTGAGTGTTAACTCGTGCTTTATGTAAAGCACAATCCATCGTAGTTATCTAAGTAGTGGCAGAAACAACAGTTAGGTAGAAGTCGCGAGCGAGCCACGAAGCGGAGCTACAGGCCATATACCGTTACTTATAGCGGAAGGAAGACGCACGACGCCTGGCCAATCCAGCGGCTAGAAAGTGATACAAGAATCGGAAAATTTGTCCAAGTCCACATCACTTTCACTGTGATACAAATCATTGCCTCGATACGATACAAGATGGAATAGGAAAGGAATTCTCGCTGTTAGGCAATAGCGACATAAATTTAAGAAGAGGAAAACTGAATTTATTATTTGTACGAAATCTGTGTGAATTAACATACACAGCATTAACTAAAAAGACGTTTGAATATCTGTTTATCTCAATTCTTTTGTTTAGTTCCTGGCTAAACGACTATATGCATACAAATAAAACATTTAAGGTAGTTGTCACTCGAGTATACCTATTCAAAAACTTGTTCTATGTTCAAAATAAAAATTAAGTTAATGAGTTTATATTTGAATAAGCACGTTTTAAGGTCCCTACAATCCGATTTTAACATTTTTACGATGATGTCTGTGTGTGTGTGTGTGTGTATGTGGGATGTTGGAAGAACGATTACTCAAAAACTATAAAACCCAATCGGACATTCATGGGAAGATCTGAAAAGGTTTTGGTAACAATTGGACAACCGGAAGTAGAAGATTCTTGAAAAAAAATCTTCTAAATATTATTTTTTGAAAATTTTTCTTGGTAATATTAAAGAAAACTAAATTCTCTATCTGATACGAGTACATTTAAATATATTATTATATATATTCTATAGATTTAGAAATATAATATATAAAATAATCTGTTAAATAAATTTTACAATCGAAACAATGCCATGGAAAATAGTTGAAAATTTAAATTGTTTGTAACTGACAGATAAATGTCAGTGTCAGAAATCCGGAGACATTACTGAAGACTTTCTTGGATGTACATACATACATTATATTATTTCTTAATCTATTAATAGTTAAATATTTAATATTATATGTGTAATATATTACACATACCGTCAGAAATACTGTTATTCCTGACAATGAATTGGAAACATCTACAAAATTTAGAAGAGCAGGACAAAATTTCTTCATTGAATGAATTTAAAATTAAACAAATGTAAGGAATAGATGTAAGTAGAATTATTGGTGTAGAGTGTAGGTATACAAGAAATGTTAAATACAATAGGGCGCGAGTAGTCATGTGACTTTGTTGGCCTTGACAAGCAGATATAGTGGCCCGTGTCAGAATGATAGCTAGTAATTATGTACAAATATGTCAAATATCATAATTTCTCATTCTAAATTTAGTGATTTTCCAATTCCATGTAGTTTATTTTCCTCGAAAAGTAAATTCCACACTCCTGGTGACAAATTAACTACGTGAATTTAGAAAACCTTGAAATTTTTAATGAAAAATTCTGACATTTGACATCTATGTACATAATTACTACTTATCATTCTGAAACGGGCTCCCATATCTGCTTGTCAAGGCCAACAATGTCACATGACTGCTCGTACTCTATACTTATGTAACCAAAAACGTAAGTGGTGAGGTATTGTGCTGACCACAACAGATTTTTATTGATAGCGAAACAAATGTTTGAAATCTTTTAAAATTACAAAGAATATACATTTATAAATAAAATAATTTATGAATAATTCATGCTTGTAATATTCGATTTATGAGAGTATCCTTCCTTTTATCGTGTGTTTAAAGCGTCCCCAAGCCCTTGAATGAGGTCGGCGAACGATGAAATTTATGTTTAATTATTATCGAACGAATTACGCGGCAGAAGCTTGCGCGTGTAGTGAATTCTCGGTATGTATGCGTCACGAGTTTCAGGGACGGTGCAAATTATGATTTACTTGTTTTTCTTAGCACTCTGTACTTGAACATGTTTTGGGGAATTCTACCATTTAGTGGGAATACTTATAAACACTCTTCTGGGATTTTTTAATCATTATGACTATAATACCTACAGTGGCGCACAAAAGTATGGAAACTTTTTCATTTTCACAATGGAATTTTAGCTTATGTGAATAACTAATCATATACTATAGATTTATAAAAGTTTATTTAACATTTAATTTTTTTTAATAATACCCGTATTTAAAGAAAAATCTTTCGACAAAAGTATAGAAATAACGAGGAACGTTTTGAGTTTCGGGAAAAGATCCGAGGGAGCTGATCGAGCGAGTACGGTGGATGGAGGACGATTTCAAACCCCAGTTCGGTCAATTTTTGTTGAACAATACAACTTGAATTAATATTATCATACGTAATATAACAAGTGATATGATTATCATCGATGATATTCTCGAGTGAAACCGAGCTGCAGATTTCTCGAGTCCGAAGGACGAGTGAAATGTGCTGCTTTGGTTTTATTTAATGCGAGAATATAATGAAATTTTGTAACACATTATGTTAACCTGACTTTTGATATACATATTCATTAAATATTATTAAAACATGGTACTTACGAGTTTAAGTTAGTATATCGGAGTATGAATTATTATTTTTACTTATTTTATACTCAAAATTAGCTGTCAATGTTGTAAATAAAGAAAACAAATCCCTTAGTAACGACTATATGATAATTTCTTTGTTTTTTATCATCGCTGTGATAGACATGTAACTAGGGTGATTCTGAATGTTGATTGGCGGAAAACATATCACGTGACCAATGAATTATATTCTCACTAATATTTAGTAATACACTTTGCGACTTTTAAATAATAAACTGTCAAAATATTTCAAATTTTAGTAAAATCGTAGTGTAGGGAACCTAAAAC
Source organism: Harpalus rufipes (assembly GCA_951394225.1). Taxonomy (NCBI): domain Eukaryota; kingdom Metazoa; phylum Arthropoda; class Insecta; order Coleoptera; family Carabidae; genus Harpalus; species Harpalus rufipes. The sequence continues at coordinate 86,845,119 of OX596274.1, forward strand.
GTGCTTATTCTTTGAATTCTTTTGACCAAAGACAACATCTTCCTTACCTAGAGGTGACGGAAAGTAATAAGTAGAACATAAATTTTGCATGTGCAACATAATTATTAAACTTAAGCCGAACCTTAACTTTATGTAAAGCTAAGCAAAGTAGAACTTGTAATTACATCGATGTAAACGACCATAAGTGCAAAATTAAATATATAAATATCCATGACAAACGCCATAACAAAAATAAATTCTTTGTTTTTGTGCGGTGCGCAAAACATCTCCGCTTTTGCAAACTCACCTACACTAGAATTTACATAACTGACAATAAATGTCGTTCGTTAGCTAACATGTCGGCATCGAGTGCCCCAGTGCACTTTCACCGGGTGTTTTGCCCCACATTCACGCTCACGTGCATTGCGTTACGTTCAAACTCACCAGTACCTTGGCATATAAAAATTTAACTCTTAAATGCAACAATAACTCGGTTTCTCCAAGCGGTACATTGCAGACAAAACGCCAAAACAAAACCAGACGAACATCACTAGTTTATAGTGATATTTGTCTAGCTCTTTTTAGATGTTTTGATCAAAAGTATTGAGATTCTGTCAACATCAACATACGAGCCCAACCCCAAATGCAATAAAAAATATTTGGGCATTTTTATTTTATGTATTAATAAAGTGTACTGGATTTAAATACAATGTTATTAACTAAATTTCTCATTTAAACAATAATCTACAGCCAAATATATGACAAAAGACAAGTCCTAAATTTTTTCGTTCCAACAGTAAATAATACAATATTTATGTTAGTATTATCTATAAAACTGAGGGTAAAGTAACTGACAATATACTCAATTAATTGCCATCTTAAATTTTATTACTTTAATAAAAATTATTTGCGAATTATTAAAGACGAAAATATTTGTCCCATGCAGACAATGGTTTATTTGCAAATAAATTATTATTAAACCTGAGAAATTTTATTATAAGTAATGTATTCAAGTTCTATACACTCTATTAATACACCAAATCAAAAAATGTTGAATTGGAGTAATAATCATAGCATCCAGAAGTTTATTTATTCTTGTTTTTAATATAATTGTAGGTGGTACTTTCATAAATAAATATCACTTTGCAAATAATTTTAAATCCAGTACATAAAATAAAATAAAAATCTGTAGAAGATATAATAAAAAATTTAAATGTGTCGGATAAAGAATTTTGTTTTTTAATATTTGCAATAACATAAATTTTCAAAAAATAATATTTAGAAGATTTTTATTAAAATACTACTACTTCCGGTTGTCCAGTTGTTACCAGAATCTATTCAACTCTTCCCATTACTGATAGATTGAGGAATCCGTAGTCACACAGATCTTTAGTCTTATAGAATTTGAGAAATCGTACATACAACAACCTCACACACATACACACACACACACACACACACACACACACACACACACACACACACACACACAGACAACATGATTCCAATACCTCTCTTAGCGAGAGGTAAAAAAGTTCTTATTGTACAAGTATTTAACGCTGTATATATATCATAATTGAAATTACGATCTTTAACATGAATAACTATTATTTTATTATTAGTTCGGAAAAATAATCAAACAACTTTTTTCATTTCATTATTGTTATTATAAATCTAATTTTATTAATTCACCATAATAGTTATTATAATAAAACGTGATAACAAATACAAATTTATTTATGCGACCTTCAACAAATTTTAATATAAATATTGTTCTTCATTACGTGTGAATCAAAACATTATATTATGATGTACACTTCAAAAGTTCAATTATAAAATTAGATTTTATGCATGTTTATAATGACGAATACTTACTATAAATAATAATATCATTTAGCGTACGGAATACCTCAATGGGAAGGGCGAGAGGTATTGTGATGACCACAACAGATAAAACACACATTTTGCATAGAAGCTCGGAATATTTTATACCGATTCGTTTGATAAATTTTCAATCATATTTGTGCATATTTGTGGCTCAATTTCACGAATAACGCGCTCAATGTTGGCTTTGAGCTCTGGAATTGTTGTTGGATTATTCTTATAAACTTCATCTTTCACGTAGCCCCACAAGAAATAATCAAACGGTGTTATATCGCATGATCTTGGTGGCCAATTCCATCAAATTATCAATAAATCGATTGTTTCTTGAGCTGTTTGGCAAGTTGATCCGTTCTGTTGAAACCAGAAGTCGTCGACAACCATATCATCCAAAATAGAGGGTACGAATACATTTGGGGTTGGGCTCGTGTACTACAATGGAAGGGCATTATAAATTACATTTGAAATGTAAAAAATCTGATGTGGTCAGCACAATACCTTCCGTCAATCCTGTGTATTATGTACAAATTCCATACATAAATTTTCTTGCAAATGATTCTAAATTTTTGGTACTATGTGATTCCCTTTCTCGGGAATTACCTACTCCTGATAACAAACAAACCACATGAAATAAGAAAATTATGAAAATTATAACACTTGTCAGTTATGGACATAATTAATTTACTGTCATTTTGACACGGGTCCCCATATCTGCTTGCCAAAGTTAGCACTGCATGCGCCCTATACATAAATTTTCTTGCAAAAGATCCTATATTTCCAGTAAAGTTATTTCATAAACAAACTATGCAAATTGCACTTGACACTGACATCTGTTTCTTCTTTAGTTTTTCCCATTCGTTAGGGGGTCGCTATTTTTTATTTTCTTCTTCCACTCATTTTTGTTTTGCTTGTCATCCTCATTCAGTTCCTTTTCTCTCAAGTCTTCTGCAATACAGTCTTTTCATCTTATATTTGGTCTTCCTATGTTTCTTCCACCTTCTGTTAATATATTCATCTCTCCTCATGTTCAAACCAATGTAATCGTCTCTCTTATATCTAGAAACTTCTAACACTAGAGTTACTTCCCTTATTCTTTCATTGATTTACATTTTATTGATACTGACATCTGTCAATTTGAATTACCAGAATATATTAGCAGTTTTCATGGTTAAGTTAGCATAGCTGGCTGAATTATGAAATATATTATCTTTATTCTTCTTTAACTCTATATCTGTTGAATATCAAATATAAAATGCAATCAAATCGTATAGACAATAATATATTCTTTAAGTTATAATAACATTTAACTGAGTTTTTCAAGAAAACGGTTAAAATCTGCAAATGAGGGTACTTCCGGTTGACCAATTATAACCAAAATCTAATCAAGTCTGCATATGGTTGTAAGGAAGAGGAATACGCAAGAATTGTAATTTTTGGAATTCTAGTATTGGAGATATCGTTGACGAAACCGCGGTCCACACACACACGCACATACACACACACACATACAGACATCATCGTAATATTAGTAAAATCGTATTGTAAAGACCCTAAAACGTGCTTATTCAATGAAAACTCACAACCGAATTTTTTGACCAAAGACAAAACCTTCCTTACCTAGAGGTGACGAAAGGTAAAAACGACATTTCTAATTTATACTAACTCATTATTTGCTTCTTATTATATTTAAACGGAATTTGGTATGCGATACGTTGCAAAATCGTATTTATACACATGACATCTTCAGGTCTAGTGCGAAAAATACCATTATTTTGCAACTAAACATATAAATAACTAATCCGGATTTTATTGAGTTTTTATGGGTTTTTTAAGTGGGTTTTTTTTGGGTTGGGGGAAATAAGACCAGTCCGCCTGCTAGGTAACAGTTTTTATGAAATTTCTATCTGAAATGTGTTACCAGTCGCTTAGTATCAATTCTCCGTATATAATCTTGAGTTCAAACAAGGTCGCATCTATATCAACATCCTTATCCTCGAAAAAATTACTACAAATTAAGGTGAATTCATGAATTAATAATATGAACGACAACCTTCAAATAATACATATATATTTTACACTCAGTCAACGACTTATAATACCCAGAGGTCACCTGCATAAAACTAAATCGTTATATTTAAAAACAAATCTATTTGTTGATTGTTAGGAAACTTGTTTCTTTGTTACCACGTTCAACACTGCGCTTGCGTGAGAAAAGAGATACAAATATAGAAATCCCGGCTGTAAGAGAGAGATGGTGAAGCCAGACGGTTTCACTTGTTTATGTAGTTTGGTGAAAGGTTCTCCGTACGAAATACAATTTATGTAAACGGGTCCCCTTACCTCTCGGTCGGCCAAAGTGAGGGAATGGGGATTGTGGTTTCACTCGTGCCGTATGACTTCTGATTGTCTTACGAAAGGAAACTGTAGATTTCATATCCAAAAATTCAAATATAAAAACATAATTTGTCGTTCTTTACGATAAAATTATTCAGAATGAGATATATTGGAAACACCTTTATTATAGATACTGAAAAATTGTTTGAATTTTTTTTAGTATTATATAAGCTAAATAAATCTGTATAAATTTGGTAAAAAAAATCTGTTGTGGCAAGCACAAAACTTTTCGCCATTTTCATTTTATGTTGCATAGAGCCCGAGCAGTCATGTGACTTTGTTGGCCTTGGCAAGCAGATATAGGGGCCCGTGTTTACTAATAGCTGTCAACTATCATAATTTTTCATTCAAAACATCATGATTTTCCAAATCCATGTGAATTATTTTCCTCGACAAATATATTCAATACTATTGATAGTATTGATGACAAATAAACATAAGGCCAACAAAGTCACATGACTGCTCGCGCCCTATAAGTAACGAATTTAACATTTCTACATTCAAATAATTGAAATTGTATCTCTTCTTTCGTTCTATGAGGATTTTTGTCCTACTCTTTAAATATGTTCAAACTTCTTCAAATTTATTGACAGTATTTCTTAAGGATATATGTAATATTAACATATAATTTAAATACATATTTAATTAATAATACAATTAAATATACTCGTACTTCCCAGCAAAATCTGATTTTTGACACTGACATTTTGCATTTATCTGGCCAATTACAAACATATAAATATCTCAACTGGTTTTTGGGCAACGGAATTTATTACAACAGATTATTCTATATTATTATATATTGTATCTCCAAACCTATACGAGATATAATAAAAAAATTAAATGTGAAGAAGATTGAGAATTTAATTTTCTTTAATATTATTACCAAGAAAAAAATTCAAAAAATAATATTTAGAAGATTTTTTTTCTAGAATCTGCTACTTCCGGTTGTCCAATTGTTTCCAAAACGTTTTCAGCTATTCCCAGTAATGACCGATGGAGAAATACGTAGTTAAACAGATATCAAGGATTATAGTTTTTAAGAAATCGTCCTTCCAACCGACCCACATACACACATCGATACATACATACATCCACACACACACACACACAGACATTATCGTAAAAATGTTAAAATCGGATTGTAGGGACCTTAAAACGTGCTTATACATTAAAATCTGGATATGCGATTTTTTAGCATGAATCCAATAATTCTCTTAGCGAGAGGTAAAAAAGTTTAATTTTCATAGATATTGCCATATTTGCATTTTATTAATGTATTATCCTGTATACTATTGCACTAATTAATAAAAAATAATTTTTGCTTTAAAAAAGTTACAGGGCCAGTTGCATAAAACGTTGTTAGCTGATCATGTAATTTAACTACACATTGTAACCATGGATACGTATCAAAAATACGGAAAAGAAGCCTTGTCAAAGTTAACAACGTGATTAAAGTTAACAATGCTTTATGCAACTGGGCATTAGGGTTTTTACCTTGAGATATTAACGAAAATATTTAATTGTTTCTTCTCAAAATAGTCAATTCTGACAATCAACAGTTTTTCCAGAGAACACATAGATTTTAATTTTTTTACAAAATTTTGAACTATGATGTAATTGAACAGTTTTACTATCTATGGGGTTAATCTAACATCGGTTGAGTATTGTGCGCTTACTTAAATAACACCCTGTTTTACGTCATCGCTCGGGAATATTTTACCAGTGGCGGCGCTCGTAATCGGGCGCGTCCGGTGGGCGCGCTACAATATATATTTACAAACGTACGTTTTCAATAAGTCTTCTACTTCATTTTATGATGAAATAATGTTACTTTATTTTATGGGATGCAAATGAATACCTACTTCTATTCAGCATTAAGTATGTGCTATAATCAGAGCAGCGAATAATTGACCCTTAAAATAGCATTCATTTAATGACACGCTATATATTTTACAACCAGGCCCAGGATAATATTATTATAATTAATTTGTATTGACGTTAAAACATTAAGCAAAAATATTATTATGATTTACTATAAATATGACTGATATATTCCTATAGTTCAATACTCTACTGTCGCTCTAATTAGAAGTAATGGCATTTCCAAGGATAATGCCTAACAACAGATCGATAGCTTAACATAACTCAAAACCGTTAACGAGAAAATATAATTAAACTGTTTGAATCGCAGAAAAATCCGATATTCCTTCTCAGGTCACAAAGAAATCAAGGCAAATTTCCTTTAAATTGCTGTATCCAAGCAGAACCAATTACTGCAAGGATTCTTGAAGGTGATGTCACAAGAAAATGATAGCGTTCAAAGAAGTTATTATATTTTTATACTCTATTTATTTGGATTAAACTTTTTTTCTCTCCCTAAGAGAGGTATTGGAATCATTCTAAAAATCGCATATCCAAATTTTAGTGAATAAGCACGTTTTAAGGTCCTTAGAATCCCATAATAACATTTTTACGATGATGTCTGTCTATGTATGGATGTGTGTTAGATTGTTGGAGGTACGATTTCTCAAATTCTATAAGATTAAAGACCTGTGTAACTACGGATTCCTCAATCTAACAGTAATGGGAAGAGTTGAATAGATTCTGGTAACAATTGGACAACCGGAAGTAGTAGTATTTTAACAAAAATCTTCTAAATATTATTTTTTGAATATTTATGTTATTACAAATATTAAAAAACAAAATTCTCTATCCGACACATTTTAAAAAAATATTATACCTTCTATAGATTTAAAGATATAGATATATAATCTATAAAATAATATGTTGTAGTAAATATCACAGCCCAAACATCTCCATGGTAACTACTTGAGAAATTAAAATGCCTGTAATTGACCGATAAATGTCACTAATGTCAGTGTCAAAAATTCAGATATAATCTGAAGGCTTTTTCTAGGAACGTTATTTAATATTTCTTATTGTATTATTAAATATATTTAAAATTATAGGTATATTACATGAACCCTTCAGAAATAACGCCAATCCAGTTAATGAATTGGAAAAACCTCGAACATTTAGAAGAAATGGAGAAAACTTGCTCATAGAATAAATTTAAAATTATAGAAAATATGTAAATATAGAATTTTTTGTGCGTACAAGAAATGTTAAATACAATATATACCACTATAGAAAGGGCGCGAGAGGTATTGTGATGGTACAACAGTTTTTTTTTTTATTGTACAAGTACAATAACTTAATTTTAATCCTTGTTTTAATCTAAATTTATAGTGTAGGTTTAAAACTATAAAATTTACATTGTTTACAAGTAAATAAACAATCAAAAGGCTGTTTGTCGTACATTTTTATTAAAAATATTTATTTCTGTAGATTGAGAAAAAATAAATTGTTATTCATGCAAAACTTATTTAAAATAGAGAATTGTTTTTCATAATGCAATAAAATATAAAATCCACAGCATCATTATACAGTAGCAACTATTAGCAATGTTAATTTGATATAAATTATCGTTTTACTATAGTCGTCATATATGGTTGTTTTCTTTATAGTTTGTAATATAATTATGTGATTGATAATTTTAATAGTATACAGCTATTATTGTTGAGATATAATATTTTAACAATCATTTCCGTCATCTGTTATAAATAATATTTTGCGTCTATAACAAGTCTATTACAGCACCCAAAAGAGATTGTTAATAGCGTATCGTATAATTAAACAAAATTTTATATTTTACGATGATGTCTGTATGTATGTATGTATGTATGTGTGTGCGTGTGTGTGTATCTGTGTGTGTGAGACGAAAATTTCGAATCGCAAATAATAATAATTTTTTCGTATTCCTCAAGTTTATATCCAAAAGTATACGTGATTAGATTTTGGTTATAATTGGTCAACTGGAAGTAGCCTCATTTGAAGATTTTAACAGTTAAATGTGATTTATTGACACTTAACGTTATTATGCTTAAAGAATATATTATCCTCTATACGATTTGATTGCATTTTATACTTCATATTCAATAGATATAGAGTTAAAGAATTGTAAAGATATTAAATATCATAAATCAGCCAACTATGTTGGGAAGACACGGAAAGATACGGTAAGGAAATAATTCTAGTGGTACAAATTTCTAGAAAGATACAAGAGAGACAATTACATTGGTTTGAACATGTCATGAGGAGAGATGAAGAATATATTGGAAGAATGAATAGCTTAGTATTAGAAGGTTGAAGAAACAGAGGAAAACCAAAGATAAGACGGAAGGACTGTATTGCGGAAGACTTGAGAGAAAAAGAACTGAATGAGAACGTAAAACAGAAATGAGTGGAAGAAGAAAATAAAAAATAGCGACCCCTAACGAATGGGGAAAGCTAAAGAAGAAGGAGATGTTAGTGTCAAGTGTAATTTGCATAGTTGCATGAAATAATTTTACTGGAAATTTAGAATCTTTTGCAAGAAAATTTATGTATGGAATTTATACATAATACACAGGATTGACGGAAGGTATTGGGCTGGCCATAACAGATTTTTTAAGAATTACCTGATGTGAAAGTCTTGTAAAAAGTGTTTGACGCGTGTCTCACTAATAATTATTTACTTCGTCAGTCTTTCAATTATATGATTGACTCTTTAAATTGTGTACAGTTATAAGTGTAAAGGTATCATAATTATTAAGCTATCTTTTCTTTTGGATAGTACTGTACTATACTATCATATCTGTATTGGTCTGCAATGGTAGAGCAAGAGCTATTGCTATGTGCTATTCCAGCCAGTGGTCTGTCTTAGCTTGTGGCCCGCTACCTTGCAAGGTTGTTCGTTCCGTGAGCTCGAGGTGAAAGTCTGTGACGTCACGTCACGTAAGGACGACCGCCTGACTGCGAAGCGTTCACCCAACAGCCTTTGTAATACACCAATTTCTACCTTTCAGTTTGGCTCGAAAGATTTACTCACAAAAAAGACAAATAATTTGCCTGGAGGAGGCGTTTTCGCCCATATGCTAGACACGGTTTTATTACAGTTCCTGTTAGAAGTAGTAATTTACTCATTAATAATGTAGTAGCTTGTTTTTACCGGTGTCGTTATAAAAGAGTTCAGAATTTATGGTGTTACAGATGAGTGAATTAAAACGATTGTAACAACAATTTGTTGGGGAAGTTATTTCAAGTGAAAAATGTCATATAAATATAGATCCAATTTATTTTCAAATTATATTAATCAATATACCTACAGGTAAGGAAGGTACTGTCTTTGCTCAAAAAATCGATGGTGAGTTTTTAATGAATAAGCACGTTTTTGAGTCCCTACAATACGAATTTACTGATTTTACGATGATGTCTGTGTGTTACAAAAAAAATTCCAAAAATTATAATTCTTTCATATTTGTTTTCCGTACGTTCATATGAAGAATTAATTAGATTTCAGTTATGATTGGTTAACCGGAAGTACTGTACTTTAAATTTTTTAACAGTTTTTCTTGAAAAAAACGCTGTTGAATATCATTTTTTGACCTTTTATGTTATTATAAATAAAAGAATATGTTATTCTCTATTCAATTTAATTATATTTTTTTCTTCATATTCAATGAATTTAGAGATAAAAACCTGTTGTGGCACAAAAATGACTCCTGTGGTGTACTCTCCACACCAGCAATAAATTCTCTTGAGGTGACAGCTGGTAAACGTCCGCACGGTACAAATATGTCACCATCGTTACCGAAATCTGTGTACAAAGCAGATTGGCAGACCCAGCAATGGGTAATATGCCGTGATGATATATTTATTTATATACTTACGTATATTCATTGCTGGCGTGGAGAGTGCACCACAGGGGTCAATTTTGTGCCATTTAAAATTCTAAAATATTTGGCGTCGGTCGGAATCGAACACGTTCCCAAGATTCGCGTGAAGTGACGCCTGGTAAACGCCTGCACGGAACAAATATGTCATCATTATTACCGACATCTGCGTACAAAACAGATTGGCTCACGCATCAATGGGTAATATGCCATAATGATATATGTTTTTATTATCTTACCTATATTTTTACATATTTACTTATGTTGAAAACTGTATTAAGTTCCTTTCCATACAATTATTGTTCCATTTACTATTTTCTATATAAAACGTTAATATTATTATTTGAAATGATTAATTCGTTGACAGTGACATATATCTGTCAGTTACAAACATTTGAGATCTGAACTGTGTAACCATGTGTATGAGTTGTGTTTAAAACGTAGGCTCCGGGATTAAAATTATAGATAGTTTTATAAATTTATCCATAAAATATATAGAAAAAGTATTACTGCAAACCTTTAGAAAATTTAATAATCTATAATTTTTATATAACATAAATCTCGAATAAATAACATTTAAATATATTTTTCGTAGAAAAACTATTTTGAGCTTCCCGTAAAGTGCCATTTTAGGTTATCTGAGTTATTCCAAAATCTAATGCCATCTTTTCATATAAGAGTAAGGTAGAAATATAAGGTTTCAAAATATTCGGAACTATAGTATTTGAGTACTAACGTGAAAATGTTAAAATTGGATTGTAGGGACCTTAAAACGTGGTCATTTACCAAAATCTCAATATGCGATTTTTAGCACGATTCCTATACCTCCCTTACCAAGGGTAGCGGGAGGTAAAAATTATAAAGAAATATCTAATGCTGCTAAAAGCTACACCATGTCAGTTTCAAATAAAATTTACATAATATCTTTGTAAAACGTAGGGATATTTTACGCTACGTTATCATAACGTGTCTTGGAATTCCACCACAGTCCGGCCCTGTTCAAATTTCACTAATTTTCTTCCTAAGTTCTACAGAACAGGCAGAATACACACTGACACTGATATTAACTTTAAATCGTGTTGAAAAATTATGTAATGCATATCATGAAACTACACGAGTACATATTACTGTTTGACGTTGTATGAAAACGGATATTATTTCATTAAAAATTAATGTCATTATTGCGATTCAATTTATGTGCACATATTCCATACGCGAATTTATTAAAACTTGAAATATAAAACATATATGAATAATTAAATTCGAATCGATAATTTGCTGTTCAATGTTCATTAATCTATTTAAACCGTTTATGTCTCATTAACATACATGAATATTACGCTGTAATGAGCATAAAACTGGAATGCGTTCTTTTTCACTGATAATTTACTTGCATTTTGGTGATATCCTACAGCTAAGGATCTAAATAGTATATTGAAAGACATTGTAATACGTGTTTTTTATTCTATTTTTCCTATTTCGCATTATTTTAGTTTTATTTCTACAATTATAAATAAAATAAATAAATATTTCATCACGGCATATTACCCATTACTGGGTGTGCCAATCTGCTTTGTATACAGATATCGGTAATAATGGAATATTTGTACCGTGTGGGCGCTTACCAGGCGTCACCGCGCGGGCACTCATAGCTGGCGTGGAGAGTGCACCACAGGGGTCAATTTTGTGCCATTAAAATTCGATGTAATTTTTGGCGTCGGTCGGGATCGAACCCGGGTCCCCAGATTCGCGACCAGACACTCAGGCACACGGCCACGAGAAAATTATTATTGGAAGAAATATGAAAATATCAAGGTTGGTAGCATTGACAGTTTCAATAAACATTTGAATACATAAATAAATTTATCATCATCTGCTTTGTACACAGATTACGGTAATGATGATGACATTTGTACCGTGCAGACGTTTAGCAGGCGTCACCGCACGGGTACTCATTGCTGGCATGAATATGCACCACAGGGGTCAATTTTGTACTAACTTCACAATTTAAAAAATCTGATGTGACCAACACAGTACCTTCCGCCATTTACCTATGTATATAATTTTTATATTACTTTATAAATTTATCCATACAATATATAGAAAAAGTATTAAAGCAAACTTGTAGAAAATGGAATAATCTTTAATTTTTATAATAACAAAATGAGAAAAAAATACATTTAAAGGTATTTTTTGAAGAAAAACTATCTTGAGCTTCAAGTAAACTGCCATTTCCGGTTACCCGATTGCCACCAAAATCTAGTCAGATATTTCCATATTAGAATAAGGTAGAAATACATGGTTTCAAAACTTTCTGAATGATAGTATTAGAGTTAGAGCGTATACAGGATCCACACACACACACACACACACACACACTCACACTCACACACACACGCACACACACACACACACACACACACACACACACACACACACACACACACATACACACAGACATCATCGTGAAAATGTTAAAAATTGATTCTAGGGACCTTAAAACGTGGTCAAATCTGTGGCGTGCACAATACCTTCCGTCAATTCTATGTATTATGTATAAATTCCAAACATAAATCTTTTTCTTCATTAGCTTTTCCCATTCGTTAGGGGTCGCTATTTTTTATTCTAGGGACCTTAAAACGTGGTCAAATCTGTGGCGTGCACAATACCTTCCGTCAATTCTATGTATTATGTATAAATTCCAAACATAAATCTTTTTCTTCATTAGCTTTTCCCATTCGTTAGGGGTCGCTATTTTTTATTTTCTTCTTCCACTCATTTCTGTTTTGCGTGTCGTTCTCATTAACTGAATGCAGTTCCTTTTCTCTCAAGTGTTCCGCAATACAAACCTTCCATCTTATCATTGGTTTTCCTCTGTTTCTTCATCCTTCTATTACTAAACCATTCATTATTCTTCCAATATTTTCATCTGTCCTCATGACATGTTCAAACCAATGTAATCGTCTCTCTTGTATCTTTCTAAATACTTGTAACACTAGAGTTATTTCCTTACCGTATCTTCAACAATCCAGGAATTAAAACGATTGTTTATGTATGTGATACTTGTATTAAATTGTTTGTTTTATTATACGATACGCTATTAACAATCCCTTTTGGGTGCTGTAATAGACTTGTTATAGACGCAAAATTGGAAAAAGATATTATTTATAACAGATGTGGCATCATAATATCAAAGAAGTATTATTTAGTTTACTTTCGTTATTTCGTTAAAAACTCGTCCAGTTTTATTATAAACGATCCATGTTCTAATTTGTTTCTATGGTGAAAGAGAAGGACCTCATTACTACTGGTTTTGTATCTAATTTTTAATGAGAAATTATTGCAAATAAATGATAGGGTTTCTTTTTTGTGTAAGTTCAAGAATTTGGCGACTCCAATTAGGAGCGTAAGTGGAGCATGAAACAGGTGAAATTTTTCTTGTAATGTACAATACGTATTTTCAGAACAGTGCCAAGCTACTTGGAGACAGAAGCCTTATATAACATAACTTTAATGTCCTACTATTGTATTTTTTATACTGTTGTTTCCTATGCATTATGTAGGTAACAATGCATAAAATACCAAACACGAAAAACATCATTAAACAAGGAAATAAATGATAAATAACTTTTCCTATTTCGCGTTTTCAAAGTGAATTTTATACAACTGCTTTTTTTTTATCAAAAACAGAACAATGAACAATTTTCTATAAATGTTTTTGGGAATTTTTACCTTTGGTCAAAAAATTTAATGATGAGTTTTTAGTGAATAAACACGTTTTAGGGTATGTGTGTGTGTCTGTGTGTGTGACGAAAATTTCGGATCTCATAACTTCAATACCACGATTCCAAAAATTATATTTTTTTCGTATTCCTCAAGTTTACATCCAGAAGAACAAGTATTAGAGTTTGGTTATAATTGGTTAACCGGAAGTAGCCTCATTTGAAGATTTTAACAGTTAGATATGATTTATTAACATTTAACGTAATTATAATTGAAAGAATATATTATTCTCTATAGGTTTTGATTGCATTTTATAGTTCATATTCAATAGATATAGAGTTAAAGAATTATGAAGATATTAATAGGGCTTTTCTGTAAGCATCGTTATGAGTTTCTGATCGCATAACTACAATACCACAATTCCAAAAATTGTAATTTTTTTGTATTCCTCAAGTTTACATCCAGAAGAACAAGTGATTAGGTTTTGGTTATAATTGGTAAACCGAAAGTACCCCCGTTTGAAGACTTTAACAGTTAAATATCATTTATTGACATATAAAGTTATTATAACTTAAAGACTATATTATTCTCTATACGATTTGATTGCACTTTATACTTCATATTTAATAGATATAGAGTTAAAGAATTATAAAGTTCTTAAATTTTATAAATCAGCAAGCTATGTTAACCATGGAAACTGCTAATATATTCAGATAATTCAAATTGCTAGATGGTCAGTATTAATGAAAAGTAAATAAATGTGGTAGAGATGAGAATGTTGAGATAGATGTTAGGGGAGACACGTAAAGATACGGTAAGGAATGAAAGAATAAGGGAAATAACTCTAGTGATACAAGAGAGACGATTACATTGGTTTGAACATGTCATGTGGAGAAATGAAAAATATATTGGAAGAAGAATGAATACCTTAGTAATATGAGGTTGAAGAAACAGAGGAAGACCAAAGATAAGATGGAAGGACTGTATTGCGGAAGACTCGTCATTTGGCCCACAGTATTTTAAAGATTTAAGTGTATATTTAAAGTAGCGAAAGAATTTTATAGAAATTTCTAACCATTTCTGTAAGTTTTATAATTTGTAAGTCTAAACGGGCCAAAATATTATGAACTTGGGCCAGTATAAAGATTCTTACTAAAATAACTTACTATTTCAACAATGCTGTTCTCACAGCATGCCTGATATCTTGCCTTAACAGGTTAATTATTAATAATTTTCTCTTACGTTTTTGTAATTTATTTCTTCAACAATCTACATTTCAAGCATATCGTTGAAGTTGTAATTTTACGTAGATTGCAAATATATAAAAATATAGAGGGTGTTCCATTTGAAATATGAAAGTTAATGTCACTTCCGGTCAAACCGGAAGCGGTATCATCATGCCAAATACCATGATTTGTGAGCCCCCAGGTCAAGTTTACAAATATGTAAAGAAATTTAAAAAATAATTATAAAGAAAAAAGTTATTTTGAGTGGTCCGTTTTTCAGTGACATCCGGTATATGTATAATTGAATTCGTTTATAATAATTATAAAAGAATGTTCTTTTTATGAGCATCATTAGTTGTTGTATAGCCATTAAAAAGAAAAATAAGAAAAAACATTTAATCTGCAAAATAGATACTATAAAGTATTATAAAAGAGAATACTAAGAAGTGGCGATCAATAAAGCGATTCTTTTCATTATATAAGAATACTTTCGAGTACAATTTTACAAAAATAGAGCAAATATTCTTTGCTGTTTTCGTGAACATCATCAATACAAACAAGTCTTAATGGTTCTTAAATTTTTATTGTTACATTTATTATCTTCTTGTAGTCGCGCTCCTAATAAACGAGTTTGGCTGTATTTGTACTATTCTCTGGTGCGGGGGCAAAAGAGTATAAGTACAAAAACTGTATTTCGCAGGAGATAGGTTTGAATGTTTAACGTGTCTTGTAAGATCATTGATAAGACTAAAAATAAAATAATAAATGATTATTGTTTGTAAAACGGCACAAGAACAAACATACACCATAATTTTGAAAAAAAATACATATTTTTAAAAAATAAGTGACTTATACTACTTTGATCTCAGAAACATACATTTAACAAATGACTCATACTAAATTAACCAACAAAGTACAACAAAACTGACATACTGGAACGGGAATGTGTAAAAACACGTGAAAACGCTTAAAAACAATATTCACAGACGCCACTTACAAACTTTTAGATTATGTTGCTACATGTAAAATAGTACAAATGAATACTTGGAAATTTAATGCAGTGGTTCTAACAGTATAAGTACATATATATACTATTAGGACCAATTTTTAAAATCTCTGGTAAAAACAGTACAACTCCACTTATACTCTATTGGTCACTAGTGAATAATACGTTTCAACATAGACTTAAAAGATCACATAACCTGACGGTCAAAACAAGCAAGCTTTACTCATACTGTTATAACTACACTAAAGATACTGAATTATTAAACCTAGTAACACAATTAGCTCATTTTGACCAAAATTTGACTTATACTCTTTTGCCCACGCACCAGAGATATATATATTCAAATATTATTAATTGACAGATGTCAGTGTCAAATAAAATTTACATAATATCTTTGTGAAAATATTTTACTGGAAATGTAAAAATATAAAATAATTTAAGGTGGCAAAAACAAATCACATAAGGTAATACAACAGATTATAGCCATAAGCCAATTCAGCAGAATATGTTATGTTATAAATATAATGCTATACATGTTTCTATTTTCTACTTATTATTTTAAGAAACGTACTGTTCTTTTTAGGAGTAGCTCAGTTCAGTTCAATACGAGGTAAGATCAGTTCATTTCTCCCCTAAAAAGAAAACGCCCATAGAACAGTTTGCAAAAAAAATCTGTGTGGAATTTGTACAAAATACGTTGAATTGAAAATGGGGTTGAATGGCCTCTTTCTGAGTGTCTGATCCTGAATTTGAGAACCCGGGTTCGACCCCGACCGACGCCAAAAAATATTTAGAATTTTAAATGGCACAAAAGTGACCCCTGTGGTGCACTCTCCACACTTGGTAAGCACCCGCATGGTACAAAAATGTCATCATCATTACAAAACAGATTAGCACACTCAGTAATGGATAATATGCCGTGATGATATTTTTTTACCAAAATAAATAAACTTTACAATATTTTTGATTTTGCAAAGAAACGTCAAAAGGAAGAAAAGAATCCGTTATTTTCAATTTAAAGCTATTCTACGCATATATAATTATGCAAATGTGTTGATGTATGCACTTATTAATTAGAATATGGAACGTCAAAAACAATAATTATAAAGTCAAATTTACTGATATTTTACGTAAAAATAGTTTTGGTTAATTCTATGTTGTTCAGATTTATACATACTTTAAATTAAGATTAGATGACGTTCAGAGCCGATTGTTTTGACATGTACTCGCATTAATAGGGTAAGACATTGAAAATATACATACATTAATGAGTATTAG
The DNA here is from genome assembly GCA_951394225.1 of Harpalus rufipes. Lineage (NCBI taxonomy): Eukaryota > Metazoa > Arthropoda > Insecta > Coleoptera > Carabidae > Harpalus > Harpalus rufipes. The sequence continues at coordinate 86,862,383 of OX596274.1, forward strand.
CTTTGAATATATAATACATATAAGAACGGCAACGTAATGTATTTAGATTTAATATTTCGAGAGTAGATGCCATCTATCCCTCCGTATACGAATTATTTCTAAGTTAGTTCAAAAAATACATAATAGGTGGATGTTGCACAATGTTGCCACGTAGCTAGAACAGCAAGTTAAGATTTTATAAAGGTTTTTAAGTTTGCTACTGTAAAACAAGTATACATATGTACATTGAAGATTCAAAATATATTATCGGTTATTATGAAACAATATTTTTGAATTATTGATTATTGAATACCTCTAACAAATAGTGTCTGGCAATGCTGTCAGCACGATTTACCGTAGTTCATAGTTTTGTGGTAGGAGTCACTAGATATCTATAATAATTTTGTGAATAAAAAGAGACAGATATAGTATCTTGCTAGGCAATATGCGTTGCCGTTCTTATATGTATTATATATTCAAAGGTATTAGTGAAAAAAATATCTTCAAATATTAATTTGTTCGCAAAGTTTGTGTGTCATTTCATGTGCTAAGCAATTTGATTGGTCGTCTGACCTCGCTAATTACGCAAAATTTAATATAAAACCCTAATATGGTTTTACATAATTAAATACAATTTAATTTAAATCGTGAAACCAAATTTTGTAGATACTACATATTTTTTTCGTTTATAAAAATGTTCCTCAATATTCAAATATCTACTGACAAAATCAGAAACAGTTTTGTCGTTAATGAGAGCAGAAATAACAGAAAGTATCTTGGCTTACAATTTTAAATTAACGTGAAACTAAGCTGGATTCAAATGTTGTGTAAACATGTCTTTATCATAAATAATTCATGATCTGATCAGTTTATATATATAAACCAAAAACGTATTATTGTCATAAGGATTTAGTGATTTTCCGTCTTTAGTGATTTTTTCTAGTTGTGTTGGTATTTATACCGGAAGCTAGTAGCGTTTGTTTCCTCCGGGTTTCACTTCTTGCCCCGCGTCGAAACCGAATTGCCCAATGCGTCCTACTGACCCACATTTGGGAGGCCGCGATATCATGCAAGCAATAGCAAAGCAATTCCTTTGCTATATAACTGACACCGCTACTATTAAATATTACTACTATATTGCGTAGTCTATAACGTAATACACCCCTGTACAATTAATAGAATGCAAATTCGATTATATACAAAATAATCCTGAATAAGTTTCAAAGGAAATTTTCCTATTTATTTATTTATTTATTTAAAACCCATTTCTGGTTTCGGTAAAAAATGAAATGCATGTACTATAAAATAATTATTGAATACAATCATTACAATTTCAATATATTTTTTGCACGATTAGGTTTTTTTTAAACTTTACCGATAGGGTTTCCAAGGCAGTAAGTTTTGTTTACAAATTACTGATCAGTAAGTGATGTGGTACTGATCAGTAAGTGATGTGACTGACCGGTAAGTGATGTGACTACCTACCGATCTGGAGGCGGTGAAAATTACATAAATAAAAAATAAATGTACAATTTTTAAAGCTTTAACGATAACAAAACAACGATCATAGCTTACTTAAAAATGACAACTAATTTTTTTTAAATGTCAAAATAATTTTTAAATAATTCTAAACTTTAATTTGTTATTATTGGGACGATCGTGCAAAAAATATAATAAACATTGCAGGCATTAAGTGCTTCTTACCGGTATCGGATGTATTGAAGATCTCCACTTCGTCTCGATCTTCAAACTAATCCTCAACCGGTAAGGTGCAATATTGTATTTAACATTTCTTGTACACACAAAAAAATCTAATTTTATATTTACGTATTTTCTATAATTTTAAATTCATTCTATGAGCAAGTTTTCTCCATTTCTTCTAAATGTTCGAGGTTTTTCCAATTCATTAACGGGATTGGCGGTATTTCTGAAGGGTTCATGTAATATACCTATAATTTTAAATATATAATTAATAATACAATAAGAAATATTAAATATCGTTCGCAGAAAAGTACTATATCCGAATTTTTGACACTGACATTAGTGACATTTATCTGTCAATTACACACATTTAAATTTCTCAAGTAGTTCCCTGAAGATGTTTAGGCTGTGAGCAAGCTATGAGATTTATTACAACAGATTATTTTATAGATTATATTTCTATATCTTTAAATCTATAGAAGATATAATAAAAAATTAATTGTGTCGGATAGAGAATTTTGTTTTTTAATATTTGTAATAGCAAAAAATTCGAAAAATAATATTTAGAAGATTTTTGTTAAAATACTACTACTTCCGGTTATCCAATTGTTACCAGAACCTATTCAACTCTTCTCATTACTGTTAAGCTTAATTTACATGGAACGTTGTCGCCGTTATCACCGTCGGCCGTTGTGGCCGTTCTCGACTCTGATTGGCTAAAATCAAACATGATTAATGGCGCGAACGTTGCAACCGTTCAAGGTCAAATTAGAACTGTGTTCTATTCTGTCGGCCGTTATGACCGCTGCGCTTGCGTACATTGAGTTAGTTCTTCATAAATCAGGTTAGCCAACTGAGTGATATAAATATAAATTTTCGTATTTATGTTGAATTGTGTAATCTAAAATCTCATAATTGTGTATTTACTATGGATATAGAAACAATCGCGGTACTTTATATTTATATTCATTTTTCACTTTCGCGATCGCAATATAAACAGCAGCTTAGATGACAGATGCTAGCGTAGAGATGTAGTTATTTTTGTTTTTCCAGAAGTTACTAAATATGAAATTCCCTCTAAAATCCCCACTACGGACTATACGGTCTTAACGGCGTGAACGGTTGACGGCCGCAACGGTGATAACGTTCCATGTAAATTAAGCTTTAGACTGAGGAATTCGTAGTTACGTACATAGGTCTTGAGAAATTGTACCCCCCCCCCCACACACACACAAGCATCATCGTAAAAACCAATTGCGTCGGCCTCCTGCACGCTATAATATCAAACATATTTTTTCTTAACTCTATATCTTCAAATTGTTCTGTTAATTATGCCATCTATTGTAATTATATTATAGAGTACAATGCGCTATGAAAAAGTAAATAATTTTTCATAGATGTAAACATGCTTAACAATGAAATTTACAAATTGTGAGAATTTAAATTGAAATAGAAATATATAAATCATTTATCGGAAATTTATACCATTATAACTACATTGAATAGGTCTATTTTCATGACTAACGTGATCGTGAAATAATATTAGGTTTCACTGCTGGTTTTAATTTAAAATAAATTTGTTACGGTTCGAAAGATTGAACAGTAATCTGTTAAAATAATAAATAAAAATACTAATGTATTTGTTTGATCTTATATTATATCAATAAATATAAATAAACACATAATTACGGCTTATTACCGCAAGATGAGTCATAAAATTCCAGACGTAGTTAAAATGTAAAGCCAAAGATGGAATAAATTTAATGAATAAGTTAATTTATTTGATATAGTCAGTAAAGTAATCCATTATATATACGACGATTTCGTACAAATTCAGTATTGCCACCTTGTAATATTTATAATACATGTAATGGCCTTTTGCATCGCATCTACTTAAGTGTAACTTAACATCAAGTGGAACTTAATTTTTAAAAATGTATTGCATCGTATGGTAAGTTATATTTAGGTACACTTACAGGTCTATTCTGTAAAATATTCGCTGAAGGAATCGTTATCAAAACGAAATCGTCATATCTACTTAACGATAATTATCATCATTGTATCCATATTCTGTTACTTTTGAATAACTTTTAAACATAAATATGGCACTAAGATACCTTTAAATTTAAATTTATTTATTATTTATATAATTTAACATCCACGAGACACAAATATCTAGTAATCTTGAGTTCACTAAACGCAGTTTTTCTGAACAACTTTTGTCTTTACAGTTTTTGCTCTTAAATTAATAGGTAAAAAGATATCGCTAATTGAAAATTTTAACATTGTATTTCCTATGTTCAGAAAAAAGTAGACAACGGGTGTACCTTAACGGTTTAGACAGCGTAACCCAAGAAAGCGGTCGGACTGCCGTTTTTTTGTCAATTTTGTTTACTAAAGTCGGAATGCTTTCCTGGGGAAGGTTTTTTTCGAGGGGGGGGGAGTAGTTATGAAATTAATCAATTTTTACCTCTTGCTAAAAATCGCATATCCAGATTTTAATGATTAAGCACGTTTTAAGGTCCCTTCAATCCGACTTTAACATTTTTGCGATGATGTCTGTGTGTGTGTGTGTGTGTGGATGTGTATGTGTGCGTATGTATGTGTGTATGAGTGTAGAACGTTGGAAGGACGATTATTCAAAAACTATAAGATAATTATTCTTGGTAATATTAAAGAAAATTAAAGTCTCAATCTGACGCATTTAAATATTTTATGTCTCCTATAGGTTTGGAGATATAGTATATAATTTTAGCGTAAGGATTTTATGCGATATAGAATAATCTGTTGTAATAAATCTCGTTGGCCAAAAAACAGTTGAGATATTTAAATGTTTGTAATTCACAGATAAATGCAAAATGTCAGTGTCAAAAATCAGATTTTTCTGGGAGGTACGAGTACATTTAATATATATTATTAATTAAATATGTATTTAAATTATAGGTATGTTAATCCTTAAGAAATACCGCTACTGTCAATGAATTTGAAGAATTTTTAACATATTAGAATAGTAGGACAAAATTTCTCATAGAACGAAAGAAGAAATACAATTTCAATTATTTGTGTGTACAAGAAATATAAATTCGTTACTTATAGGGCGTGAGCAGTCATATGACTTTGTTGGCCTTGGCTAGCAGATGATACACCCTCTATATTATATAATATAAAAGTGTTTTATTTCTAGCTGTAATACTTTCTTAAAATGATATAAAATAGTGATTATATAATTCCGCGTAAAGCTAATATTTTTCCGTTATTTTTCGCCAAAAATACGTCATGTTTTCTACTTTTAAAAAGAATATACGGTATATGACGTACTGTATAATTGTAATTGTATCATATTAAACGTGGTAATTACAGTTTTATAAAAATACAACCAAATAAAATGAAACAGTCGAGCAAGCATGATTATTTTGTTTACGTATACAAAAAGTGCTTTATACCGGCTCACATCATATGTAGTTTAAATTTTAAACCGTACATTCATTTATGATTAAAATAACGTTTGTTACATTTGACAATTATTCAAAACAATTAATTTTGTTACAAATACTTTTCCAATAATCCACGCTAACTTTTTATCACATTTCAACCTATAAACTGTTTATTTGTTTTTTATATAACTCACGTATCGACATACCTTAGTAGAAAGTGTTAAAAACTGTATAAACCGTTCGTTTTACGCTTGGCAATTGATTCTAATTCCTGTGGTACGATCAGAGTGACATCTAGGTGAATTGGTACACACCAAACGTTTGCCTATCATCTATTTGGGAAGGTGGGCTTCGAGGCCTTGCCACGAGGAAACACAAGGTCGCGTATAATTCATTGTGAGTACGTGGATTATGACATAATATGCCCTTCTCTGTGGAAATTTGGAATAAGTATTACAAATATTCGATTTATTGTTTCTAAATACAGTAATTAAAGACGAAATTTTATAGAAAATAATAAAATTCAGTAGAAAAATATCTTAAAAATTACTTCAACTATACTATAAATAGATAATAAATAAATATATCATCACGGTTAATTATGGGTACATATTTTGATAATCGATACACAAGATTTTTTTAAAAACCTGATAGCTTTGGATATCTCGAAAATTGTATGAGCTACAACTTCGATATTTTTGTTTTTCGAAAAAATATCGTATTACGTATTAATCTTATCACTATGTATAAATAAGGAACAGTTATTTTTAACTTCCGTTACCTATAAGTATGGGTGGTATTGTCTTTGGTCAAAAAATTCAATGGTTTTTAAAGAATAATTGCGTCACTACAATACGAATTTCAGTTTTTAAGATAATTATATATTGTAACGTTTTATTTATATGGGTGAAGTGTAAATAATCGGAGAAATATTATTAACTAAAAGAATACGTTTATTAAACGATACATAATTAGATTAAATATTAACAAGATGAAAGTAACTAACACTATGATTAAGTAATTATAAACACTAAGAATGCTTAAACACTAATATTATTTATTTAACCAATATTTATATCACTACATTTATTTATATAACTACATTTATTTATGTTAACAACTCGTAGACTACTTATTTATATCACCGACTTCATTACTCGTTGCTTCTATATCACAGACTGTCCCTCCGCTGTTCTCCCGCCGGTATTTATACAGGCCATATCCTTCTAGAACCCTCGGACACGACAGTAACCTGCATACAAAGGATTTAGGTCACGGCGTAATTGACCGGACAGAACGTGCATGGGTTTTCCCCGGGGTAATTCCGGCGAAGAGATTACGTCATCGTTCGCGAACATGCTATCAGTAGCGCCGCAAGCATTCGGCGCGTTGGGTCGGCGTGCGCTACAATATTTATGTATGTATGTATGTGTGTGTGTGTGTGTGTGCGTGTGACAAATATTTCTCCTTCAATAACTCCAATACTACAATTCCAAAAATTATAATTCTTTCATATTCCTCTTTCGTACGTCCATATGAAAAGTTGATTGGATTTTGTTTGGTTAACCGGAAATACCCTAATTTGAAGTTTTTAACAGTTTTTTTTTTTTTTTTGAAAAACGCTGCTTAATATATTTTTTTTACCTTTTATGTTATTATAAATAAAAGAATATGTTATTCTCTATTCAATTTAATTATATTTTTACCTCTCGCTAAGAGAGGTATTGGATTCATGCTAAAAATCTCATATCCAGATTTTAGTGAATAAACACGTTTTAAGGACCCTAAAATAACATTTTTTTTATTGTAACAATTTTCGAGATGTCCGTGTGTGTGTGTGTGTGTGTGTGTGTGTGTGTGTGTGTGTGTGTGTATGTGAGGATGTTGTAGGCACGATTTCTCAAATTCTATAAAACTAAAGACCTGTGTGACAATCGTAAACAAAATCTAATCTTCATATGGACGTACGAAAGAGGAATATGAAAGAATTATAATTTTTCGAATTATAGTATTGGAATTATCGAAGAAAAAAATAATTTAGACACACATACAGTCCATACGATTTAACTTGGCGACCCAAAAGAATGTAATTCAGTTCACTATTCCTAAGTTGCGTTTTGTCAAATATTTACTTTTACTTCGATGCCGCACAGCTTCAGAAGTGAAATAGTGATTTTACAATGTTTTATTGCCTTACACAAAGCAAATTTCATCCTAATACACTCAAACTCGGGGTGTCAGGTACTTTTCAACCCAAGAAGTTATATTCATTCATAAGCGTTGGTGCATTTTTTTCTCAATAGCAATAGAAATTTTATTTTCTTAACTTTATTAATTTAAAAAATAATTAATTATAATATGATTTATATAATAAATAATTCATTCCAATATTTGTAATATATTTTTTTGTATAAATAATTTCTTTTTTTTGTAATATTCGTAATTTTACTGAACTTCATTTTTCTTCGGTACGCCTTTGGATTTTATAACTTTCCCATTACCGCAGTGATAATGTGAATTGTCCCAACTCGCCAAGTTACATCGTATGGACTGTACATACATGCAGACATCGTAAAAATAGTAAAATCGTATTCTAGCGACCCTATTCACCATCGAATTGAGCATAGACAATACCTCCCTTACTTAAAAGTGACGGAAGGTAAAAATAAATTCAGGAATATTCAAAAAGATGTTTTAATTTTACTATGATTACATTTTTGTACATCTTTTTGTAAATTTTATTGATACTCATTATTTCCAGTCCTATTAAAGATTAATTGGTCTTAAATATTTCCTCGTGGATAAAAGGCTTCCTGATATATTTATTTGAGCAGTAATTACAGAGATCTCCTCTAACCTAACCGTAAATTAAATTTAAATTAGTGTGATCATAATATAAATACAGAAGCACGACGCAAAAAACAGCCATAAAGATGTAGTTAATTTATTGGAATATAAAACTATTTACTAACAAAGAAGAGACAAAGATTGCAATAAACGTAACAGTTCTTAATATTTTTTCTTTTATACAAAAAACAGAGCAGCAAATACCTTCCGTCACCTCTAGGTAAGGAAGGTATTGTCTTTGGTCAAAAAATTCGATGGTGACTTTTTCAATGAATAAGCCTTTTAGGATCCTTACAATACAATTTTACTATTTTTACGATGATGTCTGTATGTGTGTGTGTGTGCGCGTGTGTGTTTGTGACTACAATTTCGGCCGCAATATCTCCAATACTAGAATTCCAAAAATTATACTCTTTACTTATTCCTCTTCCTTACATCCATATGCAGACTTGATTAGATTTTGGTTATAATTGGTCAACCGGAAGTACCCTCATTTCTGCAGTTATGAAGTAGCCAAAATGATTTTTTTTTATTGATTCGGATGTAGAAATTTTTGGATGTTGATCCATTTAAAACTTTTTGTCACATATAATTAGGGGAGCAATGCGCACGGAAAAACTGACTATGTTTCACTTTCCGTGATACACCCTGTACTTGTAGAATAATTAGAATATTAGTATTTGAAGAAAATTATAGAAGATATGAATAACTGTACAACAAATCTACAGTTACCATAGATATAGATACAAAAGGCATAAAATTTTATTTCAAATTCCATACATAATTGTAACACATTGTATGATAACTGTTAAAAAAATATGTCAACTATTAAGATCTGTTTATGAACATAAGAACTGCACTTTATACGTATGAGCTAAATATTTGATCCACTTGCCTAAATATTTAATATTTATTAATTTTTAATAGTTTCTCCCAAAAATTCCTAATTAACATTAAATATTTCCATTATATAAATAGCTGTTGAGATATGATATGGTATTACCTCGACATTAAAACCAGTACTAACTACGTATTTTGACGTATAATTTACGGCAAAAATAGTTAAAATTGGCGCCGTATGGTAGTAACATAACCTATCTTAACGCAAAAAAAACTCAGGCCGAGGATAGATTTATTCAGTCCCCAGTTTTGTTCAACTTTTAAATCAAACATCAAACAAGTGATCTGTCTTGTTTAAATTTCCCGCACATGCCGTTACTATAGGGCGTACCGATGATATGGTTTTACGGCCATTTATTGGTGCGGCGTCATTACGTCATGCATGGCGGGAATTTATATATTCAAATTTAATTTTGTACCTCTCGCTAAGAGAGAGGTATTGGATTCATGGTAAAAATCGCATATCCAAATTTTAATGATTAAGCACGTTTTAAGGTCCCTACTATTCGATTTTAATATTTTTATGATGATGTGTGTGTGGGTGTGTGTATGTGTATGTGTGTAGGTATGTAGGAAGGACGATTTCTCAAAAACTGTAATATTTAATATCTGTTTAAGTATGTATTCCTCAATCGTACATTACTGGGAAGAGGGGTAATAATTGGACAACCGGAAATAGCATTCTTAAAAAAATTCTTGTTCTTGCTAATATTCTCTATCTGATACATATAAATATTTTATTATATCTTTTATAGATTTAGAGATAAATAAATATAAGGTAATAATAATCTGTTGCCCAAATAATGTCATGGAACCAATTGAAAAAAATCAGTACATATTATTTCTTATTGTATTAATAGTTAAATATTTAAAATTATACTTATATTACATATACCCTCCAAAAAATACTGTCAATCCCGACAATGAATTGGAAACATTTCGAAAAATTGTAAGAGAACAAAATTTCTTCATAGAATGAATTTAAAATTAAAAAATCTAAATATAATGAATAGATTTAAGTAGAAACTTTACTGTAGAGTGTAGATATACAAGAAATGTTTAAATACAGTAGGTCGCGAGCAGTCATGTGACTTTGTTGGCCTTGACAAGCAAATATGGGGGTCCGTGTCAGAATGATAGCTAATAATTATGTCCATAGATGTCAAATATCATTATTTTTCATTCTAAATTTAGTGACTTTCCAATTCCATGTGGTTTATTTTCTTCGGCAAGTAAAATCCACACTCCCGGTGACAAATTAACTACGTGAATTTAGAAAATCGTGAAATTTTAATGAAAAATTCTGACATTTGACATTTATGTACATAATTACTAATTGTCATTCTGACACGTGCCCACATGTCTCCTCGTCAAGGCCAACAATGTTGCATGAGTGCTCGCGCCCTATACTTATGCAACCAAAACCGGAAATGGCGAGAGGTATTGTTAAAAGAAAAATATGGGTCGCAAGTTTCACTTGCATTTTGATTATATAGGTTGACCTGTAAAAGATTTATTTAGATACAGCGGTATTTTTTTTAAAAAAGTTATTTGAAACTTTCATTATTTGAGAACGAAATTCATTTTTTGTTTCTATACAAAATCCTGCATTTTGAAAGTTGTGACAACCGTAGCATAGAAATATTACAAAATGTGTTCCGCGTGTTGTGTTGGGGTACATGTAAAAGTAAACGCAATTTAAATGTCTTTCATCTACACGTACTCGGACTCGTACAGCATTCTTTACGAAACCACATAAAACCAATCCCTCCGCACTTCGGTACGAGGTCGATTCAGCAGCGAAACTTTCACATGCGAAGCAATGTTAACTTGCTGTTGCTGTTCTACCTGTGCAAGATTCACGACCAAAACTGTTATGCGGCCCACTTGTAAAGCTAAGCGATCCAGCCAAGCCACAGCGGAAGACAACAAACATTAACTAAACGTCAAATAAAAATAATAAAAATGGTCTAATATAGGTTAAAAAATCTTGGGTGGCCGGCACGTATCCTTCGCCGTTTCAAATTTTATAATAACCTCATTAAAGAAAGGTTACTATTTATTGTATTTTAAATAACTGATCAATATTAAATGATGGGTAAATTTGATGTGGCCAGCACAATACCTTCTGTTAATTATGTGTAATATGTACAAATTCCATACAAAAATTTTCGTGTAAAAGATTATAAATTTCCAGTAAAATTATTTCATAAACAAACTTTGCAAATGACACTTGACACTGACATCTTCTTCTTTAGCTTTTCCTCCCAAAAATAGTGCCTTCCCCAATACCTATCTCAACATCCTCATCCCTGCCACATTCATTTTCTTTTCATTGACACTGACATTTTCCAGTTTTCTTAATGTACTAGCTGTTTCCATGGTTATAGCATAGCTGGCTGATTTATAAAATTTCTTTTCCGTCGACCGTTTATTAATAGGCTATCTTAATGTATAGAAAATCATTCATTAATGACCCCTATTAATGCATGATTTTTTATTAATAAACGATTTTTTGGGAGCGTTCACCACATGGAACACAGCATGTATTTTGCTAACGCTAAGTTGTAGCAAAAAGGTAGACAGAATTAAAAGTCATGCTTTTGACACTTACTAGCTAGGTATATTCACGTAGCATACCTTTAAAATGAATTTGAAAGAATAAAATTCCTCAAATAACATAAAAAACCGCTTGCGTTGTCTAGCATTAAGTACACTGAACGCACCCACTGAAAACAATTGATGACAAAACTTATTGATTTTCCGACGTAAAATTTGACGTTCGGTCAACCATTACTAACCTAAAAAAATTTGTCATGGAATAAAATTAGATTTTCCATTTAAGTAAGATACGGTCAACGAAAAAATATTGTAACTAACACGTGTGTTAATTGGCGATTAATGATCTCAACAATTAAAATGTCTCGATCATTAATCGCCCTCATTAACAAACTTGATAGTTAAATAACTATTATAATTCTTTAACTCTATATCCATTGAATATGAAATATAAAAATATAAAATGCAATCACTTCGTATAGATAATAGAGTATTCTTTAATATTTATAATAATATTAAATGTGTAAATAATATTTAACAGTGTTTTTCAAGAAAAACTGTTAAAATCTTCAAATAAGGGTACTTCCGGTTGACCAATTATAACCAAAATCTAATCAAGTTTGCATATTGTATTTCCCAATCGGATATTCATGGGAAGAGCTGAAAAGGTTTTGGTAACAATTGTATAACCAGAAGTAGCAGATTCTTGAAAAAAATCTTCTAAATATTTTTTTTAAAAAAAAATTCGTGGTAATATTAAAGAAAATTAAATTCTCAATCTGACACATTTAATTTTTTTTATTATATCTCGTATAGGTTTAGAGATATAGTATATAATAATATAGAATACCCTGTTGTAATAAATCAAAAAACAGTTGAGATATTTAAATGTTTGTAATTGACAGATAAATGCAAAATGTCAATGTCAAAAATCAGATTTTTCTGGAAGGTACGAGTACATTTAATATATATTATCAATTAAATATGTACTTAAATTATAGGTATGTTAATACTACATATATCCTTAAGAAATACCGCTAATACTGTTAATGATTTTGAAAAATTTTGAACATAGTAGAACAAAATTTCGCATAGAACGAAAGAAGAAACACAATTTCAATTATTTATTCGTTACTTATAGGGCGCGAGCATTCATGCGAATTTGTTGACCTTGGCAAGCAGATATGAGGATCCGTGTCAGAATGACGGCTAGTAGTTATTTACATAGATGTCATAATTTTTCATTCAAAATATTCTAATGTTTATTTGTCATCAATAGTATGGAATATACTCGTCGAGGAAAATAATACACATGGATTTGGAAAATCATAATGTTTTGAATGAAAACTTATGATACTTGTCACCTATGTACATTATTACTAGGTGTCATTCTGACACGGGCCCTATATCTGTTATGCTGGCTATAACAGATTTTTTTATTATTATTTTTGAGTTCAAAAAAACTTAATTTCGTTTTTAACCGGAATTTTTGCTTGCCCTAAAACCTGTTAATATAAGATCTATACCACTGTCTGAATATATCTCTAACTCTTTCTTCTTGTTCCAGGTGATAATTTCTTCTTCAAAATGAAGAGCCAACCAGATCTCATCCATGATGACGACGACATTTTTGGCCCTCCTCGTTCCTATTCGGCTTCTTACTACAGTGCCACTCGCCAACGTCCTAGTATGATATCTGCCAAGTACCGCCAAAAGGAAGAACGCCGAAAGGTCCTGAAGATCAGCGTCAACAAACTTCGTCGCATCGAAGACCCAGAAGCATGGCTTTGTAGATCTGTCCTCATCAACAACACTATGAAGAGACTTCAAAAGGAAGCCAAAGAAGAAAAAGGCAACCAGCAAAAGAAAGTAGTTAGTTCAGACTTTGCTATACATGAAGACTTAATACCTAGTGAGTTATACGAGAAGAAACGGCCCGCGGAAGAAGAAGAATGTGACGTACAGGATGTTTTAAGTCAGTTTTACATGCCTCCAACGCCTAGAATGCTGACAAGCATCGATGAAGATGAGGAGTTATTACCAGAAGCTAAGAGACCTAGACTTGAAGAAGACCTGAAGGAAGATAAAAGAAAAGAAGAAACAAGAACTCCATCTTCTCTTCCTACTACTGTACCAGTAACTACAGCTTCTTCTTTTTCTTGCGGGCATGCTTCCATGTTTAGTGATCTTCAAACTAATGTGTTTCACTCTCTAGTTGCTTCGTTAGAAACGTAGCACCAGGAGTCAGTTAGAGAACAAATTCAATATATACTCTTCTCTTGGGGAATAGGTTTCGAAAAAACAGAAAAAGCCAAAAAAATGAAGGAATAAGAAGAGATTAACTGCCTTCGAGCAACTATGTTGCCATGACTGTGATATTTCTGTGCATGTATGTACATGTATCCACGTAGCATATATGTATGTATGTGTGCTGGTCCATGATAGTAAATAATAGAGGGACGCTTTTCTCACCTCGAGTCAAAGAATAGGATTTTTGAGTAGTACTACTTACGTTACAAAAATACATATTTTTTCATGCTCTCTGCAAGCAAGGATTTTTGTACAATTACTAAGTTAGGTGCGGACATCGGATTTCCGTTTTATGCCATTTCTTGCTCTCTTATTCATTTTACGACAAAAAGTGCAGAAAATTAAAAGATTCATACAAAACAGTTTTTACATTTTCACCTCTCGCTAAGAGAGGTATTGGAATCATGCTAAAAATCGCATATCCAGATTTTTAGCACGTTTTAAGGTCCGCAGAATCCGATAATAACATTTTTACGATGATGTGTGTGTGTGTGTGTGTGTGTGTGTGTGTGTGTGTGTGTGTGTGTGTGTGTGTGTGTGGATGTGTGTGTGTGTGTGTATGTGTGTTAGGTTGTTGGAGGTACGATTTCTCAAATTCTATAAGATTAAAGACCTGTGTAACTACGGATTCCTCAATCTAACAGTAATGGGAATAGTTGAATAGATTCTGGTAACAACTGGACAACTGCAAGTAGTAGTATTTTAACAAAAATCTAAATTTTATTTTTTGAATATTTATCTTATTACAAATATTAAAAAAACAAAATTCTCTATCCGACACATTTAAAATTTTATTTTCTATTTTGGTTCGTTAATATGTACTTTATGAAACCCATTTGGATGTCATAAAATACTTCTTAAAAGAACTCAAACCTAATTTCTGTTAGGTTGGTACGTAGTACCTACATTTCTAGACATTTGTCATTTGAAAGTAAATATTATTTAAATTGTAAACAATAACAATGAAACGTCATAGTTACGAATATCAATCACTGTTACTGTTACCAACAATCAAATAAAAATTAAAATATTCCTAAAAATGAAATCACGTATATTTGTAAATATTTTTTTGTCAAAAGGACCAAAATAGAAAAAATAATACACGTTTCATAAGACATTTCAGCGCACTTGTCCCGTTAGAAAACTCGCGACAAGCCGCTCGTTTCTAACAAAGACGCGTGCGCTAAAATCATGTCTTATGAAACTTGTATCTTAATGTACTAATTATACTTCTATAGATTTAAACATATAGATATATAATCTATAAATAATCTGTTGTAGTAAATCTCACAGCCTGCTCACAGCCCAAACATCTCCATGGTAACTACTTGAGAAATTAAATAAAATAAATGTCAGTTTTGCCGTAAAATGAACAGGAGAGCAGGAAATTGCATAAAATTAAAATCACATTTTAAATCCTTATATGTATACGCACCTGACCGTCAATATTTCATTTTTATGTAATTTCTAATTTTTTTAACTATAATAATAAGACCTTTTTTGGTTCCGACACCCAAGTTCAAATTAGACTAAAATGATCCAATAGTGCACTTTTCACGACAGCTGTTAGTGCCCGAACAGAAACATCTGCCATATGTCTTTTACAAAAAAAAATATCGTTAATTTTTCAAGTAATTTCCAAATATACATAATATATAAAATATAAAAAATATTAGATTTCTTTTGTAATAATTTTAATTTAATATATTTATTATACCTATATGACAATAATTTTTGCAATCTGAAGTAGCGAAAAGAATAGAAATAAGAAGAAAACTTAAAATTGAACGACTTCCCTTTCTCACTGTTTTTGAGTTATAAAGGGTTGTAATAAACCCTATCTTTGACCAAGGTGTGAAGGTGGGCCCTCTAGGAGAAGGCGCCTAGACAGCCGTCTGTCCCTATACGTATTTTTGAGAAGTTTTTCACGATTTTTGACATACTAGAGTATATTTTTGTAGAGACGGCGATGATTTTTTTGTCCAGGCTCTCTCCTATTACGTGTGCTTGCGTACGAAGACACATTTATAAATTTGTTATACATCGAAATGTATTTCGTATCGTATTATTTAATTCTGTATATAATTATGTTATATGCTTAAATGATAATTTTTTACGTGACCTCGATATTTAAAATTTGATGACCTTCAATATTTAAAGTGCAAATATTGGATGTTAAGCGTGCTTTACACTACACAATACGTTGAAGAAACTGTATACAGATGGATAAAATGTTGTTTCATATATGTATATATTGTTGTAACTGTATATATTATTATTAATTACTACCATTTTTTTAAATGTAATTGGATACATTTTAAAATATGAACAATATGAAATCCATTTTTAAAATTGAAGAATATTTATTTTAATTAAATATATTTTATGTATTAATAAACTGTACTGGATTTAAATATAATGTTATTATCTAAATTTATCATTTTAACAATAATGTACTGGTGAATATATGACAACAAACAAGTGTTATTTTTTTTATTCCAACAGTAAATTATACAATATTTATGTTAGTATTATTTATAAAACTGATGGTAAAGGAAACAATATATTCATACGTAATATAACAAGTGATATGATTATCATCGATGATATTCTCGAGAGAAACCGAGCTGCAGATTTCACGAGTCCGAAGGACGAGTTGAAATGTGCTGTTTCGGTTTCACGAGCAATATCTTCGATTATTAATCATATCACGAACTTATATTTAATGAAAGAATATAATGAATTTTTGCAATCTAACCTAACCTAACTGTTGATATACATATTCATATTGTATTAAAACATGGTACTTACGAGTTTTATTTAATATTTCGGAGTTTGAATTATTGTTATTATTTATTTTTATACTCAAAATTAACTGTCAATGTCATAAATAAAGAAAACAAATCCCTTAGTAACGACTATAAATACGGTGTTTATTTCCTTGTTTTTTATCATCGCTGTGATAAACGCGTAGGTAGGGAGATTCTGAATGTTGATTGGCGGAAAACATGTCATGTGACTAAGGAATTATATTCTCAATTAAATACTATATTTTTTTTTCAGTAAAATTATTTACAAAGTTACCACCCACAATTATATTAAAAACAAGAATAAATAAACTTCTGGATGCTATGATTATTACTCCAATTCAACAAATTTTGATATGGTGTATTAATAGAGTGTATAGAACTTGAATACATTGCTTATAATTTCTTAGGTTTAATAATAATTTATTTGCAAATAAACCATTGTCTGCATGTGACATTTTTTTTTGTCTTTAATAATTCGCAAGTAATATTTATTAAAGTAATAAAATTAATTGAGTATATTGTCAGTTACCTTTACCCTCAGTTTTATAGATAATACTAACATAAATATTGTATTATTTACTGTTGGAACGAAAAATTTTGGGACTCGTCTGCCCAAATATAGTCTTAACTACTATTGTAACCTAAAAATTTATTGTTAATATATTTATTTCAGACGATACGAATATATTTGGGGTTGAGCTCATAAAGAAAAAAATATTATTAAATCGAATAGAGAATAACATATTCTATATTTATTAAATAAGACGTATTTCGCGATTTTATAAAAAAAACACGATTTTTTTAATGACCCCATTACAATTATCACACGTAATAAACATCTATTTTTTATTATTTAATAATAGTGCAATTTTTGATACAATTTTTGTTTTGCACTAACTTAATTGTTTAATAATTTGTTCTTTATGTCGTTGAATGTATTGTGTAGTGTAGAATACGATTTTTGTTATATGCGAAGTACATTTTGAGTAAAAAATGTAAACAGATATTTATATCTAAGTGTATACCTATGTGAAATTATAAAGAATTTCGCAATTCGGCATTCACCTTGCACCTACCCTCCCTGCCCTAGTATCCAAGACTACCAAAATGTTATAAGGTTACCGAATTTCTTAATACATAGTATATTAATTATTATTATTATTACAATTTATTATTATGACGATCATTATTATTGTGACTATTAATGTATTAAAGAGGTATTTAAAGTTAAGCATTACTCTTGTAATATGCTAAATAAAAGTACCTGAAAAAATTGTATACTTTCTTTCATTTCACTATAATCTACTTACAGTTATTGAAACATGTAGGTAAGTATAAACGGAGCTGTTTTTTTTAAAGATGTCCGATCAAGGTCATCTACGAATTGTATGACTTAAGATTTTAGCTCCGCCCATTCTGTCAAATTCAGTAGTGTTTATTTAGTTTTTATGAGGGTACACAAGATATTACTGTTATTTTATTATTATAAAAATATATTCAAAATTCAAAACTAAGTTTGGTAAGTTTATTAGCAAATATAAAACCAAATATATGCTACAAAATTGAGATTTCGAAAAAAGTTATTAGAAATATTATAGCTCTCGACGAATTCTATCACTGGTTAAATTTTTCTGTTGAAGCACTCATATATTTTCGTAGCTCAAATACATTTTAACAGCGGTAACTAGCGACATCTATCCATAAATACTAGAACTGTAACTTATGTACCCAATTTTTAAACCTGGTATTTCAGAAACTTTATTATTTTATGAACACTAGCGCAACCTATTGTTTATAACAATAAGTTTAGTAACAAAAACCCTACTTTTAGTAACATTTAACTTTACTCTGTCATACTTATTGAAATCACTATAATACTTGCTGTCAACATGGTCTGAGAGATTGAAAAAATTTATATTTTATTTTTAGTTCGTTTTATTTGTGATATCAAAATGAAGCAATATTTTTATATTTTATTATTGTATACATTATTGAACTGTAGTTTTATTTTGACAGATACATCTGTCAAGGAAGATACAAATTCTGGGAGGAATTCTACAAATAATACAAATGTTGTATTGACTGAGGGTGGAAAAATTAATATAACTTCAACCGTTACGGCAGGTAGAGAACATGGGGTACAATTAACAACACAAGCTACAGTAGAAAAGAAGTTGAACATGACAACGAATACGGCGACGGTACAACAATCCACAACAGCTGTTATGAATTCTACTACTGTTAAACCCTTTGTTAAACCTGTTACTGAAGTAGAAACTATTGGCGATGGTAAAGTAAAAGCCAGAAAAGGGGTTACTTTAACTGAAGTAACAAGCAATACCACGTCTCCAAATGCTACGCAGTCTAATATAACTACGCCATCTATGACGACGACGACGACAACTCTTACTCCATCGACGACGGTTTTCATTCCCAGGTACGTGGCTGAGTACACTAGAGCATGATTTGTATAAGAAAAATCTGTTGTGGCCAGCACAATACCTTCCGTCAATCCTGTGTAATATGTATAAATTCCATACATAAATTTTCTTACAAAGATTCTAAATTTCCAGTGAAATTAATTCATAAACTATGCAAATTGCACTTGACACTGACATCTTCCTCTTTAGTTTTTCTCATTCGTTAGGGGTCGATATTTTTGCGTGTCGTTCTCATTCGGTTCTTTTTCACTCAAGTCTTCCGCAATACAGTCCTTCCATCTTATCTTTGGTCTTCCTCTGCTTCTTCAACCTCCCATTACTAAACTACTCATTCTTGTTCAAATATAATTATTCATTTCTCCTCATGACATGTTCAAACCAATGTAATCGTCTTTCTTGTATCTTTCCGTGTGTTCCCCAACATCTACTTCAACATCCTCATCTCTGCCACATTAATTTACTTTTTATTGATACTGACATCTGTCAATTTGAATTATATGAATATATTAATAGTTTCCATGTTTAGCATAGCTGGCTGAATTATAAAATTTAATTTCTTTAAAATTCTTTAACTCTGTATCTATTGAATATGAAGTATAAAATGTAATCAAATTGAGAATAATATATTCTTTACGTTATAATAATATTAAATGTCAATATATCAAATTTAACTGTTAAATCTTCAAATGAGGCTACTTCCGGTTCATCAATTATAACCAAAATCTAATCAGTTGTTCTTCTGGATGTAAACTTGAGGAATATGAAAAAAATATAATTTTTGGAATCGTAGTATTGAAGTTATGCGATCCGGAACTTTTGTCACACAGACACACATACATACATACAGACATCATCGTAAAAATGGTAAAATCGTATTATAGGGACCCTAAAAACTCATCACTGAATTTCTTGACCAAAGACAATACCTTCCTTACCTAAAGGTGACGGAAGGTAAAAATCTGTTGTGGCCACCACAATACCTTCCGTCAACCCTATGTATTATGTATAAATTCCATACATAAATTTTCTTACAAAAGATTCTAAATTTCCAGTAAAATAATTCATACACAAACTAAGCAAATTGCACTTGACACTAACATCTTCCTCTTTAGCTTTCCCCATTCGTTAAGGGTCGGTATTTTTTATTTTCTTCTTCCACTCATTTCTGTTTTACGTGTTCTCTTTTAGTTCCTTTTCTTTCAAGTCTTCCGCAATACAATCCTTCCATGTTATTTTTAGTCTTCCACTGTTTCTTCAACCTTCTATTACTAAGCTATTCATTCTTCATCCAATATACTCTTCATTTCTCCTCATGACATTTTCAAACTAATGTAATCATCTCTCTTGTATCTTTTTAGAAACTTGTAACGCTAGAGTTATTTACTTCAACATCCTCATCCCTGCCACATTAATTTACTTTTTATTAATATTGACATCTGTCAATGTGAATATATTAACAATTTTCATGGTTAGCATAGCTGGCTGAATTATAAAATTTAATTTCTTTAAAATTCTTTAACTCTATATCTATTGAATATGAAGTATAAAATGCAATCAAATCGTATAGAGAATAATATATTTTTTAAGTTATAATAACGTTAAATGTCAATAAATCAAATTTAACTGTTAAATCTTCAAATGAGGCTACTTCCGGTTGACCAATTATAACCAAAATCTAATCATTTGTTCTTCTGGATGTAAACTTGAGGAATACGAAAAAAATATAATTTTTGGAATCGAGGTTTGAAGTTATGCGATCCGAAACTTTCGTCACACACACACATACACATACATACAGACATTATCGTAAAAATAGTAAAATCATATTATAGGGACCCTAAAACATGTTTATTCACTAAAAACTCATCATTGATTTTTTTGACCAAAGATAATACCTTCCTTACCTAAAGGTGACATTCAACAATAACTATGAAAATAATAAATTTATTTCTGTAGAAAACCCACCGTAACGACCGGCGATGAGGACGACAACCCGGGGCTGTTTCATTCAAATTCTCGCGTTTTTAATTTAGGAAAAGAGATCGCCCCAAAAAATTCTACTCAGTCTCCTCCTTTGCCTAAAGAAGTAGCAGTATTGGTTGGACTGGGATCTAGGCATGTAAAAGGATCGGACTATGTTCTTACCATAGTGTTGATAATACTAGCAGTGCCCCTGGTGGCGATCATTCTAACTGTTCTATACAAAAGAAGTTCGGAATGGTGGAGCCACAGGCATTATAGAAGGATGGATTTCTTGATTGATGGCATGTATAATAATTAAATATAGTATTTTTAATAAGAGGTTTATTAAGTGCCTTTCTCTAAAATTGTCTTCAGTTTTATAGCTATAATTAACGAACAATAATCTTATTAAAAATTATCTTTATTTTATATATTTTACAATGTAAAAAACCAAAGTTATACTCATTTCATTGTCATTGTATTTTTTATTGCATTTTTCGAGTATCATTAATACTTTATTATTAGGAATTGCATTTAAAGAAATGTATTTATAATGTCTTCTATTTTGTGACAATATTAGAAAATAAAATTCAATTAATTTTTGGCATAACTAGATTTGTAAGTTTATCTAATTTAAGATTATCATATTGTGATTATTGCATTTACTATTTAATAACATTATTTTTAACGATTTTCCTTGTACAATATAAAGCAATGTAATAAAGAATATTGTAACATGAGGGGATTACAGAAGCTCTTTCTTGTGTGCCAACGATGACCACTTTAACTTGGATGACAAATAAACACTTTATATTATGGATCCAGATATATATTGGATTTTAAACTAATGTGTTTATTTACATAATTAATATTAACACTAAACTATTACATTGTTGTAACCCTGCGTACTGACGTCTAATACGCTCTCAAAATTGAAACTCGAGACTACATGTTTACTCCTTATGAGTACAAAACAGACTAAATGTCTTTTTGACACGAGTGTACCTTCAAAAATTTGTTCTATGTTCAAAATAAAAATTAAGCTAATGCAGTTTATAATTGCAATAACTTATTTTTTTAATGTTATATACACAGATTGCATCAAAATAGTTAAGAGCTAATATCAAACACTGTAACAGATGTACTTTATTTTTCCGTACAATATATTTTTTTTGAACTGTACCATTCACACTACAGTATGAATATTGAAGAATAACTGTGGCAACGTCGCACCTAGACATTTATTGGTACATTCGGGTATAAAAGTAATAAGATATTTTGAGATATAATACTAATTCTAAACTACAAATGGAAACTGCAAAACAAATAAATATATTTCTTAAAATTACAAAAGTAGTATTATACTGTTTAAAGTTTTCATGCTTTTCACGTAAAATACCAATTTAAAATTCCTTCGAATGTACGCCTGAAATTCCTTTAACCAAAGATCACCTCTTATTCGCTAATACCAAGCGGGTGTTAACTTAACTGATACTCCATCTGGAACGCTTGTACATGGTTGTCAAATATAATTCTACCTATTTATCGTATCTTCAGATTATAATTCTCTAGAGACAATAAAATTAAATATGGGTGGTAAATAATTTTCAACTTTTTACATAAAATCCGTTAATTAGTTTTCTATAACATACTAGTTTTTCGATTAAATGTTGGTATGGATATAAATAATTTAAAATGTTGTGTTTATTTTCCATTTCCTATTCTTCACGTATTAAAAAGGCCAAATTTAATTGCAAATATCTCAGGTAACCGCGTGGTCAATTGTTTTAAAACTTAGAGAGCAGGTAGATTATATTTCAGTTGAGATGTATTTAAAATACTTGACCTCATGTCATAAAGATTGAGTTTAAACTCTTGTTGCATAAATAACTATTATCGTTGGTATAAATATATGACATTATTGCATTTATTTTCGATATTATTTTATCGGCTGCTTTTTATATTAAGGAGGGTAAAATATTGTGATATATTAATGTATTACTACCAATAAATGTATCAATATTTTATTTATTTATTTTTATTTTCTTTATATTTAATGGCATAAAGGTTTTTTTAAATATATAATTAAGTATCTGAGTATTTGTATTAGGTGTAAACAATAATGAAACTTTAACATAGTATATTATAATCTAACGGAAAATTAATTTTCATATTTATACAATACAAATTTTATATTTTATAACATATTTCAACAAATATATATCCTTAAATAATTGATTTTAACTTTCTTCCAAATTTGGAATAAGTTATAAGCTTAACAAAAAAGTCCTTGTAAACTTACCAAAAATAAGTACACAGTATAATAAAATTCACATACACTGACAACTAAACAACAACACAACAAATAAAGTTTCTCACTCGATAGATTCAGACAGACTGACTCGCTTATGTTTACTGGACGCTGCGAACTTGTTCAATCATGGCTATATTGATAGACAGAATAAAATAACAGCTGATTTTTTCACCATTACATTTATTATTGCTACACAGACATTATATGTAATAAAAAAATAAAATTTTAAAATAGTATCCACTTTTTTAGACAGAATCACAATCGTTTGAAATAAATATAATAATGTTAAACAAGGCTTTAGATGATTCATAATCGTTTTCTAAAATCTTGTCAACCCTTTAAGAGATATATGTGTTACAGAATTTATTTTAGTTTTTTTGTAAGTACTTTATAGGAAATTCTTAAAAATATTTATTTTATTTGGTCCATTTTAAAAATAAAGGGTTGTTGAACATTATTACATTTATTTAACCATATTTCCACTATCCATTAAATAAAAATCACATGTTAATCACAACTACACAACTGATGAGAAACGATTAAATTTAATCTAGAATTAAATTAGAAAAATATGTAACATTGCGGGACGAATGAAAATTTAATTATATTCCACATAGTCCACTTACACTTGGAGATTTTTGTACATATTCCAAATTAACGAAAGTATTAAATAAATGTATACGACGCATTATGATACAGTTATTCGCAGCTGTAATGAGAACTATATTACAACGTTACAGGGATAAATAATTCAAAATTATTTGTTTCCTTCGAGCAGATTCAAACGCGGACCCCACATTTGTTTATGCCCTTAAAATAATTAAAGTTTGATTCACGAAAGATGACAATTCAAGGTCATTTATTAACCGTGTGGTATATAATTACTAGCAGATAACTTCACTACATTTCGTATACATAGACGTGCATCATGAAATATTTACGGATACATTTTAACTGAAAAAAATAAGTGTAATTTATTTGAAAATTATGTTTCTTTTTAAATAATGCCTTTCTCAAAGATTCATGCTCTTCACTTATGTATTTGCAAAACCCATAAACATGAGACTTGACAAAAACCATGGAATAATTTGATTTAAATGTCAACGTCACTGGGTAACTATTAGGACAGAGGGCAGTGCAGTAGATAATTAGATATCTGTATTTTTACGACATACGCCATTCTTATTTGTAATGTGTTAGAAAGTAATGTCACCATTTACGTATATCTGTCACACAACAAACTGTTAGAATGAGAAAGAAAGTGCTGTGTTCTTTCTTCGAACAAGTGACCTTGAATAGTCATCTTTCGTGAACCAAAGTTTATTTAAGGTCTGAATATTACTTGTAGATAACTTCACTGCATTTCGTATGTATAGGCGTGCAACATGAAATATTTATATATTTTGGCTACTTCATAACTGCTGAAATAAAATTTGAAAATTCACGGAATTACAATTTAATAGTATTAGCCATGGAATTAGAAACAAGAGACGAAATGTATATATATTTGAAATTTAAATGTTCTACACCTTAGATCAGGAATAGAAGGGAGACATGGCACGGTATGTACTACGCCGTAAGATTTTCCAAATCATTATTGCAATGCCAGAATCAGCTGAATCAGTCTAGTCGGCCAGATGTATTACATACGTGTGCAGTCGGCCAAATAAGTTTTTAATAAAAGCAAGTGTGGAGTCATCCACCGTTTTTGTCACCATTTTGTCTTCTGACGTCCTCATATTCATACGCGTTTATTTTGATTCATAGTTCATAAGCATTATGTTACACATATTCTTGGTGCACAATAATTTATAATTTGTAAAACACTATACATTATAAACCTATAAGCTAAGCTTTACAACAAATAAAGTATTATTATTATTAAAAGTCAACAAATACGGCGTAAAAACAATAATAATCCATTTTAAAAACCAAGAAAATATTTGAAATATTTTGTATATATTTGATTTAACCTGTACGTTTTTTTTATGAATATTTCTTCTTTCGTATTTATTTAGATTTGGTCGATTAGACTGATTCAACTGATTGTGGCGTTGCAATAAGGTTCAAAATCGCTCAGATGATTTTGAAACGTACGCGTGACTATTGAGAACTGACATGTCCGATGGCGGCAGCACCATCGGACCGATCAGCTGCTTCTGAATTGGTACTCGCAGTGTTGTGACATATGAAAACAAACAACAAAAGCAATTTTTTCACTTAAAATAGGGCTTGGTATAACAGAACATTTTAGATTTCTGGAAGCAACAGCTACTTCTAGATGTATTATAGAAGATATGTTAAAATATATTTATAATTTTATATATTTATATACACATATTCAATCAATCGAAATTGATGATCACAGGTGAGCGAATTATAAACGCTAACCACATAATATCATGTGGAATATTAAAAAATGATGGTACAATGTGGGTAATATTTGCACTTTGTCTGCAAACCAGTGCAATTTCTGCAAAGCCACATGAAATCAAAATACATTTAGAGAAAATTTAAAAATTATTAGTGCAGAATGCACGTGTAAAGCTAGGCAAAGACCAGAAAATATGTAATTATCCGATTTAAAATGATGAGAACAACGTTTCATATGTTTTGTTATATGTTTTGCACTATGAATTGCATATTTCCTTGCTTTTCGTCGATCCATGTCCATTTCAACACCTGCTCTTGTCGTAATTTTAACTTTATTTTGGCCATGTTTCGGAGAATTATAAAGCCCAATGCCTGTGTCTCGACCAGATCATCAGAATACACAACAATTTGTGCGACTTTTTCCCATTTTTATTCACATTAAATGATCAAACCACATGTAACTCAAGCATACAGTCACAATATAGTACCAAATCGGAAAGTTCATATTTTTCCCACCAGATGTCATGTCGCAGCTTGTCAGTTGTCAATACCTTGTCTTCCCTCTATTCCTGGTCTAAGTTCTACACCATATCACCCACCTGCGCTAAAAGTCAACTGCGCACTATGTACATCTCTCTTTTATTAATATCTCTTTTAATGTAATAGGTTCATATTGTAAAAGTTAGCATTGGATTCGTTTGACAGAACTTGCTGAGTCAATTTTAAAATAATAACTTTGAATATATAATATATATAAGAATGGCAACGTAATGTATTTAGATTAAATATTTCGAGAGAAGGTGCCATCTATCCCTCCATATACGAATTATTTCTGAGTTAGTTCAAAAAATACATAATAGGTGGATGTTGCACAGTGTTGCCACGTAGCTAGAACAGCAAGTTAAGATTTTATAAAGGTTTTTAAGTTTGTTACTCTAAAACAAGTATACATGTACATTGAAGATTCAAAATATATTGTCTGGTTATTATGAAACAATATTTTTGAATTATTATTGAATACCTCTAACAAATAGTATCTGGCAATGCTGTCAGCACGATTTACCGTAGTTCATAGTTTTGTGGTAGGAGTCACTAGCTATCTATAATAATTTTGTGAATAAAATAGACAGATATAGTATGTTGCTAGGCCATATGCGTTGCCGTTCTTATATGTATTATATATTCAAAGATAATAATTTAATTTAAATGCTAACGTCACTGGGTAAATATTAAGACAGAGGGCAATGTAGTAGATATCTGTAACTCTACGACATATGTCATTATTATTTGTGTCAGAAGGGGGATCCAATTCTTTAGATTGTCGCTCTGGCAGCACTGCAGCGTGTAGTTGAGCATTCTTCTGCTAGGTGACGTTAGTAGGCAGCCTTACGTGTCAGTTGCCTCCAAACAAAAAGAAGTGTTGGAGCGTCGTTATTTTTTTTGTTAATGAAAAGAAAAAATAAAAAGACGGACTATACTGATAAATATCATTTTTATTCGTCCCGCAAAGGTGTATATTTTTAAAATTTGACCGTTCCTCGTACTTCATATATTCTTCACTGGAATAATACGAAATGTCAGCTTGATTATTAGGCATAACTTTAATATACTCTACTATAAGATTAAACATGATTATATTTAAACTGTCAACAATACCGCATGTTAAAAATGAATGAATATCCATGCATTAACATTGACAAATAAGAAATGACTTAATCGCACTAAGATAGCGTGGGCTGCAGATATTACTTGCCTTTGATTTTGCAGGGTTTCGGATCTGGGAATGCATCTCTGGGTGCGATGAAACTCAGCATCATTATATGACGGGTGTATGCCCTTGTGGATCTAAATAATGTATCAGTACCGTGCAGACGATCTAAAACACCCAAAACGCCGTAGCATTGGTTGAATCTGAAAAGAAAAAAAAATCTGTTCTAGCCAGCACAATACCTTTCGCCACTTCCGTTTTTGGTTATATACGTATAGGGCGCGAACAGTTATGTTACATTTCGGCCTTGACAAGCAGATGTGGGGGCCCGTTTCATTATGTACATAGATGTCAAATGAATTTTTCATTAAAATTTTTAAGATATTCTAAATTCACGTAGTTAATTTGTCACCAGGAGTGTGGAATTTACTTGTCGAGGAAAATAAACAACATGGAATTGGAAAATCACTAAATTTAGAATGAGAAATTATGAAATATGACATCTATATACATAATTACTAGCTCTCATTCTGACATGGGCCCCCATATCTGGTTGTCAAGGCCAACAAAATCACATGACTGCTCGCGCCCTATTGTATTTAACATTTCTTGTATACCTACACTCTACACCAAAAATTCTACTTATATCTATTCCTTATATTTAGATGTTTAATTTTAAATTCATTTAATGACGAAATTTTGTCCTCTTCTAATTTTTCGAAATGTTTCCAATTCATTGTCGGGATTGACAGTATTTTTGAAGGATATATGTAATATACCTATAATTTTAAATCCGGTTGTCCAATGGGGTCATTTAAAAAAAAAAATATCGTTTTCGACATTCATCTCGCACACACACAACGGTCCACGTGATATCCGTTTGCTGCTGTAAAAAAGCTAACCTAAAATTGTGACAGGTGACAGCAAAGTTAAGAGTAAAGGTATGTAAATAAAACATTTATTAAAATAAATACCAAAAGTTGTATGAAATGTTTTTCGTTAACAATATGTTGTCACAAAATCAAACTGACAAGTGATAACTCAAACAATCATAGTTCCAAACACAACCGGTAGAGAGCTGCTGCCGCATCCGACAAGCCGTGACGTATAGCCGTCAGCGTCCAAATATTTGAAATTAAAGACAACATTTAAGAAATCATATCTCTGATTCTAAAAACTTGTAAAGTGTAAAACATACACCCACATATTTAATTTGACCTATTCTTTCAAGAAAAATGAATTAGAAAATGTGAAATGACCCCATTGTTACCAAAACCTTTTCAGCTCTTCCCATGAGTGTCCGATTGAGAATTACGTAGTTAAATATAAAGTGTTATAGTTTTTGAGTAATCGTCCTTCCAACATCCCACATACACGCATACATAAATAAAAATATTTAATTTGTTCCCTTACTTGAGATGGTGGAAGTCGTGAGCTTCAGGGGACGGGAAAAACGGCAAATGGTACCCAGAGTGTGCATTCAACGTGGACAGTATCGCTAGAGAGAACCACAACCAAGATGTGGCGATGTGAGATCCCATGATGAAGACGCCCAAAAATGGCGGCAGGAGATTCGAGAAGATGTGTTCTATTGGATGGCAGTAAAGGGCCGTTACAGAAATAGGTGCTGTCCATTCGTGGTGCTTCTTATGGATGTGTTTATATAGAAAACGGCTGTGCAGTAACCTGGAATATTATATTTATATTAAAAATGCTAAAAAAAATTGAGATTTGGAAAAAAAGTTATTAAGAAATATTGTTGCTCCGACGTATTCTATCACTGGTTAAATTTAATGTATTTATTTCTGTTACATCTGTATTTAAACAATAAAAAATCTGTTGTGGCCATCACAATACCTCTCGCGCCCTTTCCATTGTGGTATATATAAGTACAGTAAAATTTTTGAAAGATGTCCGATCAAGGTTGTCTACGAATTGTATGAATTCAGATTTTTGCTCCGCCCATCATGACAAATTCAGTAGTGTCGTTTGCTTAGTTTTTATGAGGGTACGTAAGATACTACTGTTATTTTATTATTATAAAAATATATATTACAGGAAAAGCATTCAAAATTCAAAAATAAGTCAACTAGTATGTTTATAAGCAAATGTGAAACTAAATATGTTAAAAATAAGATACTGACACAATGTCAGTGTCAGTGACTCTGACAGAATATAACGTTATAAGTTATGAATCCAGGTAATGTATCTGAATTAATAAATAAACTTACGTTACAGCGAAAGTATTATCAAAAACAAAGATCGTTTTAAAATGGAATGTCCTAACTTAGTCGAAACAATATGAATTTTTGAAAGACAAGCATGTTATATCCATCCTTATCACACACTCTTACAGCCTTTGCAAAAGAAAGAGATAAATGTATGCCTATTTGTTAATTCGTTCGTGATACAGATGACCTTGATCGGACATCTTTCAAAAATTTTACTGTACACACAAAAAGTTCTAATTACACCTAATTTTTATATTTACGTATTTTCAATAATTTTAAATTCATTCTATGAGCAAGTTTTCTCCATTTCTTCTAAATGTTCGAGGTTTTTTCAATTCATTAACGGGATTGGCGTTATTTCTGAAGGATTCATATAATATACCTTTAATTTTTAATATATAATTAATAATAGAATAAGAAATATTAAATATCGTTCCCAGAAAAAGCCTTCAGTACTTTCTTTGAATTTTTGACACTGACATTAGTGACATTTATGTCAATTACAGACATTTTAATTTCTCAAGTAGTTCCCATGGAGATGTTTTTGGGCTGTGAGATTTACTACAACAGATTATCTTATAGATTATATATCTACATATTTAAATCTATAGAAGGTATAATTTTTTTAAATGTGTCGGACAGGGAATTTTGTTTTTTAATATTTGTAATAACATAAATATTCAAAAAATAATATTTAGAAGATTTTTGTTAAAATACTACTACTTCCAGTTGTCCAATTGTTACCAGAATCTATTCAACTTTCCCCATTACTGTTAGATTGAGGAATCCGTAGTTATACAGGTCTTTAATCTTATAGAATTTGAGAAATCGTACCTCCAACAACCTAATACACACACATTCACACACACACACAGACATCATTCTAAAAATGTTGAACTCGGCTTGTAGGGACCTTAAAACGTGCTTATTCACTAAAATCTGGATATGCGATTTTAGCATGAATCCAATACCTCTCTTAGCGAGAGGTAAAAATATAAAAACAGGTGTTTTCTTACCTATGTGAATAATAGAAGCCAATTTCTTCCAGCAATATATGTACTGCCAATTCTAGAAGTACCCAATGGAATGTAGGCAATTCCCTTACATCTGGTATTCCTCTATATTTGTAAACACCAAACGTCAACGCAGCAGCTGGCAATCCTACCACAATTTGATTAAATAAAACAACCCCTATAACCTAAAACCAAAAATCAATTATATTTATCTCCTCTTACATTCTTTTTATTGCTTCTTACTCTCATGAGTCTTTTGTTTTCGACTGGTTCATTCGTTCCCGGTTGGATCTTATACCGTCGAATGATAGCTGGTTTGTTGGTTACATCCAGCATAGTATAAATACCTCCGAAGATCCAGTACACAAGTAAAGTAAGGAAGGTACTACCGAAAATAAATAAATAATAAGGATCTTCCCCGAAGGTGTATAAGATTTTGTCCCATTGGGCCTGCCAGAAGTCGCCGGATGCACCCCAAAACCGCTGCAAATGCCTATGGAAAAAAATATAAAAAGTATAGGCGATGAGAAATAAACAATATGACATCTGGTGGTATTTTCGGAACTATGGTTGACGGAATAAATTATACACGTGACATTTTCTTGAATGTATAAACACAACTGTTATTAATTATGTTTATAATATTTATACTTAATGCATAAATACAATTAGTAAATGTGAAATTATCCCGTTAACATTAGTTCCACTTTAGCGCTGCGATCTTATTTCCCATCGCCTATAAGTGTTTATTCATTTTTCATAGGGATATTAATTATTAAAGTTGTGTTTTCCTAGAGGTATATTATTGTAATGTGAGTGGACCCGACGCCACTGACTCTAAGAGTACGCGACCTCAGCCGCTGGTCTAACGTTTTTAGAACAGCCGCTGCGCTAGACGACGACGTAATCGCGCGGGCAACCGGTGTAGTAAACACGTCTCGAAGTCTCAATCTGTTTAATTACTTCCGGTAGCCTGATCCTTTATATACGATTTATTATGTATTCGTACCCTCTGAAAATTAACAGCAAGAAGAAATAAATTTTTGGATTACAATATTTAAAACTATATTTGAGCATTTTTATTTTATGTATTAATAAAGTCTACTGGATTTAAATTTACCTTTTAACAATAATCTACGGGCAACTATATGACAACAGACACGTGCTAATTTTTTTAGTTACAACAGTAAATAATGCAATATTTATGTTAGTATTATTTATAAACCTGAACGTAAGGGAAACTGACAATATATTCAATTAATTACTATATTAAATTTTATTTTTTTAGTAAAATTATTTACAAAATTATATTTATTTATTAAAGTACCACCTACAATTATATTAAAAACAAGAATAAATAAACTTCTGGATGTTATGATTATTACTCCAATTCAACAAATTTTGATATGGTGTATTAATATATAGAACTTGAATACATTGCTTATAATAAATTTTCTTAGGTTTAATAATAATTTATTTGCAAATAAACCATTGTCTGCATGTGACAAATGTTTTTGTCTTTAATAATTCGCAAATAATTTTTATTAAAGTAACAAAATTTAAGATGGCAATTAATTGAGTATATTGTCAGTTACCTTTATCCTCAGTTTTATAGATATTACTAACATAAATATTGTATTATTTACTGATGGAACGAAAAATTTTGGGACTTGTCTTTTGTCATATATTTGCCCGTAGATTATTGTTTAAATGAGAAATTTAGTTAATAATATTGTATTTAAATCCAGTACACTTCATTAATACATAAAATAAAAAAATGCCTAAATATAGTCTTAAGTATTGTAACCTAAAAAAATATTTTTTATTGGTGTTAATATATTTATTTCAGAGGGTACGAATACATTTAGGGTTGGGCTCGTATAAAGAAAAAATATATAATTTAATCGAATAGAGAATAACATATACTTTTATTTATAATAACATAAAAGATCAAAAAATGATATTTAACTGCGCTTTTTCTATAAAATCTTCAAATTAGGGTACTTCCGGTTAGCCAATCATAACCAAAATCTAATCAACTGTTCATATACAAATACAGGCATCATCGTAAAAACAGTAAATTCGTATTGTTGGGACTCTAAAACGTGCTTATTCATTAAAAACTCACCATCGAATTTTTTGACCAAAGACAATACCTTCCTTACCTATAGGTGACGGAAGGTAAAAAAGTAGAAGAATACCCCATTGATTGGAAACACAATTTTTTATTCAACCTATAAGATTGATGGAATTTCCAGCGACTCTTATAATTTTTAGTGTACTTAAAACATATGTAATTCGTTAAAACAACACATTTGCATCAGTTTTATTAAAACCTGATCATAATAATAAGTATTAATAGCGTTCGTCAAGAACATGTTGACATGCGCTGTAATCAGTTTAAATTTATATCAAAAATGACATCCTCCATCTCGATGACTGTTCTAATTTCTAATGACTAACTGCTAAGCTGCAGTAGGAGTATACACTCTAGAATACAATATAGAGTACACAGCATTTTCCATTGAAATGTAACCAAATATAGTGAATATTTAAAGTTATTTCATCTGCCCCCAACAGAACATAATCAGTAGCAAGTAAAGCAAGGAAGTATGTAATTAATTTATTTTGTTTTGACGGTACACGTGGTTCCGCTGCTTTGTTTTCAATATATTACAATAGCAATGTAGGCGGAAAGTGGGGTTCAGAATCAGAACCCCCTCTCACAAAGCCAGAAATTATAATGTTTTATAATTGCTATTTGTGTATTAAGAGCGCAAAATAGGACATTGTCGATTGAGAGGTTAACCAAATTTTCGGCGAAAATCCGGCACTAACAATATTTCGTTCAATTTGAAAGATACAAAAAAATGTTAATAAGCGAAAAATTAGTCAAAGGGGCTCATAAGAAGATTGTAGCAAGAAGTGTGTTATCATTTTCGGTTTTAGCGGAAATGGATACAACTTTAAATCTAGTATAAGGAATCGGTATTTTTTCAGAATCTACATAAAATTACCTTTGCAAGGATACCAAAATATCATAGTTTTACTTCAACCATTTAAAAATGGCGACCATTTATTTCAGTAATAAAAGTCTACGCAAAATAAAAGAGCAAGCTATGAAAACAATTTTTCCTAATTCGCGTTCATAAAATGAAATTTGTTTTTATTAAAAACGCGTTCATAAAATGAAATTTGTTTTTATTAAAAACAGTGTTACAATGAACAATTTTGTACAAATGTTTTTGGGGTTTTGAAGTTGGTAACTTAGTCTTAAGTGTCAAATAAATATCTTTTTATCTTCCGTCACCTTTAGGTAAGGAAGGTATTTGTCTTTGGTCAAAAAATTCAATGATGAGTTTTTAGTGTATAAGCATGTTTTAGGGTCCCTATAATACGATTTTACCATTTTTACGATGATGTCTGTATGTATGTATGTGTCTGTGTGTGTGTGTGTGTGACAAAAGTTCCGGATCCTATAACTTCAATACCACGATTCCAAAAATTATAATTTTTTCGTATTCCTCAAGTTTACATCCAGAAGAACAACTGATTAGATTTTGGTTATAATTGGTGAACCGACATTTAATATTATTATAACTTAAAGAATATATTATTCTCTATACGATTTGATTACATTTTATACTTCATATTCAATAGATATAGAGTTAAAGAATTTTAAAGAAATTAAATTTTATAATTCAGCCAGCTATGCTAAACATGGAAACTGCTAATATATTCATATAATTCAAATTGACAGATGTCAGTATGAGTAAAAAGTAAATTAATGTGGCAGAGATGAGGATGTTGAAGTAGATGTTGGGGAAACACGGAAAGATACGGTAAAAAAATAACTCTAATGTTACAATTTTCTAGAAAGATGCAAGAAAGACGATTACATTGGTTTGAACATGTCATGAGGAGAAATGAATAATAATATTTGAACAAGAATGAGTAGTTTAGTAATGGGAGGTTGAAGAAGCAGAGGAAGATCAAAGATAAGATGGAAGGACTGTATTGCGGAAGACTTGAGAGAAAAAGAACCGAATCAGAACGACACGCAAAAATATCGACCCCTACCGAATGGGAAAAGCTAAAGAGGAAGATGTCAGTGTCAAGTGCAATTTGAATAGTTTGTTTATGAAATAATTTTACTGGAAATTTAGAATCTTTTGCAAGAAAAATTATGTATTGAATTTACACATTATACACAGGATTGACGGAAGGTATTGTGCTGGCCACAACAGATTTTTTATTTTAGTTGTCATTACCTGTGAAATATTTTAGAATTTTAAAGGGCACAAAAATGACCCCTGTAGTGCACTCTCCACGCCAGCAATGAATATAGTATATAAACAAATAAAATAAATATATCATCATGGCATATTACCCATTGCTGGGTCTGTCAATCTGCTTTGTACACAGATTTCGATAACGATGTACCGTGCGGGCGTTTACCAGGTATCACCTCACGAGCACTTATTGCTGGCGTGGAGAGTGCAATACAGGGGTCATTTTTGTTCTAAATATTTGGTATCAGTACACCCGGTATTTAAATTTAATTTAATTTTAAGTATTTACATGAATATAAATTAAATTAAACGGGAGGTATTGTGTTGGCCACATCAGATTTTTTATATCTTTCAAAATAAACGAAATATTCTTGGTACCGAACTTTCGCCGATCACCACTTACATTTTAAATTTAAAGGAATAATTCACCATAAATAATTCGTAGGAATACGAATGTATAATGAAATTTATTTAAATTAAAAACGAATTTATCTAATGAGGTGTTAACCATGAACTTAAATTACATTTATAATTCTGAAATAGGTGAAATTCAAATCATTAAATTACTGGTAATAATATACGGGTACCAGTGTTATGTAACTATTATTGAAATAGCTTCGATTTATCTATCGCAACAACAAACTATAATTTTAACAATTTCACTAGACGCACAAATACTGTCTTAGCATGTGTAATATTAATAAATACATACATTACACAGTAATATTATATTGTAATATGTTTTACTCACATTATTTTTATTATTCCTGCAATTTATATTGTAATTTAAAACACTTTACCATTAATATTGCTTTTGAATTTTTTATTGCGATATTAAAACTGGAATCTTACTACATACATAATTTAGCAAATATAATAACAAATGATAATAATTTTTATTAGATATAAAATAATATTGAGGTAAACATGTTATTTTCTTTATCAGTACTTTTGTTCTTTAATATTTTTTTATAATCTGTTAATTTAAATATGAACAAAAACAATTGCTCCTTATATGTGTAATGACAATGACGTAACTAAAAAATCTGATGTGGCCAGCACATAACCTCTCGCCGTATATTTTACCTGGCTGTATGCATAAAGCAAAGAATATTTTTATAAATACAAATAATATATTCATATAAATTTATGACGTATAAACTTCTTTATTATTCAATAATAGCATGTCTCAACATGAAGATATTTTACCATAAATTATGTTACAATAAATTACAAAGTAGAGTTTACCATATATAAATATTAGGCTGGTAACTGCAATTTTCAATTCGAACAACGTTGTTTACTTTCTCTTCATATTCTTCTAGTAAAAATATTAATTTTGGGCGGTCTAAAATGTATATATGGATTGTGCATCTATTCTTACATATCTTCTTTTACATTTTATTTTTTCATACTTGTTATATCTAAATAACCTTAATTCCCTTTAATAAAGTGACGGATAGATTGCACTCCGATTATTCTTATATCGATGTGTAATTTTGTCAATATTTACAACTTACTTGAGAAGAATTTGATAGCTTTTTCGCAATTCAAAGTTACTCTAGTCTACAGTACTGGTGTACATTGTCCCATAATGTTTGAAACAAATTTAAGTCCTTCAACCTAGACTTGTCATCTCCATAATAGTAACAGATCAAGAACTAAGGGATTCTCCAAATACATTTTTCTTTCATTACTCATTATTTCTGACACTGACATTTATCTGTCAGTTACAAATAATTTAAATTTGCAACTATTTTTCATGGCATCCTTTCGGTTGTAAAATTAATTACAACTTTATTTTATATATTATATTCCTTTTATCTCTAAATCTATAAAATATGTATAAAAATATTTAAATGTATCAGAAAGAGAATTTATTTTTCTTTAATATTATCAAGAAAAATTTTCAAAAAATAATATTTAGAAGATTTTTTTTCAAGAATCTTCTACTTCCGGTTGTCCAATTGTTACCAAAACCTTTTCAGATCTTCCCATGAATGTCCGATTGAGAAATACGTTGTTAAACAAATTTTAAGTCTTATAGTTTTTGAGTAACCGTCCTTCCAACATCCCACACACACACATCCACACACACACACACACACACACACACACACACACACAGACATCATCGTAAAAATGTTAAAATCGGATTGTAGGGACCTTAAAACGTGCTTATTCAATAAAATCTGGATATGCGATTTTTAGCATGAATCCAATACCTCTCTTAGCGAGAGGTAAAAATAAGTTGTAAAAATTTGGCCGTTCCTCAATTTCCTGCTAAAATTAATTTTCCAACTTTTTCTACTTTTTAATAGGTACAGGTGTAGTAATAGCTAAACGTGCTACCTCAAATAATTTCTATATTATTGAAAACACAATAAAATACTATAAGACAACCAAGGAGAACATCCAATTAGAGAAAAAAATATTTTTTGAAACCAATGATTCTCAAGTTACAACACAAAGTTCTATTTTTACCTTCCGTCACCTTTAAGGGGTAAGGAAGGTATTATCTTTGGTTAAAAAATTCAATGATGAGTTTTTAGTGAATAGTGTGTGTATAAAAGTAATAAGATATTTTGAGATATACTAAGTCTAAACTACAAATGGAAACTGCAAAACAAATTAATATATTTCATTCTTAAAAGTACAAAAGTAGTATTATACTGTTTAAAGTTTTCATGCTTTTCACGTAAAATACTAATTTAAAAAATATTTCCTTCGAATGTACGTCTGAAATTCCTTTAACCAAAGATCACCTCTTATTCGCTAATACCAAGCGGGCATTATTAACTTAACTGATACTCCATCTGGAATGCTTGTACATGGTTGTCAAGTATAATTCTAACTATTTATTGTATCTTCAGATTATAATTTTCTATAGGCAATAAAATTAAATCTGGATGGTAAATAATTTTCAAATTTTTCATAAAATCCGTTAATTAGTTTTCTATAACATACTAGTTTTTCGATTAAATATCAGTATTTTAAAATGTTGTGTTTATTTTGCCACTTCCTATTTTTCACGTGTTAAAAAGGCCAAATTTAATTGCAAATATCTCAGGTACCGCGTGGTCAATTGTTTTAAAACTTGGAGAGCAGGTAGATTATACTTCAGTACTTAAAATTTCAATTAATTCTGAGTAAAATGGTTTCACGATATAACTACCTTAAAACGTTATATTCTGGTTTCCCCAAAAATGAATAACAGTCCCGAACTACATCCTATTTCCTTACCATGTGAGAGAATTCCTGGCAGCAGCGAAGCCAATCAGAGCCGAACTTATAACGAAAAGGACACTCCTCAAAGAAGAAAGTAACGTAGGGTTGTGTGTGGCTGAAGCCTGCCCTGAAGTCAGTACAGGGTTGGTTTCAGGGGTTTGTTCTCGAGAAGAACTTTCTTCACTGGTTAACTCGTCCACTGCCATTTTCTCAGCTGAAACAAAGAAGATTGTTTTGAAGAGAAAACAATAATGTTTATATTGAATGTTAAGTAATTTTATAGGTGTTGTATAGTGTTTACAAATCAGGAAATTAATTTTATGGGTTGTTAATTACAAAACATTATAATAAAAAAAGAATTAAATTTATTTTTACAAGCTGTAGGAATGTAGTCCAGTAAGCTACAAATGATTGTAGTTCTGACTTGGAAAACAAAATTAATAGGGCTATTCTGTAAGCATCGTTATGACATAACGAATCGTTAAACCGTTATGGTAATAACGAAAATCGTTTAATAGGCTTATTCTGTAAACGATTGTTATGACATTATGCATTGTTATATCGTTATTATAACGATAATCGTTAAAGTGTGTAAACAATAATTTAATTCTATATAACAAAAAAAAAAAACGATATCGTTATTCTTTAACTACTGGAAAAATCATTCGTTACGTAAACGTTTTGTCAATAATTTAGTATTTTTATTCGTGTCAAAATAAAATTGCTATTATGTTGAATAGTGACTTCAAAAACTCGTCACATTATAGTTTTTTACAAGGTAATATTAAAATAATTTAATAAGCCAACAGCCACTACCCACAAAACATCAAAAATGTAACAAAAAATATATTCCCTTATTTAGGGAATTTATTCAAAGATAGGGAATATTCCCTTATAAATTCTCTTCTCGGGGAATATTCCCGGGGGGAATATTCCTTCGTCTCATCACTACTCGTATTTAAAATAATAAAACTTTTATATGACCTATTTATACCGTCCGTCACCTTTAGGTAAGGAAGGTATTGTCTTTGGTCAAAAAATTCAATGAGTTTTTAGTGAATAAGCATGTTTTAGGGTCCTTATAATACAATTTTACCATTTTTACGATGATATCTGTGTGTATGTATGTGTGTGTGACGAAAGTTTCGGATCGCAACTTCAATACCACGATTCCAAAAATTATATTTTTTTCGTTTTCCTCAAGTTTACATCCAGAAGAACAACTGATTAGATTTTGGTTATAATTGGTGAACCGGAAGTAGCTTCATTTGAAAATTTAACAGTTAAATTTGATTTATAGAACATTTAACGTTATTATAACTTAAAGAATATATTATTCTCTATACGATTTGATTGCATTTTATACTTCATATTCAATACATATAGAGTTAAAGAATTTTAAAGAAATTTTATAAATCAGCCAGCTATACTAAACATGGAAACTATGTACTAATATATTCATATAATTCAAATTGACAGATGTCAGTATAAATAAAAAGTAAATTAATGTGGCAGAGATGAGGATGTTGAAGTAGATGTTGGGGATAACACAGAAAGATAGGTAAAGAAATAACTCTCGTGGTAGTTTCTAAAAAGATACAAAAGCGATGATTACATTGGTTTGAAAATGTCATGAGGTGAAATGAAAAAGATAATAAAAAATAGCGACCCCTCACGAATGGGGAAAGCTAAAGAAGAAGAAGATGTTAGTGTCAAGTGCAATTTGCATAATTTGTTTATGAAATAATTTTACTGGAAATTTAGAATCTTTTGCAAGAAAATTTATGTATGGAATTTATACATAATACACAGGATTGGCGGAAGGTATTGTGCTGGCCACAACAGTTAAAGGGAGTAGGGGGTCGTCTTCTGAGACTTACCATGTATTAATGTTTAATGTAATAATATAAAATAAAAATACATGTATACTTTAATGGTAAAATGAAAAGTTTATTTTTATTATTATTACTGTTGTTTATTTTATAGTACTAATATACTTGTTTTGTTATTGTACTTGGAACTAATAACATATTACTTAATTTAAAACATATAGTGCGATATAAAATGATAAATTTGTTTACATACAAATACATAAAAAATAAAATGGCATAGCATGAATTAGCAAATATGTTAGATGTTTATTTTAATTTTGTTCTTAATTTAGATATTTTATCTTATGATGGGTCGCGTGCCTGTGTGAGTTAGGTGACTGATTATGATTTTGAACGGCCTGAGTTAGATTCTAACCAATGTCAAACATGAAATTAGAAAATAATTTTCTATTTAAAAATAGCAGGAAATTGACAGGTAGACTACCTCAACGGTAGGAATAGAAGCAAATTGGCACACCCAGAAATGGTTAAAATGGCAACCAAAGAAAACAATCTGCTGTGGCCAGCACAATACCTCTCGCCACTTCCGTTTTTGGTTACATAATTGCAGGACGCGAGCAGTCTTGTGAAATTGTTTAATAACTATGTTTAAGATTTTCTAAATTCACGTAGTTAATTTGTCACCAGGAGTGTGGAATTTACTTGCCGAGGAAAATAAACCACATGGAATTGGAAAATCAGTAAAATTAAAATGAAAATTTATGATATTTGACATCTATGTATATAATTACTAGCTATCATTCTGCACAGGCCCCCATATCTGCTTGTCAAGGCCAACAAAGTCACATGACTTCTCGCACCCTATTGTATTTAACATTTCTTGTATACCTACACTCTTTATATTTAGATTTATTAATTTTAAATTCATTCTATGAAGAAATTTTGTCCTCTAATTTTTTCGAAATATTTCCAATTTATTGTCGGGATTGACAGTATTTTTGAAGGGTATATGTAATATACTTATAATTTTAAATATTTAACTATTAATACAATAAGAAATAATATAATGTAAGTACTTCACAGAAAAAAAATCAGTAATGTCTCTGGATTTGGGCTGTGAGATTTAATACAAAGTATAACAAATTATAAAAATAAATAAATATTTCATCACGGCATATTACCCATTGTTGGGTGTGCCAATCTGCTTTCATACACAGATTTCGGTAATGATGGAATATTTGTACCGTGCGGGCGCTTACCAGGCGTCACCTCACGGGCACTCAATGCTGGCGTGGAGAGTGCGCCACAGGGGTCAATTTTGTGCCATTAAAATTCGATGTAGTATATTTATTTCGACATTTTAAAAACAGTTATTAGTTTTAGTAAGAGTTAAATTATACCATTATTATTTTGTCAATCAAAAAATAAATAATTTGAGTTATTATGAAAGGTGTTTCAAAATTTGATGTAATTATTATATTTAAAAAAATCTAATTGCAGTAATTTTACATGAAAAATGACAACTATTAAAATTAAAATTCACTATTCCTAAGTTGCGTTTTATCAAATATTTACTTTTACTTCGATGCCGCACAGCTTCAGAAGTGAAATAGTGATTTTACAATGTTTTATTGCCTTACACAAAGCAAATTTCATCCTAATACACTCAAACTCGAGGTGTCAGGTACTTTTCAACCCAATAAGTTATATTCATACATAAACGTTGGTGTATTTTTTTTCAATAGCAATAGAAATTGTATTTTCTTAACTTAATTAATTTAAAAAATAATTAGTTCTAATATAATTTATATAATAAATAATTCATTCCAATATTTGTAATATTTTTTTTTGCATAAATAATTTCTTTTTTTTGTAATATTCGTAATTTTATTGAACTTCATTCATCTTCGGTACGCCTATGGATTTTATAACTTCACCATTACCGCAGTGATAATGTGAATTGCCCCAACTCGCCAAGTTACATCGTATGGACTGTACGGGCGTTGTGAACAGTGAACAGCTCACACGGGATGCTATGATCAGTGATCACAGCTAACAGCTGAACGGGTTTGCGAGCCGGGTTAGCTCTCTGTCCCTATTTCTAACTTATTATATTGTTATCCTTTTCTTTTAAAATGTCAAAATCAGAATAAAATAATATAAACAATTCATTATTTATTTATAAATAATACACAGGATTGACGGAAGGTATTGTGCTGGCCACATCAGACTTTATCACTCATATGGTTTATTTTCCCCGGCCCTACTGCCTCGGCAACTAAATTCCACATTCGTGATAAAAAATAAAACTTCAATGCTTTGATACATAAATAACTATTTTATGGTATGCTTAAATTTTCTTGTAATACCTTATTTTTTATGTAATACTTAACGAATACCACTTTCTTCAAATAATATTTCCTGCCTTCTCAAATAAACCTATATTTTTCCTGATGTATGTGGTAAAATTTAATCATTTCAGTTTTTTCTTAAATAAATAATGCCTAATTTTTAAATTTAATATATCATATTTAACGTGTAATAATTTGTCATGGACACCTTTCAAAATATTTAAATTAACATAGCAAAACTATTTTTGAAAGTGTTATACTTTCTAATATATAATGTAGATATGTATGTTGTATGTATAATGTACTCCTATACAATACCTACATATACAACATATCCAATTTCTTAAAAAATATTAAATAATAATTACAATAAGAAGATCAATAGAAAAATAGTACAGGTGATTTATTTTTACAAAAATTATTGTACAAAGCATTTCCTAATGTTCGTATATGTAGGTAAAAAAATGTTGCAACAAATTCAATTACAAAAAATCTGTTGTGGCCAGCACAATACCTTCCGTAAATCCTGTGTATAATGTATAAATTCCATACATAATTTTTCTTGCAAAAGATTCTAAATTTCCAGTAAAATTATTTCATAAACAAACTATTCAAATTGCACTTGACACTGACGTCTTTTTCCTCTTTAGCTTTTCCCATTCGTTAGGGGTCCCTATTTTTGCGTGTCGTTCTCATTCAGTTCTTTTTCTCTCAAGTCTTCCGCAATACAGTCCTTCCATCTAATCACTTGTTCTTCTGGATGTAAACTTGAGGAATACGAAAAAATTATAATTTTTGGAATCGTGGTATTGAAGTTATGGGATCCGGAACTTTTGTCACACACACACAGACACACACATACATACACACATACATGATCGTAAAAATGGTAAAATCGTATTATATGGATCCTAAAACATGCTTATTCACTAAAAACTCATCATTGAATTTTTTGACCAAAGACAATACCTTCCTTACCTAAAGGTGACGGAAGGAAAAAAATTAGTAAAAGATTATGAAACGGTAGATATCTAGAGATTCAAAAAAACACTTTCTATTAAATAAAAATACATACTCTTTTTTCTCCTGATTTCTTTCTTTTTTATTTTCATTGTTGCAATCAAACAAATCACGCAATCACTAACAATCAAGTTGACAAAAACGCGCGACCGCGAACTGTACTTTTAGTTTCGCGCATTTGTCGTTGTAAACTGCATACATCAACTTTCGTCAATGTTACCATGTTAGATGACCTAAGTGACCAACTGAAGGTTTTCACGGACACTTCTACGTCACACTAGTAGTTACCAGGGCCGGCGGAAGGGGCGGGCGAACTGGGGAACAGCCCGGAGCGCTAGTGACAAAGGGCCCCGTGGGTCGCAGCCCATTTTGACAACGATTTTGATTTTTGATATCAAAATAAAATAATCATACAATTATATATACTACATTTATGTGTAACTTACGGCGCACGACGACTTTTATCATACATATTTTACCGAATACGGCCCGACAGTAGGGCCATGAAAAAATATCAATTTTGTTAACAAAACAGTGTCCCAACTGCAAAATAAAAATTATTTCGCCGATTTGCATTAAAAGTATGATTTTATGTACGGTTGCAACGGAATAAAGTTTCACTTTCACTGCCGTTCACAGAAATAGTATGATTTTATTGCCTAATAACTATCAATGTGAATGTTGGAAGTACAGTTTCTCAAAAACTATAATAGTTAATATCTGTTTAACTACGTATTTTGCAATTGGACGTTACCGTGAAGAGCTGAAAAGGTTTTGGTAGCAATTGGACAACCGGAAGTAGCAGATTCTTAAAAAAAATCTTCTAAATATTATTTATGAAAATTTTTGTTCTTGCTAAGATATTTTATTATATCGTTTATAGATTTAGAAATAAAGAAATATAAAGTGTATAATAATCTGTTGTAATAAATCTCACAGTCCAGATAATGTCATGGAAACCAATTGAAAAATAAAAAAATGTTTGTAACTGACAGATAAATGTCAGTGTCAAAAATCCAGAGACATTACTGAAGATATTTTTCTGGGAAGTACACACATTATATTATTTCTTATTGTATTAATAGTTAAATATTTAAAATTACAGGTATATTACATATACCCTTCAAAACTACTGTCAATTTCGACGATGAATTGGAAACATTTCGAAAAATTAGAAGGGTAGGACAAAATTTCTTTATAGAATGAATTTAAAATTAAAAATTCTAAATATAAAGGATAGAATTATTGGTGGTGTAGAGTGTAGGTAAACAAGAAATGTTAAATACAATAGGGCGCGAGCAGTCCTGTGACTTTGTTGGCCTTAACATGCAGATATGGTGGCCCGTGTCAGAATGATAGCT
Organism: Harpalus rufipes; assembly: GCA_951394225.1. Taxonomy (NCBI): domain Eukaryota; kingdom Metazoa; phylum Arthropoda; class Insecta; order Coleoptera; family Carabidae; genus Harpalus; species Harpalus rufipes. The sequence goes on from OX596274.1 coordinate 86,907,049, forward strand.
AGTAATTATGTACATAGATGTGAAATATCATAATTTTTCATTCTAAATTTAGTGATTTTCCAATTCCATGTGGTTTATTTTCCTCTACAAGTAAATTCCACACTCCTGATGACAAATTAACTACGTGTGAATTTATAAAATCTAGAAATTTTTAATGAATAATTCTGATATTTAACATCTATGTACATAATTACTAGCTATCATTGGAACACGGGCCCCCATATCTGCTTGTCAAGGCCAACAATGTCACATGACTGCTCGCGCCCTATACTTAACAAAAAACGGAAGTAGAAAAACTAATAAAGATGTATTGGTTTGACATACTCCCATATTGTAGTTAGCACAATAACTCTCGCCATTTCCATTTATGTTACATAAGTATCGTATTTAACATTTAGCCTGGGGATATATTGCAAAATTACTCCCCAGTCACCCAGTACGGTGTTATGGAAGTTGCACTGATTAATATATTAAAGAAAATGCAATATCAGATTTTTCTTTGTTTGTAGTTTAAAAATGTTAATGTAAACGGGCGCCAAATATGATTTCTGCCCGGTTCAATATTTTATGTTGCGCCGGCCCTGGTAATTACATATATAACACAACATATGTGCGGAAAAGTTCAAACGTACAAGTCCGCGGACAATGACGTGTTGAATAGCGTAATCAAAATGAGGTTTATAAAAAGTTTAACAGTAGACTGATTGCAATTGGTGTTGGGTAATCTTTTTCCTATTACAAAGACTAGCAATGAATTGCTTCCTATAATAAGAATTGTTGCAATCATTTTTTTATATAGAATTTTTTTATGTAACCATTTTTATTATAAATTTGAGAATATAATTCCTTAGTCACGTGACATGTTTTCCGCCAATCAACATTCAGAATCTCCCTAGCTACGCGTTTATCACAGCGATGATAAAAAACAAGGAAATAAACACCGTATTTATAGTCGTTACTAAGGGATTTGTTTTCTTTATTTATGACATTGACAGTTAATTTTGAGTATAAAAATAAATAATAACAATAATTCAAACTCCGAAATATTAAATAAAACTCGTAAGTACCATGATTTAATACAATATGAATATGTATATCAAAAGTTAGGTTAGATTGCAAAAATTCATTATATTCTCTCATTAAATATAAGCTCGTGATATGATTAATAATCGAAGATATTGCTCGTGAAACCGAAGCAGCACATTTCAACTTGTCCTTAGGACTCGTGAAATCTGCAGCTCGGTTTCACTCGAGAATGATGATCGATGATAATCATATCACTTGTTATATTACGTATGAAAATAATAGAGGACCCTATTAGAGAAATAATATACTATTAATAACGCTTTATATGACTATAACTAAACTATTGATTTTGCTTTAAATAAATAATGTCAGTGAGCCATTAGCAACGTAAAATAAACATTCATTAACATAATAGTAAGTGCCCAGCCTTCTCTGTGCTACTTCTTTTTACAAAATGTCATTTTCAAATGTCAAATAAAAATAATCTCAATTAAATTTGAAACCATTTAAAAAATTCATTTCTCCTCATGACATTTTCAAACCAATGTAATCATCTCTCTTGTATCTTTCTAGAAACTTGTAACACTAGAGTTATTTCCTTACCTATCTTTCTGTATCTTCCCCAACATCTACTTCAACATCCTCATCTCTGCCACATTAATTTACTTTTTATTGATACTGACATCTATCAATTTGAATTATATGAATATATTAGTAGTTCCCATGTTTTGCATAGCTGGCTGATTTATAAAATTTAATTTATTTAAAATTCTTCAACTCTATATCTATTGAATATGAAGTATAAAATGCAATGAAATCGTATAGAGAATAATATATTCTTTAAGTTATAATAACGTTAAATGTCAATAAATCAAATTTAACTGTTAAATCTTCAAATGAGGCTACTTCCGGTTCACCAATTATAACCAAAATCTAATCAGTTGTTCTTCTGAATGTAAACTTGCGGAATACGAAAAAAATATAATTTTTGGAAACACACACACATACATATACATGCATACATACAGACATCATCGTAAAAATGGTAAAATCGTATTATAGGGACCCTAATACATACTTATTCATTAAAAACTCATCATTGAATTTTTTGACCAAAGACAATACCTTCCTTACCTAAAGGTGACGGAAGGTAAAAAAGTAAATTTATTCCATGCTTATCGACTGTCTCGTGTCATAATTGCACGCCACGTGGAATACATATAAACTTTTTCCTTTTTACGTAAATAACTATTTCCGTTAATCGTTTATTTATAGGTTTCATTAATATGTATATGGAAAATAGTTTATTATTGATTCCTACTAACTAATGAGTGAATGAAACAATTTATATGAAAAACATCATTGTAAGTGAAAAAGGTAAACTAATCTAAAATATTTGTCATGGCGTTTACCAACCGTCACCTCATTGCTGGCGTGGAGAGTGCAACAAAGGGGACAATTTTGTGCCATTTAAAATTCGAAATATTTAGCGTTGATCGGCATCCAATCTGGTTCTCCAGATTCGCAACCCCATAGGTACGTATTTAAATTTAAAAAAATTAAATGGCGGGAGGTATTGTGTTGATCACATCAGATTTTTAGCATTCGAACTCGAACTATCATTACAATAATTTTGTTAATTGAAAATCAAATAGGTACTAAAAATACTACATGAAATATTATTGGATATTACGATAGTTCTATTTTGTATCCGTTATAGTTAATCTATTATATTTTGACACAAACTATACATTATTATAAAAAAAATCATTGTCAAAGTAAAACTTTTAACCTACAAATGAAATAATCATTGACAATTTAAATAAATTTGTCTAATTTATTATATATTTAACATTATTCAAAAATAAAAATAGTAATAACAATAAATCAGTAGCGATAACGAATAAACACCAATTTAAAAACATTTGCGTGTGTTATTTATACATGTATTGCATGTTTTAGTATTTTATATTAGTATGAGTAACATGGAATTAGAACTGCGCACTTAGAAAAAAATATGTATTTGTTTTGTGTTTACATATCAAAACAACAAAGGCGTAATTTGAACTAAACTTGTTTTTTATGTTATTCATGTTACGCTAATGGAATATAATAATTTAAATATTTAAAATTAAAACATTTTTATATGATATATATTTAAATTACTTCCAAAACAAAAGAAAAATGCACAATTAATAATTAATTAAACAATAAGAACAAATCAAAAATAAATTGAAATAATTTTAATGTTTATAAACATTAAATTTATGAATTAAATAAGGCAATTTTTTAAAGGTCAATCAACTTATAAATCTTATAAATACAATCTATTATAAACAATGTGTTGTTAATGTAGCAGGATCTTTAATAAAACATTTCAATCTATTGAACAATCAACTCTAGTTAAGAAAATTTATTTATGATTAATTATTACTCAACATAAAACGCATGACCTTTAAAAATTATCAAACATACTTAAGCAACAATAAAAATTTAGCAAAGTATCCTAATCTTTGTACAATTATAATTGCACATATGTAACGATAAGATTACAACAATAACAAAGACATTTAGCACAATTAATAAAATTAATACAGATATATTAATCAATACTTTACCTTTGTCTTGTCTCTTCACTTGTATTTGTCAGTACATGTAAACACCGAACTTATAACACAAAATACAAATTGTTAGACCACTGTCACTGTCAGATTCGATAAGCTATTTCACTGTTTTGTTTTCACCTGCCATAATATTACGCCATTCTTTGTATGACAATGCCATCTATATGATTCATGAGTCACTACGAAATGTGACGCACGTTTTATATGAAGTTAGCAGTAATTTAATTAGCAAGGTACGGAGAGAATATAGCTCAAGGTGCTTGATGTTGCCATGAAGAGACTGTAGACTATCTACTGTAGGTTGGTACATTATATAGCGTGCGACAGAATTTTTTATAAATTTTAATTTAAACAAGAAATCTATGTAAATAAAAGAGTTGTCATATTGATTTTAATTGTTTCAACTGTATAAGTATGAATTTGAATAACATTAAATGAGAATTTTACGACCAAATTTCAAATTAAATATGGATCCTACCGACTGCGCCAAATTTAAATTTTTATTAAATATTGCATTATTGAATAGGCATAAACAACAGTGATACAATGGTGGTTTTTCTTTAAATAAATATAATAAAATACTTAGAAGTCGTCAAAATCTTTTAAAAACAAAATAAATATATGGATGAGTTTGAATTGTCGGCACCCTTATGAAAAAATATAATTTAGTTTTAACATTTTTCAAATATTTTATTCATTCTTCTTATTGTTTAGTGTTAAGTTTTATTATATCTGTTTTATTTATTGTTTTTTAAAAGGTTTGTAAAAATATAGTTTTTCTATTTTGCATCTCTAACAAAGCTATTACAGCACCCAAATGAGTTCGTTAATAGCTCGTTTGAGTGTTGTAACAGCCTAGTACAATTTATTTTTATAAAATTGGTAGCATAGCTGAAATGTTATGTCAAAAAATATCAAATGTCAAACCTCACTGAATAAACGATACTAACGATTGTTAAGATTTTTATTTTTGTTTATATATATTTAGGGCATAAATAGTTCAAAACACTATTAATTGTTGATATTTAAAATATGTAATTTATTTGTGAACTCTATCGCTAAATTAGTTAGAGCTTTTTGGCGCTGATGTCATAGCCAAAGTTACGCAGGTTGTGTAGTAATTCAGACAAAAGTAAAATGGCGGCGGAGGAGAAATGTCAACAAGAATTAAGTGTTTATTTATAAGAAAATAGTGTTTTAAATATAAGATGTGTATAATTATATAGTTTTACACTTTCCACATCCTTTTCAGTTAATTTTATACAATAAAATGTAAGTAACTTGTAAAAAAATTATTTTTGGTTATAGCTATGAAACCTGACTTTTTTCATTGTTTGTTTTTGGAATTATAAAATGTATTTTCCGTAATTTCACGTATTTCAGGTGGAGTACACAAAAAATCGTCTGTATTCATTTTTAATTTGATATGAATTTGATTGTAAACAACACGAGACAATTTTAAATTCAAACAATTGAATTTTCAAATGTCACATTATTACCAACTAACACAAAATTCCCTAAATTTTGAATTTACGATTTTTATTTAAAAAGTTCATAAAAATCGCAAAATAGAAAAAATAGTATAAAGAACTCATGTCATAATTGTCGATTATGACATTCGTTCTTTAATATACTATTTTCATTTATCAAAATCTGTTTTTAAATTAAGTTTTCTGGATTCCATTCACCAAAAATAATTTTAGCTTCTCAAAAATGGTTCTTCATAGTCTTTACAATTATGCATGTAAATATCTGCCTTTCATTAAAATAAATTTCTTAATTTATTATTTAGAGTTAGAGAATGAATTGTGGCACGACTATATGTTGGTGGTTAGTAATCTCCAAACATGGCGTCCAATAGTCTACTCGCGATCTATATTTGTGACGGGCAACCGTCTGCGCATGGAAGCAGACGGTGTAGTGACTACTTAGTGGTGATCGTGGCGCCATCATAGACATCATTATGGAACTATGCGGTGATATTTGTGCAAGTACGCTAGCCTAAAGTACTTATAATTGGAGAATCTGGTATACCAAAAGATGAAAGAAGAAAAGAAATAGTTTAAATATAAAACACAAATTTTCTATAGTTCATTCCACCTAAGAAAATAGTAGATGCCGCTTGAGATCCGACCGTTTTTACATGTATTAAATAAATAATTTAAATTCGAGAGACCCAACTTTGTAAATAATAAAAATTTTTCTGCAAAAATGTACAAGACCTGAATATTAAAAATTACAACAAAACATGGTTAAATATTACTTAATTTTGTAGATTTTATTTAAGGTAGTTATATCGTGAAACCATTTTACCCAAAATTAATTAAAATTTTAAGTACATCTCAATTGAAGTATAATTTACCTGCTCTCGAAGTTTTAATACAATTGACCACGCGGTACCTGAAATATTTGCTATTAAATTTGGCCTTTTTAACACGTGAAGAATAGGAAATGGCAAAATAAACACAACATTTTAAATTATAACTTTTATATCTATACTGACATTTAATCGAAAAACTAGTATATTATACAAAACTAATTAACGGATTTTATGTAAAAATTATTTACCATCCAGATTTAATTTTATTGCCTCTAGAAAATTATAAACTGAAGATACGATAAATACGCCCGCTTGGTATTAGCTAGTAAGAGGTGATTTTTGGTTAAAGGAATTTCAGACGTACATTCGAAGGAATTTTAAATTGGTATTTTACGTGAAAAGCATGAAAACTTTAAACAATGAACTTAAACAATTGTAACTATTATTATTAAACGAAATAATATTGTTTTATAGTTACAATTGTTTTATTTCAAGCCACAGTCATGGCTGACTATTCTCTTTTCGACTAGGTGTATAAAACAGTGCCCGCCATTTTACTTTTTAATAATGTAACATATGGATTATTTTACATAATTGAAAAGCAAATTTAATGTACTTTCCAAATTTGTGAAAATATATAGTATGTTCCATTTGAAATTTCAAAGTTGATATTAATTACTAATAAACCGGAAGTGGTATCATGAATGTACATCCGTCATCAAGTAGCTTACATGTTGCTGTATAAATCATGTTATATGAAAGAAATTACTAACTTAATAAATAAGCGAGATATTTGCTGGGTCCACTAAAATATAACACCCTATATATTATGGTTTTTAGGATTCTAAGGTGATGGGAATCAGTTTGGAAATAAATTGTAATTGTTACATATGCTTTTATTACATGTTATTACATTTATGTTTTGGATTTATAATATCCATGAATTTAAAAAGGACGGTGTTTATAAATTATTAGAGAAAGGACAAGATAATAAAAATTCAACATAATAAAAAACAACATATTCGAGATAGATGAACAGAGTTCTAAAAAAATATAAAGGCACTTGATAGAATGGGCTAGAAAAAGTGTTCATAAATATAAAACTAACAGTTCAGGGTGTTCTGAATAAATTACAGTGATTAAATATTGGTCAATAGTTAAATTATGTCGTTAAAACTGCTCAGGCAAAGATAGGTTTATAAAATTGCCAGTAGAACAATAGTCTCTTAACTATGATTGAACAGAACCAAACATGTAAGTGAAATGGAATCTATAACGGCCGCCGGGCGTTATAATAACACCCGTCGGCCGTTAAGGATTATAACAGGCGCTTGCAATTAGAGATAAAGTATTCCTTAAAAAAATCATAGTATCGTGAAGAGTTATGGTATTATGAAAAATTTTGAGCGCCGCACGGCCGATTTGCAAATAACGGAGGCGGCTAAAGTTATAATCAGTTAAGACACTATTATCCTAAGGCAATATAGACGAAATTATAGGATAATTATTCATTATTTTATTTATGTTTTAGTTTATCAATTGTAAAAACTGTTATAGAAAAATTCCTTCCATAATTTCGCCTACAAATTCTTCATAGAATGAGATTTAGGAACTTCCAGAGAAGCACATTAAAGCTAAACGTTAATATCATATGTACAATATACAAATAGCAGAACTAGTATAACAGATCACAATTCGCAATTTCGATAATGTATTTACACTCATGGTCGGTTACCTTACATACAAATTGTTTGGTCTGAGCTTTCTATATAATTAATCAATTAAAATTAAGAACTGTCCACACAGAATTTCATTTTTACAAGGGTAAAATAAATATATTAATCTTCTAAATACGTCATTTGGTATGTCCAACTCTAAACTGATTTATATATTATTTCAGAAATAAAATATATTTTTATTTAGAATGCTTACAATTTGTAAATTAAATAAAACCATAACATATAAAATTATATTTAAAATACCCTGTTATTCGTTTCATACAATTTTTCATTCATATTTTAATAAACTTTACATATATACATACAAAAATTCATACATACCCTAATCTCATCCTAATTGCACATTCGCCATTTTTTCAAAATGGCCGAACAATTTTACTGGTTTTATTTAATGTAGAAATTATAAGCAGAAATAAATTATACAAATAATCAAATAAATAGAGAAAATATATGCAAAAATAATAATAATAGTTATTTATGCAATTGCAAAAAGTATATTGTGTATTGGGTCGTGCAAGTTTTATTTTTAATAATATTATTTATAATAAGTTACTATTTATAAAGTGGCACTTTATCTTGTGAAATCTCGTTACTAAAGTAACACTTTAAACACTAGTCTCGATAAAAATTTCTAATCACTATAGTGAATTAAAGTCAATACGTATACACATACCAATCATAATAGGTCCTCCATTATTATGATTTTGTTCTCAAATATACAAAAATACTTTTGTAGTGAATTTAATAAAATCTTATATATAAAAGTAAAAACTTGACGTAGAGTTCAAAATTTTGCATAGTTTTTTTTTGTCAGTAAATAATTTTCAGTTAATTTATGGTTCTTGTAAAAAAATCAGAAATGCGTTATCTTAGAAATATTTAAATAAAACTGTGTCTAAGCGGTTTTAAAATTTGCAATGAGTCAATTTATATTTAAAACCCCGTAGAATACGAATATCTAGCTAGTTTAAAAATAATTTAAACCGTTGAGGAGTTATGAGCAAAATAAAATGCATGTTTTTTGAGCATTTTTTTCCAAAATTTCGACCCTATTTTCCAAGAATTTCTAAAGCTTTTTTGAACTTTTAAAATAGTAATATATATAATCAACTCTCCATGTTTCGATTCTGCAAGAATTAATACTCTATCTTTAACCGAAATCGAGATATTCACCAATTTTTAAACTCACATTTTTTGCCAAAAATGTACAATTTTTGAACCCGAGTGTGAGGAGTTTTTAACCGAAAATTTAACCACTTTTATACCGGAAATATACAAATAAACCCTCTAAAGTTCACTTTTGCTAGAATAAACACTCTATCTTTAACCGAAATCGAGATATTGACCGATTTTTAACCTCACATTTTTTGCCAAATAGGTACAATTTTTGAACCCGGGTTTGAGGAGTTTTTAACCGGAAATATAGTAGTATATAACTCATGTTTTAATTTGTTACTACGATGGAGGACCCCACTGTTAAAAGACATCCTTAATATTAGTCAAAAAGTCTTAAAGGTAGAGAGTAAAGATATATTACACACTCGTGAAAATTAACACTTTCTGATGTGTATAAAATATGTCTTTACTCTCTTGTATTTGCAATTGACTAGAAACTAAATATTTCTAGACATTTTTTTAAATATAAGATGATACTTTATTCATTAAAATGACTTGATACGTAATATGTTTATTTTCAAAATGCATTGTTTATGAATATGAGCTATTTTGCACGATCGTAGAAAAAGAGAAAGAAATCTCTTATTTAGAAATTCTTCTTATTTTTACATGTTTCTTTCTGTGTGGTACAGCCCATAAGACCAGTCTCTAACTCTACGGTATTAGTAATGTTTAGCAGTTAATATTAATTCTGTGGCGAACGAATCACTCTCTCTTCCACAATAGGAAATAAATACATTATCTAAAATGTATACTTTGTACTCTTTCTATTCTTTCTTAGGCAAGACAGGGTCACGTATGACTCTTTAAGGCGAGGGAACATTGAGCCGGTATTATGCTTCCCAATTAACATTAAATGCAATGAAATTCTCTCTCCGCATTGACGGATAGATCAGGAAAATTCGACACCTTCGAGATTTCAATATTTCGGAATTATTTTATTCTCGAAATTTGGCGATAAAATTAAATCTTATTATATTTTCCGAGTAAAAGACAATTCATATATTGAAAAACTGATATTCCTCTTATTTTCTAAAATTGAAAGAATCGGTTTGATTTTCAATTTTCAAATTTAACATGATGTATGTGACGATTTCTTAAATATTTAAGATATAAAATGTGTGAAACTACGTTGTCCCCAACGACGAAATATAACTAGACAAAACTTAATTTGGTTTTTTTATATTTCGGCTCTAGTTCAGTGGCGGCTTGTCAGGGTAGGCAATGCCTCACCAAAAAAGAAATAAAGCTGCAAGTAAAGTAGAATGTAAATTAAATTTTAACTTATTCCGTTAATGCTTGTCTTTATGAATATCAAAAGAATAATTTAAGCCACGACCATAACTAATATGTAATGCAGTTCACCTAATTTACACCCTATAAAGTGCTTCTCGAAATGAATAGTATAACTGCCTAATGTTTTTGATAAAGCATTCATTCCGGTAAGTAATACGTGCGCTAGACAAAGAGCTGTTTGAGGCACTGCTTCAAATGCTAAATGCAATGAATGCGTAAAGGATAAAAGATAGTCGCTTTACCTTCCACGCGGCCTTATAGAGGCCGTTACCATACATGAATACAATCAACACCACGTACTGATAAATTTTGTAAGTAGGTTCACGACATTACTGCATATTTTGCAAGCAAGATTAAATAATATTAGCTGCAAATTGCATTCGGCAATAAACAAACATAACATAACCTATCTTGTCTAGCATTTTTATTATAATAGGCTCTGGTTTGCGACTGACACGTATTGCAGTAAATATTTACCCACGTAGTGTTTTTTGTAATTTGAATTTTAGTTGAAAACAAAAAATAAATAATGGTTTCGACTTCACCTATAAAAGAATTGAGTGACAATATAAGGAATTCTGAAGATATTGTTAATTTTTTAATTAACAAAAATCCGTTTAATCAACTGTCTTATGAAGATAAACTATTTGTCAAAGAATTTCCTAAAATTTTCTGGATCTGGTATTTTATTTTTGTACATGAAAGGGGAAAAATATGCATTTGCACATCCCTTGAAAAAATGTAACTTTCAATTACAGTCCATACGATTTAACTTGGCGACCCAAAAGAATGTAATTCAGTTCACTATTCCTAAGTTGCGTTTTGTCAAATATTTACTTTTACTTCGATGCCGCACAGCTTCAGAAGTGAAATAGTGATTTTACAATGTTTTATTGCCTTACACAAAGCAAATTTCATCCTAATACACTCAAACTCGGGGTGTCAGGTACTTTTCAACCCAAGAAGTTATATTCATACATAAGCGTTGGTGCATTTTTTTCTCAATAGCAATAGAAATTTTATTTTCTTAACTTTATTAATTTAAAAAATAATTAATTATAATATGGTTTATATAATAAATAATTCATTCCAATATTTGTAATATATTTTTTTGTATAAATAATTTCTTTTTTCTTTGTAATATTCGTAATTTTATTGAACTTCATTTTTCTTCGGTACGCCTATGGATTTTATAACTTTCCCATTACCGCAGTGATAATGTGAATTGCCCCAACTTGCCAAGTTACATCGTATGGACTGTATAAGGGATTTGACCTTGAATTAAAAAAAATTGCGTCACCAAAGTTTTAGTGCACGAGCCGCCACTGATATCACTCTTATATTACGTAAGAATATATTTGAATACATATTTACCTACCTAAACTGGTATGTATTAAATATGAATAGTATCTTCGTATTTGTTACGAAGTTAATACATTTTTAAAAAGTTCAAATTTTCCCAACCTATCCATACATTCAAGATATGAAAATTAAATGTATTAGGTCTTATTCTATTGATTTCATTATTCGTTTGTACTTAAAATTAATTCGTTTACTGTCCTATTGCTTTTATATGTATACTACAATGTAGGTCCATTTTGTTTTCAATGCGAGAGGAATTTCGCTATCCTAATACATATAGGGTTAACAAAGCACATATTAGGAACATTTACATATATTAATCTTCACAATAATCATTCTTCTTCCTCGTCAACAAATATACATTCATGTTATCTTTCCCTTTGACATAAACCGAACCTCGCGGTTCGAATTCGAACCTCTTTTCTAGTGTTTCTAGACAGGCCCCTCCAATTTGAATTCTACCGTTTACTCCGGTAGAATCCATTCTACTTGCTATATTCACTGCGTCACCCCAAATGTCGTAGTATAGTTTAGATGTACCAATTACACCCGCTGTGACGTCACCAAAGTTATAACCAACACGTAGAATTAAATCAAATTCAAGAAGATCGCGATTGAAATCATCTATTACTTTTTGCATAGCTATTGCAAAATCCATAAGGGCGTATAAATGGTGGTTGGGGTCGTGGCTATCGCGGCGGATTTCTGGGTTCAAACCACTAGCAGCCATAAAAGTGCTGCCAATAGTTTTAATTTTTTCAACACTTTTGAATTCAGTGCGATTTAATAATTCATCAAAATCTGCTATTAATTCGTTTAAAACTCTCAGATATTCTTTACCCCCTAAATAACTTTCATCGTACATTTCGTTAAAATTTACAATACTTGCGAAAATAATCCCGACGTTTTTGTGGTTTTCTGAATATTTTGCCGATTTTTTCAGCTGATCCGCTACGTGTTTTGGAATGATATTATGCAGTAACCAATCAGCTTGGTTTTTCATAATTTGTACGTGTTCCTTGTCGCGATTTGCTACTAAGTTTGCATGAAAACTTAACCGATAACCAATTTCGAATTCTCTGTTTAAAAACCACACTAAAACTAGTAATAAAAACACGTCTAAAAAAATTTCTGACGCGTATAATTTATGTGTACCACTCTGAACATTTGAGGTAGTGTTTAATGTTTCTAAAAATGTTATATTAACAGGTACTGACATATTTGATAATTCCTGATATGGATTTGCAAATTTTGAACAGTCATTTCCCAAAATTGTTACAAAACATATAAAAATTATTGTGAAAATTGTAGCTAAACCATTTTTCATCCACCAATTAAATTGGGTAAAATTACAAAAATGAATAATTCCAACGAAAAATAAATAACAATAAAAACAATCAGATTGTTCTTGAATAGTCATGGAATTAAAACATGAATTACTTAAAACAACAACAATTGGTAGACTAACAATAAAAGCGCCGAATATGTGCCACCTGTACCATTCGGAAAAAAAGCAAAATATGCTTTTGGAAAAATATACAATTTGTCTTACACACACTATTACCGCAAATAACTGTATACAAAAAGCTACCAGGAAGATTACTATAGAAACTATACTTGGAACATACAAAATAAATAATGAAGCTACCACTGAACTAAATATAACAAACGATATTAATATATCAAAATATGTATTATATCTCGACGTTGCAAGTGTTGGCAAAATATCCGCCGTTGTATCACTGATTGTATGCACGTTTTCCCTATAATCTCTTTCCATATCTTTCTTCTTAAAGAATAAAGTGATATTTGACAACGGCGGTTTCATAAAATAAGAGTGCTTTGATTTGAAGTTATCCTGAACACACCTTATGAGCTGTAGGTCGCTCTGTTTGCGGAGTTTTTGGAAACGATGGCCTAGTTGGTCGCAAAAAGCTCCAGGTAGTTGAGTAGCGTATTGCGGCGAACATGAGTTGATCGTTGATTGACTAGATGTGTAGTAACCGGACACTCGGGCTTGGAGTAAGTCTTCTTGGGGAAGAGATGTTTGGTTCATGGCGTATATCTAATGATGAAGTATATGAATTTAATACAAATTTATCTTTGATTTTAAATAAATTTATAATTAAAATATAAATAAATACAGTAAAATTTTTGAAAGATGTCCGATCAAGGTCGTCTACGAATTGTATGAATTCAAATTTTTGCTCCGCCCATCATGACAAATTCAGTAGTGTCGTATGCTTAGTTTTTATGAAGGTACGTAAGATACTACTGTTATTTTATTATTATAAAAATATATATTACAGGAAAAGCATTCAAAATTCAAAAATAAGTCAACTAGTAAGTTTATAAGCAAATGTAAAACCAAATATGTTAAAAATAAGATACTGACACAATGTCAGTGACTCTGACAGAATATAACGTTATACGTACGGCTATGAATCCAGGTAATGTATCTGAATTAATAAATAAACTTACGTTACAGCGAAAGTATTATCAACAACGAGCATCGTTTATAAATGGAATGTCCTAACTTAGTCGAAACAATATGAATTTTTGAAAGACAAGCGTGTTATATCCATCCTTATCACACACTCTTACAGCCTTTGCAAAAGAAAGAGATAAATGTATGCCTATTTGTTAATTCGTTCGTGATACAGGTGCCCTTGATCAGACATCTTTCAAAAATTTTACTGTACATATAGGCGATGGGAAATAAGCAATATGATATCTGGTGGTATTTTCGGAACTATAGTTCCCATAGGGTACCTCTATATACAGACTATGGCTATGACGTAGCTCACGTTTCGTCCGCCATTTGCGGTCCACTGTCAAATTCGTTGTTTTTGCGCAAATTATTATGTATTTTCGTGGTTATTTGTTTTATTTTAATGCAAAACACATTTAAATATACTTCTAATATTTATTTAAAGTATAAGTAATACTTTTATTCTATTTATTTGTGTATTTTCTTGAGATACTGACTACGATGACTGGCAATATTGAAAACACATAAAAATTCCCAATATTAAGCACAAACATTTAAATTTTTAAAAGGTAAGTTTAGAATATATACTTATTATGTAAATAATAACTACAGATATTAAATTAGATGTGATAATAACAATCTATATCCTATACTCTACATAACCTCTAAATCCATGTCATAATAATAATTGTGTATCTCTTAAATAAATTCGTTTTTATTACCTTTATAGATTCATAATGTGCTTATTTAATATTCCTTTATAATATAATATCATATTTTTTACAAATGAATACTTAGTATGTTTGACATTGGCCCGCTTATGGCGGCGATCTGGCCCCATGGCCATACCCTGTAAATAGAGGTACCATAATTTCCCATCGCCTATACCACGGTTCATTATACATTTTTGGCTGTGCTAATCTACTTTTTTACCTCCCGCTACCCTTGGTAAGGGAGGTATAGGGATCGTGCTAAAAATCGCATATAGAGATTTTGGTAAATGACCACGTTTTAAGGTCCCTACAAACCAATTTTAACATTTTCACGATAATGTCTGTGTGTATGTGTAGATCCTCTTTACTATACTATCGTTCAGAAAATTTTGAAACCTTGTATTTCTACCTTACTCTTATATGGAAAGATGCCATTAGATTTTGGAGTAAATCAGATAACCGAAAATGGCACTTTACTGGAAGCTCAAAATAGTTCGAAAAATACCTTTAAATGTTATTTTTTCGAGATGTATGTTATGTAAGAATCAAAGATTATTAAATTTTCTACAGGTTTGCATTAATACTTTTTCTATATATTTTATGTATATTTTTATAAAACTATAATTTTAATCCCGGAGCCTACGTTTTAAATACAACTCATTCACATGGTTACACAATTCAGATCTCAAATGTTTGTAACTGACAGATATAAGTCACTGTCAACGAACTAATCATTTCAAATAATAATATTAACGGCAGACGGCAGTACATAAAATAAATATATCACGGCATATTACTCATTGCTGGGTCTGCCAAAGAGTCATTTTTGTGCCATTTAAAATTTGAAATATTTGGCGTCGGTCGGGATCGAATCCGGTATTTATATTTAATTTTAAGTATTTACATGAATAAAAGTAAAAATACTCCGTAAACCAACTAATAATAATTTAAATTTCCCGCCAACGTTGTTACATTTTAGACAGTGCCATCTGTTACAGTCGGGAAAACTAAAAGAACAACACTGACTTATCTATTAATATTTACTAACCTGTTGTTGAATGCTACTTCTTCTACTGTTACTCCTAATCCCAGAATCCTTTCTACTATTAACTGAGACACACTCACTCACATTTCTTTCTAGGACACTTGGAACATCCAGACAATCCATTTCAACTCTAGCAGCCATTGTTGCACTCCTCGCTCTGGCTATCGGAGAAATCTCATGGATGTGTCTTCCAGAATGCGATCTATTACTTCCAGTTCTATCCAGGCGGAGGATTTCAGTTGGCGATCGTCCATATTGGGACTTATAACTCCCAGAGCGTATGAAATGAGAAAATTCGTTAGGGGAAAAATCGTATTGACCGATATCACTTCTGGACTGACTTATATAAGATTTGACGTCTATAAGATCAGGCTTATTGTCTTCGAAACTGCTGTCCGTGAGGAATATTTCATCTTTGGCGCAGTTAGTTTCCACAATAGCAGGCACTTGTTGGTAGCCATTTTCTTTATCTTGAGATTGTCCAACGCATTCTTGATCGTCGACATCTATGCTTTGTTTCCGTAAAAATTTTGGTATCTTCCATTTTTTGGATTTGTTGTAGTTTTTCTCACAGCTCTGAATAGATGTTGGACTCTTCACTGATGAGTCTTCTACGGTTGATTGTTCATCGGCTTCAACATCTTCGCAGTCAGAATCTAAAATACTTGGCAGGGAGTTGGCTTTGACTTTGAACATATTCGGCGAAAGTTGATTCGGGTTGTAATGAGTTTTAAGGTTGCTTTCGTTGCACGAAAGGACACGTGGGCGGCTATGGGGTGAAACGGCGGGGGGAGAAGTGGGAGGCGATATTATAAGTTGTAATGAGTCGAATTTTTGTGAAGTTGTACGTATACTACCGTTGAAGGAGGAATGGCGGTCTGATTTGCGGCCTACTATAAAATAAGTTTTATAACCTGCAAGAAATTAACAGTAAGTTTTTTTTCTATAGACATTTGTCGTTCAAACTCCAAATTTAATCCAATCGCATAATTTAAAAAATCAACTTATGACTTTTTGTCCCGGCATTAGTGACGCTAAACGGGCAAACTTACGTCAGGTGAATTTTGATTTTACTCCATTGGTAATCAATATGGGAATATTTTAATGATCAAAATTGATAAATAAGCACTAATTTATCTATTTCAACACTTATAATATTATATTTTATGTACTAAGGGCGTTACTATGATCATAATGCCAGGAGGGCGACGAGGATCTAGCCCGAGGGATAGATGTCGTCCGATGGGCATTATCATCTGGTAACGCTCGTGGTGCATACACGATTTTATGTCTCACTAGAATATCTGAAACAAGTTTTAATTAATAATAATTTTGATCACAATAATGCTCAAATTTTGGCGTTGCTAAGGATGTTGATTAATTGTTTTATTTATTATCAACGTTTATTTTTTTTTATGTTAACGATGATCGTGTACGGTGTATATAAACATATCCAAGACAACCGGGGCATAATGGATATGTTTATATACACCGTATCCTAGCAATAAACAGTGCATAATACTTTAGTGAGACATAAAAATATATAAATATGTTTCAAATATATTTCTTTGTCCATAATACGGCTTTTAAAAAAGTATTTATTGGATATCAATGTTCATCATACATAAGTAATATTAAGGTGAGAATATAATTCATTAGTCACGTGACATGGTTTTCGCCAATCAACAATCAAAATCTCCCTAGTTACATATCTATCACAGCGATGATAAAAAACAAAGAAATTATCACCGTACTTATAGTCGTTACTAAGGGATTTGTTTTCTTTATTTATTTATTTATTTAGACATACACTGTCCAACAGGAAAAAATCCCAATTTATGACATTAACAGTTAATTTTGAGTATAAAAATAAGTAACAACAATAATTCAAACTTCGAAATATTAAATAAAACTCGTAAGTACCATGTTTTAATACAATATGAATATGTATATCAAAAGTTAGGTTAGCAGCACACACAATGTGTTACAAAAATTCATTATATTCTCTCATTAAATATAAGCTCGTAATATGATTAATAACCTTATATACGAGCCCAACCACAAATGTATTCGTACCCTCTGAAATAAATATACTAACAGCAATAAAAAAAATAATTAAGTTACAATAGTTAAAGACTATATTTGGGCATTTTTTATTGTATGTATTAATAAAGTGTACTGGATTTAAATACAATGGCCGCTAGTATGAACACGTGATTAAGGGTGATTAGCGAGCATTTAACTAGCATTGTTTTATCCCTATTAATCGTTTATTTATTATTTTAAAGAAAAATATTCCAAATAAAAGTTGTAGAAAAATTAATTTTACACATCTTTTATTTGAAGTATTTTTCTCTAAAATAATTTATAAACGATTGACGGAGATAAAACAATGCTAATCAAATGCTCGCTAATCACCCTTAATCACTGTTCATACTAGCGGTCAATGTTATTAACTAAATTTCTCATTTAAACAATAATCTATGGGCAAATATATGACAAAAGACAAGTCCCAAAATTTTTCGTTCCAACAGTAAATAATACAATATTTATGTTAGTATTATCTATAAAACTGAGGGTAAAGGTAACTAACAATATACTCAATTAATTACCACCTTAAATTTTATTACTTTAATAAAAATTATTTGCGAATTATTAAAGACGAAAACATTTGTCACATGCAGACAATGATTTATTTGCAAATAAATTATTATTGAACCTAAGAAATTTCATTATAAGCAATGTATTCAAGTTCTATACACTCTATTAACACATCAAATCAAAATTTGTTGAATTGGAGTAATAGTCATAGCATCCAGAAGTTTATTTATTGTTGTTTTTAATATAATTATAGGTGGTACTTTAATAAATAAATATCACTTTGCAAATAATTTTACTAAAAAAATAAAATTTAATATAGTAATTAATTGAATATATTGTCAGTTTCCTTTACCTTCAATTTTGTAAATAATACTAACATAAATATTGTATTATTTACTGTTGGAACTAAAAAAATTGCACGTGTCTATTGTCATATATTTTCCCGTAGATTATTGTTAAAATGATAAATTTAGATAATAACATTATATTTAAATCCAGTACACTTTATTAATACATAAAATAAAAAATTGCCCAAATATAGTCTTAACTATTGTAATCTAAAAATTTATTTCTTCTTGCTGTTAATATATTTTTTTCCGTCGGACCCGTGAAATCTGCTACTCGGTTTCACTCGAGAATATTATCGTATCACTTGTTGTATTACGTATGAAAATAGATTAATAAATTAATAATAATTTGGAATAGAGTGTGTGAGGGGTAAAGACAGATTGAAAACCTAGTATTCGAATAAGCCATTAACAGTAATAATAAACTCACCGAAAACATCTTCTCCTTGGTCCAGAATATAAACCTCTGGCAAAAACTCCCTCGTCTTTTCTGATATGTGAACCATTCCAGGTCTTCCAGTACTTTCCATTCTATTTGCCAAGGTCACATCATTACTCCACACATCAAACTTAAACCGTCTTGTCCCTACAATACCACATAGTACTGTTCCAGTATGCACCCCTACTCTCATATTGACCCCTTCAGATCTTTCGACATCGAACTGTTTGATAGCTTGAATCATACCCAGACCCATTTCCACACAACACTTAGAATGATCTGACCTTGGTTCTGGGCAGCCAGAAACGCAGTAGTAACAATCACCTAAGGTTGAAATTTTCTCGCATTCATGCAGGGAGCACAAGTGATCGAATCTTTCAAATAAATCGTTTAGAATTCCTACGAGTTCTTCGGCGCTTTTGTTACTGGACATTCGGGTAAAACCAACAATATCAGCGAATAATATACTGACATTTTCCATTCGATGCATGTTAAATGGTCGAAATAACGACTTCAAATAAGTTGATTCAGGATTGGAACTCCTCGTTTCACAGTTTTTCGCGAAGTTTGCATCGTCGTTCATCAACCAATCAGCGAGTTTTGGAGGCATGACAGAATGTATCATCTTTTCTTTCAATTGTTTTTCCATTTCTAGCTGTCTTCTCACGAGTAAGCTTTGACC
This sequence comes from Harpalus rufipes, assembly GCA_951394225.1. Classification (NCBI taxonomy): domain Eukaryota; kingdom Metazoa; phylum Arthropoda; class Insecta; order Coleoptera; family Carabidae; genus Harpalus; species Harpalus rufipes. The sequence continues at coordinate 86,926,910 of OX596274.1, forward strand.
TACTTTCATAAAAGTTCCCCTAGTCCGTACATTGGTCATTATGAGAATATGTAAACCAATCAAATGGACGCAAAGTTGAGAAATAAATCTTACAATGACGTAATAATTAACAAATTCGTGCTGAATGATACTTAAAAGTTCAAAAGCCACGGAATAAACAATTCCAGAAATAACACAAATATAAAGAGGCAACGGAATCACAGTATATACCAACAATAAAACTTCCACACACATAGAAAAGTGCCCGACTGGGCTAATATCAGAAGAAAATTCCAAATTAGAGTTAAATCTCGAAGGGGCAAAAAACACAAAAGTCAAACTGAGAGAGTATAACAACAAGGCAACGCAAAGAGACACGGATAAAAAATGTGCTCGAAAAAAGTCAGTGTGCGTCAAGAGAAGTAAAAGGAATAAAATTATCACGAGAATTATGAGGATTGAACATAAAACAGGCCATTTGCTTTCTGGGTCTCCCAACCCCGAAGAAATGAAGTAGGTAAACCAAGAGAGAGATACCAACAACACGTACAACAAGGCATATCTGGAAAACATTCCCAACAGTAAGATAATAGAAAAATAATAATAAAGAGCTGAATTTAGCACTCTTAACATTAAAACAACGAAATGCAAAGATGTTTGCAATTTCTCTGACTATTGAAGAGTGCTGAATTCGGTCCAGTCAACTAAAATCCGCAAAAATAATAATTATTTTAATATTTAAATTATGTAGATTTTATTTGATAACTGACGACTATGGCTGACATCTAAAAAATCATAATATCGTAGAGCTCTATGGTATTACACGGCCGATATGCAAATAACGGACTCGGCTGATTATACAAACTTCAGTCGCGTCCGTTATTTGCTTTATATCGGCCTAACAGGTGTATTCTGAACACTCTCCGTTAATTAAAATTATTAAACGGACTCCGTTAAAAAAAATATTGTTTTAACGGATCTGTTAAAAATTTGTATGCTGAACAAAATGTTTTAACGGATCCGTTAAATTGTAATAAAATAACGGATCCGTTTAAAAGTATTACGCAGGAAGTGCATATTTTTGAACAGTGGTGCCAATAATGTAATAACTATCGAAGCAATGACAAGTTTATTTCAATATATTGTAATAAAAACTTACAAGAAAATGTAATATAACTATTATATACGTATTTATAAAGTAAGGGAATTCTGTAACTTAATATAACATAATTTAACATTTTTTTTATATATCTTATTTATTTCATTATATTTACAATACTGATTATTCACATCATTTTGTGTTATCTGTCAAAGTGGAAATTGATAGTTACAAAATAGAATATTATCAAAAAAATATGGCAAATAAACGACAAAAAACGTCAAAGAAGCAATTTGAATTTGTTATTAATTAACTAGAAGAGAATGGAGATATCTCGGAAGATATTTTTACGTATTTAGTTGATGATGTCTCCAAAAAAGTGGAGACAAAGGAGAACTTTCAAAACATTAGGAACTGTCCATGCTTTAACAGGCTGCAATATATAAGGTTCTATTATTTCAGTAAAATATCTGGCTGCTTCTTTGTTAAGTTGAAACAATTTTAAAAAACGTTGTTCAGGTATATTGAATGAATCACTAGAATCTCGTAGTAGTCTGTGATGACGGCATAAATTTATTCTAATAATAATTTTTAGTAAAATGTATCTACTCTATAATTTTATTTGAATTTAGGCACTTACATTCGTTCATTTTCTTCATATTCATTGGCTAACAAAACGTCAGCTACAACTAATAATGCCATTTTCTCAAAATTAAAAATAATAAAGCATCCGTTTATACTTAACGGCATGTATGTAGCACCCGTTCAGATTGAGAGTTTTAACGGAGGTAGTTAACGGATTTCCGTTATTATAAATAACGGACCAGCCCTTTAGAATAGCAAACTGTAATAAACGGTTCGTTTAATTTTAACGGTCCGTTTAAAATTAACGGAGTTGTTCAGAATACACCCGTAATGACGTTATATTTATTAACCCCATTAGCCCGATATGAAGCAAATAACGAACATGGCTGAAGTTTGTAAACCGGCGGCCGTTATGGACACTTTTTCACTTTTGTTTTTCGTTCGTGCGTCCCTAAATCCCTTTTCACTTATTAATTCTGTTAAATCATGAGAACGGTATGTTATTACGAAAAAGGAATAAAGATTGACTTAAAAATAATAGTAAATTCATTAATATACAAGTTTCTTAATACTAGTATTTTTTTCTCCCTTTATTTTATATTTAAATTTATAAGGTTTTTTTCAGGTTGATGACGTGCTTCTTCTGCCTAATCATTTTTACTATAGGTATAAATAATTATTAAAATAAAGAGGCATAATTTATGAATAAATATAATAAATCTACAACAATATAACACATGCGGAAATTAACTACAGTTTCTTTACACCTAAAATTGACGATTTAATGAAATAAAATATTATTTTTATCATAAATAATAAATGAAAAGCAAAATTGATCCCAGAATAATTACAATAAAAGAAAAGAAAATGATTCAAGATATAGGAAAATACATTTAAATAATTTGTAGTCAATTAATTTGACAATTACAAATACAATTCTTAAAAATATGAAATATGTAAATATTTTCAAAATTAAATAAGTTCTTTCAAAAATTAAACAAGTTCTTTCAAAAATTAAAAGTTTAAAATCTAATTTTGTGGAGAAACATTAGTGATTTTCTGATGTTTCACAGTGTAAATCATACGTTAGACGTAATTCTTTCTAGTTAAAAACCGGATTATAGTAATTTTGATATCAAAAACAACAAAAATTATATAAAAACAGTTGCACGTCAAAAAGAAAACGAATTGTCATTAAGCAAATCATTGTTTTGACGAAGCAACTATACAAATTCGTTAAACCAAATTTGTAAATACTAAATATGTTTACCTGTAAAAATATTAATTAGTAATTTTATTTAATAACTGACAGGTGATATTTTTTCGTTTTTGTGAACTAGGTTTGCAATCTGACCAGCCAAAGGGCAGAATTTATATCCCTATCTAAACAACGCTATTTTCTTACGTGAAAAAGTATAGAATCAGTGTTGCCAGGCCTAGTGAAAAGTTACCAGATTTGGTTCCAAAATTGAGATTACAAACAGTGCCGTATCTCAGTTACGGTTAAAGATACGACCAAAATTCTTCAAAATTTGAAATCTACAGGGTTGATTTGGCATATAACCATGTAAAAAATACTTTAAAATGTTCAAAAAATTCCAACCATGGGTCCAAAAATGGTCAAAATTTAGCTCCAAAAGTGAGGTTACAAATAGTGTTGTATTTCAGTTACAGTTAAAGATACGACCAAAATTCTTTCAAATTTGGAATCTACAAGGTTGATTTGGTATATAACCATTTAAAATATAGTTAAAAAAGTTTAAAAAGTTCTAAAATTTTGGTTCAAAAATGGTCAAAATTATGCTCCAAAAGTGAGGTTACAGATATTGTTGTATCTCAGTTACGGTTAAAGATACGACGAAAATTCTGCCAAATTTGGAATCTACAGGGTTGATTTGGTATATAACCATTTAAAAAGTAGTTAAAAAATGTTTAAAAATTTCCAAAATTTGGGTTCAAAAATGGTCAAAATTTTGCTCCAAAAGTGAGGTGACAAACATTGTTGTATCTCAGTTACGGTTAAAGATACGACCAAAATTCTTCCAAATATGGAATCTACAAGGTTTATTTGGTTTACAACCATGTAAAAATAGTTAAAAATTGTTTAAAACATTCCAAAACTTGGGTTCAAAAATGGCCAAAATTTTGCTCCAAAAGTGAGGTTACAAATAGTGTTGTATCTCAGTTACGGTTAAAGATACGACCAAAATTCTTCCAAATTTGGAATCTACAGGGTTGATTTGGTATATAACCCTGTAAAAAATGTTTAAAAAGTTCCAAAACTTGCCATAAGTGGGGTTATAAACAGTATTGTATCTCAGTTTCCCAAGTTGATGAAATCTGGTAACTTCTTGATTTATCTGGTTACAATTTTTTATTATACCTGGCAACACTGTATAGAACGTTCCAGAAAGTAGTTGAACCATTGTGCGGATTTTAGCTGACTTTTTGTAAACTTACATATCTCTCACCTGAATCGGAGTCTCAGCTGTGGGAAAGCACTTGTTTTATACTGCCCCTCTAGTATATCAGAATCAAAATGTGGATTAAACCAACTTTGCCTAGCTGCTCTTTCAAACGGTATCGGTAGATACCTCCCCAAACACCCATGTCTCTGTGCGCTTTGTGCTAGGTACATTTGGACATGGGGCGCGAGCGATATTTGTATATTGTCATCTTCCTCCGATAGATTGTGTTGGAAACTCACTGATGAAATTCGATGGCGGTTAGACATAGTTTACAATATATAAAGTGTGCCCATTATCACAGAAGGTAAAATACTCTTACTTGACATGATGTAGGAGCTTGTCCGAATTAATTACAATGCTTGAATGTTGATTGTTGCATCTGAAAATAAATTATTGTTAGTACGAATTAACTAGCTTTAGACTATATGTAGTAATTACTTTGTATTAATTATCACTTATCTGAAATGCAAATGGTTTACTTCTAACATGTGTTTGTTTTCTTTTTGAGAGAGGGAAATGACAGTATGTTCTATGATTGACAGTTCACAATGCGCATTTTAACTACGCATCCAGAGGCTTAACAATGGGAAAATTCTTAAGGGGACAACAATAAAAAATTCTCGGGAAATGTGCTGTCAATCAAACAATCAAATAACGAAGTGATTGGTCATATCCGCAAATACAACCATTTGTAATTATTCTTGGGAAAAAGCCATGCCCAGAAATGGGTGTAATAGCAATGATTTATTTCAATTATTTAGCGGAAATATCCATTTTGATCATCCCTGAATCCATTTTGACTAATTTCGTACGTATCTCGCATAACTCAAAAACAGTAAGCCGTAGAAAGTTGAAATTTTGTATTTAGAACTCCTATAACATCTAGTTGTGCACCTCCCTTTCTGGTTATTACACAATTTCCAGAAGTGGCACTTTACATGAAGCCTATAATAGATTTTAATGAAAAACTGTTTTAAAATATAATCCAAAACTTTTCAAATTTGGTATACAAGACTTTTATGTCAATCGAAATAAGATAATAGATTTTGGTTAAAATAGGCTAACCGGAAGTGGTACATTACTTGAAGTTGTTAACAGTTTTTCTTGAATAAAATAATTTTATTTTGATTTTAGAAATAAATGCTTCAAATAAAAGTTTTAGAGAATTAATTTCTGCGTCTAGCACATCAAGTATTATTAAATTAGCCCTTTGTATAAGCCAGATATGTAAATTTAAAAATTATATACTTTTTTGTTTTTGTAATAAAGCTTGCTATGGATTAGGACAAATTTATTCAATATATATCTCAACATATTTTTATTGTTATTTTTGAAAATTTGACGCCCCTGTATTGCCCCGAAGTTACGACACTGTTCATTCACCAATTTCTAAAAATAAAATGAGGATGTAAGGAAGGTGGGTTAGTTTACTAAAGCATACATTCATTATTGATGTATTAATTAATAAAGTACAGTATCTAAAATAAGAACACTAATAATCTCTTAAAATACTTAAAAGAAATAAACATTCATGCAGCCATCTACAAGATCAAATCTGATACTACAGTAATTCTTATATGCGAGAGATAAAATTTACATCATCCACAGAGTAAACAAACAAAACTACATGAGTAATGCGTTACTATGGTGATCATACGAAACAATTGTGATTAATTGCAACATTAGGTAATAAAGATAAACATCAAATGTGGTCACAGCACATAACCGATTGTTTTAAAATAATAAAAGAGAATAGATTAAAAATGTTATATTACAAATACAAATCTTATTTCCTATATAGGTATACTGTATAAAAAAAAAATCTGTTGTGGCCAGCACAATACCTCTCGCCACTTCCGTTTTTTGTTACATAAGGCGTGAGCAGTAACGTGACTTTGTTAGCCTTGACAAGCAGATTTGGGGGCCCGTGTCAGAATGAAAATTAGTAATTATGTACATAGATGTCAAATGTCAGAATTTTTCAACAAAAATTTCAAAATTTTCTAAATTTACGTATTTAATTTGTCACCAGGAAAATAAACCACATGGAATTGGAAAATCACTAAATTTAGAATGAAAAATTATGATATTTGACATCTATGTACATAATTACTAGCTATCATTCTAACACGGGCCCCCATATTTGCTTGTCAAGGCCAACAAAGTCAAATGACTGCTCGCGCCCTTTTGTATTTAATATTTCTTGTATACGTACACTTTACACCAAAAATTCTACTTACATCTATTCATCAATTTAGATTTTTTAATTTTAAATTCATTCTATGAAGAAATTTTATTCTACTCTTCTACTTTTTCGAAATGTTTCTAATTCATTGTCGGAATTGATAGTATTTTTGAAAGGTATATGTAATATACCTATTATTTTAAATATTTAACTATTAATACAATAAGAAATAATGTTTGTACTTCTCAGAAAAAATCTTCAGTAATGTCTCTGGATTTTTGAAACTGACATTTATCTGTCAGTTGCAAATATTTTAATTTTTTAATTGTTTCCATGAAATTATTTGGGTTGTGAAATTTATTACAACAGATTATTATATACCTTATATTTCTTTATCTCTAAATCTATAAAAGATATAATAAAATATTTATATGTATCAGATAGATAATTTACTCGTCTTTAATACAAGCAGAACAATTTTTTTCAAAAAACAATATTTAGAAGATTTTTTTAAGAATCTGCTACTTCCAGTTTTCCAATTATTATCAAAACTTGTTCAGCTCTTCCCAGTAATGTCCGATTGAGAAATACGTAGTTAAACAGATAATAAGTATCTTAATTTTTTTACAAATCGTTCTTCTAACATCCCCACACACACACACAGACATCATCGTAAAAATATTAAAATCGGATTGTAGGGACCTTAAAACATGCTTAATCATTAAAATCTGGATATGCGATTTTTAGTATGAATCCAATACCTCTCTTAACGAGAGGTAAAAATTAATATAACTGTCTGAGTTTTGTGCATTAGGTTATGAACTTATCTTTAGCAAAATTGCAAATGTACATAAACGTTAAAACGCACAATTTTGTAATTCTATATCTATTATTTTATAGCCCAGCTGTCCAGCTGTATCGTTACGATACCAAAACAATACACATTATTTTAATGATTTTATATGACAAGTCCGGAAAAAATAATAAATAGTTCCAGATAGGTACAAAGCAACACGTACACTTACCTGTTTAGAATATTGCATAAAAATGAGAAACAAACTGAAAATGGAAACTATAATTTTTTTTTATTAATATACAAAACTACAAAACATTTCACATATAAATATATGTAAGTACTGAAGTGACTAATTCAGATTCAGATGCATACAAATATAATCTGAAATAAACATCACCTGATAAATACAATAAAACTGCCAGAAACTTTTTTTCTTATCTACACGTATTTGTATAAAACAAATTGAAAACGACATAATATAATTTTATCAACATATAAGAAATATATGTTGTTTAACAAATAAATAAAAATCTGATAGATTTTTCATTTGTTTCTTAATAAGTTTCAATTTTTAAACTCCAAAATTAAATAATTCATGTTTTATTCATGTATAAAACAAAAGAATGTAGATTTGTTATATATCATTCAAAAGCTTATAAAATAAGCGAAAAGAATCCGCCATTTTATTTCAAGCAAAAAACGGTACAAAATTTGTTTAATTTTTTTTTCTATATGATATAAGATGAGATATTTTCGAAATCGTTAATATTACCCAAGATACCTTAAAAAAATCTGATGTGGCCAGCACAATACCTTCCGTCAATCCTGTGTAATATGTATAAATTCCATACATAAATTTTCTTGCAAAAGATTCTAAAGGTCCAGTAAAATTATTTCATGCAAATGGCACTTGATACTGACATCTTGTCCTTTAGTTTTTCCTATTCGTTAGGGGGTGGCTATTTTTTATTTTCTTCTTCCACTCATTTCGTTTTGCGTGTCGTTCTCATTCAGTTCCTTTTCTCTCATTACGAAGCTATTCATTTTTCATTCAATATATTCATTTCTCCTCATGACATTTTCAAACCAATGTAATCATCTCGCTTGTATCTTTCTAGAAACTTGTAACACTAGAGTCATTTCCTTACCTATCTTTCCGTGTCTTCCCCAACATCTACTTCACATCCTCATCTCTGCCACATTCATTTACTTTTCATTGGTACTGACATCTGTCAATCTGAATTACCTGAATATATTAGCAGAGTCCATGGTTAGCATAGCTGGCTGAATTCTAAAATTTAATTTCTTTATAATTTTTTAATTCTATATCTACTGAATATGAAGTATAAAATGCAATGAAATTGTATAGAGAATAATTTATTCTTTAAGTTATAATAACGTTAAATGTCAATAAATCAAATTTAACTGTTAAATCTTCAAATGAGGCTACTTCCGGTTCACCAATTATAACCAAAATCTAATCACTTGTTCTTCTGTTATGTAAACTTGAGGAATACGAAAAAAATGTAATTTTTGGAACCGTGGTATTGAAGTTATGCGGTCCGAAACTTTCGTCACACACATACATATATACAGACATAGTCATAAAAATGGTAAAATCGTATTATATTGACTCTAAAACGTGCTTATTCACTAAAAACCACTGCAGACACGTCACTTCCTAAAATATTTGAAACTTTATATTATTTATTAAATACAAATTTACATATTGACACTGAGATAGTAAAATTTTAAACATTTATACATTAAAATTACAATTATTAAATTACATTTTAAAATAAACATTTCACTAATATTAATAATTAATTATTTAAATAATACATTTACTTAAAATTTTAAAAACATTATTCATATCCGCACAATAATTTTCAAATACTACATTTATCAATGTATCCATCTTAATAAGGTCCTGCAATTCTAACATCGAATACTATGTTCCATAATTCATCCCAAGTTAACCAGGACCAAGGGATACGCTGGATGACGGTCCCTTGGTTCACCAGCTTAGAAACAATCATGGCGTTGAGGGAAAAGATGGACAACATCGCTAATGAGAAGAGGACCAAGTAAAGAATGATTTCTCTGGTTGTTCCGTTGCGAAACCAACGGTTCCAGCAGTACATGATAAATTTTACTAAGGCTCGAATTACTTCCAAGAGGTGATCGCTAGAAAATAACAATAAATTTACTTACAATAACAAATATTTAAAATAATTTATTTATGGTTTCATTGTGAATACATAGACGTGTATTAATGACATCTATTAATGCGCAAATTGTAATTTGAAATTAATTACTTTGTAAGAAAAGTAATTGTATTCAATTACTTTTCAAAATTTGAAAAATAATTGAAAAGTAATTGGTTTTTCAAATTACTATTTTGAACCAAGAAGTGAGGGAATTCCCGGAATACGGGCGTAGTGTTAGTTTATCTGCGTTGTGGGTATAACAATTAATTGAAATTTTAAGTACATCTCAACTGAAGTATAATCTACCTGCTCTCCAAGTTTTAAAACAATTGACCACGCGGTACCTGAGATATTTGCAATTAAATTTGGCCTTTTTAACACGTGAAGAATAGGAAATGGCAAAATAAACACAACATTTTAAATTATAACTTTTATATCCATACCGAAATTTAATCGAAAAACTAGTATGTTATAGAAAACTAATTAACGGATTTTATGTAAAAAATATTATTTACCACCCACATTTAATTTCATTGCCTCTAGAAAATTATAATCTGAAGATACGATAAATAGGTAGAATCATACTTGACAACCATGTACAAACGTTCCAGATGGAGTATCAGTTAAGTTAATACCCGTTTGGTATTAGCGAATAAGAGGTGATCTTTGGTTAAATGAATTTCAGACGTACATTCGAAAGAAAGATTTTTAAATGGGTATTTTACGTGAAAAGTTTAAACAGTATAATACTACTTTTGTAATTTTAAGAAAGAAATATATTAATTTGTTTTGCAGTTTCCATTTGTAGTTTAGAATTAGTATTATATCTCAAAATATCTTTTTACTTTTATACCCGAATGTATCAATAAATTTCTAGGTGCGACGTTGCCACAGTTATTTTTGAACATTCATACTTTAGTGTGATAATATTGAAATACGACACTTGTGTATGTGTTAGTGCGAGTGGTACAGTTAAAAAAAAAACTTTTCTACGGAAAAATAAAGAAAAATCGTCTGTTACAGTGTTTGATATTAGCTTTTAACTATTTTGATGCAATCTGTGTATATAATGTTAAAAAAATATAAGTTATTGCAAATAAAAACTGCATTAGCTTATGTTATAATTTATTATTTTTTCTGAATCCTAATAGTTATAATATACTTTTCAAGGAATTTGTAATATTTTTTCTCTTAAGATGCGGTTATGAACTATGAATTTTGTGTAATTTGATGTGAACTTGTGTCTTACCTGAAGGTATCTGGAGGATGTGAGATTTCTGTGTGCTCCAAGAACAGGTTGGGAGTGGGCACTAATGCAGTAGGCGTAACAAAAGTAGCGACGTCTGAGTCGCTCTCTTCATTGTTATTCATAATGTTCTCCACCGGCCCTTCGTGGATCTTCGTTAAATCTATACCTAACCTGAGGACGAAACAATACAATTTGTTGAAAAACAGGTAGTTTCCAACAGATAAGTTAAAATGTTTTTTGTAAAGGACAAGCGTTTTGAATCAAGGTCTCAAATATATAATGAAATATAACTTGTAGAAATTTTGGCTGTTATTTATTTTTAAAAGAAGAAAAAAGAAGTACTAGTATTAAGTAATGAATATATTAATGATATTTACAATGCTGGGCATGGACGGGGAAGCATAAAAAGAGAGTGACTGCCGTGGAAATGAGGTATTTACGTGGTGTATGTGGGTATATCAGACGGGATCGCGTGAGGAATAATTTGGTGTATGAAGAATGTATGGTTAGGAACAATGTGATTAAGAGAGTTGGTGTGAAGTCAGTTGAGATGGTTTGGACATGTGGAGAGAATGGTGAATGAACGGCTTGTTAAGCGTATATACCTTGGTGAAGTTGAGGGTTTTCGATTGCGTGGCCGACCAGTGTGTAAGTGGATGGATGTGATTGGTAGGGTGCTTAAAGAGAGAGAGTTTCCAAGTGTGAAGAGAAGAAGAGCATGTATGAATGCGATTATGAGTGTGGCCGAGGCGAAAGAAGTCTGCTTAGATAGGAATGTGTGGCGAAGGATGATTGTTTCTTAACTATTATTGTGATCCGGATGCGGTATTTCGCTACCGAAAATCGGTCACTTTAATATGTTTCAGAGTAAGGATTTGTTGTATGATGTTGATGTTGTTTTTATTGTTATCGGGTTAGTGCGAACCTACTAAGTGAGACACATGTATATTTACAAATATTTCTAAGTCAATCGTTATTCCTTTTACGGAATATAAAATTATTTGAAATAATTGTAGTTTATTTTCGTATCATACGTTGGCACTACTGAAGCTTTTTTACCTAAAATAATTAGGGAAACAGGAAATGTCGTCATCACACTGGAATGCCATTTACTTAATATTGTTACAAAAAAATAATAAGACTTACTCTATGCGGCTGGGTCGTGACAACCTTATTTGAGGGTGAGTAACCACCCCAGTAGTCACTGGCAACCACTCCGGCCTTGGTACCCTCCCCACCTCGGAATACGCATCCGCAGAGATTCGTCGCGCGTGTCGCTTCCCTACGACCCCTTGAGGTCCAGCCGCCGACGGTGAGTCCAGCGGCCTGGGGATGGCCGCTATGCTCGCCCTCCTTCGAGTCACCACCCTGCCATTGGCGGTGCCCAGACGCCGACTCACCACCACGGCACCTGGGGCTGGTTCTGTGGTGGAGTTGTCCTGCAGCATGCGCTTGGTGCAACTCAGTTGGCGACGCAAGGTGTCGCGCTGTTGGTGGATGTTTCGAAGATGGTGAAGGATGAGGGAGATGGAAGAGCTGATGCGGCTTTCTTGTTGGACTCCGCCGAAGATTTGGGTGGAGATGAAGATTCTCTGAACTGCCTGCAGGAGAATATAATTCATAATCATGTGTTAAAATTACTCTCTTTAGAAAATAGCCTACTCGAGGGCACCGATGTAGCGACTACACTCAAATATTTTGTGGTTATTTTGGCCAAAGTGGGGTAAACGCTCTTCATGTTTTCCCACAATATTGTGACGTGCGCCCCTGAGTTAAGAGTATACGAGCGCCGCTACTGGTAGAATATTCCGAGCGATGACGTAATCCGCTCGTCGGAATTACCCAGATGACGCAATCCCCGGCGGTGGAATGACTAGACGTGTTAATTACACCGTTGACCTAAATTTATTCTATTCGGTATCACTGTGGCGTCGGAGGGTTCCAGAAGGACACTGGGCGGTATAAATACCGTCGGAACGACAGCGGAGATATAGACTATGACGAGGTCTATGATATAGAAGCAACGAGCAATGAACAAGGGGTGATATAAATAAACAATCTACGAGTTGTGAACATAAATAAATGTAGTTATATAAATAAATATAGTGATATAAATATTGTTTAAATAAATAATCTTAGTGTTTAAGTATTTAATAATATTGTGTTTATAATTATTAATCATAGTGTTAGTTACTTTTATTATCTTTTTAATATTTAACCTTAATTATTCATCGTTTAATAAACGTATTTTAATTAATATTATTTCTCTTATTTTTACACTTCACCCATATAAATAAAACGTTACAATATCAAATTTCCACAGAGGGCACTGAAGATATTGTGTTACTTCTGAAGATTTATCCGCATCTTAGAAATATATTTTAAAAAACATCGACAGAAAACATCGATGACGACCGATGTTATCGACAAAAATAAAATCGAAATAAACATCGAACATCAAAAGCGAAATAGCGATGTTTCAAAAACATCGATGTATCCTGCGCATCCCTACTCAGTCCAGAAATGATGCACAATAGATTATAGGTTTCTGCCTTCAGATTTGCCAAAACGCAAACCTAATTCACAAAAACAAAAAAATAATGGGTGACCTCCTGGCGTGTGTCGATGTATCATGGTCCAGCCACATTTATGACCGTATCAGTTGCAAAAGAAAACTTGTGGTCAATGTGGTTTATGTTTGGATGAGTTACACTTTTATCTTATCATATATTCTTATCATTCTTTTGTCACTTCGCGAATTTTGATATGTAGCTTGTAAGCTAGGACTCTTTTAGGACTTGGCTTGAAACATCTTGAGTAGTAACTTTTAATGTAGGCGATTTATTAGGGAAATTATAATTGTTGAAAAACTGTATCAGTATTTAAGAGTAACCCAAAAGGGAACATTAAGAACCTAGGAACCTATTACGCAATCTTCTATTCACCCCCGCATACAATAACATAGTTGTTCTACTCCCTATCAAGTAAATACATTATTATGATTTTGTTTTAGAAGATGTAAGTTATTAAAAAATCATTTCTGTTTATTTATTTAAATCCCGACGTTTCGGCAGTATTAACTACTGCCTTCTTCAGGGAATGAACAACAAATCAACAAATATATAAATAAATAAATAATAACAAAAACATTAGCAATAGCATAACCAAGGTGACTATTACAACATATTTAATATAGGAAGCCATACACGACTAAGATCTAGACCGTCACAATGATTGAGGTTATTACTCTTGATTTTGATTCTTACCTTGACAAGTATGTTGATTCTGTTCATGACGCCCTGAAGTAGCTCCTGTGTTTCTGCGTCCGTGCACAGGGGTGCAAGCCGCTGCACCCCGTACTGAAGACGCTCCACCTCCGTGTGGAAATTGCGGTCTGCTTGGTCTCTTTGACGCCGCTGGAGTTCCCGTCTTTGGTTGATGGACTTGGCGTCGATGGCGAAGATCAGAGCTAATGTTTGGAACTTCGCCTCGATTTCTTCTTCTGACAGGCGGTCCAGTCGGTCCCTGCAAGAGTCCAAACCTGGGTGTCAACAAGCGGGTGAAAGGAAAAGGAAGATGGAAACGATTGGAGAAATGTCTAAAGTTTTAAAGCAAAGTTTCTTGATTTTTTGACATAAGAACTTTTAATGAAAGATTTATATTTTGCTGATTCCTGGATATTATTTGCCAAGAAGGCAACCTAGAGTAGCTGAGTCTACAATGAAAATGAAAGAATGTTTCTGATAATTTTTGGAAATGTAAATAAGTAAAGTTATATAATTTAAAATAAATTATGAAAGTGTGAAAAGATGTCAGCCACCTGGATTTGAGCCAAGGACCATTACTTTGCCGGAATAAAGCTCTGTTAACTCTATGTTACTTTCAAAAACTGGACCGATAGGGCCAACAGTAATTTAAAGAGGAAGACAATGTCAGCCATTGGATAGAGCGGCCATAGCTCATTAATTTTTACCTCTCGCTAAGAGAGGTATTGGATTCATGCTAAAAATCGCATATCCAGATTTTATTGAATAAGCACGTTTTAAGGTCCCTACAATCCGATTTTAACATTTTTACGATTATGTCTGTGTGTGTGTGGATGTATGTGTGTGTATGTGGGATGTTGGAAGGACGATTACTCAAAAACTATGACTTTATATTTGTTTAATTACGTATTTCCCAATCGGACATTCATGGGAAGATCTGAAAAGGTTTTGGTAACAATGGGACAACCGAAAGTAGATGATTCTTGAAAAAAAATCTTTTAAATATTATTGTTTGAAAATTTTTTTTGGTAATAGTAAAGAAAATTAAATTCTTTATCTGATACATTTAAATATTTTAATATATATTCTATAGATTTAGAGATAAAAGAAATATAATATATAAAATAATCTGTTGTAATAAATTTTACAGCCGAAAGAATGCCATGGAAAATAGTTGAAAATTTAAATTGTTTGTAACTGACAGATAAATGTCAGTGTCAAAAATCAGGAGACATTACTGAAGACTTTTTCTAGGAAGTATATACATGCCGCGAGCAATCATGTGACTTTGTTGGCCTTGACAAGCAGTATTGGGGGCCCATGTCAGAATGATAGCTAGTAATTATGTATATAGATTGCAAATATCATAATTTCTCATTCTAAATTTAGTGATTTTCCAATTCCATGTGGTTTATTTTCATCAACAAGTAAATTCCACACTCCTGGTGACAAATTAACTACGTGAATATAGAAAATTTTTAATGAAAAATTCTGACATTTGACATCTATGTACATAATTACTAATTATCATTCTGAAATGGGCCCCCACACACACACAGACATCATCGTAAAAATGTTAAAATCGGATTATAGGGGCTTTAAAACATGCTTATTCATTATAATTTGGATATGCGATTTTTAGTATGAAACCAATACCTCTCTTAGCGAGAGGTAAAAATGAATATAAATAAAAAAAATAACATTAGAAACAAACAATTGGTGATCTGTAATTGGTTTTTCCATTTGTTTAATTGTTTTCACTTTTTTCACCCTAATAAATTAATAATTCATCTTTTATTAATGTTTGAAACATAAGAATGTAGATGTTATTGAAAAACATAAAATAAGGAAAAAGAAGAGATTTTTTTCAACATATGTTTCCATTTCAAAAATATTATGTTTATGCACTATTCGGGACGTAATAAAAATATTTAACTTTTTTGTATGAAACATATTTTCTTAATTACAGATAGTTAAGAAGTTATTTAAATAATAAAAAAATCGAGCAAAATTAGCTTTTCACTATTGTTATCTAGAAGGCCATGAGAATATGAATAACACTATAAAAACAGATGCCATAAATGCGGTTTTGAATAAGGAGCATACATTCCTGTTGTTTATTAAAAAAACATTAATTGCACTTTAAATGGAATATTTTAATGTTAATAATTGTATGATTTCATGTTAACTTCCTATTTGCCATGAGAAATACAATAAAAAATTGTAGACTTACAAACAATAAGTAAACAAATTTTATTTTATATAATTAGCAATCAAATAATACATATAATTACCTATTCTTACATGCAATATTTCATCGTGGACAATTCCATGCAATAATGTTTTATTTATTTTCTTTCTGATTGTTGTTATCAAAATGCATGCTACTTGTGACATAAAAATGATAAATGTAGAAAAAGTGATGTAACAAACCTTGAGTCGTCTCCATTTTCCAGTCCTAAGGATTCCAGGACATTATCTTTCAGGTTAGGGAAAAGAGTAATATCTCCATTTTCAGAGACTTGAGTATTGAAAGCGGTTCCTTCAGACATGGATCTGAACTGTTTCAGGGGCGCTTTCTGAAAAAAATATGGTTTATTAAAAAAATATAATATAATAGTAATCTGATGTGGCCAGCACATTATATCCTTCCAAGTAATTTTTACCTCTCGCTTAGAGAAGTATTGGATTCATGCTAAAAATCGCATATCCAGATTTTATTGAATAAGTACGTTTTAAGGTCCCTACAATCCGATTTTAATATTTTTATGATGATGTCTGTGTGTGTGTGTGTGTGTGTGTGTGTGTGTGTGTGTGGATGTATATGTGTGTGTATGTATGTGGGATGTTGGACGATTACTCAAAAACTATGACTTTATATTTGTTTAACTACGTATTTCCTAATCGGACATTATTGGGAAGATCTGAAAAGGTTTTCGTAAAAATTGGACAACCGGGAGTAGCAAATTCTTTTTTTTGAAAATTTTTCTTGGTAATATTAAAGAAAATTAAATTTTCTATTTGATACATTTAAATATTTTATTATATATTCTATAGATTTTAAGATAAAATAAATATAATATGTAAAATAATCTGTTGTAATCAATTTTACAGCCGAAAGAATGCCATGGAAAATGGTTGAAAATTTAAATTGTTTGTACCTGACAGATAAATGTCAGTGTCAGAAATCCGACATTACTGAAGACTTTTTCTGGGAAGTACATATGTACATTATATTATTTCTTAATGAATTGGAAACATCTCGAAAAATTAGAAGAGTAGGACAAAATTTCTTCATAGAATGAATTTAAATTTTAAAAAATCTAAATATAAGGAATATATATATAAGTAGAATTTTTGGTGTAAATATTAAATACATTAGGGCGCGAGCAGTCATGTGACTTTGTAGGCCTTGACAAGCAGATACGGGGGCCCATGTCAGAATGATAGCTAGTAATTATGTATATAGATGTCAAATATAATTTCTCATTCTAAATTTAGTGATTTTCCAATTCCATGTGGTTTATTTTTCTCGACAAGTAAATTCCACACTCCTGGTGACAAATTAATTACGTGAATTTATAAAATCTTGAAATTTAAAATTCTGACATTTGACATCTACTTATGTACATCATTACTAATTATTATTCTTAAACGGGCCTCCACATCTGCTTGTCAAGGCCAACAATGTAACATGACTGCGCCCTATACTTATGTAACCAAAAAAAGGAAGTGGCGAGAGGTATTGTGCTGGCCACAACAGTTTTTTTTTTTGTAACATAAAATGCATTTATTTACAGTTTTGTAATACTTAATAATTAACTGTTAACATTATGAATTTATATTAAATAAAGATGGACGAGGCGTGTTCTTCCACAAAGCGCAACTTTCTACGAAAACCTAACAGTGGATTTTGGACGACATTTACACTGATACATAATGTTAATACGAAGTTACCTATAATCTGTGTTCAAGTTTAATCTCTGTTAATAATTCGTTATAATTATCAATGATTGACTCTAATATGAGTTAATTACCAGAGATAGAATACTAATTGAAAATTCATTTATGGATACAATTGATCATGATGTCAACAATTGCATTGTTAAAATTGTGCATTAAATTTTGACAACAATGATTAGAAAATCGTTCATTTATGATATTTAAAAAAATATTAATTAAATAGTAGATTATAATTATTGTGCACCCCACTAAATGTTTAAATCGTAGAAATGGGCTATAGTAGGTCGAGGAGAAATTAAATAAACGAAGAAAGAATTTGTGAAAAATTCATGGACCTCGCTGGGATTTGAACCCAGGGCCTTCCTATAGGCCTTATAGGAAGGCCCTGGGTTCAAATCCCAGCGAGGTCCATGAATTTTTCACAATTTCTTTCTTCGTTTATTTAATTTCTCCTCGACCTACTATAGCCCATTTCTACGATTTAATTAAATAGTACTTAAAATGATTGATATTTCCATATAATCTAGTAAAGATACTGTAGATTTGGCTGTTCTATTGGAATGATCTTTAAATGCTGTTATTATCTTTTCATTTCCCCTTCAAGCACCAGTAAAATTTTGTTCCTGTTTATGTTTACAAGTAGTTATTGTGTAGTTAACATTCTATTAAGACCACAACCATTGAATAAATAATGTATGTAATTCAAGAAGGGCAAAATGTATGACGCAAATGTAATGCAAATTTTTGACAGTAATATAACTATTTTATGAAAAATAAGTTTAAAAAATATCCGCTATTTTGAAGTAAATTTATGTACTTATATAATAGATTATCCTGGGAGATTATTGTTTGACGTAGAAATAAAACTTGCAATTATAAATATTTTTCTTTCATGTCCTTTCTACGCCTTCGTACGATTTACTACCACGGCGGCGTTTCATATATGTGGCGAAGTCGAATTATGACCATTGCTAGTGTTGATGAAGACAATCGTTTAGTCGAAACGATGGAATTGAAATAATTCAATTGACTGCCAGTCCAATTATTTTATCACCATTTCTACAATCCATCACGTTGATAATCGTTTCGATAAAATAACACTGAGCATGTTACCAGTGCATCTATATGTATTTTGATAAACGGAATAATAGCGATGCGAAAAGTATTTTCAAGAGATTTCTCTGAAATTTTTGTTCTAAATTTACTTTTTGTTGATTCTTTCCGTAAAAAAAGTTGGTGGCAAATATACATACTTGCCAAAAGAGACGTCATGAACAGAGAATTTTTCTTTGGGCAGGTAAAACTTACGAATAAAAACCCAATAAAAACTTTTAAATTTTTACTTCTTGCTAAGAGAGGTATTGGATTCATGCTAAAAATCGTATATCCAGATTTTAATGAATAAGCACGTTTTAAGGTCCCTACAATCTGATTTTAACATTTTTACGATGATGTCTGTGTGTGTGTCTGTGTGTCTGTATGTGTGTGTGTGTGTGTGTGTGTGTGTGTGTGTGTCTGTATGTGTGTGTGTATGTGTGTGTGTGTAAGTGTATATACCTATTTGTGTTTGGGGATATTGGAAGGACGATTTCTCAAAAACTGTAATACTTAATATCTGTTTAACTACGTATTTCTCAATCGGACTCTATAGAATGAATTTAAAATTAAAAAATCTAAATATAAAGAATGGATGTAAGTAGAATTATTGGTGTAGAGTGTAGGTATATAAGAAATGTTAAATACAGTAACGCGCGAGCAGTCATGTAACTTTGTTGGCCTTGACAAGCAAATATGGGGGCCCATGTCAGAATGATAGCTATAGTAATTATGTACATAGATGTCATATATCATAAATTTTCATTCTAAATTTAGTGATTTTCTAATTGCATATGGTTTATTTTGTACTACTCTTCTAACTTTTCGAAATGTTTCCAATTCATTGTCAGGATTGACAGTATGTTTGAAGGGTATATGTACTATACCTATAATTTTAAATATTTAACTATTAATACAATAAGAAATTATTATTATGAGCAGAAAAGGATGATAATCGATTAAATCTTCATATAATAAGAAATTGTAATTTATTCACACATTATTACGCTATTATTATTATTATTATTATTATTATTATTATTATTATTATTAATACAATAAGAAATAATATAATGTATGTACTTCCCACAAAAAAACATCAGTAATGTCTCTGGATTTTTGACACTGTCAGTTACAAACTTTTTCATTTTTCAATTGGTTTCCATGACATTATTTGTGCTGTGAGATTTATTACAACAGATTATTATATACCTTATATTTCTTTAAATCTATAAAAGATATAACCAAATATATATATATATATATATATATATATATATATATATATATATTAGATAGAGAATATACTCTTCTTGTACTAGCAAGAACAAAATTTATCAAAAAATAATATTTAGAAGAATTTTTTTTTAAGAATCTGCTACTTCCTTTCAATGTCCCCACACACATACATACACACACATACATCCCCCCCCCCACACACACACACACGCACAGACATCATCGTAAAAATATTAAAATCGGTGTAGAGACCTTAAAACGTGCTTAATTATTAAAATCTTGATATGCGATTTTTAGCATGAATCCTATACCTCTCTTAGCGAGAGGTAAAAAATTTAAATTTAGTCGTGAACAAGTACGATCACCAATTTATGAATTATCGTTACCCACAGAACAGTGCGGTAACTGAATGGGAATGAACATCATATCAATCAATAAGACTATTTTTCAACAGTGAATTTCTGTAACTTTATAATACCGGCCTTTATTAATGAATGAAAAATACAAAGCATGAGATAATGTATTGGCCACGTCAGATATCTTTTGGGTGTATAGTCGTTCCAGTACAAAATTAAAATTATTAATTCAATGTCATCACATTCAATTCAGATCAATATCGATTAAATTCATATATCAACAGTTTCAAATACAAATGGAAACGCCTTATAATTTAAATTTAAATCACCAAATATATTTGGACCATAAAAGTATTTAAATTATGTGATAGAAAATTATCTCTCCTGACCTTCTAGTCTTGATAAACAAATATAACTTATAGCCAACTCCCACATAGAAAATTGATAACTTTTGCCCAGTTTATTTCATATTATTACTCATTTAGTTCATATTTATTTACTTTTTGATTACTAATCGCTAAAATATCATTCAAATACTGTTTGTATTAATTAAGTATTAAGTTTTATGATTTGATAAAGACAAGTAAATAATATTTATCTCACAGCTACAAAAAAAAAAACATCTAAACGGAACTACAATACATAATATTGGAAATTAAAGTCCGAAAGAATTAATAAACAATAAATTTATAAATAAATACATCATTATCAAACGAATAAGTTTTTCGTATTATGTTATGACGATATATTTTTTAACCATATATTTTCACAATACGTATATTCATAGGTATTATGGAAAACAAAAAGCTTAAAGGACATTAACCTCACAAATGCATGTTCGTATTCTATACAAAACTGTATGGCCCAATTGCATAAAACATTGTTAACTTTAATCACGTTGTTAACTTTGACAAGGCTTATTTTCCAATGTATTTTTGATACGTATCCATGGTTACAATGTGCAGTTAAACACATGATCAGCTAACAACGTTTTATGCAACCGGCCCTAAGTCTTACAAATCCAGAAATCTGTAAAAAAAATCTAATGTGGCCAGTACATTACTGTCCGTCAATCCTGTTTATTATGTTCAAATTCCATACATAAATTTTCTTGCAAAAGATTCTATATTTCCTGAAACAAACTATGTAAATTGCACTTCTGTTGTGGCCAGCACAATACCTCGCCACTTCCGTTTTTGGTTACATAAGTATAGGCGCGATCAGTCATGTGACATTGTTGGCCTTGACAAGCAGATATGGGACCCGTGTCGGAATGACAATTAGTAATTATGTATATAGATGTCAAATGCCAGAATGTTTCATTAAAATTTTCAAGATTTTCTAAATTCAGGTAGTTAATTTGTCACCAGGAGTGTGGAATTTACTTGTTGAGGAAAATAAACCACATGGATTTAGAAAATCACTAAATTTGGATTGAAAAATTATATTTGACATTTTTGTACATAATTACTAGCTATTATTCTGACACAGGCCCCCATATCTGCTTGTCAAGGCCGCCGACCTAGTCACATGACTGCTCGCCCGCTATTGTATTTATCATTTCTTGTATACCTATATTCTACACCAAAAATTCTTCTACAATGAAGAAATTTTGTCCTACTCTTCTAATTTTTCGGGTTCGATTCCGACCGACGCCAAAAATTACTTCGAATTTTAATGGCACAAAATTGACTCCTGTGGTACACTCTCCACACCAGAATCGAGTGCCCGTGAGGTGACGCCTGGTAAGCGCTTGCACGGTACGAATATTTCATCATTACCTATATCTGTCTACAAATCAGATTGGCACACCCAACAATGGGTAATATGCCATGATGATATATTTATTTGTATTTATTTGAAGGGTATGTGTACTATACCTACAATTTTAACTATTAATGCAATAATAAATAATGTAATGTATATACTTCCCAGAAAAAATCTTCAGTAATGTCTCTGGATTTTTGACACTGACGTCTATCTGTCAGTTACAAACATTTTAATTTATCAATTGGTTTCCATGACATTATTTGGGCTGTAAGATTTATTACAAATTACAACAGATTATTATATACCTTATATTTATTTATCTCTAAATCTATAAAAGATATAATAAAATATGTATATGTATCAGACAGAGAATTTACTCTTCTCTAATACTAGCAAGAGCATTTTTTTTAAAGAATTTGCTACTTCCGGTTGTCCAATTATTACCAAAACGTTTTCAGCTCGTACACACAAACACACACACACAGACATCATCGTAAAAATATTAAAATCGGATTGTAGGGACCTTAAAATGTGCTTAATCATTAAAATCTAGATATGCGATTTTTAGCATAAATCCAATACCTCTCTTAACGAGAGGTAAAAAAAAATCTGTGGGAATTTGCACAAAATACATAGAACTGACGGAAGGTAATGTGCTGGCCACATCAGATTTTTTAAACGTAAATTTAAACTGAAATATTTAATGCACGTTTGGTTATCTAATATAAATCAACAGATGTCAAGTAGTGCGTAATTCGGAGTTGTATTTATGGGAAACCATCATTTGACATTGTATAAAAATGTAATAAATTGAATGCTCTGTAATTACATAATATTTTGTGCTTTCAACAGTAAAAATATAAAGTCATTACCCTAACCTGTGTAGAGTAGATTGTCATAGCCACCAATGTGTAAAATTCGAGATGTAATAATTATTTTTTATTTTGATATTGTACTTGGAATAACTAACTACCTATAAAATGAACTGTTCCATAACATAAATATATAATTATACGATACCAAATTATACTTTCATAATGATTGCAAAAGAATTTTTCCTTCAGCTATAATATAACTGTCCATTATTGATATATAATTCTATAATTTTCACTAATTAAAAATTATCACTGAACTAATTTTACTTTTCAAACAGGTAGGACAAAATGAAATAAAATTAAGCCAACAATGATGTTAGAAATGAAATTGACGTTAAATAACAATTCTTTGCAATAATTGTTATCTTTATATAATTAATCATTGTTTGGAAGAAGTTTATTTTAAATATACAACATAACAATTAATCAACAGACGGTGTAAATTATTATGCTAATACAAGTGGAAATTTATTATAATTCATACAAGGCCCTGACCTCATAGTTTTTTGTCGTTTTATTTTTAAACTAGTAAAAATATAGTGTAAAGTAAATAAACATGTATAGTGTTATTTCTAAGACTTACTAAAAAATTTAACATAATAGAAATTATTTTTAAAAAACTTTTGTGAATATGCAAATGTGTGTAATATATTAACAGTTGAAATTTTGAATTTGACAAACATAATAATAATTTATAACTAAGTACCCATAACAACAAGCCTTTATTTATTTTTGCACGATCGGTTTTTTTTTAATGTTTACTGATAGTGTTTCCAAGGCAGTAAGTTTGATTTACGAATTACTAATCAGTATCTTGGTGAAGTTGAGGGTTTTCGATTGCGTGGCCGACCAGTATGTAATTGGATGGATGTGGTTTGTAGGGTGCTTAAAGACAGAAAGTTTCCAAGTGGGAAGAAATGAAGAGCAAGTATGAATGCGATTATGAGTGTGGCCGAAGCGAAAGAAGTGTGCTTAGATAGGAATGTGTGGCGAAGGATGATTGTTTCGTAAGTATAATTGTGAACCGGATGCGGTATTTCGCTACCGAAAATCGGTCACTTTAATATCTGATATGCCCAGCACATTACCTCCCGTTAATTCTGTGTATTATGTATAAATTCCATAGGGCGCGACCAGTCACGTGACTTTCCTGCACTTGACAAACAGATATGGGGGCCCGTATCAGAATGACAGCTATTAATTATAACCATAAATGACAGATGTAATTTTTCATTCAAAATTTATTTTTTTGGTATTTTATTATTCCTTTTCTAAATACTAAATAATAAAATCATGAAATTTTGAATGAAAAATTATGACATTTGTCAGTTATGGACGTAATTAATAGCTGTCATTTTGACACGGGCCTTCATATCTGCTTGCCAAAGTCAGCAGTCACGTCATTGCACGCGCCCTATACATATTTTTTGCAAAAGATCCTATATTTCCAGTAAAATTTTTTCATAAACAAACTATGCAAATTGCACTTGACACTGACATATTCTTTTTTAGCATTTCCCATTTCGGGTCGCTATTTTTTTTCTTCTTCCACTCATTTTTGTTTTGCGTTTCGTCCTCATTCAGTTCCTTTTCTCTCAAGTCTTCCGCAATACAGTCCTTCCATCTTATATTTGGTCATCCTCTGTTTCTTCAACCTTCTATTCTAAGCTATTCATTCTTCTTCCAATATATTCTTTA
The DNA here is from genome assembly GCA_951394225.1 of Harpalus rufipes. NCBI lineage: Eukaryota > Metazoa > Arthropoda > Insecta > Coleoptera > Carabidae > Harpalus > Harpalus rufipes. The sequence continues at coordinate 86,951,743 of OX596274.1, forward strand.
TTTTTCCTCATGACATATCGCCTCTCTTGTATCTTTTTAGAAACTTCTAACACTAGAAATATTTCCCTTATTCTTTCTTCCTTACCGAATGTGTCTTCTCCAACATCTATTCAATATCCTCATCTCTGCCACATTCATTTACTTTTCATTGATACTGATATCTGTCAATTTGAATTATCTAAATATATTAGCAGTTGCCATGGTTAGTATAGCTGGCTGATTTATTAAGTTTAATATCTTTATAATTCTTAACTCTATATCTATTAAATATGAAGTATAAAATTCAATCAAATCGTATAACTGAGTTTCTTCAAGAAAGACTGTTAAAATCTTCAAATGAGGGTACTTCCGGTTGACCAATTATAACCAAAATCTAATCACTTCTTCCTTTATATGTGAACTTGAGTAATACGAAAAAATTATATTTTTTTGAATTGTGGTATTAAAGTTATGCGAGCCAAAACTTTTGTCACACACACAGACACACATACAGTAAAAATTTTGAAAGATGTCCGATCAAGTTTATCTACGAATTGTATGAATTCAGATTTTTGCTCCGTCCATTCTGACAAATTCAGTAGTGTCGTTTGCTTAGTTTTGTGAGGGTACATAAGATACTACTGTTATTTTATTATTATAAAATTATATGTTACAATAACAGCATTAAAAAATAAATCAACTGGTAAGTTTATTAGCAAATGTAAAACTAAATATGTGAAAAATGAGATACTGACACAATGTCAGTGTCAGCGACACTGACAGAAAATAACGTTATTCGTACGGCTATGAATAGAGATAATGTATCCGAATTAATATATAAACTTACGTTCCAGCGAAACAACAACAACGAGGATCGTTTTAAAATGGAATGTCCTAACTAAATAATATGATTTTTTGAAAGACAAGCGTGTTATATCCATCCTTATCGCACACGCTTAAAGCCTTTGTAAAGGAGGGGGATAAATGTATGCCTATTTGTTAATTCGTTCGTGATACCGATGACCTTGATCGGACGTCTTTCAAAAATTTTACTGTACATACAGAAATCATCGTAAAAATGGTAAAATCGTATTATATGGACCCTAAAACATGCTTATTCACTAAAAACTCATCATTGAATTTTTGACCAAAGACAATACCTTCCTTACCTAAAGGTGATGTATTGCTGGATTCAGCGAATTTCAGGTATAATTTTTTTTCTACCTCAGGCAATAAAATGGAACTTTCCGTATTTGGTACGTAATTGAAATTTACCTTGCGTAATGAGTAATATTCCAGGAAACAAAATTATTATTGTTATTTTAAATTTTGTTTGTTTATTCCTGATTATATAAATATCAATGTCAGATCAACAGATGTGATATAATTTCGGCATAAATGTGCTAAAAATATTTCAGCATTCATCGCTAATAAAAATAATTTCTTCATTTATTTATTTATTCAGCACGTAAAGTCCATGGACATCTTTTTCCGACTTCTTTCGCGGGATTCCCTTGCATTTTAAAAAATATTAGCATAACCTGATTCCGCACAAATTTATAAAAAAAAAAATAATAAATATAAAAGCCGATGAAGGAAATTAAACTACAAAAAAAAGAATATATTATTTCTTTTATTTGCTGTTATAGTAGTTTTGTTATGTTTGTTATCGTGACCTTTACATTAATCATGGTTTCGAAAAGGAAGTTTGTATATTTTATCACGGTTAAAAAGTTATATAATCAACTAAAATATCTAGGAAAATGTCACGAAAATAATTTATTTTCTCGAAAAATGACATATTATTCAAAATATTATATTGTATTAAAATAATATGCCGGATATCCATTTGAATTTTCTTATACTGGGCGTCCTCAATTTTTCAATATCTCTTTATCTGTTATTTTTGAGAAAAAAAATTGTTGTGGCCAGCACAATACCTGTGTATTATGTATAAACTCCATACATAAATTTTCTTGCAAAAGATTCTAAATTTCCAGTAAAATTATTTCATAAACAAACTATTCAAATTGCACTTGACACTGATATTTTCTTCTTTAGTTTTTCCCATTCCTTAGGGGTCGCTATTTTTTATTTTCTTCTTCCACTCATTTCTGTTTTACGTATCGTTCTCATTCAGTTCCTTTTCTCTCAAGTCGTCCGCAAAACAATCTTTCCATCTTATCTTCCTCTGTTTCTTCAACCTTCTATTACGAAGCTATTCATTTTTCATCCAATATATTCATTTCTCCTCATGACATTTTCAAACCAATGTAATCATCTCGCTTGTATCTTTCTAGAAACTTGTAACACTAGAGTTATTTCCTTACCAATCTTTCCGTGTCTTCCCCAACATTTACTTAAACATCCTCATGTCTACCACATTAATTTACTTTTTATTTATTCAGACATCTGCCAATTTGAATTATATGAATATATTAGTAGTTTCCATGTTTAGCATAGCTGGCTGATTTATAAAATTGAATTTCTTTAAAATTCTTTAACTCTATATCTATTGAATATGAAATATAAAATGCAATCAAATCGAATAGAGAATAATATATTCTTTAAGTTATAATAACGTTAAATGTCAATAAATTAAATTTAACTGTTAAATCTTCAAATGAGGCTACTTCCGGTTCACCAATTATAACCAAAATCTAATCAGTTGTTCTTCTGGATGTAAACTTGAGGAATACGAAAATATTAAAATTTGGAATCGTGGTATTGACGTAATGCGATCCGAAACTTTCGTCACACACACACATACATGCATACAGACATCATCGTAAAAATGATAAAATCGTATTATAGGGACCCAAATACATGCTTATTCACTAAAAATTCATCATTGAATTTTTTGACCAAAGACAATACCTTCCTTACCTAAAGGTGACGGAAGGTATAAATAGAAAATTATTAAATATTGAATTATAACTGACGATATTTCAAGGGTATTCCCACATGTAAAACTAGATAAATACTCCTACAAATTTAAAATACGTAGGTGAATTATGATATGTTAAACTATCAAGAAATGAAACATATTCTCTTAGAAAAATAAATTTCGTTGAGGAAATGAACATATTTCTCTCGCTGTCTTAGAAATCAAAACCGCAGAATATTTTTGGTATCATGTTTGTTTAATTTAGACACATTTATTCTACACTTTTTTTAGTTTACAGAAACTAGAATGTTAGCATTTCGCACATAATTTAGTTTATATTAAATACGACACGAAATGGTCTATTTTAGAAGAAAAAAACAGTTGAGTTGCTAACAAACAATTAACATGATATTGGAATGCCACACAGCTGTGACACATTGGCATAGGGTCATTGTAATCATACTATCATCTAATATAAATCATGACCGTCCCACAAGATTTTTTTTTCATATATTAAGTGGTAAATTTTTGCCGAATATTTTTCAGATTGTGACGAGAGCTGGTTGCCTAGCAACAGGCTCGAGTAAAGCAATCGGAAAAATTTGCCAGGATAAAATTTATAGGAATGGTATTCGGATTATTATTTCCAAAATATAAATCAGGTAATGAATTTTTTTTTACCTTCCGTCACCTTTAGGTAAGGAAGGTATTGTCTTTGGTCAAAAAATTCAATGATGAGTTTTTACTGAATAAGCATGTTTTAGGGTCCCTATAATACGATTTTACCATTTTTACGATGATGTCTGTATGTATGTATGTGTGTCTGTGTGACAAAAGTTCCGGATCGCATAACTTCAATACCACGGTTCCAAAAATTATAATTTTTTTGTATTCCTCAAGTTTACATCCAGAAGTACAAGTGATTAGATTTTGGTTATAATTGGTGAACCGGAAGTTGCCACATTTGAAGATTTAACAGTTAAATTTGATTTATTGACATTTAATATTATTATAACTTAAAGAATATATTATTCTCTTTATGATTTGATTACATTTTATACTTCATATTTAATAGATACAGAGTTACAGAATTTAAAAAAAATTAAACTGTATAATTCAGCCAGCTATGCTAAACATGGAAACTGCTAATATATTCATATAATTCAAATTGACAGATGTCAGTATGAGTAAAAATAAATTAATGTGGCAGAGATGAGGATGTTGAAGTAGATGTTGGGGAAACACGGAAAGATACGGTAAGAAAATAACTCTATAGTGTTACAATTTTCTAGAAAGATTCAAGAAAGACGATTACATTGGTTTGAACATGTCATGAGGAGAAATGAAGAAGTATATTTGAACAAGAATGAGTAGTTTAGTAATGGGAGGTTGAAGAAGCAGAGAAAGACCAAAGATAAGATGGAAGGACTGTATTGCGGAAGACTTGAGAGAAAAAGAACACGCAAAAATATCGACTCCTAACGAATGGGAAAAGCTAAAGAGGAAGAAGATGTCAGTGTCAAGTGCAATTTGAATAGTTTGTTTATGAAATAATTTTACTGGAAATTTATAATCTTTTCCAAGAAAAATTATGTATGAAATTTATACATTATACACAGGATTGACGGAAGGTATTGTGCTGGCCACAACAGATTTTCTTGATTCGGATGTAGAAATTTTTGCTTTACAACATCCATTTGAAACTTTTTGTCTAAAATAATTACGGAAGCAATACGCACGGAAAAACTGATTTCCCATGTTAAACACCTATGTTTCAATTTTCGTGATACATCCTGTATATCATCATCAAGCTAGATTACTATATATATTTATTATTAATTGCACTAGTGTTGAAAATGTGACTCTTTACACACTGTAAAGTACTATAAAATAGATACTTTACGTACGGTTGTAGGAAACATATTTTTATATAAATTTAATTATTTATTGAATACTTCGAATTATTCGTAATAATCAAAAACAAATGATTCACCAAATAAATATCAAAATAATTCCCCAAACAAAGAAGGTACAAATGTACAAATGTCATGGCAAACTGATAACGCATTAAAGTTTTTTTAAAATTAACTAAATTTTTATTCTAAAATACACTCTTGGCCACAAAAAAAACGGACACTTAAAAAAAGTTTTTTTGTTATGAATAACTGATCTGTAAAGTAAGGGAGTAAGGACGATTTTTCGGAAAACAAAAAAACGCCAATACCTATGAACTGGGGCTTCAAATTAAAAATTTGAACTAAGAAAAGTTGTTTGTTTCAATGAGTTCTAACTGCCGTTTTCGGGTGTTACAACTTAGTAGTAACACCCTGTATAGGTATTAAATACAACCTATACTATTTTTTTATAAATTTGGATTCCATTTTTCGTCCTCTTTCCGACAATATTAAATTTATTAATATTAACGTTATTCATTTGTTAAAAATAATTATTTTCTTTTGCACAATTTTTATTGTTGAGATGTAATTTAATACTTATGTGAGAGGGCTATGACAGTAATTGTTTTCATGACATAATAATATCTGTCAAAGTATTTATATCGTTGATCAACAATTAACGAAAATATTTTATTGCAATGGTACTGACAATAGAAGACAAAGTGAAAGTATTATTAGTTGGAGGATAATAAAAGAAGTTTTAGAGAAGCGGCTGAAGATTTTAATAATGTTATGAGTGAATTAAGAAGACGTACTTTAATGGGGGACATGTTGAATAAATGTTTTGTTACTTGTAAATTTATTATTTCATACTAACATTAAATTAAAAATAAATGAATTTATTAACATAATATTATGAAAACAATTCCTGTCATAGCCCTCTCACATAAGTATTAAATTACATCTCATCGATAAAAACCCTGCAAAAGAACATAATTTTTAACAAATGAATAACGTTAACACTAATAAATTTAGTATTGTCGGAAAGAGGACAAAAAATGCAATCCCAATTTATAAAAAAATAGTATAGGTTTATTTAACTTCACAAAGTTGATGTCACTTCCGCTTATACCGGAAGTTCTACAATTACAATTTTTACACATTTGAATCACAAATATTGCACTGATTAAATCATGTCCTATAAGCAATATGTGTATCTGTAATAATAAGCGAGAAAAAAGGGTGTGACCACATTTTCAAACATTATATATATATATAAATTAAGAGTATTGTTAATGAGGTAGCTAAATTTAATTAGTGCCAATCTGCAGGTAGGCGAACTAGCTAACGAACTCTAGTTTAAATTTATCGAAATAAATGCAGGTGTACTACCTAATATTCCTATCTTATAATACTGACTGAATCGCTTACCGTACTAGATTCAATATCCTTCTCTTCTTCTATCTTTTCTTCTCGTTGCTCTGCTCTTTTCCCAATTTCCTTTTCTTCGCATACCTCGAAGACCCCATTACCTTCTGATTCATTGGAGAGATTGAAACCCAGATTTGGGTGCGGTACGATGGACGAAAATAATTCCTCCTCGGACATGTCCTGCTGAGGGGAGCACTCGGGACTCATTGAACAGGGCGAGGAAGGAATTAGATGAGAAACATTGAAGGTGGTTTCGTTGGTGCAGAAAGTGGAGGTAGTTACGTAAAACTTGGAGGTGGCTACGTCACTGTAACAAAGAAAAAGAAGAATCAATATTGTTTAAGTAGTTTATAATATGATTAATAAAATATAACAATGTAATTTTTGTTAAAAATGAAGTACAGTAAAATTATTGAAAGATGTCTGATCAAGGTCGTCTACGAATTATGACAAATTCAGTAGTGTCGTTTGCTTAGTTTTTATGAGGGTACATAAGATACTACTGTTATTTTATTATTATAAAAATATATGTTACAATAAAAGCATTCAAAATTTAAAAATAAGTCAACTAGTAAGTTTATTAGCAAATGTAAAACCAAATATGTGAAAAATAAGATACTGACACAATGTCAGTGTCAGTGACTCTGACACAAAATAACGTTATTCGTACGGCTATGAATTAAGGTAATGTATCTGAATTAATAAATAAACTTACGTTACAGCGAAAGTATTATCAACAACGAGCATCATTTTAAAGTGGAATGTCGTAACTTAGTCAAAACAATAGGAATTTTTGAAAGACAAGCGTGTTATATCCATCCTTATCGCACACGCTTATAGCCTTTAGAAAGGAAAGAGATAAATGTATGCCAATTTGTTAATTATTTCATGATACAGATGACCTTGATCGGACATCTTTAATATATATATATATATATATATATATATATATATATATATATATATATATATATATATATATATTTATTATTTTCTTCTTCCACTCATTTCTGTTTTGCGTGTCGTTCTCATTCAATTCCTTTTCTCTCTAGTCATCTGCAATACAGTCCTTGCATCTTATTTTTTGTATTCCTCTCGTCTCTCTTGTATCTTTCAAGAAACTTCTTACACTAGAGATATTTTCCTTATTCTTTCATTCCTTACCGTATTTTTCCGTATCTTCCCCAACATCTATCTCAACATCCTCATCTCTGCCACATTCATTTACTTTTCATTGATAATGACATTTGTCAATTTGGATTACTTGAATATAATAGCAGTTTCCGTGGCTAATTTATGAGATTTAATATCTTTATAATTCTTTAATTCTATATCTATTAAATATGAAGTGTAAACAAATCGTATAGAGAATAATATATTCTATAAGTTATAATAACGTTAAATGTCAATAAATCATATTTAACTGTTAAAATCTTCAAATGATGGTATGTACTTCCGATTGACCAATTATAACCAAAATCTAAACACTTGTTCTTCTAGATGTAAACTTGAGCAATACGAAAAAAATATAATTTTTGGAATTGTGGTGTTGAAGTTATGCGATCCGAAACTTTCGTCACACACACAGACACACATACATACAAACAGATATCATCGAAAAATGGTAAAATCGTATTATATGAACCCTAAAACGTGCTTATTCACTAAAAACTCATTGTATTTTTTGACCAAAGACATAAAGTGGACGGAAGGTAAAAATCATACTAGATATATTATTAATATTTATTTATTTCAATGTTCAATAAAAGTAAATGATACATATCATTTGAATATTGCTTGTAATTTTCACGTTGAATAATAATTCTTTTCTTCTTTCTTTGAATTCATTTACATGTATAAAAAAATTATATTCCTTCCAGATTGTTCATGTGTTGAAATACTTTTTCTTTATTTTATAATATTTCATATTACACGTACATTATGTTCTTATTGCATTAAAGCGCACTTATATCTTAGTAGCGACTTATTAAATTATCCTTCCTTATACTCCTTGTACTTAGCTGGTTAATGTCAAGTACTTACACCAAACCACACCAAAAGAAACTATTTAATAGTAAAGGAAAAATCAATTGATGTTCTTTTATTATAATTATTTATTTGTTAGTCATTTAATTAAATAGTTCTTGTATCGTTGTAACAGTTAGCTTTAACATAATACGGAAAGAGAACTCAAAATGGTTTCAGAGATCATGGGTAAAAATCTGATGTGGCCAGCACAATACTTTCCGTCAATCCTGCGTATTATGCATAAATTCCATACATAAATTTTCTTGCAAAAGATTCTAAATTTCCAGTAAAATTATTTCATAAACAAACTATGCAAATTGCACTTGACACTAACATCTTCTTCTTCTTTAGCTTTCCCCATTCGTTAGGGGTCGCTATTTTTTATTTTCTTTTTCCACTCTTTTCTGTTTTACGTGTCGTTCTCATTCAGTTCCTTTTCTCTCAAGTCTTCCGCAATACAGTCCTTCCATCTTATCTTTGGTTTTCCTGTTTTTATTTTTATTTTATATTTTAGCTTGCTCGTATATCTAAGTCATCTTTGCATAAATCATAAATACAATATTGAAATAGTCTTCGAATGTGACACTTTTGTTTTGTTTAATATAAAATATTTTATACAAAAAGGTCGTTAAGTAATAATTTTTACCTTCCGTCACCTTTAGGTAAGGAAGGTATTATCTTTGGTATGTGTGTGTGTTTGTGTAACGAATGTTTCGGATAGCTTCAATACCACTATTCCAAAAATTATATTTTTTTCGTATTCCTCAAGTTTACATCCAGAAGAACAACTGATTAGATTTTGGTTATAATTGGTGAACCGGAAGTAGCCTCATTTGACGATTTAACAGTTAAATTTGATTTATTGACATTTAACGTTATTATAACTTAAAGAATATATAATTCTCTATACGATTTGATTGCATTTTATACTTCATATTCAATAGATATAGAGTTAAAGAATTATAAAGAAATTCAATTTTATAAATCAGTCAGCTATGGTAACCATGGAACTGCTATATATTCATATAATTCAAATTGACAGATAAATAAAAAGTAAATTAATGTGGCAGAGATGAGGATGTTGAAGTAGATGTTGGGGGAGACACGGAAAAATAGGTAAGGAAATAACTCTAGTGTTACAAGTTTCTAGAAAGATACAAGAGAGATGATTACATTGGTTTGAAAATGTCATGAGGAGAAATGAAGAATATATTGGATGAAGAATGAATACTTAGTAATAGACGGTTGAAGAAACAGAGGTTGACCAAAGATAAGATGGAAGGACTGTAATGCGTTAGACTTGACAGAAAAACTGAATAAAGCGACCCCTAACAAATTGGGAAAGCCAAAGAAGAAAAAGATGTTAGTATCAAGTGCAATTTGCATAGTTTGTTTATGAAATAATTTTACTGGAAATTTAGAAAATTTTGCAAGAAAATTTATGTATGGAATTTATACATAATACATAGGATTGACGGAAGGTATTGTGCTGGCCACATCAGATTATTTTTGTTTAATTATATTCTGAAATACAACAGAATGAATTAATATGCTATGGTATGGTATTATTATTATTATTGTTAATGGAATTTAAAAAGGGTACCTATCTAAGTACTGTACAGAATTTAGCTAATTTTTTTTATTTATTAACATAAATCTTTTCTTTTTATATTATTTATTATATTCTATTTATTTTAAAATAGAAAATATACCATGTTTATATTGTATCATCTATTAAAAACGTATTGCATGCCGAAAAAAAATTTCTATTTATATCTTTTAGTATAAAAAGTAGGTACAACCATTTTTTTTAAAAATCCGCATTATATTTTAAAGAATTTTCTATAAATTTTCATTATACATATAATATATTCATTAAACTTATTTAAAACATTATACACAATGAAAAATAGATTTTTTTTGCATATCATTTTTATGTTTGTGTTTACGTTTATTACTAAATATTCTATTTCTATAAATTTCATTTCCATCTATTCCTTACCGCTACAAAATCGCTCTTCTTTTTTCTCTCACTTACTTTCAAAATTCTTCATTTCACAATTCACAAACTACAAAACTATTCACAAGAACCGCGCACATGAAAACTATTTTCTGTTTGGAATCAAGTTGCTTGGCGTAGCGATTGTCAACAACTGAATATCGTATCCTTCGTTCCTAGCCTACTACGATACAAAATGAGCATGTGGAAATCGCGTGGAGTAGGAACTCATCAACTCATCCATGGATTGTTAATAATCGGATGATCAGAAAGGGTTGAAAGTGAAGTGTTATCGACTGGAAATTTTGCAATAAAGGGTAGGAAAGGGTAACCTTTAAAGCAGGAGAGATCTAACTGAAATAAAAATATATGATGGTTTTTTTTTTGGTTTTTGGTTCAATACCCATTGAAATTACAGTGAAGCACACACATCAACAATACTTTAAAGATATTTAACAAATGCTGCAACTTCTTTTATTAAAATTCTTATACCTACATTTTTTTCAAATACATACTTACGATTTTTCGACATATTAGTTAAAATATGTATAATACATAGTACTTTTACTTATTGTCATACATCACTTTGTTAATATTATTTATACCTCCCGCTAAGAGAGGTATTGGATTCAACCTAAAAATCGCATATTCATTTGTGTGTGAATGTATGTATGTGTGTGTATATATGTGTGTGTGTTTGTTTGTGTATAGTATGTGTATGAGGAACTCGTAAGGAAGATTTCTCAAAAACTATAATACTTAATATGAATTTAATTACGTATTTCTCAATTTGTTGGAGGTACGATTTCTCAAATTCTATACAACTAAAGACCTGTGTAACTACAGATTTCTCAATCTAACATTAATGGGAAGAGTTGAATAGGTTTTGGTAACAATTGGACGACCGGAAGTGGTAGTTTCTTAAAAAAAAATCTTCTAAATATTATTTTGTGAAAAATATTGTTAATACAATAATAAAGATCTTTAAATTCTCAATCTGATACATTTAAATTTTTAATTCTATTCTCTACAATCCGATTTTAATATTTTTACGATGGTGTCTGTGTGTGTGTGTGTGTGTGTGTGTGTGTGTGTGTGTGTGTGTGTGTGTGTATGTGTGTGTGTGTATTTGCGTACGTGAGTCGTTTGGAAGGACGATTTATTTGTTTAAGTACATATTTCTCAATCGAACTGGGAACAGCTGAAAAGGTTTTGGTAATAATTGGACAACCGGAAGTAACAGATTCTTAAAAAATTCTTCTAAACATTATTTTTTGAAAAAAATTGTTCTTGATAGTAAGAAGAGTAAATTCTCTATCTGATACATATAAATATTTTATTATATCTTTTATAGATTTAGAGATAAAGAAATATAAGTTATAATCTGTTGTAATAAAACTCACAGCCCATATAATGTCATGCAAACCAATTGAAAAATTAAAATGTTTGTAACTGACAGATAAATGTCAGTGTCAAAAATCCAGAGACATTACTAAACATTTTTTCTGGGAAGTACATACATTATATTATTTTTTATTGTATTAATAGTTAAATATTTAAAATTATAGGTATATTACATATGCCCTTCAAAAATATTGTCAATCCCGACAATGAGTTGAAAACATTTCGAAAAATTAGAAGATGACAAAATTTCTTCACAGAATGAATTTAAAATTAGAAAATTTAAATATAAATAATAGATATAAGTAAAATTTTTGGTGTAGAGTGTAGGTATACAAGAAATGTTAAATACAATAGGGCGCGAGCAGTCATGTGGTTTATTTTCCTCGGCAAGTATATTCCACACTCCTGGTGACAAATTAATTACATGAATTTATATATTTATTTATATATTATATCTATGTACATAATTACTAATTGTCATTCTGACACGGGCCCCCATATCTGCTTATCAAGGCTAACAATGTTACATAACTACTCGCGCCCTATACTTATGTAACCAAAAACGGAAGAGGCGAGAGGTATTGTGCTGGCCACAACAGATCTTTAAAATTGTCATATTATTTTATATAATACAAAATAATTAAATATCTTGGCTGATTTGTAAATGTATTTCTTGAAAAATATTTATTCCATGTTATGTGAATAGCTTTAAAATCAATAATAATAAATAGAAAATTACTAAAATTCGTGGAAAAGATTGGTTGTCATTTTAAAACTACTAATTAGTACCTACAAACGTGCAATTAAAATTTTAGGTTCGTTGAAATTTTCACATCATTTATCACTTTCACAAAGAAAATATGGTAAATAGCTTCAAGGTTAAGTAAAATATATTAACCGCTAATATTCTTATCTACGTATTTTTCTTACCGATAAGAGTAACACAAAACAAAAAATTTGAAAATTATTTTTATATTATATTTATTATTTATTTGTTGTGGCCAGCACAATACCTTCCGTCAATCCTGTGTATTATATATAAATCCATACATAAATTTTCTTGCAAAAGATTCTAAATTTCCAGTAAAATTATTCATAAACAAACTATGCAAATTACACTTAACACTATCTTCTTCTTCTTTAGCTTTCCCCATTCGTTAGGGGTCGCTATTTTTTATTATCTTCTTCCACTCATTTCTGTTTTACGTATCGTTCTCATTCAGTTCCTTTTCTCGCATGTCTTCCACAATACAATCCTTCCAACTTATCTTTGGTCTTCCTCTGTTTCTTCAACCTTCTATTACTAAACTATTCATTCTTCATCCAATATTATCTTATTCTTTCACTCCTACCGTATCTTTCCGTGTTTTTCCCAACATCTATCTCAACATCCTCATCTCTGCCACATTGATTTACTTTTCATTGATACTGACATATGTCAGTTTGAATTATCTGAATATATAAGCTGTTTCCATGGTTAGCATAGCTGGCTGATTTATGAAATTTAACATGTTTATAATTCTTGAACTATATATCTATTGAATATGAAGTATTAAATGCAATCAAATCGTATAGAGAATAATATATTCTTTAAGTTATAGTTACGTTAAATGTCAATAAATGATATTTAACTGCGTTCTTTTCAAGAAAAACTGTTAAAATCTTCAAATGAGGGTACCGGTTAATCAGTTATAACCAAAATCTAATTACCTCTTTCTTTGGATGTAAACTTGAGAAATACGAAAAAAAAATTGCAGTTATGCGATCCAAAACTTTCGTCACACACACACACACACACATATATTTTAGCAAAATAATTGCAGGTTACTATTTAAAAATAAAAGTTGAAAGTTGTATTTTGTAAACCTGGTTTTATAAAAGACATCTACAGTATTTTTTTTAAATGTCCGATCAAGGTCATCTGTATCATGAATGAATTAACAAATTGGCATACATTTATCTATTTCCTTTACAAAGGCTTTAAGCGAATGCGATAAGGATGGATATAACATGCTTGTCTTTCAAAAATTCATATTGTTTCGACTAAGTTAGGACGTTCCCCTTTAAAACGATGCTCGTCGTTAATACTTTCGCTGTAACGTAAGTTTATTTAATAATTCAGATACATTACCTTGATTCATAGCCGTATGAATAACGTAATTTTCTGTCAGAGTCACTGACAGTGGCATTGTGCCATTATCTTATTTTTCACATATTTGGTTTTACATTTGTTAATAAACTTACCAGTTGACTTATTTTTGAATTTTGAATGCTTTTACTGTAATATATATTTTTATAATAATAAAATAACAGTAGTATCTTATGTATTCTCATAAAAAAACTAAGCAAACGACACTACTGAATTTGTCATAATGGGCGCAGCAAAAATCTGAATTCATACAATACGTAGATGACCTTGATCGGACATCTTTCAAAAATATGAGCCATTTTTTCTATTACTTATAATAAAAAAGTTAAAGGGGGGGGGCGTATTTCCAGACTCATCTGTATGTATGTAAACTGTGAATTGTAAATTGTGATAATTTGTATAGGTCAAATGTCTTATAACAAATAAATACATTATTATTAATATTATAATTATTATTCTAGAAAAATGCAAATTGTATAAAGAAGATTAGAACGCACAACAAGCTATGCATAAAATGCCATGAAAATATATTAATTTTATTTATATAATGTATTACTGTTACTGGTGTAGGTATATGTTATTTTCGTATTGTTTTCCTTTTATAAATTTAACTTTGTATATTCAATTAAATATCTCTATTGTATGGGAATGTTGCAAACATAAATTATTAATAAGCTATTGCATATTTTCATTTAATTCTCGGAATTAAAGAAGCCACGAAGCATAAAAAATTACATAGTAAAATTTTATAAAATTACAATAATAGCCATTTATATTCTACTTAAAAATATAAACTCATCTAGTTAAACGCAGACTAAGCAAACATTTAAATATACTTCAGAGAATGTGTTAATCTTAATTTTAATTATTAAGACCGTAGCTGTCATTGGATATAAATTTTAAATGATATTTATCACACATCAATAAATAGCCCTTGAACTTTAAATATACCAGGCGAAATTCAAGATCATATGACATTTTCATTAATCTGTATCAAACAATAAAAAATATTTTGCTGGGTAAGCATGACTTTAGGACACCTAAAAGCTGTACAAGAATTTCCTGGTACATACCACAGTACATGCAGTATAATTTTTGAAAGATGTCCGGTCAAGGTTATCTACGAATTGTATGAATTCAGATTTGTGCTCCGCCCATTCTGACAAATTCAGTAATGTCGTTTGCTTAGTTTTTGTGAGGGTACATAAGATACTACTGTTATTATATTATTATAAAAATATATGTTACAATAACAGCATTAAAAATTCAAAAACAAATCAACTGGTAAGTTTATTAGCAAATGTAAAACCAAATATGTGAAAATTAAGTGTCAGGGACACTAACAGGAAATAACATTATTCGTACGGCTATGAATCAGGGTAATGTATCTGAATTAATAAATAAACCTACGTTACAGCGAAAGTATTATCAACAACGAGCATCATTTTAAAGTGGAATGTCTTAAATTAGTCGAAACAATATGAATTTTTGAAAGACAGGCGTGTTATATTCATCCTTATCGCACACGCTTATAGCCTTTGCAAAGAAGAGAGATAAATGTATGCCAATTTGTTAATTCGTTCATGATATAGATGACCTTGATCGGATATCTTTAAAAAATATTACTATAGACCAATGGTGCGCAACTTTTTATAGAAAAGGGCCAAATTTTATTTGTTTGTATTCCTAAAGGGCCACTTCGGTATTAATATGACAAATAACATTAATATATTAAATTTATTATATATAGAGCTAGTTCAATTCTTCAACATTCTTACTTTAGTGCGAGTATATTGGAATACGACACTAGTGCATGTGCGATTGGTACAGTTCAAAGAAAAAATTTTCTACGGAAAAATAAAATAAATTCATTTGTTACAGTGTTTGATATTACCTTTTAACTATTTTTATACAATTTGTGTTATGTAATGTTAAAAAAAATATAAGTTATTTCAAATATAAACTGCATTAGCTTTATTTTGAACATAGAACAAGTTTTTGAATAGGTACACTCGAGTGACAACTACCTTAATGTATTTCTTAAGTGTATAGACATAAATGAATAATTTCTCATTTCTTGAATTTATAATTTAATTGTTATTTTAATTTATATTAATTATCCCTATGTTTACTTATGGGATCTCGTGGCCGTGTGCCTAAGTATCTGGTCGCGTCGATCCCGACCGACGCCAAAAATTACATCAAATTTTAATGGCACAAAATTGACCCCTGTGGTGCACTCTCCACGTCAGCTATGGGTGCCCGTGAGGTGACGCCTGGTAAGCGCCCGCACGGTACAAATATTCCATCATTACCGATATCTGTACAAAGCAGATTGGCACACCCAGCAATGGGTAATATGCCATGATGATATATATATATATATATATATATATATATATATATATATATATATATATATATTTTAAAAAACCCCTCAACAGGATTAAATCCCAATTACAGAGTGGGTTCACATCACAAACATCCATGCCTTAGTGGGATTCGAACCCAGAACCCCGAGCGCACTCATGACTAAGGAGCGTTGCTCTAACCATTGAGCCACCGGAGCCGACTACTTATAAAATAAAAACTTTAATACATTGCTGTCAATAATTTTATACTGTAACTATGGTAATGATATAATCTATGTTTACTGATAAAATAAACTCGCGGTATATGAAGACTATACAACCAATTTTTATAATATTTACAAGATATGTCCAAAATATTGTTTATTTATATCCATGGATATGTCCAAAATATTGTTTATTTATATCCATGGATGACATGATTACATAAGATTCATTTGTTTGCGACCGAAATACACCAAGAATTGTGTTTCGCGATAATAATTGATGTTATACTACAACGTAACTAAGAAAAATTGAGAAATCTGATTTGTCTATTTTCCGATGAGTTGTACGAGAAATGTTAAAAAAAGAACCGAAGTTTATTATTAATTTTTCAGATTATTGGTCCTTGTCCTCTTCAAAGTAAAAATTAACACACTTTTCCCAGCGGTGTTTCCATTTTGCGAAGCAGTCCTGAATAGTTTAATATGAAATGTCATCAAAATTTTGAAAACGGCGTCCTTTCAGTATTGATTTTAATTCGTCTCCCGTTATGATCCTTTACACGAATGTGTCATCATCATTGGCTTGTTCAAGCACTTGCCGATTTTTTTTCTGTTGTTGCTGGAACTCGATGCATTTTTTTCAGTCAAAATTTCATGGCATGACCCAGTTGAGGTGTTCTACAATTTTTCTGAGAGTCAATCGGAGATTTGCATGCATCAGATCGTTGATTTTCTGAACATGGAAGTCATCAGTTAAAGTCGAAGGCCTTCTTGGTTGAGTATAATCTCCGTAAAATTATTTCAAAAATTGCAACATTTCTGTGACATTTTTCCTTTGTTTCATACAAAATTTTACGTTGCATTATTGCTCCACAAAATCGCACATTTTAAAAATCACTACTAACAGTTAAACGCTTCCAAAAACATGTGGTTACAGAGGAGTTTATGCGCAACGCAATGTTGATAACTGCATATCATTAAATATCTCCGTTGCAGAGTAATTCAAAATGTTCGGTTACTGATCATTTAATACTGAACATTAATTTAAAATATAGATTCAATAAATAGCAGCCTTAACATAATTAGGATTAGGAAAGCACGAAATTACGGAAGGATGATTGTTAAAGTCCCGTTCTTATTTTCATTTAATGTTAGGGTTAGGTACGGGTAATTTTATTTTATTCAATTATTATATATTATTGTGTATGTTATTATAATCATGAATCTTTTTGATATACAGTAATTTTTTTAAAGATGTCCGATCAAGGTCATGTATATAATGAACGAATTAATTTATCTCTCATTTGCAAAGACTACAAGCGTGTGCGATAAGGATGGAAATAACACGCTTGTCTTTCAAATATTCATATTGTTTCGACTAAGTTAGGACATTCCATTTTAAAACGATGCTCGTTGTTGACAATACTTTAGCTGTAACGTAAGTTTATTTATTAATTCAGTTTATTACATTGATTCATAGCCGTACGAATAACGTTAGGTATTTTCTGTCAGTATCACTGACACTGTGTCATTATTATATTTTTCACATACAAGGTTTTACATTTGCTAATAAACTTACCAGTTGACTTAGATTTGAATTTTGAATGCTTTTACTGTAACACATGTAAATAACACTTTCGTAATTTCCTGCTTCCCTAATTATTTTAGGTAAAAAAACTTCAAATAAAAATTGCAGGGCATAAAATTCTGCATCTGAATCAATAAACAAAATTATTTTTTGCACGATCAGGTTTTTTTAAACTTTACTGATAGGGTTTTCAAGGCAGTAAGTTTTGTTTACAAATTACTGATGTGATGTGGTACTGATCAGTAAGTGATGTGATTACCTACCGATCTGGAGGCGGTGAAAATTACATAAATAAAAAATAAATGTACAATTTTTAAAGCTTTAACGATAACAAAACAACGATCATAGCTTACTTAAAAATGACAACTAATTTTTTTAAAATGTCAAAATAATTTTTAAATAATTCTAAACTTTAATTTGTTATTATTGGGACGATTGTGCAAAAAATATAATAAGCATTGCGGGCATTAAGTGCTTCTTACCGGTATTGGATGTATTGGAGATCTCGACTTCGTCTCGATCTCCGAACTAATCATTCATTTTGTTTATTGATACAGATGTGGAATTTTATGCCCTACAACTTTCATTTGAAGCTTTTTTACGTAAAATATTTAGGGAAGCAGGAAATTACGAAAGTCTGATTTTATATGTTAAAGTTCTATATTATATGTATTTTGGAATAATAAAATAACAGTAGTATCTTATGTACAGTAAATTTTTTGAAAGATGTCCGATCAAGGTTATCTACGAATTGTATGAATTCAGATTTTTGCTCCGCCCATCATGACAAATTCAGTAGTGTCGTTTGCTTTGTTTTTATGAGAGTACGTAAGATACTACTGTTATTTTATTATTATAAAAATATATATTACAGGAAAAGCATTCAAAATTCAAAAATAAGTCAACTAGTAAGTTTATAAGCAAATGTAAAACCAAATATGTTAAAAATAAGACACTGACACAATGTCAGTGTCAGAGTTCTGACAGAATATAACGTTATACGTACGGCTACGAATCCAGATAATGTATCTGTATTAATAAATAAACTTACGTTACAGCGATAGTATTATCAACAACGAGCATCGTTTCTAAATGGAATGTCCTAATTTATTCGAAACAATATGAATTTTTGAAAGACAAGCGTGTTATATCCATCCTTATCACACAGTCTTACAGCCTTTGCAAAAGAAAGAGATAAATGTATGCCTATTTGTTAATTCGTTCGTGATACAGGTGCCCTTGATCGGACATCTTTCAAAATTTTTACTGTAAATGGTGTATTAATAATAATGTGTCAAGCCGGATTTGAACCCGAATTACCTAACATAAAATCCCCAAAAAATAGCAATAACATATGAATAATATGATTATGAGAATATTTAAACCTTTAATAATAACTTGTGTTGGAATTTTTTTCAACATCTCGTCATATTCTTAACCTTGTATAAAACAAAATAAACATTTTTTGCTATTTATTCAACATAAAATATCTCCTCATCTTACATTTTAATGAATGGGAACTTATTTACAATTTTAATTCTAGATTTAGATCTTAAACAATAAATATTTTATCATAGATGAAAAAATCTAAAGTATCTTACTAACCTTAGCTCAACGTCTTCCTCTGCCAGGATTTCATCTTGTTTTATTTTGGCCTGCAAAAAAACCTCAATAAAAAAATAGAAAAACGACAACACATTTGCGTAAAAGTTAAAGTAGATGAGGTGCATGACGTATAAATACACAGAATTATTCTCATAATTGGAACATTTTATTTTTAGCAAATTAGAGCGAAATAGTTTCGAGAATACGCGTACTAAGAAGATACACAACTAAATTTAGATAGTTTATTATCACATCTTAGATCTAGAGATATGATTTATGTAATGAAAGATTAACATGTTTTTTCATTCCATTGTTGAAAAATTCATGTAAACATTTACAAGAACTTTTGTTTAGTGTAGTCGACAGTGACGTATTGATTATAATCTGGACCGAAAACAGATGATAATCATGAGGAGTGTCCAGTCCATAATACGAGATCTGGCTATTAAATAACGAGACTGCACGCGAGAAGGCGTCCTAGAGGAAAAGGGGGGGGGGGACACGAATGCAGTGTTGGATAGCTGGAAGTGTCTACTATTTCGGTACGAAAAACGTTTTTGTGGCTGTAGTAGTGTTTTTACCTTCCGTCACCTTTAGGTAAGGAAGGTATTGTCTTTGGTCAAAAAATTCAATGATGAGTTTTTACTGAATAAGCACGTTTTAGGATCCATATAATACGATTTTACCATTTTTACGATGATGTCTGTATGTATGTGTGCCTGTGTGTGTGTGACAAAAGTTCCGGATTCTATAACTTCAATACCACGATTCCAAAAATTATAATTTTTTCCTATTCCTCAAGTTTACATCCAGAAGAACAACTGATTAGATTTTGGTTATAATTGGTCAACCGGAAATAGTCTCATTTGAAGATTTAACAGTTAAATTTGTTTTATTGACATTTAACGTTATTATAACTTAAAGAATATATTATTCTCTATACGATTTGATTACAATTTATACTTCATATTCAATAGATACAGAGTTAAAGAATTTTAAAGAAATTAAATTTTATAATTCAGCCAGCTATGCCAAACTTGGGAACTAGTAATATATTCATATAATTCAAATTGACAGATGTCAGTATCAATAAAAAGTAAATTAATGTGGCAGATATGAGGATGTTGAAGTAGATATTGGGGAATACACGGAAAGATACTGTAAGAAAATAACTCTAGTGTTACAAGTTTTTAGAAAGATACAAGAAAGACGATTACATTGGTTTGAACATGTCATGAGGAGAAATGAAGAATAATATTGGAACAAGAAGAATAGTTTAGTAATACGACGTTAAAGAAACAGAGGAAGACCAAAGATAAGATGGAAGGACTGTATTGCGGAAGATTTGAGAGAAAAGGAACTGAATGAGAACGACATGCAAAAATAGCGACCCCTAACGAATGGGAAAAGCTAAAGAAGAAGAAGATGCCAGTGTCAAGTGCAATTTGAATAGTTTGTTTATGAAATAATTTTACTGGAAATTTAGAATCTTTTGTAAGAAAAATTATGGAATTTATACATTATACACGAGAATGACGGAAGGTATTGTGCTGGCCACAACAGATTTTATATAAATATAAAATATATAATATAAAATTGCGCCCCTTCCCCACCATTTTTAGGTAATTGTTATTAAAAAATATAATTAAATAAAATGTTTTTAATGAGCGTGAAAACATATTTACTTATATTGTATCCGGTAATCTTTCAGGAAAATAATAAAATAGAAAATTGTAATATTATATAACAAAATAAATTCTTTGATTTACCAGTGCTTTGAGCATTATTCCAGTCAACCGCGTCTGATTCGTCAAGTCTTTGATGTCTTCAGTTAACATCCCAGCATTGATCTTCATCATTCCAGATAAAGATCCTTCATCTGTAAGATCTTCGATAGAGAAGTCGGGAATAATTGTATCCAAGTCTGGTTTCCAGATTTTAGAAACATTTAGAGTGTTTCTAAAATAAATAGAAAACATTCGAGAAATTGTTATCAAACAATGTTTCAATAAATTATTGCTACGTTAGCTGGCCTTTATAATTTTTATTTTCTCCCACAGTAGATGTCACAAAACAAATATATTTTTCCGACGACCACTACGAAAAGTACATAAATTCACACGCTAAACTATTACTGAAAGTTGGTCCATTGCACATCACTAGCAATGCTGCGTGATATGAAAGCTCGTTAGCCAATCAGATGCGTCCGCAACTGTGTGATATAATTTTATCACACGCTGCGATAACTAAGCGAACTAATCTTAAAATTTGTATTACAAGTTTGACAGTTGATTTATCAGATTTTAACATATTTTTTGGTGAATTCTGATAGCAATGATGTTAACATAATCTGTTTTATTATTTTATGTAAATTTTGTCAATTCAACAAATTGTGGTGGTCGGAAAAGTATCGTGTACAACACGTGCTGAAAGGGTATTTCACACTCGTGTGAAATATTCAACTTTCAGCACTAGTTATACAATATACTATATCATAATTTTTACCTCTCGCTAAGAGAGGTATTGGATTCATGGTAAAAATCGCATATCCAGATTTTAATGATTAAGCACGTTTTAAGGTCCCTACAATCCGATTTTAATATTTTTACGATGATCTCTATGTGTGTTGCTGTATGTGTGTGTATGTATGGTGGGGATGTTGGAAAAACTCTCAAAAACTATAATACATACTTAATATCTGTTTAACTACGCATTTCTCAATCGGACATTACTGGAAAGAGCTGAAAAGGTATTGGTAATAATTGGACAACCGGAAGTAACAGATTCTTAAAAAAAATCTTCTAAATATTATTTTTTGAATTTTTTTGTTCTTGTTAGTATAAAAGAAGATTGCCATTGAAACCAATTGAAAAATAAAATATTTGTAACTGACAGATAAATGTCAGTGTCTAAAATCCAGAGACATTACTGAAGATTTTGTCTGGGAAGTACATACATTATAATATTTCTTATTGTTTTAATAGTTAAATTTTTAAAATTATAGGTATATTACATATACCCTTCAAAATTATTGTCAATTCCTACAACGAATTGGAAACATTTCAAAAAATTAGAAGAGTACAAAATTTCTTCATAGAATGAATTAAAAATTAAAAATATAAAGAATAGATGTAAGTAGAATTTTTGTGTAGAGTGTAGATATACAAGAAATGTTAAATATAATAGGGCGCGAACAGTCATGTCACTTTGTTGGTTTTGACAGGCAGATATGGGGGCCCGTGTCAGAATGATAGCTACTAATTATGTACATATATGTCAAATATCATAATTTTTCATTCTACATTTAGTGATTTTCCAATTCCAAGTGGTTTATTTTGCTCGACAAGTAAATTTCACACTCCTGGTGACAAATTAACTACGTGAATTTAGAAAATCTTGAAATTTTTAATGCAAAATTTATCTATGTACATAAGTACTAAACAATGTAATTCCGTTAATTTTCAAATATTATTTCTGCAGTTATCAAGTAGCCAAAATGATTTTTTTCTATTGATTCGAATGTAGAAATTTTTGCTTTACAATAATTATTTGAAACTTTTTGTCTAAAATAATTAGGGGAGCAATGCGTACGGAAAAACTGATATCACATGTTAAACGCCTATGTGTCACTGTCCGTAATACACCCTGTATATATAGACATCTTCGTAAAAATAGTAAAATCGTTTTCTCGGGACCCTAAAACGTGCCTATTCACTAAAAATACCTCCCTTATCTAAAAGTGACGGAAGGTAAAAGCAGCATTTCGAAAATAATTTGTCATTTGGCGTTCTTTTGCACATTTCCTTATTTCCGTAATATTTGTGTGAAACAAAAAACCACTAGATTGTAAATATTTGCTAAATAATGTGACAACTTCTATGATACAGATGTACTATTTTCAATTACAAAATAGATAATAATAAATATGGTTTAGGAAAATAATTAAGGAAAAAATAAAAAATTAATATCTAATCGAAATTATTACCATTGAAATTAATGTTTTTATAATTAGTTTAACAAATAATTAAAAAATAATTGTATTTTTTTCCGACCATCGTGGAAAATTTCGATAGGTACTTTATAAAAAAAGAAAGTTGCCCAGCCCACAGTGTCGGAAAATATTTATTACATCTTTCCACAAAAAGGTGAAAGTTTCTTGCAAAAGGTTCTATATTTCCAGTAAAATTATGACACAAACATACTGTTAATAGGCGATGGGAAATAAAATCGCAGTACCAAAGTGGAACTAATGTTAACGGAATAATTTGACATTTACTAATTGTATTTAAACATTAAGTGTATAATATTAAGAGATATTACATATGTAAACGTAAATATTATAAACATAATAAATAACACTTGTGTATATACATTCAAGAAAATGTCACGTGTATAATTTATCCCGTCAACTGTAGTTCCGAAAATACCACCAGATGTCATATTGCTTATTTCCCATCTCCTATTGCACTTGAAACTGACCTTGATAATGAAATATTTTTACTGGATATTTATAATCTTTTGCAAGAAAACTCATGTATAGAATTTATACATAATACCTTTGAATATATAATACATATAAGAACGGCAACGCATATGGCCTAACAAGATACTATATCTGTCTCTTTTTATTCACAAAATTATTATAGATAGCTAGTGACTCCTACCACAAAACTATGAACTACGGTAAATCGTGCTGACAGCATTGCCAGATACTATTTGTTAGACGTATTCAATAATCAATAATTCAAAAATATTGTTTCATAATAACCAGATAATATATTTTGAATCTTCAATGTACATGTATACTTGTTTTACAGTAGCAAACTTAAAAACCTTTATAAAATCTTATCTTGCTGTTCTAGCTACGTGGCAACATCCACCTATTATGTATTTTTTGAACTAACTCAGAAATAATTCGTATACGGAGGGATAGATGACACCTTCTCTCGAAATATTTAATCTAAATACATTACGTTGCCGTTCTTATATGTATTATATATTCAAAGATAATACACAGGATTGACGGAAAGTATTGTGCTGGCCACATCAGATTTTATATTATAAAATTTATACTCACTGTCCAAGTACGTGTCGGCACTCCTTGATTTGATGCTGGGCGAAACGCATATGAGAAATAAAATTATCATTTTCTGCTGAAATAAGTTTCAAGTTTCTTTCAATTTCTGTTTTGCTGCTACTCAAATCTATATTTGATTTTCTTAAATATTGAAGTTTCTGTTCTAAATTTGAAAGATTTTGAAGTAATTTATTTATTCTTGTTTGGTTTTTCTCATTTATTGATTCTAGTGATATTTTTTTATCGGTTACTTCGCTTAAGATGTCAGATAGGGATTTAAGTTTTAAGTTTTCGGTAGATAAATCGTTTTCTAAGTGATGTTTGGCTTGCTCTAACAATTCTACAGTTTGGGATAAATGATTTATTTGAAATACTAATTCATTGTTTTTATTTTTTAATTCCTTATTTTCACTGTTTAACTTTTTTAACTCATTTTCTTTTTCAAGTAATTGTTTTTTCATTTCATTAAATTTTTGATTAACATTTTTTAATTCTATTTTTAATTTTGTTTTAATGGTTTCTATTTCAGCTTTTTCATTATTTAATTGTATTATTAAATTATTTTTTTCTTGTTGTAATTTTATTGTTTCTGATTCTAAATTTTTTATTTGTTCGGTTTTAAATTTTAGTTCTTCTTGTAGAGACAAATTTATTGATTTTTCATTGGTTAATTCGTCTTGTACATATTTTTCTAATTCACAATTTTTTTGTTCTAATGTTTTTAAATTTGTTTGCAAGTGTTTATTTTTAGAAATGATTGTTTCTTTTTCAAATATATTTTCTTGCAATTTGTTTTCTAAATTTCCAAATTCATTTTGGAGCGTATTCTTTTCTGCTAATAATTTTTGATTTTCGTTTTCCAAAAGTTTTAATTTATTGGATATTTTTTCATTTTCTCTTTGAAGTGAATTAAGTTGAACGGAAAAATTATCAGATTTCGATTTTTCTTCAAAAATTTCGTCTTCTAATTTTTTGATTTTCTCTAATTCACAGTTATTTTTTTCTAAACTTTTTAATTTTATTTGCAAGTGTATATTTTCGGAAATGATTTTTTCTTTTTCAAATATATTTTCTTGCAATTTCTTTTCTAAATTTCCAAATTCATTTTGGAGCGTATTCTTTTCTACTAATAATTTTTGATTTTCGTTTTCCAAAAGTTTTAATTTATTGGATATTTTTTCATTTTCTCTTTGAAGTGAATTAAGTTGAACGGAAAAATTATCAGATTTCGATTTTTCTTCAAAAATTTCGTCTTCTAATTTTTTGATTTTCTCTAATTCACAGTTATTTTTTTCTAAACTTTTTAATTTTATTTGCAAGTGTATATTTTCGGAAATGATTTTTTCTTTTTCAAGTAAATTTTCTTGCAATTTCTTTTCTAAATTTTGAAATTCATTTTGGAGCGTATTCTTTTCTGCTAATAATTTTTGATTTTCGTTTTCCAAAACTTTTAATTTATTGGATATTTTTTCATTTTCTCTTTGAAGTGAATTAAGTTGAACGGAAAAATTATCAGATTTCGATTTTTCTTCAAAAATTTCGTCCTCTAATTTTTTGATTTTTTGTTCAAGTCTAGAAAACCGTTTATTTTCACTTTTTATCAACGAAATGTCAGATTTTAATTTTATATTTGTTGCATTAATCGTTTCGTTATTTTTTTGTAGTTGAAGACATTTTTCTACTTCAGAATTACTCTGATTTGACAATAATCTAATATTAGATTCAAGTTCAGAATTAATTTTATTGAAATTACTAATTTCATTTATCTGTTGCTGAATTTTACTATGCAAATTTTCGATGTCCTCTTCATATTGAATAATTTTTAATTGGTGACTGCAGTATGTATGAGGGCCTAAGCATTCCTATACAAAATAATAAAAGTTATTTATGGCTCTGTTAATATCTCGTGGAACTCATAAGGTCACGTCAATAGAAGCGCATTGTTTATGGAGAGAAGATACGTTTAACTTACTCGTACGGTACAGTTATTGTATTTAATTCCAACTATACCTTTCATTGGATCATTGCATGCTCAAAGATGACCTTCAGAGTTTCACGAGATATTAACAGATCAATCATACAAGCCCAACCCCAAATGTATTCGTATCCTCTGCAAAAAAATATTAACAGCAAGAAGAAATAAATTTTTAGATTACAATAGTTAAGACTATATTTGGACAATTTTTACCTTCCGTCACCTTTAGGTAAGGAAGGTATTGTCTTTGGTCAAGAAATTCAATGATGAGTTTTTACTGAATAAGCACGTTTTAGGGTCCATATAATACGATTTTACCATTTTTACGATGATGTCTGTATGTATGTGTGTCTGTGTGTGTGTGTGTGTGTGTGTGTGTGTGTGTGTGTGTGTGTGTGTGTGTGTGTGTGTGTGTGTGTGACAAAAGTTCCGGATTCCATAACTTCAATACCACGATTCCAAAAATTATAATTTTTTCGTATTCCTCAAGTTTACATCCAGAAGAACAACTGATTAGATTTTGGTTATAATTGGTCAACCGGAAGTAGTCTCATTTGAAGATTTAACAGTTAAATTTGATTTATTGACATTTAATGTTTTTATAACTTAAAGAATATATTATTCTCTATACGATTTGATTACAATTTATACTTCATATTCAATAGATACAGAGTTAAAGAATTTTAAAGAAATTAAATTTTATAATTCAGCCAGCTATGCCAAACTTGGGAACTAGTAATATATTCATATAATTCAAATTGACATATGTCAGTATCAATAAAAAGTAAATTAATGTGGCAGATATGAGGATGTTGAAGTAGATATTGGGGAATACACGGAAAGATACGGTAAGAAAATAACTCTAGTGTTACAAGTTTTTAGAAAGATACAAGAAAGACAATTACATTGGTTTGAACATGTCATGAGGAGAAATGAAGAATTATATTGGAACAAGAATGAATAGTTTAGTAATAGGACGTTAAAGATACAGAGGAAGACCAAAGATAAGATGGAAGGACTGTATTGCGGAAGATTTGAGAGAAAAGGAACTGAATGAGAACGACTTGCAAAAATAGCGACCCCTAACGAATGGGAAAAGCTAAAGAAGAAGAAGATACCAGTGTCAAGTGCAATTTGAATAAGTTGTTTATGAAATAATTTTACTGGAAATTTAGAATCTTTTGTAAGAAAAATTATGGAATTTATACATTATACACGAGAATGACGGAAGGTATTGTGCTGGCCACAACAGATTTTTTATTTTATGTATTAATAAAGTGTACTGGATTTAAATATAATGTTATTACCTAAATTTATCATTTTAACAATAATCTACGGCCAAATATATGACAACAGATATGTGCTAATTTTTTTAGTTCCAACAGTAAATAATACAATATTTATGTTAGTATTATTTATAAAACTGAAGGTAAAGGAAATTGACAATATTAATTACTATATTAAATTTTATTTTTTTAGTAAAATTATTTGCAAAGTGATATTTATTTTTTAAAGTACCATCTACAATTATATTAAAAACAAGAATAAATAAACTTCTAGATGCTATGATTATTACTCCCATTTAACAAATTTTGATAATGGTGTATTAATAGTGTATAGAACTTGAATACATTGCTTTATAATAAAATTTCATAGGTTTAATAACAATTTATTTGCAAATAAACCATTGTCTGCAAGTGATAAATGTTTTCGTCTTTAATAATTCGTAAATATTTTTTATTAAAGTAATAAAATTTAATTTAGTAATTAATTGAATATATTGTCAGTTACCTTTATGTTCAGTTTTATAGACAAATAAATAAATATTTCATCACGGCATATTACCCATTACTGGGTGTGCCAATCTGCTTCATAAACAGATATCGGTAATGATGGAATATTTGTACCGTGCGAGCGCTTATCAGGCGTCACCTCACGGGCACTCATTGCTGGCGTGGAGAGTGCGCCACAGGGGTCAATTTTGTGCCATTAAAATGCGATGTAATTTTCGGCGTCGGTCGGGATCCAACCTGGGTCCCCAGATTCGCGACCAGACATCAGGCACGCGGCAACGAGACCTCATAGGTAAATGGCGGGAGGTATTGTGTCGTTCATATCAGATTTTTACCTCCCGCTACCCTTGGTAAGGGAGGTATAAGGATCGTGCTAAAATCGCATATCGAGATTTTGGTAAATAACCACGTTTTAAGGTCCCTAGAATCCATTTTTAACATTTTCACGATGATGTCTGTGTGTATGTATGTGTGTGTGTTTACGCTCTAACTCAAATACTATCATTCAGAAAGTTTGAAACCATGTATTTCTACCTTATTCTAATATGGAAATATCTGATTAGATTTTGGTGGCAATCGGATAACCGGAAATGGCAGTTTACTTGAAGCTCAAGATAGTTTTTCTTCAAAAAATACCTTTAAATGTAATTTTTTCTCAATTTGTTATTATAAAAATTAAAGATTATTCCATTTTCTACAAGTTTGTTTCAATACTTTTTCTATATATTGTATGGATAAATTTATAAAGTAATATAAAAATTATATACATAGGTAAATGGCGGGAGGTATTGTGTTGGTCACATCAGATTTTTTGCTATTAATATCGCCATAAGAATAAAAGATTTACGATTAAAACTTGAAATAAATAATTATATCAAGTAGGAACTTTATGAACCAGAAAATTAATTATAACTATTTATATAAATACGCTTGTAATAAAATTGGGAATGTTGTTTTCTAGATAATACTAACATAAATATTGTATTATTTACTGTTGGAACGAAAAATTTTGGGACTTGTCTTTTGTCATATATTTGCCCTTTATTAATACATTTATAAAAAAAAAAATGCCCAAATATAGTCTTAACTATTGTAACTTAAAAATTTATTTTTTAGTGCTGTTAATATATTTATTTCAGAGGGTACGAGTACATTTGGGGTTGGGCTCATATACAAGTAATTCATTTTAACAATGTGGTCATGCACGATTTTTCATTTTTAACTTTAATCGACAGACGTAGAACATTTCGCATAAAGTAAGAAAACACTTTTTGGTTTCCTAAACCTTGTAATATTCGAAAAACAGGTCGTTATATAATTTATATTTCAAAAAACTTACATTATTACTGGCTTTTATAAGTTCTTCTTGTAAAGATTCTTCCTTCTTGCTTTCATTTTCCTGAAAAACTACTTCAAAACTAGTTTCAGTCTCCGGATCAGTTACAGGATTAGTTTCAGAATCTATGGAAGAGGATGTAACATTTAAATTACTTGCAGTAGTAAAAAATGAATTTGTTTTGATTGTAGATAGACTAGAATCAGAAAAGGTTCCTGTAGGGCTGCAAAAATTCTTAGGGCTCTGCAAAGGGCTTACGGGAGAAGAAAGCATATTTTGGGTACGAGGACTATTCAGAATAGGGGAGTGTAGATTAAAATTAGGGGATGAGAATTTTGGGGTTGATGATCGAGTATATTTAAATTGACGATAAATGGAGGATATTTTACCGGGTTTGGAGGGCTTGAAGGGAGTGTTTTCGTTGATGATGTCATCTAGACGTTTGTTCAGAGCGATGTTATCACTTCGAACGTTCTGAAAAAAATCATAGATAACTTGTTTCGTGACCGATTCGTACAGTAACATCTACGAATTGTATTAATTAAGATTTTAGCTCCTATTCCGTCAAATTTAGTAATGTCGTTTATTTAGTTTTTATGAGGGTACATAATATAATATTATTATTTTATTATTATAAAAGTATATGTTACAATAAAAACATTCAAAATTCAAAACTAAATCAACTGGTAAGTTTATTAGCAAATGTAAAACCAAATATATGAAAAATAAGATACTGACACCATGTCAGTGTCAGTGACACTTTACCGATAGGGTTTCCAAGGCAGTAAGTTTTGTTTACAAAGTACTGATCAGTAAGTGATGTGACTGACCGGTGAGTGACGTGACTACCTACCGATCTGGAGGCGGTGAAAATTACATAAATAAAAAATAAATGTACAATTTTTAAAGCTTTAACGATAACAAAATAACGATCATAGCTTACTTAAAAATGACAACTAATTTTTTTAAAATGTCAAAATCATTTTTAAATAATTCTAAACTTAATCCTCAACCGGTAAGGTGCACTTACTGCCCTTAATACTTAAATAATTATTTTGTTAAATATATAGGTACAGTATTTTTTTTGAAAGATGTTCGATCAAGGTCATCTGTATCATGAACGAATAAACAAATTGGCGTACATTTATCTCCGTTGCAAAGGCTAAAAGTGTGTGCGATAAGGATGGATATAGCACGCTTGTCTTTCAAAAATTCGTATTGTTTCGACTAAGTTAAGACATTCCACTTTAAAACGATGCTCGTTGTTGATAATACTGTGACTGTGACGTGCGTCCCTGAGAGAAGAGTATACGAGCGCCGCTACTGAAAGAATGTAATCCCTTCGCCGGAATTTCCCAGATGAGCAATCCCCGGCGACAGACCGACTAGACGTGTTAATTGCACCGTTGACCTAATTCTTTTGTACTCGGTACCACTGTGGCGCCAGAGGGTTCTAGAAGGACGCTGGGCTGTATAAATACCGTCTGAATGACAGCGGAGAAATAGTCTGATATATAGAAGCGACGAGCAATGAACAATCAATGATATAAATAGACATTCTACATAAATAAATGTAGTTATATAAATAAATATAGTGATATAAATATTGTTTAAATAAATAATCTTAGAGTTTAAGTATTTAATAATATTCTTAGTGTTTATAATTATTTAATCATACTGTTAGTTACTTTTATCCTCTTTTTAATATTTATCGTTTAATGAACGTATTATTTTAATTAATAATAATTCTTTGATATTTTTTACACTTCACCCATATAAATAAAACGTTACAATTTAAAATAATAATTCTCTTATTTTTACACTTCACCAAAATAAATAAAACGTTACAATACTTTCACTGTAACGTAAGTTTATTTATGAATTCAGATACATTACCTTGACTCATAGCCGTACAAATAACGTTATTTTCTGTTAGTGGCACTGACACTGACATTGTGTCAGTATCTTATTTTTAACATATTTGGTTTTACATTTGCTTATAAACTTACTAGTTGACTTATTTTTGAATTTTGAATGCTTTTCCTGTAATATATATTTTTATAATAATAAAATAACAGTAGTATCTTATGTACCCTCATAAAAACTAAGCAAACGACACTACTGAATTTGTCAGAATGAGCGGAGCAAAAATCTGAATGCATACTATTCATACTGTAAATACCTCTAATTCTGTAGAAATTTCTTTAATAAAAGTGTCCTTTTCCAAACACAATGTACTCATTTCATTTATTTTTTCATGTAATGCCAAATTTTCATTATTTCTTATTTCCAATTCTTTTTTATATTTCTCTACTTTCCTTGTAAGTTTACTTTCCACATGTTGCAGATTTGTTATCAGTCCTTGATTTTTTTGGGCCTAAAATAACATTTTAAAAATATTCCATGCATAAAATAGTACCATGTACCTCTTCTTCATATTCTGATATGTTCTTCCTAAGTTGAGAATTTTCTCTTTTACAAGAATTTAAATTTTGAACAGCCAACCCATGTTTTTTTATTAAGATATTTGTATCTTCTCTATCTTTCGCAATTTCAAATTTGATTTTTTGATAATCTTCAAGTAGTTTTTGATCTCTAAAAAGAAGATATAATTTAGAATAAAATACTAATAATTTTTACGAGTACTAACGTTTGATATAATTTTTTTAATCGATCGAATTCAATCTGCATATTATTATTTATTTCTTCAGAATTTGATAGCTGTTGCTTAACCTCGTTTAAAGATTCTAATAGTTTTTTATTTTGATGTTGTAGTTCATTAATTTGTTCATTTAAAAATATTGGGTCGCACGCACCTGAAATATGAATCAAGAATTTTTCCCACTCTTCCACCTACATTACAAGTAAGGAAAGAAGGGAAATGTGATTTTTATATATATTTTTATATTATTATAACTGAATTCAACTAAGAAGATTCTAATATATTGAAGTTGCTGTTACTACTGAAATAATCCATGGGTGCCGTTTAGGGGGGGCAAGAGGGGCCACTTGCCTCTCTCTGGAAGTTAAGGTAGTTATGTCGTGAAACCATTTTACTCAGAATTAATTGAAATTTCAAGTACATCTCAACTGAAGTATAATCTACCTGTTCTCCAAGTTTTAAAACAATTGACCACGCGGTACCTGACATATTTGTAATTAAATATGGCCTTTTCAACACGTGAGGAATAGGAAATGGTAAAATAAACACAACATTTTAAATTATAACTTTTATAGCCATATCGACATTTAATCAAAAAACTAGTATGTTATAGAAAACTAATTAACGGATTTTATGTAAAAATATGAAAATTATTTACCACCCAGATTTAATTTTATTACCTCTAGAAAATTATAATCTGAAGATACGATAAATAGGTAGAATTATACTTGACAACCATGTACAAGCGTTCCAGAGGAAGTATCAGTTAAGTTAGCAACGCCCGTTTGGTATTAGGGAATAAGAGGTGAACTTTGGTTAAAGGAATTTCAGAAGTACATTCGATGGAATTTTTTTTTAAATTGGTATTTTACGTGAAAAGCATGAAAACTTTAAACAGTATAATACTACTTTTGTAATTTTAAGAAAGAAATATATTAATTTGTTTTGCAGTTTCCATAAACTTTTCTACGGAAAAATAAAGAAAATTCATCTATTACAGTGTTTGATATTAGCTTGTAACTATTTTGATGCAATCTGTGTATATAATATAAAGTTAAAAAATTTAAGTTATTGCAAATATAAACTGCATTAGCTTAATTTTTATTTTGAACATAGAACAAGTTTTTTACACTCGAGTGATAACTACCTTAAGTTCAGGTTCGATCTCGACCAATACCAAAAATGATTTCGAATTTTAATGGCACTAAATTAACCCCTGTGGTGCACTCTCCACATTATATTTAAATCTAGTACACTTTATTTATACATAAAATAAAAAAAAATGGCCAAATATAGTCTTAAGTATTGTGATCTAAAAAATTATTTCTTCTTGCTGTTAATATATTTTTTTCAGAGGGTACGAATACATTTGGGGTTGGGCTCGTAGAAGCAACAAGCAATGAACATTTGGTGATATAAATAGTCTACGAGTTGTGAACATAAATAAATGTAGATATATAAATATAGTGATATAAATATTGTTTAAATAAATAATCTTAGTGTTTAAGTATTCAATAATATTCTTAGTCTTAAATTAGTGTTTATATTTAATCATAGTGTTAGTTATTTTTATTATCTTTTTAATATTTATCCTAGTTATTTAGTGTTTAATAAACGTATTATTTTAATTAATAATATTTCTTTGATTTTTACACCACCTAAATAAATAAAAGTTACAATACAGATTTTTATATTTGCACTCAATAAGGACGATTCAGAAGAGAAAGGGGAAGGTTGTTTAGTGTTCACAAAATGAGAAAGTAGGGATAACGATCAGGAGACGAAATAACATACTTCTGAATCATGATCACATTGATTATTTAGATTGCGAATCATAGTCCGAATCGGTTTAGGTGAATATTAATTTAATATTGCTATTATTAATTATTATTAAATGTTTTATAAGTTCAAGCTAAATTAATTTTTCGACAGTAAAACTTAATAATACTGTCATTCCCTTTATTATTGTATAAAATTGTTGATTACAACAATAGAAGTACATATTAACTTTAAAGATAAATAATAACAACTTATAAATCTTACTTTGTATACTGCCAGCATAACTATACGAAGAAATATTAGATATATTCAATCCACATTCGAAATCATTTTTATTTACACCTTTTTCCACTGACTCTTTTGTGGGTGTAGATTGTTTCAAATCTCCAGATAATCTTTTATCAATCTCAGATCTGTCGTTTGATACAAAATTTGCTATATTGCTAAATTTGGCAGTCCAAATTTTCATTGCATTAAAAAATAAGTCATAATTAACTAAACGATTCTTGTCTGATGGATCTAGTATTTTCCTTAGTTCAGATAAATGTTCACTAAAACAATGTTTAGATTTACGAGTGTATTTATTACTAGTTTTTACTTACTTTGATTCTGAACCTATAAAAGGCGCAATGAAAGTAATTAATGTAGATACATCGACGTATTTTTGGATATTTTTATCACATTGTGAAAATATTTCCTTACATATATTTTCTAATTCTAATAAAAACAAATCTATTATTCTGAATTATAGTATAAATTAATTATTTACCTAATGAATCCATGTTTTCCTCTTTAAAATCTTCTGCTTTTAGGGCAGCCATAAATATAAAACACTATTTTTATATAATAAATATTTAAAACACTGTAAAATTGTATGTACTACAATAAAATCTTTGACTATGTCTGCCACAAGTTTTCATTTGATATTTGATCTTGACAGAACTCGCTATTTCATATTTCATTTGTTTATATTTAGTTAGTAACTCTTTGCGAGTGGCGCGTGTGATGTCGCAAATGTCAAAACTTTTGCTGTTTGTGTATTTTTTTGTGTCAAAATAGTGTTGAAAGGTGGCTGAAAGTTAGTGTAACTTGTTTTAATTTTAATAGTGAAGCGTGTAATTGTATAATTTGTAAGTAAAACTAGTACAATCTTTTTTTTTATATACATAATTATTTCCAAATGATTCATAACCTTATTTGTACTGTATTCCAAAATTGAACCACGGTAACCGCGGTTATTTTTCAAGTAACCGGTTGTATTTTCGGAAAGCGGTTACTAAAATATCTGGTAACTTTTCCGTAACCAAACTAACCGCGTTACATCGGCGGTTGTGGTATAGTTACATTTCAACTATCTTAAATTTTACAAGTTGGTTGGTTGTCAAACGTTAAAAGAAAAGTGTTGTTTTTCCAGTTCGGTGTCAGTAGTAATATCGTACCCATTTTCAGTGATTACCGTGGTTCAATTTCGCAATTTCCTCTTACTTCTCGGCCCCACCACCAATTCCACTTTATTTTACCATACAAAATATAGTGCGCGAGCAGTCATGTGACTTTGTTGGCCGTGACAAGCAGATATAGGGGCTCGTGTCAGAATGACAGCTAGTAATTATATACTTAGATGCCAAATGCTATAATTTTTCATTCCAAATTTCATGATTTTCAACGTCCACATTCGCGTACATATATTTTTCTAGTGAAATTGTGCCACGAATTAATTTATAAATTACAATTATTTTTTTTACACTGACATTTATCTGTTAATGGGGGAGTTTAGTCGTATTGAAATATAATGATTTTTCCACGGGAACACATACATCCTCTTAATATTCATACATTGCCCATCGCCCCGTTCATTTCTTGTTTCGCTTAGTTTCCTGATGTTCAAATCTTAACCATGAAGTTGGCGCAGATGAACTTCGTGCGCTCACAATTTAAAATATACACTCTGGAGTACAAAATGTGCATGGATATTATTTATTGAATCGGAATTGGACGAATAGGTAGAGTTATTGTTAGTA
Organism: Harpalus rufipes; assembly: GCA_951394225.1. Lineage (NCBI taxonomy): Eukaryota > Metazoa > Arthropoda > Insecta > Coleoptera > Carabidae > Harpalus > Harpalus rufipes. The sequence continues at coordinate 86,987,926 of OX596274.1, forward strand.
TTTTTTTATTTAAAATGTGTACTGCGGAGTGTAATTTTTAAATTGTGAGCGCGCGATGTTCATCTGCGCCAACTTCATGGTCAAGATTTGAACGTTAGGAAACTAATAGTACATCCTTAAGAAATACCGCTAATACCGTCAATGAATTTGAAGAATTTTGAACATAGTAGAACAGTAGGATAAAATTTCTCATATAACAAAAGACGAGATACAATTTCAATTATTTGTATGTTCAAGAAATGTTAAATTTGTTACTTATAGGGCGCGAGCAGACTTTGTTGGCCTTGGCAAGCAGATATGAGGATCCGTGTCAGAATGACGGCTACTATTTATTTACATAGATGTCACAATTGTCATAATTTTTCAATCAAAATTTCAAAATATTCTGATGTTTATTTGTCATCCATAGTATGGAATATACTTGACGAGGAAAATAATCCACATGTATTTGGAAAATCATAATGTTTTGAATGAAAACTTATGATACTTGATACCTATGTCATTCTGACACGGGCCCCATATCTGCCTGCCAAGGCCAACAAAGTCACATAACTGCACGCGCCCTATGCAACATAAAATGAAAATGGCGAGAGGTATTGTGCTGGCCACAACAGATTTTTTGAATTGGAGTAGGTAGAGTTGTTAGTATTTTCTTTAATTTGTACTGCGGAATGTACTTTTTAAATTGTGAGCGCGCCAAGTTTATATGTGCCAACTTCATGGTCAAGATTTGAACGTTATAATACAGAACGAAACAAGAATTGAACATAGCGATGTATAAACATTATGACGCTTGACGCTTCATACCTAGCCGAAAAAAATAAGTGTAATTTATTTGAAAATTATGTTTTTTTCTAAATAATGCCTTTGAATATATAATACATATAAGAACGGCAACGCATATGGCCTAGCAAGATACTATATCTGTCTCTTTTTATTCACAAAATTATTTTAGATAGCTAGTGACTCCTATCACAAAACTGTGAACTACGGTAAATCGTGCTGACAGCATTGCCAAATAGTATTTGTTAGAGGTATTCAATAATCAATAATTCAAAAATATTGTTTCATAATAACCAGATAATATATTTTGAATCTTCAATGTACATGTATACTTGTTTTACAGTAGCAAACTTAAAAACCTTTTTAAAATCTTAGCTTGTTATTCTCGCTACGTAGCAACACTTTGCAACATCCACCTATTATGTATTTTTTGAACTAACTCAGAAATAATTCGTATACGGAGGAATAGATGGCACCGGTTTTCGAAATATTTAATCTAAATACATTACGTTGCCGTTCTTGTATTGTATTATATATTCAAAGATAATGCCTTTCTCAAAGATTTATATTGTTCACTTATGTTTTTACAAACTTGGCATAAACCATGGAATAATTTGATTTGATACCTGGAACTCTACGACATACGTCATTATTATTTGTAATATATTTACACACAACTTTCTCAAGTGTCCTTGAATAATCATCTTCCGTGAACTAAACTATACCTCGCTTACCTTTGGTGGCGGGAGGTAAAAATAAATAAATATGTCAAATATGGTTTATTTGAAGCAAAAATATACATTTTTATCAGATCATACATATTATTTCCATTTAAAATAAAAAAATCGTTATATACATTTTGAAAAAATTCATTATATTTAAAAAATAAAAGTAGCAATTTATTATTACTTTTAAATAATATATACATTATTATAATATAATTATAGTAAAATGAATATATAAGTATCATTTTGTGAACATAAAATTCAATATAGCTCTAACTACATCCATAGTTTGATCGTCCACCAGAACTATATCAAACGCTTTCATATACTCTGATAAAGATTCTTCCACTCTATCATACAAGAATCCTATTTTTAAGACGGTTTTTCTGTGAGGCACTCCTTCAGCCATGCCTGCATCGCCGATATGGTCTCCCATAAGAATTACGTTTCCTCGGTTACGAACAGCTTCGTAGTATTCAGTTCCTTCCAACACTTGTTCGTTTTTATTTAAAACTGTTATCATGTTGTTTTTATATCCTCGAATCACGGAGTTTTCGTCGAAGTCGAGGTAGTTTGAAATAACCTGTTACAAATAATACTAAACATTCATAAAATGATAAAAAAAGCTACCAGTAGGGTTAAATTAATGTCAATTTGACACGAGATATTGTGAAAAATGTTATCTAATTTTTTTTTGTAAAAACCAGCCATGTTGTGACGTCACGTTTCAGAACTGCAAGTTCAGACTCATTTCATACGTCAAATTATTAGTGTTTATTTTGACAATCATTATTCTGACACTGACGTAATAAAACGTTACGCATTTGTTCGTCTCTTGTTTCTAATTCCATGGCTAATACTATTAAATTGTAATTCCGTGAATTTTCAAATTTTATTTCTGCAGTTATGAAGTAGCCAAAATGATTTTTACTTCGTGATTTTAGCACGTTTTAAGGACCCTACAATCCGATTTTAACATTTTACGATGATGTCTGTGTGTGTGTGTGTGTGTGTGTGTGTGTGGATGTATGTGTGTGTATATACAATTACTCAAAAACTATAAGACTTTATATTTGTTTAACTACGTATTTCCCAATCGGACATTCATGGGAAGATCTGAAAAGGTTTTGGTAACAATTGGACAACCGGAAGTAGAAGATTCTTGAAAAAAAACCTTCTAAATATTATTTTTTAAAATTGTAAAGAAAATAAAATTCTCTATCTGATATATTTAAATATTTTATTATATATTCTATAGATTTAGACATAAAATAATCTGTTTTTACAGCCGGAAGAATGCCATGGAAAATAGTTGAAAATTTAAATTGTTTGTAACTGACAGATAAATGTCATTGTCAGAAATCCGGAGACATTATTGAAGACTTTTTCTGGGAAGTACATAGATAGATTATATTATTTCTTAATGTATTAATAGTTAAATATTTAATATTATAGGTATATTACACATACCCTTCAGAAATACTTTTACTCCTGACAATAAAATGGAAACATTTCGAAAAATTAGAAGAGTAGGACAAAATTTCTTCATAGAATGAATTTAAATTTAATAAATCTAAATATAAGGAATAGATATAAGTAGAATTTTTGGTGTAGAGTGTAGGTATACAAGAAATGTTAAATACAATAGGGCGCGAGCAGTCATGTGCCTTTGTTGGCCTTGACAAGCAGATATGGGGGCCCATGTCAGAATGATAGCTAGTAATTATGTATATAGATGTCATATATCATAATTCCTCATTCTAAATTTAGTGATTTTCCAATTCCATGTGGTTTTTTTCCTCGACAAGTAAATTCCACACTCCTGGTGACAAATTAACTACGTGAATTTAGAAAATCTTGAAATTTTTAATGAAAAATTCTGACATTTGACATCTATGAACATAATTACTAATTATCATTCTGAAACGGGCCCCCACATCAAGGCCAAAAATGTAACATGACTGTTCGCGCCCAATATTTATGTAACCAAAAAAGGAAGTGGCGAGAGATATTGTGCTGGCCACAACAGATTTTTTTTATTGATTCGGATGTAGAAAATTTTGTCTAAAATAATTAGGGGAACAATGCCCACGGAAAAACTGATTTCCCATTTTAAACGCCTATGTTTCACTTTCCGTGATACAGCCTGTATACTTTCTTTAAGTTTCACAAATGTTACATACCTTAACATTAGGTAGCAATACATTATTGTGCCGCAATACAGCTTCTACAGATTCTCCCAACCCTGCTGAAAAAACTAAGACAGGTACATTGACTTTCTGCAAATCGTTAAGCATCTGAACTGTTCCATCTCTGAAAAAATCATACATATAGCAAAAACCTTACAAAATGAAATATAACTTAGTAATGCATGATTTTTCATTTTGAAAAATAATAGAATTCTATTGGCTAACGCTGACATTAGCCATATGTTTTTAGTCAACAATATGTTGCTGTCACAAAATCAAACGATCATAGTTCCAAACAAAACCGGTAGAGTTCTACTAACGTATCCGCTAAGCCGTGACGTCAGCGTTCAAATATTTGAAATTAAAGATAACTTAAAAAAAAACATCTCTGATTCTAGAGACTTGTAAAGTGTAACACATACACCTACATATTTAATTTGGGATTACATGAATCATACGAAAACTCTTACTTAGCCTTCTTCAAATCATAACTTATGCCTTTCTCGACTCCGCAAATCTAGTCCTGCTCAAATCTTGACTAATGCACCGTTCGATAAGGTCACTGACAAGTACACTCTGAAGTACAAATTGAAGTAGGATAGGTTGTGTTATTGGTAGTATTTTTTATGTACAAGAAAAAACTAAATTAGAAAATGTGAAATGAATTATTTCTATAAATTATATTTCATTTTATAACGTTTTTTACCTTCCGTCACCTTTAGGTAAGGAAGGTATTGTCTTTGGTCAAAAAATTCAATGATGAGTTTTTACTGAATAAGCACGTTTTAGGGTCCATATAATACGATTTTACCATTTTTACGATGATGTCTGTATGTATGTGTGTCTGTGTGTGTGACAAAAGTTCCGGATTCCATAACTTCAATACTACGATTCCAAAAATTATAATTTTCTCGTAAGTTTACATCCAGAAGAACAACTGATTAGATTTTGGTTATAATTGGTCAACCGGAAGTACTCTCATTTGAAGATTTAACAGTTAAATTTGATTTATTGACATTTAACGTTATTATAACTTAAAGAATATATTATTCTTTATACGATTTGATTACAATTTATACTTTATATTCAACAGATACAGAGTTAAAGAATTTTAAATAAATTAAATTTTATAATTCAGCCAGCTATGCCAAACTTGGGAACTAGTAATATATTCATATAATTCAAATTGACAGATGTCAGTATCAATAAAAAGTAACTTAATGTGGCAGAGATGAGGATGTTGAAGTAGATGTTGGGGAACACACGGAAAGATACGGTAAGAAAATAACTCTAGTGTTACAAGTTTTTAGAAAGATACAAGAAAGACGATTACATTGGTTTGAACATGTCATGAGGAGAAAAGAAGAATTATATTGGAACAAGAATGAATAGTTTAGTAATAGGACGTTAAAGAAACAGAGGAAGACCAAAGATAAGATGGAAGGACTGTATTGCGGAAGATTTGAGAGAAAAGGAACTGAATGAGAACGACATGCAAAAATAGCGACCCCTAACGAATGGGAAAAGCTAAAGAAGAAGAAGATGCCAGTGTCAAGTGCAATTTGAATAGTTTGTTTATGAAATAATTTTACGGGAAATTTAGAATCTTTTGTAAGAAAAATTATGGAATTTATACATTATACACGAGAATGACGGAAGGTATTGTGCTGGCCACAACAGATTTTTCTGGTTGATGACGTGGTATTCCGCCTAATCATAAGTTTTTAACTCGAAGTAGGCTATGAGCAAAGAAGCGTATGTCTGATCTTAATTTCTTTGTTCATAGTCTACTCGAGTTAAGATATTTTTTAACGCACTGTATATTTACCTCAAGGCAGGTTCAAATAATTTCGCAACGTGATCAAATTCTTCAATGGGTAGCTTAATACCTCGCAGAAGATTTTCAGACGCTCTCCACCAGTCTTGCATATGTTTTATTTTTTCTTCATGTTGTATATGTGGATCTATTTCAATAGGACGATACTTTTTGTACAGTTCTTGTTCTTTTTCCATGTAGTAAGCTGGCATGGATGGACATTTTTGTATCATACCTATAAACGATCAAAAAAGGATCCTAGTAATCGTATTCACAGTGAAACAAATGATTATTCTAACCTATAAAATAGATAAATCCTACTCACCAAAACTTGTGATATGCTTCTTTCCATTTTCGTGCTGTTTGGTCAAAGTCATATCATAATCAGAAACAAATTGTAAATTATTACATCCATCGGTGATTAAAGAATTAATTTTATTTATAACCTCTTGTTTATTTGCAATATGTACATGGTTTTTATTTAATTCTTCAATATCTATTTCCGAAGGATTCATAATTTTAGAAAAAGTTGATAAAAAGCTTAAGTTATAAGATTTATGTCTAAAGTGACTAGCAAAGGTTGACAGAAAGGATGATTGTCGTGATGATGACTGATGAAATGTCAAAGAAACTATGGAGAACTGTGACATTTGATTCCTAATACAGTAATTTTTAAAGCACGTGAAAATTATCTCTTATTTATTTATCAAACATATGTAATCCCACATTTTTTTAAAATTATATAATGAGTCTAAAAGTTAAATTGTAATATAGATTTTTACATGGTTAGGACAACGTCTGCCATCTGTTAAACCCCAATAGAACGTGTAACCAGCGGGAGATTTGAATTTCAAATTAATAAAAAGCATTTAAAATCTTTAGTGTTAAAATATTGGTTATAATTTTTAAAAACTTACCGGTCAAGCTTCGAAATGGTGGTGTCATATATTTGTTCTTTTTTAAAATATTAAGCGTTAATATTGGGTCGATATTTTTATTAAAAATTCTCATTCGACTGAGATTTATGCTTCATACACAAAAATTTTGAAAATAAAAAATGGTGAGTTAATACATTAATTTAACATTTGACATTGACATTGGTCAGTGGTATAACAGAATAAACATTGACTTCTAGACCTCTAGATTTTTTTTAAAATAATTTTTGTTATTAAAGATAGTCTCTATTTCTAATTTTGATACTATGATCCCTATATGGCTACTAATAAAATGCAGTAACTATATATCTTGAAGACCGCTAGGACAATTTGTTAGAATTAATTACCGTAAAAATTCTAACAGCCGTTACGTAAATAATTTTTTTTATTGTTAATAAAGATAGTCTCTGTTTCTAATTTTGCTAATATTATCCCTATATGGCTACTAATAAAATGTAGTAACTATATTATCCTGAAGACCCGTAGAACAATTTGTATGAATTAATTACCGTAAAATTTCTTACACCCAAACAAATATATATTTTTTTATTGTTAATAAAGATAGTCCCTGTTTCTAATTTCGCTAATATTATCCCTATATGGCTACTAATAAAATGCAGTAACTATATATCTTGAAGACCGCTAGGACAATTTGTATGAATTAATTACCGTAAAATTTCTAACAGCCGTTACGTAAATAATTTTTTTTATTGTTAATAAAGATAGTCTCTGTTTCTAATTTTGCTAATATTATCCCTATATGGCTACTAATAAAATGTAGTAACTATATTATCCTGAAGACCCGTAGAACAATTTGTATGAATTAATTACCGTAAAATTTCTTACACCCAAACAAATATATATTTTTTTATTGTTAATAAAGATAGTCCCTGTTTCTAATTTCGCTAATATTATCCCTATATGGCTACTAATAAAATGTAGTAACTATATTATCCTAAAGACCGCTAGGACAATTTGTATGAATTAATACCGTAAAATTTCTAACAGCCGTTACGTAAATTTTTTTTTTTTATTATTAAAGATAGTCTCTGTTTCTAATTTCGCTAATATTATCCCTATATGGCTACTAATAAAATGTAGTTACTATATTATCATGAAGACCTGTATGACAATTTATATGAATTAATTGCTGTAAAAATTCTAACAACCAGGACGTAATTATTTATTGTTATTGAAGATAATATTTTTTCTAATTTTGCTAATATTTTTTCTTTGTTGTTATTAAAGATAGTTGCTAATTTTATCTTTATTTTGTTATTAACAAAATGCAATAGATGTGTAGGGAACCCATATGTGATTTTTTTGAGATTGTAATTAATTCATACAAGTTGTTCTACGGGTTTTCAGGATAATATAATTATTGCATTTCATTAGTAGCTATGTATGGATAATATTAGCAAAATTAGAAACAGAGACTATCCTTAATAACAATAAAAAATATTATTTACATGACGGTTGTTGGAATTTTTACGGTAATTAATTCATACAAATTCTCCTTCGGGTCTTTAGGATAATTATAGTTACTGCATTTTATTGGTAGCCATATAGATATAATATTAGCAAAATTAGAAACAGAGAATATCTTTAATAACAATAAAAAATATTATTTACATGACGGGTGTTGGAATTTTTACGGTAATTAATTCATACAAATTGTCCTACGGGTCTTCAGGATAATTATAGTTACTGTATTTTATTGGTAGCCATATAGGGATAATATTAGCAAAATTAGAAACAGAGAATATCTTTAATAACAATATAAAATATTATTTACGTGACGGCTGTTAGAAAGTTTACGGTAATTAATTCATACAAATTGTCCTACGGGTCTTCAGGATAATTATAGTTACTGTATTTTATTGGTAGCCATATAGGGATAATATTAGTAAAATTAGAAACAGAGAACATCTTTAATAACAATAATAGTTATTTACGTTATAAGGCCAGGAAGTGAGGTATTACGGTACGTATGAGAAGTTTACGGACGAGGCGACAAAGGAGCCGAGTCAGGAATTTCGAAATAAGTACCATAATACGATATGCCGTACAACATTTCATTTCATACTGTGTACGTGATTTAAATATTTTTTCCGTCGACCGTTTATTAATAGACTATTTTAATGTATAGAAAATCATTCATTAATGACCCCTATTAATGCATGATTTTTTTATTAATAAACGATTTTTTGGGTGCGTTCCCCACATGGAACACAGCATGTATTGCTAACGCTAAGTTGTAGCAAAAAGGTAGACAGAATTAAAAGTCATGCTTTTGACACTTACTAGCTAGGTATATTCACGTAGCATACCTTTAAAATGAATTTGAAAGAATAAAATTCCTCAAATAACATAAAAAACCGCTTGCGTTGTCTAGCATTAAGTAAACTGAACGCACCCACTGAAAACAATTGATGACAAAACTTATTGATTTTCTGACATAAAATTTGACGTTCGGTCAACCATTACTAACCTAAAAAAAATTGTCATGGAATAAAATTAGATTTTCCATTTAAGTAAGATACGGTGAACGAAAAAATATTGTAACTAACACGTGTGTTAATTGGCGATAAATGATCTCAACAATTAACGCGTGAGCGTAGCGAACGCGTTAAAATGTCTCGATCATTAATCGCCCTGATTAACACACTTGGTAGTTAAATAACTATTAAATTTATGTCAATATGTGAGTTTAAAATAGATCACATCACATCAGAATTTGTCTTAGTTACCTGTGTTTTTTTTTTTGTTGATTTTGTTTGCTTGTCATCAAAAATGAACGCTCTTTCTAGTAATAACTCAAATTTTCCGAACGATATTTTGGAAAAAAGTACTGAGGCTATACGGAAACTGATTCCCACAAAGTCCTCCGGAAGATATGAAAAAGAATTTGAATTATTTTGCAATTGGAGAAAAATATACAATGTCGCAAATAATGTAAATGAAAACATCAGGCTGGCTTACTAATAAACAATTAGGAATGTTTCCAAGCAACACTTCCCGGCTCGGGTACTGTAATGTATCATTTCCCGGACTCAAATTAGTAACCTAAAGTGGTAAATAGCGGACAGTATGAAATAAAAATAGTTTTTCATTAACTAGTGACGTTTGATTTTTTTTTGGAAAGACAAATGCATCAATAAATTGGCCTTTCCTAATATTGCAACTTTTGTTCCATTATCCCGTAGTCGTAGCAGTTTAGCGGCCCGGTTACAAAAAGCCCTATGTATTCCAAACTGTGTTTAATAGTTGTAAGTTATTCTATTAATTGTAATCAAGTGTCAGTTCCTTGAGGGTGGTTTAAGATATAATTGCACGTATCTATATGTAAAGGATCAGTATGAGTATCAGGATCAGTATTAGGATTAGAGTTGGGTTTCGGGTTTGAAGTTGGTTGGTTTGCCTGCCTGTGCAGTACAGGGCACTTGCAGTGTTTTGCTGCGCCAAATGGCTTAAGCCCGCAATGCTCCCACGTGGATTACCTACGCAACCGGAATGATCTCCTGTTATTCACCGTGATATAGATACTGCAGAATGTACATTCAAATTAGCATACAGTGAACACCAAACTTTAATAAGGAACATTCAAATTCAAGTAGAACCTTATTTTTGTTATGAAGGGGTGAATACGATGTTCGACTGGTAGGAGAATGGAAATAGCTGTGCAATAGCTATTTTTAGTACAAGTGAGCAAAGTATGTCTTTTTCTCATGCGTCACTGGACAAGTGAGAAAAAGACATGCTCACGTGTGCTAAACATGATTTTTTCCAGAATCTTGAAATACAATTTTCCCAAAAAAATAAAACATTGTACTTTGTTTATTAATGAAAAACTCAGAAGTACATTATGTTTACAATTGAATTTAATTAACTAAAAATAAATACAAAAAAAATGTTCCATCATGTAGAATGGTGCTCAGATTATGCAACCAATTATACGCTAGTGTATTTTGCTCACTTGTGAAGAAAGTTATTTACTTTACTCACTTGTGAAGAAAAATATTTACTTTGCTCACTTGTGATTAAATATGCTACTTTGCTCACTATTTTCAGTTGAATAATAATGAATTTTGCTCACGATTGTGGAAAAAAATATTTATTTCCTGGCCTACGTGTCGACCGTGACAACAGTTTTCTTCAGGGCTAGAAATGGTCAATTATAGATGGTAACATGGGGAACCCCCATACAAGTTGTAATTAAATATATTTTTGTGCAACCGGCCGCGAAATAGGCATTTCGCAGCCGCAATATAGGCCACGAATTTCGCGGTTGTTGTTATGGCAACGGCCGCGAAATCCATTTCGCGGCCGCTGTCATGGTAGCGGCCGCGAAATTGAGTAAACAATCACTATGATTTTTTCAAAACTAATTGTTTTGTTTATCAAATGTCAATTCCATAGCTACCTTGAAAGCCAACTTTCAATTTACAGTGAAACTGTTTAAAATTAATAAAATTTGTAATTACATATTTTTGACGGTTGCACAAAAAATATTGTGTATACCTTGTCCGCGAAATCCTTTAGCGTCCTCGAGATTGTCTTGCCTCGGCCGCAAGCGGCCTCGGCGACAATTTTTCTCTCAGTACGCTAAAGAGTGATTTCGCGGCCTTGATATACAAATAACTATTGTATATATCAAGTCAATTATTATTTACTAAACTTAACTTTTTTAATAATTATTAACTTTCAATATATTTTTTAAAACGTGTAACTTAATAATGTAAGAATTATTTATAAATAATTTATAATAAACAGAGATATTACTGAAGATTTTTTTCTGGAAGTATGTACATACATTATTATTTCTTATTGTATTAATAGTTAAATATTTAAATTTATAGGTATATTACATATACCCTTCAAAAATACCGACAATGAATTGGAAACATTTTGAAAAATTAGAAAAGAACAAAATTTCTTCATAGAATGAATTTAAAATTAAAATAACTATGTAAATATAAAGAATAGATATAAATAGAATTTTTGGTGTAGTGTAGGTATATACAAGAAATGTTAAATACACTAGGGCTCGAGTAGTCATATGACTTTGTTGGTCTTGACAAACAGATATGGGGGCCCGTGTCAAAATGATAGCTAGTAATTATATACATAGATGTCAAATATCATAATTTTACATTCTAAATGTAGTAATTTTCCAATTCCATGTGGTTTATTTTCCTCGACAAGTAAATTCCACATTCCTGGTGACAAATTAACTACGTGAATTTAGAAAATCTTCAAAGTTTTAATGAAAAATTCTGACATTTGACATCCATGTACATAATTATTAATTGTTATTCTGACACGGGCCCCCATGTCTGCTTGTCAAGGCCAGCAATATCACATGACTGCTCGCGCCGTATATTTATGTAACCAAAAACGGAAATGACGAGAGGTATTGGGTTGGCCACAACAATTTTTTTTTTATAAATAAACCCGATCGTCTATGCATAATTTTGATGAACAGGTAGAAAATGATTTCACTGTTTTGCTAGTAGGATTGTTGCAGAGAAGGAAACAAACTATAATTAATTTAACAAGTTCGTTATTTAATGCTGGCTAATACCCGGAATAAGGAAATATATACGACACGCAAGATATAAGGGGATTGTCTGAAACTTAGTGTTTGCAACGCCAGTGGAGCAAGCGCGGCTATTAGTGAAACTAACACGCCTCGCGAAGCAGCATTTGCTTACATCAAATAAACATAAACAGATCCCGCAGTATGCAATGAAAGCTATACCTACACAAAACACCTACACTTACGACTATTTTATATGTTTTAATATAACCCATATAATTACAACAAACAAACATACATATAAAAATCTGTTGTGGCCAGCACAATACCTTCCGTCAATCCTGTGTAATATGTATAAATTCCATACATAAATTTTCTTGCAAAAGATTATAACTTTCCAGTAAAATTATTTCATAAACAAACTATGCAAATTGCACTTGATACTAACATCTTCTTCTTCTTTAGCTTTTCCCATTCGTTAGGGGGTCATTTTTTTTTCTTCTTCCACTCATTTCTGTTTTACGTGTCGTTCTCATTCCGTTCATTTTCTCAAGTCTTCTGCAATACAGTCCTTCTATTTTATCTTTAGTCTTCCTCTGTTTTTTCAACCTTCTATTACTAAGCTATTCATTTTTCATCCAATATATTCTTCATTTCTCCTCATGACATTTTCAAACCAATGTAATCATCTCGCTTGTATCTTTCTAGAAACTTGTAACACTAGAGTTATTTCCTTACCTATCTTTCCGTATCTTCCCCAACATCTACTTCAACATCCTCATCTTTGCCACATTAATTTATACTGACATCTATGAATGTGAATATATTAACAATTTTCATGGTTAGCATAGTTGGCTGATTTATAAAATTTAATTTCTTTATAATTCTTCAACTCTATATCTGTTGAATATGAAGTTTAAATTGCAATCAAATCGTATAGAGAATAATATATTCTTTAAGTTATAATAATGTTAAATGTCAATAACTCAAATTTAACTGTTAAATCTTCAAATGTCCGGTGCACCAATTATAACCAAAATCTAATCAGTTGTCTGGATGTAAACTTGAGGAATAAGAAAAAAATATAATTTTTAGAATCGTGGTATTGAAGTTATGTGATCCAAAACTTTCGTCACACACACACACACACAGACACACACACGCACATACACACACACACGCACAGACATACACACAGACATCATCGTGAAAATGTTAAAAATGGATTGTAGGGACCTTAAAACGTGGTCTTTTACCAAAATCTGATATTCGATTTTTAGCAGGATCCCTATACCTCCCGTACCAAGGGTAGCGGGAGGTAAAAATTATGATACATGACACCTATGTACATTATTACTAGCTGTCATTCTGACACGGGCCCCCATATCTGCTTGCCAAGGCCAACTAAGTCACATGACTGTTCGCGCCCTATGCAACATAAAATAAAAATGGCGAGATGTATTTTCGGAAAATTCAACTGTTTGTCATATTGATAGGATATCAAGAGTTCAAATTTTTTAAATAAATTCGAAATCGATTTTTGTAAAGTTGTTACATTAACTTCAGTCGTATAATTTTTTTAGAATCTCTGATCGCAATTGTTTTTATCTCTTTGTGTTGCGTATCCCCACATTTAAATTTTTATCTTCATTTAAGGGTGTGTAGCGATCTAAGACGGCTTCGTTTTGACGTGTCAGATATAAAGACTTTCTTTTGTTAATGTATGCGTCCGTCTCGACGGGGCTCACACTTCATTTGTCGCGCTCGGTCATTGGCAATACCAGCGCCGTACAGCGGCGTCGGGAGTAGTTTTCGAGACCAACGGAGCGGCAAATATGAAGGGGACTTTGATCGCTTCTTATTTATACAGTTTCCGATGGGATGTTCTAACGATAAGTTAGTGGGATGTTTTGTTTATGATGATTTATCTTAACTACAAAAACGAATTAGGGGATGTTAAGCTATAGTGCTGGCTTAATTTATTATCGTTTCGTTTAAATATAGTTTAAAGGGAAATTTGTATTTTTTACACGCAGTTGAACACAGAAATCGTTTAAGTTTTAGAAGAAGAGTCATCATTTTTCAACAATGTATCCATCAATAATTAATCAAAGAAAATGTATACCGTGGTATGACTTTATACGAGCCCAACCCCAAATGTATTCGTACCCTCTGAAAAAATATATTAACAGCAAGAAGAAATATTTTTTACCTTCCGTCACCTCTAGGTAAGGAAGGTATTGTCTTTGGTCAAAAAATTCGGTGGTGAGTTTTCATTGAATAAGCACGTTTTAGGGTCTTTACAATACGATTTTACTATTTTTACGATGATGTCTGTATGTGTGTGTGTGTGTTCGTATGTGCGTGTGTGTGTGTATGTGTGTGTGTGTGTGTGTGTGTATGTGACAGCTTTTTCGTGGACGATATCTCCAATACTAGAATTCCAAAAATTACAATTCTTGCGTATTCCTCTTCCTTACAACCATATGCAGACTTGATTAAATTTTGGTTATAATTGGTCAACCGGAAGTACCCTCATTTGAAGATTTTAACAGTTTTTCTTGAAAAACTCAGTTAAATGTTATTATAACTTAAAGAATATATTATTGTCTATACGATTTGATTGCATTTTATATTTCATATTCAACAGATATAGAGTTAAAGAATAATAAAGATAAAAAATTCGTATAAATTTCATAATTCAGCCAGCTATGCTAACATAACCATGGAAACTGCTAATATATTCAGGTAATTCAAATTGACAGATGTCAGTATCAATGAAAAGCAATTAATTGAATGAAAAAATAAGGGAAGTAATTCTAGTGTTAGAAGTTTTTAGATATAATAGAGACGATTACATTGGTTTGAACATGTCATGAGGAGAGATGAATAAATTAATAGAAGGTGGAAGAAACATAGGAAGACCAAATATAAGATGAAAAGACTGTATTGCAGAAGACTTGAGAGAAAAGGAACTGAATGAGGGCGACACGCAAAACAAAAATTAGTGGAAGAAGAAAATAATAAATAGCGACCCCCTAACGAATGGGAAAACTAAAGAAGAAGATGTCAGTGTCAAGTGCAATTTGCATAGTTTGTTTATGAAATAACTTTACTGGAAATATAGGATCTTTTGCAAAAAAATTATGTATAGGGCGCGTGCAGTGACATGACTTTGCTGCCTTTGGCAAGCAGATATGGGGACCCGTATCAAAATGACAGCAATTAATTATGTCCATAACTGACAAGTGTCATAATTTTTCATTCAAAATTTCAAGATTTTCTTATTTCATGTGATTTGTTTGTTATCAGGAGTATGGAATTCCGTTGCCGAGAAAGGGAATCATAAAATACCAAAAATTTAGAATCTTTTGCAAGAAAATTTATGTATGGAATTTGTACATAATACACAGGATTGACGGAATGTATTGTGCTGGCCACATCAGATTTTTTAGATTATAATAGTTAAGACTATATTTGGGCATTTTTTTATTTTATGTATTAATAAAGTGTACTGGATTTAAATATAATGTTATTACCTAATTTTATCATTTTAACAATAATCTACGGGCAAATATATGACAACAGACACGTGCTAATTTTTTTAGTTCCAACAGTAAATAATACAATATTTATGTATTACTTCTAACACTGAAAGTAAAGGAATATATTCAATTAATTACTATATTAAATTTTATTTTTTTAACAAAATTATTTGCAAAGTGATATTTATTTATTAAAGTACCACCTACAATTATATTAAAAACAAGAATAAATAAACTTCTGGATGCTATGATTATTACTCCAATTCAACAAATTTTGATATGGTATATAAATAGAGTGTATAGAACCTGAATACATTGCTTATAATAAAATTTATTAGGTTTATAAATAATTTATTTGCAAATAAACCATTGTCTGCATGTGACAAATGTTTTCGTCTTTAATAATTCGCAAATAATTTTTATTAAAGTAATAAAATTTAAGATGGCAATTAATTGAGTATATTGTCAGTTACCTTTACCCTCAGTTTTATAGCTAATACTAACATAAATGTTGTATTATTTACTGTTGGAACGAAAAATTTTGGGACTTGTCTTTTGTCATATAATTGCTCGTAGATTATTATTTAAGTGAGAAATTTAGTTAATAACATATTGTTTAAATCCACTACACTTTATTAATATATAAAATAAAAATGCCCAAATATAGTCTTAACTATTGTAATCTAAAAATTTATTTTTTGTTGCTGTTAATATATTCTTTATATTTAATAATGAATACACGATACGTATATCTATTGAAGTTTTACTGAAGGCTAGTAGTTCAATGTCCACCAAATTTAATGCTGGAAAAACTTTAATACCGCAGGGTACGATCGTAGTTTTATAGGTTAGAAAGTGATATTACAGCAGTGAATTCCTCTGTTCACAAACTGCTACAATGTTTCTTGTAATAAAATCCATGGCTCGTCTACTTCACTTGTTCGCTACAAATTTTATTCTCAGATATATTTTTTACGATTTCTATTATTCAACTTCCCATCCGAAAATCATGCATTATTTATCAATTTTAGAATCGCATAATCTTTATTTACAAAGTTGAGCTTCACAGCACAATTCTACTGAAGTAAATGATGGAGCTTTTGCGAATGTTTGTTATTAATATAACTTTGATTCTTTGTAATTTGCATAATTTACATACATACATACATACACACATACATACATACATACATACATACATACATACATACATACATACATACATACATACATACATACATACATACATACATAAAATCACGCGTGTCCCACTTAGTGGGTTCGCACAAACCCGAAAACAATAAGAACAATATACAACAAAACCTTACTCTTAAACATATTAAAGTGACCGATTTTCGGTAGCGAAATACCGCATGCGGATCACATTAATAGTTAGGAAACAATCATCCTTTGCCACACATTCCTATCTAAGCAGACTTCTTTCGCCTCAGCCACACTCATAATCGCATTCATATATGCTCTTCTTCTCTTCATACTTGGAAACTTTCTCTCTTTAAGCATCCTACCAACCACATCCATCCACTTACACACTGGTCGGCCACGCAATCGAAAACCCTCAACTTCACCAAGATATATATGCTTAACAAGCCGTTCACTCGCCATTCTCTCCACATGCCCAAACCATCTCAACTGACTCACACCAACTCTCTTAATCACATTGTTCCTAACCATACATTCTTCATACACCAAATTATTCCTCACGCGATCCCGTCTGATATACCCACATACACCACGTAAATACCTCATTTCCACGGCAGTCACTCTCTTTTTATGCTATACAAATATTCCCATTTTTCTTTTCTAAAAAAAAATGCAGTTTCAGTAACAATTATATTTCTATTATAATTTTCATTTTTGCAAGTTAGCTTATTGCTATTGACTATTACACCTCTATTGAAATAAAAAAGTGTCTATGCCGGTGTATTGTGGGGATAATGAGAATTTTTTGAAGTAGTTGGGTATAAAAAAGTGATTCCTGTATCTGAGTGATAAAGTAAGAAAGCGAGGGCTGCAGCGAACCGGGACAACTTCACAATTACCACGCTGTCAGATGAAACTTTCTTTCCCAGCAAACTTAATTTACAGACTTTAAATTGTCTCTGGGAACCTTTCAGGCACACAACAATCGATTTAGCGACAAAATCACGCCTTATTTTTATGTCGGGCGTCCCAAACTTGCCGACGGTGAATTCTTTTTTAAATTGAGAATTTCATCCTATGTAGACGATGTTTTCATTTAGCAAATCGCAAATCCCTTCAACAAAAAATGATTCAATTATATTACTGACACAAAAATAACATATACAATACCAAATATAAAATATTTTTTTGTATAATATCGTAGTCTCTTGGTGGAATTCTAAAGAAATATGAAAAAAAATGTAAATATATGAATAAAAATCTGTACAATAATAATATCAATTTCTTTTAGGCAAAATCTGATGTGGCCAGCGCAATACCTACATTTTCTTGCAAGAGATTATAAGTTTCCAGTAAAATTATTTCATAAACAAACTGTGCAAATTGCACTTGATACTGACTTCTTCTTCTTTAGCTTTCCTTATTCGTTAGGGGTTGCTATTTTTTTATTTTCTTCTTCCACTCATTTCTGTTTTGCGTGTCGTTCTTATTCAGTTCATTTTCTCTCAAGTCTTCCGCAATACAGTCTTTCCATCCTATCTTTGGTCTTCATCTGTTGCTTCAATCTTCTATTACTAAGCTATTCATTCTTCCAATATATTCTTCATCTCTCCTCATGACATGTTCAAATCAATGTAATCGTCTCTCTTGTATCTTTCTAGAAACTTGTAACACTAGAGTTATTTCCCTTATTCTTTCATTCCTTACCGTGTTTTCCCCAACATCTATCTCAACATCGTCATCTCTGTCACATTAATTTACTTTTCATTGATACTGACATCTGTCAATTTGAATTATCGGAATATATTAGCAGTTTCTATGGTTAGCATAGCTGGCTGATTTATAAAATTTAATATCTTTACAATTCTTTAATTCTATATCTGTTGAATATGAAGTATAAAATGCAAACAAATCGTATAGAGAATAATATATTATTTAAGTTATAATAATATTTAACTGAGTTTTTTTCAAGAAAAACTGTTAAAATCTTCAAATGAGGGTACTTTCGGTTGACCAATTCTTCTGGATGTAAACTTGAGGAATACGAAAAAAAATTTGGAAACGTGTTATTAAAGATTCGAAACTATCGTCACACACACTCAAGCACATACAAACACACACACACACACAGACACACATACATATTATGTACATCATCGTAAAAATGCTAAAATCGTATTAATGGACCCTAAAACGTGCTTATTCACTAAAAACTCATCACCTAAAGGCGACGTAAGGTAAAAATTGGTATACGACGCCATTACATCATTGTTCAAAATTTTGTAAAAAAATAAAAATCAATGTGTTCTTTAGAAAAACTATTTTTTGTTTAAACGTCATAAAAGTAGCATCTTTTGTGATTTGATTCACTAGGTAGAAGTTTAATTTCTACACCGCCGGAGTGGAAGTAGCTGATTTCTAAATATAAAATTCATAAATATCCATAGAGACTATACTGAGTCAACGAATAAGAAGTAACTTGTATAAAAGAAACCTGTAATGTCGCCCTAAATGTCACTATAACACACTAGGTAACCTATGAATAAAGTTACTAAATACTATCAATAGCTGTCAAATTTAAATAAATAACCTATGAATTGAAATATAAACAAAGTTTACTTTTGAGGAAATAACATATTAAAGTATAGCAGACTTACAGATTACAATTACAGGGACGGTAATGTACATAAGAATCCTTAGAATTAAAGTGATAGAAAAGTTTATATTGTTTTGCTGTTATTCCTGAACATATCTTTCAGCCACACTGTTAGATTTCCATCCAATTGAACAACTTCAGGAGGCGTACATTATAATACTTCAAATTCCGACATAATTGCACACAAGAAGGATATAAAATTCCACAGTTTTTATTTAAACGTCAAAACGTGAACACTTTCACTTCCATGTTTATAACAAAAAGTGAACAAAGTATCCATAGCTACAGGGCAATTGAAATCGCAAATGTAATTTACGTAAAGTGTAACGTCAGTAGTAGATATTTTTCTTTAAATATCTACGTTTGAAGAACAAATATAATGTGTCAATTGATGCAATTGACGACTCGTTTCGCTCGTCGTGCAAACTTCCACGCTCACTACCCAAATATCACTTTTACACCTAGTAACACAATATATTATTATTTATTTTAACATTTTTCTTTATTTCTGTATTCATTAGTAATTAATTTGATAAGGGAAAGAAGTTTCAATAAAAATAAATGAAAATATATTCAGACAATGTAGGTACCCCTAGAATTAACTGTTTGAAAAGCATAACGTAGTTAAGTTCAGTTTCAAAATGAATTATAGTAATTATTTTTCGTAATTGTTTCAGATGCAGTGTGTTGTTTTTTGTATGAAGATGACGTGCAGGTGTTTGGGGCAGTCTTGAAGATGATATCTGCAATTTAAAGGTTGGCTTAAAGTTATTATGATTTGTTAAATTGTAATTTAATTTTATTTATTTAATACTGTGATCAATTTAATATTTTATTATCTGAATTTTCTTTAAGTATCTACAGGTATAATATTTATTTCAAATAATTATATTGCATTATAATTCATATTTGCATTATCATTAAAGAAAAATTATATCAATATGATAAATTACTATGTTCTTATTTATATTTTATTTATCTATTCCAAGAATTATTACCTACTTGTTATTGTAAATAAATATTTGATTAATATTAGCAATATATATGTACAAATAATGATATATTCATATTTATTAAAAATTAGAAGAAAGGGGAAGTACATTTGGTATATCTGTATTCGTAATATTAAAAAATATCGTATCTTATAATACAAAGTCTATACACGTATTGGATGACAAAATCAATTTGTATGGACAAATACAAATAATGATATCTTCGTAATCATTAGGATTGTGAAATGTACAATCACAAAATTAGAAAGTATTGTATATTTGAATACAAATTATATAGCCGGTTTTGATAACAATTTTTTATTCGTATTGCAGGTGCGAAATAATAATTGTAGTTATCAAGGTACTGAAGGTCCATTTTTATCACGAATGTGGAAATAACCCATATTAGTGATAAAAAGGAACTTTAGTGCCGAGAATTTGGTTTAGATTAACTTTTTAATACAGGGTTAGAAAAAGATTAATAACGTGGTGGATTGTGTTCAACATTCTAAAATACTTTTGTATGCCGATGACATAAACATTTATAAAACAATCAACTCTATTAATGACTGTATTCTCTTACAAAACGACATCAAAAACATTTTAAAATGGTCCCAGAACTCAAATTTGTTCTTTAATTACAGAAAATGTAAAATAATGAGTTACTTTTTTAAAAAATACGTTTACACTTATGCATATCACATGGAAACTAATTCGCTTGAGGGAGTAACTCAGGTTAAGGATCTTGGGATTATATTTTACACAAAACTAACATTTAATGTACACATTGAGACTACCGTAAGATCATCCTACAAAAATCTTGGATTTGTAATTAGAAATTGTCGGTCTTTCTGTAAAACAACTACACTCAAAAGCTTGTATTGTGCATTTGTCCGCTCTAAACTAGAATATTATCTATAAGTCTGGAATCCAATATATCATAAATATATATCTGAGATTGAGTCTGTCCAGCATAAATTCATCAAATATTGTTATTTTAAAATATATGGACAATATCCTAACTTTACCCATGATTATTCTGTTTTATTGCCTGAAGTGAACTTGGTGCCATTAAGTAGCGGAAGAAATATACAATTATCTCTCTACTTATACAAATTAATTAATATTTGTATTGATGACCCATGCAGTCGAGCTAAAACCATTTCACGATTCACTTCAAGAAATAAAGTACCATTTCATTGTAAAACAACTAGGACTAATTATGAATTGAAATCTCCAATAAGACAACTCTGTGTCACATATAACAGTGTATCATGTACTATTAACATTGATATATTTGGCGACTCCTTATCTAAATTTAATAGTATGTTAACAAAATATTTTTTCTACAGTCTACATAGAAAGTAGCCACTGCCGCTTTAGCGCGACAAAGTAGAAAACACGCTCGCTGTCCAAATTTCTAACTATACAATATTGAGAAATGTCACTTGTCTACATTCTTAATGGAAACGTTTAGTCAGGAACTAATGGCACTGTCGTGACACATTTACCACCTTTACAAATCAATCTAACATATAACTGCTCTGTCGGTATGTTACATAACCAAAAAAATGCCGCACTATTATGAAAATAAAATAGGGCATTCATTTACAAAAACGAAAGGATAAAATGTTTAGATTAGATTGAAGCAATAGGTCAAGAAGAATGGGAAATAACGATAAATTAAAATCAAATATAAAAGACGTTTTTTCTTTATATTAATCCTTATTAATTGAGTAGTAGTGTAAGTACTAAGTGTACATTTTATTATTTTTTGTTATGGTGGAGGACCCCACTGTGGCGACTGTAGAAAAAATCTTGTTTGTGTTTCGAGCGTAAATGGACATTGTCGATTTCGAGAGAATGAGAAACAACCTGTCAATCGACAATTATTTTGCGCTCTTAATACACAAATAGCTATTTCGGATTAAGTTACTTGTTAAATTTCATTAATTGTTTATCAATTACTTAATGTACTGTTTCAATACATTCGGATATCATATGATCGTCCTGTAATTAGGATCTTGTATCCTGTTGGATCGATTTATTAATAAATAAATAAACCAAATTTTGGCTTCAAATAAAATTTATGTCATCATGTCTTCTTGATCGAAGGCAATTTTTTCATCCTCTGTGGACAACCCTTGTAAGTATTTGTAATAGGGCTGAAAACCAAGATTTGTACAAAATTGGCCCAGTGTTTTTTGGGTTTATTTGGGCTTTTTTGTTTTTCGTAGTTTCTTTGCCGCTGCGCGAAGGATGACTTTTCGAAGAATTTGTGTCCTCGCTGCTGATCGTCTGAAAAATATGAAACAATAACAGCAAGATAGAAAACTACAAAATGTAGATATTTTACCTTACTATATGTTTCTGCTCCCTATATGAATACAAAGTTTGATGAAACAAAAATATTATTAAAATTGTGCCTGTTAATAATGTATTTGAAAAAATTGAACTTACTGGTAGTCATCTTTATGGAAATATTCCAAAATCTCCGGATAATCATTGTTGGAATTGTTACTTATCTCTTCGAGTAATGTTTCCTGACTCATGGGTATTTCTAATATCTCTACTAAAAGAAAATAAAACAATTCAAATAAATAAATAAATAATATAAATTTAAAATATAGATATTTTTATATTTTGAACAAGTGCGGAAAAGGATCTATTGTATACGAGGTGTGAGAGTGGAGAATATGTGTTTCTGCATGAGTGGCACACTATACTTTTTCTACGACTATACTCTTTGGTAAAATATAAATAACTCATGTTTAATAAAGAACATTTTTTTTAAAATAATTAATAGAACTTTAAAATAATGACAATAATAATTACTTTTACCATAAATGGAAATATATACATGGATAAGTAATTTATATATTTTTTTTAATTACGTCTCGCTAAGAGAGGTATTGGATTCATGCTAAAAATCGCATATCCAGATTTTAATGATTAAGCACGTTTTAAGGTCCCTACAATCCGATTTTAACATTTTTACGATGATGTCTGTGTGTGTGTGTGTGTGTGTGTGTGTGTCTGTGTGGATGTGTGTGTGTGTGTGGGATGTTGGAAGGACGGTTACTCAAAAACTATAAGACTTAAAATTTGTTTAACAACGTATTTCCCAATCGGACATTCATGGGAAGATCTGAAAAGGTTTTGGTAACAATTGGACAACCGGAAGTAGAAGATTCTTGAAAAAAAATCTTCTAAATATTATTTTTTAAAAATTTTTCTTGATAATATTAAAGAAAAATAAATTCTCTTTCTGATACATTTAAATATTTTTATACATATTTTATAGATTTAGAGATAAAAGGAATATAATATATAAAATAATGTTGTAATTAATTTTACAACCGAAAGGATACCATGAAAAATAGTTGCAAATTTAAATTATTTGTAACTGACAGATAAATGTTAGTGTCAGAAATAATGAGTAATGAAAGAAAAATGTATTTGGAGAATCCCTTAATTCTTGATCTGTGACTATTATGGAGATGACAAGTCTAGGTTGAAGGACTTAAATTTGTTTCAAACATTATGGGACAATGTACACCAGTACTATAGACTAGAGTAACTTTGAATTGCGAAAAAGCTATCAAATTCTTCTCAAGTAAGTTGTAAATATTGACAAAATTACACATCGATATAAGAATAATCGGAGTGCAATCTATCCGTCACTTTATTAAAGGGAATTAAGGTTATTTAGATATAACAAGTAAAAATATCCTTTGCTTTATGAATAGAGCCAGGTAAAATATACGGCGAGAGGTTATGTGCTGGCTACATCAGATTTTTTTAATTACGTCTCGCTAAGAGAGGTATTGGATTCATGCTAAAAATCGCATATCCAGATTTTAATGATTAAGCACGTTTTAAGGTCCCTACAATCCGATTTTAATATATTTACGATGATGTTTGTGTGTGTGTGTGTATGTGTGTGGGGAGGTTGGAAGGACGATTTCTCAAACTGACATTACTGGGTTTTGATACTAATTGGACAACCGGAAGTAGCAGATTCTTAAGAAAAGAAATATAAGGTATATAATATTTTTTTGTAATAAATCTCACAAACTAATTGAAATATTAAAATGACATTACTGAAGATTTTTCTGGGAAGTACATACATTATTATTTCTTATTGTATTAATAGTTAAATATTTAAAATTATAGATATATTACATACACCCTTCAAAAATACTGTCAATCCCAACAATGAATTGGAAATAATTAGGGAAGCAGGAAATTAGGAAAATCTTATTTTACAGGTTAAAATCATGTGTTTGGCTGTGCCGGTCACAACCCTGTATAAATATTAACATTATATTACAGTTGGCAACTTGTGTAAGAAATAATATCTCACACTTTAACCCACGACTGTGGAAAATAAATTAGTTTCTGGCTTTGTAAAGCATGGGAAAAAATGCATTTTTCTGTAGCGGTCGAGGGAAAAAAATAAAATGTAACTGCAGAATGCTGTCTTTACCTCAGAATAGGATACTATATCGTAGTAAAAATTTAACTACCTTATTGTTGCATTATTTGTTGCAGAGTGAGTTAAAATTCTGTGAAAATGACTTATTTTTTTTTTGAAGTCACTAAAAAATAAAGATTTACTTATAATTATTGCTATGGAGTTAATAATGACAGTTTAAAACGTCAAAATCGAATAAAATAATTTATTCAATTTTGAGGTTAGGACAGCTTTCTGGAATTCCACCAAAAATATAACATAGAATATCTATAAATAATACACACACATAAAGGTTTAATAAAACCACAACACTTACCTTCCGAATTCGGTATTTCACTATTAACAGAAATAGAAATAATAAGTAATAAAATACATGTAATGTACAATAGTATTGAATATGGTTTCATTTTTAATGCAGTTTGTATATCTGTTTCAAGTATACTTATTGTTAAAGTACAGGAAAAACTGTCAAATGTTATGCTGTGCGTCTTTTTATATAGGTACGTACTGTAGTAATAGTCATATTATAAGAACATGAATGATTATATTCTTTATTGGATGATTACACTTTATTAAAATTTGCAAACTTTCCTTTTGAATATTAAATATAATACCTACAGTATTGTGCGCATATAACGATCACTATCTGCCATAAAAAATATTCGTTATAGCTGAGGTTCGTAACACAATTTATAAATTTGTCATTTATTGAATATTTGTAAATACACTCGTGGCCAAAGAAACCGGACACTTAAAAAATATTTTTATCGTCTTGAAACAAACAAAATATGGGTTTACTTGTTTTTTACTTCCTTGTACGTAAGTAAAGGAAGTATTGTAATCGCGAAAAATTTCGGTTTTCAGATTTCAGCGGAAATATCCATTTTAATCATCCCTGAATCCATTTTGACTAATTTCGTCGTGACGTCTGTACGTACGTATCTCGCATAACTCAAAAACGGTAAGCCGGAGAAAGTTGAAATTTTGTATTTAGGACTGCTAATTGTGCACCTACCATTCTGGTTATTACACAATATCCAGAAGTGGCACTTTACATGCAGCCTATAATAGATTTTAATGAAAAATTGTTTTAAAATATAATCCAAAACTTTTCAAATTTGGTATACAAGACTTTTATGTCAATCGAAATAACATAATAGATTTTGGTTAAAATAGGCTAACCGGAAGTGGTACATTACTTGAAGTTGTTACCAGTTTTTCTTGAATAAAATGACTTTATTTTGATTTTAGAAATAAACGCTTCAAATAAAAGTTTTAGAGAATTAATTTCTGCGTCTAGCACATCAAGTATTATTAAATTAGCCCTTTGTATAAGCGAGATATG
The DNA here is from genome assembly GCA_951394225.1 of Harpalus rufipes. Lineage (NCBI taxonomy): Eukaryota > Metazoa > Arthropoda > Insecta > Coleoptera > Carabidae > Harpalus > Harpalus rufipes. The sequence goes on from OX596274.1 coordinate 87,014,089, forward strand.
TAAATTTAAAAATTATATACTTTTTTGTTTTTGTAATAAAGCTTGCTATGGATTAGGACAAAAACATAAAAAAAATGTTCATGTCAAATTACGTTAAATACGTGCAATTTTATGATTCGTACAATAACAAATATTATATTTTCATTGTGAAATTAGTCATAATCATTGTTGTAATAAAATATTTCTTTGTTGTAATCAAAACTCTCTTTAAAAAGAACCGGGTTAGATTATGGTCGCTATATATCTTATTGTTTTGAAGTTAAAATTAATATTTTGTAATTTATTTATTAAAAAAATATGTGTAGTTTAATAATCGTACAAGGAAGTCGTGTGGTGTCCACATTAGACTTTTTTGTTAAGTTATGAAGAACTGACCTGTAAAGTAAAATTAGAAAATAAAAAGCATTTAGCAAACACTTTATTAATTAAAAAAGTTACTAAAACACTAAACAGAAAAATAAACAAAAGTAGCCAAATTATTTTTCTCTATAAAATATGTTTTATAGTTAAGGTACGATGTATTTTGAGTAAGTAATAGTGTGTTATTGGCTTCCCGAACTGTAAAGATTTCTACCACAAGGTTTGGTAAATTTTCAATACAGTTGGTAACTCTTCGTGGTAATTATTTTTCCATTCTTCAGAAAGAGTTACTGTTATATATTGAATAGTTTTTGGTACGGATTATCGATGCTGAATATTTTGCCTTAACGTAATCCCATATTTTTCGCAGGAATTTAAGTTTGGGCTGCGCTCTGACCATTGTAATAATCGAATATTGACTTATTTTAAATGCTGCTTTGTTATGTATGTAAAATTAGGACGCATATTGTCAACTTTTAAGATGAAATTGTTGAGAACAAATCGAGCAAAATATACTACGGAGTCAGCTGTGCATTTTTAATTTACAGAACTTCCGCCAAAGCACTATATTTAACCAAAACAAGCTTAATATTTCAATACATCGAAATACCAGCCCATGCCATTTTACTATCATTGTTTTTCAGAGTATGTAATATCTATAACCTTTTTTTTGTATAACTGTTATTCCGTCACCTTTAGGTAAGGAAGGTATTGTCTGGTCAAAAAATTCAATGATGAGTTTTTAGTGAATAAGCATGTTTCAGGGTCCGTATAATACGATTTTACCATTTTTACGATGATGTCTGTATGTATGTGTATGTATATATATATATATATGTGTGTGTGTGTGTGTGTGTGTGTGTGTGTGTGTGTGCTGTGTGTATGTGACGAAAGTTTCTGATCGCATAACTTCAATACCACGATTCCAAAAATTATATTTTTTTCGTATTCCTCAAGTTTACATCCAGAAGAACAACTGATTAGATTTTGGTTATAATTGGTGAACCGGAAGTGGCCTCATTTGAAGATTTAACAGTGAAATTTGATTTATTGACATTTAACGTTATTATGACTTAAAGAATATATTATTCTCTATACGATTTGATTGTATTTTATACTTCATATTCAATAGATATAGAGTTAAAGAATTTTAAAGAAATTAAATTTTAAAAATCAGCCAGCTACGCTATACATGGAAACTACTAATATATTCATATAATTCAAATTGACAGATGTCAGTATAAATAAAAAGTAAATTAATGTGGCAGAGATGAGGATGTTGAAGTAGATGTTGGGGAAGATAAGTAAGGGAATAAGTGTTACAAGTGAGATGAGTGGTTTGAAAATGTCAGAAATGAAGAATATATTGGATGAAGAATGAATAACTTAGTAATAGAAGGTTGAAGAAACGGAGGAAGAGCAAAGATAATATGGGAGGACTGTATTCCAGAAGACTTGAGAGAAAAGGAACTGAATGAGAACGACACGTAAAACAGAAATTAGTGGAAGAAGAAAATAAAAAATAGCGACCCCTAACGAATGGAGAAAGTTAAAGAAGATGTTAGTGTCAAGTGCAATTTGCATAGTTTGTTTATGAAATAATTTTACTGGAAATTTAGAATCTTTTGCAAGTAAGTTTATGTATGGAATTTATACATAATACACAGGATTGACGGAAGGTATAGTGCTGGCCACAACACATTTTTTTTTTCTAAAATAAACCATAAATGATTGACATGACATGAGTTAAAATATTGCTAGTCATTTCCTCCCTTTTCATCTCCTAGTCACGATCTATGCTACCACCCGATAAATTTGCAAAACCAGGGTGAATATTTTGTTATAATGGCAAATATTGTGTTTCAATTCATAAATAATAGTATTTTTTTATTGTAGATAAAATATTGTATGATACACACACGTAATACATCTTTAGACACTCATGTGTCTTAAACCCTCGCTGCTCTCCTGTTTTATTTCTGACCCATTTGTGACTAAAGACTAATTTAACTTGGATATAAATTTAACGAGAATAGAGTATTAGAAAGAAAATGCCAGCTCCTGATTTTTCCGAGTCTGAGCCTGGGGCACTTAAAAACACTTAAAAGATTTAAAGTGTTGGCGGTCGCAAAGCAGTTCACATTTGTAACTATAAAAAGCCGGGTTAATGCCACGGGGCATTGGATTACGTGTCCATTTGTAAACGTTTTTACTACAGGAAAGTGCCTATCTAACCAAGCAAGAATCAGGATATGGGGAAGTGTCTTCTACACACATACATAGTACATATGTTTATGTAGGTAGAATATAAACGTAGTGGAGCTAGTACTTAAAGCTTAAAATTATTTATATACTACATAAAGCCGCTCAACAAACACATAGCAACATAAATAGGTATTAAAAATTAATATTAATTGTAAAATCGGCGAAAATATAATGGGTGGTAGCATAATACCCGTTTGTACCATTGCACTGAGTAAGTCACACTTAAGATAGTTAGGTCGTGAAACCATTTTACTCAGAATTAATTGAAATTTTAAGTACATCTCAACTGAAGTATAGTCTACCTGCTCTCCAAGTTTTAATACAATTGGCCACGCGTACCTGAGATATTTGCAATTAAATTTGGGCTTCTTAACACGTGAAGAATAGGACATGGCAAAATAAACACAACATTTTAAATTATAACTTTTATATCCATACCGACATTTAATCGAAAAACTAGTATGTTATAAAAAATTAATTAACGGATTTTATGTAAAAATTTACCACCCACATTTAATTTTATTGCATCTAGAAAATTATCATCTGAAGATAGAAAAAAAGGTAGATTATATTTGACAACCATGTACAAGCGTTCCAGATGGAGTATCAGTTAACAACGCCCGCTTGGTGTTAGCGAATAAGAGTTGATCTTTGGTTAAAGGAATTTCAAACGTACATTCGAAGGAATTTTAAATTGGTATTTTACGTGAAAAGCATGAAAAGTTTAAACAGTATAATACTACTTTTGTAATTTTAAGAAAGAAATATATTAATTTGTTGTGCAGTTTCCATTTGTAGTTTAGAATTAGTATTATATCTCAAAATATCTTATTACTTTTATACCCGAATGTATCAATAAATGTCTAGGAGCAACATTGCCAGTTATACTTCAACATTCATAATGTATATTGAAATACGACACTTGTGTATGTGTTAGTGCGAGTGGTACAGTTCAAAAAAAAACTTTTCTACGGAAAAATAAAGAAAATTCATCAGTTACAGTGTTTGATATTAGCTTTTAACTATTTTGATGCAATCTGCGTATATAATGTTAAAAAATATAAGTTATTGCAAATATAAACTGCATTAGCTTAATTTTTATTTTGAACATAGAACAAGTTTTTGAAAAGGTACACTCGAGTGACAACTACCTTAAGCAAGTAGCGCTTAAAAATAAGTAACACTCATAATAGTAGTATCTTTGCATTTAAGAAATACTTTACTAAGCTTCACTTTCTCGTATTAATCTGGGGAATTTGAATTTTTTTATTGTTTCTATATTCTCTTTCGTGAACTGACATTTCATTTACAATATGTCATTATACGATGATAAATCAAATATAAGCAGGATTATTTTTTTTTAATTCTGGTTTATTTTAAAAAGTATATAAACACATATTATTTTTCTACATAATGGTGCAATCGGGCATTTTGTGATTAAGGGTGATTATCAAGGAATTGATTAGCAGTGTTTTAGCTCTGTCAATCGTTTATGATTTTATTTTAGAGAAAAATATTTCAAATAAAAGTTGCGTACAATTAATTTTTCTATAACTGTTTTTGAAGCTTTTTTTTCTCTAAAATAATCCATAATTGATTGATAGTCCTAAAACATTGTTATTCTACTAAAAGTGTTCAACACCGATTTGTAAATCTGGTACTTTAGTGCCTAGTTGAACAAATAATTATTTTTGCCCTAGAAACTTATTGAAAAATATTTCAACGCGCAGGCTATGGTAACCAGTACTGACTGTAATCTGTCACGTACTGTCAACAAAACAATGACATAATGACATGTTAGTAGGTATGATGAAAACATATTTATACATTTTTATCAATGTTGCAATTCTTCAATTTATGACTCCAAGAGCGAACTGCAATGTTTGAGAACTACGTCGTAGCAGAATAATAAAAAATTTGATGTGGCTAACACAATACCTCCCGTTTAATTTAATTTTTATTCATGTAAATACTTAAAATTAAATTTAAATAACGGGTTTGATCCCGACCGACGCCAAATATGTCGAATTTTAACACAAAAATGACTCCTGTGGTGCACTCTCCACGCCAGCAATAATTGCACGTGAATTGGCACACCCAGCATTGACTGATATGCCGTGATAATATATTTATTACAATACAATTTCTTTTTCATTTTTTTGCCATCAATTATGTAAAATTCAACTTTTTCAAACGGAATTAGATAAACGCTATATACATATCGTGAACAATTTATATAAGCATGCGTTTATACTATTTATTTTGATGTTATATGAAAACTCACTAATACGAGCCCAACCCCAAATGTATTCGTACCCTCTGAAAAAATATATTAACAGCAAGTAGAAATAAATTTTTAGATTACAATAGTTAAGACTATATTTGGGCATTTTTAAAATTTTATGTATTAATAAAGTGTACTGGATTTAAATATAATGTTATTGCTTAAAGTTATCATTTTAACAATAATCTACGGGCAAATATATGAAAATAGACACGTGCTATTTTTTAAATTTCAACACTAAATAATACAATATTTATGTTAGTATTATTTATAAAACTGAAGGTAAAGGAAACTGACAATATTTTCAATTAATTACTGTATAGTATTTTATTATTTTAGTAAAATTATTTGCAAAGTGATATTTATTTATTAAAGTACCACCTAAAATTAAAAACAAAAATAAATAAACTTCTGGATGTTATGATTATTACACCAATCCAACAAATTTTGATATGGTGTATTAATAGAGTGTATAGAACTTGAATACATTGCTTATAATAAAATATCTTAGTTTTAATAATTTATTTGCAAATAAACCATTGTCTGCATGTGACAAAGGTTTTTGTCTTTAATAATTCGCAAATAATTTTTATAAAGTAATAAAATTTAAGATGACAGTTATTGAGTATATTGTCAGCTATTTTTACCTCTCGCTAAGAGAGGTATTGCATTCATGCTAAAAATCGCATATCCAGATTTTATTGAATAAGCACGTTTTAAGGTCCCTACAATCCGATTTTAACATTTTTACGATGATGTCTGTGTGTGTGTGTGTGTGTGTGTGTGTGTGTGTGTGTGTGTGTGTGTGTGTGTGTGTGTGTGTGTGGGATGTTGGAAGGACGGTTACTCAAAAACTATAAGACTTAAAATTTGTTTAACAACGTATTTCCCAATCGGACATTCATGGGAAGATCTGAAAAGGTTTTGGTAACAATTGGACAACCGGAAAAAAAAATCTTCTAAATATTATTTTTTCAAAATTTTTCTTGATAATATTAAAGAAAAATAAATTCTCTTTCTGATACATTTAAATATTTTTATACATATTTTATAGATTTAGAGATAAAAGGAATATAATATATAAAATAATGTTGTAATTAATTTTACAACCGAAAGGATGCCATGAAAAATAGTTGCAAATTTAAATTATTTGTAACTGACAGATAAATGTCAGTGTCAGAAATAATGAGTAATGAAAGAAAAATGTATTTGGAGAATCCCTTAATTCTTGATCTGTGACTATTATGGAGATGACAAGTCTAGGTTGAAGGACTTAAATTTGTTTCAAACATTATGGGACAATGTACACCAGTACTGTAGACTAGAGTAACTTTGAATTGCGAAAAAGCTATCAAATTCTTCTCAAGTAAGTTGTAAATATTGACAAAATTACACATCGATATAAGAATAATCGGAGTGCAATCTATCCGTCACTTTATTAAAGGGAATTAAGGTTATTTAGATATAACAAGTATGAAAAAATAAAATGTAAAAGAAGATATGTAAGAATAGATGCACAATCCAGATATATACATTTTAGACCGCCCAAAATTAATGTTTTTACTAGAAGAATATGAAGAGAAAGTAAACAAGGTTGTTCGAATTGAAAATTGCTGTTACCAGCCTAATATTTATATATGGTAAACTCTACTTTGTAATTTATTGTAACATAATTTATGGTAAAATATCTTTATGTTGAGACATGCTATTATTGAATAATAAAGAAGTTTATACGTCATAGATTTATATGAATATATTATTTGCATTTATAAAAATATTCTTTGCTTTATGCATACAGCCAGGTAAAATATACGGCGAGAGGTTATGTGCTGGCCACATCAGATTTTTACTTTACTGTTGGAACGAAAAATTCTGGGACTTGTCTTTTGTCATATATTTGCCCATGGATTATTGTTTAAATGAGAAATTTAGTTAATAACATTGTATTTAAGTCCAGTACACTTTATTAATTCATAAATAAAAAAATCCCAAATATAGTCTTAACTATTCTAACCTAAACATTTATTTTTTATTGCTGTTAATATATTTATTTCAGAGCGTACAAATACATTTGGGTTGGGCTCATATGTACAAACGCTTAACATTTACGGTAGTCAAGCAAACGCCAACCATTCTTTTTAGAAGAATTCAGCTACATTTAAAATTCATTAAACTTTTCCCCATAACAGATTTAAACTGCGGCTGATAAGATTCAACGTCAAAAGCGTAAAAATCCTTTCTTCTGATAACCTCCCACAAATCAAAGGTTGCCTTCTTGAGAAATCTGGATCTGTTCCGTTATCCGCGTATTGTTTCCGAAGTCCATTGCCTGGGGACCTGAGGCCCGAGTAAGATAGCAGTGCCCGTGCCCCGCGCTCTCTTATAATATGTATAAACTTAGCGAATGTAATTACTCGAGTTTGTGATTAATGAATCTCAGGAGAGGTAATTAGATGTGGAACCTTTCGCCTTCATCTGCTCTGGCTAGGATGGTCCTTGCCAGCGACCAGTGACGGCGATAGAAAAAGGATAGGGGAAGCACAATGTCAGAAAGAAACTGCTTATTATTCATTTCTGGGTGTGGTACTTTGTTTCTGTTCACATTCTCAAATTTTGCGAATTTGTATCGTTGAAGATATTTACCAGCCGTTGTGAATATACGAGCCCAACCCCAAATGTATTCGTACCGTCTGAAAAAAATATATTAACAGCAACAAGAAATAAATTTTTAGATTACAATAGTTAAGACTATATTTGGGCATTTTTTATTTTATGTATTAATAAAGTGTACTGGATTTAATTATAATGTTATTACCTAAATTCATCATTTTAACAATAATCTACGGGAAAATATATGACAACAGATACGTGCTAATTTTTTTAGTTCCAGCAGTAAATAATACAATATTTATGTTAGTATTATTTATAAAATTGAAGGTAAAGGAAACTGACAATATATTCAATTAATTACTGTATTAAATTTTTTTTTTTTAATAAAATTATTTGCAAAATGATATTTATTTATTAAAGTACCACCTACAATTATATTAAAAACAAGAGTAAATAAACTTCTGGATGCTATGACTATTATTCCAATTCAACAAATTTTGATTTGGTGTATTAATAGAGTGTGTAGAACTTGAATACATTGCTTATAATAAAATATTTTGGGTTTAATAATAATTTATTCGCAAATAAACCATTGTTTGCATGTGACAAATGTTTTCGTCTTTAATAATTCGCAAATAATTTTTATTAAAGTAATAAAATTTAAGATGACAATTAATTGTGTATATTATCAGCTATTTTTACCCTGAGTTTTATAGATAATACATAAATATTGTATTATTTACTTGTCTTTTGTCATATATTTGCCCATAAATTATTGTTTAAATGAGAAATTTAATTAATAAAATTGTATTTAATTCCAGTACACTTTATAAATGCATAAAATAAAAAATTCTCAAATATAGTATTAACTATTGTAACCTAAAAAAATAATTTTTTTGGGAATATTTCAGAGGTTACGAATACATTTGGGGTTGGGCAACCATGCAATATCGCTTGACGGCGAAATTTTCCAACGTTCGACAAAATTCTATTATAAATGAACGTAATACTAGGAGTGTGGAATTTAATTGTCTAGGAAAATAAACTACATGGAATTGGAAAATCACTAAATTTAGAATGAAAAATTATGATATTTGATATCTATGTACATAATTATTAGCTATCATTTTGACACGGGCCCCCATATCTGCTTGTCAAGGCCAACAAAGTGACATGACTACTCGCGCCCTATTGTATTAAACATTTCTTGTATACCTACACTCTGCACCAAAATTTCTACTTACAGCTATTCTTTATATTTAGATTTTTAATTTTAAATTCATTCTGTGAAGATATTTTGTCCTCTTCTAATTTTTCGAAATGTTTTTAATTCATTGGTGGGATTGACAGTATTTTTGAAGGGCATATACCAATAATTTTAAATATTTAACTATTAATACAATAAGAAATAATATAATGTATATACTTCCCAGAAATAATCTTCAGTAATGTCTCTGATATTTATTTTTCAGCCACAAACATTATATTTCTTTATCTCTAAGTCTATAAAAGATATAATAAAATATGTATATGTATCAGATAGAGAATTTACTCTTCTTTAATACAAGCAAGAACAAAATTTTTCAAAAAATAATATTTTGAAGATTTTTTTTAAGAATCTGCTACTTCTGGTTGTCCAATTATTACAAAACCTCTTCAGCTCTTCCCAGTAACGTCCGATTGAGAAATACGTAGTTAAACTTATATTAAGTATTATAGTTTTTGAGAAATCGTCCTTCCAACTTCCCCACACACATACACACACACACACACACACACACACACACACACACACACACACACACACAGACATCAACGTAAAAATATTAAAATCGGATTGTAGGGACCTTAAAACGTGCTTAATCATTAAAATCTGAATATGCGATTCTTAGCATGAATCCAATATCTCTCTTAGCGAGAGGTAAAAAGGTGGAATACGGAAATTGTAATTTTTGTAGTTGTAAAAACTCGTAACTCATTACCTAATGGTGACGGGAGGTAACAACGCTGTTGTATTGTATTATTTAAGGGTGTGTCTATGACAATGTGGTGTCCCTTTTCGAAATCTCCCCATCCGCCGTCTATGACTAAGAGCAAGATTCTCATTCGGGCACTACGGTTCTCTCTCGTTCGTCTTAACTGTTTTAATATTTGCGTTCGCCGGAATCCAGGTGGCTTTTATTTTATTGCAGGCTCTCAAAGAGAATGTATTTATTCTGCGGAGCACTTTACACAAAGGGGTTAAAATATTGCCCTTAGTCCTTAGTCCGTCGCCTTTACGTCCAGGCCAGGCCTACCCGGGTTTAATATCCACCGACTACGAATAAGAATGAGTGTGACGATTTTATTTCAGATTAATTTGTTTCACGCCAAGAAGAAGAAAGCAAAACTCGGAAATTAATTCCAGGAGACAAAATGGTGCTTTGTTTATTTATTCATTATTTATTCATTAGTACAGGGTATAAATCAAACAAACATTCATAAATATAATTAACAAATCTTTCTTTATAACTTAACTTAAAGCTCGTAAATCAATCAAGGTTTATGAAGAGAAATATAAAAAATTTGATGTGACCAGCAAGCACATTACCTTCCGTCAATCCTGTGTATTATGTACAAATTCCATACATAAATTTCCAGTAAAATAATTTTATATAAACAAACTATGCAAATTGCACTTGACACTGACATCTTCTTCTTTAGCTTTTCTCATTCGTTAGGTGTCGCTATTATTTATTTTCTTCTTCTACTCATTTCTGTTTTCATGTCGTCCTTATTCAGTTCCTTTTCTTTCATTCTTTCGCAATACAGCCCTTCCATCTTATGTTTGGTCTTTCCCAACCCCAATATCTATCTCAATATCCTAATCTCTGCCACATTAATTTACTTTTCATTGATACTGACATCTGTCAATTTGAATTATCTGAATATATTAGCAGTTTCCATGGTTGGCAGAGCTGGCTGATTTATGAAATTTAATATCATTATAATTCTTTAACTCTATTTCTATTGAATATGAAGTACAAAATACAATCATTTCGTGTAGAGAATAATATATTCTTTAAAATTTATAATCACTAAATATCAACAATTGATATTTTTTTCAAGAAAAACTGTTAAAAGTTGCAAATGAGGGTACTTCCGGTGGACCAATTATAACCAAAATCTAATCAATTCTGCATAAGGAAGAGAAATATGTAAAAATTGGACTAGGCGTCAACTCATGGGGACTCATTTCTGAGTGCATCACGGGGGTCAATTTCGAACTCGGTTCTCCAGATTCGCGGACACTCAGGCACGCGGCCACGAAACTCTATAGGAATTTAAATTAATAATAATTAAATGGCGGGAGGTATTGTGTTGACCACATGCCACATCAGATTTTTACCTCCCGCTACCCTTGGTAAGGGAGGTATAGGGATCGTGCTAGAAATCGCATATGGAGATTTTGGTAAATGACCACGTTTTAAGGTCCCTACAATACAATTTTAACATTTTCACGATGATGTCTATGTGTGTATGTAGGTATGTGTGTGTGTATGTGTGTGTGTGTGTGTTAGATTTTGGTGGCAACCGGAAATGGCTGTTTACTTGAAGCTCAAGATAGTTTTTCTTTACATGTAATTTTTTCTGAATTTGTTATTATAAAAATTAAAGATTATTCCATTTTCTACCAGTTTGCTTTAATACTTCCTCTATATATTTTATGGATAAATTTATAAAAAGTAATATAAAATTTATATCTCGGAGCTTATGCTCAAATATATAACTGACAGAGAAATGTCACTCTCAAAAAAATAATCATTTCAAATTAATAATAGTAACGTTTTAAAAGGAAAAATGTAAATAGAACAATAGTTATATGGGAAGGAACTTAATATAGTTTCCAGCTTAAGTAAATAGGTAAGTACATATGTATTTAAATAAAAATAAATATATCATCATGGCATATTATCCATTGCTAATATGCTTTGTACACAATTTCGGTAATGATGATGACCTTATGGGTATGAATTTAAATTAATAAAAATTAAATGGCAGGAGTATTGTGTTGGCCACATGCCACATCAGATTTTTATAATTTGGTTCAGCTCATTTGAAGTGGTGTTCCTAATTTTATTTGTATAGATATGTATTTTTTTATATGCATTAATAATACTCGTTTTTTTTGGCTGTGTAAGGATTAGAGGAATGAGGGTAATTTTTTGCGGGTAGTTTATATCGTTGAATAAGTCTCTGTGGATGTGAATGGTTGTATATCGAGTAGTGCGGATCATAAATTCCATCATCGTAGCTTGAAATAAAAATCCGTGGTGTGCAAGTTGTAGTAATTAATTTCAACTGACTAGGCATATTCGCCTTGGTCGTGGTGCAGCACATATGCAATATATCATGCGAATAGAGCCATAATTTAACCCGCTGTAATTACTCCAACTCGCGGCGTGGCGCGGCGCGGCTGTTTTTTGAAAGGGTGACCAGTGTTGCGTATCGGAACGGAGTTCGGAGTTGCATGCGTCGGCAATACTGCAACTCAAGGGGAGAGCCACAGAGGCCTTTCACACCAATCAAATTCATAAACCCTTCACTGCACTCCTCCTAATGCACTAGCACATACACTCTAAAATAATATAATAAAGCATACATGAGCTCTAACGAGAAATTAGAGTATAAATCGGTCATTAACGAAATCTGAGGATAAAAGCAGATTGGCCAAACCACCAATGGGTAATAACCCGTAAATGCGACCCCAGACTCATAATAGTGAGATGAAATTATAAAATGTACACAAATGCTGAGACATTTCTACAAAATTATTTTGAGTAAAAATACAAACTGAATTCAAGTTACTCAATAAGCAAAAATCTGATGTGGTTACTACATTACCTGTATTTTGTACAAATTCCACAGAAAGTTCTTTTGTAAAAGGTTCTATATTTCTAGTACATTACCTTTTGTCAGTTATTTTAAACAATTTCCATATAGAAATTTCTAGCAAAGGATTCTGCAATAATATAATAACACATACATAATATGTCTATTGCATTAATATAATACGAGGGTCATTCAATAAGTAAAGAGACAAATTCTATAATTTTAAAACTATTCAATGAATGTGTACAATCTTTTCAGGGGTGTTAGTTGGCAACCTTGGGATATGCTCTGATCAGCTGTTTCATCATTTTATGTCAACATAACCTCAAAATTTTCAGTTCACCATGGCAAGTCCACTAGAAGATTGCACCTTAGAAGAGCAGCGCTCAGTCATTAGATTTTTAGTCGCAGAAAGTGTAAAACCAAGTGAATTTTTTTCTAGAATGTTAATACAGTACGGTAAAAGTTGTATGAACCGTGCGAATTTTTACAAGTGGGTTAATCGGTTTAAAAGTAGCCGAACAAGTGTAGGTGATGAACCCAAAGTGATGCTGACCATCTTTTGGGACTCACAGGATCCAGTCTATTGCGATTTCCTTGAAGATCAGCGCACTATCAATAGCCAATACTACTCTGAGATGCTAGAACACAAATTTAGACCAGCTATCAGGAGCAAACGCCGTGGACTCTTGTCAAAAGGAGTCATTCTTCAGCACGATAACGCCCGCCCTCATACAGCCCAGCTGACCCGTGATAAGCTTCAAGAATTGGGTTGGGAGGTCTTACCTCATCCTGCCTACAGTCCCGACCTCGCCCCATCTGATTTTTACCTGTTTGGACCACTCAAAGACGCCCTACGTGGAAAAAGATTTGCTAACAATGAGGAAGTTAAGGAACCGGTGCAAAAGTGGCTTCGGGGTAAATCGAAAAAATTCTTCGCCAAAGGAATTAGGAAGCTGCAAGAAAGATGGGACAAGTGCATAACTGTGGGGGGTGATTATATTGAAAAATAGCCTTAATTTTGAAAGATTGAAATGAACCGTTTTTGAGCTATAGCCATTTGTCTCTTTACTTATTGAATGACCCTCGTAGCTGTTTCCATGGTTATAGCATAGCTCGCTGCTTTATGAAATATAAATAAAATAAATATATTATCACGGCATATTATCCATTGCTGGATGTGTCAATTTACTTTGTACACAGATTTCGGTAATGATGATAAGATATTTGTACCAGTCATTGCGTGGAGACTTTAATATTTATAATATTAAATGTGAAAAAATTATATTTCCAAGAAAAACTCTTAAAACTTTCATTTACTTCCGGTTAACCAATTATAACATGTATCTAATCAAGTCTTCATATGGATGTAAGGAAGAGGAATACGTAAAAATTGTAATCTTTGGAATTCTAGTAATGGAGATATCGTGGCCGAAATTATAGTCACACACACACACACACACACACATACACACACACACACACACACACAAACACACATACAGACATCATCGTAAAAATAGTAAAATCGTATTCTAGAGATCATAAAACGTACTTATTTACTAAACACCCAGAATTTATTTAAATTTTAAGTACATTTCTACTCTCCAAGTTTTAAAATAATTGACCACTCGGTACCTAAGAAATTAGCTATTAAATTTGGCCTTCTTAACACGTGAAAAATAGGAAATGACAAAATAAACACAACATTTTAAATTATAACTTTTATATCCATACCGACATCTAATCGTAAAACTAGTATGTTATACAAAACTAATTAACGGATTTTATGTAAAAATTTGAAAATTATTTACCACCCGGATTTAATTTTATTGCCTCTAGAAAATTATAATCTGAAGTTACGATAAATAGGTAGAATTATACTTGACAACCATGTACAAGCGTTTCAGATGGAGTATCAGTTAACAACGCCCTCTTTGATATTACATTTGAAGGAAATATTTTTTAAATGGGTATTTTACGTAAAAGCATGAAAAGTTTAAACAGTATAATACTACTTCTGTAATTTTAAGAGAGAAATATATTAATTTGTTTTGCAGTTTCCATTTGTAGTTGAGAATTATTATTATATCTCAAAATATCTTATTACTTTTATACCCGAATGTACCAATAAATGTCTAGGTGCGACGTTGCCACAGTTATTCTTCAACATTCACACTTTAGTGTGAGTATATTGAAATACGGCACTTGTGTATGTGTTAGTGCGAGTGGTACAGTTAAAAAAAAAAACTTTTCTACGGAAAACATAAAGAAAATTTGTTATAGTGTTTGATACTAGCTTTTAACTATTTTGATGCAATCTGTGTATATAATATAATGTTATTTCAAATATAAACTGCATTAGTTTAATTTTTTTTTAATATAGATCATGTTTTTGAATAGGTACACTCGAGTGACAACTACCTTAAATAACAACCAAAATAGTCAGTAGAACTGAAATTTTTGCTCCATCTTTTATACTGCACATAAAATAAACGAAAACACTATATAATATATCAGGATAATTCAATGTGCAGTCAATTTTAAATCTTTTTCTATCTCCTCTCGGCTTTCGGATCTCGGCTTGTGGATAAAATAGTGTGGTCTCTTCTAAGTGCAGCCCCGGCCTGTGACACAGGGTCGGCCGGTGAAACAAGAGGTCGCCTGTCTCGCAACAACGAATCGTCAGGATATAAATCGACAGAACAAACACTCACTCCGCTGTTTGACTTGCAGCAAATCAACTGTTTCTTCAGACCCGGAGTTTCGCGCGCTACCTTTCTAAGCCCTACTAGATTTATTTTATTTGCAGAGCTCAACATTTTCTTTACTTGTCCACAATCAGATATATCTATATACCTATGTATAGTTTGTTGCATAGAATTATTCTCGGTTGTCTAAATTCTTTTTGCTAACTGATAGTTTTAACCTAAAAATTAAAAAATCTGATGTGGTCAACATATTACCTTCCGTCAATTCTGTGTATTATGTACAACTATATTTCCAGTAAAATTATTTCATAAACAGACTATGCAAATTGCACTTGACACTGACATCTTCTTTTTTACTTTTTCCCATTCGTTAGGGGCCGCTATTTTTTATTTTCTTCTTCCACTCATTTCTCTTTTGCGTGTCGTTCTCATTCAGTCTCTCGCAATACAGTCCTTCCATCTTTGGTCTTCCTCTCTGTTTCTTCTACATTTTACTACTAAGCTATTTATTCTTCTTCCAATATATTTTTCATCTCTCCTCATGACATGTTCCAACCAATGTAATCGTCTATATTGTATCTTTCTAGAAACTTATATCACTCAAGCCATTTCGCTTATCATTTAATTCCTTTCCTGTCTTTCCGTGTCTTCCCCAACATCTATCTCAAAATACTCACCTCTGCCACACACTTTTCATTGATACTGATATCTGTCAATTTGAATTATTTGAATATATTTGCAGTTTCCATGGTTACCATAACTGGTTGATTTATGAAATTTAATATCATTACAATTCTATATCATTAAATGTCAATAAATGTACCTCTCGGCACTTCCGTTTTTGGTTACATAAGTAGTGGCGCAAGCAGTCATGTGACATTGTTGGCCTTGACAGCAGATTTGGGGGCCCGTGTCAGAATGATAATTAGTAATTATGTACATAGATGCCATATGTCAGAATTTTTCATTAAAATTTAAGATTTTTTAAATTCACGTAGTTAATTTGTCACCAGTAGTCTGGAATTTACTTGGCGAGGAAAATAAACCACATGGAATTGGAAAATCACTAAATTTAAAGTGAAAATTTATATTTGACATCTATGTACATTATTAATAGCTATCATTCTGACAGGGCCCCCATATCTGCTTGTCAAGACTAACAAAGTGACATGACTGCTCATGCCCTATAGTATTTAACATTTCTACACCAAAAATTCTACTTACATCTATTCTTTATATTTAGATTTCTTAATTTCAAATTCATTCTATGAAGAAATTTTGTCCTCTTCTAATTTATATTATTCATTAAGTCTAACCATGTAATTTTTTGACGAAAGACAATACTTTATTTTCCTAAAGGTGACGGAAGGTAAAACAGTAATATAAGTAAATCCTCCTGATATAGGTATGGGTAGCATCTAAGGCTAAGGCAGGGGGTGAGGAACCTCTTTATATTGAAAGGCTGTATTATTAACCTAACCTAATAAGGTCTTATTCAATTAGATGCACTTAAAAAAAATCTAATTACTATGTACTAACGAACTTGAAGAAAGAATGGAGTTTTATTATAACCAAATTATGAAAACAACAAATGTTCAAATAGCCCTTATGACTTACCTATTAATCTTTTGTTTGTAATTCGGGGAGCATTATTTAATTGAATCTTGTTTTATTTTTTTATATGTGAACCCCAAAACCTTACTTTACCGGCTCATCTCAAACAGTATTGGATTCATGTTAAAAATCATTAATGAATACGCACGTTTTAAGGTCTCTACAATCCGATTTTAACATTTTTACGATGATGTCTGTGTGTGTGTATGTGTGTGTCTGTATGTGTGTGTGTGTGTGTGTGTGTGTGTGTGTTTGTGTGTATGTGTGTGTATGTGTGTGTATGTGTGTGTCTGTATGTGTGTGTGTGTGTGTGTGTGTGTGTATGTGTGTGTGTATGTGTGTGTATGTGTGTGTATGTGTGTGTGTGTGTGTGGATGTATGTGTGTGTATGTGTGTGGGATGTTGCCACAAAAAACAGTTGAGATATTTAAATGTTTGTAATTGACAGATAAATACAAAATGTCTGTCAAAAATCAGATTTTTCTGGGAAGTACGAGTACATTTTATATATTATTGTGTTAAATATGTATTTAAATGATTGGTATGTTAATATTATATATATCCTTAAGAAATACCGCTAATATCGTCAATGAATTTGAAGAATTTTGAACATATTAGAAGAGTAGGACAAAATTACTCATAGAAAGAAAGAAGATATACAATTTCAATTATTTGTGTGTCCAAGAAATGTTAAATCCGTTACTTATAGGACGCGAGCAGACATATGACTTTGTTGGCCTTGGCAAGCAGATTTGTGGGTCTGTGTCAGAATGACAGTTAGTAGTTATTTACATAGATGTCACAAATGTCATATGTCATAATTTTTTATTAAAATTTTTAAAATATTCTTATATCATTTTGTTTATATATATGGAATATACTTGGCGAGGAAAATAATCCATAGATTTGGAAAATCATAATGTTTTGAATGAAAACTTATGATACTTGAAACCTATGTACATTATTACTTGCTGCCATTTTGGCACGGGCCCCCATATTTGCTTGCCAAGGCCAATAAAGTGCAACAAAAAATGAAAATGGCAAGATGGATTGTGTTGGCCACAACAGATTTTTCTCAGTGTACTTATATTCTTCAGGAGTGCCGAAGACGCGCAAGCTCCCCCCCCCCCCTTTGAATACTTCATTGTTATTTTAAAAATCTATAAACACCTACATTTTATTTCAGGTTATAATGGCTTCAAATCAGTCCGTTAGCTACAAGATATTCGGTGTGATTTGAAACAATAATGACCGTTTGCGAGAACAGCGTTAGTGAGAATTCTGGCTGTTGAAACATAAGTAAACTCGTTCAGGTATTCGGATAATGAAATTTCCACCGATATGTTACCGGGACGACCAGAAACAACGGGGAATATTGAAATTGCGGTATTCGTAAATTAGACCGGCTTCTCGCGTCGGAGTCGACGTTGGCGTTGGCGTCGCATACCCGCAACTTGGCTACCACGGCGTCTGTGTATGTTAAATGGACAATGTACTGTGGTATGTAATGCTATGTGATTCATTACGGATTCGTCCGATCAATGGAAGCTCTAAGCACTACTTTGTGGCTGAGATTTCAATATGTACTTCCATTTACAAACTAAATATACGATTCAATACGATGCTTGCGTCAATAATATTTGTAGGAGTTTCTGTTTTAATGATTTGTGTTCTTTAAATTTATAAAAGTGATAATTACTTCCGTCACCTTAGGTAAGGAAGGTATTGTCTTTGGTCAAAAAATTCAATGATGAGTTTTTAATGAATAAGCCTCTTTTAGGGTCCCTATGTATGTGTGTGTGTGTGTGTGTGTGTGTGTGTGTGTGTGTGTATATGTGTGTTTGTGTGGACGAAAGTTTTATTATATCTTTTTCGTATTCCTCAAGTTTACAACCAGAAGAACAGGTGGATTAGATTTCGGTTATAATTGGTCAACCGGAAGTACCATCATTTGAAGATTTTAACAGTTTTTCTTGAAAAAACTCAGTCAAATATAATTATAACTTAAAGAATATATTTTTCTCTATACGATTTGATTGCATTTGTTTCTTCATATTCAACAGATATAGAGTTAAAGAATTATAGAGATATTAAATTTCATAAATCAGCCAGCTATGCTAACCATGGAAACTGTTAATATATTCAGATAATTCAATTTGACAGATATCAGTATCATTGAAAAGAAAATGAATGTGGCAGAGATGAGGATGAGGATCTAGGAGTCGTTTGCCCATAATGCTTTATGCATGACCCGTATGAAATACTAATTTTCTTAACAATCCGTCTTTAGATCCCCAAGTATCCATGATATTACAATGATATAGACAGCCTGTACTTATAGTCTGTCTCTCTTTTTCATATTTCATAGCCATGTTTGTGTACGAGTGTCCTCTGCTATATATTATTTCGTGAATGTAGCAAACAGTAAATAACAACATATGTATTTATGTATGTATATTGTTGTATGTATATTGTTTCGGGATTATCAACCCTACAGGTTATATCCCTCACACACAACATCTATTTTTTTTTCAAATTTTTACAATTGCCACGAAATTCCTTGCGTAGATGTCATGTTACAACCACTAGCCGGTGCCAGATAGCTTAGTGATTGCCAAGTTAATTGTATCCCAACTTGGAAAGGTAACGGGAGTAGATACCGATCAAGATCAGTCGAGAAAAATTCGACCTGACCCGGATTCGAAACCACGATCTCTGGGTCCAGAGGCTAGCACTCTACCACTGTGCTACCCCGCCGTCTAATAACAACATATGTTACACGTAACATTTTTTAATTAGGTTAATTATAAATACGTAAAGTAGAATTCTCATTTGTTAAGATTAGTGTGTATGTTATATAAGCTGATGTAACATACATCAAACAAATACCAACCTTAACAACTATATTTTTATTCACGTGGTGTCGTATTGTACGGCGCGCGTTGAAGACGAATTTTTTCCATTTTTTGTATTCACCCGTGAAAGCGTCGTATTTAATTACGAACGTTGATGAATTTTTAAATAATGAATCCTGGAAGGACAGAAGGCGACGCCTGCATTGCATTGTACGTCCCGTCGCCATTGATATGATTATGCACCAGGACTTCATTTATTGGGGGATGAGCTATTCATGAAATGAAAGGACGCTTGGTGTCTCACTGGTTTTGTCTTTGATTATTGAGACGAGAATTGGCTAGAGATTGAAATCGTTGAGATTTCTAGATTTTAAACTTAGACCTTAATGAGGTGTTGCACGATTTTTACCTCCCGCTACCCTTGGTAAGGAAGGTATAGGGATCGTGTTAAAAACCGCATATCGAGATTATGGTAATTGACCACGTTTTAAGGTCCTTAGAATCCAATTTTAACATTGTATGTGTGTATGTGTATATGTGTGGGTGGATCTTCAGGGCACATCATTCAGATACTTTTGTAACCATGTATTTCTACCTTATTCTAATATGGAAAGAAGCCATTAAATTTTGGTATCAATCGAATAACCGGAAATGGCAATACCTATATATTGTATGGATAAATTTATCTACTAATTAAAATTGTCATTTTTTATCAAAGCATACATTGATATCACCTTTGAATATATAATACATTTAAGAACGGCAACGCATATGGCCTAGCAAGATACTATATCTGTCTCTTTTTATTCACAAAATTATTATAGATAGCTAGTGACTCCTACCCCAAAACTGTGAACTACTATAAATCGTGCTGACAGCATTGCCAAATAGTATTTGTTAGAGGTATTCAATAATCAATAATTCAAAAATATTGTTTCATAATAACCAGATAATATATTTTGAATCTTCAATGTACATGTATACCTACTTGTTTTACAGTAGCAAACTTAAAAACCTTTATAAAATCTTATCTTGTTGTTCTAGCTACGTGGCAACACTGTGCAACATCCACCTATTATGTATTTTTTGAACTAACGCAGAAATAATTCGTATACGGAGGAATAGATGGCACCTTCTCTCGAAATATTTAATCTAAATACATTACGTTGCCGTTCTTGTATTGTATTATATATTCAAAGATATCACCATTAAATCTTCAACGGAGTATTCACATTTTTATAAAAATATTCAATTAGACAATATTTTAATTAGGAAATGATCATTCATTTGACTATCTCCTTTTTGTCTAGTGTCTCATTGTGCGCTGCAAATTGGTGTGTCTAGCCCAGGCCCTGTTTACGTGGTACTAAAGGCATTAAGTCGTGTCGTACAAGATAGTTAAACGCTCCAAGTAATATAATCAACACAATAAGTTTCCAACACTGCTATCTCGAGCTACTAGATACGCTTAAATAACTCTCCGATCAAACAGATAACGCCAGTGTTCAAGACTCGCAGCTTAAGGGAGAATACAATGAAGTCATCTCTGACAAAAATACTGGTTGACTCGAATCTTTCAAGGGAGGAATTGGAAATAAGAAGGTAGGGAGAGGGTTAAACTGAAACAGAAGAAGATGGGAAACAGATATTGATGGAGTTATAATTATCTCTATATGAAGGGTTAATTGCTCTTCAAAATTGGGTGTAGAGGTTACAGGTCATTATTTTACGTCATCAGGTTACATTTGCACATTTACTACTCCTACAAACAGATATGTATATATATATATATATATATACAGTAGAACCCCGGTTAACCGAAATAAAGGGGGCGCAGCCGTTTCGGATAACGATTTTTTCGGTTAACCCATTAACATCTAAAAATAGCTTACATATGTACTAAAATGGGTGTGTAGGGGAAATGAATTATTTTGAAACAATGTATATTACATAATATACATATGTAGTTACAGTTTTTAAATACAGTACAGTATGTACATAAGGTTCCAACTTCTTTGATAGCAGCTAATTTATCCGCAATAGAAATCACAACACGCTTCCGCTTAGATGCCATCTCACAACAATACGTACAGTTCATACGATGTAACTTGGCGAGTTGGGGCAATTCACATTATCACTGCGGTAGTGGGAAAGTTATAAAATCCATAGGCGTACCGAAGAAGAATGAAGTTCAATAAAATTACGAATATTACAAAAAAAGAAATTATTTATACAAAAAAAATATTACAAATATTGGAATGAATTATTTATTATATAAGTCATATTATAATTAATTATTTTTTAAATTAATAAAGTTAAGAAAATAAAATTTCTATTGCTATTGAGAAAAAAATGCACCAACGCTTATGTATGAATATAACTTCTTGGGTTGAAAAGTACCTGACACACAATTTGCTTTGTGTAAGGCAATAAAACATTGTAAAATCACTATTTCACTTCTGAAGCTGTGCGGCATCGAAGTAAAAGTAAATATTTGACAAAACGCAACTTGGGAATAGTGAACTGAATTACATTCTTTTGGCTCGCCAAGTTACATCGTATGGACTGTAAAGACACACACAAAAAAACACACGAAATTATTTTTCTTCCATTTTTTGAAAATCACTCGACTTTCTCAATTTGAACGAACGTCAAATACAGAGAGTTGAAACTTGGTGAACGTTCTTCCAAGACATGTTACTAACTAAACATAATCTCGATACATACCAGTGTTGTCATCTCTCGAACATTTGCACCCTCGTATAGTATTTATAATATTCGTTGATAACGTCTACGCACTTTTTGTAAAATAGTATAGTAAAAATATGTTTCCGACAAATGTTACATATTATGTGAAATATGCAGCAAATAAAGTTGGCTACGTGTGAATATACCAGACACATTTGAAATGCAAACATATCAAAACTTAATTCTATCGAAGCGTTACTCATCTATGAATTATTCCAGGTACCGCATCCGCCAAAATTTGCCTCCGTGTGCACCATCTGGTGGCAGCGGTGTGAACCTCCACCACTTCGGCTTCGTTCATGGACGCACTGCTCTCACTTCCGTAACGTTTCATGAATTGGAAATGTAATTTTCCCAACGACAATTCAAAGTTAAACATAAAACGTAACGCATAAAGTACTTTTTACGTCTCCTTATGAATATAATTACGGAGCATTTATGCGATCCGCTCCCAGAAAGACACACAAAAGAAATTGAGATAACGGTTTACGGAATCGTAAAGAAATATGGCGGGATTGATAAAAGTTTTTTTCAAAGACTGACTCGGTAATTTAATTTTCAAGTTTTCATACAGCTCGTGGTGTAATAGTTGGGAATTTTTAATCATATTTGAATAAGGAATGTATAAGTAGGTTTATTATATTACCCAAAAATCAATGCGGAAAGACATGGATTTGTTCTGAATATATATCTATACTGGCTGAGTCTAGGCAAACGCCCCCCGCCCCCCTTTATTTTTTTATTATAAGTACCCAATAGAAAGAAATTGGTCATATAAAAGTTTTATTATTTTAAACATATTTTTTATGGCAGATGTAGATATCTTTTGTAAAGTCAGGTTTACAAGATAAAACTATCAACTTATATTTTTTAAATAGCAACCTATAATTATTTTACTAAAATATAAACCGACATTTTTTTCTTTTTTCTTGCAAAAGACTCTAAACTTCCTGTAAAATTATTTCATAAACAAACTATGCAAATTGCACTGGATACTGACATCTTCTTCTTCTTTAGCTTTTTCCATTCGTTAGGTGTTGCTATTTTTTATTTTCTTCTACTCATTTTTGTTTTGCTTGTCGTCCTCATTCAGTTCCTTTTCTCTCAAGTCTTCTGCAATACAGTTCTAACATCTTATCATTGGTCTTCGTCTGTTTCTTCTTCCTTCTTTTATTAAGCTATTCATTCTTCCAATATATTCTTTATCTCTCGAGCCATTTCCCTTATTCTTTCTCTCCTCATCCTATCTTTCCGTGTCTTCCTTAATATCTATTTCAACATCCTTATATTTACTACATTCATTTTCTTTTCATTGACACTGACATCTGTCAGTTAGAATTTTCTTAATATATAGTAGCTATTTCTATAAGATTTAATTTCTTTATAATTCTTTAATTCTATATCTATTGAATATGAAATATAAAATGCAATCAATTCGTATAGATAAGAATATTCTTTAATATTTATAATAACATTAAATGTCAAAAAAATATTTAACAGCGTTTTTTCAAGAAAAACTTAAAATCTTCAAATCAGGGTACTTCCGGTTGACCAATTATAACCAAAATCTAATCATGGATGTAAGGAAGAGGAATACGTAAAAAATGTAATTTTTGGAATTCTAATATTGGAGATATCGCGGCTGAAATTATACTCACACACACACACACACACACACACACACACACTCAGACATCATAATGTAGGGACCTTAAAACGTGCTTATTCATTGAAAACTCTCTATCGAATTTTTTGACCAAAGACAATGCCTTCCTTACCAGGTGGTGACGGAAGGTAATAAGGATTTTGGCAATATTATATTAACTAACCACGTCAATTCGTCAATTTTACTCGATTACAAAAATTGTGGCATCATTTTCTATATACTAGTAATTAGATTTTTTTCTATATTTGTATATAGTAATGTACATATTAATTGCTTTAACTAATTCAAACTTAATATTATAAAGTCAAGATATCGCGAAATGCAATTATTTTTTTTTTACAAATTTACTATCATACATATTATATTACATATTACTATATTAATTACGTATTAAACAAATTCATTAATGGTGTAAAGTTTTTGTGCCAAAGTCAAACGATTTATTTGTTGGTAGAAATATACACATTTAAATAATATAATCGCATTTAATTTTTATACTACAAATAATTAATTCAGATTACTAAATTTATTTCATCAAATCCAGCTTATTTATTTACTACAATGATGTATTGAGTAGTAATCATAATTATAATTCGAAATTATTCTGTAAAATTATTGCATTATTTTTTATGTGAAAACAACAAAGGTCTAGAATAATAAATTGTTGAGGGTGGTTTATCGAAGTGATTTAACATAGTAACGAGTAAATAAATTAAGCAAGCTGTTTGACAAAAGTTCCGCTGTGGCATCCATTAGGGCGTCCTGAAGCTTTTACCGCACTGCACGACGTCTGACGATCTCATTAGATCCACTTTATAATCTATTTTTCATATTAAATATGTAACTACAATAACTTTTACTGTATGAGTAACTTTCAATAATATTATAATTAATTAAATAATATGTAGATTAGCAACCATATGAGCAATTGCGCAGCACACTGTGTAGTGTGTGCAGCGTTATTTAAAAAATCTGATGTGGCCAGCACATAACCTCTCGCCGTATATTTTACCTGGCTGTATGCATAAAGCAAAGAATATTTTTATAAATACAAATAATATATTCATATAAATCTATGACGTATAAACTTCTTTATTATTCAATAATAGCATGTCTCAACATAAAGATATTTTACCATAAATTATGTTACAATAAATTACAAAGTAGAGTTTACCATATATAAATATTAGGCTGGTAACAGCAATTTTCAATTCGAACAACCTTGTTTACTTTCTCTTCATATTCTTCTAGTAAAAACATTAATTTTGGGCGGTCTAAAATGTATATATGGATTGTGCATCTATTCTTACATATCTCCTTTTACATTTTATTTTTTCATACATGTTATATCTAAATAACACTAATTCCCTTTAATAAAGTGACGGATAGATTGCACTCCGATTATTCTTATATCGATGTGTAATTTTGTCAATATTTACAACTTACTTGAGAAGAATTTGATAGCTTTTTCGCAATTCAAAGTTACTCTAGTCTACAGTACTGGTGTACATTGTCCCATAATGTTTGAAACAAATTTAAGTCCTTCAACCTAGACTTGTCATCTCCATAATAGTCACAGATCAAGAACTAAGGGATTCTCCAAATACATTTTTCTTTCATTACTCATTATTTCTGACACTGACATTTATCTGTCAGTTACAAATAATTTAAATTTGCAACTATTTTTCATGGCATCCTTTCGGTTGTAAAATTAATTACAACATTATTTTATATATTATATTCTTTTTATCTCTTAATCTATAAAATATGTATAAAAATATTTAAATGTATCAGAAAGAGAATTTATTTTTCTTTAATATTATCAAGAAAATTTTTCAAAAAAAAATATTTAGAAGATTTTTTTTCAAGAATTTTCTACTTCCGGTTGTCCAATTGTTACCAAAACCTTTTCAGATCTTCCCATGAATGTCCGATTGGGAAATACGTTGTTAAACAAATTTTAAGTCTTATAGTTTTTGAGTAACCGTCCTTCCAACATCCCACACACACACATCCACACACACACACACACACACACACACACACACACACACACACACACACACACACACACACACACACACACAGACATCATCGTAAAAATGTTAAAATCGGATTGTAGGGACCTTAAAACGTGCTTATTCAATAAAATCTGGATATGCGATTTTTAGCATGAATGCAATACCTCTCTTAGCGAGAGGTAAAAATACAAATTTTTGATAACTATATTAGGCGTTTTCGTAAAGTCAATCGGATTGATCCGATATAATGTGAAGCATTCGTAAACTCAATCAGGTTAATTTGACGCGTTCGGAAACTCACTCTGATCAGTAATAAAAATATTCCGATACACCAATAATATAATAATTACAGACTACATTTTATTTTTCTACTTAGTCCTGTCTGAGGTCAACACACTTGGTCCAACGTTTTTATAAATGGTTTTATTTGAGGTCCTCGAAATAAGCATTTACTGCTTCGATGGCTTCTTCGTTGGATCGAAATATCTTTCCAGAGATTAACCTTTTGAGTTTCGGGAAAAGATGGAAGTGCGAGTAAGCTCGGGCGAATATGGTGGATGGGGGACGATTTCAAACCTCAGTTCGGTTAATTTTTGTTGAGTAATACGACTTGACTGAGCTGGCGCATTGTCGTGGTGAAGCAAGATCTTTTTCTTTGTCATTCCCGGGCGTTTTTCTAGAATTGTTGCTTTCAGCTTGTCTAAAAGTGTGGCGTAGTATTGTCCAGTTACAGTTTTTCCTTTATCCAGGTAAT
Source organism: Harpalus rufipes (assembly GCA_951394225.1). NCBI lineage: Eukaryota > Metazoa > Arthropoda > Insecta > Coleoptera > Carabidae > Harpalus > Harpalus rufipes. Next base: position 87,040,849 of record OX596274.1, read on the forward strand.
CAATTAGAAGAATGCATTTGGCGCCCTAACAGACTGACGCCATCACCTTTCCTGCCGATTGAACTGACTTCGCTTACTTCGGGGCCAAAACAAACCATGTCCAATCTACGCTTTCGACTGAATTTTTGTCTCTGGAATGTAGTGATGTATCCAAGTTTTATCCATGGTTATGAAACGTCTTTTAAAATTGATCGGATTTTTCTTAAACAACTCCAAATTTTCGGCTGAACTTCGTGCCGGAATCGCTTTATATATATATATATATATATATATATATATATATCATGGACTTTATGCATAATTTCCGTTGTGGTAGCCGATTTTGGGCGACCTGAACGTGGCTCGTCACAGGTGTGTGTTCGGCCACGCTTAAATTATGAAACCCAGAAACTCACCTTGTTAAACGAAGGTGAAGCATTCCCAAGGACAGCATCCAACCTGGTCTTGTTCTCCGTTGCCGTCTTTCCTTCCAAATAAAAAAACTTGATCACCGCACGAACTTCGTTTTTATCCATTATCGATTTAACGTTAGGTAGATCAACACAGTCGCTTTTTCACGATTAGACTGATAGACAGATTGTACTGAAATTTCTTGATAGTTCATAAGAAGAGTTAAACAAAACAACGACATAAGATTGTTTTCGAAAAACCAAGGCCTTCCATTGATTCCGGAAACTTTTAAATCTACTCTCGTATATTTGATTGTGCTATTATTAGTATTTATTAACTTTGGTTTACAAAGTTTCCTTTTTACAAATTTAGAAATTAGCGTTTGAATTCTTTAAATGTTGTAAGAATATTGGACGAATCTAATAAAGCGCAATATAATAAAAGCGAATGGTTGGTCTTGTATCGTTAGACTTGGTTGAAATTTTGTTAATCGCTTTAAGATTGGGTTTGAGGCAGGAAGAATATATAGCCCGTTGCTAGTCGCTACCTCGGTGCACCGACAAACTTTAATTAAATTCTGCTTTGATTATGTACCAAACGGCAAACGGGAAAAAGCGATTACGTATAAATATGCCTTGATTAAACTCTATCACATTCATTTTTCAATCTAGATATTGACCCCAAGATAAATTAACAGATACCCTTGTTATTGTTCCAATTGCCTTTGTTTGCAACAGTTTTAAATTAAATTCAGCAAATACAAACCTACAGAAATTAAAAGTAAAACTTATTAAGTTTTTAATTTACAAATATAACATATAATTTGCAGGTACATTTTCTATTTACAAATAACCATTTATTAAAATAAAACTCGTCCGGGAGCAATTTTGAATGTGATAGCACAGGTTATAAACCCAAAACTAAAGTATAAAAAAAAAGATATTTCAAAGTTTCTGTTAAACAATTATTTTAATCACATTTTACCTCTCGCGAAGAGAGGTATTGGATTCATGCTAAAATCGCATATCCAGATTTTAATGATTAAGCGTATTTTAATATTTTTACGATGATGTCTGTGTGTGTGTGTGTGTGTGTGTATATATGTATGTATGTGGGGAGGTTGGCAGGACGTTTTCTCAATCTGACATTACTGGGAAGAGCTGAAAAAGAAAATTGGAGAACCGGAATTCGCAAATTCTTAAAAAAAACTTCTAAATATTATTTTTTTAACATTTTTGTCTTGCTATTATTAAAGAAGAGTAAATTCTTTAGCTGATATATATATATATATATATATATATATATATATTATATCTTTTATAGATTTAAAGATAAAGCATTATAATTGAAAAATAAAAATGTATGTAACTGACAGATAAATGTCAGTGTCAAAAATCCAGAGACATTACTGAAGATTTTTTCGGGGATGTACATTCATAATATTATTTCTTATTGTATTAAAAGTTAAATATTTAAAATTATAGGTATATTATATATTCCCTTCAAAAATACTGTCAATCCCGACAATAAATTGGAAATATTTGGACAAATTAGAAGACTAGGACAAATTTTTTTAATAGAATGAATTTAAAATTAAAAAATCTAAATATAAGAATAGATGTAAGTAGAATTTTTGGTGTAGAGTGTAGGTATACAAGAAATGTTAAATACCATAGGGCGCCAGCAGTCATGTCACTTTGTTGGCCTTGGCAAGCTGATATGGGGTCCCGTGTCAAAATGATAGCTAGTAATTATGTACATAGATACCAAATATCATAATTTTTCAGTCTAAATATAGTAATTTTCCAATTCCATGTGGTTTATTTTCCTCGACAATTCCACACTCGGGTGACAAATTAATTACGTGAATTTAATAAATTTTTAATGAAAAATTCTGACATTTGACATCTATGTACATAATTACTAATTGTCATTCTGACAAGAGCCCTCGTATCTGCTTGTCAAGGCCAACAATATCACATGACTCTTCGCGCCCTTATAGTTAAGTAACCAAAAACGGAAGTGGCGAGAGGTATTGTGCTGGGCACAACAGATTTTTAATATTGTGGCGAAACCAAAACCATAATAATCATCGGTTTAAGGACAGAATAAAGTCAGTTCTAGAATTGATTTTTTTGCACACATGCTTTCTATTACATCACAATATCTACAGAAATTTTAATGATTGTAATCCTAAAGTATTTATCTATAAACAAAAATATTCACAAAGATAATCGTATGATATCAATACACAAACTAAAAAGTATAATCTAAAATAATAGCAGATGATATTGACTGAGCTCCCTGATTAAACACAGCCCTCTGTATGGAGGGTGCATGCAAATTGCATTTATTTTTGCTTCCTCTGCTACTTTTTATTTCATCTGCATTATAACAGAGACTATCCGAATACATTATATTTCCAGAACAGAAAGTACTGAATTTAAATTTTCAATTTTGCCGGTACACATTCTTGTCAGATTAACACAGAATATATTAGACATTGCTACCTATTTCTATATATTATACAAGGGACAAAATTATACTTTAGCTACATATATTAATTCGTACTTGATGTCATGTCATAAAGATTAAGTTTACACTCTTGTCGTATAAATAACTATTTCGATTCTGAAATAATCTAAAAACTATAAGACTTAATATTTGTTTAACTACGTATTTCCCAATCGGACATTAATGGGAAGATCTGAAAAGCTTCTGGTAACAATCGGACAACCGGAAGTAGTAGATTCTTGAAAAAAAAAACTTCTAAATATTATTTTTTGGATTTTTACCTCTCGCTAAGAGAGGTAATGGATTCATGCTAAAAATCGCATATCCAGATTTTATTGAATAAGCACGTTTTAAGGTCCATACAATCCGATTTTAACATTTTTACGTTGATGTCTGTGTGTGTGTGGATGTGTGTGTGTGTGTGTGTGTGTGTGTGTATATGAGTGTGGGATGTTGGAAGGACGATTACTCAAAAACCATAAGACTTTATATTTGTTTAACTACGTATTTCCCAATCGGACATTCATGGGAAGATCTGAAAAGGTTTTGGTAACAATTGAACAACCGGAAGTAGAAGATTCTTGAAAAAAAATCTTCTAAATATTATTTTTTGAAATTTGTTCTTGGTAATAATAAAGAAAATTAAATTCTCTGTCTGATACATTTAAATATTTTATTATATATTTTATAGATTTAGAGATAAAAAAATATAATATATAAAATAATCTGTTGTAATAAATTTTACAGCCGAAAGAATGCCATGGAAAATAGTTGAGAATTTAAATTGTTTGTAACTGACAGATAAATGACAGTGTCAGAAATCCGGAGACATTACTGAAGACTTTTTCTCGGAATTACATACATTATATTATTTCTTAATGTATTAATAGTTAAATATTTAACATTATAGGTATATTACACATACCCTTCAGAAATACTGTAACTTCCGACATTGAATTGGAAACATCTCGAAATATTGGAAGAGTAGGACAAAATTTCTTCATAGAATGAATTTAAATTTAAACTAATCTAAATATATGGAATAGATGTAAGTAGAATTTTTGGTGTAGAGTGTAGGTATACAAGAAATGTTAAATACATTAGCGCGCGAGTAGTCATGTGACTTGACAAGCAGATATGGGGCCCATGTCAGATTTTCAAATTCCATGTGGTTTATTTTCCTCGACAAGTAAATTCCACACTCCTGGTGACAAATTAACTACGTGAATTTAGAAAATCTTGAAATTTTTAATGAAAAATTCTGATATTTGACAACTATGTACATAATTACTAATTATCATTCTAAAATGGGCCCCCACATCTGCTTGTTAAGGCGAACAATGTAACATGACTGTTCGTGCCCTATACTTATGTAACAAAAAAAAGGAAGTGGCGAGAGGTATTGTGCTGGCCTCAACAGATTTTTTCTTCGTAATATTAAAGAAAATTAAATTCTCAATCTGGCACATTTAATTTTTTTATTATTTTAGATATAATATATAATAATATAGAATAATTTGTTGTAATAAATTTGGTTGCCCAAAAAACAGTTGAAATATTAAAATGTTTGTAATTGACAGAGAAATGCAAAATCTCTGTGTCAAAAATCAGATTTTTCTGAGAGGTACGAGTACATTTAATGTATTTAAGTCATAGTTATATTAATATTACATATTTTATATTCTTAAGAAATACCGCCAATTCTGTCAATGAATTTGAAGAATTTTGAACATATTTGAATAGCTGGACAAAATTTCTCATAGAACGAAAGAAGAAATACAATATCAATTATTTGTATGTACAAGAAATTTTAATTCGTTACTTTTAGGCCGTGAGCAGTCATGTGACTTTGTTGGCCTTGGCAAGCAGATGAGTATCCATCTAAGAATGACGGCTAGTAGTTATTTACATCAATAATATGGAATATACTTGTCGAGGAAAATAATCCACATGGATTTGGAAAATCATGTTTTGAATGAAAACTTACTACTTTACACTTATGTAATTGCACAATTGTTTTAATTGTGTATAAAATATAAGTGAATTTAAAGCCTACATAGTCTTAGTTGTGTGTCTTGTACCTCATCTTATGTATGTCCGCAACTTGACACATTATCCTGCTAGCAGGAATACACTAACTGCTCCTGCTGTAAGATGTGTAGTTCCTGCAACGCCATGAAGATGTCAGTAATACGTTATGGAGGGGAGACGCGTGTGCTCCCGACGCTCATCCAGGACCGGATTAACCTCATTTCGCAAATTTATTTTTACGATAAAGGAATGAGAAAAAAACAGCATGTGTGGAATATATAATTTTAGGGATTTAAATATGAAAAGGAATATAAAAAGGAGGAATGTATGGGAAGTAATTTAATATTTTCGAAAAGATTTCAATGTATTTTAAAATGAGAAAATTTGATATGGACAATTTTAGCGAATGTGCGGAAAGCCAGCAATTTGATATAAAAAATCTGATGTGGCCAGCACATAACCTCTCGCCGTATATTTTACCTGGCTGTATGCATAAAGCAAAGATTATTTTTATAAATACAAATAATATATTCATATAAATCTATGACGTATAAACTTCTTTATTATTCAATAATAGCATGTCTCAACATGAAGATATTTTACCATAAATTATGTTACAATAAATTACAAAGTAGAGTTTACCATATATAAATATTAGGCTGGTAACAGCAATTTTCAATTCGAACAACTTTGTTTACTTTCTCTTCATATTCTTCTAGTAAAAACATTAATTTTGGGCGGTCTAAAATGTATATATCTGGATTGTGCATCTATTCTTATATATCTTCTTTTACATTTTATTTTTTCATACTTGTTATATCTAAATAACCTTAATTCCCTTTAATTAAGTGACGGATAGATTGCACTCCGATTTTGTCAATATTTACAACTTACTTGAGAAGAATTTGATAGCTTTTTCGCAATTCAAAGTTACTCTAGTCTACAGTACTGGTGTACATTGTCCCATAATGTTTGAAACAAATTTAAGTCCTTCAACCTAGACTTGTCATCTCCATAATAGTCACAGATCAAGAACTAAGGGATTCTCCAAGTACATTTTTAATTCATTACTCATTATTTCTGACAATGACATTTATCTGTCAGTTACAAATAATTTAAATTATCAACTATTTTTCATGGCATTCTTTCGGCTGTCAAATTTATTACAACAGATTATTTTATATATTATACTTCTTTTATCTCTAAATCTAAGGAATATATAATAAAATATTTAAATGTATCAGATAGAGAATTTAATTTTCTTTAATATTACCACGAAAAATTTTCAAAAAATAATATTTAGAAGATTTTTTTTCAAGAATCTTCTACTTCCGGTTGTCCAATTGTTACCAAAACCTTTTCAGATCTTCCCATGAATGTCCGATTGGGAAATACGTTGTTAAACAAATTTTAAGTCTTATAGTTTTTGAGTAACCGTCCTTCCAACATCCCACACACACACATCCACACACACACACACACACACACACACAGACATCATCGTAAAAATGTTAAAATCGGATTGTAGAGACCTTAAAACGTGCTTATTCAATAAAATCTGGATATGCGATTTTTAGCATGAATCCAATACCTCTCTTAGCGAGAGGTAAAAATATAAAATATACTTTATAAAAGTTGATAGATTTACAAATAAAAATATGCGTTATGTATATAATTATATTTTAGGTTCCAAATGTTTTTACTACACCTACAGATCATATAGGGTTTCTAACAAGAAGTTAAGAAGTTCATACCAACAAAATTTCAAAATCCTTGGTTTCAGAGATATTCGGTGCCAATATTTTTTCATGGGAGCAGATATATATGTTTACCTCCCGCTACCCTTGGTAAGGGAGGTATAGGGGTCTTGCTAAAAATCGCATATCGAGATTTTGGTAAATGACCACGTTTTAAGGTCCCTAGAATCCATTTTTAACATTTTCACGATGATGTCTGTGTGTATGTATGTATGTATGTATGTATGTATGTATGTATGTATGTATGTATGTATGTATGTATGTATGTATGTATGTATGTATACTATCATCATATTGTGACGTGCGCCCCTGAGAGAAAAGTATGCTTGCGCCGCTACTGATAGCATGTTCGCGAACAATGACGTAATCCCTTCGAAAGAACGTACCAGAGCGATGTTGAAATCCCCGCGACGCGCCGGCTAGAGAACTACGCCGTGACCCATTTCCTTTGTATACAGGTCACTGTCGCGGTGACGTAATCTATTGTGTTATGTTATTTACCTCTAGAAGTTCTCTAGGAGATTCCAGAAATACGCTGTATAAATACCGGCCGAAATAAAGCGGAGGGACAGTCTCATATATACAAGCAACCAGAAATGAACTCAGTGATATAAATAAACAGTTTACAAGTTGTTAACATAAATAAATGTAGTTATATAAATAAGTGTAGTGATATAAATGTTAGTTAGATAAATAATCGTAGTGTTTAAGCATTTAATAATATTCTTAGTGTTTATAATTATTTAATCATAGTGTTAGTTGTTTTTATTATCTTTTAATATATAGTCTTAATTATTCATCGTTAAATAAACGTATTCTTTTAGTTAATAATACTTCACCCATATAAATAAAAATGTTACAATATACTATCATTCAGAAAGTTTTGAAACCATTTATTTCTACTTTATTCTAATATGGAAAGAAGCCATTAGATTTTGGTGGCAATCGGATAACCGGAAATGGTTGTTTACTTGAAGCTCAAGATAGTTTTTCTTCAAAAAATACCATTAAATGTAATTTTTTCTCAATTTGTTATTATAAAAATTAAAAATTATTCCAGTTTCTACAAGTTTGCTTTAATACTTTTTCTATATATTTTATGGGTAAATTTATAAAATAATATAAAAATTGTATCTCGGAGCTTATGCTTTATATACATTGTTACATAGTTCAGCTCAAATGTACGTAACTTAGCAAAAACATCGACAAAGTTTTTTGTGATTCCAAGCAAACGCGTTGTCTGTTGTGAAATTTCCCAAATACAGCCCCGTGTTGTTCCGACGACATCAGGGTTGCAATAATGTTCGGGTGAAGGGGTTAAATATAAATTAAGCGTGCAGAGGAAGTAAGAAATTAATTGCGGAGTTTGGAGCGAGTAAATTTCATCCGAAGCATGCAATATAGGGCTGATGCCGTCGAGCAAACGAGTGTTGTACGCTACCTCGTTCTTATATCATTTTTCCGTGTAAACCGTTTTCAAGAGCGTATTAAAACCGTAAAATACGGCAAGCAATCATGACTGGAATTTATGGGGACTTGTAATGAAAACTTCATTCTCTTTACAATGCTTGCAAACGTGTGAGAAAGACTTTCTAATAGCACTAATTCTAATAATACCAAAATTGTAGCTGTCACTCTGGAATTAGAAATTACAACTGTCGATGTTTATTACAGTGTGAAAATGAAATAAATTTTCATTTTTCAATGTGTATCATTTTCAAAACTATATTTTCAAATAATAAAATGTACGTGATATATTTTGTCCATGACAGACAGATGTTACGTTTTTAATATGGCGAAAAAATTCATAATTCGGATTTTCAACAAAACATACTTTACCTCTAAACTCAATCATATTTTATAATAATAATTAACATAGTCTCGTTTTTTCCTTTTGTTGTCCGTGCAAATTATCGAATGTATTTTAATATTAATTTAATGTGCAAAAGTAATGTTTCTGACTTATTTTTTCTCTATTCACATTTTTTTTATCAATACATACATATACACATATACATAAAATCACGTGTGTCCCACTTAGTGGGTTTGCACAAACGCGAAAACAATAAGAACAACATCAACATCATACAACAAATCCTTACACTTAAACATATTAAAGTGACCGATTTTCGGTAGCGAAATACCGCATCCGGATCACAATAATAGTTAGGAAACAATCATCCTTCGCCACACATTCCTATCTAAGCAGACTCCTTTCGCCTCGGCCACACTCATAATCCTTACTCTTAAACATATTAAAGTGACCGATTTTCGGTAGCGAAATACCGTATCCGGATCACAATAATAGTTAGGAAACAATCATCCTTCGCCACACATTCCTATCTAAGCAGACTCCTTTCGCCTCGGCCACACTCATAATCCTTACTCTTAAACATATTAAAGTGACCGATTTTCGGTAGCGAAATACCGTATCCGGATCACAATAATAGTTAGGAAACAATCATCCTTCGCCACACATTCCTATCTAAGCAGACTCCTTTCGCCTCGGCCACACTCATAATCCTTACTCTTAAACATATTAAAGTGACCGATTTTCGGTAGCGAAATACCGTATCCGGATCACAATAATAGTTAGGAAACAATCATCCTTCGCCACACATTCCTATCTAAGCAGACTCCTTTCGCCTCGGCCACACTCATAATCCTTACTCTTAAACATATTAAAGTGACCGATTTTCGGTAGCGAAATACCGTATCCGGATCACAATAATAGTTAGGAAACAATCATCCTTCGCCACACATTCCTATCTAAGCAGACTCCTTTCGCCTCGGCCACACTCATAATCCTTACTCTTAAACATATTAAAGTGACCGATTTTCGGTAGCGAAATACCGTATCCGGATCACAATAATAGTTAGGAAACAATCATCCTTCGCCACACATTCCTATCTAAGCAGACTCCTTTCGCCTCGGCCACACTCATAATCCTTACTCTTAAACATATTAAAGTGACCGATTTTCGGTAGCGAAATACCGTATCCGGATCACAATAATAGTTAGGAAACAATCATCCTTCGCCACACATTCCTATCTAAGCAGACTCCTTTCGCCTCGGCCACACTCATAATCCTTACTCTTAAACATATTAAAGTGACCGATTTTCGGTAGCGAAATACCGTATCCGGATCACAATAATAGTTAGGAAACAATCATCCTTCGCCACACATTCCTATCTAAGCAGACTCCTTTCGCCTCGGCCACACTCATAATCCTTACTCTTAAACATATTAAAGTGACCGATTTTCGGTAGCGAAATACCGTATCCGGATCACAATAATAGTTAGGAAACAATCATCCTTCGCCACACATTCCTATCTAAGCAGACTCCTTTCGCCTCGGCCATACTCATAATCCTTACTCTTAAACATATTAAAGTGACCGATTTTCGGTAGCGAAATACCGCATCCGGATCACAATAATAGTTAGGAAACAATCATCCTTCGCTACACATTCCTATCTAAGCAGACTTCATTCGCCTCGGCCACACTCATAATCGCATTCATACATGTTCTTCTTCTCTTCTTACTTGGAAACTTTCTTTCTTTAAGCACTCTAGCAACTACATCCAGCCACTTACATACTGGTCGGCCACGCAATCGAAAACCCTCAACTTCACCAAGATATATACGCTTAACAAGCCGTTCATTCGCCATTCTCTTCACATGCCCAACCATCTCAACTGACTCACACCAACTCTCTTAATCACATTGTTCCTAACCATACATTCTTCATACACCATATTGTTCCTCACGCGATCCCGTCTTACATACCCACATACACCACGTGAATACCTCATTTCCACGGCAGTCACTCTCTTTTTATGCTTTCCCGTCCATGCCCAGCATTCGCTTCCTTCCATCAAAGCAGGCACTAGCACTCCATTATATACACTTAACCGAGCATCCCTTAATACGTTTCGTGCAAACGTACCCAGAGCACCCATTGTCTTACATCCCGCACTCACTCTCCTTTCTATCATCAACATTTTACCCAAATATACAAACTCATTTACCTGCTCCAGTTTCACTCCATCCATCAACACATTGCACTCAGTCACCAATTTTCTCCTTTCAAATACTAACACTTTGGATTTATCAAATATTCAACATCAGATTCATACTTTTTCCAACTATATGTATTCTTACTATCATTCTCCTGAGTTGCTCTTCATTTTCTCCTAAAACAACTACATTATAAGCATACGCTAACGCAGGCACTACATTTTTACCAATATGTACAATCCATACGATGTAATTTGGCGAGCAAAAGAATGTAATTCAGTTCACTATTCCTAAGTTGCGTTTCGTCAAATATTTACTTTTACTTCGATGCCGCACAGCTTCAGAAGTGAAATAGTGATTTTACAATGTTTTATTGCCTTACACAAAGCAAATTTCACCCTAATACACTCAAACTCGGGGTGTCAGGTACTTTTCAACCCAAGAAGTTATATTCATACATAAGCGTTGGTGCATTTTTTTTTCAATAGTAATAGAAATTTTATTTTCTTAACTTAAGTAATTTAAAAAATAATTTATTATAATATGATTCATATAATAAATAATTCATTCCAATATTTGTAATATTATTTTTTGTATAAATAATTTCTTTTTTTTGTAATATTCGTAATTTTATTGAACTTCATTCTTCTTCGGTACGCCTATGGATTTTATAACTTCCCCATTACCGCAGTGATAATGTGAATTGGACTGTACACCATCCATTTCGCTCAAAGCTTTTCGCAATAACAAAAGTAATCTTTTTTATTATAATTTAAATTAAAAACTATGCCCTAATGTTTCTTTTCACTAAACTCATAACAATACCCTTTTGGAAACACTTCTTATTGTACTAGATACTAAATTATAAATAAAATTGTGTTGATTAATGTATTTGTTTATTAATATGTCCGCCAGAGCACGTAATACGTACATATATAATTCTATATCAAACTATAAATCATCTTGCCTTATCAAATTAATAATATAACATTTTCTTGTTACATTAATACACAAGATTTATACTCACGAAATGTTTAAATAGCTCATAATGGCGTAATAACACACAGTGCACAACAAGTAAGTGAAGATTATCTATGATTTTACTGCATGGGATACAAATTTACTTATAACGATAAGGCCAACGTATCTAGGGTAGTAAAAAACTGCAACATCGCAGTGTGCTGAGAAAATAAAATTGTTAGTTACGGGCGTAATTCATTTGGTTTTATCGCTGCTTGTTTACATGAACGACGAGAGGAAAATGAAATTGGATTTTTAAAAATTAGGTAAAGTAGGGGAGCAAAATTTTTGAATTTTATGATGTAACTACCCTTTGCGGAATATACTTGATGGATGATATATTTAAAGTTGTTTGAATAAATAAATATAAATACATATGTCAACAGGAATTTTATTCAAGTTTTTTTTGGCAGTTGTATATGTAGACGCATTTTAATAAATGGAATATTTTATTCTGTACATCTAACTTATATGTTATATTTAACGATAATTAAAAGAAGTAATAATTAAATAATTCATAAAATCACGCGTGTCCCACTTAGTTGGGTTAGCACAAACCCGAAAATAATAATAACAACATCAACATCATACAACAAATCCTCACTGTTAATAGCTATTTGTGTATTAAGAGCGCAAAATAGGACATTGTCGATTGAGAGGTTGTTTCTATCGAAATCGACAATGTCCATTTGCGCTCGAAACATACACAAGATTTTTTCTACAGTCGCCAAAAAAAATAATAAAATGTACACTTTGTACTTACACTACTACTCAATTAATAAGGATTAATATAAAGAAAAAAAAATCTGTTGTGGCCAGCACAATACCTTCCGTCAATCCGGTGTACAATGTATAAATTCCATACATAATTTTTCTTGGAAAAGATTCTAAATTTCCAGTAAAATTATTTCATAAACAAACTATTCAAATTGCACTTGACACTGACATCTTCTTCCTCTTTAGCTTTTCCCATTCGTTAGAAGTCGATATTTTTGCGTGTTGTTCTCATTCGGTTCTTTTTCTCTCAAGTCTTCCGCAATACAGTCCTTCCATCTTATCTTTGGTCTTTCTCTGCTTCTTGAACCTCCCATTACTAAACTACTCATTCTTGTTCAAATATAATTCTTCATTTCTCCTCATGACATGTTCAAACCAATGTAATCGTCTTTCTTGTATCTTTCTAAAAAATTGTAACACTAGAGTTATTTTCTTACCGTATCTTTCCGTGTGTTCCCCAACATCTACTTCAACATCCTCATCTCTGCCACATTAATTTACTTTTTATTGATACTGACATCTGTCAATTTGAATTATATGAATATATTACCAGTTTCCATGTTTAGCATAGCTGGCTGAATTATAAAATTTAATTTCTTTAAAATTCTTTAACTCTTTATCTGTTGAATATGAAGTATAAAATGTAATCAAATCGTATAGAGAATAATATATTCTTTAAGTTATAATAATATTAAATGTCAATAAATCAAATTTAACTGTTAAATCCTCAAATGTGGCTACTTCCGGTTCACCAATTATAACCAAAATCTAATCACTTGTTCTTCTGGATGTAAATTTGAGGAATACGGAAAAATTATAATTTTTGGAATCGTGGTATTGAAGTTATGGGACCCGGAACTTTTGTCACACACACATAGACACACACACAGACACACATACATACAGACATCATCGTAAAAATGGTAAAATCGTATTATAGAGACCCTAAAACATGCTTATACACTAAAAACTCATCATTGAATTTTTTGACCAAAGACAATACCTTTCTTACCTAAAGGTGACGGAAGGTAAAAAAACATCTTTTATATTTAATTTTAATTTATCGTTATTTCCCATTATTTTTGACCTATTGCTTCAATCTAATCTAAACATTTCGTTTTTGTAAATGAAAAAGAAAAACGCAAACTGTCAAAAATGTCATTTTGCATGACAACGCCAGGCTCCACATAGCAAACACTACGAGGCAAAAAATAAACAGATTGGATATCCTGTATCTTTCTAAAAACTTGTATCACTCGAGCCATTTTCGCTATTTTTCCAATCCGTATCCTATCTTTCCGTGTCTTCCCCAACATTTATCTCAACATTCTCATCCCTGCCACGTTCATTTTCTTTCCATTGATGCTGACATCTGTCAATTAGAATTTTTTAAATATAGTAGCTGTTCTATGGTTACAGCATAGCCGTCTGATTTATAAAATTTTATTTCTTTATAATTCTTTAATTCTATATACATGGAATATGAAATATAATATGCAATCAATCCGGTTGACCAATTGTAATCAAAATATATTCAAGTTTGCATATGGATGTAAGGAAGAGGAATACGTAAAAATTGTAATTTTTGGTATTCTAGTATTAAAGATATCGCGGCTGAAATTATAGTCACACACACACACACACACACACACACACACACACACACACACACACACACACACACACACACACACACACACACACACACACACACACACATACACATACACACACACACACACACATAAACAATCGTAAAAATAGTAAATTCGTATTGTAGGGTCCCCAAAACATGCTTATTCATTAGAAACTATCGAATTTTTTGACCAAAGACAATACCTTCCTTACCTAAAGATGTCGGAAGGTAAAACCCCGTCAACTTTGTTGTATCGCATTAGATTGGTTATTAAATTCCTTTGTCGTCCGTGTTATGAAGTCAATTAGCGGTTGGACAGCGGTCATCATTGGGCAGTATTTATCTTAATGAAGCGTTTGCAGCAACAGTGACAATCCGGTCCTGAATACGTAATTAACCGAAGTCGAGAATGGATCCGATTGTCGATGGGAAATGGCAAACTTAGGATAATTTCTCTAGAGAGCTGTACAGTTTACAATTGCCTGCCGCGTTGCCTTTGCCAGTCGGGGTTGCGAATTCGCAGGGAGGTATTCTAACAAACATTATAAAGCACGAAATATTTTCACGCATTCGGTAAATATATTTATTTTGGAATCGTAAATTAGTCGCCCTCAAAAGCGGACGTAATTTGGCTTTTATTGCCCTAGGGCCTAAAAAGACATTTAAATTGTAATATAGTTATTTAACTATCAAGTGTGTTAATGAGGGCGATTAATGATCGAGACATTTTAACGCGTGAGCGTAGCGAACGCGTTAATTGTTGAGATCATTAATCGCCAATTAACACACGTGTTAGTTACAATATTTTTTCGTTGACCGTATCTTACTTAAATGGAAAATCTAATTTTACTCCATGAAAATTTTTTTTAGGTTAGTAATGGTTGACTGAACGTCAAATTTTACGTCAGAAAATCAATAAGTTTTGTCAGCAATTGTTTTCAGTGGGTGCGTTCAGTTAACTTATTCCTAGATGACACAAGCGGTTTTTTATATTATTTGAGGAATTTTATTCTTTCAAATTCATTTTAAAGGTATGCTACGTGAATATATACCTAGCTAGTAAGTGTCAAAAGCATGATTTTTAATTCTGTCTACCTTTTTGCTACAACTTAGCGTTAGCAATATATGCTGTGTTCCATGTGGTGAACGCACCCAATAAATCGTTTATTAATAA
This sequence comes from Harpalus rufipes, assembly GCA_951394225.1. Taxonomy (NCBI): domain Eukaryota; kingdom Metazoa; phylum Arthropoda; class Insecta; order Coleoptera; family Carabidae; genus Harpalus; species Harpalus rufipes. The sequence goes on from OX596274.1 coordinate 87,056,171, forward strand.
AAATCATGCATTAATAGGGGTCATTAATGAATGATTTTCTATACATTAAGATAGCCTATTAATAAACGGTCGACGGAAAAAATATTTAATGGACATTATGTTAAGATTAACTTACTTTCTGTCTAGAATAATAACCTTCTCATTATAGTCAGTTTTACCAAATAATGGAGTATATGACCATAATTTCAATAACCATAGGTTATCATAGATATTTGTGCGCCAAGTGAGTTAAGATAATGTTTATTCATGAAAAGAAAGTTTACTACACGAGCCCGCAGGGCGAGTGGGTTAAATTCTTTGAATGCCTGTTGTTGAAGTGTTATTTTCGTGCCTCGTGTTATTTTAAATGTATTATTTGCTGCAGAATGAGTTAAAATTCTGTGAGTAACTTAAAAAAAAATCACTAGTAAATAAACAGTTATTTATAGTTGTTGCTATTGAATTAATAAAGATTGTTTAAAACGTCAAAATTGAATAAAATATAAAAAAAATCTGATGTGGCCAGCACAATACCTTCCGTCAATCCCGTGTATTATGTATAAATTCCATACATATTTTTTTTTAAGATTCTAAATTTCCAGTAAAATTATTTCATAAAAAACTATGCAAATTGTACTTGACACTGTCAGTCTTCTTCTTTAGCTATTCCCATTCATTAGGGGTCGCTATTTTCTATTTTTATCTTCCACTCATTTCTGTTTTACGTGTCGTTCTCATTCGGCTCCTTTTCTCTCAAGACTTCCGCAATACAGTCCTTCCATCTTATTTTTGGTCTTCCTCTCTTTCTTCAACCTTTTATTACCAAGCTATTAATTCTTTATCCAATATACTCTTCATTTCTGCTCATGACATTTTCAAATCAATGTAATCATCTCTCTTGTATCTTTCTAGAAACTTGTAACACTACAGTTATTTCCTTACCCATCTTTCCGTGTCTTTCCCAAAATCTACTTCAACATCCTCATCTATGCCACATTAATTTACTTTTTATTGATACTGACATCTGTCAATCTGAATATATTAACAATTTTCATGGTTAGCATAGCTGGCTGATTTATAAAATTTAATTTCTTTAAAATTCTTTAACTCTTATCTATTGAATATGAAGTATAAAATGCAATCAAAATCGAATAGAGAATAATATATTCTTTAAAATATAATAACGTTAAATGTTAATAAATCAAATTTAACTGTTAAATCTCCAAATGAGGCTACTTCCGGTTCACCAATTATAACCAAAATCTAATCAGTTGTTCTTCTGCGATCCGAAACTTTCGTCACACACACACAGACACATATACATACATACAGACATCATCGTAAAAATGATGAAATCGTATTATACGGACCCTAAAACATACATACATTCACTAAAAACTCATCATTGAATTTTTTGACCAAAGACAATACCTTCCTTACCTAAAGGTGACGAATGGTAAAAAGTATTTAATTTTTGTATAGTAGCTATCATAAGTATATGTAACAATAAAAGTTTAGTTACGTACCCCATTTATATCATGTACATATCATGTATTATATTTAAACAGACGCTGGTTCCTATTTGATTTTAAATCGATTTGTTTAGAGCGAAGCTATTCAATGTTGTGCGAATAAGAATAAAATCTTTTTAGGTTAGACAGAATTGAAAATAAAATAGTTTTTCGTACGAAATAGGGTTTTGTAACCCTTCCGCGTCAATAAAATATGTATAGGTTATAAATGTGTCCCTACGGCAGTCCGGGCCTGCGTTTATGACGAGTTGGGCCTAAATAAAACATCGTTAAAATTGGCATTATACGCCAAGTCCGCTCGTTTCATAGCCCGGTAACAGCCTATCAAAACCGCATAAAATTAGCCCGTCTTCCACGCGGAATTACAATACAAACACAATGCGGACACCAGCATTATAACCCAGTTTATGATCGATGTTTTACGCGAGTTATAAGTGAAAATAAACACGTTTCTTTCTTACTGATACCTTGTGGCCTACGCTACATTTGTATTTATTGCCGCAGAATATAATTTTCTTGTTATACGGATTCAGAGTTTAGATACATAAAAGTTAAAATGATACAACCTTTTTACCTCCCGCTACCCTTGGTAAATGGTAAGGGAGGTATAGGGGTCGTGCTAAAAATCGCATATCGAGATTTTGCTATATGACCACGTTTTAAGGTCCCTAGAAACTCAACTCAAATACTATCGTTCAGAAAATATTGAAACATTGTATTTCTGCATATGGAAAGATGCTACTAGATTTTGGAATAAATGAGATAACCGGAAATGGCACTTTACTGGAAGCTCAAAATAGTTTTTCTTCTAAAAATACCTTTAAATGTTATTTTTTTCGAGATTTGTTATTATAAAAATTATTTTAAATTTTTAACAGGTTTGCGTTAATACTTTTTGTATATATTTTATGGATAAATTTATAAAATTATCTATAATTTTAATCCCGGAGCCTACGCTTTAACAACTATCAACACAGCTTCATGGTTACACAGTTCAGATCTCAAATGTATATAAAAGACAGATATATGTCACTGGCAACAAACTAATCATTTCAAATAGTTTAAAAAAAAAAAAATGCAACAATAATTATATGGGAAGGAACTTAATACAGTTTCTAGCGTAAAAATATATAGAAAAACAAGTAAGATTGCTGGGTGAGCCAATTTGCTTTGTACACAGATTTCTCACCTTACGAGCACTTATTGCTGGCGTGGAGAGTGCACCACAGGCGTCATTTTCGTGCCAATTAAAATTCGAAGTATTTGGCGTTGGTTGGGATCGAACCCGGTGTTTAAATATAATTTAATTTTAAATATTTACATGAATAAAAATTAAATTAAACGGGAGGTATTGTGTTGGCCACATCAGATTTTTGGTTCTGTTTATTGTCATAAAAACCGACGTTTCGACACATGAACTATTGCCTTCTTCAGGGAATAAAACAACAAATCAACAAATATGTAAATAAATAATAACAAAAACAGCAACAGATAACCATGGTGACATATTACAACATATTTAGTATAGGAAGCCATGCTCGACTAAGATCTCTAGACCGTCACAATGATTGAGTTTATTACTCTTGGTTTTGAAAATCTCAATAGCTTCTCTAATTAACCTGTTGTTTAGGTGTGTTGGTCTCGCCAGTATTTTTGTTTCTTTGAATTTTAAACGGTGGAATTCTTCCAGGGCATGCTCTGCAACTGAACATTTTTCTGGCTCGTTCAATCTGATCGAACGCTGGTGTTCATTCAATCATGTTGAAATAGTTCTACCAGTCTGGCCAATATAAACTTTCCCGCAGACACATCTGATAAATCCCTGATGACTGAAGAGAGATGACGTCTTTTACTTGTCTCAACATATGTCGAATTTTAACATATAGAGATAACGAAATCTTCATGTTCTTCTTACGAATAATTCTACCAATCTTGTCCGATACATTTTTGACATAAGGAAGCGAAGCAAACAATTGCTAATAGGTCTTTTCGGTTTCAGAAAATTTTCGACAGAAGTTATAGAAAAATCATTCTTCATAAAAATATTCTTTATTTCATTACTGTTTTACAATAATATTATTTATAAATATTAAAAAATCTGATGTGGCCATCACACCTTCCGTCATTCCTAGGTATTATGTACATCTTTTCTTGCAAAAGATCCTATATTTCCAGTAAAATTCAGTTCCTTTTCTCTCAAGTCTTCCGCAATGCAGTCCTTCCATCTTATCTTTGGTCTTCCACTGTTTCGTCTACTTTCTGTTACTAAGCTATTCATTCTTACTATAGATGCTTCATCTCTCCCCATGACATATTCAAACTAATGTAATCATCTCTCTTGTATCTTTCTAGAAGCTTATATCATTCGAGTCATTTCCCTAATTCTTTCATTCCTTACTGCATCTGTCCTTTAGAATTTTCCTAATATTGTAGCTGTTTCCATGGTTATAGCATAGCTGGCTGATTTGTAAAATTTTATTTCTTTGTAATTCTTTAACCACTGAATATAAAATATATAATGCAATCAATTTGTATAGATAAGAATATTATTTAATATTTATAATCAGCGTAAAAACCCAACAGTCAAACAAAATTGAAATAAACAAAGGAGTACTTCAGGGAGACTCTTTGAGCCCAATATTATTCGCACTATACCTAAATGACTTCGAAAAATGCTTGAGAGAAAATGGACACTTTGGAATACCTTTGAACCACACAAGTGATATATTAACACTATTATATGCTGACGATATAGTCATACTAGCAAACTCACAAGTAGAAGTACAACAGAAACTAAATACCCTCGAACGTTACGCACAAAACAATGACCTAAAAATAAATACAAACAAAACAAAAATTTTACTATTCCACAGAGGCAGGACACCAAGACAAACAATAAAATACATATGTCAAGGAGAAAACATCGAAATTGTAAAAGAATATACATACCTGGGAATGAATTTTGTTTCTTCAGGATTACATAACAAGACTTGCAAAGAAAGAATAAGCAAAGCAAATACCGCCTCAGCAAACATCAGAAGAATTATGATCATATCGAGAACAGACAATTGGGAAACACGTCTAAAATTATACAATACCATTACTATACCAACAGCATTATACGCTAGTGAAATCTGGGGACTACAACACGAAGAGGAAATTGAAAAAGTACAGGCAAACTTCTTCAAGAAATTATTCAACTGGTCAAAGACAACACCTAACTACATAATACGCAGGGAAACAGGCGAATATAATCTGGTTGTGAAAATACTAAAACAAACACTTAATTGGTGGTTACAACTTCTAAAAATGAATGACTCGCAATACCCGAAAATGTGTTATAATAAAATTAAAACACTTGACGTAAACGAACAATTAATTAAATATAACTGGTGCGGTGTATTAAGAAATACATTAAATAAATTAAATTTACAAAATACGTGGTCAAACCAAAGTGCGGGCAATCTAAAAAGAAATATGGACTACATCATACAGTCTTACAGGTGTTACCTGTATAATATAGATACGGACAGAATAAACAATTCCACATATTCAATCGAGTATAAAAACTTACAAATTAACAATAAAACGCGAAACACGATATACAATCTAAATTATAAAATGATAAGATTGTTCTCTCAAATTAGAGTGGCGAACACAAGTGAAACTGTATTGTACTTCAATGGAAGTGAACAGAAATTTAGTACATCAAATATCTGCCCAATATGCAACACTCACGAAGAAGATGACCTGTACCACTTCATAGCAACCTGCCCAATACTATCCCCAGTGAGACAACAATACTTCCGAAATCTACAGAATATTAACAAAGACAACTACCTTCAAATGTTATTCTCTGGTAAAGACATTACCGTAATTAAGAAAATATACTTTTATATGTTAAATGCAACTAAATTACGTGCTTTTGCATTCGGAGAATAAATGTAAATGATACATAGAGGTTAATATTAATACTTTGATCATTCTTAAATACTTTCATTAGACTTAAGATCATATACATAATATAACACTATAAACTATAAATATATAATATTTGTAATTAAATGTTACCACTACCACTCATTTGTATAAGCTTTCATGCTTTTAACAAATAAAATATATTCTATATTCTATTCTAATATTTATAATAACATTTAAATGTTAAAAAATAATATTTAACAGCGTTTTTTCAAGAATAATTGTTAAAACTTTCGAATGAGAGTACTTCCGGTTGACCAATTATAACCAAAATTTATTCAAGTCTGCATATGGATGTAAGGAAGAGGAATACATAAAAATTGTAATTTTTGGCATTCTATTATTGGAGATATCGCGGCCGAAATTATAGTCACACATACACACACACGCACACACAGACATTATCGTAAAAATATTAAAATTGTATTGTAGAGACCCTAAAACGTGCTTATTCATTGAAAAATCACCCCCGAATTTTTGTCCAAAGACAATACCTTCCTTACCTAGAGCTGACGGAAAAATTCAACGTTACATTACGCTTAAGTATACCTAAATGAAATAATACGGCATTGTATGTAATTGATTTATTCAAAACAGTTTTAGTAGGTAACATAAACGTCAGAGAATGATTCATCCCCTTATCAATCATAGAATAATCCTAACCATAAAAAACCACGTGGTATAAACCATAATTCCTGCAAAACAAACCACGGAATAAATTCCGAGGGAGCTTCGAATCAATAAATTCAAAACTGTGAATATCCCTTTCGTTTTCCTTGCCTCCCTTGGGTTAATTGTTACAAATGCCCATAAAATCTGTGCAGGCCTGCCGACCAGAGGCCGCTCGTAAAAAACCTGCACCTGCACCACGGATAATTGCTCAGCAGGGACTAGGTTTCGCACAGCAGGAATTGGACATTGATTTGCAGGACAGAAACAGGGCATTCATTTATGCAGAATGTGTATTTGATTAAAATTTGACAATAGTAATAGAAAAATGATACTTATAGGAGCCCAACCTCTGAAATAAATATATTAACAGCAATAAAATATATTTTTGGTTACAATAGTTGAGACTATATTTGGGCATTTTTTATTTTATGTATTAATAAAGTGTACTGGATGGCTTGCTTAGATGGACGATTATGTTGTTATGAACAACAAGCATATATAATTTTTATTAATAATACTTAGCCATGAAATATAAAATGTATATATAGTAGGATATGAAACAAAAAAAAAAAAATAGAAAAAATATTATTATGATTGATGGATTGTCAATGTAGAATTTAAATAAAAATAAATATAGTACAAGTTAATCTGTGTTTCTGAATCAAATAAATTATAATCTTAACAGGTTATGGGCCCAGGACACAGTATTTAACGTAAATACAAATATATTTGTTGTAGTAATAAAAAATAAAAATGGCGTATCTTCCAAATATCGAGAAGCTCCTAGGGAGAGAAAACTATTCTACTTGGAAAATTGCAATGAGAGCTTATTTAGAATTAGATGACTTATGGGAAGTAATAGAAGGTCCCATTCCCAAAGAAGGTGTAGGTTCAGATCCCAAAGAAGCTGTAGATAAGAAAAAGGATAGAACAGCAAAATCCAAAATTATTTTATGCGTAGATCCCATCAATTATTCACATTTGAATTGCGCTAAAACTGCTAAAGAGGCATGGTTTAATTTAGAAAAAGCTTTCGAAGACAGTGGATTAACTAGAAGAGTAGGTCTTTTAAGAACATTGGTATCCACTAAATTAAATAATTGTAAATCCATTGATGAATATGTCAACAAAATTATTACAACAGCACATAAATTGAATAATATTGGTTTTAAAATAGAAGACGAATGGGTTGGAACATTACTTCTAGCAGGTTTACCTGAAGAATATAAACCGATGATAATGGGTATAGAGAGTTCGGGAATAGAAATAAGTGGTGACGCAATCAAAGTAAAATTGTTACAAGATATAAAAGAAAATGATTCACAAACAGAAGGTGAAACCGCTTTAATAAGTAAGAAAAAGGATTTTCCAAAGAAAGCACCTACACGTTGTTTTATTTGTAACAAAATTGGACATATTGCAACGAATTGTAGAGAAGCAAATACACGTTGTTTTATTTGTAAGAAAACTGGACACATTGCAACAAATTGTAGAGAAAGATCCAAGAAAGATTTCTCGTCAAAAAATACGAAAGCCAAGAACGACACCTACAGTAATTACTCAAAACAAAACGCTTTCCAAGTTTTTAATACAACAGAATCAAATGAATCTGACATTTGGTTTTTAGACTCTTGTGCATCAACTCATATCACAAACAACAAAAAGTGGATGAAAGAAAATACGGAAAAAACAAACATGGTGATAACTGTAGCAGATGGTTCAGAGTTAGAAGCAGAATCCAAAGGAGAAGTACCAATGAGAGTGGTAGTAAATGGAATTGAAAAAGAAGTAAAAGTGCAAGATGTGCTATACGTTCCCCAAATGAAAGCAAATTTATTATCTGTACCGAAAATAGTAAGTAAAGGATATAGAGTTTTATTTGATAAATATGGTGGAAGAATAGAAGAATCAAATGGAAACTTTGTAGCGACTGCTTCTATAGAAAACGGTGTATATAAAATAAATACAAGAAGAATGAAAAAAGAAAGAGTATGCATCGCATATCAAGATAGTATGTTATGGCATCGTAGGCTTGGTCATCTTTGTAGAAAAGGAATGAAATATTTGAAAAATATGGCAAATGGTTTAGAAAAGATGAAAATTGAAGATGGACCATGTAAAATATGTATAGAAGGAAAGCATGCAAGATTACCTTTTCATACAAGTGAAACAAAATCAAATGGTATACTTGACCTTGTACACACGGATATTTGTGGACCCATGGAAACTGAATCCATTGGAGGAGCTAGATATTTACTAATTTTTATTGATGATTTTTCAAGGAAAATATTTGCATATTATTTAAAACATAAATCAGAAGTTAAGAACATTTTCTTGAAGTTTAAAGCTTTAGTTGAAAGACAAACTGGTAAGAAAACTAAAGCAATACGGTCTGATAATGGTCGTGAATTTGTAAATAGGGATGTTGCTCAAATTTTGACTCAAGCAGGTATACAACATCAGTTATCAGCACCGTACTCCCCCCAACAAAATGGAGTAGCAGAGAGAGCGATGAGAACCCTAATAGAGAAAGCAAGAAGTATGCTCATTGATTCAAAATTACCAAAAGAATTTTGGGCAGAAGCTTTATCAACTGCAGTTTACATAAAAAATAGAAGTCCAACAATTTCAGTAAAAGATAAAACACCAGAAGAAGTATGGAGCGGAAAGAAACCTAATTTAAGTTATTTGAGAATTTTTGGATGCGAAGCAATGGTATATATTCCCAAACAGAAACGAAAAAAATGGGACTCAAAGTCTGAAAAACTTCTATTCATGGGATATTGTGAAAATACTAAAGCATATAGATTAATAAATCCCATTACAAGAAAAATAACAATAAGCAGAGACGTACATTTTTTTGAAGAAATAGAAAATATTAAAGAAGATGAAAGCAAAAATTCGAAAAATACACAAGTAATTTTAACGCCTACTAGTACAGAGGATTACGATAATATAGAAAAAGAAAATAACTCACAAGAAAAGGATAAAGAAAATCCAGAACAGCAAACTGAAGAAGAAAAAGGAGTGAACTTAAGAAGATCTACAAGAATTCAAAAACAAAGAAAAATAAAGGATTGTATAACTTATTATTCAGAAGCTCTAAGCATTGAACCACAAACCGTAAAAGAAGCTTTGTCTGGCGCAAATTCAACTGAATGGAAACAAGCGATAATTGAAGAACTAAAATCTTTTGAACAAAACAAAACTTATGATTTAGTTAATTCTGTACATGATAGAAAATTATTACAGACAAGATGGATCTTTAAAATCAAGAAAAATGAAATTGATGGCAGTCATCGTTTTAAAGCTAGACTAGTTGTGAAAGGATATGCTCAAGAAGAAGGAATTGATTATCAAGAAATTTATTCTCCAGTGGTAAAGTATACTTCATTAAGATATCTTTTCTCTTTTGCAGCTAAAGAAAATTTGAAAATTGAACAGATGGACGTAAAAACAGCGTATCTGCAAGGAAAATTAGATGAAGATATATATGTTTTACCACCAGAAGAATTTTATGAAGAAAAGAATACGTCAAAAATATGGAAATTGAATAAAGGAATGTATGGATTGAAACAAGGCGGACGTTGCTGGAATCAAAGTTTTAACCGCGAAATGGAAAACTTGAAGTTTACTAGATCAAAAGCAGATCCATGTATTTACACAAGAAGAGAAAACATGAAAATATTAATTGTAGCTGTTTATGTAGACGATTTACTGATTTTTTACAATGACGAAAATATGAAAGATAAAATAAAGAAAGAGATAATGGAAAAATTTGACATGCGAGATTTAGGAAAAACTAAAAGTATACTAGGTATAAGGATAACAAGAGACCAGAAGAAAATATATTTAGATCAATCAGTTTACATACAAAAAATTTTGGAGAAGTTTGGAATGGAGAACTGCAAACCCGTTAGTACTCCAATGGATGTCAATGTAAAACTAACGATGAATTGTGAATGTCATAAAAATACAGAAAATATTAAATCTACACTACCATATCAAGAAGCGGTTGGAAGTCTATTATATGTTTCCCAAATAACTAGACCAGATATTTCCTTTGCAGTGGGAACAGTCAGCAGATTCAACAAAGACCCTAAATTATTTCACTGGACAGCGGTCAAAAGAATATTTAGATATTTAAAGAAGACTAAAGATTATAAACTAGAGTTTGATGGAAAAGAAAACAAGTATTTAGAAGGCTATAGTGACGCAGATTGGGGAAATTTGGAAAATAGGCATTCTGTTACTGGTTCGTGTTTTAAAATAAATGGAGGTTTAATATCGTGGTTCAGTAAAAAGCAAAGTACAGTTGCATTATCTACTACTGAATCCGAGTATATGGCACTATCGTTTACTATACAAGAAGCATTGTGGTTGAGAAAATTAATTGAAGAAATTGATCCTAAAATATTAAGAGAACCGATAAAAATTTATTGCGATAATATGGGAGCAATACAATTATCAAAGAATGAAATGATAAGCCAAAAATCTAAACATATAGATATAAAATTTCATTTTATAAAAGAACATATAGAAAAAGGAAACGTCGAAGTAATCTACAAAAGCACAGAAGAAATGCTGGCAGATATATTAACTAAAGCTGTACCAAAAGAAAGACATGAATATTTCACAGAAGAATATGGATTAAAATAAAATAAAAAAAAAATTATATAAGTTTTGTTCAAGAGGGAGTGTTGTTATGAACAACAAGCATATATAATTTTTATTAATAATACTTAGCCATGAAATATAAAATGTATATATAGTAGGATATGAAACAAAAAAAAAAAAATAGAAAAAATATTATTATGATTGATGGATTGTCAATGTAGAATTTAAATAAAAATAAATATAGTACAAGTTAATCTGTGTTTCTGAATCAAATAAATTATAATCTTAACAGATTATGTCCGCCATAAAAATCACGAAGTCGTCTATAAGTTGTGCGAATCGACGACTGATTTTTACCTTCCGTCACCTTTAGGTAAGAAAGGTATTGTCTTTGGTCAAAAAATTCAGTGATGAGTTTTTACTGAATAAGCATATTTTAGGGTCCCTATAATACGATTTTACCATTTTTACGATGATGTCTGTATGTATGTATGTCTGTGTGTGTGTGTGTCTGTGTGTGTGTGACAAAAGTTCCGGATCCCAAAACTTCAATACCGCGATTCCAAAAATTATAATTTTTTCGTATTCCTCAAGTTTACATCCAGACGAACAAGTGATAAGATTTTGTTTATAATTGGTGAACGGGAAGTTGCCACATTTGAAGATTTAACAGTTAAATTTGATTTATTGACATTTAATATTATTATAACTTAAAGAATATATTATTCTCTATACGATTTGATTACATTTTATACTTCATATTTAATAGATACGGAGTTAAAGAATTTTAAAGAAATTAAATTTTATAATTCAGCCAGCTATGCTAAACATGGAAACTGCTAATATATTCATATAATTCAAATTGATAGATGTCAGTATGAGTAAAAAGTAAATTAATGTGGCAGAGATGAGGATGTTGAAGTAGATGTTGGGGAAACACGGAAAGATACGGTAAGAAAATAACTCTAGTGTTACAATTGTCTAGAAAGATACAAGAAAGACGATTACATTGGTTTGAACATGTCATGAGAATTTACTCATTATACACAGGATTGACGGAAGGTATTGTGCTGGCCACAATAGATTTTTAAAGTAAATTTGGATAATTTGGTATCGTTGTTCAAGCGTGAGTCTATTCATGATAATTTGCCAGAGTATACTGATCATAAATGTCAAAAATTGAGCGCAGTATGACAGCTCGTTTGACATTAACCCTTGCGTAAGATCTATCTAAGCAAAAAAAAAACACCCGATATATTTTTAATATACGAATTTAATCTCTAGTTTCGTGTACGTTTTGAAAGTTTTTCCATGGCTGTACTTCCCCCACATTAGCGTGTTGGTTTGAAAGTGTACTTGTGAGGAACATGTGCCCTATCATCCATCAAATCCGACTGTCTGTGCACTGTGCAGCGACGCCACTGGCGTCCAACTTCCCTGATACAAATCATGTGAAGTGACATTGTTATAACTGACTTCCTAACTTCTTCCATCTTACAATCACCAGCAAACCTACCTTAAATCATACATCGAGGGGAATTTATATTCTTCGGACAGTTTTAGCGCCGAACAATCGGAAAATGTTTTTCTGCTAATTTACTTCCAAACTTATACAAATCCACTAAGAAGAGAATTCATGATTCCAATTTTAGTGGAAAAATTAAAGATGTTACAAAAAAAATCTGTTGTGGCCAGCACAATACTTTCCGTCGATTCTGTGTGTTATGTATAAATTCCATAGTTCATGTTCTTGCAAAAGATTCTAAATTACCAGTAAAATTATTTCATAAACAAGCTATGCAAATTGTACTTGACACTAACATCTCCCATTCGTTAGTTCTTCTTCTACTCATTTCTGTTTTACGTGTCGTTCTCATTCAGTTCCTTTTCTCTTAGTCTTCCTTCCATCTTATCATTGATCTTCCTCTGTTTCTTCATGACATTTTCAAACCAATGTAATCATCTCGCTTATCTCTTTCTAGAAACTTCTAACACTAGAGTTATTTCCTTACCTATCTTTCCGTGTCTCCCCAACATCTACTTCAACATCCTCATCTCTGCCATATTAATTTACTTTTTATTTATACTAACATCTGAAAATTTGAATTATACGAATATATTAGTAGTTACCATGTTTAGCATAGCTGGGTGAATTATAAAATTTCTTTAAAATTCTTTAACTCTGTATCTATTGAATATGAAGTATAAAATGTAATCAAATCGTATAGAGAATAATATATTCTTTAAGTTATAATAACGTTAAATGTCAATAAATCAAATTTAACTGTTAAATCTTCAAATGAGGCTACTTCCGGATCACCAATTATAACCAAAATCTAATCAGTTGTTCTTCTGGGTGTAAACTTGAGGAATACGAAAAAAATATAATTTTTGGAATCGTGGTATTGAAGTTATGGAATCCCGAACTTTTGTCACACACACACACACACAGACACACACACATACATACATACATACATTCATACATACATACATACATACAGACAGACATCATCGTAAAAATGTTAAAATCGTATTATAGGGACCCTAAAACATGCTTATTCACTAAAAACTCATCATTGAATTTTATGACCAAAGACACTACCTTCCTTACCTAAAGGTGACGGAAGGTAAAAATTATGAAACTAGAGATCAAGTTAGACGATTATGTCTAATATATAATGAAGTTGAAAGTATGATGAGTGATAAGATGGATATTTTCAGCTACTGTCAATTTAGAAATATTTTGTGTAAAAATTTATTGTAATCTACAAAAATTAATTTCTACTTTTGTTGTTGTACTTGTATAGAATGTATATTTGTGTCTATTCATGTTGTTATTGTGATGTATTGGTGTATCCAACCCCCCTGTTATTGGGATACTTCGTATCCTTTTGGGGGATTGTAAATAAATAAATAAAAAAACTGTAATCTTGTTCATAGCAATAAAAGGATTAATAGTATCTGTAAGAAAGTAATTACAATCTTTGGAAAAGACAAAGCTGTGTAGTAGACATCGATTCTCTCCCACATAATTCTTCCTTGTATTAGAGTTTGGCAGGCCTGGGATTTTAGCGATAGCTTTCTTAGGCACAATGAAACAGTTTTATTTTGGACGGCGCTGTTCCTATTGTGCCTGCGATATTGGCTTAACATCGTCCTATCTAGATCTGCTGAGAGATAGTACCGACTGTCCGGAAATGAAAAAGAAAAAGCACCAGAGGAGTTACTACTGTATAAACAGAAAGCGCAGCCCTCATAGATCCATATGATAGCAAAAGGGAAGAAATCAATACCCAAAGAATAAACAAATAAATATTTCTATAAGGTTGTCGTCGATTTGATTGAAATCATCAAAATCAGACTGAGAATAAGATGGAGAAATATTCGTACTTTTTTTTATTAAAAATATACCAGTGATGTTTGTAAGCTATACAAATAGAGCTATCATAAATAAGTAATGATTATTTTTGGTAAATCAATAATAAAAAAAACCTAACTTGGGGTAGGCTATGAATAGAGAAATATAAATGATCATTATTTATTTCAAATGTCAAGTTGTCAAAATTGCCTTTGAAATGTAATTTTCAGGAGAAAATATAATAAAAAATCTGTTGTGGCCAGCACAATACTTCTCGCCATTGCCGTTTTTGGTTACATAAGTACAAGGTGTGATTTTCTAAATTCACGTAGTTAATTTGTCACCAGGAGTGTGGAATTTTTGTCGAGGAAAATAAACTACATAGAATTGAAAAATTACTAAATTTAGAATGAGAAATTATATTTGACATGTATGTACATAATTACTACCTATCATTCTGACTGGGGACCCATATCTGCTTGTTAAGACTAACAAAGCCACATGACTGTTTGCGCGCTATTGTATTTAACATTTCTTGTATACCTACACTCTACAGTGTAGAGTCTACACCAAAAATTCTACTTACATCTATTCTTTATATTAAGATTTTTAAATATTAAATTCATTTTATGAAGAAATTTTGTCCTACTCTTCTAATTTTTCGAAATGTTTTCAATTCGTTGTCGGAATTGACATTATTTTCGAAGGGTATATGTAATATACCTATAATTTTAATTATTTAACTATTAATACAATAAGAAATAATATAATGCATGTACTTCCCAAAAATAGTCTTCAGTAATGTCTCTGGATTTTTGACACTGACATTTATCTGTCAGCTACAAACATTTTAATTTTTCAATAGGTTTCCATGACATTATTATTATTATTATATAACATATCTCTTAATCTCTAAATTTATAAAAGATATAATAAAATATTTATTTGTATCAGAAAGAGAATTTACTATTCTTTATTAAGCAAAAACAAAATTTTTCAAAAAATAATATTTAAAAGATTTGTTTAAGGATCTGCTACTTTCGGTTAAACCCCCCCCCCCCACATACACACTCATAATACACACATATACATACAGACAACATCGTAAAAATATTAATATCGAATTGTAGGGACCTTAAAACGTGCTTAAACATTAAAATCTGGATATGCAATTTTTAGCATGAATCCAATACCACTCTTAACGAGAGGTAAAAAGGATACAGTATATTTCCATTCGCCGTTATTTTAATTTGTTTTCATTTCTAAAATTAGATTCAGATATTATAAAAAAATTAAATGTATCGGATAGAGAATTTGATGTTCTTTAATATTTGTAATATT
Source organism: Harpalus rufipes (assembly GCA_951394225.1). Taxonomy (NCBI): domain Eukaryota; kingdom Metazoa; phylum Arthropoda; class Insecta; order Coleoptera; family Carabidae; genus Harpalus; species Harpalus rufipes. The sequence goes on from OX596274.1 coordinate 87,071,651, forward strand.
TATATTTTTTTAAGATGCTACTACTTTCGGTCGTCCATTTGTTACCAAAATCTTCTCAGCTCTTCCCATTAAGGTCAGATTGAGGAATACGTAGTTATACAGGTATTAAGTTTTTGGAAATCGTCCTTTCAACATCCACATACACACACATAAATACACACACACACATACATCCACACACACGCACACACACAGACATCATCGTAAAAATGTTAAAATAGGATACTAGGAACCTTAAAAAGGAAAATTGTAGTATTTTTTTTTTGTTTTAGAGTTTTTTTTTTTGTTATATCAGACAAACTTACAGTAAATAAATATTTTAGTAATTAATTTACTAATAATAGTTGAATATTATGGAGGGCATAGGTCTTATCATAGCTTCTCAATAAATACTAAGCCGATTAATCTGTTTTTTTACCGACTATTCGCCGATTAAAAAAATAACCGGGTAGTCAATACATCTTTAATAAATATAAACATCGTCAATTATTCATCTGCAATTAGTAGCAGACATGCACACCCAGAAAAAAGGTAATACGTTATGATGATGTATGTATATATTTATAATGTTCCCAATTTTTCAACAGAATTATTAGAATCAAAATTGAGAGAAGCTAACGGAGTACAACACCGTGTATTATTGCTAATACGTCGCGTTTAATAAAAACTGAAAGCATCATTCGTTGATGTTTTCAGTTTGGCAAATCCTTCCCGAAACAAGAGCTCATTTATTTCAATCAATATTTGAAACACGAAAACAAAAAAGAACAAAATTAATCCGCTGACAATTCCGACTGTCGTCAATTTGTGAAGCACGTGAAATGTATTTTAAATTGTCAAGACAGCCAGGGAAAAACAAACAAAGTTGATTTGCGATGTATTGGGTCTTAGCATACAAGGATGCAACACGGGATTGCTTGTAGTCTCTGCCCTCAGAGATAAATCATATTTTGTAATTTGTTTTACAGGGGTTGACTGCGATTTAAAGTTTTGCGAGGGGACTAGATTATTTAGATTTTGGAAGAATCAGATGTTTTGTTGAACTATACTTTATTCCACATTAAAAATGAAACATTGAGGTAGATATGGATAATATTTACGTATTGGTGATTGGTAAATTACAAAGTCAGACTTAGAGTATAAATAGTTTTACTTCTCGAACTAATAATTTGAAAAGTGTTTAGTTGTTTATGACAATTTTATTTTTTATTGGTATTTCCAAGACTATTATTAATTGTAACTATAGTGAAAATGATTAGGCAGAAGACTCATGTCATCAACCTGAAAAAAACCTTATAAAATGAAATATAACTTGTAGATATTATTGGGTGTTATTACCTTATACGAGTCCAACCCCAAATGTATTCGTACCCTCTGAAAAAAATATATATTAACAGTAACAAGAAATAAATTTTTAGATACGATAGTTAAGACTATATTTGGGCAATTTTGTATTTTATGTATTAATAAAGTGTACTGGATTTAAGTATAATTTTATTACCTAAATTTATCATTTTAATAATAATCTACGGGCAAATATATGACAATAGATACGTGCTAACTTTTTACTTCCTTGTACGTAAGTAAAGGAAGTATTGTAATCGCGAAAAATTTCGGTTTTCAGATTTCAGCGGAAATATCCATTTTGATCATCCCTGAATCCATTTTGACTAATTTCGTCGTGACGTCTGTACGTACGTACGTACGTACGTACGTATCTCGCATAACTCAAAAACGGTAAGCCGTAGAAAGTTGAAATTTTGTATTTAGGACTCCTATAACATCTAGTTGTGCACCTCCCTTTCTGGTTATTACACAATGTCCAGAAGTGGTACTTTACATGAAGCCTATAATAGATTTTAATGAAAAATTGTTTTAAAATATAATCCAAAACTTTTCAAATTTGGTATACAAGACTTTTATGTCAATAGAAATAACATAATAGATTTTGGTTAAAATAGGCTAACCGAAAGTGGTACATTACTTGAAGTTGTTAACAGTTTTTCTTGAATAAAATGATTTTATTTTGATTTTAGAAATAAATGCTTGAAATAAAAGTTTTAGAGAATTAATTTCTGCGTCTAGCACATCAAGTACTATTAAATTAGCCCTTTGTATAAGCGAGATATGTAAATTTAAAAATTATATACTTTTTTGTTTTTGTAATAAAGCTTGCTATGGATTAGGACAAAAACATAAAAAAAATGTTCATGTCAAATTACGTTAAATACGTGCAATTTTATGATTCGTACAATAACAAATATTATATTTTTATTGTGAAATTAGTCATATACATTGTTGTAATCAAATATTTCTTTGTTTAATCAAAACTCTCTTTAAAAACTCCCTTTATGGTCGCTATATATCTTACTGTTTTGAAGTTAAGATTAATATTTTGTAATTTATTTATTAAAAAAATATGTATAGTTTAATAATCGTACAAGGATGTCATGTGGTGTCCACATCAGATTTTTTAGTAATAATACAATATTTATGTTAGTATTATTTATAAAACTGAAGGTAAAGGAAACTGACAATATATTCAATTAATTTCTATATTAAAATTTATTTTTTAGTAAAATTATTTGCAAAGTGATATTTATTTATTAAAATACCACCTACAATTATACTAAAAACAGGAATAAATAAATTTACTCTGTAATTTATTGTACATAATTTATGGTAAAAATCCTATAGATTTTGTAAATATATGTGAAAATTGTTTTGTGTTGAGACATGCTGTTATTGAATAATAAAGAAGTTTATACGTCATATGACTATATTATTTGTATTTCTAAAAATATTCTTTGATTTATGCAAACAGCCAGGTAAAATATACGGCGAGAGGTTATGTGCTGGCCACATCAGATTTTTTTTATCACGTTGCTTCTTAGGTCTGTGAAATGTACGTCGGATTTTATTCATATTGCACGCGAAGTTTCATTTCTATATAATGATAATTTCTATTTTTAGATCCATAGAAGGTAATTAGAGAATAGAAGACAATTATTATCTGGTGTTTGTTTCTGAGATTGGAATATTGGTCTGCCTAACGCATAATTGTCTATATAATAACCGCCGGTATCTGTGTACATCTATCTGATAATCGTGCACAATTTCCTGTTATTTGGCCAGTAACCCATAGGATATTGACTATTAACCACACTATGTTTAAATATACCTACAGCACCACAACACTAGATTACAATAGAGAATATATTATAATGCGTATTCATGTAAAGTTCAACTACAATAACTAATATAATGATATTAGAACATATAAAATCTGATGTGGCCAGCACAATACATTCCGTCAATCCTGTGTATTATATATAAATTCCATACATAAATTACTTGCAAAAGATTCTAAATTTCCAGTAAAATTATTTCATAAACAAACTATGTAAATTGCATTTGACACTGACATCTTCTTTTCTTCTTTAGCTTTTCCCATTCGTTAGGGATCGCTATTTTTTATTTTCTTCTTCCACTCATTTCTGTTTTGCGTGTCGTTCTCATTCAGTTCCTTTTCTCTCAATTCTTCCGTAATACAGTCCTTCCATCTTATCTTTGGTCTTCCTCTGTTTCATCAACCCTCTATTACTACGCTGTTCATTCTTCATCCAATATACTCTTCATTTCTCCTCATGACATTTTCAAACCAATGTAATCGTCTCTTTTGTATCTTTCTAAAAATTTCTAACACTAGAGTTATTTCCCTTTTTCTTTCATTCCTTACCGTACTTTCCGTGTCTTCACCAATATATATCTCATCATCCTCAGGTGCGTTCAATAAGCCTCAGGAAAACAAGCAATCCGAAGTAAAATTTGTTGAACGACTCCACTAGCCTAGCATTTGCTTGATTTGCTCGCAAATCAATCCAAGGACCAGATTTCTCGCTTGTCTTGCAAACTTATGAAATATAATGGCGGGAAATGCAAATTATACATATATGAATTTAACTTGTATTATTTCTATCTCATATTATGGTATGTTTATATCAATTACATGTCAAAAAGACTTTCAAATTTTTGTGATGAATATTCATAACATTTTTAAATTTGAAATATTTTCTTAGATCTAAAAAAATGTTCAAAATTAATTCTACTATCTGCAAATAACTACACCTACCTATAAATTCATTTTGTATAACTTTCCAGACCAATAAGAGGGATATGAGAGATACACATGTTGTAAATAAAAAAATATGTTGTGGCCACCATAATACCTTCCGTCAATCCTGTGTAATATGTATAAATTCCATACATAAATTTTCTTGCAAAACATTCTAAATTTCCAGTGAAATTATTTCATAAACAAACTATGCAAATTTCACTTGACGCTAACATCTTATTCTTCTTCTTCTTTAGGTTTTCCCATTCGTTAGGGGTCGCTATTTTTTATTTTCATCTTCCACTCATTTCTGTTTTACGTGTCGTTCTCATTCATTTCCTTTTCTCTCAAGTCTTCCGTAATACAGTCCTTCCAATTTTGGTCTTCTTCTCTTTCTTCAACTTTCTATTGCTAAGCTATTCATTCTTCATCCAATATACTCTTCAATTCTCCCCATGACATTTTCAAACCAATGTAATCATCTCTCTTGTATCTTTCTAGAATCTTGTAACACTAGAGTTATTTTATTAATATTATCTCTGCCACATTAATTTACGTTTTATTGATACTGACATCTGGCAATCTGAATATATTAACAATTTTCATGTTTAGCATAGCTGGCTAATTTATAAAATTTAATTTTTTTAAAATCCTTTAACTCTATATCTATTGAATATGAAGATAAAATGCAATCAAATCGTATAGACAATAATATATTCTTTATGTTATAATAATGTTAAATGTCAATAAATTAAATTTAACTGTTAAATCTTCAAATGAGGCTACTTCCGGTGGACCAATTATAACCAAAATCTAATCAGTTGTTCTTCTGGATGTAAACTTGAGGCCTACGAAAAAAATCTGTTGTGGCCAGCACAATACCTCTCGCCACTTCTTTTTTTGGTTACATAAGTATAGGGCGCGAACAGTCATGTTACATTGTTGGCCTTGACAAGCAGATGTGGGGGCCCGTTTCAGAATGATAATTAGTCAGTATGTTTCATTCAGAATTTCAAGATTTTCTAAATACACGTAGTTAATTTGTCACCAGGAGTGTGGAATTTACTTGTCGAGGAAAATAAACCATATGGAATTGGAAAATCACTAAATTTAGAATGAGAAATTATGATACATCTATATACATAATTACTAGCTATCATTCTGACATGAGTCCCCATATCTGCTTGTCAAGGCGCCCTATTGTATTTAACATTTCTTGTATACCTACATTCTACACCAAAAATTGTACTTACATATATCTATTCCTTATATTTAGATTGTTTAATTTTAAATTCATTATATGAAGAAATTTTGTCCTCTTCTAATTTTTCGAAATGTTTCCAATTCATTGTCAGGATTGACTGTATTTTTGAAGGATATATGTAATAGACCTATAATCTTAAATATTTAACTACTAATACATTAAGAAATAATATAATGTATATGTACTTCCCAGAAAAACTCTTTAGTAATATCTATGAATTTCTGACACTGACATTTATCTGTCAGTTACAAACAGTTCAACTGGTCAACTATTTTCCATGGCATCCTTTCGGCTGTAAAATTTATTATAACGTTATTTTATTTATTATATTTCTTTTATCTCTAAATCCATAGAATATATAATAAAATATTTAAATGTATCAGATAGAGAATTTAATTTTCTTTAATATTACCAAGAAAAATTTTCAAAAAATATTATTTAGAAGATTTTTTTTCAAGAATCTTCTACTTCCGGTTGTCCAATTGTTACCAAAACCTTTTCAGATCTTCCCATGAATGTCCGATTGGAAAATACGTAATTAAACAATTTTTAAGTCTTATAGTTTTTGAGTAATCGTCCTTCCAACATCCTACATACATACACACACACACACACATACATCCACACACACACACACACAGACATCATCGTAAAAATGTTAAAATCGGATTGTAGGGACCTTAAAACGTGCTTATTCAATAAAATATGGATATGTGATTTTTAGCATGAATGCAATACCTCTCTTAGCGAGAGGTAAAAATATAATTTTTGGAATCGTGGAATTGAAGTTATGCGATCCGAAACTTTCGTCACATACACACACAGATACACAGACACACACACATATACATACATACAGACATCATCGTAAAAATGGTAAAATCGTATTATAGGGACCCTAAAACATGCTTATTCACTAGAAACTCATCAATGAATTTTTTGACCAAAGACAATACCTTCCTTACCTAAAGGTGACGGAAGGTAAAAATAAATATACAAATCTGACGCGTTCGTAAAAGCTCCGATAATCGGATGGATCTGATATATTTGTGACGTCATGGAATAGATTTGTCGGATAGGTCCCACTGATTAATAAAACCCCTATTAGCGAATATATAATAAAAGGATTCGAGAGAACTCGATTAATGTGAAATGTTCTGTGCGATTTAAAGTAATAATATAGAGACGTCATATACATGGTGACATTTGGGATAGCAATGAGAGTAGAGTAGAATTTCCTTGTGTTAGTTAGCAATAACGTTCTCGCAGGATAATCACGATGCCTTCCTCTCACATAGTTTCTTATCTGCTATCGGCGTGAGATTGACTTCCTCTCAACACCATTCAGCGTTCAAATGAGTTCCTTTGATGGCGTCCGTTGTATGTGAAGCTACCGGCTCGGCGTCGATCTTGCACCGAGCACAACTCTATTTTTGACAGCAGCTGTCATTGTTAAGTAGAATGAAACCATTTCCACGAGAGAAATTTACCAAATCTTGTTTGTGATCAATTTGACTTTAGTTACTATGTAGGTAATCGGCTTTCTCGTTTGATGGAATTTGCTAGTTTATTTTTAAATGCGCTAGATGGGAAATATCATCTGGATTCTATTTTACACAAAGGGAATTTGCTATATTTAATACCAAATTTAAAAGTAAGATTTACTTAATGAAATGCAGTACCGTTGTCACCTACACTGTTTTCAAAATAACGTGTCCAACATGGCGATCTCGACAACTATTAGGGGGGCATTTATATTGAAAATGGTTAGGCAGAAGACGCACGTCATTACCCTGAAAAAAACCTTATGAAATGGAATGTAATCTGTAGAAATTATTGGGTGTTATTTATGTTTAAAAGAAGAAAACAAAGTAATAGTATTAAGTAATTTACAATTATTTCTAAGTCAATCGTTATTCCTTTTACGGAATATAAAAATTATTTGAAATAATTGTAGTTTATTTTCGTACCATACGTTGGCATTACTGAGAATGACCATGTTTTGTGAAATAATTTTATATTCCGTAAAAAGAATAAGTATTGATGTAGAAATAATTGTAAATTCATTAATATGTACGTTTTTTTAATACAACTATATATTATTACCTCCCGCTACCCTTGGTAAGGGAGGTATAGGGATCGTGCTAAAAATCGCATATCAAGATTTTGGTAAATGACCACATTTTAAGGTCCCTAGAATCCATTTCTAACATTGTCACGATGGTGTCTGTGTGCATGTATGTATGTATGTGTGTGTGTGTTTACGCTCAAACTCAAATACTATCATTCAGAAAGTTTTGAAACCATGTATTTTTACCTTATTCTAATATGGAAAGAAGCCATTTGATTGTGGTGGCAATCGGATAACCGGAAATGGCAGTTTACTTGAAGCTCAAGATAGTTTTTCTTCAAAAAACACCTTTAAATGCTATTTTTTCGCAATTTGTTATTATAAAAATTAAAGATTATTCCATTTTCTGCAGGTTTGCTTTAATACTTTTTTATGTATTTTATGGATAAATTTATAAAGTACTATAAAAATTATATCTCGGAGCTTATGCTTTAAACACATCTTCATGGTTACATAGTTCAGCTCAAATGTATGCAACTGACAGATAAATATCACTGTCAAAAAAAAAATCATTTCAAATTAATAATAGTAAAGTTTTAAAAGGAAAATTGTAAATAGAACAATAGTTTTATGAAAAGGAACTTGAAATACATAATTTCTAGCATTAGTAAATATGCAGGTATTTATTTAAATAAAGAAACAAATAAATATATTATCACGGCATATTATCCATTGCTGGGTGTGCTAATCTGATTTATACACACATTTCGGTAATGATGATGACGTATTAGTATTGTGCGGGCGTTTACCATAAGGGTTAATTTTATGCCATTTAAAATTCGAATTATTTGGCGTTGATCGGGATCGAATCGGATTCCCCAGGTTCGCGACCAGACATCAGGCACGCGGCAACGAGACTCCATAGCTAATTGGTGGGAGGTATTGTGTTGGTCATATATGTTATAAATTAATGTACAGTAAAATTTTTGAAAGATGTCCGATCAAGGGCACCTGTATCACGAACGAATTAACAAATAGGCATACATTTATCTCTTTCTTTTGCAAAGGCTGTAAGAGTGTGTGATAAAGATGGATATAACACGCTTGTCTTTCAAAAATTCATATTGTTTCGACTAAGTTAGGACATTCCATTTATAAACGATGCTCGTTGTTGATAATACTTTCGCTGTAACGTAAGTTTATTTATTAATTCAGATACAGTACCTGGATTCATAGCCGTACGTATAACGTTATATTCTGTCATAGTCACTGACATTGACATTGCGTCAGTATCTTATTTTTAACATATTTGGTTTTACATTTGCTTATAAACTTACTAGTTGACTTATTTTTAAATTTTGAATGCTTTTCCTGTAATATATATTTCTGTAATAATAAAATAATAGTATCTTATGTACCCTCATAAAAAGCAAACGACACTACTGAATTTGTCATCATGGGCGGAGCAAAAATCTGAATTCATACAATTCGTAGACAACCTTGATCGGACATCTTTCAAAAATTTTACTGTAGTGGTTTTTTGAAATGCGAAGTTGCCAAATATAGTTGTTCATCTTAAACGAATGCCGTATACGTGAATGTATCTCCAACCTTATTAGTTTCGAGTATGGATTTTCAGTTGCCCATGTTTAATATTTCTATGGGATATAAAATAATATTGAATTTAATATCGCGGTGTAATATGAAAATAGTCACTGGCATGGCCGTGCTGTACCGTTGAAACTAATTGGCCCGATTAGCACGTGGATGTAACTGCACGGTCTGCGGAGTTTTATACCCTCACTAGTAGCTCCATTACCGATAAGGCAAATTCTATTAGTGGCTGGATGTATCAGAATGGTTATTGGTGGACGATACTAGCCACAACCAATATCTCCACCAGGATAAAAGTCCTCATGTGCAAAACGACCTGTAAACGTTCATAGCGAATTTTCTGCCTTCAGTTTTACTGCTAATTTTACTCGCAATTTGACAATACTTTAATGTATTGCTAATAAATTATATGGGAGTTTTTTATATGTATAGTAACTATACTTCCATCAACGAGAGAACGTAACAGTTACGCGCAAGAGGGCAGGGGAAGCCATAGTTCGGGTGAGCACCTATACCCATCATCAGCAATTAAATATAATTTTACATGGACGTTACATTAAATTTATAAAAAAAAATCTGTTGTGGCCAGCACAATCCTGTATATAATGTATAAATTCCATACATAATTTTTCTTGCAAAAGATTCTAAATTTCCAGTAAAATTATTACATAAAAAACTATTCAAATTGCACTTGACACTGACATCTTATTCTTCTTTAGCTTTTCCCGTAAGTTAGGGGTCGCTATTTTTGCGTGTCGTTATCATTCAGTTCCTTTTCTCTCAAGTCTTCCGCAATACAGTCCTTCCATTTTATCTTTGGTCTTCCTCTGTTTCTTCAACATCTTATTACTAAACTACTCATTTTTGTTCAAATATAATTCTTCATTTCTCCTCATGACATGTTCAAACCAATGTAATCATCTTTCTTGTATCTTTCTAAATAGAAACTTGCAATACTAGAGTTATTTTCTTACCGTATCTTTTCGTGTTTTCCCCAACATTAATTTACTTTTTATTGATACTGACATCTGTCAATTTGAATTATATGAATATATTAGTAGTTTCCATGTTCAGCATAGCTGGCTGAATTATAAAATTCAATTTCTTTAAAATTCTTTAACTGTATCTATTGAATATGAAGTATAAAATGTAATCAAATCGTATAGAGAATAATATATTCTTTAAGTTATAATAACGTTAAATGTCAATAAATCAAATTTAATTGTTAAATCTTCAAATGAGGGTAGTTCCGGTTAACCAATTATAACCAAAATCTAATCACTTGTTCTTCTGGATGTAAACTTGAGGAATACGAAAAAAATATAATTTTTGGAATCGTGGTATTGAAGTTATGGGATCCGGAACTTTTGTCACACACACACACAGACACACAGACACACAGACACGCGGACACACAGACACACATACATACAGACATCATCGTAAAAATGGTAAAATCGTATTATAGGGACCCTAAAACATTCTTATACACTTAAAACTCATCATTGAATTTTTTGACCAAAGACAATACCTTCCTTACCTAAAGGTGACGGAAGGTAAAAAGAACAGTGTTTTATTTTAAAAACCTTTTCCCAAATCATTGTTTACTTTACCTATTAGCATTAATAATAATAGCTTTCCAAGAATGTATAATTTGTCCATGTTCATTTCTTTCAAAGGGAAAAATGCAACAATTTCAAATTTAAAGAGTAAAAACATAAACATTGTTAGAAACAATGAAACAAATGAAAAATTCAATTATAGTTTATATTCTTATTGCCAAGTTCCGAATTTAGTTCTCGATAATCATTCAATTCACAAACAATATTTGAAAAATGTTTCATTATTGAATAAATTAAAAATATGAAAAGCGAAACTACCCCATTCAAAATCTTCTTCGACCCACAATACAAAATTTGATATTAATATTGTAATAACAAAAAACAAACATTTCTTTCAAATAAAATTCATTAAATAAGTTTACACTAGGCGGCACTTTTTGTTTTAACAGGTTTGTTCGTTTATTTCAGCATTGAATCGTGCTTAGTTTTAGTTTATCGGTATCTCTGTTCGCGTAAACAACATTTGCAATGTGTCTAAATGTTATTAACTATTTCTATTGTAATTAATAGTGCTTTTAGTCTATGTTAAGTGTAAATAATATTGTAAAGTTCATTGTTAGTGGTAGTAACAATTAAAAATAGTGCAATAACAACATGAAATTCATGAAGATACAGATATTGTAAGTCAACTTGTTACTAATTATTTTAGTATATTGTTAGTAATATGTGATACAATTTAATATTTCAATATTTTGAATATGTAGAATATATATAATATATATATGCTTTTATTAGGCATTAAGTTCCATAAATACAAAAAACGTGGTCGTTTAGGCTATAAATGTGGCCATCTTCAGCTACAATAGTTTTGAATGACAAATATAATAGGTACAAATATTAGTGGTAACTTACCATAATTAACAATTCTTTTTATGTATTAATATAATATCTACATTTTTTTTACCTCAAATTTTTTTTGTTTCTTCCTTACCTAAAGGTGACGGAAGGTAAAATATGTTTTTTTCAATATCAATTTTGAAAACTAATAACGCAAATTAAAGTCTACGAAATTTACAATATTTTTTTTATCTTAGTAAGCTATGAATAAAGAAAAAGTAATGTTCAACATGTCCGGTAGGTAGTAGATGAACTTTCGTCTCGGTACGATGATGCCTGAGTACTTAACGACAACGACTTTGCTCTTTGTTGTTGTAAATGGGCTGTTAGCAAGTTTTACTGTCCTCCAATGCTGATACTAATTATATTACGAAGCGCTGTTAAACCCGTGTTATTGGTTGTTAAACCAAGACAATTCCTTGTAAGCGAGCTTGTAAGCTATTACTTTAAAATAGGAGTTCTTCTAAGACTAACTCACTAATCTAATCTATATTAATAAAGCTGGAACGATGTCTGCTTCTTATATTCGCTATAAACATTAAACTACACAGAAATTCCATAAAATTTTGCACATTATTCATATTTACTTAATTTCTCACGATACTGTCTTTATAAAATTTGGCATACGGTTTAGATTATTATTATTATTATTACACACTGTAACATGGTTTAATTTTAATATATTTTCCTCTTTTTGATGTTTATACTACACATACTCACATAAGGTACATTTGAGTTTTGGTGAAAAATATCCTAGATTTTTACCTCTCGCTAAGAGAGGTATTGCATTCATGCTAAAAATCACATATCCATATTTTATTGAATAAGCACGTTTTAAGGTCCCTACAATCCGATTTTAACATTTTTACGATGATGTCTGTGTGTGTGTGTGTGTGTGTGTGTGGATGTATGTGTGTGTGTGTGTGTGTATGTATGTAGGATGTTGGAAGGACGATTACTCAAAAACTATAAGACTTAAAAATTGTTTAATTACGTATTTTCCAATCGGACATTCATGGGAAGATCTGAAAAGGTTTTGGTAACAATTGGACAACCGGAAGTAGAAGATTCTTGAAAAAAAATCTTCTAAATAATATTTTTTGAAAATTTTTCTTGGTAATATTAAAGAAAATTAAATTCTCTATCTGATACATTTAAATATTTTATTATATATTCTATGGATTTAGAGATAAAAGAAATATAATAAATAAAATAACGTTATAATAAATTTTACAGCCGAAAGGATGCCATGGAAAATAGTTGACCAGTTGAACTGTTTGTAACTGACAGATAAATGTCAGTGTCAGAAATTCATAGATATTACTAAAGAGTTTTTCTGGGAAGTACATATACATTATATTATTTCTTAATGTATTAGTAGTTAAATATTTAAGATTATAGGTCTATTACATATATCCTTCAAAAATACAGTCAATCCTGACAATGACTTGGAAACATTTCGAAAAATTAGAAGAGGACAAAATTTCTTCATATAATGAATTTAAAATTAAACAATCTAAATATAAGGAATAGATATATGTAAGTACAATTTTTGGTGTAGAATGTAGGTATACAAGAAATGTTAAATACAATAGGGCGCCTTGACAAGCAGATATGGGGACTCATGTCAGAATGATAGCTAGTAATTATGTATATAGATGTATCATAATTTCTCATTCTAAATTTAGTGATTTTCCAATTCCATATGGTTTATTTTCCTCGACAAGTAAATTCCACACTCCTGGTGACAAATTAACTACGTGTATTTAGAAAATCTTGAAATTCTGAATGAAACACTGACTAATTATCATTCTGAAACGGGCCCCCACATCTGCTTGTCAAGGCCAACAATGTAACATGACTGTTCGCGCCCTATACTTATGTAACCAAAAAAGGAAGTGGCGAGAGGTATTGTGCTGGCCACAACAGATTTTTTTATTTTGAAAACAAAGAATAAATCAAGGGTTTATGAGTGCTACAAGCATTTCGAAGAGGATAGTGAAGACTTTAAAGATATCGAGAGAGTTCGACTAATGAAAATGAAGAAAAATTTAAGAATTTTTTTTTTGATTATTGCCAAATAACTATTAGGCGCATTAAGTGAAAGTTTTAAGCGGTTTGCACGAGGGAAACCGAAAAACTACTTTGTAAAAAAATATGTTGTGGCCAGCACAATACCTTTCTCCATTTCTAATGTAACAGAAATAAGTACATTAAATTTAACCAGTGATAGAACTCGTCGTGAGCAACAATATTTCTTAATAAGTTTTTTCAAAATCTCATTTTTTTTTTTTGCATTTTTACCCCCCCCCCCCCTCATAAATTAACGAGTCGTTTAGATATTTTCATAATAATATAGTGGCAATAACAACGAAACAATTGTTTTTGACAAATGTTGTCAAGTTTTTCAAATAAATTTTGAGAAATAAATCGGTTAATAATTATTATAAAAGTTATAATCAGTAAAAATGTCTGCCTTTACGGATAGGAGTATACAGATATTGTGCTGCCTATGGTGAAGCTTAGGGAAACGCTGCCCAAGGTCAGCAAATCTATTTGGAACGTTTTCCGAATCGTCATCTTTTAAACGTTCACATTTTTGTACATATATGTAAATAAAATAAATAAATTTTCGAGATCATAAGTCCTTTATGCCTGCTGCTCAAGATTGTGGCAGAACTCACCCTGAACACATAAAGAATATTGAAGAGGATGTTTTGGATTCAACCAAGGTCTTTTTAATAATGTAACATATGGATTATTTTACATGATTGTAAAGCAAATTTGATGTACTTTTCAAATTTGTAAAAAATATAGTATGTTCCATTTGAAATTTCAAAGTTGATATTAATTACTAATAAACCGGAAGTGGTATCATGAATGTACATCCGCCATCAAGTACCTTACATGTTGCTGTATAAATTATGTTATATGAAAGAAATTACTAACTTAATAAATAAGCGAGATATTTGCTGGGTCCATTAAAATATAACATCCTGTATACTCGAAGAATAGCACTACAACATAGTGTCACATATGACAATTTAAAGGATATTGAAATAACAAGAGTTACATCATTTCATCGTCGCCTTCAGTATTGTATTGACAATGACGGTAGCCATTATGAACATTTATAAATAAAATAAATAAATAAATATTTCATCACGGCATATTACCCATTGCTGGGTGTGCCAATCTGCTTCATACACAGATATTGGTAATGATGGAATATTTGTACCGTGCGGGCGCTTACCAGGCGTCACCTCACGGGCACTCAATGCTGGCGTGGAGAGTGCGCCACAAGGGTCAATTTTGTGCCATTAAAATTCGATGTTAATTTTGGCGTCGGTCGTGTGCCTGAGTGTCTGGTCGCGAATCTGGGGGATGAACATTTATTGTGATTTCATTTAAGTCTGTTTCCTTGTACCATAAAGTGCCTTCCACAATTATTGCAGAATTAAAACAATATTGGCTAAGGGCCAATTTTACAATCTCTAGTTAAGATTTTAACGGTCAGTTAAATAAATAAAATTGAAACGAAATGAACTGTCAAATGACAGATTTATCATTGCTATCAATAATTCGATAGTTAAAATTTTAACAAGAAACAAATGACAATCAAGCCTCATCATACATACCAACTTGACCAATTATAATGTTACTATCGAAGTATATAAACATAATTAGCGCTAACAATATCCGAGTTGACAAATTTATTAAATTTAAATTACGAACTTCTTTGTGGCACTGACATATCTGGAATGTATTATTCTCGTCTATGTAACAGTTCAATTAACATTCTAGTTCTCGCGATTCGTATTTCACGTCTGAGTTATGAAGCTAGTCGCTTGTAGATTATATATAGCACAGTTTATCCTGCCTTTCTATTGAGTAATGGCCCTAGGATACATGAATCTAAATTTTCTTTTTCTTTTCTTAAATTATACGCTCATATTGTATCATGTTCACAGCTCATATTTCTTTTACATGGATTTTAAATAAGATTTATACAGTCTGATCAATACGAATGGAGTACGGTTACTTCATATGTTATTCTTCAGACGTGAAGAATTGGGGCACCGTTCCACATTGCACAATATCAAGCATAAGTGCATGAATTTTTCACAAATTTTATCTTCGTTTAATTAAATATTTCCTCGACCATACGCCCTATTTCTCCGATTAAAAATCTGTTGTGGCCAGCACAATACCTTCCGTTAATCCTGTATATTATGTATAAATGCCATACATAAATTTTCTTGCAAAAGATTTTAAATTTCCAGTAAAATTATTTCATAAACAAACTATGCAAATTGCACTTGACACTGACATCTTCCTCTTTAGCTTTTCCCATTCGTTAAGGGTCACTAAATTTAGAATGAAAAATTATGATATTTGACATCTATGTACATAATTACCAGCTATCATTCTGACACGGGCTACCATATTTGCTTGTCAAGGCCCTATTTTATTTAACATTTCTTGTATACCTACACTCTACACCAAAATTTTTACTTACATTCTTATATTTAGATTTTTTAATTTTAAATTCATTTTATGAAGAAATTTTGTCCTAATTTTTCGAAATGTTTCCAATTTATTGTCGGAATTGACAGTATTTTTGAAGAGAATATGTAATTATATCTATCATTTTAAATATTTAACTATTAATACAATAAGAAATAATATAATGTATGTACCAAAAAAAATAATCTTTAGTAATATCTTTGGATTTTTGACACTGACATTTATGTGTCAATTACAAACATTTTTTATTTTTCAATTGGTTTCCATGACATTATGTGGGCTGTGAGATTTATTACAACAGATTATTATATACCTTATATTTCTGTATTTCTAAATCTATAAAAGATATAATAAAATATTTATATGTATCAGATGGAGAATTTATTCTACTTTAATACAAGCAAGAACAAAAATTTTCATAAAATAATATTTAGAAGATTTTTTTTAAGAATCTGCTACTTTCGGTTGTCCAATTATTACTAAAATCTTTTCAGCTCTTCCCAGTAATGTCCGATTGAGAAATATGTAGTTAAACAGATATTAAATATTATAGTTTTTGAGAAATCGTCCTTCCAACTTTCCCACATATATACATACACACATACATACATACACACATACATTCACACACACACACACACACACACACACACACACACACACACACACAGATATCATCGTAAAAATTATTAAAATCGGATTGTAGGGACCTTAAACCCTGATTAATCATTAAAATCTGGATATGCGATTTTTAGCATGAATCCAATACCTCTCTTAGCGAGAGGTAAAAAAAATCTACTTTAATAAATAAATTACCAACGAATGAAGCTTTAATTACAACTTCAGAAAATTCCAATCTTTTATTATGATTTTGTTAGGTTGTGTGTGGTCGCCAATCTGGTGACCCGGGTTCGATCTCGACGACGCCAAAATTTACTTCAAATTTGATTGACAGTACATTGACCCTTGTGGTGCACTTTCCACGCCAGCATTGAGTGACCGTGAGGTGGGCAAGTGCCCGCACGGTGCAAATATTTCATCATTATCGATATCTGTCTACAAAGCAGATCGGCACACTCAGCAATGGGTAATATGCCGTGGTGATATATTTATTTATTTCATTTAAAATAGTTCTTAAAAAATGTGAATAAATACATTCTTCATACACCAAATCATTTCTCACACTGTACGTAACATACTCCACGCAAATATCTCATTTTCACAGAACATTTTTTCCATCATGTTCGCTTGTAACCCACAATTTCTTGCTTATTAAAAGGCCGGTTACAAATTGACTCCCCTCTTGATGCAAATTTCTTGTGTAATAAATCAGCGTATCAGAGAATTACATCTGTATGTAATAATGAACCGAGGAATAAAGAATGTCGCTGCAAAGTATGGTCCCGTGTGGAATGAACGTATTTTTCATATTTGTCAGTACAATGTGCGTCGGGCAATCTCTGATTGCCGCATTTAACCTTCGCCCGGAGCCGGTGTCCGGTGAGTCCGGAGCTGCTCCGGGTGGTGGGGGACAGCGACTCTAGCGCCGCCCTCGTGAGTTACATCGCCTCATAAATAACTGCCCCGGCCATATATTCAAAAGTAAATTTTTATATCATAAATACGCTGATTTATGGAGCAAAGTTTTGTGTGCTGGTCCAAATATTGCATTTGTGGAATGGAAAAATATGCACTGTTTCTGTCAGGTGATGAATGAGTTAATTTTCAACGTTTAATCTACATTAAATTTGTTTTTTTTGCATTATTTACTCGGACAGCATATGTCATTGATGTTATTAATATATTCGTTTTTAATTACTCATTATTTTTATAATTTATACGAAGTTTAAATTAAAATTTTCACATACATACGATAAATATTAAATGCAACGCTAGTGTGACAGTAAGGCACATAAAATTAAATAATAAATAATGCACATGATTTTAAAATAAAAATGTGATGTTAATATTATCGAAAATTGTCCCTACAATCCAATTTTAACATTTTCACGATGATGTCTGTGTGCATGTGTGCATGTGTGTATGTGTGTGTGTTTGTGTGTGTGTGTTCTTACGCTCTAACTAAAATACTATCGTTAAGAAAATTTTGAAACCTGGTATTTCTACCTTATTCTAATATGCAAAGATGCCATTAGATTTTGGACTAAATCAGATAACCGGAAATGGCACCTTACTGGAAGCTCAAAATAGTTTTTTTTTCGAAAAATACCTTTAAATGTTATTTTTTCGAGAATTAAAGATTATTAAATTTTTTACAGGTTTGCATTAATACTTTTTTTTATGTATTTTATGGATAAATTTATAGAACTATCTATAATTTTAATCCCGGAGCCTACATTTTAAACATCTTATTCACATGGTTACACAATTCAGATCTCAAATGTTTGTAACTGACAGATATATGTCACTATCAACGAACCTATCATTTCAAATACTAATATTAATGGTTTATAAAGAAAATAGTAAATGGAACAATAATTATATGGAAAGGAAATTAATACAGTTTCCAGCATAAGTAAATATGTAAAAATATAGTTTTTGCCTATTTAAATTTGATGTACAGTACAATTTTTGAAAGATGTCCGATCAAGGTCATCTACGAATTGTATGAATTCAGATTTTTGCTCCGCCCATTCTGACAAATTCAGTAGTGTCGTTTGCTTAGTTTTTATGAGGGTACATAAGATACTACTGTTATTTTATTATTATAAAATTATATGTTACAATAAAAGCATTCAAAATACAAAAATAAGTTAACTGGTAAGTTTATTAGCAAATGTAAAACCAAATATGTGAAAAATAAGATACTGACACAATGTCAGTATCATTGACACTGAATTAATAAATAAATTTACGGTACAGCGAAAGTATTATCATCAACGAGCATCGTTTTAAAGTGGAATGTCTTAACTAAAATTACTGTATGTACTTGTATACAAATTGTAGAATGTGTAGCTCTTTGCTCACTATCCAGGCTAATAATTATGCATTTGCATAGCCCTCCTTTTTGAAAAATGCATTCAACTATGTAAAAAGAAAGCAGCAAAACATAAAAGTTTGTACAGTAGTACAAAGAGAAAAAACCCAGTTATTCATTCTGAATTCTCCTGAACGTGGCAAATATATCATTTTAAAATTTCAAGTAGTCATTTTAATAATGCTACGTCTCAACGCGAGAACAAATTATAGCACTAACTGCATGCATAATATATATACCGGCGTAACTTCGTGCGAAATAAAAGTATAGGCGAAAAAGCTGCCTCTTAATCCGGTAAGATTGTGAGCGCAAGAACGGCCTTAGAAGATTTAAACTTTATTATTATGTAGGCTATACAGCTCTAGATTAAACTGACGAGGCGACCATTGCTTCAAGAAACACACTTTGTCTAAATAATAAACTCTAATAATCTGATGTGGCCAGCACATTACCTTCCATTAATCCTGTGTATTATGTACAAATTCCATAGGGCGCGAACAGTCACGTGACTTTGCTGACACCTATTAATTATATTCATAACTGGTAAACGTAATATTTTTTCATTCAAAATTGAATTTTTTGGTATTTTATGATTTCTTTCATGAAATTTTGAATGAAAAATTATGAAATTTGTCATTTATGGACGTAATTAACAGCTGTCATTTTGACATGGGCCCCCATATCTGCTTGCCAAAGTCAGCAAAGCCAAGTCACTGCACGCGCCCTTTTCATAAATTTTCTCGCAAAAGATCCTATATTTCCAGAAATATTAATTCTTAAACAAACTATGCAAATTGCACTTGACACTGACATCCTCTTATATAGCTTTTCCCATTCTTTAGGGGTCGCTATTTTGTATTTTCTTCTTCCAATCATTTTTGTTTTGTGTGTTCCTTTTCTCTCAAGTCTTCCGCAATACAGTCCTTCCACCATATATTTGGTCTTACTCTTTTTTTGGATGTAAACTTGAGGAATACGCAAAAAATATAATTTATGGAATCGTGGTATTGAAGGTATGCGTTTCGAAACTTTCGACACACACACACACACACATACACACACACACACACATAGACACATATGCATACATACAGACATTATCGTAAAAATGGTAAAATCGTATTATATGGACCCTAAAACATGCTTATTCACTAAAAACTCATCAGTGAATTTTTTGACCAAACACAATAGTTTCCTTAACTAAAGGTAAAAATTATTTCAATATACTTATTTGTTTGTGTATTTTCGAAAAATGCTGTTGAAAATAATGTTTCAGAGATCATAATTTTTACAAACTTTTTATCATTTTGATTTGTAAAAAAGGATTCTCAAGAAACGAGCAACTAATTGTTTATATTTATCTGTGTCAATTTAAATTAAGTTGAGGTTATGTCCTATATTTTATCTGGGACCAATTCCGTGTGTAATTCGGGTAAATGGAAGTGAAATATAATTGTAGATTTTATTGAGAAGACAGGCGCGCTCAAAGAAGAACCGATGCATGCAACGATGGCTCTATCAAGAATCGATTCAAGCCGAAACAATATCCGAGCCAATAAGTTCTGAAATTTATTTTAGAACGTTCAAGTTCTTTGATAGCGCAACGAGAGCGTCCTGCCTTCTATCTCCGCTCTCGATATACTCGTACTTTTAGATATTACGCATGTTTGTTTTATCTTACAATGACCAGCACGGAGAATCTTCAATTTAAAATATCTCATTGAATAAATCGAATAGGAAAATAATATGAAATTTTATTTATGTACTTAAAATAGAAATGAATACTTTCTGTAATATGAGTAAATAGGCACAAGCTCTTTTACCTCTCAAGAGAGGTATTGGATTCTTGCTAAAAATCGCATATCCAGATTTTAATGATTAAGCACGTTTCAAGGTCCCTACAATGCGATTTTTTTTACGATGATGTGTGTGTGTGTGTGTGTGTGTGTGTGTATGTGTGTGGACGGAGATGTTGGAAGGACGATTTCTCAGAAACTATAATAATTAAAATCTGTTTAACTACGTATTTCTCAATCGGACATTACCCGAAAAAGCTGAAAAGGTTTTGGTAATAATTAAACAACTGGAAGTAGCAGATTATTAAAAAAAATCTTTTATAGATTTAAAGATAAAGAAGTATAAGTTATATAATAATCTGTTGTAATAAATCTCACAGCCCAAATAATGTCATGGTAACTGAAAGATAAATGTCAGTATCAAAAATTAACAGACATTACTGAAGATTTTTTTTTGGGAAGTACATACATTATATTAATTCTTATTGTATTAATAGTTAAATATTTAAAATTATAGGTATATTACATATACCATTCAAAAATACTGTCAATTCCGACAATGAAATTGAAATATTTCGAAAAATTAGAAGAGGACAAAATTTCTTCATAGAATAAGGCTATAAACGTGCGCGATAAGGATGGATATAACACGTTTGTCTTTCAAAAATTAATATTGTTTCGACTAAGTTAGGACATTCCACTTTAAAACGATGCTCGTTGTTCATAATACTTTCGCTGTAACGTAATTTTACATATTAATTCAGATACATTACCTTGATTCATAGCCGTACGAATAACGTTATTTTCTGTGAGTATCACTGACACTGACATTGTGTCAGTATCTTATTTTTCACATATTTGGTTTGACATTTGCTTATAAACTTACCAGTTGATTTATTTTTGAATTTTGAATGCTTTTATTGTAACAATAAAATAACAGTAGTATCTTATGTACCCTCATAAAAACTACGCAAACGACACTACTGAATTTGTCAGAATGGGCGGAGCAAAAATCTGAATTCATACAATTGGTAGATGACTTTGATTGGACATCTTTCAAAATTTTTACTATATTTAAATTAATTAAAATTAATTGATCGGAGGTTTTGTGTTCACCACATCAGATACGTTTGTTGCAGTCCCAATTATGATGTCTTAGTTTAGATTTTTTACCATGTGAAATATACAAAATCTGTTTCTTGTATTTCCAGTAAAATTATTTAATATATTGTATAATGTAAAACCTAAGTACTTATAATATGAAACCGTTTCCATATTAGTGGTGTTTACATATGCATGAGATGGGTAGTATATTTTCACTTTTCATTTGTCCTGCAGCATACTTTGCATATCAGGGGTAGAGTAATTGAATCCTGTACTACACCCCTGTAATGACTGTTGGTATTTCTCTCTGTATTTTCTGTTCAGAAGTATTACACAAGTGTAATTTAAATAGCAGCACGATTTACAGTCCGGGTTCTAAATCACACATTTTTCCGCTACCGACATCGAGAAAGGGAGAGGAGAAGAGGTAACTTCTTCTTCGATGAAGGCGGCACATTAACGGAGAAAGAGAAAATTCAATTGTAAATTCTTGCAATTTCAACACAATATTAAAATTAAAATATTCGCATATTTGACACAAAATTAACATTTAATGTACACATTGAGACTACCGTAAGATCATCCTAGAAAAATGTTGAATTTGTAATTACTAATTATCGGTCTTTCTGTTAAACAATTACACTAAAAAGTTTGTATTATGCATGTCTGGTAGATCAACCACGACTAACCTTATGAACTTCACTGAATTCACTCTTAATTCTCTACGTGACAACTCTCAAGTTGATGTGAAATACACAGATTTGAAAAAGGCTTTAGACAATGTGCTTCTGGAAAAAATCGGCAATTATTTTCACTTTACTGAGGACCTTCTTCATTTACTCAACTCCTACCTCAGAGATCGCGAAATGACCGTGCATCTTAATAACTTTAAATCAAACCCGTTCACTGCTACTTCTGGGGTCCCACAAGGATCAAACTTAGGCCCAATATTATTCAACCTCTTCATTAATGACGGGATGGACTGTGTTCAACATTATCAAATACTTTTGTATGCTGATGACATAAAAATTTATAAAACCATCAACTCTATTAATGACTGTATTCTCTTACAAAACGACATCAACATTTTAAAATTATCCCACAACTCAAAATTGTTCTTTAATTACAACAAATGCAAAATAATGAGTTACTTTGTTAAAAAATACGTTTACACTTATACATATCACATGGAAACTAATTCGCTTGAGAAAGTAACTCAGTTTAAGGATCTTGGGATTATATTTGACACAAAACTAACATTTAATGTACACATTAAGACTACCGTAAGATCATCCTACAATAATCTTGGATTTGTAATTAGAAATTGTCGGTCTTTATGTAAAACAACTACACTCAAAAGCTTGTATTATGCATTTGTCCGCTCTAAGCTAGAATATTGTCTACAAGTCTGGATCCAATATATCATAAATATATATGTAAGATTGAGTCTGTCCAGCATAAATTCATCAAATATTGTTATTTTAAAATACATAATATCCTATCTTTACCCATGATTATTCTGTTTTATTGCCTGAAGTGAACTTGGTGCCATTAAGTAGCAGAAGAAATTTACAATTATCTCTCTACTTATACAAATTAATTAATAATTGTATTGATGACGCATGTAGTCTTGAGCTAATACCATTTCACGTTCCACGCGTCACTTCAAGAAATAAAGTACTATTTTATTGTAAAACAGCTAGGACTAATTATGAATTGAAATCTCCAATAAGACAACTCTGTGTAGCATATAACAGTGTATCATGTACTATTGACATTGACATATTTGGCAAGTCCTTATCTAAATTTAAGAGTATATTAACAAAATTGTAATTTTTGGTATTCTAGTATTGAAGATAACGCGGCCGAAATTATAGTCACACACACACACCCACACACATACAGACATCATCGTAAAAATAGTAAAATCGTTTTGATGGGACCCTAAAATGTGCATTAATTGAAAACTCACCACCGAATTTTTTGACCAAAGACAATAACTTACTTACCTAGAGGTGACGCAAGGTAAAAATGCATATTGAAGTTTTGACAGCAATATAAAATTACTCATTTGACTTATTGTTTCGATATGATATTGTCAATTTTCACGACATGCACAGAAAGTTCAAGTTTCTTCTCCCGAAATGGCGAGGAAAATGTGATTTTCCTCTCTAGAGAGGAAAATATAGAAGTGTTACCAACATGAATGTTTTTTACAAAAAATATAAATAAATTCCTATTTTATTGAAAATCCTTATTTTTGTGGTATACTTACTTTAAATTATCATACAGTTCTATATTATATTTTTCTTTTTCTAGATTAAATCACAATTAGACAACTTTAATTTTGATTTAAGATTGATTCATTGGCAACACTGTTACACCGCCTTGCGTCTGATAACCTAACTTTTGACGTGTCAGTTGTGTGTTGTGTTGTCAAAGTGTAAATATAAATTATAAATAATAATATATATTGATTCAAATAAATAAAATATTACTCTTATGTCAATATAAACTATTTTGATTTAAATATACAAAATATTACCCTTATTCTGCTAATCTTTTCTTAAAGTGTATTTAAGGTCCGAGCAAATCATTTTTAGAAACGTCGTGAAAAGAATCTTGTGTCTAACACGAGAAGAAAGCGCGTTCCTCTCTAGTTTGACAAATAACTATTGCGTGAAAATTATGTAAAAATGATATCTTTCTCTCCTGGTAAACTTCGCCCTGTACGCCACTGGAGGCGTCGCAACGTCCAACCCCTACGGCGTCGCGTGCCCCTGTCCAAGTGATAAAGAGACTGTTCTAAATAATTGTACAGTTTACACGAAGTACTCTTCACCCTTTGCATACCATGCACCCCTTGTCTAAATGTTTGAAATGTTGCAGTTCTGCAATCCCCAATGCCTTGTTAGTAGGATTGAAACAGTTTCACTTTATGTCCAAATTTTTCTATAACGTAGTTGTGTGAAACAGAGGGGCGTATGGTATGATTAACATTTTGGGTTAATCTAAATTTCTGTCCTTATGTAAGAGCTAATATTTTTTTATGTATAATTCAATTCAACGCACCAAAGGCAGTTAGTACGTAAAATATTTAAATGGTTGTAGGATTTTTTTATTTTTACCTAAAGAAAAATAGAAAAATACACCTCATTTTCAAGTAAGAAAATTTAATGATTTTTTTTTATTAAAAAAAAATGATGTGGCCAGCACAATACCTTCCATCAATCCTATGTATTATTTATAAATTCCATACATAAATTTTCTTGTAAAAGATTATAAATTTCCAGGAAAATTATTTCATTAATAAACAAAAAATTCCGGTAAAATTTTAGGCAATAGTGGTATTATATGAACATATTTTGCACTAATAGTTTAACATTTCGGCAATTAAATTCCACATTCGTGGTAAAAAATGTAACTTTGTTAGCCGCAAGCAGATATGGAGGCCCGTGTCAAAATGACAGCTAGTAATAATGTACATAGGTGTCAAGTATCATAAATTTTCATTCAAAACATTCGACAAGTATATTCCATACAAATTGATGACAAATAAACATCAGAATGAAAAATTATGACATATGATAGCCGTCATTCTGAGATGGATCCTCATATCTGCTTGCCAAGGCCAACAAAGTCACATGACTGCTCGCGCCCTATAAGTAACAAATTTAACATTTCTTGTACACACAAATAATTGAAATTGTTTCTCTTCTTTCGTTCTATGAGAAATTATATCCTACTATTCTAATATGTTCAAAATTCTTCAAATTCATTGACAGTATTAGCGATATTTCTTAAGGATATATGTAATATTAAGATACCTATAATTTAAATACATATTTAATTAATAATACAATAATATATATTAAACCTTCCCCTATCTCCCAGAAAAATCTGATTTTTGACAATGACATTTTGCATTTATCTGTCGATTACAAAACGTTTGAATATCTCAACTGTTTTTTAGGCAACGACATTTATTACAATAGATTATTCAATATTATTATATACTATATCTCCAAACCTATACAAGATATAATATTTTTTTTTATGTGTCAGATTGAGAATGTATTTTTCTTTAATATTACCAAGAAATTTTTTTAAAAAATAATATTCGTGGCTGTGTACCTGAGTGTTTGTTCGCGAATCTGGAGACCCGGGTTCGATCCCCACCGACGCCAAAAATTACATCGAATTTTAATGGCACAAAATTGGCCCCTGTGGTGCACTCTCCACGCCGTCTATGAGTGCCCGTGAGGTGCGCCTGGTATGCGCCCACACGGTACAAATATTCCATCATTACCGATATCTGTATACAAAGCAGATTGGCAGCATTGGGTAATATGCCGTGATGAAATATTTATTTATTTATTTTATTTTATATTCAGATTTTTTTTAAGGATCTGCTACTTCCGGTTGTCCAATTGTTACCAAAACCTTTTCAGCTCTTCCCATTAATGTCCGATTGGGAAATACGTAGTTAAACAAATATTGAGTTATATAGTTTTTCAGTAATCGTCCTTTCAACGTCCACACACAAACACGCACAGACATCACCGTAAAAATGTTAAAATCGGATTGTAGAGACCTTAAAACTTGCTTATTTATTAAAATCTGGATGTGCGATTTTTAGCATGAATCCAATACCTCTCTTACTGAGAGGTAAAAATGAAGTTTAATTCCTTGGTACATAGTAACTAATAACTATTACTGAACACGGCCAGATTCCATGACTTTTAATACAACAAAATTAATCAAGACTTTTTAATTACACCTCTTATAGTAGTTTTACACTGTTTCTGCGCTTCCTACTACCTGCAAACAACTTCTTACAATCCGTAGTATTTCTTGTGTAATGTATCCGGCTTGGTTCCTTCCACTTCCACCTTCCACCCACCCACTCACGAACACAGCGTCTTGGACAACAAAGCGAAGCCATTACGCCGATGGCCGTGATTGCGAAGCGTTAAGGCGCTATTGTTTGTGTGACCGTCACCCGCCTGCACCTTGTTTCATGAAATTTAGGTTTTCATTACAGACGAGACGACCGACGACCGTGTGCAGTGGAACAAAAGAGACAGGGTTATTTGCAGTGATAGCTTTCAAGGAATTCTTCATTGAAAAATACGAGTAGGTGAGGAATTAAAGGGTCCACCTTTATTTCTTTTAAAGGACTTTATGGAACGAATCAGTTTTTGTGGAAGGTGTAATTGCTACATACCAACTCTTAATAAAAATGAAAGGTCTTAGTTTGTTGCAATAGTTGTCTTGTGAATTAATATAACATTCTGTATAGTTTTATAGCCAGCCACAAACTATGCAGATTGGAAATAAATCTTCACATGCTGTAATCGTAATCTATTCAGAGATTTACAAATAAATGTATGTTTTGACTTAATTGTGTGCTGTAAAACCATGATATCAAACTTGTGCACTGTGTATATTGTTGTTGTACTATTTACTTGTTGTAGATAGGGTTTGTTACCCATTTATTTGACCGCTAGAACTGTCATTGTTTTTTACCTTCCGTCACCTTTAGGTAAGGAAGGTATTGTCTTTGGTCAAAAAATTCAATGATGAGTTTTTACTGAATAAGCACGTTTTAGGGTCCATATAATACGATTTTACCATTTTTACGATGATGTCTGTATGTATGTGTGTCTGTGTGTGTGTGTGACAAAAGTTCCGGATTCCATAACTTCAATACCACGATTCCAAAAATTATAATTTTTTCGTATTCCTCAAGTTTACATCCAGAAGAACATCTGATTAGATTTTAGTTATAATTGGTCAACCGGAAGTACCCTCATTTGAAGATTTAACAGTTAAATTTGATTTATTGACATTTAACGTTATTATAACTTAAAGAATATATTATTCTCTATACGATTTGATTACAATTTATACTTCATATTCAATAGATACGAGTTAAAGAATTTTAAAGAAATTAAATTTTATAATTCAGCCAGCTATGCCAAACTTGGGAACTAGTAATATATTCATATAATTCAAATTGACAGATGTCAGTATCAATAAAAAGTAAATTAATGTGGCAGATATGAGGATGTTGAAGTAGATATTGGGGAATACACGGAAAGATACGGTAAGAAAATAACTCTAGTGTTACAAGATTTAGAAAGATACAAGAAAGACGATTACATTGGTTTGAACATGTCATGAGGAAAAATGAAGAATTATATTGGAACAAGAATGAATAGTTTAGTAATAGGACGTTAAAGAAACAGAGGAAGACCAAAGATAAGATAGAAGGACTGTATTGCGGAAGATTTGAGAGAAAAGGAACTGAATGAGAACGACATGCAAAAATAGCGACCCCTAACGAATGGGAAAAGCTAAAGAAGAAGAAGATGCCAATGTCAAGTGCAATTTGAATAGTTTGTTTATGAAAAAAATTTACTGGAAATTTAGAATCTTTTGTAAGACAAATTATGGAATTTATACATTACACGAGAATGACGGAAGGTATTGTGCTGGCCACAACAGATTTTTTACTTTCCGTCACCTTTTGGTCAAAAAATTCAATGATGAGTTTTTCGTGAATAAGCATGTTTTAGGATCTCTATAATACGATTTTACCATTTTTACGATTGTCTGTATGTGTGTGTGTCTGTGTGTGTGTGTGACAAAAGTTCCGGATTCCATAATAATAGTAAAATTGTATTATAGGGACCCTAAAACATGCTTATTCACTAAAAACTCATCATTAAATTTTTTGACAATACCTTCCTTACCTAAAGGTGACGGAAGGTAAAAAGCAACGAAACCTTAAAGTTCTAATTTTATACTTTAAAACTATTGTTCAAGTTCAAAATCATCTTCATTATAATTTTGTTCGTTGTATTGAAACGCATTGTAAGCATTTTGATTTCGTTCATTCTAGTCCAGCCATATCCCCTCGATGCATCTCGAAAGATAAAAACCTCATCCGAACTTAAACTGACTGTAGTTTCCTCAAATCAAATCTTCCACGGAACATTTGCGTCAGATATTACCAACATTGCATTGTTTCGTGTAGTCCCCGCTTGCTAGATCCCACGAATGGATGCTTGTTGTTCGGGACCGATTTGCTGAATTATTACTTACTGCTCTTTCTCCGATGCTTATTTATGGCAGAGTTACGTTTTATTGAGCAAGCAGTTCTTACAAGAGATGTAATCGTAATTATGGAATTGTGGAGATATAGAGATTTTCATAATTCAGATGTATTCAGCAAGATTAAATAAATGTGAATAAAATACATCTTGGTTTCAATCTATATTTATGATATTATTTGCAATAAATATTATTATGGGGTAATGCTAGTAAAATATAAATTGCGTGTGTATTTAATGTTTGGTACGAACCTACACTGGTATTTTTTATTTAATCCCATCACTGCTTTGTCGAATACAAAAGAATTCACTTTATTTGATTATTGAACTTGTAATCTATGTAATATAATTATTTTAGGGAAAAATATTCTTTTTCTTTAAACGTTATAAAAGTAGCATCTTTTGTGACTTGATTCACAAGGTACAAATAAAATAAATATCCATAGAAACTATACAGAATCAACTAATAAGAAGTAACGTGTATAAAAGAAATCTGTAATATCGCCCTAAATGTCACTATAACACACTAGATAACCTAAGAATAAAGTTACTAAATACCATCAATAGCTGTCAAATTTAAATAAATAACTAATGAATTGAAATATAAACAGAGTTTACTTTTGAGGAAATAACATATCAAAGAATAGCAGACTTACAGATTACAATTACAGGGACTGTAATGAACATAAGAATACTTGGAATTAAAGTGATAAGAAAAGTTTATATTGTTTTGCAGTGATTCCTGGACATATCTTTCAGCCACACTATTAGATTTCCATCCAATTGAACAACTTCAGGGGGCATACATTGTAATACTTCAAATTCCGACACAATTACACACAAGGAGGATATAAAATTACACAGTTCTTATTTAAACGTGAAAATTTGCACTTCAATGTTTATATAAAAAGTGAACAAATAAGTATCCATAGCTTCAGGGTAATTGAAATCTCAAACGTAATTTACCTAGTTAAATGTAAAGTCAGTAGTAGATAATTTTCTTAAAAATCTACGTCTTTGTGTGCCACGCGTGCACTTGTCCGACTCGCTTCGCTCGTCGTGCAAACTTCCACGCTCGCCACACAAGGTATCACTTTCTCCTAATAACACAATATACTATTTTTAACTATAAACAGTTTTGTTGGTAAAAGCTTTGTATGTTTTAACTGGCAGTTAAAAATATATCGGCCAACTATTTAACCTTGCTTTGATAAAGTAGCCCAAAATATCAAAAAAAATCTGATGTGGCCAGCACAATACCCTCCGTTAATCCTGTGTATTATGTATAAATTCCATACATAAATTTTCTTGCTAAAGATTATAAATTTCCAGTAAAATTATTTCATAAACAAACTATGCAAATTATACTTGACACTGACTTCTTCTCTAGCTTTTCCCATTCGTTAGGGGTCGCTATTTTTTATTTTCTTCTTCTACTCATTTCTGTTTCGCGTGTCGTTCTCATTCAGTTCTTTTTTTGTCAAATCTTTCGCAATAAAGTCCTCCATCTTATTTTTAGCCTTCCTCTATTTCTTCAACCTTCTATTACTAAGCTATTCATTCTGCCAATACATTCATTTTGTTAGTTGGCAAATGGTATGTAGGTATATTTTATTTCGTTTTATTTAAGATGTAGATGTTTTACAGAAAACAGAATAAGAAATGTGTGTAAAAATTATCATATTTCACATACAGAGAAAAAATACTCATATTTCTCCTTAAGAGTATTGTTCGCAGTAAGGATGTATCCTTAGAAATGGTTTGTGTTACGCAATAGTGCATTGTTCATTATCTCTGTTGTTTGGTGGTGTCGCCGTCGTCTTAGACACATTGTTTTCTTGCTCTAGGCAAACAGGACGACTTGCAAACAAGACATGGTGTACATCCCTCGTCCTTCATATAAGAAGGACCATTCAATTCTGCAGCTATCACTAACGTAATATGTACTAGCAAATAATAATAAATAATAATAACAATAATAATAAATGAAGCATTTAATTACTAAAAGCATCTCGAAAAATATCATACTAGTACTAGTTTTTCGACCCTCGCCATTATGAGGTTATTTGGACATAAATGTATAAATTGGATTTTGTTTACTTTTATATAAAAATCTGATGTGACCAACACAATACCTCCCGCCATTTACCTATGGGGTCTCGTTGCCGCGAGACTGATGTCTGGTCGCGATTCTGGGGAATCCGATTCGATCCCGATCAACGCCAAATAATTCGAATGTTAAATGACATAAAATTAAGCCTTGTGGTAAATGCCCGCACAATACAAATATGTTATCATCATTACCGAAATGTGTGTACAAATCAGATTAGCACACCCAGCAATGGATAATATGCCGTGATAATATATTTATTTATTTCTTTATTTAAATACATACCTGTATATTTACTAATGTTAGAAACTATGTATATTAAGTTCCTTTCCGTAAATCTATTGTTCTATTTACAATTTTCCTTTTAAAACGTTACGATTACTATTTTGAAATGATTATTTTTTTGACAGTGACATTTATCTGGTAGTTACATACATTTGAGCTGAACTATCTCCGAGATATAATTTTTATATTACTTTATAAATTTATCCATAAAATATATAGAAAAAGTATTAAATCAAACCTGTAGAAATTGGAATAATCTTTAATTTTTATTATAACAAATTGCGAAAAAAATACTTTTAAAGGTATTTTTTGAAGAAAAACTATCTTGGCTTTAAGTAAACTGCCATTTCCAGTTATCCGATTGCCACCAAAATCTAATGGCTTCTTTCCATATTAGAATAAGGTAGAAATACATGGTTTCAAAACTTTCTGAATGATAGTATTTGAGTTAGAGCGTATAGAGGATCCACACCCATACATACATACATACATACATACATTCATACATACATACACACAGACATAATCGTGAAAATGTTAAAATTGGATTCTAGGGACCTTAAAACGTGGTCATTTACCAAAATCTTGATATGCGATTTTTAGCACGATCCCTATACCTCCCTTACCAAGGGACACCTGTCAAAAACAATTGTGTCATTGTTATTGCTACTAGATCAAATTATTATGAAAATACCTAAACGACTCGTTAATTTATGGGGGGGGGGGTAAAAATACCAAAATAAATTGAGATTTAGACAAAAAGTTATTCAGAAATATTGTTGCTCTCGACGAGTTCTATAACTGGTTAAATTTAATGTACTTATTTCTGTTACACCCTGTATAGTGTAAAGAGAATATTTGGTCAATGTAGAAAAATATGTCGTCGTATTATGTGTGATTACCCTTGATCAAACTGTACTGTTAATATTTCGTATTTGATATTTTGTGCCTCATGGTGGATTCTGGTTGAGAGGAACTCCGGTGAAGGTTTTAATCCCCTATTCATATGCAAATACGTTTTATTGCTAGTTGTGAGTTTATTAGGGTGTGCGGGTGCGTCGGAAGGTGCTCTGCTATATATGCTAATCTTTCATCCGCGCTACGGTTAGTTAGCGGTTGCACAAGTCTTTCCAGCCAGCCATGTCTGCGAAATATCAACACGGAGACATGCAACTCCAAAAGTTAACACGGAGATGGACACAAGAAACTTTATTTACTAAAATATCTTACATGCTCAGCGAATTATCTTAATTAATTATTTTTAATACCTTGTCTCATTTGTCTTTATTTAAACCTACTTCCCGGGTCGTCAGAATGGGGTCATTTCACATTTTCATATATTATACAACAAGACGATTGAAAATTCTCGATTATACGAAACGTGTTGCCTGGAAACACCACGAGACCAAAGGTCGAGTGGTATTTCCAAAAGGCAACTCGCTGAGTATGTCGTGAATTTTTTATTGTCGAGTTGTATACAGGTAGACTATATCATGAATAAAAAATAAATAAATAAATAAATATATCATCACGGCATATTACCCATTGCTGGGTGTGCCAATCTGCTTTGTACACAGATATTGGTAATGATGAAATATTTGTACCGTGTGGGCGCTTACCAGGCGTCACCTCACGGGCACTCATTGCTGGCGTGGAGAGTGCACCACAGGGGTCAATTTTGTGCCATTAAAATGCGAAGTAATTTTTGGCGTCGGTCGGGATCGAACCCGGGTCCCCAAGATTCGAGACCAGACACTCAGGCACACGGCCACGAGACCCCATATGAATAAAAAATAAATTAAAAAATACATAGCAAATTTAACGTAGACCTGTGGTCTTTTATTTTGACAGAAACGTCAAACTGTATGCTACATAATCTATCTTTTCAATTATAGTTGTAGTAGTATTTAATATTACATTGAAATGTACGTATTTCAAAATAAATGCTTGTATTTCAAATAAACTAGCAGCAGTGCAGT
Organism: Harpalus rufipes; assembly: GCA_951394225.1. Taxonomy (NCBI): domain Eukaryota; kingdom Metazoa; phylum Arthropoda; class Insecta; order Coleoptera; family Carabidae; genus Harpalus; species Harpalus rufipes. The sequence goes on from OX596274.1 coordinate 87,105,090, forward strand.
TTCTAGATTTGTGATCCAAATAATTATTTGTTTACTTGTCAAAATTTTATTTTAATAATGCCTTGCTGTCAAATAATAGATGCGTTCAATTATTTGTTTCCGTGCACTTGAAGCTGTCAGTGTGATTTTAAATGTCTACTTAAAGCATACAACTACAGATTCATTTATATACTCGATACTGTGTTCGAAGGAAAAAGATCATGTCCGTAAATATAATTAAAAATGACATAGCCAGTTCTGAGTACATACAACAAAATAACCAAACGCGCTTATAAGTGAATATACGAAGGTAGGTATATTCGAATATACAAAGGTTCGTATATTCGTTCACCATGGTTACTTAATAATTATCGCTGTAATACGTGGTAACTAAGGAAAATCACGCATTCTTATTGGTTTACAACTTAATGAATGATATAGTCTAATTTATTTTTACCTCTCACTAAGAGAGGTATTGGATTCATGCTAAAATTCGCATATCCAGATTTTAATGACTAAGCAGGTCCCTACAATCCGACTTTAACATTTTTACAATGATTCTGTGTGTGTGTGTGTGTGTGTGTGTGTGTTGGAGACACGATTTCTCAAATTCTATAAGACTAAAGACCTGTTTGACTACGGATTCCTCAATCTAACAGTAATGGGAAGAGTTGAATAGGTTCTGGTAACAATTGGACAACTGGAAGTGGTAGTTTCTAAAAAAAAATTATAAATATTATTTTTTGAAAATTTGTAATAAATCTTGTTGCCCGAAAAACAGTTACGATATTTAAATTTTTGTAATTGACAAATAAATACAAAATGTCAGTGTCAGATTTTTCTGGGAGGTATTTCAAAATATTCTGATGTTTATTTGTCAACAATAGTATGAAATATACTTGTCGAGGAAAATAATCCACATGGATTTGGAAAATAATGATGTTTTGAATGAAAAATTATGATATTTAACACCTATGCCCCTAGATCTGCTTGTCTAGGCCAACAAAGTTACATGACTGCTCTCGACCTATGTAACATAAAATGAAAATGGCGAGAGGTATTGTGCTGGGCACAACCGATTTTTTCTTGAAAGAATAGGTCAAATTAAGTAGGTACGTTTATAGTTTATACTTTAAAAGTCTTTAGAATCAGAGATATGATTTTTTAAAAGTTGTCTTTAATTTCAAATATTTGGACGCTGACGTGACGTCAGCCGTGATGGCTATACGTCACGGCTTGGCGGATGCGGCAGTAGCTCTCTACTGGTTTTGTTTGAAACTATGATTGGGTTATCACTTATCAGTTTAATTTTTTGACAGCAACATATTTTTCACTAAAAACATTTCATACAACTTTTGATATTTGTTTTAATAAATGTTTAATTTACATACCTTTACTTTTAACTTTGCCGTCACCTGTCACAATTTTAGGTTAGTTTGTTTACAACAGCAAACGGATACCACATTTTACAGCCGCGAAATTTTATTAGCAAATTTATGAATGAAAAGTCGCACATTTCATGTTATTTTGTATTACTATATGAATGATTGTTTATAATAGCAACTTCAACATTGAAGATTTTGAATGACCAACGATACAGTTTGAATGTATGCAGCAGGCAAACTGAATCTGTCTAGGACAGGCACAAGCGATAGCTGATCTGTTATTAGATATATGCCATTGAAGAGATATGACATCAGCAAGAATTGTACAGGGTTGTCGAGGAAATGCAGTTTTTATTGATCGGGATTTTATCAGAAATAACGGTTAGTAAGACGCAATTTTCCAAGAAAGACTATTTTTGTGAAATAAGCAGATATTCGGGTCCATTGAAATTTCAAAAATAATGCTATATTTGTATCGGAATAGTTATAAGAATAAGGCATATAAACTCCGTTTCCATGACTTGATCCACACGTCATCAATCGTAATCATATGATTCAAATCGCCAGGGACGGAAGGGAATGGGATCATTAAAAAAAATCGTTTTTTTTATAAAATCGTGAAATCCGTCTCATTTAATAAATATAGTAATATAAAATAACATGAAATATGCGACTTTTCATTCATAAATTTGCTAATAAACTTTCGGGGCTGTAAAATTCGTGACGTCACATAAAGACATTCTTCTCACACACATACAGCGGTCCACGTAGTTTCCGTTTGCTGTTGTAAACAAATTAACCTAAAATTGTGACAGGTGACAGCAGAGTTAAGAGGAAAGATATGTAAATAAAACATTTATTAAAATAAATACCAAAAGTTGTATGAAATATGTTTTTCCTTAACAATATGTTGCTGTCACAAAATCAAACTGACAAGTGATATGATAACCCAAACAATCATAGTTCCAAACACAACCGTTAGAAAGCTACTACCGCATCCGCCAAGCCGTGACGTATAGCCGTGACGTCAGCGTCTTTGTATCGTAACTTAAGAACCACTGGTTTAAAAAAATATTTTCTTCTCAAATCGGATATCCCCCTTTATCTTCTATAAGTTTGTCTCATAGTATTTTATTGCATCTTTAATAATATAGAAATTATTTGAAACAGCTCGTTTAGCTGTTACACCTTGTATATACTTGGGATATTAGGTACTATGTATAAACATTAAAAAAATCTTATTTTGGAATTAATAACGGGCAACAAAAAAAAAAAACCTTCAATAATTCTTTAATAATAATCGTATAAATACATACATAAAAATAAATGTTTTATATATTTCCATGATAAAGCAATACCTGTCCATCTGTACAAACTCTGAAAAGATATTCATTGGTGTCTCCATCATAAATATTTATTTCAGTTTTCCAATACCAGTCGTCTAATATAAAAAACTGCATAGAATTTGGATCAAAAGTTCCATTTGTCAATACATAGTTCCCCTGAAAAAAAAAGCATTTTGTTAGGTTATGAGTTTACTCGAACTTAACTCCAATGGTCACGCCCCTTACCTAACTCTAACTTTAAAGAAAATTTGCAAACATACTCAACTGTAGTTTTACGGACGCGCTATACTAATCATGCGGAGAACAACCCAGAAAATTTAAAATTGACAAATCTTAAACCAATTAGTTTAACAATTTGTACTTATACGATTATTTGCTAAACATGGGGCTCGATTCTTGAAATATGAGATATGATGTCAGATGAGAAAAAAGGTCACGGGATTCATTTCTCGCCCAGTGAGATGCAAGTTGTATTCTTGAACACAATTCTCACCTAATTTTGTCGCACACAGTTCTCATCACGTACAACATTTCTTGCCAGTGTTTGCCTAAATATTATGTTAAATATTAAGCCAGTGTTACTGATTATAGCCTTTTAAAGTTAAATATTTGTAAATTTGACAAAATAAAATTACGGGAAGTACTTAAAACTTTAACGTAATGTAGGAATTTATGTGGATATGACTTAAAATATAAAAGTTAAGGAAAAATATAAGTTGTAAGCTAGATTTATCAAAAGTATGATTCTTTACTAAGATGTGCTTAGTTATATTAGAATTGGTCTTTTGATTTTTCAAAATAGACATATGTTAATATTTGTAATCACCAGTTTTGACAAAAGATTTTGTAAATTCCTGCATTCGGGGGCTTAAACTGGTTGAAATGTTAGGAATGTATTCAAGTTTTTTATAAATATATTCTGTTGAATTTGGTTTTTGTATGTAACTTTATAAAACTCTTTAGAGAGAACACTTTTTTGTATATTATACATAAATTACTCAATAAGAAACAAAAAAGTGTTCTCTATAAACAGTTTTATGATAGTGACAAAAACAGAATTTAACAGAAGTTTCGGGTTTGATTCTATAAAATCAACCAGAGCCGATTTCTACGGAGGCGTAGAATAGACATGAAAGAAAAATATTTATAATTGCTGGTATTATGTTGCAATTAGGTTTAATCAGAGCTTTTATCTTGCAATTAGGCATAATTGCATCTATTACCTTACAATTAGCCTAATCTAACCAAACCTAACCTAATTGTAAGATAAATCTTGTAGGTTAGGTTAGGTTGCATTTATACCTAATTGCAAGATAAAAGTTGCAATTATGCCTAATTGCAAGGTGAAACTTGCAATTATAAATATTTTTCTGTTATGTCCTTTCTACGCCTTCGTAGATTTCTACTCATTTGTGGCATATTTCTTTTTTCCTCTATTTCGGTTTAATTAAATCAAACTTTGAAAAAAGCAATTCAAACTTCAACGAGTTCACTTTGTATGAATTTGACAGACTGCAATGGAAAAACTGACGATCATTGTAATTACAAGAAAGTGTGCACTCAGTAAGGTTTAGTTTACTCGAAAAGTATAGATGAATCACGTAAAACTCAGCTAGTGCGCACTGATTATATAAATGAAAACAAGTTATGCACTAAATGTTTGCATTAAATGTATAAATAGAAAACGTTACAAATGGAAAACAGCTCTCATTAGAATTTGACTTACCCTGTGAAATGGACAAATAAGCGGAGGTTCATATGAATATATTATGGAAGATAAAATAGTTCCTTTTTGCTTAATAACTGTACAAGCATTACCTACATTAAAAGTTGTAAAATGCTGACAAGAGTCTAGATATTCTTTATTAGCACATCGGGTGATTTTGGCGATAGCCTAATGGAATAAAACACCAAAATTGAGGATCAGACAAAACTTGGATCCGAGAACCCGGATTTAAAAATATCCGGATCCTCGGATATCCGACGTTTGGATATTGAAGCGAATATCCGAAAATTTATTTCGAATTTGGATCCAGATCTGTACTTGGATCTGGATTTGAATTCGAGGTATTGTGCTGGACACAACAGATTTTTTACTTCCTTGTACGTAAGTAAAGGAAGTATTGTTAACGCGAAAAATTTCGGTTTTCAGATTTCAGCGGAAATATCCATTTTGACTAATTTCGTCATGACGTCTGTACGTACGGTCGTACGTTATTATCTCGCATAACTCAAAAACGGTAAGCCGTAGAAAGTTGAAATTTTGTATTTAGGACTCCTATAACATCTAGTTGTGCACCTCCCTTTCTGGTTATTACACAATTTCCAGAAGTGGCACTTTACATGAAGCCTATAATAGATTTTAATGAAAAACTGTTTTAAAATATAATCCAAAACTTTTCAAATTTGGTATACAAGACTTTTATGTCAATCGAAATAACATAATAGATTTTGGTTAAAATAGGCTAACCGGAAGTGGTACATTACTTGAAGTTGTTAACAGTTTTTCTTGAATAAAATGATTTTATTTTGATTTTAGAAATAAATGCTTCAAATAAAAGTTTTAGAGAATTAATTTCTGCGTCTAGCACATCAAGTATTATTAAATTAACCCTTTGTATAAGCGAGATATGTAAATTTAAAAATTATATACTTTTTTGTTTTTGTAATAAAGCTTGCTATGGATTAGGACAAAAACATAAAAAAATGTTCATGTCAAATTACGTTAAATACGTGCAATTTTATGATTCGTACAATAACAAATATTATATTTTTATTGTGAAATTAGTCATATTCATTGTTGTAATCAAATATTTCTTTGTTGTAATCAAAACTCTCTTTAAAAAGAACCGGGTTAGATTATGGTCGCTAATATATCTTACTGTTTTGAAGTTAAAATTAATATTTTGTAATTTATTTATTAAAAAAATATGTATAATTTAATAATCGTACAAGGAAGTAGTGTGGTGTCCACATCAGATTTTTTAAAATTTGTTAAACACATATTGATAGAATTTGAGAAATATGGCAACATTGGTCCCATCCCATTATAACAACGAATTTACTTAAACCGTACTTTAATCTTCTTGGTCTCTTGAAGAACGGTAATCGAGGCATTTATATATGTCATGTGATTTATATTTTTTTGTAGTACTTCATTTACTATCATACGGGCATTTGGAGCAAAATCACAAACCTCTACTCTATCTATCATAATATTTTTGGTTATCTGAAATGAAAATTTCTTATGAATGTACAAAAATATACAAATAGTAAATTCATAGTTGACTTACAGAATTGAATTGCATTGCAGAGGGTTTTAGATGTACGAAAAATATGAGTAAGACTATTACAAAATATTTCATTTTAATTTTCATTAATATGTACTTATATGAAAATAATTTATATTATCCGAATGAAACCATTTATATTCAAAATAAAAATGACAGGAAATAAGTTTTTAGAACAATACTGATGATAAAAACCTTTTTATCAGTTTATGTACCATAATTATAATATTTTTTTTATATCTATACAAATTAAAAAAATATTATCTAAATATAATTGTGATAAATAATATAGGTCAAATGACGTTATAAAAAATAAATACATTATTATTATTATCTAAAAATATATTTTTCATCTAGTCTATATACAACAATATAGTTATTTATACCCCTCTCCTTTCTCGGATAATTAAAGTATAAGATAAAAAATCTGATGTGGACACCACACGACTTCCTTGTACGATTATTAAACTATACATATTTTTTTAATAAATAAATTACAAAATATTAATTTTAACTTCAAAACAGTAAGATATATAGCGACCATAAAGGCAGTTTTTAAAGAGAGTTTTGATTACAACAAAGAAATATTTGATTACAACAATGAATATGACTAATTTCACAATAAAAATATAATATTTATTATTGTACGAATCATAAAATTGCACGTATTTAACATAATTTGACATGAACATTTTTTTTATGTTTTTGTCCTAATCCATAGCAAGCTTTATTACAAAAACAAAAAAGTATATAATTTTTAAATTTACATATCTCGCTTATACAAAGGGCTAATTTAATAATACTTGATGTGCTAGACGCAGAAATTAATTCTCTAAAACTTTTATTTGAAGCATTTATTTCTAAAATCAAAATAAAATTATTTTATTCAAGAAAAACTGTTAACAACTTCAAGTAATGTACCACTTCCGGTTAGCCTATTTTAACCAAAATCTATTATGTTATTTCGATTGACATAAAAGTCTTTTATACCAAATTTGAAAAGTTTTGTATTATATTTTAAAACAGTTTTTCATTAAAATCTATTATAGGCTTCATGTAAAGTGCCACTTCTGGAAATTGTGTAATAACCAGAAAGGGAGGTGCACAACTAGATGTTATAGGAGTCCTAAATACAAAATTTCAACTTTCTACGGCTTACCGTTTTTGAGTTATGCGAGATACGTACGTACGTACACACGTCATGACGAAATTAGTCAAAATGGATTCAGGGATGATCAAAATGGATATTTCCGCTGAAATCTGAAAACCGAAATTTTTCGCGATTACAATACTTCCTTTACTTACGTACAAGGAAGTAAAAATCTGATGTGGCCAGCACATAACCTCTCGCCGTATATTTTACCTGGCTGTATGCATAAAGCAAAGAATAATGTTAGAAATACAAATAATATATTCATATAAGTCTATGACGTATAAACTTCTTTATTATTCAATAAGAGCATGTCTCAACACAAAACAATTTTCACATATATTTACAAAATCTATAGGATATTTTACCATAAATTATGTACAATAAATTACAAAGTACCATATATAATTTTTAGGCTGGTAACAGGGATTTTCAATTCGGACAACGTTCTTGTTTAGTTTCTCTTCATATTCTTCTAGAAAAACATTAATTTTGGACGGTCTTAAATATACATATCTGAATATGTACATCAATTCTTACATATCTTTTTTTACATTTTATTTTTTTATACATGTATCTAAATAACACATTGATTTCCTTTAATAAAGTGATGGATAGATTGCACTTCGATTATTCTTACATCGATGTGTAATTTTGTCAATATTTACAACTTACTTGAGAAGAATTTGATGGCTTTTTTGCAGTTCAATACAGTGCTCGTGTACATTGTCCCATAATGTTTGAAACAAATTTAAGTTCTTTAACCTATACTTGTCACCTCCATAGATCAAGAATTAAGACATTCTCCAAGTACATTTTTCTTTCATTACTCATTATTTTTATGAGATACAATTTTTCTGTATTTTACGTTGCAGAATGGAGACCATTTTCACTTTCATCTTGTGTTTATAACATAATATCGTCTTCCTTCCGGCTATATTCTCGCTTATATCTATTCTTTATGTTTAGATTTTTTAAATTTAAATTCATTCTATGAAGAAATTTTGTCTTACTCTTTTTATTTTTCGAGATGTTTCCAATTCATTGGCAGTATTTTTGAACGGTATGTTAATATACCTATAATTTTAAATATTTAACTATTAATACAATAAGAAATAATATAATGTATGTACTTCCAAGAAAAAATCTTCAGTAATGTCTCTGGATTTTTGGCACTGACATTTATCTGTCAGTTACAAACATTTTTTTATTTTTCAATTGATTTCCATGACATTATTTGGGCTGTGAGATTTATTACAACAGATTATTATATATCCATATTTCTAAATCTATAAAAGATATAATAAAATATTTACATGTATCAGATAGAGAATTTACTCTTCTTTAATAAGCAAGAACAAATAATTTCAAAAAATAATATTTAGAAGATTTATTTTAAGAATTCTTATTAATAAGGGAGTTATGGTTACTCAAAATTTGAAAAAAAAAATAGATATGACGTCACGAATATCTCTAGCCGGCCCTGCTCAATACGAATTCAATGATTAAAAATTAGAATAATATCTGTATCTGTGTGTGCGATATGTGATGTGTGTAGCAAAGGTAGGAGAATAAAGCACTTGGCTATGCATTACATAGAAGACGCATTATCAAGGTTGGCCGGGGCTTAATCCCATTACAACCCTACTGGTGATCACGTAGACATTGTAGAATACGACCGTATAGTGCTATTCTGTACCCTGCAGTTTCTCCCTATTTTAGAAATGTATACACGAGGGTCATTCAATTCAATATTAAATTCATCGACTCCTTATACACAGAGTGTAACACGAAATAATTTCAATATTTCAACCATATTTATCTTTGAACAATTTTAATCATAAAAGTATAAATAAACATATATTCGATCCTACAGTAGTACTAACCACATTATGATGACCCAAGTTTAAAAAAAATGCAACACCTCTTTATCAACCGAATGATCCTGTTTTGTTCTGAATTTATTCATGATGTGATTACGATGAATTTTATTTCTTCTGTCCTTCTTTAAGCGGTTTGGAGTTGTGAGTGTTTCACGCAGTGAGTGGTGCATTATGCAAATGCATCCTGCGAATCCTGCGGTTCCGGCAGGCGTCTCGACGCCCTGCTGTACCGCGAGACGACGCTACTCAACCACACAGCAGGAATCGGGCGGGAATTGCCAGGGGCGTCGATACAAAAACTAAAATTCATTATCATTTTTTTTACGAGTAATTATTGAATAAGGACTTAACCAAACACATCCATATCCTAATTTGGTTCTATATTGCCCAAAACTGAAGAAAAATTGTACTTCATATGTAGTTTACATTTGTATCAACAAAGCGCAAATATGTACAATTCTCCACAACAGATGCAATTATGGAGCTTGAAAACTATTGTATTATAGTGCGTTGATTTTCTGATGTCTAAGAAATCTTTTTAATTATTACTAATATAGGATTTTTGAAAAAGGTTAATATATAAATAAATATATTATCACAGCATATTACCCATTGCTGAGTGTGCCAATCTGCTTCGTACAGATATCAGTAATGATGACATATTTGTACCGTGCGGACGCTTACCAGGTGTCACCTCACGCGCACTCATTACTGTCTGAAATGTTCAAGATTGCTCCAAGTAATTGACGGGATTAGCGATATTTCGTAAGGATATTATATGTAATATTAATATACATATAACTTTAAATACTAAACTAATAATACAATAAGAAATATTAATTGTACCTACTTCTCAGGTGTCACCTCACGGGCACTCACTGCTGCCGTGGAATGTGCACCACTGTGATCAATTTTATGCCATTAAAATTCGAAGTAATTTTTGGCGTCGGTCGGGATCAAACCCGAGTCATAATTAACGAATTTAACATTTCTTGTACATAGCGGTATTTCTTAAGGATATATGTAATATTAATATACCTATAATTTTAAATATTTAATTAATAATACAATAAGAAATTTTAAATGTACTCTATAATGTAAATAAAACTGTTGATTCTCGACACTGACATTTTGCATTTATTTGTCAATTATAAACATTTAAATATCTCAACTGGTTGCCATGGAGTTGTTTAAGCAGCGATATTTATTATAACAGATTATTCTATATTATTATATAATATATCTCTAAATCTATGGAAGATATAATAAAAATTTAAATGTATCAGATTAAGAATTAAAAATCTTTATTATTGTATTAACATAAATTTTCAAAAAATAATATTTAGAATTTTTTTTAAGAAACTACCACTTCCGGTTATCCAATTGTTACTAAAACCTATTCAACTCTTCCCATTAGTTAAACAGGTCTTTAGTTGCATAGAATTTGAGAAATCGTTTACCCAGCACCCACAAACACACAGACACAAACACACACACACACACAAACACACACACACACACATACGCGCATACACACACAAACACATCCACACAGGCATCCCAGTAAAAAAATTAAAATCGTATTCTAGGGGCCTTAACGTGCGTATTCACTAAAATCTGGGTATGTGATTTTTAGTATGAATCCTATACCTCTCTGAGCGAGAGGTAAAAATGTAAGCACGAATCTTTCATATTTTTGACATCAAGTATAGTTTTGAATTTGGGGTCCTGTGGATATATGATTGATAAATTAATGAAACTTTCATTAGTTGTCTTGAATCTTCCCGAATTTGTCTTTTCTTTGCACAGAAACTTTCTAGAACTATGGTACTCTAATCTAATTTTATGTATCTAGGATGAAAAGTAAATTTTTAACTTATGAGTAAGTTTTCGTCTGAGGTACATACCTAATTTTATGTCGTACTGGTTTTCTAGTATGAATTATTAAAAGAAATATGCATTAATTCCTAGCAGTATGAGTTTTGTATAAGTAAGCTAGTTAAAAAAAAAATCTGATGTGGCCAACACATAACCTCTCGCCGTATATTTTACCTGGCTGTATGCATAAAGCAAAGAATATTTTTATAAATACAAATAATATATTCATATAAATCTATGACGTATAAACTTCTTTATTATTCAATAATAGCATGTCTCAACATGAAGATATTTTACCATAAATTATGTTACAATAAATTACAAAGTAGAGTTTACCATATATAAATATTAGGCTGGTAACTGCAATTTTCAATTCGAACAACGTTGTTTACTTTCTCTTCATATTCTTCTAGTAAAAACATTAATTTTGGGCGGTCTAAAATGTATATATGGATTGTGCATCTATTCTTACATATCTTCTTTTACATTTTATTTTTTCATACATGTTATATCTAAATAACACTAATTCCCTTTAATAAAGTGACGGATAGATTGCACTCCGATTATTCTTATATCGATGTGTAATTTTGTCAATATTTACAACTTACTTGAGAAGAATTTGATAGCTTTTTCGCAATTCAAAGTTACTCTAGTCTATAGTACTGGTGTACATTGTCCCATAATGTTTGAAACAAATTTAAGTCCTTCAACCTAGACTTGTCATCTCCATAATAGTCACAGATCAAGAACTAAGGGATTCTCCAAGTACATTTTTCTTTCATTACTCATTATTTCTGACACTGACATTTATCTGTCAGTTACAAATAATTTAAATTATCAACTATTTTTCATGGCATTCTTTCGGCTGTCAAATTTATTACAACAGATTATTTTATATATTATACTTCTTTTATCTCTAAATCTATAGAATATATAATTAAATATTTAATTGTATCAGATAGAGAATTTAATTTTCTTTAATATTACCACGAAAAATTTTCAAAAAATAATATTTAGAAGATTTTTTTTCAAGAATCTTCTACTTCCAGTTGTCCAATTGTTACCAAAACCTTTTCAGATCTTCCCATGAATGTCCGATTGGGCAATACGTTGTTAAACAAATTTTAAGTCTTATAGTTTTTGAGTAACCGTCCTTCCAACATCCCACACACACACATCCACACACACACACACACACACACACACACACACACACACACACACACACACACACACACAGACATCATCGTAAAAATGTTAAAATCGGATTGTAGGGACCTTAAAACGTGCTTATTCAATAAAATCTGGATATGCGATTTTTACCATGAATCCAATACCTCTCTTAGCGAGAGGTAAAAATATAAACATAATAAACATCAAAGTATAATAATAATAGAATTATTTTGTTTAAGTTTAAGGTATTAAATAATTATTTTATTAACGTTTTCATTGTTTTAATATTTGCATAAATAAATGTTTATACAACTTTTATTATTTATATTTTAACTGTATCATGCAAAAGTATATATATAAAACTAACAACATATTCGTATAAACATAAAGTAAACATTATATTATCTTATTTAACATGGGAAAATAATTTGTGTAAAATGAAAATATGAGAAATGTAATACATATACATAATGAAAATTTTAATTAGACGAATTAGCATTTAGTTAAAAAATAATTTAATGTTATTTTCATAGTATGTTCGTGAAATATTTTCTCTAACCTTTATACAGGGTGTTAGGGAATTCTTTGGTCAAAATTCAAGAATAGACTCACATTTACTTAAATTTTGGCCAAAATATTATCAAACATTTTGCATATGGACTTTATAGAATAGGTGCATAGGTACTAGTAAATTACAACTAATTGTGACCTATTGGTCATGTTGAACTCATTTTGATACTGTCAGATACTAGGTAATAAAATAATACTTCCTTTGCCAACGGCACTGAAAGTAAGTAATGCTGTAGCTAGGGTTTCATCAAGTCAAGTAGCTTGATATTTTTGTAAATTACTTGACTTGACTTGAAAATCAAGCTTTTCAAAAATTCATTACTTGACTTAACTTGATTTTCTATCGTTACTACTTGACTTGATCAAACAATTTCAAGCAAATTCAAGCTACTTGATAACGAACCGATTATATACGAAAACGCGCGAATCAGTAGAATCATAACCTAGCTGTGTGTGGTACGGCGTGGTGTGCCATATGCTGTGCTGATTCACTACTGCAAGTTAAAATCTGTGCAGAGATTTAAGAAACTCACTCAATATTGGAATACATACCAGAACGACCCGAGAATACGTCAACAAAATTTGAAGTCCCAATCATTATTATAAAGTTAACTGTAGATGGTTAAACTATCGCATAAAAGCCCAAAAAGCTATACTCCATTCGAAATAAAAATAATAATAATAACTCACTCCAGCATACACTCCAATAAGAATGAGTCTTTTAAACCTCTTAATATGTCGGAGAAAAATAAAGTTCCAAAATGTGCCATGTTATTTAAATGGGAAAAAATCGAGTGCATTTAGGCACGGTCAAATATTAAAATTAAGCGGAATCATTGTCAGTATAATTTGTTTTTATTCATTTGGAACCAATTTAGGGTGTGGTCCAGTTAAAATTCGACTTGCCTCCTTTTAAGGTCCACCATAATACATATACTATAAATAGTTTGTTAATTCATATATACTTTCAAATCTTTTTTTTTTAATTTTTAAATTTGAATGTATGATTTATTTTTATGAATAAAAGTTTATATGTCAAGGTATATTATTGATATTGTTATAAAACATAAGGAACTATATGAAAATGGAATGTTGTCTTGAAGAACTTTTTCTGGTAATTAAAAAAATAATTACTTAATTTTTTCAAGTAATTGAAAAATAACTACTTGATTTTTCAAGTATTTGAAATTGTAACTACTTGCCGACTTGATTTTCGGCTACTATTACTTGATTAGAGATTGACTTGATTTCAAGTCAAGTAACTTGAATATCAAGTCAAGCCGTGAAACTCTAGCTGTAGCAACTGTCAATAAAAATCATACTTTTAATGTCAATCGGCGAAAAAAGGAATTTTTATCAATTTGCATAATTAAAGTATTCCTTTAGTGACGAGATTACTTTAAGATGATGAATAAAAGTTAATTCCTATATTTTTTATGTTCCAAATAATACTGAATTTCTTCTAACGACTTTCCTTTAGTTTCTGGTACAACAATCACTACAAAAAACACCCCTACAATACCTACAACAGCAAACACAAAAAATGGTACCGAATTTCCCAAAAAATCAGTCATTACTTGATACAACTTCCCTACAATAAAAACTAACAAAGCTAACCATGCTTTACTAACACATACTCCCACAGACTTTATTTTTGGATGGAACATTTCTCCTAGAAACGACAACGAAATAGGCGTTAGACCTATCACTTGTGAAATATTGAATAATATCATTGATACTAGAGGCAGCCACCAGATGGATTGTACGTTGTAGTTGTTGTCTAGGAGATAGAAATATATTCCTTCGGAGAACATAAATATGGAAGAGCCAACACACGATATTATTAGAAGAGGTTTTCGGCCTATATTGTCCACAAAATAAGCAGCGATTATAGATGTTAATAATTGTAGTGTTGCTTTTATTAAAGACATTGTATTTGCGGATATATCTCCAGCTTTTTTGAAAATTAAATGTGCGTAGAAGATAAATGTTATTCCACCAGTCAGTTGAGCAAACATAAAAGTTCCCATACATATATACAAAGCTCGTCTGTGTTGTTCGTTGCAAAATAATTCTTTAAAACTATTTTGTTTCGTACTAACACTTATAGTACTTTGTATTTTATCCAGCTCAGTATTTGGATAATTTAATTGATCCAACACTTTTTTGGCTTCATCTATCCGTCCATTTTCCACTAAATAATACGGCGATTCAGGTAACCATTTATAACTCATAACAACTACAAGTAAAGGTAATACACTGGCCAAAGAAGAAATCCATAATTCTTCATAACTCCCAATCCAATATATCCAAAGTGTTCCAATATTTTGCACAACATTCATACAAATTCCAATGCCACCTCTGATGTTATCCGGTGAAATTTCCCCCAGATATACTGGAATTATAGTAAACAAAAATGGTGTACTCAATCCAGCAATACCTCTCGCTATTATTAGTTCTGTACTCGTTGATGCAACACTGATTAATGTCCAAGAAATGACAATTGGGAATACCAATATCAAGATTGATATTTTGCGACCTATGTAGTGCATACATAAGGCCGGTATTGGTGTACTGAAAAAGCTAACTAATGGTAGAATGGTTGTGATCCAAGAGCCCTCATCGCTGGTTACAGGTATGGTGGAATTTGGACTTTGGAGATGCGCGAGAATTGGAGATGACCAACCGTTTAAAATGCCAGCTTGTTCAATTGCTATCAAAGCTGAAAGTCATATTTTAAAGAAAGCAGTAAAAAATATTCAATTTTAAAAATCTTACCCACTCCTATAGTTCCGAAAAGATGCCACTGTTTAAATATATTTAACATTATTACGTATTGAAGTGCATATCTGTAGGAAATAAATTTTGCAACTAATGCATTTGTCTTAAAAGAAAGTGATGTATGTACGTCAAACAACCTTGATAATTTATTTATGTTTTATTTATAATTCTTAATGCGTAATACTTAAATAAACTATTGTAAACTATGATAATATTATAAGTATGACAATACTATAAGATTAAGATAGTTGATGTCCTTGTAAATCTATTTTATTTAATGTGGAAATATGTATAAGGTGAATAATAGTTATTATTGGATTAAGGGCATAATTATCGTACACTAAGCAATGTTTAAAGCTCGACGCGTAGCGTTTTGTGAGAAATGAAAATATGAATTTAGAATTAAATATTCTAATTAATGAGAAAATAAAAAATACACATTTTCGTTAAATAAAAAAAATCTGATGTAGTCAGCCTAATACCAATCCTATGTATTATGTATAAATTCCATACATAAATTTTCTTGCTAACGATTCTAAATTTCCAGTAAAATTATTTCATAAACAAACTATGCAAATTGCACTTGACACTGACATCATCTTCTTCTTTAGCTTTTCCCATTCGTTATGGGTCGCTATTTTTTATTTTCTCTTTCCACTTATTTCTGTTTTGCGTGTCCTTTCTCTCAAGTCTTCCTAAATACAGTCCTTCCATCTTATTTTTGATCTTCCTCTGTTTCTTCAACCTTCTATTACTAAGCTATTCATTCTCCTTCCAATGTATTCTTCATCTCTCCTCATGACATGCTCAAACCAATGTAATCGTCTCTCTTGTATCTTTATAAAAAATTCTGATACTAGAGTTATTTCCCTTATTTTTTCATTCCTTACCGTATCTTTCCGTTACTTCACCAACATCTATCTCAACATCCTCATCTCTGCCACATTCATTTACTCTTCAATGATACTGACATCTGTCAATTTGATTAATCTGAATATATTAGCAGTTTCCATGGTTAGCATAGCTGCCAGATTAATTAATAATTCTTTAACTCTATATCTATTGAATATGAAGTATAAAATGCAATCAAATCTTCTTCTTTAAGTTATAATAACGTTAAATGTCAATAAATGATAGTTAACTGCGTTTTTTCAAGAAAAATTGTTAAAATCTTCAAATGAGGATACTTCCGGTTGAACAAGTATAACGAAAATCTAGTCACATCTTCTGGATGTAAACTGAGGAATACGAAAAAAATATAATTTTTGGAATCATGGTATTGAAGTTATGCTATCCGAAACTTTCATCACAAACATACAGACATCATCGTAAAAATGGTTCATATGGACCCTAAAACGTGCTAATTCATTAAAAACTCATCATTGATCTTTTTGACCAAAGACAATATCTTCCTTACCTAAAGGGACGGGAGGTAAAAAATATATCAATACTGTATCTATTAATAATAATTTTAAAATTTTAATAACATATCATATTAGAACTTTATAGTAAAAACAGAAATGATTCCATCATGTTTTAGTATTTATAAACAATTTTTATTCTATGTATTCCAATTCTCGTATTCCATTCATTTTAGGTTAGGTTTAAAATATGCATACCTATCCAAAATCCCGAAATTCTATTCAATTTAGCTGCATCAATATTCAAACACTTAGTTAAATTCTGTGTTGGGAACTTGCGCTGTGGAATCCTTACTGCTCTCCTGCTATAATGCTCGGCAGAGAGTGGATTTATGGGTAAGGAATGGTGCTTGAGAGAAAAGTTGGGTTGTAAAGCGAGCTAGTGTATTTTTAAGGGGAATAATTGCTGGAATCGGTGTTGTCGCGTACGAACACAATCATAATTAAACGGCATTACGTGTAATGGCGCGGAATGTAAGAAGTGAATGCAGGAAGGGAGAAATAAGAGATGTTTTAAAGAGACGTACATGACTTTTTATTTTTAAAGTTTTTAACAAGATTTTGTGGAAATTATTCCTGATTATTTGATTCATATTCGTTTTGTATATGAAACGTACCATATCTCCTTTAATTATTATTTTATTTTGGAATCATAAATTTGTTTATTCGCCCTCAAAAGCGGGCCCAATTTGACTTTTATAGACAAAAAAACAAATTTGACACATCACTTTTTTAACAATCAGACATTACTAGGAAGAGCTGAAAGGTTTTTTGTAATAATTGGACAACCGGAAGTAGCAGATTCTTAAAAAAAATCTTCTAAATATTGTTTTGAATTTTTTTGTTCTTGCTAGTATTAAAGAATAGTAAATTCTCTATCTGATACATATAAACATTCTTTTACATATATTATAGATTTAGAGATAAAGAAATATAAGGTATATAATAATCTGTTGTAATAAATCTCACAGCCCAAATAATGTCATGGAAACCAAATTAAAATATTTGTCACTGACAGATAAATGTTAGTGTCTAAAATCCGAAGATATTACTGAACATTTTTTTCTGGGAAGTACATACAATATATTATTTCTTATTGTATTAATAGTTAAATATTTAGGTATATAACATATATCCTTCAAAAATATTGTTAATCCTGACAATGAATAGGACACATTTCGAAAAATTAGAAGAGGAAAATATTTCTTCATAGAATGAATTTAAAATTAAAAAATCTGTTGTGGCCAGCACAATATCTTCCGTCAATCCTGTATATAATGTATAAATTCCATACATAATTTTTGCAAAAGATTCTAAATGTCCAGTAAAATTATTTCATAAACAAACTATTCAAATTGCACTTGACACTGACATCTTCTTCTTCTTTAGCTTTTCCCATTCGTTAGGGCTCGCTATTTTTGCGTGTCGTTCTCATTCAGTTCGTTTTCTCTCAAGTCTTCCGCAATACAGTCCTTCCATCTTATCTTTGGTATTCCTCTGTTTATTCAAACCCCTATTACTAAACTATTCATTCTTGTTCCAATATAATTCTTCATTTCTCCTCATGACATGTTCAAACCAATGTAATCGTCTTTCTTGTATCTTTCTAAAAACTTGTAACACTAGAGTTATTTTCTTACCGAATCCTTCCGTGTCTTCCCCAACATCTACTTCAACATCCTCATCTCTGCCACATTAATTTATTTTTATTGATACTGACATCTGTCAATTTGAATTGTATGAATATATTAGTAGTTTCCATGTTTAGCATATCTGGCTAAATTACAAAATTTAATTTCTTTAAAATTCTTTAACTCTGTATCTATTGAATATGAAGTATAAAATGTAATCAAATCGTATAGAGAATACTATATGCTTTAAGTTATAATAACGTCAAATGTCAATAAATCAAATTTAACTGTTAAATCTTCAAATGAGGGTACTTCCGGTTGACCAATTATAACCAAAATCTAATCACTTGTTCTTCAATTATAATTTTTGGAATTGTGGTATACATATATACAGACATCATCGTAAAAATGGTAAAATCGTATTATAGGGACCCTAAAACATGCTTATCCTCATAAAAGCTAAGCAAACGACACTACTGAATTTGTCATAATGTGCGGAGCAAAAATCTGAATTCATACAATTCGTAGATGATCTTGATTGGACATCTTTCAAAAATTTTGCTGTATGTAAGACATATATTAAAAAATCCGTTGAAGTTATAAACTTGTAATAAAATAACTAACTCTTGCTTGTTCAAGAATAAAGTGATTGTTTTGTTGTAGTCTTGTAAGACTTTATATATTCCAGTCGTCAAGTGGCCTGTTTCTTGTTAAAGCGGCTGCATTTTGGCGGCTGATGTTTGTTTTTGTTTGAAATTCGACGTACGGCATCCTTCGTCGTCCTCGGCTAACGTTGTTTCGTTCGTGTTTGGTCAATTTGTTTGGTCTGTGGCCGGCCATGTCGAGTGACGTCACATGAGCTAATCAGCCGCAGCGCGCCCGCCTGAATCCTGAATGCTGAAGCTGTAGCCTAGGCTGCAGTGGCGGCTCGTGCACTAAAACTTTGGTGAGGCAAAGTATCCAGAAAAAAATACGCCGCAAGTGAAATTTTTTTTTTCATTCTTGGTCAAATGCCTTATAATTGAAAGTTACATTTTTTCAAGGGATGTGCAAATGCATTTTCCCCTCTCATGTACAAAAATAAATTGCCAGATCACAGAACATTTCAGGAAATCTTTTGATAAATAGTTTATCATCATAAGACAGTTGATTAATTGGATTTTTTTTATTAAAAAATTAACAATATCTTCAGAATTCCTTATATTGTCACTCAATTCTTTTAAAGTTGAAGTCGAAGCCATTATTTGTTTTTTGTTTTCAAATTACAAAAACACTACGTGGGTAAACTATAAAAACAACGAAAAAATAAAAGAATTAAATATTTACTGCAATACGTATCAGTCGCAAACCAGAGCCTATTATAATAAAAATGCTAGACAAGACAGGTTTTGCAGCTAATATTATTTAATCTTGCTTGCAAATATATGCAGTAATGTCGTGAACATACAGTAAAATTTTTGAAAGATGTCCGATCAAGGTTGTCTACGAATTGTATGAATTCAGATTTTTGCTCCGCCCATCATGACAAATTCAGTAGTGTCGTTTGCTTAGTTTTTATGAGTGTACGTAAGATACTACTGTTATTTTATTATTATAAAAATATATATTATAGGAAAAACATTCAAAATTCAAAAATAAGTCAACTAGTAAGTTTATAAGCAAATGTAAAACCAAATATGTTAAAAATAAGATACTGACACAATGTCAGTGTCAGTGACTCTGACAGAACATAACGTTATACGTACGGCTATGAATCCAGGTAATGTATCTGAATTAATAAATAAACTTACGTTACAGCGAAAGTATTATCAACAACGAGCATCGTTTATAAATGAAATGTTCTAACTTAGTCGAAACAATATGAATTTTTGAAAGACAAGCGTGTTATATCCATCCTTATCACACACTCTTACAGCCTTTGCAAAAGAAAGAGATAAATGAATGCCTATTTCTTAATTTGTTCGTGATACAGGTGCCCTTGATCGGACATCTTTCAAAAATTTTACTGTACTTACAAAATTTATCAGTACGTGGCGTTGATTGTATTCATGTAGGTAACGGCCTCTATAGGGCCGCGTGGAAGGTAAAGCGACTATCTTTTATCCTTTACGCACTCATTGCATTTAGCATTTGAAATGCCTCAACAGATCTTTGTCTAGCGCAAGTATTTCTTACCGGAATGAATGCTGTATCAAAAACATTAGGCAGTTATACTATTCTTTTCGAGAAGCACTTTATAGGGTGTAAATTAGGTGAACTGCATTGCATATTAGTTACGGTGGTGTCTTAAATTATTGTTTTGATATTTATAAAGACAAGCATTAACGGAATAAGTTAAAATTTAATTTACATACAACTTTACATGCAGCTTTATTTCTTTCTGGTGAGGCACTGCCTCACCTGCCTACCCTGACAAGCCGCCACTGGAAGCTGTACCCCAGGCTGTAGCCTGCAGAATGCGAATGGTGAAGGACATGTTTTGTAGCTTCCTCGTTTTACTCTTCACTGAATATTCTTCACTTTAATGTTATTATAGTGGAATACATTTTTTGTTCCGTGAAGGAAATGTTGATTATAATTAAGTTTTTTCTAGTCCCTAGTTAAGTTTAATTGAAGATTGTTTTAAACATTACAGGAGAATCACTAATGTTGTAGTTTTGCTGAAAGTATACGAGTACTCGCATAGTGTTTAAAATTCAGGCGAACTGCCTTGGAATTTATTCATGCATTACTTTGCATTTCTCTGTTTAGTTCAGAGCGCAGCATGAGTCAATATCAGCGAATGTGAATGGATTCTACGTATATAAACTATCGTTTCGTACAGTCGAAGAAATAATTGTAATCATTTGTCTTTCTACAACTTCAAAACATTATCAATATAAGAGAAAAAGCTGCTTAACTGGAAGTATTGATGAGGGGATAATTTTTTTATTTAATAAATTCTCGGGTCGACCGGTTGAACTTTAAAATGATATTTTAAAGTTCTCGGACTTCAATGTTTCACTTTTTATTACCGCTCGCTAAGAGAGGTATTGGATTCATGCTAAAAATCGCATATCCAGATTTTAATGATTAAGCACGTTTTAAGGTCCCTACAATCCGATTTTAATATTTTTACGATGATATTTGTATGTGTGTGTGAATGTATGTGTATGTATGTGTCTCGGTTTGTGTGTGCGTATATATGTGAGTCGGTTGGACGGACGATCTATCAAAAACTATAATACTTAATATCTGTTTAACTACTTATTTCTCAATCGGACATTACTGGGAAGAGCTGAAAAGGTTTGGGTAATAATTGGACAATCGGAAGTAGCAAATTCTTAAAAAAATCTTCTAAATATTATTTTTTTATAAATTTTGTTCTTGTTAGTAAAAGAAGAGTAAACTCTCAATCTTATACATATAAATATTTCTTCTAATTTTTCGAGATGTTTCCAATTCATTGTCGGGAGTAAACAGTATTTCTGAAGGGTATGTGTAATATACCTATAATAGTATTTAGTAGTATATTGTTTTCGGGATTTTCAACCCTTACAGGTTATATTCCTAGAATGGTCTCACACACAACAGCTATTTTAATTTAATTTTTACAATTACCACGAAGTTTCTTACGTAGATGTCATGTGTGTTGCCCACCCGAGCAAGCCCTTGTTACAACCACCAGCCGGTGCTACATAGCTTAGTGATTGCCAAGTTAATTGTCTCCCAATTTGGAAAGGTAACGGGAGTAGATACCGATCAAGATCAGTCGAGAAAAATTCGACCTGACCCGGATTCGAACCTACGACCTCTGAGTCCAGAGGCTAGCACTCTACCACTGTGCTATCCCGCCATCTATACCTATAATATTAAATATTTAACTATTAATACATTAAGAAATAATGTATGTACTTTAGTAATGTCTCCGGATTTCTGACACTGAAATTTATCTGTCAGTTACAAACATTTTAAATTTTCAACTATTTTCCATGGCATTCTTTCGGCTGTAAAATCTATTAGGTACAACAGATTATTTTATATATTATATTTCTTTTTATCTCTAAATCTATAGAATATATAATAAAATATTTAAATGTATCAGATAGAGAATTTAATTTTCTTTAATATTAGCAAGAAAAATTTTCAAAAAATAATATTTAGAAGATTTTTTTTCAAGAATCTACTTCCGGTTGTCCAATTGTTACCAAAACCTTTTCAGATCTTCCCATGAATGTCCGATTGGGAAATACGTAAACAAATAAAAAGTCTTATAGTTTTTGAGTAATCGTCCTGCCAACATCCCACATACATACACACGCAGACATCATAGTAAAAATGTTAAAATCGGATTGTAGGGACCTTAAAACGTGCTTATTCAATAAAATCTGAATATGCGATTTTTAGCATGAATCCAATACCTCTCTCAACGAGAGGTAAAAAAGTCTTCTACTCCACCACAGTAACCAAAAACGTACGTGGCGAGAAGTATTGTGCTGGCTAGAACAGATTTTTGTTTTAGAAATCGTTCAAAAAACGTTGCTTTAGAAACCAGTATGATATAAAATGAATTGAAGGGACCTGTAAGCAATGAGGAGACAAAATATACAGTGTTATAAGTTTCTTTGTAGATTCACCACTATTGACACCAGAAAAACTTTTCATCCTCATCATTTTAATTGCAGAATGTACTCCCGTAAATGAAGAGCTTTGAATTGGTAGTGTTTGTGTCTGTTCCCTTCCCGAGTGTACTTCCGTATCTTTGGCTGCAAACACATGCACACACAAACACACATACATACACAGTAGCGAGCGATTCCACAGAGTTGTTTCTAATGTTGGTATGACTTGCACGTCTTAAGTCGTTGTTTGTGAACCCCCTCTGCCTGCCGTTGTCTTTTATTGCATGTTTCTCCCGTTTCTGCCTTTTCATTTCGAGACATCGGTGTTTACTCTTCACGCTACGCTACACATGTTCGACTCAAGCCGGCGGTAATTCGCCCGTACGCCGTATTTTTACAGCAATATGTGTTCAATTTTCTAGATTTCATTTGGTGAATTTGCAGTTGCAACTGCAGGTAGACTGTTTGTTTACATAAGAATACAACTCAGCCCTTCTTCAACATGAGGGTGAGGAAGGTTCAACAAAATCATCTTATTTCATTTTCAAGGGATGGAAGTTTTAGCTTTTCATCCTTTCTTTTATACTTCATATGCTTTCAACAAGGTAAACAATTTTTTTTTTATTTAATACAATTCTTGCGCTGATTATATTTTAGCAGGCAATCTGCTACTAGCAAGTTCAATCTCTCGAAATTTACTTATTTTTTGTTACCTACCACCGACTCTTAATATACTTACAGCGGTAATAATAAATAATTTCCTATTCCCAGATTAGGTATTCCGAGAATATCTCATAACCCTGTGTTAAAATGACGTTTATGGAGGGTTTATTCTAGAGTTAAGTCTTATTCTATGTTTATTATTATAAATTTGTGGGTTAAGCTAGTGATAAACTAGGAATAGCTATTCCTGTGTTAAAAGGAAGTTATTCTGAACTTAACCCTTGTTTATTATTACCGCTGTTATTCTTATTACTACGGTTATTTGAAATAACTAATGTACAAGATTGCTAACTCCGTAAAAGAATACTTAAGAAGTCACGAAGGAATTATTACTGATTTTTGTGGTTTCTTACCTTCCGTCATCTCTAGGTAAGAAATATTGTCTTTGGACAAAAATTCGGTGGTGTTTTCATTGAATAAGCACGTTTTAGAGTCCCTACAATACGATTTTATTATTTTTATGATGATGTCTGTATGTACTTGTGTGTGTGTGTGTGTGTGTGTGTGTGTGTGTGTGTGTGTGTGTGTGTGTGTGTGATTATAATTTCGGCCGGAATATCTCCAATACTAGAATTCCAAAAATTACAATTTTTACTTAATTTTTCTTGAATAAAATGATTTTATTTTGATTTTAGAAATAAATACTTCAAATAAAAGTTTTAGAGAATTAATTTCTGCGTCTAGCACATTAAGTATTATTAAATTAGCCCTTTGTATGAGCGAGATATGTAAATTTAAAAATTATATACTTTTTTGTTTTTGTAATAAAGCTTGCTATGGATTAGGACAAAAAAATAAAATGTTCATGTCAAATTACGTTAAATACGTGCAATTTTATGATTCGTAAAATAACAAATATTATATTTTTATTGTGAAATTAGTCATATTCATTGTAGTAATCAAATATTTCTTTGTTGTAATCAAAACTCTCTTTAAAAAGAACCGGGTTAGATTATGGTCGCTATATATCTTACTGTTTTGAAGTTAAAATTAATATTTTGTAATTTATTTATTAAAAAAATATGTATAGTTTAATAATCGTACAAGGAAGTCGTGTGGTGTCCACATCAGATTTTTTGATTACAATTTTCTTTGATAAAATTTTTGCTTAGGCACATCTACTAATATTAAGACTCTCCCCTTTCATGTAGTTTGTGTTTGTTTTATCAACAAACTAACCCCGCATTCCTGCTGTAGTGAAAGTGTAGTGTAAGAATTCCTGCATTTTCGCATGATTCTGGGTGTTCGGGGTTCGTGGTGCTGGGCTAATTTATATTCAGGCGGGTGTCCGGCGGTCCGGTTTATCAGCATGATAGCTTATCTCCGCCACTCCGGGTTCCGGGGCCGGTGCTCCGGGTACGCTGCACACGTCACGCGGACACGCACGGACGCGCCGGTCTCATCACGGCCTGTAACAAGCGATGGCCGCGACACAGGGTCGTATTCAGGGAGAATTCTAACAAAAAAATGGTAAAAAAATCTGATGTGGCCAACACAATACTTCTAAATATTTCTGCATGTGTTGCAATCTCCACGCCAGCAATGAGTACCCGTAAGGTGGCGCCTACAAAAATGTCATCATTGTTACTGAAATATGTGTGCAAAGAAGATTGGCACACCTAGCAATGGGTAATATGCAGTGACGATATATTTATTTTATTTATTTATATACTTACCTATATTTCTACATATTTACTTATGCTGGTCACTGTATTAAATTCATTTCTATATAATTATTGTTCTATTTACTGTTTTCTTTTTAAAACGTTACTATTATTATTTGAAATGCTTAATTTGTTGACAGTGACATATACCTGTCAGTTATATGCATTTGAGATCTAAACTGTGTAAGCATGGAGTTGCGGTTAAAGCGTAGGCCCCGACATTAAAATTATAGATAGTTTTATAAATTTATCCATAAAATATATAGAAAAAGTGTTAATGCAAACCTGTAGAAAATTTAATAATCTTTAATTTTTATATAACATAAATCTTGAAAAAATAACATTTAAAGGTATTTTTCGAATAAAAACTATTATCAGCTTCCAGTAAAGTACCATTTCCGGTTATCTAATTTACATCAAAGTCTAATGGTTTTTTTCCATATTAGACTAAGGTAGAAAAACAAGGTTTCAAAATTTTCTGAACGATATTATCGTGAAAATATTAAAATTGGATTGTAGGGACCTTAAAACGTGGTCATTTACCAAAATCTCGATATGCGATTTTTAGCACGATCCCTATACCTCCCTTACCAAGGGCAGCGGAAAGTAAAAATTTCTAAAATTTAGTACCAAAAGCAATTTTTTGTTAATAGTTGACAAAGTAATTTTAATAATTATAACAAAGTTTCTTTAGCGTGTAGTAAGATAAATAAACTTCTATGCATAGACACTAAAGTTAAAATATATTTATTATGCATACTGGAGCAGAAAATCGACCAGAAATATTTAAAAAAAATAGATATTTCAGCACTGGGATATTACATAAATCTACAACTTCATTTTTTAACTTCTTCTTCTTTGCATTTATTACTGCGTCGGTGCAGGATCCGCATATTTGCACTTCCATTTCCACTTCCACTTTACATTATTATTTATTAAGTAAATAAATAAAATAAATAAATATTTTATCGCGGCATATTACCCATTTCTGGGTGTGCCAATCTGTACACAGATATCGGTAATGATGGAATATTTGTACCGTGTGGGCGCTTACCACGCGTCACCTCACGGGTACTCATTGCTGGCGTGGAGAGTGCGCCACAGGGGTCAATTTTGTGCCATTAAAATGCGATGTATTTTTTGGCGTCGGTCGGGATCGAACCCGGGTCTCCAGATTATTAAATAATGAATTACTGGATTGCAGTCAAAATATTTATTTAAATTTCGATCTCTACCGGTTTCGGCATCTCCTATGCCATCTTCAGAAGCTATAATTGATACAATTTTTGTATAAAAGATTTTCGGTTTTCTCGAATGTTTGAATAATTTTTTTAGTTTCATTCATTACTAACCTTATAATATAACAATAATGTCTAAAATACCTAGGGTAACACTTCTTTGTCTACATAATAATTTCTTCGCAAATTACCTCTTTGTTATCATATTACTACACATAATTATTTGGAACAACATCATCTGTTCCATGTTTCCAAATTTTCGTTGAGTCCCCCTGAGTGCGATTCTGAATTCCGTACGTTACCTAGTGTGGGTACAGGAGTGTACCAGCTCATCGTGAACCAGCAGGGCTGGGGCGGGTGACTCTTGATGGTCGCTGACCACCGGACCGTGATCTTCACTCCGTGTCCGGAATACTCAACCCTCCTGCTGTACACTATACATATAATACCGAAACAACACTGGCCATACAATGTTCATTCTTACCCATACGAGCTTACATACAGAAAAGTTAATAACAGGCGAATAATATACAATGTGAGGATAAATAGGAATGGGAGGATGACCCTTAAATGAGTTTATTGTTTATTCAGTAATCATCTAAATAATAATTGAAAATACCCAAAACCCACACGAGCCTGAATGTCTGTTCGTGAATCTGGGGAAACTGGTTCGATCCCGACCGACGCCAAATATTTTGAATATTAAATTATTATTTCTAAAATCAAAATAAAATCATTTTATTCTGAAAAACTGTTAACAACTTCAAGTAATGTACCACTTCCGGTTAGCCTATTTTAACAAAATCTATTATGTTATTTCGATTGACATGAAAGTCTTGTACACCAAATTTGAAAAGTTTTGGATTATATTTTAAAACAGTTTCTCATTAAAATCTATTATAGGCTTCATGTAAAGTGTCACTTCTGGAAATTGTGTAATAACCAGAAAGGGAGGTGCACAACTAGATGTTATAGCAGTCCTAAATACAAAATTTCAACTTTCTACGGCTTACCGTTTTTAAGTTATGCGAGATACGTACGTACGTACGTATACATGTCACGACGAAATTAGTCAAAATGGATTCAGGGATGATCAAAATGTATATTTCCGCTGAAATCTGAAAACCGAAATTTTTCGCGATTACAATACTTCCTTTATTTACGTACAAGGAAGTAAAAAGCGCCCGCTTACAGGCAGTGTCGGAGTTTGAGCGTCATCTGTCATTTAGTTTGTTTACAGTGCTCCATTTACCGGTTCATCTAAGTGTGTTTTGCGTTGTTTACAATGGATAAAAATATCGAACAAAGAATCTGTCTCAAATTTTGCATTGCAAATGGAATTTCGTGTGCCGAAGCGCTGAAAATGTTACATAAGGCTTACGGTGAATCGACTTTATCAAAAACACGTGCGTATGAGAGGTACTACTATAGTATAGTATTGGTATACAAGAAATGTTAAATACCATATTTATGTAACCACAAACGGAAGTGGCGAGAGGTATTGAGCTGATCACAACAAATATTTTTTTGATTGATAGTATATGAATTAGAGCGTCCAGAGGGTTAAAACATACACACATATACATATACACACATACACACACTCACAGACATCATCGTGAAAATGTTAGAATCGGATTTTGGGGATCTTAAAACGTGGTCTTTTACCAAAATCTCTATGTGCGATTTGTAGCACGATCCCTCAATCTCTTTTACCAAGGGTAGGGGAGGTAAAAAAGTCAAAAAATGTTTCTAGTGTGGAATTTGGATGCGTGAAATCTTGTGTTACTTAATTTTTTACTTCCTTGTACGTAAGTAAAGGAAGTATTGTAATCGCGAAAAATTTCGGTTTTCAGATTTCAGCGGAAATATACATTTTGATCATCCCTGAATCCATTTTGACTAATTTCGTCGTGACATCTGTACGTACGTACGTATCTCGCATAACTCAAAAACGGTAAGCCGTAGAAAGTTGAAATTTTGTATTTAGGACTCCTATAACATCTAGTTGTGCACCTCCCTTTCTGGTTATTACACAATTTCCAGAAGTGGCACTTTACATGACGCCTATAATAGATTTTAATGAGAAACTGTTTTAAAATATAATCCAAAACTTTTCAAATTTGGTATACAAGACTTTTATGTCAATCGAAATAACATAATAGATTTTGATTAAAATAGGTTAACCGGAAGTGGTACATTACTTGAAGTTGTTAACAGTTTTTCTTGAATAAAATGATTCTATTTTGATTTTAGAAATAAATGCTTCAAATAAAAGTTTTAGAGAATTAATTTCTGCGTCTAGCACATCAAGTATTATTAAATTAGCCCTTTGTATAAGCGAGATAAGTAAATTTAAAAATTATATATTTTTTTGTTTTTGTAATAAAGCTTGCTATGGATTAGGACAAAAAAAAAATGTTCATGTCAAATTACGTTAAATACGTGCAATTTTATGATTCGTACAATAACAAATATTATATTTTTATTGTGAAATTAATCATATTCATTGTTGTAATCAAATATTTCTTTGTTATAATCAAAATTGTCTTTAAAAAGAACCAGGTTAGATTATGGTCGCTATATATATTACCGTTTTGAAGTTAAAATTAATATTTTGTAATTTAGTATTACAAAAATATGTATAGTTTAATAATTATACAAGGAAGTCGTGTGGTGTCCACATCAGATTTTTTTTTACTACAATGTAGTTGCAATTTAAAAACTTTACTCTTTACAAAATATTAAAAATAACTTCTTTCAAAATTAACAGTATTTGTTTATGAAAATCATTGACATTTTTTGTATTATTTCTGCTGAATTACTTTTCCATATGTCATTTTAAATCGTTGATTTTTCCTCCCTGATAACCTGTCATATGTTACAGTAAGTCCCCTTGAAAAAACAAGGTATTTGAAAGCATTAGGTATGTAGCAATACTTCCCCCGTTCAGTATCAGTTGTGCTGTAGCCGGCGTATGGCATGCAAAGTGCATAGGCGCCCTCGTCTCTCCCTGTCTGTCCCTTTCCGATCCCGTATAAAAGCACAAATATTTGAGCAGCAAACAGCGGTGGCAGCGCGTCTTCGGCTAATGCTGATTT
Organism: Harpalus rufipes; assembly: GCA_951394225.1. Lineage (NCBI taxonomy): Eukaryota > Metazoa > Arthropoda > Insecta > Coleoptera > Carabidae > Harpalus > Harpalus rufipes. Next base: position 87,134,904 of record OX596274.1, read on the forward strand.
CGAAATTTGGGGAATGGGAATGGTTACCCGGAGTATTAAACTGAATTTACTTGATGGAGCTGATGAAAGCTACAATATGTAAGGGCTCTCTGGATTAACAAGAATAAGAGAAGTTGTATTTAATGGCAATCAATCAAGATCCAATCCACCAAGAGGGGATAAGTAATATTTGGTTTACACTAATATTAGGTACTTTATAATACTGGCACTTAATAACTCTGTCCCGTAATAGTCGTATTTAGTAATATTTATTTCGATCAATGGAAATTTCGTGTAAATAGCTAAAAATCTGATGTAATCAGCACAATACCTTCCGTCAATTCCATACATACATTTTCTTGCAAAAGATTCTAAATTTTCAGTAAAATTATTTCATAAACAAACTATACAAATTGCACTTGATACTGGCATCTCCATCTTTTTTAGCTTTTCCCATTCGTTAGAGGTCGCTATTTTTTATTTTCTTCTTCCACTCATTTCTGTTTTGCGTGTCGTTCCCATTCAGTTCCTTTTCTCTCAAGTCTTCCGTAATACAATTTTTCCATCTTATCTCTGGTCTTCCTCTGTTTCTTCAACTTGCTATTACTAAGCTATTCATTCTTCTTCCAATATATTCTTCATCACTCCTCATGACATGTTCAAATCAATGTAATCGTCTCTCTTGTACCTTTCTAGAAACTTGATACATTAGAGTTATTTCATCTGTCATTTTGAATTATCTGAATATATTAGCAGTTGCCATGTTTATCATATCTGGCTGATTTTTAAAATTTAGTATCTTTATAATTCTTTAACTCTGTATCTATTGAATATGAAGTATAAAATGCAATCAAATCGTATAGAGAATAATATATTCTTTAAATTATAATAACGTTAAATGTCAATAAATGATAATTAACTGCATTTTTTCAAGAAAAACTATTAAAATCTTCCGGTTGAGTAAGGAAGAGGAATACTTAAAAATTGTAATTTTTGGTATTCTAGTATTGGAGATATCGCGCCCGAAATTATAGTCACACACACGCACACACACAGAGACACACACACACATACATACATACATACAGACCCTAAAACATGTTTATTCATTGAAAACTCACCACCGAATTTTTTGACCAAAGACAATATCTTCCTTACCTAGGTGACGGAAGGTAAAAACAAAAATGAATCTTTATTTATTTAATTCCGTCGTATATTTGTTAAAAATGTATAACCATTTCAAATAGCCTCAACAATGAAGAAATATATTTTAAGATACGAGGGTCATTCAATAAGTAAAGAGACAAATTCTATAATTTAAATTAACTATTCAATGAATGTGTACAATCTTTTCAGGGGTGTTAGTTGGCAACCTTGGGATATGCTCTGATCAGCTCTTTCATCATTTTATGTCAACATAACCTCAAAATTTTCAGTTCACCATGGCAAGTCCACTAGAAGATTGCACCTTAGAAGAGCAGCGCTCAGTCATTAGATTTTTAGTCGCAGAAGGTGTAAAACCAAGTGAAATTTTTTCTAGAATGTTAATGCAGTACGGTAAAAGTTGTATGAACCGTGCGAATTTTTACAAGTGGGTTGATCGGTTTAAAAGTGGCCGAACAAGTGTAGGTGATGAACCCAGATGTGGACGTCCATCTTTTGGGACTCACAGGGTTCAGTCTATTGCGATTTCCTTAAAGATCAGCGAACTATCAATAGCCAATACTACTTTGAGATGCTAGAACACAAAGTTAGACCAGCTATCAGGAGCAAACGCCGTGGACTCTTGTCAAATTTTTACCTGTTTGAACCACTCAAAGACGCCCTACGTAGAAAAAGATTTGCTAACAATGAGGAAGTTAAGGAAGCGGTGCAAAAGTGGCTTCGGGGTAAATCGAAAGAATTCTTCGCCAAGGGAATTAGGAAGCTGCAAGAAAGATGGGACAAGTGCATAACTGTGGGGGGTGATTATGTTGAAAAATAGCCTTAATTTTGAAAGATTGAAATAAACCGTTTTTGAGCTATAGCCATTTGTCTCTCGTACATTAATTTCTTTTGCATGCATATTGTTTATTACTCTTCCCCTACTTTTGATCTCCCATAATTCAATAGAATTCCTTTGAAGTTGAAATTGCATTTATATAGGAAATAATATTCGTTCGTTTTCCTAGAAGTGACCCTCGCTGTGCGATAAAAGGAAACTGGTGAGATTTTTCACGGTGCGATATGACGGTCATAGATGCGCGAAATAGCCGGGCTGCTTAGCATGCGGCGTCCGGCGTCTTCACGCTCCGAGCGTCGCCAGACGCTGATCGTCCGCACCAGGACGCCCCAAGATGGAACATGCGCTGCACAGGAATAAGACCAAGGATAGCCGATAAGGGTTTTGTTTGTCTTGTAGAATTTAAATCGAATATGACACAATGGAATGGGAGTTTCAAAACAGAAATTATTATGGAAAGAATAGCAGAATTCAAACCACATACATATACAGCACCGGCCATAAATATAGGTACACCTACATTTGTAAAAATCGATCAACTCATACTACTTCTCTCATATAATCCTTTCTCTCACTGAGCCATTTCAGCCTTAAGGCCTAAGAGTATTTTTTTTGTAAAAACCACATACGTAAAGTATAATTTTTGAAAGATGTCTGATCAAGGTCATCGACAAATTGTATGAATTCAGATTTTCGCTCCGCCCATTATGACAAATTCAGTAGTGTCGTTTGCTTAGTTTTTATGAGGGTACGTAAGATACTATTGTTATTTTATTATTATAAAAATATGTATTATAGTAAAAGCATTCAAAATTAAAAAATAAGTCAACTGGTAAGTTTATAAGCACATGTAAAACCAAATATGTTAAAAATAAAATAATGATACAATGTCAATGTCATTGAAAATAACGTTATTCGTACGGCCATGAATCAAGGTAATGTATCTGAATTAATAAATAAACTTACGTTACAGCGAAAGTATTATCAACAAAACGAGCATCGTTTTAAAATGGACATACATAAAATAACGCATGCCCCACTTGGTGGGTTCGCACAAACCTGATAACAATAAGAACAACATCAACATCATACAACAAATCCTTACTGTTAAACTTATTAAAGTGGCCGATTTTCGGTAGCGAAATACCGCATCCGGATCACATTAATAGTTAGGAAACAATCATCCTTCTCCACACATTCCTATCTAAGCAGACTACTTTCGCTTCGGCCACACTCATAATCGCATTCATACATGCTCTTCTTTTCATACTTGGAAACTTTCTCTCTTTCAGCACCCTACCAGCCACATCCATCCACTTACACACTGGTCGGCCACGCAATCGAAAACCCGCAACTTCACCAAAATATATTCGAAAGGTAAAATTTTTAGCTTCACACACTTGCCACATAATGTACTATTTCGCACGATCGGGTTTTTTTAAAGTTTACCGGTAGGTTAGGATCAGTAAGTGATGTGGTACTGATCAGTAAGTGATGTGACTGGCCGGTAAGTGATGTGACTACCTACCGATCTGGAGGCGGCGAAAACTACATAAATAAAAAATAAATGTACATTTTTTAAAGCTTCAACGATAACAAAACAATGACCATACCTTACTTAAAAATGACAACTATTTTTTTTAAAATGTCAAAATAATTTTTAAATAATTCTAAACTTTAATTTGTTATTATTGGGACGATCGTGCAAAAAATATAATAAGCATTGCGGGCATTAAGTGCTTCTTACCAGTATCGGATCCTCAACCGGTAAGGTGCACTTACTGCCCTTAATACTTAAATAAATATAAACATGGAAATAGGCCGCAGGGCCGAGGAAATATTTAATTAAACGAAGAAAGAATTTTGAAAAAATCATGGACCTTTCTTCGTTTAATTAAATATTTCCTCGACCCTACGGCCTATTTCTATGTTTAGCTATCGTCGGATGGTTATTTATATACCCATCTCCACTTAACTCTATCTGAGACATCATAAATCATGTCTCCTTTTATGTGGATGGCGCATAGTCTTCGGTCGTCCAAATGACCGTCGTCCTGACTGGACAAAATTCATTGCTCTTTTCGTCATGGTATTTTGATTTGTTCAATAAATCCAATAAAGGTTTTAATTTTCTGTTTAGTATAAAATTATTGATTTTGTACATTACTGTAAATATGCATGTATGGTGTGTTAATATTATGAATAATGATAGTTGTTTCGTCCCTGTTACTGTCCTTGTCCCTGGCCCAGTGGCGCAATCAGAGATCCCGTCTGATTAGGGCGGCATTGTGTGCGGGCCTCTGTAAGCATCTCGCTGCCTGTGTCGCACGGAAGAATTAACTGTAGCGTGAAATAATTTCTGAATTTGCATCGCAAGCGGCAGCAGCACCGGCACCGGCACCAGCAAGCGCCGGAGCGGTTAGCGCTCAAGCTACTGTATAACTATGTACTTACTTATATAATTTAATTCCGATATGACGCTGGCTGCTCTGTCTCTTGGCACTGTGTTTAATTTGGCTTATTATATAGCTGTGTTTGTCTTACACTCCACGAGCCCGTCATTCGCTGATGAGATTTGCTATCCGACAACGCGCAAACGGTACTATTCCAATTGGACACTTCACAAACTATGCAATCAACGACATTGTCAATATCAAATTCTCATCTTCAACTACTTACTTCTTTTAATATTTCATAAAGATTAAAAATGTAATGGATTTCGTTAATCTGTAAAACTTTTTACCTCTCGCTTTAAGAGAGGTATTGGATTCAAGCTAAAAATCGCTTATCCAGATTTTATTGAATAAGCACGTTTTAAGGTCCCTACAATCCGATTTTAAAATTTTTACGATGTGTTTGTGTGTGTGTGTGTGTGTATGTGTAGATGTATGTGTGTGTATGTGTGTATGTATGTGGGATGTTGGAAACTATAAGACTTTAAATTTGTTTAACTACGTATTTCCCAATCGGACATTCATGGGAAGATCTGAAGAGGTTTTGGTAACAACTGGACAACCGGAAATATAATATTCTTGAAGAAAAATCTTCTAAATAATATTTTTTGAAAAATTTTCTTGGAAATATTAAATAAAATTAAATCCTCTATCTGATACAGTAAGTAAAATTTTTGAAAGATGTCCGATCAAGGGCACCTGTATCACGAACGAATTAACAAATAGGCATACATTTATCTCTTTCTTTTGCAAAGACTGTAAGAGTGTGTGATAAGCAGTGATGGTCCCATGATTTTTTTTGAGGGTATACCACCGATTAGCTACTATATTCTTTACTTTTTCTAAGGTTACGTGGGGGGGGGGGGTTTGGATATGGGTTTGTTTTGAGGCGCATGGATATCGAAGAAAATAGAAAACAAATGAACTTAAATATTTTTATTTAAATATTATTTATATTATATCTATCCAACACTTTTCAACGTGTAATCAAGCATTCTTTATGTTGCACCTATTTTTATTTCTCATTTCGTGCCTCTGATTATTTTTTTAACAAGTTTTCATAAATTCTTTGAAAGTATACGCAGTATGTCCAGAAAATCCTTGAGAGTATACTGCGTATATGGAGTATACCCTATGGGACCACCACTGGTGATAAGGATGGATATAACACGCTTGTCTTTCAAAAATTCATATTGTTTCGACTAAGTTAGAACATTCCATTTATAAACGATGCTCGTTGTTGATAATACTTTCGCTGTAACGTAAGTTTATTTATTAATTCAGATACATTACCTGGATTCATAGCCGTACGTATAACGTTATATTCTGTCAGAGTCACTGACACTGACATTGTGTCAGTATCTTATTTTTAACATATTTGGTTTTACATTTGCTTATAAACTTACTAGTTGACTTATTTTTGAATTTTGAATGCTTTTCCTGTAATAAATATTTTTATAATAATAAAATAACAGTAGTATCTTACGTACCCTCATAAAAACTAAGCAAACGACACTACTGAATTTGTCATGATGGGCGGAGCAAAAATCTGAATTCATACAATTCGTAGACAACCTTGATCGGACATCTTTCAAAAATTTTACTGTAAGTATTTTATTATATATTTTATAGATTTAGAGATAAAAGAAATATAATATATATAAAATAATCTGTTGTAATAAATTTTACAGCCGAAAGAATGCCATGGAAAATAGTTGAAAATTTAAAATGTTTGTAACTGACAGATAAATGTCAGTGAAGATTTTTTCTGGGAAGTACATACATTTTATTTCTTATTGTATTAATAGTTAAATATTTAAAATTATAGGTATATTACATATATGCTTCAAAAATACTGCCAATCTTGACAACGAATTGGAAACATTTTGAAAAATTAGAAGAGGACAAAATTTCTTCATAGAATGAATTTGAAATTAAAAAATCTAAATATAAGGAATAGACAAGTATATTTTTTGGTGTAGAGTGTCGTAGATATACAAGAAATGTTAAATACAATAGGGTGCGAGCAGTCATGTGACTTTGTTGGCCTTGACAAGCAGATATGGGGGCCCATGTCAGAATGATTCCTAGTATTTATGTATATAAATATCAAATTCTAAATTTAGTGTTTTTCCAATTTCATGTAATTTATTTTCCTCAGCAAGTAAATTCCACATTCCTGGTGACAAATTAACTACATGAATTTGACATCTATGCACATAATTACTAATTATCATTCTGACACGGGCCCCCATATCTGCTTGTCAAGGCCAACAATGTAACATGACTGTTCGAGCCCTATAATTATGTAACCAAAAAATCTGATGTGGACACCACACGACTTCCTTGTACGATTATTAAACTATACATATTTTTTTTATAAATAAATTACAAAATATTAATTTTAACTTCAAAACAGTAACATATATATAGCGACCATAAAGGGAGTTTTTAAAGAGAGTTTTGATTACAACAAAGAAATATTTGATTACAACAATGAATATGACTAATTTCACAATAAAAATATAATATTTGTTATTGTACGAATCATAAAATTGCACGTATTTAACGTAATTTGACATGAACATTTTTTTTATTTTTTTGTCCTAATCCATAGCAAGCTTTATTACAAAAACAAAGTATATAATTTTTAAATTTACATATCTCGCTTATACAAAGGGCTAATTTAATAATACTTGATGTGCTAGACGCAGAAATTAATTCTCTAAAACTTTTATTTGAAGCATTTATTTCTAAAATCAAAATAAAATCATTTTATTCAAGAAAAACTGTTAACAACTTCAAGTAATGTACCACTTGCGGTTAGCCTATTTTAACCAAAATCTATTATGTTATTTCGATTGACATAAAAGTCGTGTATACCAAATTGGAAAAGTTTTGGATTATATTTTAAAACAGTTTTTCATTAAAATCTATTATAGTCTTCATGTAAAGTGCCACTTCTGGAAATTGTGTAATAACCAGAAAGGGAGGTGCACAACTAGATGTTATAGGAGTCCTAAATACAAAATTTCAACTTTCTACGGCTTACCGTTTTTGAGTTATGCGAGATACGTACGTCCGTACGTACGTACAGACGTCACGACGAAATTAGTCAAAATGGATTCAGGGATGATCAAAATGGATATTTCCGCTGAAATCTGAAAACCGAAATTTTTCGCGATTACAATACTTCCTTTACTTACGTACAAGGAAGTAAAAATTAAGTAACACAGGATTTCACGCATCCAAATTCCACACTAGAAACATTTTTTGACTTTTTTTACCTCCCCCTATCCTTGGTAAAAGAGATTGAAGGATCGTGCTAAAAATCGCACATAAAGATTTTGGTAAAAGACCACATTTTAAGATCCCCAAAATCCGATTCTAACATTTTCACGATGATGTCTGTGAGTGTGTGTATGTGTGTATATGTATATGTATGTAGGTTTTAACCCTCTGGACGCTCTAATTCATATACTATCAGTCAAAAAAATATCAGTTGTTGTCAGCACAATACCTCTCGCCATTTCCGTTTGTGGTTACATAAATATGGTATTTAACAATTCTTGTATACCAATACTATACTAGTAGTACCACTCATAAGCACGTGTTTTTGATAAAGTCGATTCGCCGTAAGCCTTATGTAACATTTTCAGCGCTTCGGCACACGAAATTCCATTTGCAATGCAAAATTTGAGACAGATTCTTTGTTCGATATTTTTATCCATTGTAAACATCGCAAAACACACTTAGATGAACTGATAAATGGAGCACTGTATACAAACTAAATGACAGATGACGCTCAAACTCCGACACTGCCTTTAAGCGGGCTTTTTTACCTCTCGCTAAGAGAGGTATTGGATTCATGCTAAAAATCGCATACCCAGATTTTATTGAATAAGCACGAATTAAGGTACATAGAATCCGATTTTAACATTTTTACAATGATGTCTGTGTGTGTGTGTGTGTGTGTGTGTGTGTGTGTGTGTGTGTGTGTGTGTGTGTGTGTGTGTGAGGTTGTTGGAGACACGATTTATCAAATTGTATAAGACTAAAGACCTGTTTGACTACGGATTCCTCAATCTAACAGTAATGGGAAGAGTTGAATAGGTACAGACGTCACGACGAAATTAGTCAAAATGGATTCAGGGATGATCAAAATGGATATTTCCGCTGAAATCTGAAAACCGAAATTTTTCGCGATTACAATACTTTCTTTACTTACGTACAAGGAAGTAAAAATTAAGTAACACAGGATTTCACGCATCCAAATTCCACACTAGAAACATTTTTTGACTTTTTTTACCTCCCCCTATCCTTGGTAAAAGAGATTGAAGGATCGTGCTAAAAATCGCACATAAAGATTTTGGTAAAAGACCACATTTTAAGATCCCCAAAATCCGATTCTAACATTTTCACGATGATGTCTGTGAGTGTGTGTATGTGTGTATATGTATATGTATGTAGGTTTTAACCCTCTGGACGCTCTAATTCATATACTATCAGTCAAAAAAATATCAGTTGTTGTCAGCACAATACCTCTCGCCATTTCCGTTTGTGGTTACATAAATATGGTATTTAACAATTCTTGTATACCAATACTATACTAGTAGTACCACTCATAAGCACGTGTTTTTGATAAAGTCGATTCGCCGTAAGCCTTATGTAACATTTTCAGCGCTTCGGCACACGAAATTCCATTTGCAATGCAAAATTTGAGACAGATTCTTTGTTCGATATTTTTATCCATTGTAAACATCGCAAAACACACTTAGATGAACTGATAAATGGAGCACTGTATACAAACTAAATGACAGATGACGCTCAAACTCCGACACTGCCTTTAAGCGGGCTTTTTTACCTCTCGCTAAGAGAGGTATTGGATTCATGCTAAAAATCGCATACCCAGATTTTATTGAATAAGCACGAATTAAGGTACATAGAATCCGATTTTAACATTTTTACAATGATGTCTGTGTGTGTGTGTGTGTGTGTGTGTGTGTGTGTGTGTGTGTGTGTGTGTGTGTGTGTGTGTGAGGTTGTTGGAGACACGATTTATCAAATTGTATAAGACTAAAGACCTGTTTGACTACGGATTCCTCAATCTAACAGTAATGGGAAGAGTTGAATAGGTACAGACGTCACGACGAAATTAGTCAAAATGGATTCAGGGATGATCAAAATGGATATTTCCGCTGAAATCTGAAAACCGAAATTTTTCGCGATTACAATACTTTCTTTACTTACGTACAAGGAAGTAAAAATTAAGTAACACAGGATTTCACGCATCCAAATTCCACACTAGAAACATTTTTTGACTTTTTTTACCTCCCCCTATCCTTGGTAAAAGAGATTGAAGGATCGTGCTAAAAATCGCACATAAAGATTTTGGTAAAAGACCACATTTTAAGATCCCCAAAATCCGATTCTAACATTTTCACGATGATGTCTGTGAGTGTGTGTATGTGTGTATATGTATATGTATGTAGGTTTTAACCCTCTGGACGCTCTAATTCATATACTATCAGTCAAAAAAATATCAGTTGTTGTCAGCACAATACCTCTCGCCATTTCCGTTTGTGGTTACATAAATATGGTATTTAACAATTCTTGTATACCAATACTATACTAGTAGTACCACTCATAAGCACGTGTTTTTGATAAAGTCGATTCGCCGTAAGCCTTATGTAACATTTTCAGCGCTTCGGCACACGAAATTCCATTTGCAATGCAAAATTTGAGACAGATTCTTTGTTCGATATTTTTATCCATTGTAAACATCGCAAAACACACTTAGATGAACTGATAAATGGAGCACTGTATACAAACTAAATGACAGATGACGCTCAAACTCCGACACTGCCTTTAAGCGGGCTTTTTTACCTCTCGCTAAGAGAGGTATTGGATTCATGCTAAAAATCGCATACCCAGATTTTATTGAATAAGCACGAATTAAGGTACATAGAATCCGATTTTAACATTTTTACAATGATGTCTGTGTGTGTGTGTGTGTGTGTGTGTGTGTGTGTGTGTGTGTGTGTGTGTGTGTGTGTGTGAGGTTGTTGGAGACACGATTTATCAAATTGTATAAGACTAAAGACCTGTTTGACTACGGATTCCTCAATCTAACAGTAATGGGAAGAGTTGAATAGGTACAGACGTCACGACGAAATTAGTCAAAATGGATTCAGGGATGATCAAAATGGATATTTCCGCTGAAATCTGAAAACCGAAATATTTGGCGATTACAATACTTCCTTTACTTACGTACAAGGAAGTAAAAAGGAGGTGGCGATTGGTATTGTGCTGGCCACAACAGATATTTTTTTTGAGTACATGGCAAGCTTGAGATGCCTAAATGCAATTTATCAATTATGAAAAACTGGAAAGAAGCAATAAAATGTGTTGAACAAAATCTTATCCACTAATTAATTTCATATTGTGTAGCTGGTGTGTTGGGTAGCACATGAAAATACTTTGAAAGTGTAGTATAAGCAGCTTGTAGTCAGCGAAGTGCATGCGTGGAAAATGATATTAAAAATTCCAGCGAATCTGATATAATTGGCCTAGTGGCAAGAAAGGGTGCAGCACGCAATATGGTTGCATTAATTATTTTTCATTGTGAAAACGAGTGTAGAAAATTGCATCAAACGCAAAACAAGTGGAGGTTTTTATTTTCCGTAACTTTTGCGTTCGCCATATTTTCAAATTGAAATGAGCGTTATGAAATTTCCCCTGGTAATCACCTTACGCCCAAATGCACAGGAATTTTGCAATTTTCGCACAACTTACGTAAAACGAATGCACAAAATTACAATATGAAAAGCGCCGGAGCTCGATGTAGAGCTAAAGCTGAGGGAACGGCGGAGTCAGCCGCGGAAAGACAGGCACTTATCACGTCATCTATAACACACAGAATCACCTTTACTTAACCACCTAGTCCTATGGATAAAGAAAAAGACTGTGGGTCCAATCATCTGACATCGAAGGATTCACGCTAATAATCGCATATCCAGATATTAATGATTAAGCACGTTTTAAGGTCCCTACAATCAGATTTTAATATTTTTAGAATGATGTCTGTATATGTGTGTGTGTGTGCATGTATGTGTGTGTGTGTATGTGTGTGGGGAGGTTGGAAGGACGATTTCTGAAAAACTATAATACTTAATATCTGTTTAACTACGTATTTCTCAATCGCACAGTTATGCCAAAATGTGCTTCGCTCTAAGCTTTACAAAATATTTTATTTGCAAATTTTATTACATTATCACTGTTTTCATAACTGATTATGTAAATAACTATTATGTATCTCAGTTATATAAAGAATTTTACAAAACTCATTTCGTATCAATTATGTAAAAAGTGACATTTCAAAACAGCCAAAGGTTAGATAATATTCAACTTTTTAAAACGCAACTAGACAAAAGAAATAAAAATATATCAATAACGACTTCTATAATATCAATTTATGAATTATTGACTCACATTTAATTCCCCTACATAAGAAGGAAGACTATATTGACATAAGAATTAAATTAAAATATCTGATGTAGCCAACACATGACCTCTCGCCATTTCTATTTTATGTTAAATAAATATATCATCACGGCATATTACCCGTTGCTGGGTGTGCCAATCTGCTTTGTACACATCGGTAATGAGGATGACATATTTGTACCGTGTGGCCGTATACCAGACGTCACCTCACGGGCGCTCATTACTGTTGTGGAAAGTGCACCACAGGGGTCAATTTTGTGCTATTAAAATTTCAAGTAATTTTTGACATCGGTCTGGATCGAATTTAACATATCTTGTACATACAAATAATTCAAATTATATCTATTCTTTCTCTATTTTCTACTACTCTTCTAAATATTCAAAATTCTTTATATTCACTGACGATATTAGCGGTATTTCTTAAGGATATATGTAATATTAATATACCTATAATTTTAAATATTTTATTAATAATACAGTAAGAAATTTTAAATATACTTTCTTCCCAGAAAAAAACGTAGGTAGAGGTTATAAAAGGTACTGTGGAAGGTACTGAAATAAATGAAACGTCACATTTTGGCATCTTTAGGTTAGTAATGCTGTTTTTACCTTCCGTCACCTATAGGTAATGAAGGTATTGTCTTTGGTCAAAAAATTCGGTGATGAGTTTTCATTGAATAAGCACGTTTTAGGGTCTTTACAATACGATTTTACTATTTTTACGATGATGTCTGTATGTGTGTGTGTGTGTGTGTGTGTGTGTTCGTGTGTGCGTGTGTGTATGTGTGTGTGTGTGTGTGTGTGTGTGTGTGTGTGTGTGTGTGTGTGTGTGTGTGTGACCGTCGTTTCGTTACCGATATCTCCAATACTAGAATTCCAAAAATTACAATTCTTGCGTATTCCTCTTCCTTACAACCATATGCAGACTTGATTAGAAATGTTATTATAACTTAAAGAATATATTATTATCTATACGATTTGATTGCATTTTATATTTGATATTCAACAGATATAGAGTTAAAGAAGAAGACAAATAATAAATTTCACATAAATTTCATAATTCAGCCAGCTATGCTAACTTAACCATGGAAACTGCTAATATATTCAGGTAATTCAAATTGACAGATGTCAGTATCAATAAATTTAAATCAATGAAAGAATAAGGGAAGTAACTCTAGTGTTAGAAGTTTCTAGATATAAAAGAGACGATTACATTGGTTTGAACGTATCATGAGGAGAGATGAATATATTAATACAAGTTAAAAATTATTTATTAATCGTCAATAAATATATGATAAAAGTGAACTCTTAACTTGTAAGTGATCTGAATAAATATGACAATACAATTGACACTGACACGGACATATATAATATTATTTTTGAAACACAGACTACTATCACTACTAACATGAAAACGAAAGCGAATACGGATATGAATGTAATAAAGAACGCTCAAGAATATGGATCCTGGTAATTTTCATGTAAATAAATAAATGTAATGAATTCTGTTGTAATTCATTCCTATTTTCGGTAATGACAGGTGAGTGGGCGAAAGTTCACTTTCGCCCACCCGTTGCCATAAGAATAATTTGAGTGGATAAAACATAAGTTAATCAAACAATATTATTCTTTTCATAACCGATTATGTAAATAACTATTCCATAACACAATTATGTTAGTTATTTAAATGCTAAGATATCTAACTTTGTTGTTCAGTTCGCCTTAAATGCATGCCATGTTGCTATGTGTATTAAAAGTTGTCGAACGACACGACAAAATCTGTGATAGCAGCGCGAAATAGAATTCATTAAAAAGTGTATTAATGAAATGGTTTCTTGATTGGTGACCGCCCTCTAATTAGCGTCATGTATTCCGCGTAATTAACAGCCATAAAGTCCTTATTAAAGTCACGACAACAATGCAGCAACATCAAAGATAATTTCCTTTAGTCGGAGAGTATCCAACTGAAAAACTTTTCAGCGAAAAATAAAAATTTTCCAAGTCGCCAACGGGCTCTCGTCAATTGCATTTCTTTTCTTTGTTCTTGATTATAGTTCATTGTTGTACATTTCCAGTTTATTACCTCCTGTTCGCCGGTCTAAGTGATAGTCCAAAACGTTTCCGGAAAGACTGAGCGACAGGAAATCGGCCAGAACAAGGAACCACCGCAAAATTTCCAGACTTCAGGAACGGTTAATTGGGACTTTAACTTTTGCTTAAGTTAACTCATTGTAATCAAAAGCAGGGAGCAGGGGTAAATTTTAAACAGAACACAGATATTTTTACTTTTATACACTAAGTAACTATGTACTGTAGTTGTTAAAAGTTTTCAACAATTTCTATTATTTCTTTTAAAATATATGATTTATTTATTGCTATTTGGTTTAAATATACTAGGGCTGTAATCTTGATTCTAACTAGTAACTATCATATCTGTGATTTTTACCTTCCGTCACCTTTTGGTAAGGAAGATCAAAAAAATCGATGGTGAGTTTTTAATGAATGAGTGTGTGTGTGTCAACAATTTCATCTGCGATAACTCCAATACTACAATTCCAAAAATTATAATTTCTTCATATTCTCCTTTTGTATATGCATATAAAGAGTTAATTAGATTTTGGTTACAATTGGTGAACCGCAAGCAGAGCTGGGCAAATAACTTTCAAAAAGTAATTGAATATCATTACAATTACTTTAACCAAAATATACTCAAATTACATTTAAAAATAATGACTGTTAAAGAAATGTAACTAAATTATCAATTATTTTGCATTGTAATTGACATTTTAATTACTTTTTCAATTACTTTACTAAAAAAAATCTTTCACCTAATATTAACAAAAAAAAAAATACTACACTGTTTAATATGAAATACAACATAAATAAAAATAATAAGAGTAATAAAACAAATTTATAAAGAATTACCGACACTGTAAAATTTTGACGTAATCGTAGCTACCTTTTCGGATTGAAATTATTTGCAATCAACGGTTGAATAATTCTTCCTTTTTAAAAGGTCGATGCAGCAATATCTGTTTAAGGTAGGAAAACCTGCCTCACTCCCAGGTAGATACGAAAGTGACCCTTTATATAGTGGGACGCAAATGTTTTAAAGTGATTTGGAATTTCCGTAACACAAGTTGCCTATATACAGGCTGAGTCTGGGAAGATGCCCCCCGCCATTTAACTTTTTAATTATAAGTAATAAAAAAGCAGCTTTTAGCAGCATTAGGTTGCAAGATGTTTCTTTATAATTATTTATCTCCAAATTCATTGAATATGAAGAAAAAAATATAATTAAATTGAATAGAGAATTACATTCTTTTATTTATAATAACATAAAAGGTCAAATAATGATATTTAACAGTTATTTTTCAAGAAAATACCTTCCTTACTAATAAGTGACGGAAGGATAAACATACTGTTCTTTTTAGGAGTAGTTAAGTTCAGTTCAATACGATGTAAGATTAATACCCCTCCCCAAAAAAAAGAGCGCAATCATTTTTTAATGTGCTGGCCACATATTTTTTGAAATATATTTTATTGTGACGTTTGAACTTCATATTTTCTCAGTTCAACAAACAAATCTGTTGTGGGCAGCACAATACCTTCCGTCATTTCTATGTATTTTATGTAAATTCCACACAAATTCCACATACATATGTAAATTGTACGTGACACTGACATCTATCAATTAGTAATATTGAATTATTGAAACTGTTTCCATGGTGTTGCTGCAAAGATATTATAAATTATTTCTAAATTATTGAATATGAAGAAAATATTTTTGTAATCGAGTCAAAAACTTTCTCATTCCACGTGAAAATAGTTCGCAAAACTATTTTCATACATCAGATGCTTTATTAAAGCCACGCCATATTAATTTGGATTAAAACTAGTATGTTATCCAACCAAGAAAAGTTTGTAAAACCTAATGCAAAGAACATATAATGTAAAACAGACTTAATACCAAACCTACGAATTAATAATTATTGGAAATGAAATTCTTAACCTCAACGTCTAGTATTATTTGGACACAAACATGCGTAGCTTTAAAATGAAACATATTTCATTGTGTGATGAGTAAGAATAACGTGTGGCGAATGATTGATGAAGGGCGAACAACTTTATGGTTTAGGTTCATTGTCCAGCTCCAAACCCCGCGACCGCAGATGAATTAATTTTTGCGTGGAAGAGCGTGAAAATGAGACGAAGGCGAATTTTTCAATTCCGTCCGAGTCGTGTTAATATTTCACGTTGACGCCGCATTGTGGCGATGGCAGCACCGGCGCGTCAAACGGAGGCAAGGATTTAATGACGTATAAAAATGTTAATTAAAATTTGGGAGTTTTAATATAAATGCCGAGGAAAACATTAATCATTTAACTTCATTATGCAAATGAAGGAGCAAAAATAAAAATTATTGATTTTGTCAAACGCGAAATTTGCATTCTACGTGATATGTCCAATTCGAATTATGGTATTTTATCTTTCACACCTTTAATATTCAATATCGACCACTTTCGCTTCGTGTATCAGTCATCTAAACATTTAAATTCAAACGAATCTAAATGCCAACAAAAATATTTTTATAAGTTTTTTTATATGAACGCGTTATGAATAACTCCAATGATTTAGAAACTGATTACGAGATTACAAGGTTTTAAATAACACAAAATTGACTCTTGTGGTGCATTCTCCACGCCGGCAATGAGTGCCCGTGAGGTGACGCCTGTATTATGTATAAATTCCATACATAAATTTTCTTGCAAAATATTCTAAATTTCCAGTAAAATTATTTCATAAACAAACTATGACACTGATATCTCATTTTGTTTTGCGTATCGGTCTCATTCAATTCCTTTTCCCTCAAGTCTTCCGCAATACAGACCTTCCATCTTATCTTTGGTCTTCCTCTGTTTTTCCAACCTTCTATTACTAAGGTATTCATTCTTCTTCCAATATATTCTTCATCTATCCTCATGACATGTTCAAACCAATGTAATTGTCTTTTTTGTATCTTTCTAGAAACTTCTTGCACTAGAGTTATTTCCTTACCGTATCTTTCCGTGTCTTCCTCAACATCTAATACTAACATCTGTCACTTTGAATTATCTGAATATATTAGCAGTTGCCATGGTTAGCATATCTGCCTGTTTTTTAAAATTTAGTATCTTTATAATTCTTTAACTCTGTATCTATTGAATATGAAGTATAAAATGCAATCAAATCGCATAGAGAATAATATATTCTTTAAGTTATAATAACGTTAAATGTCAATAAATGATATCTAACTGCGTTTTTTCAAGAAAAACTGTTAAAATATTCAAATGAGGGTACTTCCGGCTAATCGGTTATAACCAAAATCTAATTACCTCTTCTTCTGGATTAATCTTGTGGAATAAGAAAAACTATTTTTTTTTTTGGAATCGTCACACGCACACAGACACACACTCACACACACACACACGCAGATACATTTACATACATACAGACATTATTTTAAAAATGTAAAATCGTATTGTATATGGATCCTAAAACATGCTTACTCACTAAAAACTCGCCATTGAATTTTTTGACTAAAGACAATACCTTCCGTACCTAAAGGTAACGGAAGGTAAAAAATACCAAGAATTGTTTTGTTTTAGAAATTGAAAACTTTTGGCTTTATTGTAGTAATCCCCAACCCACTCTTCGTGGTGCCATCCAGGGCTCCTTTTTATTACTTTATTATTGGCACTGAATTTACTGGGCCTTATTTGCCCCGAGATAAAATAAATAAATAAAATAAATATTTCATCACGGCATATTACCCATTGCTGGGTGTGCCAATCTGCTTTGTACAGGTAATGATGGAATATTTGTACCGTCGGGCGCTTACCAAGCGTCACCTCACGGGCACCCATAGCTGGCGTGGAGAGTGCACCACAGGGGTCAATTTTGTGCCATTAAAATTCGATGTAATTTTTGGCGTCGGTCGGGATCGAACCCGGGTCCCCAGATTCGCGACCAGACACTCAGGCACACGGCCACGAAACCCCATTGGATAATAGGATAAATAAAGCTTTTGTTTATTAAATATTTGTAAAACAATAAAAATGATCTTATTTCATATAAAGGTTTAAAAAATAAAATGGAATATCCACAACAAACTCGAAGCTACGACAATATGGCAGTGCAAACAAGATGGCACTTTTGATATACCTTTATATTACCATTAAATTTAATTTCAATCAATATGGTGTGTCACGTGGCAGAAAAGCTGAGAATCGCTGCTTTAAAACATAAAAATGTGCCTAAACCCGTTTTAATTTTAATAGTTACTTCAATTTTCATTTGAACACCTAGTTATTTTATTAATATTTCTCTTAAATTATTAAAAAATCTTTCAGAACTCATATTTCAATAAGAATGATACAACCTTTTTAGTTTAAATTCTGTATATTTATTTTTATAACGACGTTTCGGCAATATAAACTATTACCTTCTTCAGGAATGAACAAATTGTATTTGTTGATTTGTTCATTCCTGAAGAAGGTAATAGTTTATATTGCCGAAATGTCGTTATAAAAATAAATATACAGAATTTAAACTAAAAAGGTTGTATCATTCTTAATATTTCTCTTCTTCGTTATTATTTGATCTCCTTGTTGACTAGATATGGAAGAAACAAATCTACATCCGTGTTAATCACTGCTCCGTCTGGACAAACTAATTGTGAAATCTTATAAAATTCCCCGATGACTTTCCTCGAACGAAACATTTTAGCTGTGCAGTCTAGCTTAGTGTGTGAAGTACCTGGCCCTCGTATACAATGGTAATGTTTGTACTATTTCCACTAATTTTCAGTAGAACTAGCAGGAACCAAAAGGATTCAAAGAGCAGTAGTAGTCGAGTTCGTCGTTTCAACCGGGATGCATAAAAGAAACTTTATACATAATACACAGGATTGACGGAATGTAATGTGCTGGCCACATCAGATTTTTTAATTCTTTGGCATGGGTATGTACAAATTCGCACTTCAAAACCTACCTAATACATTTCATCGATCAAAAATTCAAAAATAATTCATGATTGTGATCTGCTGGTGTTTGAATGAACACAGTCTTGGTGCTAAGGCCCTCGCATAGTTAAGAAAACTGCTACAGTGCACTCTCCTGTTTTATATATCACTTCTAATTGCGCTACGTAAATAGCACCTTTGCTCTGCACGGAACAACGCCACCAGCGTCTCTCAAACTTTATGGCTTCGTCCTTTGGGTAATGTATAGAACATAGCCTAATCGCACCATACGGTGTTATTACACAAGTACCCAATTATTTCGCCGACAAACAGGACGCGGCAAAAATATTCATACGAGAAATTCACAAAGAAAACAGCTCGATGGATCGTTCAACAAAGATAAAGTGTTGATTTGTATTCACACAAGTTATGCAATAAAAGACAAGTATTACAATAATCCTAATCGTAATACGACTATAAGTACGGGTATTACAAATATACATTGCAATACATATATGTTTTTCATACTATTTTTACCCTCCGTCACCTTTAGGTAAGGAAGGTATTGTCGTTGGTCAAAAATTTCAATGGTGAGTTTTTAGTGAATAAGCATGTTTAGGGTCCCTATAATACGATTTTACCATTTTTACGATGATGTCTGTATGTCTGTGTGTGTGTGTGTGTGTGTGTGTGTGTATGTGTGCGTGTGTGTGTATGTGTGTGTGTGTGTGACAAAAGTGATTAGTTTTTGGTTATAATTGGTGAATCAGAAGTAGCCTCATTTGAAGATTTAATAGTTAAATTTGATGTATTGACATTTAAAGTTTAAAGAATATATTATTCTCTATACGATTTGATTGCATTTTATACTTCATATTCAATAGATATAGAGTTAAAGAATTTTAAAGAAATTAAATTTTATAAATCAGCCAGTTATGCTAAACATGGAAACTACTAATATATTCAGATAATTCAAATTGAAAGATGTCAGTATCAATAAAATGTAAATTAATGTGGCAGAGATGAGGATGTTGAAGTAGATGTTGGGGAAGTTACGGAAAGATAGGTAAGGAAATAACTCTAGTGTTACAAGTTTCTAGAAAGATACAAGCGAGATGATTACATTGGTTTGAAAATGTCATGAGGCGAAATGTAGAATGAATAGCTTAGTAATAGAAGGTTGAAGAAACAGAGGAAGACCACAGATAAGATGGAAGGACTGTATTGCGGAAGACTTGAGAGAAAAGGAACTGAATTACCTATCTTTCCGTGACTTCCCCAATATCTACTTCAACATCCTCATCTCTGCCACATTATTTTAGTTTTTATTGATACTGACATCTGACAATCTGAATATATTAACAATTTTTATAGTTAGCATAGATGGCTGATTCATAAAATTTAATTTCTTTATAATTCTTTAACTCTATATCTATTGAATATGAACTATAAAATGCAATCAAATCATATAGAGAACAATATATTCTTTAAGTTGTAATAACATTAAATGTCAATAAATCAAATTTAACTGTTAATTCTTCAAATCAGGCTACTTTTGGTTCACCAATTATAACCAAAATCAAATCAGTTGTTCCTCTAGATTTAAACTTGAGGAATACGAAAAAAATTAATTTTTTGGAATCGTTGTATTGAAGTTATGCGATCCGAAACTTTCGGCACACACACACACAGACACCTATACATACAGACATCATCGTAAAAATGGTAAAATCGTATTATAGGGCCCCTAAAACATGCTTATTCACTAAAAACTCATCATTGAATTTTTTGAACAAAGACAAATACCTTCCTTACCTAAAGGTGACGGAAGGTAAAAAAACCGCACGAATTTATTCGGTTGCCTGATAATTATGTCCATAATTCTGTGCAGAATTATAAATCGGAGCCTTCCGGTATAAGATTGGATTGAATATTTAACACATAGACCATCTATGGAACGGATATTCGAGCAAACATTTAATAAAAATATCTATAGTGCTTGCGAGTCTTCCGTATCTTTAGCATTTTCAATATTATTATCATTTGAGTGAAAGTGCGCTGTAATGAATTTAAATTTATTGAATATCTCCCTTTCTTTCTGGAATAATAAAAGAAGAAACTCTTTGGGGTGAATATTTCCATGAGAAATCAAACGGTAATATATCCAATATTAGGTGTTTACACTTAGTTAGCTCGAGCGGCAGCGGGCGTGGGACTTGGTTTAAAGGATCACTCATTGATTTCATATCGAGAAGTCATCCCGGAGCAGAAGCAGAGCGAACAGTCACAGCACAGCACACCGCCGCACAATTCAATATTGCGGGATGGTGCGTATGAATTATACATGGAGGATTCCATGGAGAAGATACGAAAGATAGAGAACGGCATGAGATATTCACGTGCAAGGATTACTGCATTTTTAAAAGATTAGAAATAGGAAGATTTCACAGATCATGAACTTGGAATTCATAATAAATAAGCAAAGTATGTTAATAAGAGAAATTAATAATCGAGACAATTAACTTGGTGGGATTATTAACCGGTGATTAATAAAAGCGTTGGTCAACAAGTTTTTTACCTCCCGCTGCCCTTGGTAAGGAAGGTATAGGGATCGTGCTAAAAATCGCATATCGAGATTTTGGTAAATGACCACGTTTTAAGGTCCCTACAATCCAATTTTAACATATATGGAAAGATGCCATTAGATTTTGGAGTAAATCAGTTAACCGAAAATGGCACTTTATTGGAAGCTCAAAATAGTTTTTCTTCGAAAAATACCTTTCAAGGTTATTTTTTCTAGATTTATTTTCTACAGGTCTGCGTTAATAATTTTTGTATATATTTTATGGATAAATTTATAAAACTATCTATAATTTTAATCCAGGAGCCTACGCTTTAACCTCAACTCCATGGTTACACAGTTTAAATCTCAAATCATTTCAAATAATAATAGTAACGTTTTAAAAAGAAAATAGTAAATAGAACAATAATTATATGGAAAGGAACTTATACAGTTTCCAGCATAACTAAATATGTAAGAATATGTACCTAGATGTCAAATCTCAGAATTTTTCATTATTATTTTTAAGATTTTCTAAAATTCACGTAGTTAATTTGTTATCAGGAGTTGGAATTTACTTGTCGAGGAAAATAAACCACATGGAATTGGAAAAACAAAATATTTGACATCTATGTACATAATTACTAGTTATCCTTCTGACACCGGCCCCATATCTGCTTGCCAAGGCCAACAATGTCACATGACTGCTCGCGCCCTATTGAATTTAATATTTCTTGTATACCTACACTATCCACCAAAAATTTCTACTTGTATCTATTCTTTATATTTAATTTTTTTCATTTTCCTATACTTCAAATTTTTCGAGATGTTTCCAATTCATTGTCGGGATTTACAGTATTTCTTGAGGGTATATGTAATATATCTCTAATTTTAAATATTTAACTATAAATACAATAATAAATAATATAATGCACTTCTCAGAAAATAATCTTCAGTAAAGTCTCCGGATTTTTGACATTAACATTTATCTCTGTTACAATTATTTTAATTTTTCAATTGGTTTCCATGACATTATTTGGGCTGTGAGATTTATTACGACATATTATTATAGTTGGAGGAAGAAATATTTGGAACTCATTATAGATTCTGCCAATTGGTCGTTATAAAGTTTTATGGACTTTGCGGTAATGCTACTCGGAGCCAGGTAGAGTTTTCTGTCCTGGGCCGTACCCGAAATTTGCATTCAAGATGTACTTTTAAATCTGTATTAAAATAATAATTCGTTTTAAGTGTTTTTTTTTCTAACGTCAATTTGTAAAGTGAAAAGAGATTAAAATATTATAAGATGTTTCCTAATTATGTACTTTTAACTCTGTATTCAAATAACAATTTATACAAACATTGCGTATGATTTTTTTTAATACGGCCCATTTCTTACCCTAAAATTGAAGCCTTCAAATTCGAATAATTTATGAGTCCTGACCGTAAACAAACCCAACCGTCCATAAAAGATTGTAAACCCTGCATGTCAGTTCCAAATATTTCTTCCTCCAACTATATATATCTTATATTTCTTTATCTCTAAATCTATAAAAGATATCATTTATATGTATCATATATAGAGCATTTACTATTCTTTAATACTGATAAGAACAAATATTTTCAGCTCTTCCCAGTAATGTCCGATTGAGAAATACGTAATTAAACCGATATTAAGTATTATACACACATACAGACACTCACACACACACGCACACAGTCATCATCGTAAAAATATAAAATTCGGATTGTAGGGACCTTAAAACATGCTTAATCATTAAAATCTGGATATGCGTTTTTTAGCATGAATCCAATATCTTAGCGACAGATAAAAAAACATTGTATGAACAAACAAAAAATTAGGGATTTTTTTTTTTTATAAACAATAAAGATATATTGAAATACCCTATTGTTTTCCGTCATCTCTAGCTAGATTACATAAGTCACCCATTATAATTTTTATAATACTTTAATTGAGCAAAAAACAAACTAGGTAGGGGAGAAGGGGGCACATGCGGACACAAAATTTTAATTGCCTAGAACTTTTAGAAAATTGCCTTTTAAATAAATGTTTATTTTTGATATGATAGCTATGTTTATTTTTAAACAAAATATGTACAGTTTGGGTATTAAATATGAAAGTTAAATATTATTTTGATTTTTTTCTTTTTAAGTGCACGTTGTCCACATGTGCCCCAACGTAGGGTGGTTATGGACATATCTAGGGGTACTTGTAGACACATGTTATAAATTGAAATTTATTTATTTATTGTCATAAACAATAAACATAATTAAATGTTTTTTAATAAAAATATATGAAAAGTATTTTAGTGCCATAAGCAAGTAACATATTGTATGTTTTGTTAATAAAAATAAATGAAAACGATTTTCATTAAAAAAAACATAATTTTAAATTATTAATGTACATTGTATCTTTTTAAAGACATACTAAAGGATAGTAATGACGCTCTACGTGTTGTTCCTCCTTTTTCTTTTGTAGGTTGGGGTAGTTTTAATACAATGTCTTCCCGAAGAAGAAGTGCTTGATCTGGATCTTCCGGAAAATAAAAATTCCAAGATGTTCCGCTTCTTCTTAAGTATTCAACATCATATTCTTTTGCTTCTGTATACACACGTTCTACCATAGCAACATAATGGATAATGCTTTTTTTCGTTGCAAATTTCACCAAAATATAATCACCAACATTTATAATATCATCATCCAAAATTCCATCATTGGTTTCGTCACTTGTATGCATCAAATCGATTCCTAAATCCGATTCTTCTGATTCCGAACTATCACTGTCTAAAATAAGTTTCTTTCTCACGTTTTCTACTTTCTTACTTGAATTCTGAAATTTTCTTTTAGTTTTTTCTTTGATTATTTCCATTTCTGGGCTATCGGTATACACTGCAGATTTTCCTTTTTTTCTTCCAGTTGTTTTTCTCTCTGCAGCCTTTGGTAATGACTTGATATCTTCGGGCGTTATATTTGGACTTAGAAGTGTAGATTTAGGAGTTTGAATCATTGAACTACTTGCTATATCTATTGTAGTTAAAGCTGATGGAGATAATGAGTTTTCTTGAGATGTACTGGGCATATTCGTAGTATCGGTCTGTACTCTGTCTGTTACGTAAGAACCTAAGAATTCATCATCTGTAAAGCACAGTTCGTTCAGAGGGCACAAACCACATTTTTCAAATGCTTTTGTGATGTTATGTGGAGTAAAAGTGACATGAAATGCATCTTTAGAGAGCGCTGGAATATTATATATTGATATAGGTTTTGCAGGATGTGAAATCATGTAATTATTAAAAGCAATACGTAATTTTGCTTTAAATGGTCCGTATACACCTACATCTAATGGCTGAAGCTTATGTGAGCAATGTGGAGGAAATGAGAGGAGAACGATACCATTGTCTCTACAATAGAGTATTGCTTCTAATGAAATGTGAGATTCGTGATTATCCAAGACGATTAATATTGGATTTTCTTTTGACGCTGTCATTTGTGTATTTACATGTTTTAAAACATTAATGAATAATTCAGCGGTCATCCAACCACTTTTGTGTGCCAAACCAACACATCCCGGTGGTCCACCATTTACAAAATGATCCTTGTAGTGAATTCGGGGAAAAACGTACAACGGTGGCAATGTATTGCCTGTTGCTGTTATTATACCAACAAATGTTACAAGTTGCCCGCGTTCTGCAGACACGATTTGACCAACTTGTTTTTTTCCTTTCTCCGAAATAATTTTGGGTGCAGCCAAAACCGTAGTAATCCCAGTTTCATCCAAATTTAATATTCGCCCTGGATCAAATTTATATTTCTTCATAACTTCTTTATAATTGTTAAAAAAAGCCGCAACATTATCTTTGTTAAATGATGTTGCTCGCGACAGACTTGTATTTTCAGGCTTCCGTAAACTGATATTTTTATGTCGTCGCATGAAACATTGCATCCAATCAATACCAGCAACTTTTTCTTCATCCCATTTTGCAGGATATTTTTTTTGTAATTTAACAGCGTATTCATACGCAAGTTGCCGTGTTTGTCTATAGGTGAGTCCAAAATGAATGGATGAGGTTTTAATCAAATATTCGCATAGCATCTTTTCTTCTGATCCCGAAAACACTTGTTTGCTGGCATATTTAGATGTAGTAGAATTTTCCTCGTCCGATTCCGCCCCAGAATCTTCGCGAAACTTTTCTTTATACTTTTTTATACGCTTATGCAACATGGATTTTGTTAATCCACATTCAATAGCTGCGCTCCTAATAGACACTTTTTCTTTGACTACTTTTCTTATAGCCAATGAAACATTTTTTTCATCTATATCAGCTCTTGCAGTCTTTTTAACATAAGTTCGGACCATTCTAAAAACAAAATAACACTGGTAGAAAATAAAATATAATTATACAAAGTGGGGTACATGTGGACATGTCCCAATGTGCCCCAAACGGCATTGTCCATATGTACCCCAAAGACGAATTTTGAGGTTAACATAAATAATATTTATGAACACAGACATTAAATTATTTCATGCAAAGGATATCAAACTACAAAGGGTGAAGATTGATTTTAATGAAATATTTATATTGATTCTTACCTTAACACTTCAAAAAACTATAAACAAAACGTCTTAGAATTTTACTTCTGCTGACTCATAATATACCTTACGAGATTACTCTATGAATAAATAAGTTAACAACTTCAGATTTTACTACCATAACTATTGCATATAGAGACATCTGTGAGATGAAGAAGGGAATTTAATTCAATCATTTACCGCGAAAATTTCAACTGTCCACATGCACCCATTGTCCACATGCACCCCCTCCTCCCCTAAGCTACACATGAATAATTTCCTCGATTTTGTGAATAACAAGTCCTCCGTGATCTCTTCTACGATTTTATCAAAATCAATTTTTTATTGGTACCTATTTCACTATTTGTTTCATTAAATAAATAAATAGCTAAATATATTATTCGAATTAAAATGCGTTTAATTTATATTAGCACCAACATTTAATTTAAATAGCATCGTGTGCTAATTAACATGAAATAGCTATCAGTTAGCCGTTAATGAAATAAATCAGTAACGAGTATAAAAACTAAACCTGCTCACTCTGATTAAACCCTGGACGGGCAACATCGCAAACAATATTAGCAATTGATCTAGCTTTATGAATTTTTCAGTTCGAAATTAATATGCATATCAAAGCGATCTGCAAATAATTCACTCATCATTATGCGTTTTTATTTCCGTGACCCGGCTGATAATAAAAGAAAGTTTCACATTAATTCAAATGGAATCCTCAGCGGTGGAATTGATTCTCGGAATATCGCAGAGCAGAGCAAAGAGGGAATAGGAATGGAAGGCCCCGTGAAATACTGTAATTACAGAGATATAAATACCCGCGCCGCCCTACAAGGAACGATGACGTCGACTCTCTTATTGAAATGCATTCTCCTTTCATATCCATGACTCCGCACTTCCTTCGCGAATCTGGGACTGGGAGGATATGTCATTCAATAAACCCAGCACAGGTAGACGTACGAGTATTCACTTTCGGTATCTATGACTATCATGATTTTATATATATATACAGGGTGTTCATTTTTAAGTGGCTACCATTGCGATCTCGAAAACTAGAAGAGATACGAAGTTGGTTAAATTAGCAAAGAATCTCTATTTCACATAGGTATTTCTCCACGCCAGCAATGAGTGCCCACGAGGTGACGCCTGGTAAACGCCCGCACGGTACGAATAAGTCGTCATCATTACCGAAATCTGTTTACAAAGCAGATTGGCACACCCAGCAATGGGTAATATTCCATGATGATATATTTATTAATTTTATTTTATTTAAACTTGAATTTTATATGTAAATACAGCTTTACAGGGTTGTCGATAGTATTTTACTCATCAAATCGGACGCTATAGCTTCACTTTCATCCGAGACGCACACTTTCTTAACAATGCGTTTGCACTGCTCCGGTTATTACATATTAATATTTTGTATATTATTTTGTTTAAATTTAATATGCTGTGACATACAAATTAAATTCCTTTTTAAAAATGCGAATTAAAAACTTAATTTATTCATTAAAAAAACCGCTCACATATGTGATATTCTCTTGGAAAAAGGTCGTGTGTATGTCTCGTAATCCATGTGCCCGTCATCTCACAATAATTCGGGGTTAATAACCCTGAACATGTTCCATTTTTTCCTTGGCGTAATATGTTATTCATTGCAAAAACGTCGTTGTTGAGGCTGAAGCCGCATCGCAACCATGCTGCCTCTAAATGTGGCGACTAATGTTTGCATATTTCTGCGGAAAAACTCCGAACAGCATGATAAATATGTTCCTTTCAGAAAATTTATTCATGAGGCCACGAACGGTTATCTGACTGACAGATTTCTTATTTACTGGTATTTTATACACGCGTTGGACGGATGCGAGATGCGTCTGCTTTGTTTCAAAACACTTCCGGATGCGAACAGCACAACGGATTAATTTTTTTCTTATAATATTTTTGAACAGCTCTGAAAAATGATGTGCAGAAACTAAACTCTACTAGAAATAATACACAAAATATATTGCGTTAAACTAAAGTTTAAAATGTGTTGGGCTGCTGAAAAGTTATAAATAATATAATATTTTTCTGGCATCCGTCATGTAAGTGTTCGATTACAGGAGTGTATTAAAGTAATGAAATTTATATATATATATATATATATATATATATATATATATATATATATATATATATATATATATATATATACCAAAACCGACCACCGCCATTATTTTCTTTATTATTATAGTTACAAAAAAATATTATAGAACAAAGTTTTAGGAGACCAATGGGGACATCCCATTAAAGAAGAGAATATTTTTTTAAACCAGTGGTTCTCAAGTTAAAACATAAAGTTATATTTTTTCAAATGGGATTATACATATTTTTTATGCCTATTCGATACAGTATTTTTTTCTGAATTCAACCATGAGCTTATTTTGTATTCTTACATAACAAAAATATTTAGAAAAATTCAATTAAAATTTAAATAAATTTAATTTTTATAATTATTTTTCAGTAGGCTATGAATGAAAAACAATTGCGCTTAAATTAAAATGAAATTTATATTTGTTAAAAACGTTATAAACAGTGTTCTATTTGATTTCTATCCTAAATAATTCAAATTGACAAGTAGTAGTTTTTATTTTCATACATACCCTACTGAAAAATGACTAGAAAAATCAAATTTACTTAAATTTCAATCGCATTTTTTCAATATTTTTATTATGTAAGGATATAAAACTGATACATATGGTTGAATTCAGAATAAAATACGCTATCGAATAAGCATAAAAAATATGTATAATCCCATTTGAAAAAATATAACTTTGTATTGTAAATTGAGAATTGTTTAAAAAAATATTTTCTACTTAATGTCCCCCTTGGTCTTCTACAATTTTGTTCCATAGTATTTTTACTTCCTTGTACGTAAGTAAAGGAAGTATTGTAATCGCGAAAAAAATCGGTTTTCAGATTTCAGCGGAAATATCCATTTTGATCATCCCTGAATCCATTTTGACTAATTTCGTCGTGACGTCTGCACGTACGTACGTCCGTACGTTCGTACATTCGTATCTCGCATAAATCAAAAACGGTTAACCGTAGAAAGTTGAAATTTTGTATTTAGGACTCCTATAACATCTAGTTGTGCACCTCCTTTTCTGGTTATTACACAATTTCCAGAAGTGGCACTTTACATGAAGCCTATAATAGATTTTAATGAAAAACTGTTTTAAAATATAATCCAAAACTTTTCAAATTTGGTATACAAGACTTTTATGTCAATCGAAATAACATAATAGATTTTGGTTAAAAAAGGCTAACCGGAAGTGGTACATTACTTGAAGTTTTTCTTGAATAAAATGATTTTATTTTGATTTTAGAAATAAATGCTTCAAATAAAAGTTTTAGAGAATTAATTTCTGCGTGTAGCACATCAAGAATTATTAAATTAGCCCTTTGTATAAGCGAGATATGTAAATTTAAAAATTATATACTTTTTTATTTTTGTAATAAAGCTTGCTATAGATTAGGACAAAAACATAAAAAAATGTTCATGTCAAATTACGTTAAATACGTGCAATTTTATGATTCGTACAATAAAAAATATTATATTTTTATTGTGAAATTAGTCATATTCATTGTTGTAATCAAATATTTCTTTGTTGTAATCAAAACTGTCTTTAAAAAGAACCGGGTTAGATTATGGTCGCTATATATCTTACTGTTTTGAAGTTAAAATTAATATTTTGTAATTTATTTATTTAAAAAATATGTATAGTTTAATAATCGTACAAGGAAGTCGTGTGGTGTCCACATCAGATTTTTTTGTAACTATAATAATAAAGAAAATAATGGCCATGGTCGGTTTTGGTGTTACACCCTGTATACCTAAAGGTGATGGAAGATAAAAATATGTAAGTATCTTGCTTCTGCAACTAATTATCCGGCTAAATATACCTTCAAAATGTTCAAATTTTGCATATAAAAGCTTGCTTTAATTTAATCGCTGTTAAAAAGCTAGGTGCTATTTAATCACTTATTTATAATACACAACAATGGAAAATGAGACATTCTGATTGCTCAAATTTGTAAGAATGAAATAATTAGTATTATTGGAATCTAAATATAAAATTTCACGCTTGATAACCTAATCGAATGAATAGAGCATAGAGCAATACATTCCGATAAAAGTTAATAACATGAAACTTTAATTTTGTCAAAACGATATATTTAAACAAGTCTGATTCGATCCAATATAGTGATGTAAAAGTTAAACAAAATTTAGTTGGCTGAAATAATTATAATAGTATTATAGTAATTATAAATTTTGTCGCTGGAATTGTTGGCTTTAAACGAACTGATTAGTCCCGCAATGTGTAAAATTAATAGATTGGAACCATACCATAGCACGCCGTGGTTCGAATCGATACAAAATTGATAGAAAATTCAGCACAATCGAGCAGTTAACTTAATTGGCATAGTGCGAAAAAAGATGTGTAAAATTGGTCATTGCAATCATTCATCACGAATAATAGGTGCAGTACCGAGTTGCAAAATTACAAGAGAGCTTTACATACGTCACTCTGAAACGGTACTAATTTTATTAAACCTTCCTGAATATTGACATTTTAATGAAAATTTAATTCTCCTCGTACAGGGAAAAAATGAAGGGTAAAATGAGAGAAAGGATAATTTGAGCTTGAGCTTAGTTCTAAAACGTGTTGAAATTGCCAACGTCAAAGCTTCCAGCGGAAAGTTTTTTAACGAGGTACGGCTTAATTGTCGAGCAGAAATATTCAACGTTTACCGTTTCTGCCATCCGACTCTTCACGGATTCAGGCGAGGTTTAAACCCGGACTAACGATCTATTCACGAATCACTCCATGTAGAATTAAAACCACTTTTAATTGATTCCCAAAACAACAAATTTCTTTTCAATGTTAACGTCGTCTATTTTTGTCGTTAATACATTTTTTATCCACCTAACTGTCAAAGAAATTTAACGAACGTACGTGGTTCCAGGATATAATACTGTATGTTACGTTCGTTAAAATTACTAAAATCAAATATACAGGATGGTGACCGTGACCCCGGGACATAGGACTTTAACATGTAAAATCAGATTTTCGTAAGTTCCTGCTTCCCTAATTATTTTAGGTAAAAAAAAGCTTCAAATAAAAGTTGTAGGGCATATAAATTCTTCATCTGAATCATTAGCAAAATTATGCCTTGTGATGTAAAACTAGGTATGAAAATATTGAAAATTACCTCAAAAATAGCTACAGCCATGAAATTGAAACAAAAAATTAATAAATGTTAATGATTTATCTGTCAAGCTAGGTTAATTTAATTTCAT
This sequence comes from Harpalus rufipes, assembly GCA_951394225.1. Taxonomy (NCBI): domain Eukaryota; kingdom Metazoa; phylum Arthropoda; class Insecta; order Coleoptera; family Carabidae; genus Harpalus; species Harpalus rufipes. The sequence continues at coordinate 87,166,352 of OX596274.1, forward strand.
CATTATTTGTAAAAAAATCTGATGTGGCCAGCACAATACCTTCCGTCAATCATGTGTATTATGTATAAATTCCATTCATAAATTTTCTTGGAAAAGGTTCTAAATTTCCAGTAAAATTATTTCATAAACAAACTATGCAAATTGCACTTGACACTGACATCTTCTCCTTTAGCTTTTCCCATTCGTTACGGGCCGCTATTTTTTATTTTCTTCTTCCACTCATTTCTGTTTTTCGTGTCGTTCTTATTCAGTTCCTTTTCTCTCAAGTCTTCTGCAATACAGTCCTTCCAACTTATCTTTGGACTTCCTCTGTTTCTTTAACCTTCTATTTCTAAGCTATTCATTTATTTTCCAATATATTCTCCATCTCTCCTCATGACATGTGCAAACCAATGTAATCGTCTTGTATCTTTCTAGAAAATTCTAACACTAGAGTTATTTCCCTTATTCTTTCATTCCTTACATGTTATATTTGACAACTGTATAACTTTCTCGATGACATTGGTGACTATCAGTTCGTCATATAGCTAGCAAATCTTTCAGTGTATTAAGCAACGAGTCTCGTTTGCTTACCTAGCATTTGCTTGAACTGCTTACTTCATTGATATTGACATCTGTCAATTTGTATTATCTGAATATATTAGCGGTTTCCATGGTTAGCAAATCTGGCTAATTTATGAAAATTAATATCTTTAATTCTATATCCATTGAATATGAAGTATAAAATGCGATCAAATCGTATAGAGAATAATATATTCCTCTAGTTATAATAACGTTAAATATCAATAAATGATATTTAACTGCGTTTTTTCAAGAAAAACTGTTAAAGTCTTCGGTTGACCGTTTATAACCAAAATCTAATCACTTATTCTTCTTCTGGACGTAAACTTGAGAAATATGAAAAAATTATAAGTTTTGGAATCGTGGTATTGAAGTTATGCGATTCGAAACTTTCGTCACTCACACAGACACACACACATACACACACACATACATACATATATACAGACATACATACAGGCATCATCGTAAAAATGATAAAATGGTATTATATGGACACTAAAACGTACTTATTCACTAAAAACTCATCATTCAATTTTTTGACCAAATACAATACCTTCCTTACCTAAAGGTGACGGAAGGTAAAAACACAAATATCATTATAAAAATGTAAAAATCGTATTCTAGGGACCTGAAAACGTGCTTATTCACTAAAAGCTGGATATGCGTTTTTTAGCATGAATCCAATACCTCTCTTAGCGAGAGGTAAATTTTTTTCTTATTCAAACTCAGTACTTTTCATCATAATCTCATAATACAGTATTTAATTACAAGCGAATGCGCGTTCCATATTCAGTAACATGACTTTCCAAGCGAAGTGCATATCCTTTACAGTGTAACTTTCTCATTAAAAATTATGCAGAAAATATGCATTTTCCTGTCAGTTGCAGATAAAATTCAATTTACCTAGTCTCTAATTTTAAGTTCAACATGTTTTTGCGCTATGATTATATTTAAAACTTTCCCAAAATGTATGAAAACTTATAATAATATTCGTGTTATATAAGGATAAGGTAACAATTTGCGGGTAGTCCAGCCCTGTATATCTTCACTTCTGCATCGTAGGTGGCGTAGGAAATTAGAGTACGGTGGATAACTTCAAACGGACACGGTGAGCCACAGGCGTAGATTGTGAACCACTATTTGCATTGCATATGCGAAACTCGCATCGTGACACACTACGATCCTATACTTCTCTGTATATATTATAAGGTATTAGATAAATACATACGACGGCGCCATGTCAAAGTTCATCTAGGACGAGGAAGCCTTTATTTCATTTGCATTTTTCTACAATCAACCTGATTAAACTATGAGGATTTGCTTAAATTAAGAAAATTTAAACATTAAATAAGGATAATTCTCGTGTTTTAATTTTGCAGGATATGTAAGATTTTATTCAATTTACATGTGGAATTGCAGAGAAAAATACATTTTTTCATTCTATTATATTAAAATTAAAATATTCTAGGCTTCGTTCTATTTAAACAGGTTATTTTCAACGTAATACATACAGACATTATCGTAAAAATAGTAAAATTGTATTCTAGGGATTGTAAAAGAGCTGAAAAGGTTTTGGTAATAATTGGACAACCGGAAGTAGCAGATTCTTAAAAAAAAAATTGTTCACGCTGTATTAAAGAAGAGTAAATTCTCTATCCGATACATATAAATATTTTATCATATCTTTTATAGATTTAGAGATAAAGAAATATAAGGTATATAATAACCTGTTGTAACAAATCTCACAGTCCAAATAATGTCATGGAAACCCATTGAAAAATTAAAATTAAATTCTCTATCTGATACATATAAGTATTTTATTATATATTCTATAGATTTAGAGCCGAAAGAATGCCATGGAAAATAGTTGAAAATTTAAAATGTTTGTAACTGATAGATAAATGTCAGTGTCAGAAATCCGGAGACATTACTGAAGATTTTATCTGGGAAGTACATACATTATTTTATTTCTTGTAATAATTGTTAAATATTTAAAATTATAGGTTATTACCGACAATGAATTGGAAACATTACGAAAAATTAGAAGAGTAGGGCAAAATTTCATCATAGAATGAATTTAAAATTAAAAAATCTAAATATACAGAATAGATAAGTCGAATTTTTGGTGTAGAGTATAGGTATACAATAAATGTTAAATACAATAAGGCGCGAGCAGTCATGTGACTTTGTTGGCCTTGACAATCAGATATGGGGGCTCGTGTCAGAATGCTAGTTAGTAATTATGTACATATAATGAGAATATAACTCATTAGTCACGTGATATATTTTCCGCCAATCAACATTTAGAATTTCCCTGGTTACATGTCTATCACAGCGATGATAAAAAACAAAGAAATTATCAACTTATTTATAATCGTTACTAAGGGATTTGTTTTCTTTATTTACGACATTGACAGTTAATTTTGACGATAAAAATAAATAATAACAATAACTCAAACTCCGATATATTATATAAAACTCGTAAGTACTATGTTTTAATACAATAACAGTGCACACAATGTGTTACAAAAAATCATTTTGTGCAACCGGCCGCGAAATAGGCATTTCGCAGCCGCAATATAGGCCACGAAATTGAATTTCGCGGTTGTTGTTATGGTAACGGCCGCGAAATTGAGTAAACAATCACTATGATTTTATGATTTTTTCAAAACTAATTGTTTTGTTTATCAAATGTCAATTCCATAGCTACCTTGAAAGCCGCAACTTTCAATTTACAGTGAAACTGTTTAAAATTAATAAAATTTGTAATTACATATTTTTTACGGTTGTGTACACCTTGTCCGTGAAATCCTTTAGCGTCCTCGAGATTGTCTTGCCTCGGCCGCAAGCGGCCTCTGCGACAATTTTTCTCTCGGTACGCTAAAGAGTGATTTCGCGGCCTAGGTATACAAATAACTATTATATTCTCTCATTAAATATAAGCTCGTGATACGATTAATAATCGAAGATATTGCCGTGAAATCTGTAACTCAATTTCAGTCGAGAATATCGTCGATGATAATAATATCACTTGTTATATTACGTATGAAAATAACAACTTACACAAAAATTGGATTGTAGTAATTGGTATTGTGTGTTTTAAATACTCTTCGCCACATATTCCTCTCTAAAAATACAATACTTCGTTATTGTCTACATTCGTATACGATGCAACCTTTTCTATTTATTTATCCCTAATCTAAAAACATTACACGCTCTATAATCATTCCGTCTGGAATCGTCTTATAATCCTAGTTGATACCTTTATAATATATTACAAATAAGTTCTGGTATCCTCCTGGTATGCATCTATACTGTGCATCCATTGGCCCGCGCCCGTTCCGGTGCAATCATCGCGCAAGCATTTGACACGGACGTGCTGATTGTCGGGCCGCGTGAGCGAGGGAACGTGACCGGGCGGCTTGGACACATGACGGGCGTGACCACGCATACTAACCCACATGATAATTGGAAGGAAGAAAGGATAAGGACTTTCCTCGAAGAACTTGTTGCAGGAATTAAGAATGGAGGGTACAAGATAGTGCATTTTGTAAAGTTGGAAATGGAGGATTATGGAGAATGGAAATTGTGATGCTAAGAAATTGGTTATAAGAATAATTTATTTTATATTTTATACAAGTACACAGTAAAGCCAGCACAATACCTTCCGTCAATCCTGTGTATTATGTATAAATTCCATACATAAATTTTCTTGCAAAAGATTCTGAATGTCCTGTAAAATTATTTCATAAACAAACTATGCAAATTTCACTTGACACTGACATCTTCTTCTTTAGCTTTTCCTATTCATTAGGGGTCGCTTTTTTATGTTTTAGTTCCTTTTCTCGCAAGTCTTCCGAAATACAGCCCTTTTATCTTATCTTTGGTCTTCCTCTGTTTCTTTAACCTTCTTTTACTAAGCTATTCATTCTTCTTCTAATATATTCTTCATTACTCTTCATGACATGTTCCCAATGTAATCGTCTCTCTTATTATTTCAATCCTTACCGTATCTTTCCGTGTCTTCCCTAACATCTATATCAACATCCTCATCTCTGCCACATTAATTTACTTGTCGTTGATACTGACTTCTCTCTATTTGAATTATTTGAATATATTAGCAGTTTCCATGGTTAGCATAGCTGGCTGATTTATGAAATTTAATATCTTTAGAATTCGTTAACTCTATATCTATTGAATATGAAGTATAAAATGCATTCAAATCGTATAGAGAATAATATATTCTATAAGTTATAATAACGTCAAATGTTAATAAATCATATTTAACTGTTAAAATCTTTAAATGAGGGTAGTTCTGGTTAACCAAAATCTAATCACCCCTTCTTCTGGATGCAAACTTGAGGAATACAAAAAAATTATAATTTTTGGAATCGTGGTTTTGAAGTTCGTCACACACAGACACACACAAACACATACACACGCATTGATGTTATTGCAATAACTGATATTCAAGAACTTAACTGCGTTTATTTTAGTGTATTGTAAAAGCTCAAAAAGAAAAGGCAAATTTCTTTAAGTTATAATATACCGTTAAATGTTAACAAGTGAAAGAAAAACTGTTATAATCTTCAAATGAGGGTACTTCCGGTTGACCAATTATGACCGAAATCTAATCACCTCTTCTTCTGAATGTACTTGAGGAATACGAAAAAAAAGTAATTTTTGAAATCGTGGTATTGAAGTTATGCTATCAGAAACTTTTGTCACAAACACACACACATACACACACACACACACACACACACAAAGCCACACATACATAAATAAAATAACTAAATAAATATTTCATCATGGCATATTACCCATTGCCGGGTGTGCCAATCTGCTGTGTACACAGATATCGGTAATGATGGAATATTTGTACCGTGCGGGCGCTTACCAGGCGTCACCTCACGGGCACTCATTGCTGGCTTGGAGAGTGCGCCACATACATTTGATCGTAAAAATAGTATAATCGTATTATATGGTCCCTAAAACGTGCTTATGCACTACAAACTCATTATAGAATTTTTTGACTAAAGACAATACCTTCCTTACTTAAAAGTGACGGAAGATAAAACTTTTTCTCATACTAAATGATTATTTCTTGAACAGAAATGTCATTTTATTAGCTCCAAAATTATTTTCTTTTGCCCAATAGAATTGCTTGTCTCTGTTTAATAATTAGTTCCAAATTCTCTCGTTTCACCGAACGGAGTATAGTGTATATCATGGATTCTCGTGTTCATCCTGTAGTCTTGTACTTGTACGAAACTTTGCGAAAATTAATGAAATTAATCTGCATTATAACACCGTACGTCTTAATGATGCACACCATACTACGCATTGCATTGCACGCATTCTGACGTCAGCATTGTTCGTTGGGCAGGAAACGGAAGAATGTTAACACCGGCTTCCGGCGCGCGGGCGTCAAATTATTCAGGTATTCATCAAGTATGAAAACAAAACAATACGCTGGCTGCGAAAGTTTCTCTTCTCCGCGGGATTGTCGCTTCTTTGGGATATTGTGCGGATAATATAATAAAGTAGAGGGGGACCAGCTCAGCTCCTGATCCAGGGCTTTGTCTCAGCCTGTTATGGGTGTCATTTGTAACGTTTATGCTGGGAAATTGAATGGAAGAGGAAACTAAGATAGATGTGATTTGCTGAAAACATGAGGGGCTTGTAATTCCATTCAACACCAACAACAACCATCAATGATTTCTACATTTGAATACGTTACAACCTCGAGGAGATATCTGCAATTTTTTAGCTCCTGTTATTCCATGAGTAAGGGGGCTAGAATAGATTTCGAGAAAAATGACATTAAAACATTTAATAATTAGGTAGATTCTGGAAAACAAAATTTAATTTCAAATAGTTATTTGCCTATAAAAGAGGAGACAAAGAATTGGTGTCTAATTATAGACCAATAACTCTGGTTTCAGCATTTCATAATTTTTTTGAAAAAGGTAATTGTAAAAGTGAAATAGAGCAATATGACATCTGGCGACGAAAATATTAACTAGTGTAAGGAAGTAAGTTCCAGTCAAGGTAGCGATGAACACAACGTTTCTGTTATTTATTTGACAAATAAAGTATGAGTGCAGTGAAATTAGTACTAAAGTACTAATAACAAAATCTAAAACGTCAACAAGTTTTTGTTGCATTGACGAATGTAGGTACGTCAGTAGCACGCAGAAGTGCAGAAATTAGTTTTCATAATTTCCCGATAACAGGAACCAAAACTTTATGAAAAAATTATTAGGGCAATTTGAATTGATGGATTCAATTTTACCTCTCGCTAAAAGAGGTATTGGATTCATGCTGAAAATGGCATATCCAGATTTTAATGATTAATCACGTTTTAAGGTCCCTACAATCCGATACAATGATGTCTGTGTGTGTGCGTGTGCGTGTGTGTGTGTGTATGTGTGTGTGTGTGTGTGTGTGTGTGTGTGTGGGTGTGGATGTGGGACGTTGGAAGGACGGTTACTCAAAAACTACAATATGAATTAATTGTTTAACTACGTATTTCCCAATCGGACATTACTGGGAAGAGCTGAAAGAGTTTTGGTAATAATTGGACAACCGGAAGTAGCAGATTCTTTAAAAAAATCTTCTAAATATTATTTTATGATAATTTTGTTTTTGCTTATTAAATATTTCATTAGATCTTTTATAGATTTAGAAATAAATAAATATAAAATATATAATAATCTGTTGTAATAAATCTCACAGCCCACATAATGTAATGGAAACCAATTGAAAAATAAAAAATGTTTGTAATTGACAGATAAATGTCAATGTCAAAAATCCAAAGACATTACTGAAGATTTTTACTGGGAAGTACATACATTATATTATTTCTTATTGTATTAATAGTTAAATATTTAAAATTATAGGTATATTACAAATAGGTACCCTTAAAAAAAGTCTATCCCGACAATGAATAATAAAAAATATAAATATAAAGAATAGATGTAAGTAGAGTTTTTGGTGTAGAGTGTAGGTATACAAGAAATGTTAAATACAATAGGGCGTGAGCACTCATGTCACTTTGTTGGCCTTGACAAGCAGACATGGGGGCCCGTCTCAGAATGATAGCTAGCAATTATATACATAGATGTCAAATATTATAATTTTTCATTCCAAATTTAGTGATTTTTCAATTTCATGTGGTTTATTTTCCTCAACAAGTAAATTACACTCTCCTGGTGATAAATTAACTACGTGAATTTGGAACATCTTGAAATTATTAATGAAAAGTTCTGACATATGACATCTATGTAGATAATTACTAATTGTCATTATGACTGCTCGCGCCCTATACTTATGTAACCAAAAACGGAAGTGGCGAGAGGTATTGTGCTGTCCACAACAGATTTTTTAAAAATTGGAAAGAAACCGAACAAAAATCTGCGTGTGTGCTACTTGCATTTTGTGAAGCAAGATTATATTTTGCCAGGTATAACTGCATGATAATAATGGAGTATTCAAGCATTGCAAAGAAATATTAAACTTCAATAATTATAAGGTATAAGGAGTGAACGGAAAAATGGTGAAGCGTATTATTGTTGAATGAAACTACATTGAACATGTTGATGGGTGTGCTAATCTGCTCTTTATGTACAGATTTCGTAATGATGATGACATATTTATACTGTGTGGGCGTTTACCGGGCGTTAGCGCACCGACACGCAGTGCTGGCGAGGAGAGTGCACCACAGGGGTCAATTTTGTGCAGTTAAAATTCGAAACATTTGGCGTGCCTTCGTACAAGCAATGAGAGCGATAAATGTGTACAGACCTAAATCATTTCGAATTAAATATTGACATTAGTCGTTCCTGCATTAAACTGCATAGTTAACTATAAAATTGTTAACGATTCTTTTCTCCTTTGTTTTACCAAATTAATTTTACTATAAATTTTGTCCGTCATTTCGTGTTGGGTATGGGCGTCTTGGCTTGAAAGACGCTGGCGTCGCTTCCTTGCACGAAACACACGGCACCCGGCACGGCAGCAGCTCAGTTTATCCCGTGCGACGTGCACGCTCGTTTATCTTCGTCTATCAGCGTTCATTCCGACATCCGCTTCCCGTCTCGTTAATACCTGCCGCCGCCGATATCGGCTCTAGGGGCTGCAGGCAGACACCTGCAAGACCCGAACCGAGACCATAAACATCACGGATGCCAAGAAAAATTGAAATAATTGATAGGAACAGTACTATTGCTATTGTTTTACCTACTACGTTATGATCGTAATTCCGAAACAATGCTTAACAGTACGAACCCAAACCATAATATTTCAGTCGGTTTATATTTTCAACAAACAAATTATAGAACCTACGTAAATGGTGAGAAATTTCTACAAATATGGATTTTAAACGTTGGGGGGAGGGGGGCAGTTGTGGACAAAAAAATTACCTCCTGGTAAATACACAACATATAATAAATAAAATAAAGGGCCTAAAATTAACCCTTGTGGAACTCCTAGATGTAGTGGGAATAATATGGATTGATCAAAATGAGAATTAGATGACATTTCTACTTAGAAGGATCTATTTTTTTACGTCTCGCTAAGAGAGGTATTGCATTCATGCTAAAAATCGCATATCCAGATTTTATTGAATAAGCACGTTTTAAGGTCCTTACAATCCGATTTTATCATTTTTACGATGATGTCTCTGTGTGTGTGTGTGTGTGTGTGTGTGTGTGTGTGGATGTGTGTGTGTATGTGTGTGTGTGTGTGGGATGTTGGAAGGACGGTTACTCAAAAACTATAAGACTTTAAATTTTTTTAAATACGTATTTCCCAATCGGACATTCATGGGAAGATCTGAAAAGGTTTTGGTAACAATTGGACAACCGGAAGTAGAAGATTCTTGGAAAAAAATCTTTTAAATAATATTTTTTGAAATTTTTTCTTGATAATATTAAAGAAAAATAAATTCTCTTTCTGATACATTTAAATATTTTACAATATATTCTATAGATTTAGACATAGAAGAAATATAGTATGTAAAATAATCTGTTATAATAAATTTTACAGCCGAAAGAATGGCCATGGAAAATAATTGAAAATTTAATTTGTTTGTAACTGACAGATAATGTCAGTGTCAGAAATCCGAAGACATTACTGAAGACTTTTTCTGGGAAGTACATACATTATATTATTTCTTAATGTATTAATAGAATTGGAAACATTTCGAAAAGTTAGAAGAGGGCAAAATTTCTTCATCAAAAATGAATTTAAAATTAAACAATCTAAATATATATGGAATAGATATATGCGTAAGTAGAATTTTTGGTGTAGAGTGTAGGTATACAAGAAATGTTAAATACAATAGGGAGCGAGCAGTCATATGATTTTGTTGGCCTTGACAAGCAGATATGGGGGCCCATGTCAGAATGATAGCTAGTAATTATGTATATAGATGTCAAATATCATAATTTCTCATTCTAAATTTAGTGATTTTCCAATTCCATGTGGAGCAGAATTAAATGTTAAATATCTAAGGCATACAAGTAAACTTTAAACTCCTGGTGATAAATTAACTACGTAAATTTAGAAAATCTTGAAATTTTTAATGAAAAATTCTAACATTTGACATCTATGTACATAATTACTAATTATCATTCTGAAACGGGCCCACACATTTGCTTGTCAAGCCCAAAAATGTAACATTACCGTTCGCGCCCTATACTTATGTAACCAAAAAAAGGAAGTGGCGAGAGGTATTGTGCTGGCCACAACAGATTTTTTTTTTTTATAAAATAACTAGAATACCCCTGAAGAGCACTCCAGCCAAACTTGTAATATTATAATTTTTCTAAAAGCAAATTATGATGTACCATGTAAAAGGTCTTCGAGAAATTTATTTGGATTAAATGTGTCTCATTTGAAACATTAATTTTTTTAATTATATCATTAATGATATTCAATAATCATGTGTTCTGACTGGGTAGATAGTAAAATATTTTTTTCTTCAAACATCACAAAAGTAGCATCTTTTGTGACTTGATTCACAAGGTAGAAGTTTAATTTCTACGCTGCCGGAGTAGAAATAGCTAATTTCTACGCTGCCGGCGTAGAAATAAAATAAATAAATAAGAAGTAACTTGTATAAAAGAAACCTGTAATATCGCCCTAAATGTCACTATAACACACTATAGGTAACCTAAGAATACTGTTACTAAACACCATCAATTGCTGTCAAATTTAAATAAATAACCTATGAATTGAAGTATAAACGAGTTTACTTTTGAGGAAATAACATATTAAACAATAGCAGACTCACAGATTACAATAACAAGGATGATAATGAACATAAAAATACTTAGAATTAAGGTGATAAGAAAAGTTTATATTGTTTTGCAATGATTCCTGGACATATATTTCAAGCCACGCTGTTAGATTTTCATCCAATTGAACAACTTTAGGGGGCGTACATTATAATACTTCAAATTCCGAAAAAATTGCACACAAGGAGGATATAAAATTGCACAGTTTTTATTTAAACGTCAAACCGTGAAAATTTTCACTTCAATGTTTATAACAAAGAGTGAACAAATAAGTATCCATAGCTACAGGGCAATTGAAATCTCAAACGTAATGTACGTAAAATGTAACGTCAGTAGTAGATATATTTTTTTAAATATCTACGTTTGAAGAATGTCGTGCAAACTTCCACGTTCGCCACAGAAAGTATCACTTTTACTCCTAATAACACAATATACTATTATCATGTATATAATTTGACATGGTAGGTAAAATGCGAATAGGGTGTATACCTTTCCTAGTATATTATGCCAGTTCTTTACGGGTTTAATTTAACCGAACACCAAAGTCATTATGATTTCATCTCCAAATATTTGTTATTCACCATCCAAACTAATATTGGAGCATTAAATTTCAGCCTCAAATTATTTATAATTGTTTCCCAAAAAAACTAGATTCTAGTAGCCTATATTTTAAAAAATATATATAGGCCTGTGTTCTTTCCATGTAATTTTGTATATTACAATATGGTACTTAACTATCAACATTAAAAATATTCTAGATTTGTTGAAGTACTAATTGCGTAGTGAAAGGGTTAAGCATTGTGATTTATTTTTATATGATTATTAGTTTACTCTGACTAGAATTGAACATTTCTCTGTTTAACTTCTTGCTGGCCTGATTCCGTATACAGCTCATCGTATGACTCTCCCTGGCGTCAGCTAGATAAATGGTCGATAGCCTGAAGATCGATTCGCCAAATTACATTGCTCTGCGGTGTTAAATTAAAAGCGAGTTAGTCTTCGGGCTTCTTGCTCGCTATTGCTTTTTCTTATTCTTCATTTGCTTTTTCTCTCTCCGATCCTGTCTGTTTCACTCAGCCTCCAATCGGAAAATCCAAACGTTGACTTATTCTATTTTATCTACTACACAGCATCCTACACATACAAGATTTTACTCCAATTTTACCGTTACTAAAGAGTAGAATAATTTTTAAACCATACATTAATTGTTAAAAAATTGATGTGGCCAGGGATGACACTTTTGTCAGGTAAGGAAGGTATTGTCTTTGGTCAAAAAATTCAATGATGAGTTTTTAGTGAATAAATACGTTTTAGGGTCTTTACAATACGATTTTGCAATTTTTACGATGATGTCTATATATGCATGTGTGTGTGTGTGTGTGTGTGTGTGTGTGTGTGTGTGTGTGTCTGTGTGACGAAAATTTCGGATCGCGTAACTTCAATACCACGATTCCTAAAATTATATCTTTTTTTGATATTCCTCAAGTTTACATCCAGCAGAACAAGCGATTAAATTTTGGTTATAAATGGTTAACCAGAAGTGCCCTCATTTGAAGATTTTAACAGTTTTTTCTTAAAAAAACGCAGTTACATATCATTTATTGACATTTAACGTTATTAACTTAAAGAATATATTATTCTCTATACGATTTGATCGCATTTTATACTTCATATTCAATAGATATAGAGTTAAAAAATTATATAGATATTAAATTTCATATATTAGCCAGCTATGTTAACCATGGAAACTATGGAATATATTCATATATTATACAACAAGACGATTGAAAATTCTCGACTATACGAAACGTGTTGCCTGGAAACATCACGAGACTGAAGGTCGAGTGGTAATTCCATTAGTGTATTGTTTGTATTTCAAAGAAACTAGCAATAGTGCAGTTCCAGATTTGTGATCCAAATAATTATTTGTTTACTTGTCAAATTTTTACTTCCATAATTCCTTGCTGTCAAATAATAGATGCGTTCAATTATTTGGTTCGGTGCACTTAGAGCAGTCAATCTGATTTTAAACTTAAAGCATACAACGCACGATTTTCCTCCTCAAAGTCTAACTACAGATTCATTTATACTCGTATACTCGATACTGTGATCAAATATCATGTCCGTAAATAATTAAAAATGACATTGCCAGTTCTGAGTACATAGAACAAAATAACCAAACGCACTTATAAGTGAATATACGAAGGTAGGTATATTCGAATATACCAAGGTTCGTATATTCGTTCACCATGGTTACTCAATAATAACCGCTGTAATACGTGGTAGCTAAGGAAAATCACACATTCTTATTGGTTTATAACTTAATGAATGATATAGTCATATATATCAAATTGACAGATGTATCCATAGGTGCGTTCAATGAAGTAAGCAGTTCAAGCAAATGTTAGGTAAGCAAACGAGACTTGTTGCTTAGTAGACAAAAAGATTTGCTAGCTATATGACGAACTAATATTCACAAATGTCATTTTCACAATAATGACTCCTCTTTACGCTCTAACTCAAATACTATCGTTCAGAAAATGTTGAAACCTTGTATTTCTACCTTATTCTTATATGGAAAGATGCCATTAGATTTTGGAGTAAATCAGATAACCGAAAATGGCACTTTACTGGAAGCTCAAAATAGTATTTCTTCGAAAAATACCTTTAAATGTTATTTTTTTCGAGATTTATCTTAGATAAAAATTAAAGATTATTAAATTTTGTACAGGTTTGCATTAATACTTTTTTTTATATATTTTATGGATAAATTTATAAAACTATAATTTTAATCCCGGAGCCTACGGTTTAAACACAACTCATACACATGGTTACACAATTCAGATCTCAAATGTTTGTAACTGACAGATGTATGTCACTGTCAACGAACTAACCATTTCAAATAATAATATTAACGTTTTATAAAGAAAATAGTAAATGGAACAATACTTAATACAGTTTTCAGTATAAGTAAATATGTAAAAATATAGGTAAGATAATAAAAACATATATCATCACGGCATATTACCCATTGATGGGTCTGCCAATCTGCTTTGTACACAGATTTCTTCGGTAAGGATGATGACATATTTGTATCATGCGGGCGTTTACCAAGTGTCACCTCAAAAGCACTTATTGCTGGCGTGGAGAGTGCACCACAGGAGTAATTTTTGTGCCATTTAAAATTCGAAATATTTGGCGTCGGTCGAAATCGAACCCGGTATTTAAATTTTATTTAATTTTAAATATTTACATGAATAAAAATTAAATTAAACGGGAGGTATTCTGTTGGCCAAATCAGATTTTTAATATCTTTTATTATGTATAAAAGTATCCTTTCTTTCCTATATATTTTAATAGGACAATTTTTCTTAACTGTTCTCTTTCGTTCAATCGCTATCACTATCAGATACTCTTGATTTTCTTGATTCTCTCTTGGGTTTCCGGTCGCGCCGGTCTCCTCTCCGGCGTTAATAATCGGCTCCGGCGGTCGGCGCGCGGCGTCGGTATCATTTGTCAGGTGACGCGCGCCGCCGTTTGACTTATGATTTAAATTAAATCATTTTATAACCCTGTAGCGGGCGTGGCAAGAGCTTTCCTGCTACTGCTACTGATCGTGATCGCTCAGCTTTTTACGCAGAGCTTTTTGCAGCTTTTCACGCTGTTTGGTGCTGTGTAATTGCGGGCATTTTTTGCTTTTTCCTGGACTGAATTGCTGGAAAATTATATCAGATTATTTGAAATTTAAATGGAAGTTTTTTTTATTTATGGGGATAATTTAAAAGGATCGTGTGAGGTCCTTTAAATTCGAGGGTTCAATGAAAATTACGCCTAATTGGTAATGGAGAAAAACATATAAATTATTTTTATCCATCACCTTCTAATAATAACGCTATAACTATATTTTGTTTCTAATTCATAAATCATGATTCACGATGCTATTATTACTAAGGGATAAACATACGTATACAGGTGATTCTTTTTTAATAACTCGATTATTTTAACTATTATGGAAAAAAAATTCACACGAAGTCTGTCTATAAATCTGTAGTATAGATTTTCTAAATGTGTTCCAATTTTACGCAATGGGATGTAATTTTATAGTTTGAAATAGAACACCCTATACAGGATGTTTCTTTTAAAACAACCACCGCTTTTTGCGTGAACTAATGAGTTTGGAAGAAAATGTAATACTCAAAAAACTGATCAAGAATAAGGGGCTAATTTATCAGTAATATGTCTGGTCGCGAATCTGGGGACCCGGGTTCAATCCCGTCCGACACCAAAAAATTACATCGCATTTTAATGGCACAAAATTGACCCCTGTGGCGCACTCTCCACGCCAGCAATGAGTGCCCGTGAGGCGACGCCTGGTAAGCGCCCACACGGTACAAATATTCCATCATTACCGATATCTGTGTACGAAGCAGATTGACACACCCAGAAATGGGTAATATGCCGTGATGAAATATTTATTTATTTATTTATAAACAAAATTATATTTTTTTAAATAGCACCCCATATATTTTTTACCTTTTATTGGAAAATCACTAAATTTAGAATGAAAAATTATGATATTTGACATCTATATACATAATTACTAGCTATCATTCTGAAATGGGCCCCCATATCTGCTTGTCAAGGCCAACAAAGTTACAAAGTCTTAAGTAATGTCTCCGGATTTCTGACACTGACATTTGTCTGTCAGTTACAAACATTTTAAATTTTCAACTATTTTCCATGGCATTCTTTCGGCTGTAAAATTTATTACAACAGATTATTTTATATATTTCTTTTATCTCTAAATCTATAGAATATATAATAAAATATTTAAATGTATCAGATAGAGAATTTAATTTTCTTTAATATTACCGAAAATTTTCAAAAAATAATATTTAGAAGATTTTTTTTCAAGAATCTATCCTATTGTTGCCTAAACCTTTTCAGATCTTCTCATGAAGGTCCGATTGGTAAATACGTAGTTAAACAAATATAAAGTCTTATAGTTTTTGAGTAATCGTCCGTCCAACATCCCACACACATACATACATACACACACATACATACACACACATACAAACACACACATAAGGTACATACACACACACACATACATCCACACACCCACAGACGTCATCGTAAAAATGTTAAAATCGGATTGTAGGGCCTTAAACGTTCTTATTCAATAAAATCTGCATATGCGATTTTTAGCATGAATCCAATACCTCTCTTAGCGAGAGGTAAAAAGGAACTGAATGAGGACGACTTGCAAAACAGAAATGATTGGAGTGTAGTAAATTTAATTATTTAATTCGTGACATGTAGACATATATAGTGATTCTTTTAGTACACTTAAAAAAAGTTATTAATAATCTATTAATTTGAGATTTAATTAATTTTTTTTTATTGTTTGTTATGTATTGTTTATCATGTAATTTCTCTATTCTCCTTATTTGTCTATTTGTACGATTTTGTAAATTTATACATATTGTATAATTGTCTTGTAATTGAGATCATAGATCCAGTTGGATAGATTTAATAATAAATAAATAAATATGTGAATTACATATTAATATTTGAAACATATGAACAAAAAAAAGTTTATAGATACACAGGTACATATAAATGTATAAATATGATTAGTTATCAGCAACAAAGTATTGGTATTTAACAATAATTTAAAATATATGTGTATTGCTTTCCAATACATTTTAATTGATATTTATCTATCTTGAAATACAGCAGATATTGTTGGTTGATAATTATAGGTAGTGATAAAATTTCAAGAGGAAAATTAAAGCGGTGGAATTTGGTAAACAAATAATGTCGTCGTTGAAAATGTCTGCGGTAGCCTTGTAATAAAAAACTTGCGGGAGTTGTGGTGTAAAATTTGATTGGTCGCATTTACGGTATGATCGCCCGCGCCCGGCTTCCCCAAGTTAAATTAAAATCGAGGAGGCTGCGGTTCGCCGGGTCAAAGTTCATTTTATCTTGTTCACTTTCCTACGGCTTCTACCCAACCATGTTAAACTTCACTAATCAAAGCTCCAATTTCCAAATATTAATCAATAACTGCTTAACTTACACCAAGAATCCTTTGTAATTCCAACTTACAAAAATCTAATTAATTGCCGCAGAAACCAAAACTTTCCACTTCCTCAAAAATTAACAAAGTACAAATAATTGTTCTTGAAAATTTTAAGTGCTTTCTTAGAACAATTATTTCCAAAAGAAAAGCACCTAACTCGTTTAATAATCCAAGAATTTAATGAGAAATTCGATGTAATTACAAAGAAAATTTGATATTTTAACAAAATTGATATTTGTAAGAGATTAATTCTGTAAGTATAATTAATGAAATTAAATTTAATTCCATTCGACTGATTACTATTGATTTTACGAGTGGTGCTCTCCACGTACATTCAAGGTCTTCGAGTTCTTAATTTCGTAATGATTCATATTTGAAACGCAATCTTCGACTATTATTGAAACTAAGCTGATAACGGAGATGAAGAATTATATTTCTTTTAGTAGATTTCTTGCTTTCAATATGACACAATTTTTAGTTAAAAATGTTCATTCTACGATATGTATTTCATTAGTTTTTTGCAATAATTATGATGGTTGTGATCTTTTTAAACTTTAAATGAACGACAAGGAAATTTTCATTGACACTGACATCTGTCAGTTAGATCTTAATAGTAGCTGATTTCATTGTTATAGAATAGCTGGCTGATTTATAAAATTTAATTTCTTTATAATTATTTAACTCTATATCCTTTGAATATGAAATATAAAATTCAATCAATTCGTATAGATAACAATATTCTTTAATATTTATAGGGACATAAAAAATAATATGTAACAGGGTTTTTTCAAGAATAACTGTTAAAATCTTGAAATGAGAGTACTTCTGGTTGACTAATTATAACCAAAATCTAATCAAGTCTGCATTTGGATGTAAGGAAGAGGAATATGTAAAAATTATGGTCAAACACACACGCACACACACACACACACACACACACACACACACACACACACACACACACATACACACAGACATCATCATAAAAGTACGAGCCCAACTCCAAATGTATTCGTACTCTCTGAAATAAATATATTAACACCAATAAAAAATATTTCTTTAGGCTACAATAGTTAAGACTATATTTGGGTATTTTTTATTTTATGTATTAATAAAGTGTACTGGATTTAAATATAATGTTAATAACTTAATTTCTCATTTAAAGAATAATCTACGGGCAAATATATGGAAAAAGACAAATTCTAAAATTTTTCGTTCCAACAGTAAATAATACAATATTTGTTAGTATTATCTATAAAATTTAGGATAAAAGTAACTGATAATATACTCAATTAATTGCTATCTTAAATTTGACTACTTTAATAAAAAAAAATGCGAATTATTAAATACGAAAACATTTGTCACATACAGATAATGGTTTATTTGCAAATAAATCATTATTAAACCTAAGAAATTTTATTATAAGCAATGTATTCAAGTTCTATCTACTATATTAATACATCATATCAAAATAAATAAATATCACTTTGCAAATAATTTTACTACAAAAAAAAAAGTATAATAATTAAGTGAATATATTGTCACTTTACTTTATCTTCAGTTTTATAAATAATAGTAACATAAATATTGTATCATTTACTGTTGGAACTAAAAAAAATAGCACGTGTCTGTTGTCATATATTTGTCCGTCGATTATTGTTAAAATGATAAATTTAAATAATAACATTATATTTAAATCCAGTACACCTTATTAATACATAAAATAAAAAAATGCCCAAATATAGTCTTAACTATTGTAATCTAAAAAATGATTTCTTCTTGCTGTTAGCAGTAAAATGGTATTGCAGAGACCTTAAAACATGCTTATTCATTGAAAACACAGCACCGAATATTTTGACCAAAGACAATACCTTCCTTACCTAGAGACGGATACAATATTATCAATGAAATCACTGAAATTAATAATGTCCATATCATAGTTCAGTAATTAACTCAAAAGTTAAGGAAGCAGGAATTCAAGTTGAATTATAAACAAACGTAGACTACGGTGCAATATTCACTATTAACTCAAATCTAGAGGTGATAGGCAGCGGTTTGCACTTAAAAATACTCAGCTGTTAAAATTTATAGCTTACGAATTTTAATGAATATGTAATGCAGCAGTCTTTATTTATGTTCGAGAACCAATAAAACGAGGTATAAATTTGCCAAAGCTGGTATAATGTAAGAATTACAAAAATAATACATTTAATCCTTGTATAAATAACAGCTGAAACCGATCCGAAGCTCCCCTTCCGTATGGCTGAAAATCCCGTGCGCAATCTATTTTTTAATCACAACATTTCGCGTTAATCTACAAAAGAAAAAGTAATCAATGAGGGGAATAAAAATTGAAAACAAAAAAATAAAAAAAGAGAGCTAGGTTTAACGATGTGCTTATTCCAACGACTGCAACTAATTCTGAGTTAATGGTTTAAGTTTTTGCAGCTTGTTCGGTTATACCTATAAACGGATTAATTGCAGGTTTAATGCGAGCGACGACTCATAAAGTTTCCCTGATGCTATGCTGGCTGTTCGACGCGAGAAACTCTAAATGGCTTGATTAACGGAAAACGAAAAACGAACGCCTACCTTCTTTCTTCCACCTTTCTTCAATCACAAAACCTCTCTAATTTGTTGGTCTTTTGCTACATCATTCAATACTTACTATAATCCATTTAATATTCAAATTGGAGGCTTTAATAATCAAACAACTTGATATCTTCCAAAACAACTCATCATTAAAAACACTTTATCTATATCCGGTAAATAATGTTACACTTATTCTTAACAAAATCATTACTAAAAGTAAAAACCACTTGATTGATTAATTATTAAACAAAATTAAATAATAAAAAATCTGTTGTGGCCAGCACAATACCTCTCGTCACTTCCTTTTTTGGTTACATAAGTATAGGTCGCGAACAGTCATGTTACATTGTTGGCCTTGACAAGAAGATGTGGTGGCCCGTTTCAGAATGATAATTAGTAATTATGTACATAGATGTCAAATCATCAGAAATTTTCATTAAAAATTTCAAGATTTTCTAAATTCACGTAGTTAATTTGTCACCAGGAGTATGGAATTTACTTGTCGAGGAAAATAAACCACATGGAATTGGAAAATCACTAAATTTAGAATGAGAAATTATGATATTTGACATCTATATACATAATTACTAGATATCATTCTGACATGGGCCCCCATATCTGCTTGTCAAGGCCAACAAAATCACATGACTGCTCGCGCCCTAATGTATTTAACATTTCGTGTATACTTACATTCCACACCAAAAATTCTACTTATATTTAATCCATATATTTAGATTTTTTAAATTTAAATTCTTTCAATGAAGATATTTTGTCCTAATCTTCTAATTTTTCGAGATGTTTCCAATTCATTGTCGGGAGTAACAGTATTTCTGAAGGGTATGTGAAATATACCTATAATATTAAATATTTAACTATTAATACTTTAAGAAATAATATGTGTGTACTTCCCAGAAAAAGTCTTCAGTAATGTCTCCGGTTTTCTGACACTGACATTTATCTGTCAGTTACAAACTATTTAATTTTAGAATAATATTTAGAAGATTTTTTTCAAGAATCTTCTACTTTCGGTTGTCCAATTGTTATCAAAATCTTTTCAGATCTTCCCATGAATGTCCGATTAGGAAATACGTAGTTAAACAAATATAAAGTCTTATAGTTTTTGAGTAATCGTCCTTCCAACATCCCACACACATACATACACACACACATACATCCACACACACACACACACAAACAAACACACACACACACACAAACACACACACATACATCATCGCAAAAATGTTAAAATCGGATTGTAGGGACCTTATGACGTGCTTATTCAATAATATCTGGATATGCGATTTTTAGCATGAATCCAATACCTCTCTTAACGAGAGAGAACAAATTGTTCCTTCCGTTCGTGCAAATTTCTACATTCGGCCGAAAAAATTTTTTTTAATAATTTAATTGCTCATAAAAGAGAACTACCAACGATATATTGTTTCAGGCACATTAAACACAAAATTGCATCAAATTAATATTAAATTTTCTACTTGAATAAATTTAACATCACATTTTTCATAAAACAATATGGATTGAAAAATGAAATTTCATAATGTTTGTTATTAAATATTATAATTGTGCGCCGTAGTGCTAATATTTGGACAACAGTAGCCAAATAACATGTATTCGCGGAATATTAATATTGACTTAATGCGGTGCACTATTTATTTAATTCAACAATATAGCATTTAGCTTATCGATATATGGTTATTTTCAAACATTAAACACCAGGCATACCACCTGTTCCATTGACAAAGTAATATTCACATTTCAATACCTACAGACTGATCCAAGATTAAAAAAATATGATGTGGCCAGCACATAACCTCTTCCCGGATATTTTACCTGGCTGTATTCATAAAGCAAAGAATATTTTTAGAAATACAAATAATATATTCATATAAGTCTATGACGTATAAACTTCTTTATTATTCAATAAGAGCATGTCTCAACATAAAACAATTTTCACATATATTTACAAAATCTATAGGATATTTTACCATAAATTATGTACAATAAATTAGAGTTTACTGTATATAAATTTCAGGCTGGTAATAGGGATTTTCAATTCGAACAACGTTTTTGTTTACTTTCTCTTCATATTCTTCTAGTAAAAACATTAATTTTGGACGGTCTAAAATGTATATATCTGGATATATTTTTACATATCTTCTTTTACATTTTATTTTTCATACATGTTGAATCTAAATAACATATTGATATCCTTTAATAAAGTGATGGATAGATTGCACTCCGATTATTCTTATATTGATGTGTAATTTTGTCAATATTTACAACTTATTTGAGAAGAATTTGATAGCTTTTTCGCAGTTCAATATTACTTACAGTGCTCGGTGTACATTGTCCCATAATGTTTGAAACAAATTTAAGTCCTTCATCGTAGACTTGTCACCTCCATAATAGTCACAGATCAAGAATTAAGAGATTCTCCTCATTACTCATTATTTCGATGAGATATAATTTTTCTGTATTTTACGTTGTAGAGTGGAGATTTTTATCTTGTGCTTATAATATTTAAATAACCTCTTCCTTCGGGTTGTATTCTCGCTTATATCTATTCTTTATATTTATATTTTTTAAATTTAAATTCATTCTATAAAGAAATGTCCTACTCTTTTAATTTTTCGAGATGTTTCCAATTCATTGTCGGGATTAACAGTATTTCTGAAGGGTGTGTGTAATATAACTATAATTTTAAATATTTAACTATTAATACAATAAGAAATAATATAATGTATATGCTTCCCAGAAAAAATCTTCAGTAATGTCTCTGGATTTTTGACACTGACATTTATCTGTCAGTTACAAACATTTTTTTTATTTTTCAATTGGTTTTCATGACATTATGTGGGCTGTGAGATTTATTACAACAGATTATTATATACCTTATATTTCTTGATTTCTTATCTACAAAACATTTAATAAAATATTTATATGTATCAGATAGAGAATTATCAAAAAGTAATATTTAGAAGATTTTTTTTAAGACTCTGCTACTTCTGGTTGTCCAATTATTACCAAAAACCTTTCAGCTCTTCTCAGTAATGTCCGATTGATAGTAATACGGGGCATATATTTTTTTAAAGTTCAAGATTTGTTTGTGACGTCATCAGTACTATCCAGTAGTACTCAACCAGTTGATTTTCATGTGTTTTGTATTTTCTTCTTTTTATATTTATTAAAAATTTAAATATTTATTAACTGTCATATTTGTTCAATCTACATTGTCTTCCATATTGTTAAAAAAATATTTTGGAAAGTTAAACATTTCTATACATTTTGACAACTTTTTTGGCGTTTTCGTGGCGCTAGTGGGCTTGTCATGTGTTGTTGAACTAAAATATTCTGGTTTAAAACTTTGTTTTGAATACTTCGATATTTGTAAATCTTTATTTTATAAACATGTATAAAATGGTTCCATATTTTATTAAATTAAATTTGTATTTTTCTGAATTAATGGACTTTGAATGTTTGGCCAATGAGAAGCATCATTTCAAAACTAGTCGTGATGACGACACAAATGTTATAAACCTTTATATAATTCTTCTTTTACTAATTATAATTATAGAGCATATAAATTCTATTTTTGACACAAATTTAATATAATTTGATTACGATGGAATTCTCGGTTGAATTTGATCTCGTTGTGAAACCTTTCAGGTACGGTTCTGGATTCTGGGAATGGAAAATCCTTGTTGAGGCTTTCCAGGGTCTGTTCTGAGTTTTTTGGTTGGAAATGTTGAACGCCCGCAGCCATTCGCTTTCATACGTGATTTGTAATTTCTTGCGAATGTCCGCGTAATTGCTTTTTTAACACTAGTTAAATGTCCACATTTGTTAACCGCTGGATACCTACGTCCGAAGAGAGAAATTTGTCGGACGGACAAATCCAATTGGCAGGAATGGTTTCATTGAGAGAATATCCACAGGAATGAATTATTGTGTGACGAACAGAGAGAATCTTTTCTGGTATATGAAATTTAATTACGATTTGATGTGGGACAAATAAATTTACTTTAAATTTTCATTATTTCGTACTGATACGCATACTTCTATAGCGGAATAATCCTTTAGAACAAATCATTTACGAAATAAATATATATGTTGATAAAAAATTGTTCATATTTTACATAAATTATCACAGATTAGGTAGTTTTTTTCAAAGATTATATATTTCCAATGAAATTATTTCACAAACTATAAGGCGCGAATAATCATGTGACTTTCTTGGCCTTAATAACCAGATATGGGGGCCCATATCAGAACGATAATTAGTAATTATGTACATAGATATCAAATATCAGAATGTGGAATTTACTAGTCGAGGATAATAAATCACAAGGAATTGGAAAATAATTAACTTTAGAAATAAAATAAATAAATAAATATTTCATCACGGCATATTACCCATTGCTGGGTGTGCCAATCTGCTTCATACACAGATATCGGTAATGATGGAATATTTGTACCGTGCGGGCGCTTACCAGGCGTCACCTCACGGGCACTCATTGATGGCGTGGAGAGTGCGCCACAGGGGTCAATTTTGTGCCATTACAATGCGATGTAATTTTTGGTGTCGGTCGGGATCGAACCCGGGACCCCTAGATTCGCGACCAGACACTCAGGCACACGGCCACGAGACCCCATAATTAACTTTAGAATGAAAAATTATGATATTTGACATCTATGTACATAATTACTAGCTATCATTCTGACACGGGCCCCCATATCTGCTTGTCAAGGTCAACAAAGTGACATGACTGCTCGCGCCCTATTGTGTTTAACATTTCTTGTACACCTACATTCTACACCAAAAATTTTACTTATGTCTATTCTTTATATTTATATTTTTTAATTTTAAATTCATTCTATGAAGAAACTTTGTCCCACTCTTCTAATTTTTCATAATGTTTCCAATTCATTGTCGGGACTGACGGTATTGTTGAAGGGTTCCTTCATTCCTTTAATTTTAAATATTTAACTATTAATAAGAAATAATATAATGTATGTACTTCCCAGAAAAAATCTTCAGTAGTGATTTTTGACACTGACATTTATCTGTCAGTTACAAGCAACAAAATTTTTCAATTGTTTTCCATGACATTATTTGGGCTATGAGATTTATTACAACAGATTATTATATACCTTATATTTCTTTATCCCTAAATTTATAAAAGATATATTAAAATATTTGTATGTATTAGATGGAGAATTTATTCTTCTTTAATACTAGCAAGAACAAAAATTTTCAAAATTTAATATTTAGAAGA
Organism: Harpalus rufipes; assembly: GCA_951394225.1. Taxonomy (NCBI): domain Eukaryota; kingdom Metazoa; phylum Arthropoda; class Insecta; order Coleoptera; family Carabidae; genus Harpalus; species Harpalus rufipes. The sequence goes on from OX596274.1 coordinate 87,191,197, forward strand.
TTTTTTTAAGAATCTGCTACTTCCAGTTGTCCAATTATTACCGAAACCTTTTCAGCTCTTCTCAGTAATGTCCGATTGAGAAATACGTAATTAAATAGATATTAAAAAATTATAGTTTTTGAGAAATCGTCCTTCCTACATTTACACACACTCACATACACACACATACATCCACACCCACACACAAACATACATACACAGACATCATCGTAAAAATATTAAAATCGGATTGTAGGGATCTTAAAATGTGCTTAATTATTAAAATCTGGATATGCGTTTTTTAGCATGAATTCAATACCTCTCCTAGCGAGAGGTAAAAACATTTTATAAAACCTATTAGACTAATTATTAAATACCTAATATTGTTTATTTTTTGAGTAATTTAAATTTCTGTCATAAATTCTTAATCTGGTTATATATTTTTTAACATTATTCTTTAAGTCATCCTAGGTAAAAAATCTGTTGTGGCCAGCACAATACCTCTCGCCACTTCCTTTTTTGGTTACATAAGTATAGGGCGCGAACAGTCATGTTACATTGTTGGCCTTGACAAGCAGATGTGGGGGCCCGTTTCAGAATGATAATTAGTCATGTTTCATTCAGAATTTCAAGATTTTCTAAATACACGTAGTTAATTTGTCACCAGGAGTGTGGAATTTACTTGTCGAGGAAAATAAACCATATGGAATTGGAAAATCACTAAATTTAGAATGAGAAATTATGATACATCTATATACATAATTACTAGCTATCATTCTGACATGAGTCCCCATATCTGCTTGTCAAGGCGCCCTATTGTATTTAACATTTCTTGTATACCTACATTCTACAACAAAAATTCTACTTACATATATCTATTCCTTATATTTAGATTGTTTAATTTTAAATTTATTTTATGAAGCAATTTTGTCCTCTTCTATTTTTTCGAAATGTTTCCAATTCATTGTCAGGATTGACAGTATTTTTGAAGGATATATGTAATAGACCTATAATTTTAAATATTTAACTATTAATACATTAAGAAATAATATAATGTATGTACTTCCCAGAAAAACTCTAGTAATATCTACGAATTTCTGACACTGACATTTATCTGTCAGTTACAAACAATTTAAACTATTTTCCATGGCATTCTTTCGGCTGTAAAATTTATTACAACAGATTATTTTATATATTATATTTCTTTTATCTCTAAATCTATAGAATATATAATAAAATATTTAAATGTATCAGATAGAGAATTGTTAAAATCGGATTGTAGGGACCTTAAAACATGCTTATTCAATAAAATCTGGATATGCGATATTTAGCATGAATGCAATACCTCTCTTAGCGAGAGGTAAAAATGAAAGAACTCCCAAAAAATTACGAGCTTAATATTGCATTCTTGTTTGATACGGGCCATTGTTTTTGAGAAAACACTTTTCTGCACCTTAGTCAAAGACGGCGACTCCCGCCGAACCTCCCCAAGGTCGAAAACTTGAATTTTTACATCAGAGTCCCGACCTAAACAACATATAATCAAAACTACCCCACCTTTTGTAAAACAAAAGGACTATATTGTTATCTTCGTAAGATTTTTATTAAGCTAATTTAATTTTTTTAAGTATCCCGATCGCTAAAATATATTTCTGGCGTTGGCTTGTTGAGATTCATCTCTTGCCTGACATGATCCTCATAGTGGGCGATTGGTCTCAATCATCTCTTTCAGTAGCGCCGATATAATTTCGTTGATTTTCCGGCAGAGGGCGCAGAGCAGCGTTCGGCAATCCGGGGTGACGGCGCTCACATCATCAGCGACACGAAAAGGAACTAATGGACCAAAGAAACCTTTTTCTCACTACCTAACTTTCATATAATTCGCGTTTCACACCACACAGACAGTTATTTCTCCCATTTATTTAAGAAACCCAATCTACGTTTTATCGACCTCGCCAGGACTTTTTCATTTTAAAGTGTAGCAATAAGAGAATAGACGAGGTGTAATACTTTTGAACAACGGCTCTTAATATAAGACTATCTTTATAATTTTTACTGAACACAGATATTTCTTAAAAAAACTATTGTCTACACTTACAACTACAGTAGTTGTGTGAATATTTATAACACGAGCAGTCGCTTCGGTCTCACAGACCGGGTGATCCTAATTAGGATTTTTACCTCCCGCTACCCTTGGTAAGGGAGGTATAGGGATCATGCAAGGTCTATAGAATTCAATTTTAATATTGTCACAATGCTGTCTGTGCGAGCGTGTATGTGTGTGCGTGTGTGTGTGTATGTGTGTCTATGTGTGTGAGTGTGGTTCTTCTGGTCACTCTAGCTCAAATAGGTACTATCAACCGCATAATTTTGAAACCTTGTATTTCGACCTTACTCTAAAATTGCACTTTACTAGAATTTTTTCTTCCAAAAATACCTTTAAATGCTATTTTTCCGCGATTATGTTATTATAAAAATTAAAGATTATTGAATTTGCTACTGGAATGCATTAATAATTTTTCTACAGGGCATTAATCTGTGCTTATTGAATTAACTGCTACTACTATTTTAAGTTATGCTTGTAACCTATATATTATTTAGTTTTATTTTCAATCTTAAATCAATTTTCTGACGATAAGCATTAAATTTGTTCGAAAAAGGTCAACTTCAATTACCGAGATTAAAATAAACTTGAAACTTAATTACTAAGATTTGCATAAACTCTTTAGAGCAAACATTTAAAAACAAAATACTTAAAGATTATTTTTACAGTTTATGCAGTGCAGGTAAAATGCTACACCTACGAGACGAGGAAAACTTTCACAAGTCATCTACATTTATAGAAAAAAAAATAGAGTAATTCCTCGTACAGTTCCTAGAAAATCTCGTGCGCTTTGTAATCGAAAAAAATTCCATTCAACTACTTAACAATAACAAAGTTTATTTTACGATGATTACGCCTAGAATTATAGAGAATGACACATGGTTCATATTTTTAGATATTTTTTGGCTAAAAAGCGGGGGAAGACTCATTATTATGACCAGTCTTGTAATTGTAAAGAATACAGTATAAATACATAGCTCGCTGCTTTTCGTTCTGACTGACTGATATTTTCAAATATTTTATATTGAAATTTAATTATTATTCAATACAAAATGTCTACGCTGGATACGAAATTAACTGTTTCCATCTTCCATCTTATCTTTGGTCTTCCTCTGTTTCTTTAACCTGCTATTACTAAGCAATTCATTCTTATTCCAATATATTCTTCATACATGTATTTAACTTGTACTGTTTCTATCTCATATTATGGTGTGTTTATATCAATTACATGTCAAAAAGGCTTTCAAAGTTTTGTGATGAATGTTCATAACATTGTTAAATTTGAAATATTTTCTTAGACCTAAAAAAATGTTCAAAATTAATTCCACTATCTGAAAATAACTGTACCTATCTACAAATTCATTTTGTATAACTTTTCAGACCAATAAAAGGGATATGAGAGATACACGTATTATATTTGACTGTGTAACTTTCTCGATGACATTTGTGAATCAGTTCGTCATATAGCTAGCAAATCTTTCAGTGTACTAAGCAACGAATTTCTTGCTTACCTAGCATTTGCTCGAACTGCTTACTTCACTGAACGCACCTATTGATACTGACATCTGTCAATTTGTATTATCTGAATATATTAGTAGTTTCCATGGTTAGCATATCTTTCACTCTATATCTATTGAATATGAAGTATATAATGCGATCAAATCGTATAGAGAATAATATATTCTTCAAGTTATAATAACGTTAAATGTCAATAAATGATATTTAACTGCGTTTTTTCAAGAAAAACTATTAAAATCTGCAAATAAGGGTACTTCCGGTTGACCAAAATCTAATCACTTGTTCTTCTGGATGTAAACTTGAGAAATATGAAAAAAATATAACTTTTGAATCGTGGTATTGAAGTTATGCGATCCGAAACTTTCATCACACACATAGACACACACACACAGACACACACACACACACAAACACACACACACATACATACATACAGACATCATCATAAAAATGGTAAAATCGTATTATAGGGACCGTAAAACGTACTTATTCACTAAAAACTCATCATTAAATTTTTTGACCAAAGACAATACTTTCCTTACTAAAGGTGACAGGAGGTAAAAATCATGAGTTACGTGTATCATACTTTTTGGAAAATGTAGTCGAAGAAGGGCCTTGTTAATTAAAAATTGATTTTTTTGTTGTTTTTAAATCACTCATTTGCAAAATTTCGAAATATTGATATTGCCTACAGAGATTAAAAATTAAATATTGCTCATATTCCAATAAAATATCTTCCTCGATATTAATAATAATTATTATTCACAGTAGATAAACTCATAAAGCATTGAACAACTAATCCATCGCAATATTATAGTTAATTTGTTATTAACAATAGTTCATATTCATAGCCATAGTGTAATTACCTCTATGTGTTAATATTAACATGTCAAATAATGATTTCACATATTAATATCTCGTAGAATACCCCCAATCAACAATCGATGGGCTATTGAGCCACATGTGGCTGATATGGTAACACACATGCACGTACATAGTTGTTGATGAGCTACTGGATTCAGGAAAGTGTTACGCCCCTCGTTATGTCATTGCAGGGCCACAATGGCACTAATGCAGGACCTGGACAATGCAGGATAATTGTAGGAGGCGAATACATAGAACTGGAACATAGAAATGAGAATTGGAATAGCGAATTATGGTAAATACATGTATTTTTTGTTCTATTTCAACTTTTGCAATGCAGGAATTTTACACAAAAACCGAACATATTCAAAAATTCAAATTTTCAGAAAATAAAAAAAAATCATTACAAAACCGTTTATTCAGATGACTGTGCAATTTTTTCTACGTACATAATAATAACAAATATCTGATATTTTATTACCTTCCGTCGCCTTTAGGTAAGGAAGGTATTGTCTTTGGTCAAAAAATTCAATGCTGAGTTTTTACTGAATAAGCATGTTTTAGGGTCCCTATAATACGATTTTACCATTTTTACGATGATGTCTGTATGTATGTATGTGTGTGTCTGTGTGTCTGTGTGTGTGTGTGACAAAAGTTCCGAATCGAATAACTACAATACCGCGATTCCACAAATTATATTTTTTTCGTATTCCTCAAGTTTACATCCAGAAGAACAAGTGATTATATTTTGGTTATAATTGGTGAACCGGAAGTAGCCTCATTTGAAGATTTAACAGTTAAATTGATTTATTTACATTTAACGTTACTATAACTTAAAGAATATATTATTCTCTATACGATTTGATTACATTTTATACTTCATATTCAATAGATACAGAGTTAAAGAATTTTAAAGAATTTAATTTTATAATTCAGTCAGCTATGCTAAACATGGAAACTACTAATATATTCATATAATTCAAATTGCAGATGTCAGTATCAATAAAAAGTAAATTAATGTGGCAGAGATGAGGATGTTGAAGTATATATTGAGGAAGACACGGAAAGATACGGTAAGAAAATAACTCTGGTGTTACAAGTTCCTAGAAAGATACAAGAAAGACGATTACATTGGTTTGAACATGTCATAAGGAGAAATGAAGAATTATATTTGAACAAGAATAAGTAGTTTATTAATAGGAAGTTGAAGAAACAGAGGAAGACCAAAGATAAGATGCAAGGACTGTATTGCGGAAGACTTGAGAGAAAAAGAACTGAATGAGAACGACACGCAAAAATAGGGACCCCTAACGAATGGGAAAAGCTAAAGAGAAAGAAGATGTCAGTGTCAAGTGCAATTTGAATAGTTTGTTTATGAAATAATTTTACTGGAAATTTAGAATCTTTTGCAAAGAAATATTATTAATGGAATTTATACATTATACAAAGGATTGACGAAAGGTATTGTGCTGGCCACAACAGATTTTTTTTTAGTTCCATCGTTTACTCTAATTAACTAGTTGGACTTGAATATTTATTTTTGCTACAAGTGCGGGAAATTAGTGATTCTGGAACGAATGAATTTCAGACTCGTTTTCCACACGTATTGCAATAGTATATTGAAAGACAGTATTACAATGACTCTTAGGCCCGGTTGTTCCAAGTTCCGATAAAGTAGCAATATACAGATTATTCATACATACATACATACATAAAATCACGCGTGTCCCACTTAGTGGGTTCGCACAAACCCGATAACAATAAGAACAACATCAACATCATACAACAAATCCTTACTCTTAAACATATTAAAGTGACCGATTTTCGGTAGCGAAATACCGCATCCGGATCACAATAATAGTTAGGAAACAATCATCCTTCGCCACACATTCCTATCTAAGCAGACTTCTATCGCCACGGCCACACTCATAATCGCATTCATACATGCTCTTCTTCTCTTCTTACTTGGAAATTTTCTCTCTTTAAGCACCCTACCCACCACATCCATCTACTTACACACTGGTCGGCCACGCAATCGAAAACCCTCTACTTCACCAAGATATATAGCTTAACAAGCCGTTCAATCGCCATTCTCTCCACATGCCCAAACCATCTCAACTGACTCACACCAACTCTCTTAATAACATTGTAAAAGAATATTAATTTTCGTAGAAATCTGTTTACATGCAATTATTAGCTACAGTCTGTAGCCTACAGATGCCCTTTCGCGCAATGTCCTGGTGAAAATGTCGACCTTTACCGAAATTTATCGACAGCTAACAGTGAATCTCATGCGCTATGTTCTTGTTCTTGAATACAATACCTACGTTAATTTAATTAATTAGTGTTACTACTATACCTTTTCTTGTGTTTATACTGCGGTTTGTGTAAACATATTTAGGTGAGTGGTTTGAAATTCACTGCATAATATAGCATTATTGTTATTTATCTATTGATTTTAAAAAAAAATGCCTACTAATAAATATTATATTTATAAAAATATTGTTTTTGTTATTAAGCCTATTTAACCTCAAATTTATTTGAAATTTATTATACTAAAACCTCCCCTGTAATTTTTTTCTGGTTACGCCACTGCATACATATATAAAATCACGCGTCGTAAAATCGGTCCTAGGTCAACAAGAAAATTATTGATCTATAATGCAATCTAGGCACATAGGTATGTGCAACGAAATTAAAGTTATTCTTCATGGTTGCAATTGCACATCCACGTGCTCTCAATAAATTCCTTACGACTTACGGATTTCCAATATAAATGTTTAAAGCGTGCAGCAGTGCAGCTCAATATCCTTATATGTGCTAATTTGCATTTACTTTTTTACCTATATCGCATATCCAGATTTTATTGAATAAGCACGTTTTAAGGTCCCTACATCCGATTTTAACATTTTTACGATGATGTGTGTGTGTGTGTGTGTGTGTGTGTGTGTGTGTGTGTGTGTGTGTGTGTGTGTGTGGATGTATGTGTGTGTGTGTATATGTGTATGTATGTAGGATGTTGGAAGGACGATTACTCAAAAACTATAAGACTTTAAATTTGCTTAACTACGTATTTCCCAATCGGACATTCATGGGAAGATCTGAAAAGGTTTTGGTAACAATTGGACAACCGAAACTAGAAGATTCTTGAAAATATAATTTTTTGAAATTTTTTCTTAGTAATAGCTTGCTATGTTTTGTTTTGTATGGAATTTTATTAATACATATTTTGAGAATAGATGGTTGCCATTTTGAAATGGTGAAAGTAAAACTATGATAATTTGGTATCATTGTGAAGCATATTTTATGTACATTCTGAAAAAAAAATATAAAAATACCGATTCCCTATGCTAGTTTTAAAATTGTACCCATTTCCGCTAAAACCGGAAGTGATACAACATTTCTGCTATGATCTTATGAGCCTCTTTGTCTAGTTTTACATTTTTTTGTATCTCTCAAAATAAACGAAATATTCGTGGTGCCAAACACCCTGTATATATATATATATATATATATACATAATCTTAATGATGATACTAGAGGTTTCGATTTTATTGTATATAGAAGTTAATTAAATCATGAATTCAAAAAAAATAAAATACTAAATTGTGACATTGGTTGTTTTTACATTAAACAAAATTATTATTTTAAAAATACATATTTTATTTACTATTAAAATTACGTAAATTTATCTCCGATTACAAATTATTATTTAATTGTTTATTTCAGTCTGCAGCTCAAGCCTTTTGCCGGTTGCTACGTAATTATCAAGTATTAGATAATTCATTATTTTAAAAAAATATTAATCCTCCTAACACTTCATTTACAATTTGTTCTTCATAGTGAAAGGATGGTTGTACTCTTCTGGTTTGCTGGGCCGTGCTCGACCATTCCTTTATTTTATTTGTTTTTCTTAGTTTCAAATCTGTGGTAGTCACCTCTACCCTTAAAATAATTTATTTAATTTCTAAAATTAAATTCAGTAAAATATAGTGCGCCTAGACTATACCAGGGCCCAAAGAACAACGTGGGATACTCATTTGTATATTGGTATTTTGGTAAAATTTCCAGGTCCTGAGATAAGGTATGTGAAAAAGACTTCCCAGCAAATTGAAAATTTATCAAATTTTGCATTAAGCGTTTTTCCAATAAAATCATATTTGTTATATAATAATCAACTGAAATATGAAAAATACAATTTAAATTCACTATAATGCAATGATTAATACTGTTTGAAAAATGAATTAATCGCGTATTTTGAAAGAAAATATATATATATATATATATATATATATATATATATATATATATATATATATATATATATATTTAAATTTCGGATGTCTCAATTTAAATTCAAATATAAACATTTATTTTATCTTTAAAATATCTTAACTTTAATTTATTTTGAAGGTTACAGGGTTCTAGTATGGCCAAAACATCACAAAATGCAGAGAGTTTTAACGTTCCTACATGAACCCAATTTTCTACAATATCATCGTTGGAGAGTGTTTCCCAAGACGTGAAGAAGAATTTCCCGGAAAGAACACACCTCTATGCCCGCCCCACAATCCCTGCCTTGCATATATTTGTGTCCATGTAAATAAAAACCAAGATAATTCATAAAAAATCTCGTATTATATTATTGTTTATATATAATTTTAGGTAAAAAATTATGCACATTGTTGTACGATGAATTTAAATTACAAATTATTATTTGAGAATTCAAATTAATAAAGTTATTTTCAAATAAATATTCTTTATCTGTCGAAATTTCATAGGATTTTATCGTATTCCATTTCTCGTTTTATATCCACCAATCACAAGCTTCGATATTTTCACAATCGCGTTCGTGCTTATAGCTAATTATCTATTACGTGAGGCCACGCCGAGAGCATCGCACGTTGTGCGATCTAGCAGGAATGTCAACACGTGGTTTTACATTTTTGTGATATATTTTGTGTTTAAAATAGTGTATTTATGTATTATATTTGTGACATGGAACTGAAGCAGTTGAATTCGAATGCCTAGCTGTAGTTTGAAAGGTAAATTACTTGATTTTATCATAAATGTAAGGAATCTTATATATGACGCTATCTACATCTTCAAGTTCTAAATATGTATTTGTATATTGAATTCATCATAAACCTGTCTACATACATATAATGTATTGTTGCGTTAATATTCTTTTACATTAGTAAAGTATTAACACTTTTTTATACCCAAAATGTCTAACCTTGCTTTTAGAAGGTCGTACATAATTTGAACAATTTTTAACAACTTAAACGTAAAAGTGTGTGATGTGTCGATGTGTCTTAAGTTGGCAATGTTATTTCTGTGTGCATTTAAGTTTTTGAGATATATTTTGGTGATTAAAATAGCGTATTTGTTTTTAACCGTGCTTCCGACACGTGGAATTGTGTAACATTTCTAGACAGGTGGGGTTTGAGAAACCCCAATCTATTTCTTAGTTTAATTTTTTTTAACCATTTTGGAATCATGTTAATGACATTTATATTTTGTAATATCTCGTTTGTGAAACAAAAATTGCATAATTTACAAAAGAGGATCATTGTATTATTTATTAGCCTTTTAATAAAAATGGCTTTTATTGATTAAAAGAAAACATAAGTTTCTTCAAAAAAAGTTATTGCATTCATAATATATGATCAGAGCTGGGCAGTAATTATTTACTTTTGGTAATTAATTACTAATTAAATTACTTTCTCCCAAATTGTAATTTGTAATTAATTACATTGTAAAAAAAAGTAATTGTACTCAATTACTTTTGAAAATTTGGGTTTTAAATATTAATTACTATTTTGAACCAAGAAGCAAGGGAATCCCCGGGATTCGGGCGAAGCCTAGTTTACCTGCGTTGTGGGTTACAGGTTACAAATGCAACTTGTCATGCACGTTGCGACGTACGACGTACTTTGGACTTTTACTTAAGTTATAATTTATTAATTTTTCTGAATCCTAATAGTAATAATATACTTTTCAAGGAATTTGCAATGTCTTCATATAGGGTTTCATATAAATCAATATAAAGTATTTTTGGGAAGATGTTCACACTTTCAACATATTTCTTACAAGTAATCTCGATTTTTTTCATATTTTTGATATACAAAAATTTACATCGTTGAAAAGAGAAAAAATGGTGGTTTATATTTTAGTAAAATAAATAAAGGTTGCTATTTAAAAATAAAAGTTGATAGTCGTATCTTGTAAGTGTGACTTTATAAAAAATATCTACATCTGCCATCAAATAGTATATTTTTTTAAAAATAAAACTTTTATATGAGTATTTTTTTCTATTACTTATAATTAAGAAGTGAAATGTCGAAGACGCGGGGAGGGGGCTGCGCATCTTTCCAGACTCAGCCTTTATGTAGGTAACTTGTGTTACGGACATTCCAAATCACTTTTTAACATTTGCATCCCACTATATGAAGGGTCACTTTCGTGTCTACCTGGGAGTAAGGCAGATTTCCCTACCCAAAACAGATATGCGTGCATCGACCTTCTAAAAAGGAATAATTATTCAACCTTCGAGTTGCATATAATTTCAATCCAAAAAGGTAGCTACAACCTACAACTACGTCAAAATTTTACAAAGTTGGCAATTCTTTATAAATTTGTTTTATTACTCTTATTATTTTTATTTATGTTGTATTTCATATTAAACAGTGTAGTATTATTTTTTGTTTTATTTAATGTTAGGTAAAAGATTTTTTTAGTAAAGTAATTGAAAAAGTAATTAAAATGTCAATTACAATGCAAAAGTAATTGGTAATTTAATTACATTTTGGTTAAAGTAACTGTAATTGTATTCAATTACTTTTTGAAAGTAATTTGCCCAGCTCTGTATATGATAGTGCACATATCAGGATTTATTTATTTTTTATTGCATCCTTGTATAATTATTATTTATTTAAAATTATTTACATATATTACAGTAATCTATAACTACATTTTCTCGATTGATAGCAATGAAAACAATGATATACAGTCGAATTATTTTCATTTGATATGAAAATCGAACTTAGTAAATAGTATATTAGATCCTAGGTGTGATATATTTCATTACACAGAGGGTTTATGTATATTACCGAGAGGCCTCGACGAAAATAAATCAATGATTTATAATCTTTCATTTTATTAATATTTTTGACAGCTCTATTAAAATTTCTTTAGAAAGAATGATACAACCTTTTTTAGTTTAAATTCTGTTATATTTATTTAAATAACGACGTTTCGGCAATATAAACTATTGCCTTCTTTAGGAATGAACATGAACAACAAATGAACAAATACAAATAAATAAATAACAAAACATTAGCAACAGGTAACTAAGGTGACTATTACAACATATTTAAAATAGGAAGCCATGCACGACTAAAATCTAAACCGTCACAATGATTGAGATACTCTTCGTTTTGTAAATCTCAAAGGCTTCTCTAATTAACCCGTTGTTTTAAACAAAAAAATCTGTTGCGGCCAGCACAATACCTCTCGCCACTTCCTTCTTTTGGTTACATAAGTATAGGGCGCGAACAGTCATGTAACATTGTTGGCCTTGACAAGCAGATGTGGGGGCCCGTTTCAGAATGATAATTAGTAATTATGTACATAAATGTCAGAATTTTTTATTAAAAATTTCAAGATTTTCTAAATTCACGTAGATAATTTGTCACCAGGAGTGTAGAATTTACTTGTCGAGGAACATAAACCACATGGAATTGGAAAATCACTAAATTTCGAATGAGAAATTATGATATATGACATCTATATACATAATTACTAGCTATCATTCTGACATGGGACCCTATATCTGCTTGTCAAGGCCAACAAAGTCACATGATTGCTCGCGCCTTAATGTGTTTAACATTTCTTGTATACCTACACTCTACACCAAAAATTCTACTTATATCTATCCCATATATTTAGATTTTTTAAATTTAAATTCATTCTATGAAGAAATTTTGTCCTACTCTTCTAATTTTTCGAGATGTTTCCAATTCATTGTCGGAAGTAACAGTATTTCTAAAGGGTATGTGTAATATTCCTATACTATTAAATATTTAACTATTAATACATTAAGAAATAATATAATGTATGTACTTCCCAGAAAAAGTTTTCAGTAATGTCTCCGGATTTCTGACACTGACATTTATCTGTCAGTTACAAACAATTTAAATTTTCAACTATTTTCCATGGCATTCTTTCGGCTGTAAAATTTATTACAACAGATTATTTTATATATTATATTTCTTTTATCTCTAAATCTATAGAATACATAATAAAATATTTTTCCGTCGACCGTTTATTAATAGGCTATCTTAATGTATAGAAAATCATTCATTAATGACCCCTATTAATGCATGATTTTTTATTAATAAACGATTTATTGGGTGCGTTCACCACACGGAACACAGCATATATTGCTAACGCTAAGTTGTAGCAAAAAGGTAGACAGAATTAAAAATCATGCTTTTGACACTTACTAGCTAGGTATATATTCACGTAGCATACCTTTAAAATGAATTTGAAAGAATAAAATTCCTCAAATAATATAAAAAACCGCTTGTGTCATCTAGGATTAAGTTAACTGAACGCACCCACTGAAAACAATTGCTGAAGCAACTTATTGATTTTCTGACGTAAAATTTGACGTTCGGTCAACCATTACTAACCTAAAAAAAATTTTCATGGAGTAAAATTAGATTTTCCATTTAACTAAGATACGGTCAACGAAAAAATATTGTAACTAACACGTGTGTTAATTGGCGATTAATGATCTCAACAATTAACGCGTTCGCTACGCTCACGCGTTAAAATGTCTCGATCATTAATCGCCCTCATTAACACACTTGATAGTTAAATAACTATAAACGTATCAGATAGAGAATTTAATTTTCTTTAATATTACAAAGAAAAAAATTCAAAAAATAATATTTAGAAGATTTTTTTTCAAGAATCTTCTACTTCCGGTTGTCCAATTGTTACCAAAACCTTTTCAGATCTTCCCATGAATGTCCGATTGGGAAATAAAGGCTAATAGTTTTTGAGTAATCGTCCTTCCAACATCCCACATACACACACATCCACACACACACACATACATCATCGTAAAAATGTTAAAATCGGATTGTATGGACCTTAAAACGTGCTTATTCAATAAAATCTGGATATGCGATTTTTAGCATGAATCCAATACCTCTCTTAGCGAGAGGTAAAAAGGTTGTATCATTCTTATTAAAATATGAGCTGAAAGATTTTTTAATAATTTAAATTTGTTTAGCTTTCTTTATTATATAGGGATCTATGACATTGTTGCTAGGCAACCCCTACATAAACATTTCCAACCCGTGGGGTGGAAGGGAAATCTGTTATTTCCCAACAAAGAAATAAATAAAATAAATATATCATCACGGCATATTACCCATTGCTGGGTGTGCTAATCTGCTTTGAAGAGATTGCCATTAAACCTCTAAAAGGTTATGAATCAACATATTACTATAATGATTGTGAATAAAATATTATTACAAGCTACATTCATTCTAAATAATATAATTTTTTATTTTATATATTGATCTATTTATTGTTCTGTACATTATACATAAATTTGATAATAAATTTTCTCAAAGACGTTGAACCGAAGTCGCATCATTAGGCAAGAAAATACTTATTGTAATAATAGCCAAAAAAATTTCTGTCTAATGTGCTGAAATATATATATATATATATATATATATATATATATATATATATATATATATATATATATATATATATATATATATATATATATAGGGTACCATTTAAAATAATACATTTTTTCCACCGTTTGAGGACCACTGGTTGAATTTTCGGATTGTTATTACTGATAAATTAGTCACTTATTCTTGATCATTTTTTATGTATAACATTTTTCTCTAAAGTCATTACTTCGCCCAAAAAAGCGCTGGTTGTTTTAAAGGAAACCTCCTTTATACAACTTTTAAATTAAATTGAACTATATAATCTAGAAAAAAATTATTGGTAATCTATCAAAATTTATGATACCATCCAAACCCATATATCATCCTCATATATCATCATCATATTAAATAATGATGATGTTCCAGGATGTTCTTGTGGAGTGCACTAGTCATACGTCTGTTTCGCTGAGTGTGAGTGGATCTCGTTCATAAACTTCTGAGCTACTAGAATTTCATACATTTTCTCTGGTGGATATTAGTGCAGTGTGCTCTGTGTGTCAGATTTGGAAACGGAGTGTTCGGGATTAACAACGACGACAGTGAAATATAAATACCTAAATAATAATTGTCGATAATATCGATTAATATAAATGTGTTGGTTTTATGTATTTTAAGTTGTCAGTATTATATGTGTACTGTGTGTTAGGTTACATATATATGTATATTGTTTATTTGTCAATGTGTATGAAAAATATATATACCTATACCTACCTATATAAATAATACATGTATATACATAGTACATAGCTTGAGATACTTATATACGAATAAATGTATACTTACTAATACATATCAAATATTATACAATCACATATTCCAACATTCAAACGCGTCAGAAAAAACTTAATCCTTATTATTGGTTAAAATATAAGATAACCCTTACTCTGGCGAAGAAATTAGTTTAGTTTGTTCATACTTACACTATAAAAGAACTGTACGAGTATTAAGATATTTTTTTTTATTATGATAACTATTTAATAAGTAACATTCATTCTAATATTCTAAATAATTAAAAAAAAAACTAATTTCATATATTGATCTATTTATTAATTAATACATTTTTTACTCATATGTGGTGCTGACGAATTTATAATGTGTTAACTAAACATTATTTTCATATTCTTTAATGAAGTTTATAATTCCAAATATACATATATCATTATTATTATTATTATTATTATTATTATTATTATTATTATTATTATTATTTTTAAGCTGTTAAAACATTCAATTAATAAATGCATATATGAACATATTAAAAAAACAAATCGCGGGAAAATAATTAATAAAATGAACCAAATGTAACAATAAATCCTTGTTGTCCAAGATGAATTACTCAAACTCCGTTAGTTTTCAACTAGTAAAATACGTACATATATGCTAACTGTATTGGAAAATAGAACTTAATATGTGATTGTACATATCTGGTATTAATTGATTCATAATGAAACCAAACTTCTTCCTCTACTTAATATCTTGATACCTGATATAATTTTTCTAAGACTTATAGACACACTAGTTATTTATTTGCTTATAAAATATATTATATATTGATCTATTTTTGTGTCTTGCAATAACATCCAAAATATCTCCATGTCGATAAGTCTTAGAAAAAAATGTCTTGATACGTACATAATGTAACCTTGTGACAAATATATAAATTAATAATACATTTGATGATACATATTTAATTTTATTTATTTCTAAGTTCTAATTTTTCGTTATATATTGGATTTAAAATGTAGTATGTGAATGACCAATAAACACAACAAAATGAATACAATCTTTCAATTCAAAATCCCAATTTTTCCATAC
The DNA here is from genome assembly GCA_951394225.1 of Harpalus rufipes. Lineage (NCBI taxonomy): Eukaryota > Metazoa > Arthropoda > Insecta > Coleoptera > Carabidae > Harpalus > Harpalus rufipes. The sequence goes on from OX596274.1 coordinate 87,207,241, forward strand.
CCAAAATTTAAATATTTCAGGCAACCTACAATTCACCTAAATACAAACTAGAACTAGAGCATGGATTTGCGATCGGCAGCAACTTAACGATTTACAACCAGCAATCTTGCGAACTAAAAAATCCAAGTTCAATTCCAGCTACCAGCTAAATCGAGCGTAGCGGCAAGAGAACCACAGCAGCTTGATTATATAATCGCCAATATTTAGCAAGCGAACTATGGCAGCCGATTATGTAATCACCGAATATACAGCGAACGATCCACGGCAGCTCGATTACATAATCATCAATATACAGCCTACAGCAAGGCTTCTGGTCGATAAAATTCAAAAATCGTGTAAAATCGACGATTTAGAGCCGTAGCGGCTGAAAAGTAGCATTCTACGGCCGCTACGAGCATTTTTGAGCTCTCAGACGGATTTTCAGCCGATCCCAGGGCATATACCGAACAAAAATCAAATTTTCTGGCTCTAGCAAGACCAAATTTTGAAATCCGCAGAATCGAAAGGCTATAGCACGACTTGTGCCCACAAAATTCAAATTTACTGGCTATAGTAAGACATCTGATCATCAAAATTTAAAATTCGCAGAATCGAAAGGCTATAGCAAGACATTATCCCACAAAATTCAAAATTCAATCGTCTGGTGGTGGATTCATGAATCCTAGGCCTCCCACCACAGATTTCAGCCTTATATACAGCTGTTTGATGAATTTACAGCCATTCAGCGTGAGCGGTGGTGTTGATACGGACACTCTGCTCCGTGAAATTACGTAATCGAGCTATATACGTGCTTTTGCTGGATTTCTAGCTAGCTGGGCCAGCTGGCCGCCAGAATCCGTCCCGCTAGACCGTAGGCTAGCTAGCTAGGAAGGGGTGAATATGCTCGGCTGGTTGCTGGGTGCAGGGAGCTAGTAGGTGGGATCGAACTTGGATCTTTGGTTTGCAGGATTTTGTAGGTCGCCGTTCTGGTTGCAGATTGGCGGTCTACAAAATGCTTGCTAGCAAGCGGGATATAAACCTAGATCTTTGGAATGCGATTTTTGATCGGTGTATTGGAATGAAATAGTTTGTTATTTATAACAAGGATTTATTTGTCAGAGATGTGTTACATAATAATATTACAGTACATGATACATGAAATACATTATTTTAACAATGAATACATAATTTTTGATCTGTGTATTTGTGATACATAATTACTCCTATAACACGTTCGCAGTTTCACTAATACAGAGAAGATGATATGTGCTCTAATTACGTCAAATATGACTTGAAAATGTTACTATACATAAATTCTTTATCTCCTAGATATGTGCATAAGAAATGATAGATTTTTAACTAGAATATGTAGTCCAATTTTTATTAGGAAATATTTTTATTGCGACTTTTAGGTAACATATTAAGATATACATTTTAATGGTACATATTTGCGATATTTATATATGTATGTACATAACTAGATAAATGTATTCAATATATGGAAAGTATATAGTCAGAAAAATATAGGAATGTAAAGTATATCATATATAATTTTAATGAATGTACAACAATACATTATCAATGCAATTACGAATACAAACACACATATATGTATTTTTGGAAATAAATGTACTATCTTATATACAACAGCGTAATTAAAAGTATATCGATTTTTCGTAAGATGAAAGATAGTTTCTTTTTCTTTTAAGTATGTGAATATATGAGTGTTTTCCCACATCGTAAAGTCTGTAGTATAATGATAAATAATAATATAAACTATATTATACATTTATTTATTATGTGTTTGTATTCAATAAAATGATTGTACAGTAGATTAATACGAAGATGTATGAACACTTTTGCGTTTTTCTGTATGATTTTATTAAGGTATTATTCTATATAAGCATAACAGAGTAAAAGTATGTCATTTTTATATATGTCTAAGAAAATACGAATTTTTCGACGATGAAAATATGTATATGAATAATATCCTAAGTGTATAAAATACGAGTATACTAATGTTTTTTAACGATGACATGATTTTCTTTCAAAGTGAAACAATATAATTTTTTCCACAACTTTGAAAATAGGCTATTCAAGCTGTCAGTTTCGGGCAGAAAATTGTTAAATGAAGTTGACAGAACAACTTGTAATATTCCTGGTTCAAAGCGGAATGTAAATTTTTAATTGTGATAAATGAAAAATGCAATTATTCACAGTCAGATTTGAAACCAAAGTGTTTTTATTATCTCTTTCAAGGGATGTAGAAAAAAGTATGTGTGTCATGAGCATAAAGTGTTATTTTCCGCTTTATATACACAAATGACTATTTTACAAAGTGCGAATGTATTATGAAATGTTTTCCAACTGGTGTATGAACAGAGTTAAATGTGTTATTAATAAATACCATAATATAAATAAAACGGCTTTTCCTTAACTATATTTTATTTAGAACGATCAAAGTTTCTCAAAGTATTAGATTACAAGTTTGTGCTCTATCCCAATTACTTACATAGTTCCTAGATACTGAATTTTTAAATTTTTAAATATGATTCTTATATGGTATATAGTAACTTTAAAATTAAATAGTTCAAGAACTAAGAGTGATAGTGAATTATCCTAATCTTATTTAGATTTATAGGGTTATTTTCTATATGTAAACGTAATTTCAGTACTTTGGAATCGCTGTAAAGATTTTCAGTAATGTGTGTTTCAAGACAGGTAAACGTCTATTGAAAAAAGGAACGTATAAAATGAATATTTTATAAATTAAAGGAAAAAAGCGATTTGTATTTTCCAAATTTGGAGAGAGTAATTTACTATATTTATACATAATTTGAAAAGGTTTGAATTACTGAAAAAAAAAAATCAGTAATGTTTATTTTACGAAGTATATAATTTGAAAATGAATATCACGAAAACTAAGAGAAATATGTACTTGTACTTTACACATTTGAATATAGGAAATAATTTTCTATATGTATACTTAATTTCGAAAGGTTTAAATCGCTGAAATTTGTTTCAATAATGTTTATTTCCATGTTTATTGAAAATAGTAACTATGAAAATGAATAACATAAGAACTAAGAAAAATAGCGACTTATTTCTCAAATTCGAATATTGGGAGTAGTTTCCTGAATGTATATTTAATTTCAAATGGTTTAAATTGGTCAAAAAAAATCAGTGATGTTTATTTCAAGACGTGTACATGTTGAAAATAGCAGCTTTAAAAATGAATGTCACGAAATTTAATAGAAGATATAACGACTTGTACTTTTCAAAATGATAATAAGGAATTTACTATATGTAGACTTAATTTTAAACTGTATGAATCGCTGAAAAAGTTTTCAGTAATGCTAGTTTCAAGACGTGTACAGCTTTTGAAAATAGTAAGTTTAAAAATTAATATCTCGTAAAGTAAGAGAAATGGCCATTTTTACTTTACAAATTTGTATGTAGGAGGTTATTTTGTATAATGTATAATTATTTTCAGAATGCATGAATCGCTGAAAAAAAATCAGTAATGTTTGGACTTAGCTCTATCGTTCCTTGTCCTTTCAAATAATAAGTATGTAATGTGTGTGTTTGTGATATTGATGTATGTGAACAGAACGTAATACGCTTTGAGATGTTGAAATATAATTATGAAAATAAATATTTTATAATGACATGATTTTATTCTCTGTTATTTAAATATGCTTATATGTATGTATGTATGTGTCTTAGGCATATGTTCATAAAGTTTTTATTAGCAGAGTAGATAATTTTTCACTTTATAATGGTTAGATCATATACTTTATTGGTGTGACTTGAAGTTTTATTTATTTATTTTACATAAATTTTATAAATAACGACTTGAAGTGAGAGGTGTACAATATTGAGGTTGTTTTGGGGTGCGATGCTCTGCAACAATGTGACAATCTCCAACGCTAAAATCAGGATTCTTGAACTGCTCGGACACTTTGCAGCATCGTCTGTATAGGTACAGCTTATCTTTCTGCAACAAAAGAAAATATATTCAACAAATATGAATTTGTATAGGTATAGGCTGGTTAGGGATATAGTGCATTGACTTACAGGTACACTTCATAGCAGGTCATTACCAAAGTATTATCCGCAATTTAATAAGGTAGAAACACAGAGATACAATGGTCATAGGAAATATTTTATTTGCAGATTATTAATAATTGTTTGAATAATAATTATTAACAAAATATATTAATGTGAAAGAAAGTGCGAGATATTCAATATTAATGAAAAGAATGTATAAATATTTCAATTACTTATAGATTACATTGTTTAATGTGTACGATATTAAAATATTTTAATACTGAAGTATAAGTTACGTAAGTACACCAATAAAAAAATGATGTTACCATTTGTCATAATATCTTACACATTCATAATTTCGTATACATGTAGTAAATATGTATAATATAGAAAAACATTTGTTTTTAAATATTATCTATCCTATAAAACTATATGCGGTGCTACATAAATATTTAGGGAATAAAATGTTAGAAGACTGTATATGGTTGGAATATTAAATAATTATCAATTAATGGAAACTATTTTCGATATAATATGAGCAATTATTTAAATATAGCTTATATCTATTAGAATAATCCCTCGGAATTAATGGTTAATATATCGAATAAAGAATACAACTATAAAATAGTACAAAATTTAAAAAAAAAACTCACTTTGAATATATGAAATCTATGGATATAACTCCAAGTCCTGCAGTTATCCTAACGTTCTCTCCAAGCACCAGGAAATCGTCCTCGTGTTCACAGCACACCATATACACGTCTTTACACTAGCACTGCAACAAACAAACTGAAAGAATTAATTCATGTAATAGTCAGAGTGTTAGATAATTTGCTCCTGTACAAGTCAATAATTAAATAATAATGAGTCATTATAAATAATAATCGCTTCTTATGCATTAGGTAATTTGTTTAGGATATTTTGAATTTTATAAATGTAGAAATAGCGCGAAAATTTTTTAAATACACCAGGGTGGTAAATAAAGATATATTTACGATATAACGAAATTTTAACTTGGTACAATTTCTTTTTCAAGTCTAATATAAATAAAATACATACATTATTTTAAAATTTTGGAACCACTGAAAATAATTTCAGCAATGCTTATTTCAAGACATGTGTATAGTAAATTTAATATTAAATATACCAAACACTAAATGAAATAGTAAATTATGTTTTCTAAATTTTCAGGAAATTCATTTTATTTTAAGATGTGTCGTTGTACCTTACAAATTTGGATTTAAAGGTTTATTTTCTGTATGGATAATTATAATTTCAGAATATTTGATTCGCTGGAAAAAAAATTCAATCATGTTTGTTACGGTATAAGTCTATTAACTAGAACTAGAGCAACTTTAAATATTTCAAAAACTGAGAGTGACAGCAAATTTTCTTTTAATTTGCACTTAGAGGTTTATTTTTGAATTATGCATTTAATACCTAGCATAATTGTTTTTATGTTTATTTTAATATAAATTTTATATATGCCTACTGAATGCAGCAACTTTAAAAATTACTATTTCGTAAACTAAACTAGCGATCTGTACTTTACAAATTTGGCTTCAGATTGCTTTATATGTTTAAGTACTAGTTAATGTAAATAAATTTGAATGTCCGAAAACGAGTCCAAAAAATGTTCATAACGTGCCCTTCCGTTTCTTATACTATTCAAATGATATATAATGTTACGTGCGTTCGTGGTATATGTGAATGTAAATATAATACACTGAAAAGATCTTAAGAATATAAATATGAAAATGAACATGTATATATATGTTGTATAATGACATATGATTTTCACGTTATAATGGTTATAGTTATATACTTTATATACATGTTGTGAGGTGAATTTTTATTTATTTACATAAATCATACAAATAAAAATGCAATGTATCCATAACATGTTGGGGTTGTTTTATGGTGCGATTCTCTGCAATAATGCGACCATTTCCAACGCTAAAATCAGGATTCATATGAGATGCAACTTGCTCAGGACTCCTGATGCAGTTCGACCAAGTCAACATCTTTTCTCTCTGTTGCAGTACTCTGTAACAATATAATAATCGAAAGTAATAAATATGAATTAGTTACCAATGGTTATAAACTATAATATGATCTTATTTGCAATTTGCAAATCATTAAAAGATGTATCAATTTTTCATAATTAATAAAATATTATGTATTAAAGAAACCGAGAAATTTACTTATGAAAAAATATATATATACAGGCTGTTCAACAAAACGCGGAACAAATGAAAACTTTAAAAATAAAAAAAATATTTTTAAACAACTTTTCATTCTTGTATTTTTGCTCTAAAATGTACAAGAGGGACAATTTTCGCACGTTTTTAAAATTATATTAAACTATATGTTCCACGTTTTGTTGCACAGCTTAGGTATACAGGCTGACACTGAGAAACGGGCCAATCAAAATAACTATTTTATTTGTGATAATATAGGTATAACATCGTACAAAAAAAAATTAGAGTACTTAAAGCATGATAATAAAGGTACATATACAACTTTTTTTCTAACCAATACAATTTCCATTTCAAGTTAGAATATATATATATATATATATATATATATATATATATATATATATATATATATATAAATCACGGCATATTTTACCCATTACTGGGTGTGCCAATCGGCTTTGTACACAGATATCGGCAATGATGAAATATTTGTACTGTTGGGACGCTTACCAGGCGTCACCTCAAGTTAGAATAAATAAGAGTAATTACAATTATACTACAAATATTTTTATTATACCAATTTATCAATTATGTATGTTCTTTTCAGATGCAGCCGTGTGAAAAGCCGACATCCTGGTGTTGCAGACTTCGAGACTTGGAGTTCCAACATTGTAACCTGAAGCACTCATCAATGGTGAGTTACTCTGTGGAAGATATTTCTTGTGATCTTGTCCATGGACCAGCTGTTAAATCTTCATTTTGATAAACACGATCCCTGTAAAATTAAATTATCTATATATATTTCATATTTTTCAGCAGGCTGAAACGAATTTTAACTACAGCGATTTTTGATGGCTACAAACAAGATTTTTAATTTTAGTACTTACTTGTATTGGCAATCTAGGGAGTAATTTTCTATATGTATACTTAATTTCAAAAAGTTTAAATCGCTGAAAATTGTTTCAGTAATGATTATTTCAAAACGTGTATATGTTTATTCAATAGAAACTTTAAAAATGATATAACGACTTATACTTTTGAAAATGTTAATAAGGAATTTATTTACTATATATAGACTTAGTTTTAAAATGTATGAATCTTTGAAACAAATTCAGTAATGCTAGTTTCAAGACGTGTATATCTCCTTTGAAAATAGCAAGTTTAAAAATTAATATCTCGTAAACTAAGAGAAATAGCCATTTGTACTTCTCAAATTTGGATGTAGGAGGTTAGTTTGTATAATGTATACTTATTTTTAGAATGTATGAATCGCTGGAATAAAAATCAGTAATGTTTGGACTTAGCTATTTCGTTTTTTGTGCCCTTCGAATAATATGTATGTAATATGTGTTTGTGAAGTTGACGAAATATAATTGTAAAAATGAAAATGCACCACTCCTGCACGGTTAAAGTTAGAATAACGGGCGATGAAATTTTGGATTGAGCATGAAATTCTCTTTCGTTTCATGTAACACACGATTTTATAGATATTTCAGTCGGCTGAAACAGATTTCAGCAAACGCAATTTTTAACGGCTACAAACAATATTTTTAATTTTAGTACTTACTTGTAATGGCAATGATAGGCGAATTTTCTCAACATATTGTCCGCTAGCACTTCATTGTACTGTATTGTCTTCGGCGATTTACACTGATTAGAATACACGTTCAGGATCTCATTACACAAAACTCGCACCAATTAAATTGATAATTACAACACTTAATAAAATTAAGTTAAAAAATATGCTATGATAATGATCAAATAAATATAGTTTTAGCGTAAATTTTATTAGTTTTATTTATATCGCGAACTATAAATTGAATAAGAGAATGATTGTAATAAAAACTACTAAATTTTTCGGTTGCTATCAACACTACACTATCGCAATACACGATTATTCACAAGCACCCCATGTTCACTTCACCAAAGTCAGAAAGGAACTGAAGTCTTCATTACAAAAATATAATATTAATATTATAACGTAACAACTAACACTAATTAAGTGCTAATTGAGTACATTTTTTTATATTTTGGCGCACAAAATAAACAATGTTTATATTTGTTTTCAGGTTCCACGAAGGGCCGTACTACACCCAGCGATAGGATACAGCAACTACGACACTGGATAAAGATAATAGATATTTTTTATGTGAATAAATAAATAAAAGAGTTGTTTATTTACCTTTCCTATGTAATAACAAAAGGGACAGGGAAATATCCTAATATTTAAGTATTTTTTTCGAATTTTCCTATCCTATCCTTTAGTATTAAGTTTTCTAGGTACGAAAACAACCATCCGACAAGATTCCGCCATTTTTCAAAGAACTTAGGGCTTATTTGAGCCCTTCGGGAAAATTTGAGCACTGATTTCAATTATGCAGGTCCAAGTAAGTTTAAAAAACTTGTCCGGCCCTTCTAGCCCTTTTAGTGCCGGAGTTAGCGCAAGCCCTTTGCCATAAACTAGAAGGGTAAATATATTATTATGCAAGTCCTTGGAAGGCAAATAAAACTTGTCCGGCCTTTCTAGCTCTTTTAGTTCCGGAGTTAGCGTAGGCCCTTCGCCACAAACTTGAAGGGCAAATATATTGGAAACCAAAGGGTTTTCATCAAATCTGTGCAAGTCAATGGAAAGGGCGGGTTCAAATCCTCCCGATACGCTATTTTCCAGTCTTTTATCTGTTTTAATTAACGTATTTAGGTACTAAATCGTTTGAAAAACTTTAAGGGCTCGTATCTTGGAAATGGCTGGGTTTTCAGCGATTTTCTTGAAATTTCGCGTTCCCTTACCACCCCTTGAAATGTCATGGTCGTAGAATAACATATTTCAGTTTCAAGGGCGTAGGGCCAAGGGTTTAAAAATCGCCTAATTAAAATTTGACAGCTTCGTTCTTTCAAAAATCTGAACAAAATTCCAATTTTTTTTCATATTTTTGTTAATGACTCGTTTAAAATTAAAAAAATATATATTTATTCATACTGCTAAGGGCTCATTGAATCCTTCGGGAATATATGACCACTGATTTCATTTAGGCAGGTCCAGGTAAGCATAAAAAAAATTGAAATTTCGCGTTCTCTTAGCATCCCTTGAAATATCGGGGTCGTAGAACAACATATTTAAGTTTGAAGGGCGTAGGGCCAAGGGTTTAAAAATTTACTAATTAAAATTTGACAGCTTGTTTTTTAAAATAGTTGAACAAATTTTACAACAGTATCAATATGCATAATAGAGTTCTTATACTTTCCTGTTGTCGTAATTAAGCGGAATAAACTGTACATACTTCCCTGTCTCTTTGTTGTGGTATTTTCCTCTGGAATAAATAAGTGGTTGTTAAATAAAATCTTGTATTAGTTAAAGTAATTTTTATTGTTTATTTATAATACATTGTTGTCTTTATTATGTTTATAGCTTAATTTTATTTTTTATTCTTATTTATATGTATTTATGTATAAATATACTTACCCTTGTCCTGAAAAATTAGAAATTGGAATGTTTAAATAATAGTTTATGTAAATTTTACTTGTATTTATTGTTTTTTGTATCTTACATTGTTGTATTTCATGTAAATGTACAATATATTACATAATAAAATATAAATTAAAATACATTTTGTCTATTTTTTATATTCCTTCTAATTAGGGGATGAATTCTGTATTTTTCTAAAATCCCTATAAGTATATAGTTTTTCAAAATACCGTTAGAGGGCAGCACCTATCGTAAAGCATTGCGCCTAAAATATTAATTAAATTAGGAATATACGTATGTATGTTTACACATCCATACGTACATTCATAATTTTAAATAGTTCCTAAAATGACCGTTAGTTGGCAGCACCTACTTCTGGTAAACGTTTTAATTAAGGCCTATTTTGAATTTTCAATCATCGGTGGGATGTATATTTCAGGGTCTAAAAATGTTAAACGGGGATGGATGTTATAATTCACCACCTAATGAAAACGAATACAAATAATTGCAAAAAATCTTATGATTTTTTATATTTTGGAAATTTTCAGTTATTTTAATGTATGAACAATTGCAACGTGGCTGTTTGAAAATCTACATACGTACAGGGACTTAGAAATAAATCATTTTGCAGGTAACAAAATGGATATAACATCCCATTTTTAATTAGTCTAAACACTAAAGGCTATTGAAAATTATGTATGTACATCGTTATGTACACAAAAAAAATTTTTTGGTCGGTTTTACTCTATCCTAATCGACCCGTGCTGCCAACTGGTGGCCGTTTTAAAAACTATATACGTGTAGGGACTTAGAAAAAAAATCAATTTTTAATATAAAATATATTTGTATTATAAGAAATTACATTGTTTAATATAAAAATATATTTGTATTGTTAAGAAATTACAAGACTTTATATCTTATAAAAATTAAAGTTTATTGACGTTATTACAAAGGACTGTTTAACAATCATAAATAGTTAACAGATTTGTTGACAAATTTAGTAACAATTATGAACAGAAATATAACAAATGAATCGTAAAAGATTTTGAGTTTAAAAATTCTGTTCATAATTATTTCCCACTAAATTTGTTAAGAAATCTATTAACAATTTATAAAAATACCATACAGGATTTAGTTATAAAACTAAAACATTTGTTACAATTGTCATTATTGTGGTTATTTTATTTGTTGTTAATTATTTTGCAACTTTATTCTGCAAATAAAAGTTTATCTGGAGATTTAACTTTTATTTGCAGAATAAAGATGCAAAATAATTAACAACAAATAAAATAATCATAATAATTTTATTTAGTAACTAACATTTTAGTTTTATAACTGATACGAAACTCTAAATTAATATTATATATTTTTAGACGAAAACCGCCCAAATAAATAATATATTAGAGTTCCGTTTACAATACTTATGGACTAATTTAACAAACTAAAACTTGGCATCCCCAAATAAGATTCCTTGTTCCCATTGTTAAAGGTACAAGATTTCTTATTCGGTTTTAAGACCGTTTGCGAACCTTTATATTAATTATATTATATATTTTTTGGTGTTACCGCCTCAACCACCCACTCACCAAAATATATAATACTTATTAATACAAAGCTTCGTTCACAATAAACACTTAAAATCTAACTTTGCCCTGATCGCGTCAAAATACTTAATAATAACTACAATTTTTACTAAAACTACCTAACATTAAAACTAATGTGATGGGTTTAAATAAAAATAAACAGAATTAAAAGATTGTTTTATTGTACAAACATTTTAAAGAAGTCTTTATGCAGAAGAAGCCATGGAGACGCATTGAAATCGGCACTGCAATATCGGCAACAGTGGCGGTGGGGAATTCTTTTAATTTATAACTATCTTAAAACTATCAATGAAACGCTTTATTTAATAAATGGTATATATATAGGGAGACACCACCCTCAATGCCAGCCACGCTCCCTATATATACCTTTATGAAATAAATACAATTCCGTATACAATAATACCTTATAATCTAACTTAAACTATTGTAGTTCCCCCCCAAATTAAGTTTATGAAGTGCGCAAAAAAATCCTATCTTACGTTAATATCTTTTTCAAACAAAAGCAAATCTAAAAATGGTAAGTTACGTTAATTTTCTCTCTCTCTCTCTCTCTCTCTCAAAAAGCAAAAACAACCCCTGCCTATCTTATAATGTAAGCTATCTTATGTCTACGCAAGCTATGTTATATTTAGACTATGCTAAGCTAAGATGAAGTGAGAGAGAGATATACGATCTAAGACAAAAAGTGAGGACTCCGGGGCGGTCCTCACAGTTGTTTACGTGGGGGCTTAGCCGACCCCAGTCGCGACCCCAAGGGTTTACGGCCTACAAACGCGAGCTAATTAAGGACAAGGGAAGCAATTAAGTGATATTCCTCGGCTTGGATTCAATAAAGAGCTACTCCCGATGGCATCGCCCGGCCATTCCCGAAACAACTAACACCGAACGCGATCAACCCGTGTGCTCAAACAAAGTTAAATCAAAGAAAAACTTTACTTTGTCTTTAATAATTCGTTGCCATTAAAATTAAACGATGATTACGTTGCCTCCGGATGAGGAGAGCACATAACGCCATAAGAGAGTTTCCTGTGTAAGCATTCAGGTTTGTTTAAAACTTTTCTCATTTGAGTCTAGCGGTTATAGCGTCCAATCTAGAGCAGCGGCCAGTACGAACGATGGTCAGCACTGGTACAAAAGAATTAAACTGTCCCTAGAAACATTCACACAAGTGCGAAGCGATCCACCAGAATAAACAACTGGTTTCACATGGCGTTGTGAATTACTATACATATCAGTCCACTCAATTATGGAAATCGCGCACGAACCCTACCTAATCATCCCACTAACCGTCAATGTTAATAATAATAAAAAAGAAATAAGGAAACCCGAACCCACAAACAAGTTTCGAATCTCACACCCCCTACTTCCTGATTCTCTCACCATTTGACAGCAAGCATGCCCCGACACACCAATTCATACAATTTTTTTTTCACATTCACTCTCCCTAGATGCCGTCTGGGCAATCAAAACGCACGATTTTATGATGAATTATCGGTAGGGAATGCACTTAAATTTTATCAATTTATTTTTAATATTTAAAGAAAACGCGTGTTTGCTCAACGGCGCGATGAGCCAAAGTTTAATTTAGACCTGAAAATACATTTCAAAGTACTTAAAAATAAAATACTCAAAAGTGAATAGGTATATCACAAAAAACTTTTATTTATGATAGCAAATTATTACTTATGTTTATTTGTATCAATATTTAAAACGAAAAAATAATTTTAAACTTCTATTCACTTTTGAGTAGTACAATTTATAATCTAATATTATTTTAGTCTTCTTGATGTCCGATTCCTGAAAGATATATGCTAATCAAATGTTTCCAGATATTGATTTTATTGATAAACAGTCGACATTTTAATTTTAAAATGTTTGAATATTATACAGACATTCATGAAAATTATATTTCTTTATTATTCTGTATTACTCAAAATCGAATTTGAGTACAAGATAATATTTAGACATTTATTCATATTTCATTGACTAAGTTCTCATGGTTGAATATGAGAACAAGTTAATAATTAGGTATATAGCCAACAATCCTTTGACTATAAGTTCTCATGGTTGAGTATGAGAACAAAATATTTTATAAAAAATTAAAGTTCCTACCAGTTCATCCATCGATGATCGTCTACGCCATAGATGATTTATCTGGAGCTCAGCTATCCTTCAGAAAAGCTGCTTTAGAAGATTTGCAGTGTTGAAATCGAAAGCTGCATCCAAATACTCCAAGTTTCTTGACATCTTAGACCAGCCAAAGGTTTGCCTATTAAATAATAATTATTAGTTTGTGGTGTTCTTTAAACCATTGGCACTTGATTTATATAATGACTGTATCATGCGATATTTTATCCAACAGTTTTTAAATGGTTTCAAAATTGTAATTTGCTTCAATTTGATATTTCGAAAGCACATTTGATAAAAAATAGTGCAGAGAAATTCATTTTGCACCATCCTGTTCCTCGGGTGGTTATACAAGTGGAAAGTGAACCACTTTTCAAATACTAGTGCAAATATTTAACGCACAATACAGATAAAACTGTTAGTAAATAGATTTGAACTAGTACATTTTTATTCCAAGTTTCGACTCCTGAATTATAAAGTATTGTTGCATTACCAACAATATTAGCGATTCCAATCACAAAATAGAATTGTAAAGCCAATAGTATAAAATTCAGTAAGATTCTTACTTTATACATGCTGACAGCACGTTGGAATTTTTGAGTTGTGAGACGTCATTGCAGTAACTCCGTTGTCTCCTGAAGGTGCTCTCCGAAGCCCTCATGGTCATGCATGCAATCTGAAATAGAAACAGAAATGAGTTACTTTAGTTATACTTTTGCGGCTTTTATTTTGTTCGTGTATTACATATTATGTTGGTACATCTTTAAAAATCTTTATAAATAACGCAAAAATTGTTAACGGTTAATAGGTATAAAAAACTTGATGTTTGACTTACATTTTCCACATGATTTCAGCTGAGAAAACCACCGCCAATGGACACGTACTTCATCGCCACGCCACGTTGTTCCCTCAGTTTATCTACACCGCCATATTTGTCTTTCGAGATGGAGCAACAATTATGCGAATACGTTGAAGAATTTTCGAAACATCGCCAAGTCTTGTGGGGATAAACGAAGATTTTCAAACATGTTTTCTTGTGAATTCTGCTGAACTTCAACGGAAAATGTTGCTCGGTTTATTATTCCACCATATTTGATTTCTACGTTAAATACTGCGTCTGTATGTATTATATTTTTGAAGTAATTGATTTAATTTTGAAGATATCAGCGACAAAAACTTTAATTCGATTTGATTTATCTTGTAATTAGATTAAATCGAATTTCTTTCGCATTCTTTGGCGGTGGACGTTGGCTGTTCATTTAGCGTTAACCAGGGGGCACGTGTGGTATTCTACCACGGACGCGAACAGCTTTACCCCCCATTCAAATTAAATTGGTTGTAAAATTGTATCTGTTTTCTATAAATAAAATGTTCAATTCTCAAACACAGTAATTATAATTTACCGGTTGGACGAATATGCATGACGAACGTGGTAGAAAAAAAATCACAAAAGCACAATACCTCTCGCCACTTTCTTTTTTTGGTTACAGAAGCATAGGGCGCGAACAGTCATGTCATGTTACATTGTTAGCCTTGACAAGCAGATGTGAAGGCCCGTTTCAGAATGATAATTAATAGTTATGTACATAGATGTCAAATGTCAGAATTTTTCAGTAAAAATTTCAAGATTTTCTAAATTCACGTAGTTAATTTGTCACCAGGAGTGTGGAATTTACTTGTCGAGGGAAATAAACTACATGGAATTGGAACATCACTAAATTTAAAATGAGAAATTATGATATTTGACATCTAATTACTAGCTAACATTCTGACATGGGCCCCATATCTGCTTGTCAACGCCAACATAGTCACATGACTGCTCGCGCCCTAATATATTTAACATTTCTTGTATACCTATACTCTACACCAAAAGATCTACTTATATCTATTCCTTATATTTAGATTTTTTAAATTTAAATTCAGTCTATGAAGAAATTTTGTCATACTCTTCTAATTTTTCCAATTCATTGTCGGGAGTAACAGTATTTCTGAAGGGTATGTGTAATATACCTATAATATTAAATATTTTACTATTAATATAATTAGGAAATAATATAATATATGTATTTCTCAGAAAAAGCCTTCAGTAATGTCTCTGGATTTCTGACACTGACATTTATCTGTCAGTTACAAATAAATTTTCAACTATTTTCCATGGCATTATTTCGGCTGTAAAATTTATTACAACAGATTATTTTATATATTATATTTCTTTTATCTCTAAATCCATAGAATATATAATAAAATATTTTAATGTATCAGATAGAGAATTTCATTTTCTTTAATATTACCAAGAAAAAATTTGAAAAAATAATATTTTTTTTAAGAATCTTCAACTTCCGGTTGGGAAATACGTAGTTAAACAAATATAAAGACGTATAGTTTTTGAATAATCGTCCTTCCAATCCACACACACACACACACACACACACAGACGTCATCGTAAAAATGTTAAAATCGGATTGTAGGGACCTTAAAACGTGCTTATTTTATTGAATAAACACGTTTCAAGGTCTCTACGATCCAATTTTAACATTTTTACGATGATGTATGTGTGTATGTATGTGGGATGTTGGAAGGACGATTACTCAAAAACTATAAGACTTTATATTTGTTTAACTATGTATTTCCTAATCGGACATTCATGGGAAGATCTGAAAAGGTTTTGGTAACAATTGGACAACCGGAAGTAGAAGAAAAAAATCTTCTAAATATAATTTTTTGAATTTTTTTTTGGTAATATAAAAAAAATTCTCTATCTGATACATTTAAATATTTTATTATATATTCTATAGATTTAGAGATAAAAGAAATATAATATATAAAATAATCTGTTGTAATAAATTTTACAACCGAAAGAATGCCATGGAAAATAGTTGAAAATTTAAATTGTTTGTAACTGACAGATAAATGTCAGTGTCAGAAACCCGAAGACTTCCGACAATGAATTGGAAACATCTCGAAAAATTAGAAGAGTAGGAAAAAATTTCTTCATAGAATAAATTTAAATTTAAAAAATCTAAATATATGGAATAGATATATGTAGAATTTTTGGTGTAGAGTGTAGGTATACAAGAAATGTTAAATACAGTAAGGCGCGAGCAGTCATATGACTATGTTGGCCTTGACAAGCAGATATGGGGGCCCATGTCAGAATGTTAGCTAGAATATAGGTGTTAAATTCATAATTTCTCATCCTAAATTTCGTGATTTTCCAATTCAATGTGGTGTATTTTCCTCGACAGTAAATTCCACACTCCTGGGCCCTGTTTCATAAAAATTACTAGTCGACAAGTTACAAGTTATAAGTGACAAGTGTACAAGTGACAAGTTCTTGTAATTTCTGTTTCAAGAATAATTTTTGACTACTTGTCAGTTTTCCAATATTACTAGTGAATTTTTACAAGTTGACAAGTTTGAAACCATAGTTTCATAGTGAATGTAATATGCAGCCACCTTTGCATTAAATATATATTTTTAATCACATTAAAAAGTATGCGGTTTAAAATAATTTAATTTAATTTTGTCCACATTTTGACATTCAACCCTTGCAATCAAAGAAAGTTAAGCAGGCAAAATTACAATTAATTGTAATTATATTTAATATGGCAAAAAATTCTATTAAATTGGCGTTTCTTCGCGAAATTAAGGAACATAAATACATCAAATTTGGCGCTTTTTCCACAAATTTAACAAAAAATATGAAATGTGAAAAATGGAAATTAATCCATGAATTTGCTGTTTCGCACGCATTAATTTCAAATGAGAAGGACTGGCAATATTGCCGGGATACATTATGGCCAAATTTAAGAAAAAGGACACTAGTAAATGCTTTTGTTACAGTCTCACTTTGCAGTATAATAAACCATTTTCTTAATTTATTTCAACAAACTCAGTTTCATATTTTCTTTTAAAAAATTAATTAGATTAATTAATTTTTTAATATTGGAATAATTACTCTCTTTTAAATATTACTATTGAAAAGTATTAAATTACGAAGTAGTTGCTAAACTTTTTTATATTTAATGTTCAGGCTAAAGTGGATAATGCAAAGAAAACTGGCTCCGCAGGAGCAACAGATTGTAAAATTAACGAAATTGATAATGCAGTGCTCGACATTTTGGGGAAATATTACCCGGCCGTTTGTGGAATAGGTGTTACAGATAGTTTCAAACCTCTTCCTCTTCTGAATCACTGGACCACATTTCTAATATTGCAAAAGAAAATTGCTATAATTAATTGTCATAAAAAAAATCAATTGTCAACTTGTAATTTTCAAATGACCAATCTTTCATTCGTGGTTACTGTTCACTTGTAAAACACTAGTAGTAAAAACCAGAAAATATTTTTTGAAACGCTACACTTGTAAACTGCAAAAATATACTTGTAGAAACGGACTAGTTTACTTGTCACTTGTAATTTACACTTGTAGGTTTTTGAAACAGAAACTTGTCTAATTATTAGTTTGACAAGTTCTACAGTGGTAATTTACAAGTGTAGAAGTTTTATGAAACAGGGCCCTGGTGACAAATTAACTACGTGAATTTAGAAAATCTTGAAATTTTTAATGAAAAATTCTGACATGACATCTTTGTCCATAATTACTAATTATCATTCTGAAATGGGCCGTCACATCTGCTTGTCAAGACCAACAATGTAACATGACTGTTCGCGCCCTATACCTATATAACCAAAAAAAGGAACTGGCGAGAGGTATTGTGCTGGCCACAATAGATTTTTTTTCTTGGTTAATATTAAAGAAAATTAAATTGTCTATCCGATATAAATTTTATTATATCTCGTACAGATTTGGAGATATAGTATATAATAATATAGAATAATCTGTTGTAATTAATCTCCCAAAAAACAGTTGTGATATTTAAATGTTTGTAATTGACAGATAAACGCAAAATGTCAGTGTCAAAAATCCGATTTTTCTGGGAGGTACGAGTACATTTAATATATATTATTGTATTATTAATTAAATATATATTGAAAGTTATGTATGTTAATATTACATATATCCTTAAGGAATACCGGTAATACTGTCAATAAATTTGAAGAATTTTGAACATATGAGAATAGTAGGACAAAATTTCTCATAGAACGAATGAAGAAATACAATTTCAATTATTTGTGTGTATAATAAATGTTAAATTCGTTACTTATAGGGCGCAAGCAGTCATGTGACTTTGTTGGCCTTGACAATCAGATGAGGATTCGTGTCAGAATGACGGCTAGTAGTTATTTACGTAGATGTCTCAACTGACATATTTTTCATTCAAAATTTCAAAATGTTTTGATGTTTATTTGTCATCAATAGCATACTTGTCGAGGGAAATAATCCACATGGAATTGGAAAATCATAATGTTTTGAATGAAAACTTATAATACTTGACACCTATGTGCATTATTACTACCTGTCATTTTGACAAGGGCCCCCATATCTGCTTACCAAGGCCAACAAAGTCACATAACTGCTCGTGCCCTATGCATAAGATGAAAATGGCGAGAGGTATTGTGCTGGGCACAACAGGTAGTAAATCTCATAGCCTGCTCAGAGCCCAAACATCTCCATGGTAAGAACTTGAGAAATTAAAATGTCTGTAATTGACAGATAAATGTCACTAACGTCAGTGTCAAAAATTCATTGATAGTACTGAAGGCTTTTTCTGGGAACGATATTTAATATTTCTTGTTTTAATATTTTAACTATATATTTAAAATTATAGGTATATTACATGAACCCTTCAGAAATAACGCCAATCCCGTTAATGAATTGGAAAAAACCTCGAACATTTAGAAGAAATGGAGAAAACTTGTTCATAGAATGAATTTAAAATTATAGGAAATACGTAAATATAAAGATTAGGTGTAATTAGATTTTTTTGGTCACAACATATTTTTTAAACTGCAAAATGAAACTTTAAAATGCAAGTAAACTTATACTACTTTAATTTAACTTTTACTGCAAATTTAATTAGCTATAATTAAGTGTATCTGTTCCAATGGCATAAGAGCAAAAATTATACAATCTAAATCTATAGAACTTTTGAATCTAAACTAATAAATAATGGGGTAGACACCCTAAATAAAACCTATGCTACCCTGTCCTTAAATAACGCGGAAACCGACCCGAACCCAAAAAAGTATCGGCAAAACTTTAATTATATTTTACCCTAACTTTAAAATACAAATGAATTTAATTTTAATATTATATTAGCAAAAATAAAATCGCGCCTTTAACTAAAATAATTCTAATTATTGTTGCCTTCTTGTGGTTGTAGATTGGCCTTAAGTCCTTAAAGCCTTAAACAAAACTTTAGACAAGCCCTGCTGTTAATCAAAGGCTTAAACCCACCTTTAAACTCCTTGGAAACCCTGTGTTATAAACCGTACTTGTTTAAAAATATTTTTAAACAAATACAATTTTTTTGAGAAAAGAAACCTATTGCTGAACGGACGGATATTTATTTAAACTAACTCTAAAAAGTTTCGCCGATTTATTTATGATATTTGTAACGAGTTACGACGCCCGATATGTTAACATAGACATTCATAATGTGCCTCGGAAAAGAAATATAGAAGAAAATATATTTTAATCAAATTCAACAACATAAATCATATTTTCAGGAGAAAAATGAATTTACTTTTGTGTTATGCTGAAAAAAAAAGAAAAAAGCGACAGTGAAGAGAGATAATTAATTAATGACTTACATTGAAGAACACAACTCAACTACGCTCAACATAGCTGCATGGCTCTCCTATCCCAAGACGGCTCCTTGAAACAGCAAACTCCAAAACGGATAGATCCTCCAAGAAACATTTTTTTCAAAAATAATTTATTTTAAAATACAATTATTTCAATAATAAAACATGTTATCAGCACAGATTGTTTAAACTTATCATTGTTACTAATTTGCAACAATATACAACAATATTTCACTATTAAAATCATTAGTTTAAACATCAGTTTTTCCTTGCGCAAAAGTTCCCAAATTATTTTAGACAAAAAATACTTCAAATAAATGTTGTAGAGAATTAAATTAATAATAAGATTTTATTTTCAACATTTCATAACCGAGAAAATCAATTTTAAAGTTTTTTGAAAATTGCTTATTTATAGCGATAGCCATGCAACTCAAACAAAATTTGTCGACCATTTTATAATGTGAAGCTTTTATTCATGAGAAAACTGTCCCATACTTTCAAAGAAATATGTTATTGAACAAAAATAACAAAACACAAACTTTTTTTGACAGTTAAGATGGCATACAATTGTTCGTAATTTTGTTTGAGTTCCATGGCTACCACTATAAATCAGCTATCTCCAGAAATATTTAAAATTGATCTTCTCGGTTATGAAATGTCAAAAATAAAATCTTATTACTAATTCGGGCGCAGAATTTAATTCTCTACAATATTTATTTGAAGTATTTTTGTCTAAAATAATTTAGGAACTTTTACGTAAGGAAAAACTGATTTCCCATGCTAAACACTTGGCCAGGTTTTTAATTAACACACTGTATATATTTTACTATTATCTATTTCAAAATCTGGATCAATATTTTATAACAACTAGATGAAAATTAAATCGATTGAAATTTGACCAAATTCATAAAAAAACACAATTTCGTATTAATATAAAACTTGAAATTATAAATATAAAACCAGAACACATAATATTCATAGATATTATTTCTATTAACACAAATTACATCGTTTGAATATTGGTAGACATATAAATGTAAAAGAAAATTTTGCTATTCATACACAGTACAATAAAATTCCAAAAGAAAATTTTGATTTTAGACTCACCGTTCAAAACAAAATTCTGCAAACATGCACTAAACAGTTCAACCAAAACCACGTGTTTCATAAAGATGCTTGAAATATGTTGAATTTAGGTTCGTCAGGATTTTAAAAACTATATCACGATAATAATAAAGACATAACAACAATTATTATCATATTTCTGGCATTGTTTCATCAGTTTTTCCTTTCTTATCAGGTTTTGTATCTCGGAGCACGTGTCTACATCATAGTTTTTTGCCATTACGTAGCGTTGATTCCCAGGCTACACTGCTTTGAGGAAGAAGGCTAGGATTGGTCGAAATAGATTAGGCGGGGTCACGTGGTTCAACAACAAATTCATTTGAAATATGTAAAAATCTATTTATTTCAGACGAAGGAAAAATGAATTTATTTAGAAATAGAGACAATATTAAAAGTTAAAAATGTTTCTAAACCATTATATACAACCGGGGGCGAATTCGTGATACACATTATTACATATGCGTTTACTCTGTAACAATGAAACGGACAATAATTTATTTAAAATTGTTGTATAATTTCAATTAGAGATATTAATATTAAAAGTTAAAAATCTGTTGTGACCAACACAGTACCTCCCGCCATTTACCTATGTATATAATTTTTATATTATTATATACATTTATCCATACAATATACACAAAAAGTATTAAAGCAAACCTGTACTTTTTATAATAATAAATTGAGAAAAAAATACATTTAAAATACTTTTTGAAGAAAAACTATCTTGAGCTTCAAGTAAACTGCCATTTTCGGTTATCCGATTGCCACCAAAATCTAATCAGATATTTCCATATTAGAATAAGGTAGAAATACATGGTTTCAAAACTTTCTGAATGATAGTATTTGAGTTAAAGCGTAAACAGGATCCACACACACACACACACACACACACACACACACACACACACACACACACACACACACCCACACACACACCCACACACACACACACACACACATACACACATACATACATACACACAGACATCATCGTGAAAATGTTAAAAATGGATTCTAGGGACCTTAAAACGTGGTCATTTACCAATATCTCGATATGCGATTTTTAGCACGATCCCTATACCTCCCTTACCTAGGGTAGCGGGAGGTAAAAATGCCCAAATATAGTCTTAACTATTGAAACCTAAAATAATATTTTTTATTGCTATTAATATATTTATTTCAGAGGGTACGAATACATTTGGGGTTGGGCTCATATCTATTAACTTTAATAGATATATGATTTCGTAGGTGTGCGTGTATGTTTCCAAAATTAATACAGAAGAAAGTGTGTGTGCCTATAATTTAATTAGTTAAAACTTTAAACTAATACTTTAAAATACAAATGAACTAATTGTAATTAATAAAAACTGTAGATAAAAACATTAAAACGCAAAATAAACTAATTGTAATCATTTAAAACTGTAAAAAAATACTTTAATATGCACATTTTTTAAACAGCAAAATGAGAGTGTAGGTATACAAGAAATGTTAAATACAATAAGGCGCGAGCAGTCGTGATTTTGTTGGCCTTGACTAGCAGATATGGGGGCCTATGTCAGAATGATAGCTAGTAATTATGTATATAGATGTCAAGTTTTATAATTTCTCATTCTAAATTTAGTGATTTTCCAATTCCATGTGGTTTATTTTCCTCGACAAGTAAATTCCACACTCCTGGTGACAAATTAACTACGTGTATTTAGAAAATCTTGAAATTCTGAATGAAAAATTGACAATTGACATCCATGTACATAATTACTAATTATCATTCCGAAACGGGCTCCCACATCTGCTTGTCAAGGCCAACAATGAAACATGACTGTTCGCGCCCTGTACTTATGTAACCAAAAAAAAAGTGGCGAGAGGTATTGTGCTGGCCACAACAGATTTTTTTACTATAGTAGCGGACCCATTAATAAAACCTGAAATATAGGCGTAGAAAACCACTCAAAACAAAAATGTATATATTTTTATATAGTTCTGAACCCGAGTATTTTACATTTATAGTCATTTATTTAACAACTAATAATGCGCAGTATTAAATTAAATAATGGGGGAGACACTCCAAATAAAAACTCCACTACCCTGTCCTTATATTTCACCTAAATTTAAAATGCAAATTAATTTAATTTTAATGTAACATTAGCAAAAAAATAATCGCGATTTTAATAACTAAAACTATTGCTGCCTTCTTATGGTTGTAGATTGGCCTTAAAGTCTTTAAAGCCTTAGACAAAGCTTTACAAAAGCTTTGCTGTTGATCTGTCTTTACACTCCTTGGAAATTTCGCTGTAACCCTGTATTGTAAACTGTATTTGTTTAAAAATATTTTTAAACAAATACAATTTTTTTGGGGAAATAAACCTATCACTGAACGATTATATATTTATTTAAACTAACTTAAATATATATAATTTATTTACTATCTTATAACAGGTTACGACGCCCGGTATGTTAATAACATAGATATAGATATGCACAATATGCCTCAGAAAAGAAATATAGAAGAAAATATGATTATTCGAATTAAATTCAACAACATAAATCATATTTTCAGGAGAAAAATGAATTTACGTTTATGTTATGGTGAAAAAAATACCAAAAAAAGCGACAATGAAGAGACGTACATAATAATAATGACTTACAATGATGAACACAGCTCTCATCCACCACCAAGAAGACGTCTCTGCACTCTGCGGCCCCAGGACGGCTCCTTGTAACAGCAAATTCCAAGAAACTTTTCTTCATTCACTGGAACTCTGAAACACAAAAATAATTTATTTTAAAACACAAGTATATCAATAATAAAACATATGAACAGCATACATAACTATTAAAACATTTAAACTATTGTTTAAACTTACCATTGTTGCTAATTTGCAACAATATACAACAATATTTCACTATTAAAACAATTATGCACGATATTTCAATACATAACAAAGATGGCTAGTTGTGTTTGTTGACAAAAAACATAAGACTGGCGAACCGACAGTGGCGTGGTTATTAGATAATGACAATTAAATATTAAAATAAAATTATATTTATTACCTTCCGTCGTTGCGTCACCTATAGGTAAAGAAAGTATTGTTTTTGGTCAAAAAATTCGATGGTGTTTTAATGAATAAGCACGTTTTAGGATCCCTAGAATACGAATTTACTGTTTTTACGATGAATATATCATTATCATTACTGATATCTATGTACAAATGATTGCCACACCGATCAGTGCCATCCATGGTGATATATTATTTTATTTAGAAACAAAAAAACAAATGTCTTGGCTATTGCTACTAATTAACAAAAATGAACAAAACAGGAGATTACATAAAATATGGGTATATATATATATATATATATATATATATATATATATATATATATATATATATATATATATATATATATTGTAACGTTTTTATTTATATGGGTGAAGTGTAAAACATAGACAAATATTATTAACTAAAAGAATACGTTTATTAAACGATGAATAATATTAAAAGATAATAAAAACAACTAACACTATGATTAAATAATTATAAACACTAAGAATATTATTAAATGCTTAAACACTACGATTATTTATCTAACTAACATTTATATCACAACACATTTATATAACTACATTTATTTATGTTAACAACTGTTAAACTGTTTATTTATATCACCGAGTTCATATCTGGTTACTTGTATATATGAGACTGTGAGTCCGCCTTCTCCCGGCCAATATTTATATAGCGCGTAACAGTCTAGAAGCCACTAGAAGCCTTCCAAGCGACAATGACCGGCACACAAAGGGACGAGGTCACGGCGCAATTAAGAGTCCAGCCGCTGCGGCGCCAGGGATTGCGTCATTGTTCTCGTATATTCGTTCAGTGGTGGCGTTGTATACTATTCTCTCGGGGGTGCACGTCACAATATATATATATATATATATATATATATATATATATATATATATATATATATATATATATATATATATATATATATATTAAATAAAATAAAATAAATATTTCATCACGGCATATATATATATATATATACAGGGTGTTAATAAAAAAACTTTACACACTTTAGCAGGTGATAGTAGAGATGAAAACAAGAAAAAAATTCTAATACACTTAGGTCCAATACTCATTAGTTTTTAGAAAATTTATGTATGGAATTTGTACATAATACACAGGATTGACGGAAGGTATTGTGCTGGCCACATCAGATTTAACAACTAAGGACTCTAGCTGTTTACGATCAATTGTAAACAAAGTTGCAGCCGTCGTCGAAGAGACTCACGCACTTGATCGTAAACACCTAGAGTCCTTAGTTGTTAAGTCTGATGTGGCCAGCACAATATCTTCCGTCAATCTTGTGTATTATGTACAAATTCCATACATAAATTTTCTAAAAACCAATGAGTATTGGACCTAAGTGTATTAGAATTTTTTTCTTGTTTTCATCTCTACTACCACCTGCTAAAGTGTGTAAAGTTTTTTTATTAACACCCTGTATATATATATATATATATATATATATATATATATATATATATATATATATATATATATATATATATATATATATATATATATATATTAAATCCCTATGTTCACCACTAATATCCAGAAATATACTGGGATCTATTTTAAGATCTGGATCAATAATCAAATCAATTTTTTATAACTAGATCAAAATTAAATCGATTGAAATTTAACCAAATTCATAAAAAATAAACACAATTTTGTATTAATATAAAACTTGAAATTATAAATATACAACCAAACCAAATAATATTCATTGAAATTATTTCTATTAACACAAATTACATCGTTTGAATATAGGTAGACATATAAACATAAAAGAAAATTCCAAATGAAAATTTTTATTTTAGACTCACCGTTCAAAACAAAATTGTGCAAACATTCACTAAACAGTTCAACCAAAACCACGTGTTTCATAAAAATGTTCTGCTTGAAATATGTTGAATTTAGGTTCTTCAGGATTTCAAAAACTATATCACGATAATAATAAAGACATAACAACAATTATTATCATATTTGTGGCACGATTTCATCAGTTTTTCCTTTCTTATCAGTTTTTGTATCTCGGAGCACTTGTCTGCATCATTGTTTATTGCCATTACGTAGCGCTTTTTGCCAGACTGCAATGCTTTGAGGAAGAAGGCTAGGATTGGTCGAAATAGATTAGGTGGGGTCACGTGGTTGAACAACAAATTCATTTGAAATATGTAAAAATGTATTTCAGACGAAAAAAAAATTAATTTATTTTTGTTTTTCTAATATGCGATACAAATTATGAATTTGTTGTTTATTAATATGTTATAATAATCTATTTTACAATATCTGTAACTTTATACCAAACAGGAAATCATGGGCATACGCAAGAATTTCTTCAGGGGGGGGGGGCAAGAAGAAATTATGTTTAAAATGCTTTTGTTAAAGGTTTACTTAAAGTAAGTACCAAAGATAATCATTTTATTTAAAAAAGAACAAATAAAAATTAATAATATATTTAGTGACTTTAAACTTTCTAAAATATT
Source organism: Harpalus rufipes (assembly GCA_951394225.1). Taxonomy (NCBI): domain Eukaryota; kingdom Metazoa; phylum Arthropoda; class Insecta; order Coleoptera; family Carabidae; genus Harpalus; species Harpalus rufipes. The sequence continues at coordinate 87,234,058 of OX596274.1, forward strand.
AACCGTAGTGAATTTTCAGAAAATCTTTGTGTCACTTCTACCTCATCTATACGTATAAAAGTATATGTTCTTGGTTATTATAAAATGTACTGTAATTTTTTTAAAGATGTCCGATCAACAAATTGGATGAATTAGGATTTTAGCTCCGCCTATTCCGATAAATACAGTAGTGTCGTTCACTTAGTTTTTATGTGGGTCCATAAGATACTACTGTTATTTTATTATTATATAACAATATATGTTAATGCAAAAGCATTCAAAATGAAAAATGAACTAATACATGTGAAACCAAAAATGTGAAAAATATGATATCAACACTGTTAGTGTCAGTGACACTGACAGAAAATAAAGTTATTCGTACGGCTTTGAATCAAGGTAATATATCTGAATTAATAAATAAACTTGCGTTACAGCGAAAGTAATGTCAACAACGAGCATCGTTTTAAAATGGAATGCCCTAACTTAGTCGAAACAATATTTATTTTTGAAAGACAAGCGTATTGTATCCATCCTTATCGCATACGCTTCGAGTTATGTAAATAAAAGAAATAAATGTATGCCAATTTATTAATTCGTTCATGATACAGATGACCTTGATCGGACATCCTTAAAAAAATGTTGTATGTTATTATACCTGTACAATACACATGTAATATACTTTTCATACTGTATAAAACGTATTATTCCTTTTGAGCAGTTTAAAAATATTTAGTATTGATCATTTCATACACGTATATTATATTTTTATATAGTATTTTACGTATGTATGATACATATGCAATATAAAATGTATAATACTTTTATTTTATACACATATATACAGTAAATTTTCCATTTTACTTTTTATATTTAAAAATGTTAGATAACAATGTTCGTTTCAAGGTGTACCCGGCTTTTGAATATTTAACACCAAATATTATAATTTGATTACGTAGGGGTGTTAAAATATACATACAAACTGTATGTATACATTATACATACAGAGGAACAATATATTCAACAAGGTATAAAAAAGCAAAACCTCACAAACATCTCATTTATAAAACACATTTTCCCTTGGAAAAAATGATGTAACTTACCGTCTGATAACATATTTTCAAGACAGGTGCCTTCGTCTAAATTCTAAATACACCCGTATTTGTATAAATGATCATATTTCACTTTAAATATTAGTTTAAATATTAATATTTACTGCACATCTATATACGTCCATCCGCTCCAATGTCTCGCAAGACTCTAAGAAGTTGTGCCAAGGCGTACCAGTCTGCCACTTTAAACAAGTTACGGTCGGCTCACGGCAACACAAATTATTGTAAAATAAAATGATATTTTAAAGATTTATAATAATAATATATAAATGTATAAAATGTAATTTTTTTTTTTAATAAAATACAAAAAGTGTAAAAAAAAGTAATTCAGATTATTTTTTATTATATAATTTACCTATACAATACATATTTTTTTCAAATTGCTGAATTTTATGCCCTACAACTTTTATTTGAAGCTTTTTTACCTAAAATAATTAGGGAAGCAGGAAATTAAGAACGTCTGATTTTACATGTTAAGGTAGTTATATCGTGAAACCATTTTACGCAGAATTAATTGAAATTTAAAGTATATCTCAACTGATGTATAAATACACTTGCTCTCCTATTTTAAAAACATTTGCCCACGCGGTAGCTGAAATATTTGCAATTAAATTTGGCCTTTTTACTTCCTTGTACGTAAGTAAAGGAAGTATTGTAATCGCGAAAAATTTCGGTTTTTAGATTTCAGCGGAAATATCCATTTTGATAATCCCTGAATCCATTTTGACTAATTTCGTCGTGACGTCTGTACATACGTATCTCGCATAACTCAAAAACGGTAAGCCGTAGAAAGTTGAAATTTTGTATTTAGGACTGCTATAATATCTAGTTGTGCACCTCCCTTTCTGGTTATTACACAATTTCCAGAAGTGGCACTTTACATGAAGCCTATAATAGATTTTAATGAAAAACTGTTTTAAAATATAATCCAAAACTTTTCAAATTTGGTATACAAGACTTTTATGTCAATCGAAATAACATAATAGATTTTGGTTAAAATAGGCTAACCGGAAGTGGTACATTACTTGAAGTTGTTAACTGTTTTTCTTGAAAAAAATGATTTTATTTTAATTTTAGAAATAAATGCTTCAAATAAAAGTTTTAGAGAATTAATTTCTGCGTCTAGCACATCAAGTATTATTAAATTAGCCCTTTGTATAAGCGAGATATGTAAATTTAAAAATTATATACTTTCTTGTTTTTGTAATAAAGCTTCCTATGGATTAGGACAAAAAAAAATGTTCATGTCAAATTACGTTAAATACGTGCAATTTTATGATTCGTACAATAAAAAATATTATATTTTTATTGTGAAATTAGTCATATTCATTGTTGTAATCAAATATTTCTTTGTTGTAATCAAAACTCTTTAAAAAGAACCGGGTTAGATTATGGTCGCTATATATCTTACTGTTTTGAAGTTAAAATTAATATTTTGTAATTTATTTATTAAAAAAATATGTATAGTTTAATAATCGTACAAGGAAGTCGTGTGGTGTCCACATCAGATTTTTTTGTTTTATTCTCTTAATATCAATTACTCCATATTTATTTTATTGCTGGGTTGACAAATCTCTAATCGAACCCCAAGTTCGTTATCCAACCAAAGGATATCTGAAATTATGTTTCAAGGAGTGAGCATGAAAGTATCTGCTCTTCTATTTGAAATCGCTAAAAGAAATGATTGAAACGTATGAAATCGTTAGACTTGCAGTTCAAATAGGGGTGCCTGTAGATATGCCCTTGTATACACACGAAGACGAAGACTGCAATGCTGTACAGGAGGCAAGAAATTGTTCCCAGAAAAAGATTCTTTCTATAAAATGAATCGTACCACATATATTTTAAAATATTTATTTAATTTTTACCTCTCGCTAAGATAGGTATTGGATTCATGCTTAAAATCGCATATTCAGATTTTACTGATTAAGCGCGTTTTACGGTCCCTACAATCTGATTTTAATTTTTTTACGATGATGTCTGTGTGTGTTGTGGGGGGGGGGGAAGCTGGAAGGAAGATTTCTCAAAAACTATAATACTTAATATGTGTTTAACTACGTATTTCTCAATCGGACATTATTGGGAAGATCTGAAAAGGTTTTGGTAATAATTGGACAACCAGAAGTAGCAGATTCTTAAAAAAAAACTTCTAAATATTAAATTTTGAAAAAAATTGTTCTTGCTAGTATTAAAGAAGAGTAAATTCTTTATCTGATACATATAAATATTTTATTATATCTTTTATAGATTTAGAAATAAAGCAATATAAGGTATATAATAGTCTGTTGTAATAGAGCTCACAGCTAAAATAACCAAAAAAACCAATTGAAATATGAAAATGTATGTAGTTTTTTCCTGGGAAGTATATACATTATATTATTTCTTATTGTATTAATAGTTAAATATTTAAAATTATAGGTATATTACATATACCCTTCAAAAATACTGATAATCCCGACAATGATTAGAAGAGGACAAAATTTCTTCATAGAATGAATTTAAAATTAAAAAATCTAAATATAAAGAATAGATGTAAGTAGAATTTTTGGTGTAGAGTGTAGCTATACATGAAATGTTAAATACTATAAAGACTTTGTTGGCCTTGACAAGCAGATATGGGGCTTTTGTCAGAATGATAGCTTGTAATTATTATGTATATAGACGTCAAATATCATAATTTCTCATTCTAAATTTAGTGATTTTCCAATTCCATGTGTTTTATATTCCTCGACAAGTAAATTCCACACTCCTGGTGACAAATCAACTACGTGAATTTAGAAAATCTTGAAAATTTTAATGAAAAATTCATTTGACATCTATGTACATAATTACTAATTATCATTCTGAAACGGGGCCCCACATCTACTTGTCAAGGCCATCAATGTAACTTGACTGTTCGCGCCCTATACTTATGTAAGCAAAAGAAGGAAGTGGCGAGAAGTATTGTCTTGGCTACAACACCTCTAAATGTATATTATAATAATAATTGTGTACCTCTTAAATAAATGAATTTTTATTACCTTTATAGATTCATAGTGTGATTATTTAATATTCTGTTATAATATAATATCACATTTCTTACAAATAAATAGGGAAATGAATACTCAATATGTTTGATATTGGCGCGCAAATGGCGGCGATTTTGGCCCACGGCCATACCCTGTATATTGGAAAATCCGTCCCTGTTTTATAATTCTTTAAAATAAATTTTGTAAGTACAGATCAACAGATTTCTTAATTACATAAAATTAACCTACTTTCTGCAGTGTATACTTTTATATATTTTATAGCACAAGTACAGTAATATTACCCCAGTAATGTAGTAATAATAATTTTGCTACCATCCTGTATAATGTAAAGCAGCTCTTTGGTAAAGGAATAACCCCCTTCCCCTTTGAAATGCGTCCGCTTGGCTGGCTGGCTCGTTTCTCGCTTGCCAAGAACGTTTCAAAAAATTATATTTGTTTAATCTGAATTGCAGATCTGCTCTTCTTGGAACAATACAGAGGAAATGGTTGATTTCGCCGATAACTCCGTGCGCATGCGCCCTCTATCCCAACTACCCTATCCCTGATGGAGATATTTTTTGGTTCCATCGCCTACTTTGTGCTTTATGTGCTGAACTTGGGCGATTTTGTTTAGCTTGTGGAAATTATGTTGTTTTTATTGATCGTTTAGTTCTTGTCAAGTTTTTTACTGCATAATCTTGACTTTACAATATTCCTTTTTGAGAAATAAATACTACGGAATGTATGAATTATGATTAACATTGTCTAGGATTTTAAAAAGGATATTAAACTCATATATTCTTACATGTTGAAATATTGCACATACCCATATTACTACTGTCTGGTTCTTTAAAAATTATATTTCTTGCCAACTATCGCGTCACTATAAATCAAACAAATGTGCGGAGAGATGAATACATTTCAAAATGTGAATGTAAATACGGTTTCACTGTATTATAATACCGTACGTATTTTCTGCAATGCATGGGGATCCGACTGTACTTCTTTTTAAAGGAATTTAATTTTCTTTATAGACATAAACTGTTTACTTCACGCTACACAGGGTCTTCTTATACTTATTCAGAAAATTTTAACGGCTAAACAATTTTTATTTTAATTTATCTAAATTATAGATGCATAGGTATATTTTAAATAGGTACAACCATATATTAAATATAAAAAAATCTGTTGTGGCCATCACAATACCTCTCGTCCTTTCCATTGTGGTATATATAAGTACATATTGTATTTAATATTTCTTGTACACACAAAAAAATATATATTTACGTATTTTCTATAATTTTAAATTCGTTCTATGAGCAAGTTTTCTCCATTTCTTCTAAATGATCGAGGTTTTTCCAATTCATTAACGGGATTGGCGGTATTTCTTAAGGGTTCATGTAATATCCCCATAATTTTAAATCAATAATTAATAATACAATAAGAAATGTTAAATATCCCAGAACAAGCCTGTAGTACTATCTCTGAATTTTTGACACTGACATTAGTGACATTTATCTGTCAATTACAGATATTTAAATTTCTCAAGTAGTTACCATGGAGATGTTTGGGCTGTGAGCAGGCTGTGAGATATACTACAACAGATTATTTTATAGATTATATTTCTATATCTTTAAATCTATAGAAGAAATAATAAAAAAAATGTGCCGGATAGAGAATTTTGTTTTTAATATTTGTAATAACATAATTTTTAAAAAAATAATATTTAGAAGATTTTTGTTAAAAGACTACTACTTCCAGTTATCCAATTGTTACCAGAACCTATTCAACTCTTCTCATTACTGTTAGATTGAGGAATCCGTAGATAGATCTTTAGTCTCATAGAATTTGAGAAATCGTACTTCCAACAACCCTTCTGCCCCCCCCCCCCACACACACGCACACACAGACATCTTGTAAAAATATTATAACCGAATTCTAGGGACCTTAAAACGTGTTTATTCACTAAAATATGGATATGCGATTTTTAGTAAGAATCCATTACCTCTCTTAGAGAGAGGTAAAAATGATAATAACGTTATTTTTTAATGATTAGAAAAATCATTCGTTACACAAACTTTTTGTCAGTTATTCTGTTATTCGTGTCAAAATAAAAATGCTATTATGCTGAATGGTGATCTCTAAAACCTGACATATTATAGTTTTTTGCAAGGTAATATTAAAATAATTTAATAGGTTTATATTCCTAACGTCTAGCGCAAGCTTCTCTTAGCGAGAGGTAATAAAAATGAGTTAATTTTTTTTTTACAGTCTACATAGAAAGTAGCCATTTGCGCTCTCTTTTATCAACGCAAAATGTCACTTTGCCGCTCTAGCGCGACAAAGTAGAAAAAACGCTCGCTGTCCAAATTTCTAACTATACAATGTTGAGAAATGCCACCTGTCTACATTCTTAATGAACACGTTTAGTCAGGAACTAATGGCACTGTAGTGACACATTTACCACCTTTACAAATCAATCTGACATATAACTGCTCTGTCAATATGTTACACAACCAAAAAAAAAAAAATCTGTTGTGGCCAGCACAATACATTCTCGTGTATAATGTATAAATTCCATAATTTTTCTTACAAAAGATTCTAAATTTCCAGTAAAATTATTTCATAAACAAACTATTGAAATTGCACTTGACACTGGCATCTTCTTCTTCTTTAGCTTTTCCCATTCGTTAGGGGTCGCTATTTTTGCATGTCGTTCTCATTCAGTTCCTTTTCTCTCAAATCTTCCGCAATACAGTCGTTCCATCTTATCTTTGGTCTTCCACTGTTTCTTTAACATCCTATTACTAAACTATTCATTCTTGTTCCAATATAATTCTTCATTTCTCCTCATGACATGTTCAAACCAATGTAATCGTCTTTCTTGTATCTTTCTAAAAACTTGTAACACTAGAATTATTTTCTTACCGTATCTTTCCGTGTATTCCCCAATATCTACTTCAACATCCTAATATCTGCCACATTAATTTACTTTTTATTGATACTGACATCTGTCAATTTGAATTATATGAATATATTACTAGTTCTCAAGTTTGGCATAGCTGACTGAATTATAAAATTTAATTTCTTTAAAATTCTTTAACTCTGTATCTATTGAATATGAAGTATAAATTGTAATCAAATCGTATAGAGAATAATATATTCATTAAGTTATAATAACGTCAAATGTCAATAAATCAAATTTAACTGTTAAAATCTTCAAATGAGACGACTTCCGGTTGACCAATTATAACCAAAATCTAATCAGTTGTTCTTCTGGATGTAAACTTGAGGAATACGAAAAAAATATAATTTTTGGAATCGTGGTATTGAAGTTATGGAATCCGGAACTTTTGTCACACACACACACACAGACACACAGACACACAGACACACAGACACACGGACACACAGACACACAGACACACATACATACAGACATCATCGTAAAAATGGTAAAATCGTATTATATGGACCCTAAAACGTGCTTATTCAGTAAAAACTCATCATTGAATTTTTTGACCAAAGACAATACCTTCCTTACCTAAAGGTGACGGAAGGTAAAAAATGCCGCACTATTGTGAAAATAAAATTGGGCATCCATTTACAAAAACGACAATATAAAATGTTTAGATTAGATTGAAGCAATAGGTCAAGAAGAATGGGAAATAACGATAAATTAAAATTAAATGACGTTTTTCTTTATATTAATCCTTATTAATTGAGTAGTAGTGTAAGTACAAAGTGTACATTTTATTATTCTTTGTTATGGTAGCGACTGTAGAAAAATCTTGTGTGTGTTTCGAGCGCAAATGGACATTGTCGATTTCGAGGCAACAACCTCTCAATCGACAATGTCCTATTTTGCGCTCTTAATATACAAATAGCTATTTTACCTTTAGAGTAAGAATAAATGCGATTTGACTGAGGTTTTGAGTAATTTTTAACACGTTATCCACTTCACAGTCGAGAAATTACCCACTATTGTAATATACTCTACCTATCCTTGCATAGAATCTAATATTCACAGTAATCTTCAAACTATTCTAATATAGCTAAGTATACATTTTTTGTTGTCTGTTATTATCGCATAGCTTTATGATTATATTAGTAATTTTTAATGAAAAATAACACGTGACACAAAAATTCTAGGAATGTACATTATTTGTACAGAGTTTGTATAGTTTTCTATATGCATTCCCCCGTCCCTGTTATAAAATGAAATAACAAAGCTTGCTGGTGAAAAATGCCATCATAAACGCTGATTAAACCTCCAATTTAGAGATAGGATAATATGCCATGTGTAAATCCCACAACCGCAATAATAAAATGATTATTCAAATATTCAAATGAAAGTTATAATCACAATTCACAACAGGATGAACAAATTCCGTGGATATTTGAATGTGAATGTGGCCCTGGCTGGTCGCACGAGTAGGCAGCCGGCGTTATACGGCGGCTGAAGTTGAAGATGCGCGTGGCTGGAGCGCGTGACAGTGTGACGCGTGACGTACGGTAGCGTAATTCCAGCCAATTACGGGATTGCCACTGGCACTGGCGTGACGCCTGCATCGCGACGCCTCGATAGGCAGGACTCGATCATTAGCGAATCAGCCAAACGAAATTCATTACACACGACTAGAATAAAATCGACTGGTACTAGACATTTTTCTGTTTTTAAAACATATGTAGAATAGGTATACGTTAACAAGGTTGTCATAAATGGATCCATCCCACCTGATCCTGAATCCAATTTATAAAATATTTTTACCTCCCGCTACCCTTGGTAAGGGAGGTATAGGGATCGTGTTAAAAAACGCATATCGAGATTTTGGTAAATGACCACGTTTTAAGGTCCCTAGAATCCAATTTTAACATTTTCACGATGATGTCTGTGTGTATGTGTGTGTATGTGTATGTGTGCGTATGTGTGTGTGTCTGTGTGTGTGTGTGTGTGTGTGTGTGTGTGTGTGTGTATGTCTGACTCAAATGTTATCGTTCAGAAAATTTTGAAACCTGTTATATGGAAAGATGCCATTAGATTTTGGAGTAAATCAGATAACCGAAAATGGCACTTTACTGGAAGCTTAAGATAGTTTTTCTTCGAAAAATACCTTTTTCTTCAAACGTCATAAAAGTAGCATCTTTTGTGACTTGATTCACAAGGTAGAAGTTTAATTTCTACGCCGCCGGAGTAGAAGTTGCTAATTTCAACGCCGCCGGCGTAGAAATTAAATAAATAAATATCTATAGAAACTATACAGATCAACGAATAAGAAGTAACTTTAATAAAAGAAACCTGTAATATCGCTCTAAATGTCACTATATCACGCTAGATAACCTAAGAATAAAGTTACTAAATACCATTAATAGCTGTCAAATTTAAATAAATAACCTGTGAATTGAAATCTAAACAGAGTTTACTTTTGAGGAAATAACATTATTAAAGAATAGCAGACTTACATATTACAATTACAGGGACGGTAATGAACACAAGAATACTTAGAATTGAGTGATAAGAAAAGTTGATATTGTTTTGCAGTTATTCCTGGACATAATTTTCAGCCACACTGTTAGATTTACATTCAATTGAACAACTTCAGGGGGCGTACATTATAATACTTCAAATTCCGACATAATTGCACACGAGGAGGATATAAAATTGCATAGTTTTTATTTAGACGTGAAAACGTGAAAATTTTCACTTCAATGTTTATAACAAAATGTGAAGAAATAAGTATCCATAGCTACAGGGCAATTGAAATCGCAAACGTAATTTATATAAAATGTAACGTCAGTAGTAGATATTTTTCTTTAAATATCTACGTTTGAAGAAAAAATATAATGTGTCATTCGGAGTAAGTGTCTATGTGTGCCTCGCGTGCATTTATCCGACACTCGTCGTTTAAACTTCCACGCTCGCCACACAAAGTATCACTTTACTCCTAATACAATATACCATTAAATGTTATTTTTTCAAGTTTTCTTATTATAAAAATTAAAGTTTTTGTATATATTTTATGGATAAATTTATAAAATTATATATAATTTTAATCTTGGAGTCTTAAGTATTAAACACAACTCCATTTTTCTTAAATTACTGCTTTTGGCTGGTCTAAAAGTGTGGCGTAGTATTGTTCAGTCACAGTTTTTTTTTTTACCAAGATAATCAATTAGCAGAATTCCTTTGGCGTCCCAATAGACTGATGCCATCACTTTTCCTGCCAACTGAATTAACTTCGCTTTCTTCGTGGCCGACTCACCAAGTCCAATCCACGCTTTCGACTGAATTTTCGTCTCTTGAGTGTAATGTGTACCTATGTTCAATCCATGGTTGAAATTGACCGTATTTTTCTTAAATAACTCCAAATTTTCGGCTGAAGTTTGGGCTCGAATGCGCTTTTGCTCCGAACTGAGCAATTGCGGCACCAACCTAACGCACATTTTTCTCATACCCAGCTCATTATGTAAAATATAAACTACACTTTCATAAGAGATCCCTATGGCTTTCTTAATTTCACGCACTTTCATTTGACGATCTTCCAGAACCATATCGTGGACTTTATCCACAACTTCCGGTGTGGTAGGCGATTTTGGTCGACCTGAATGTGGTTTGAACCAGGTGTGTGTCCAGCCATTATTAAATTCTGTAACCCAGAAACTCACAGTGGAAAAGGAAGGTGAAGCATTCCTAAGGACAGCATCGAACCTAATTTTGATCTCCGTTGCCGTCTATCCTGTCAAATGAAAAATCTTGATCACCGCACGAACTTCGTTTTTATCTATTATCGATTTAACGCTAGGAAGATCGACACAGACACTTGTCATGATTAGACCGATTGACAGATTGTCTGAATTTCTTGACAGTTCATATGAAGAGTTAATAAAAGAAAAAGATAAGATTGCTTTCCAAAATCCAAGGCCTTCTCCGTAATTCTGGAAACTTTTCGAACCACCCTCGTAGTTAAACATCATTTATTTTCAGAATAGAAAATGTCAATATGACACTAAATACTCATATAATAATAAATTAATTATTATGTATATGGGATGTTTTTATTTTCAAATTTGTTTTTATTTCAATAAATTCAGAAACCATTCATGCATTTATGAATGAGTTGTAATCTCGGTTTTTAAAATTGAAATGATGCACATAAAAATTTCGGTCACATCCCTTTATTCATAATTCTATAACTACCTACCGGTAAAAAATCAATAAGAATTCCCATCTTGAACATTGGATTATTAGGAATTTGGTGTTAACAGGTTCCGATAAATCATCCGCATTGTCTTCTTATATGTAGGTCTCTCACTTTCTCATCATATATTCTCTTTGTTTCGTTCACATCACCTACAAATAAAATTCTACCCTTTGCTTTTAAAACGAATTAACTAATCTTTATTATTATATAAAAAAATCTGATGTGGCCAGCACATAACCTCTCGCCGTATATTTTACCTGGCTGTATGCATAAAGCAAAGAATATTTTTATAAATACAAATAATATATTCATATAAATCTATGACGTATAAACTTCTTTATTATTCAATAATAGCATGTCTCAACATAAAGATATTTTACCATAAATTATGTTACAATAAATTACAAAGTAGAGTTTACCATATATAAATATTAGGCTGGTAACAGCAATTTTCAATTCGAACAACCTTGTTTACTTTCTCTTCATATTCTTCTAGTAAAAATATTAATTTTGGGCGGTCTAAAATGTATATATGGATTGTGCATCTATTCTTACATATCTTCTTTTACATTTTATTTTTTCATACTTGTTATATCTAAATAACACTAATTCCCTTTAATAAAGTGACGGATAGATTGCACTCCGATTATTCTTATATCGATGTGTAATTTTGTCAATATTTACAACTTACTTGAGAAGAATTTGATAGCTTTTTCGCAATTCAAAGTTACTCTAGTCTATAGTACTGGTGTACATTGTCCCATAATGTTTGAAACAAATTTAAGTCCTTCAACCTAGACTTGTCATCTCCATAATAGTCACAGATCAAGCATTAAGGGATTCTCCAAGTACATTTTTCTTTCATTACTCATTATTTCTGACACTGACATTTATCTGTCAGTTACAAATAATTTAAATTATCAACTATTTTTCATGGCATTCTTTCGGCTGTCAAATTTATTACAACAGATTATTTTATATATTATACTTCTTTTATCTCTAAATCTATGGAATATATAATAAAATATTTAAATGTATCAGATAGAGAATTTATTTTTCTTTAATATTATCAAGAAAAATTTTCAAAAAATAATATTTAGAAGATTTTTTTTCAAGAATCTTCTACTTCCGGTTGTCCAATTGTTACCAAAACCTTTTCAGATCTTCCCATGAATGTCCGATTGGGAAATACGTTGTTAAACAAATTTTAAGTCTTATAGTTTTTGAGTAACCGTCCTTCCAACATCCCACACACACACATCCACACACACACACATCCACACACACACACACACACACACACACACACACACACAGACATCATCGTAAAAATGTTAAAATCGGATTGTAGGGACCTTAAAACGTGCTTATTCAATAAAATCTGGATATGCGATTTTTAGCATGAATCCAATACCTCTCTTAGCGAGAGGTAAAAATTATTACTTTTGTGACATTGATTCAATTTCATGGCTAGCACTATTGCAATTCAACGCCGAAGCCTCATTCACAGCTACGAAAATAAGACATGTAAATAAAATCATAAATTATACTTTGTGGTTGATGTTCACAGCTTAGAAAATAATACGTAAATTAACGTCAGTTCTCATTTAGTATATTCATAAATGACAAGCAATAATATGAATATCTTTTAACGCAATGTACGCAATCATAAATACGATCCTCTTTGGTCAAAAAATTCGTTGGTGAGTTTTCAATGAATAAGCACGTTTTAAGGTCCCTACAATACGATTTTACTTTTTACCTTCTTTGGTCAAAAAGTCAATGATGAGTTTTTAGTGAATAAGCATATTTTAGGGTCCCTATAACACGATTTTACCATTTTTACGATGATGTCTGTATGTATGCATGTGTATCTGTGTCTCTGTGTGTGTGTGTGCGACGAAAGTTTCGGATCGCATAACTTCAATACTATGATTCCAAAAATATTTTTCGTAATCCTCAAGTTTACATCCAAAAGAACAAGTAATTCGATTTTGATTATAATTGGTGAACCGGAAGTAGCCTCATTTGAAGATTTAACTATTAAATTTGATTACTTAAAGAATATATTATTCTCTATACGATTTGATTGCATTTTATACTTCATATTCAATAGATATAGAGTTAAAGAATTTTAAAGAAATTTAATTTTATAAATCAGCCAGCTATGCTAAACATGGAAACTACTAATGTATTCATATAATTCAAACTGATAGATGTCAGTATAAATAAAAAGTAAATTAATGTGGCAGAGATGAGGATGTTGAAGTAGATGTTGGGGAAAACACGGAAAGATACGGTAAGGAAATAACTCTAGTATTACAAGTTTCTAGAAAGATACAAGCGAGATGATTACATTGGTTTGAAAATGTCGTGAGGAGAAATAAAGAAAATTTTGGAAGAATGAATAGCTTAGTAATAGAAGGTTGAGGAAACAGAGGAAGACTAAAGATAAGATGGAACGAATGTATTGCGAAAGACTTGAGAGAAAAGGAACTGAATGAGAACACCACGTAAAACAGAAATGAATGGAAGAAGAAAATAAAAAATAGCGATCCCTACCGAATGGGGATAGCTAAAGAAGAAGAAGATGTTAGTGTCAAGTACAATTTGCACAGTTTATTTATGAAATAATTTTACTAGAAATATAGGATCTTTTGCAAGAAATATGTATGGTATTTGTACATAATACACACGAGTTAATCTATTTTACAACCCCTACATGCTTTATAAATTTTTAACACGTATTCATTAACACCTTTTATAAATACATTGTTTATTTTTTCCATTGTCCATTGAAAAATAGTATCAACTAAATTTACAATATAAAATTACTCACTAAAAGAGTTTTCATCAATATTTGATTAGAATTTTCCTTTCAACAATTTTTAATCCACTAATAAATAATCACTATTCAAATGCATTAATGTACTCCTGCTCTTAAATATATAATGAATGAATGTGTTGTAACATAGTTAGTACTTTGTATGACGTGCTCTGCTAACATATGCGTATGTATATATGTTCCAGGTACGTGTTCCAATGGGATAGACAATCGGCAAACCGAAACACTCACGCTCTAATAATTTGACACTTGTGCAGTGAAATGCCCCGTGACAAAGGTAAATTAATAATCAATTCTGTTTATAATTGGGGTTAATTAGTTGTCAAGCCACGCGTCGCCGCAGAATTTGGCCAATTTGACAAGTACGAGTAGTTGTAGAACGAGGGCGCGGGCGCGGGGTGCTTGTACTAATCACCACCAGTTTACATCCTGTTTTCCCAACGATCAAAGTGGGTAATGAACAAGCACAAGACGGCAAGATGCTGGGGTGCAATCGAATCGTGGTTTCACTTTTGCACTGAACGACGAAGCTTGTTAGATGTTCGAACGTTTTTAACTTTTCGAGATTTTAAATTAAATTTAGAAATATATTGGTTAAAGGTTAGGTAATCGAAATAAAGAATATTAATTATAAAACAGTTTAAAATTATGGGTATATTACTCTCAAAAATTAGAAGATAAGGACAAAATTTCTTCATAGAATGAATTTAAAATTTTAAAAATTTATTGTGGCCAGCACAATACCTGTAGCCATTTCCGATTTTGGTTACATAAGCATAAGGTGCGAGCAGTTATGTGACATTGTTGGTCTTGACAAGCTGATGTTGAGGCCCGTGTCAGAATGACAATTAGTAATTATGTACATGGATGTCAAATGTCAGAATTTTTAGTTAAAAATTTCAAGATTTTTTTAAATTCACGTAGTTCATTTGTCACCAATAGTGTGAAATTTACTTGTTGAGGAAAATAAACCACATGGAAGTGAAAAATTATGATATTTGACATCTATGTACATAATTACTAGCTATCATTCTGACACGGGCTCCCATATCTGCTTTTCAAGGCCATCAAAGTGACATGACTGCTCGTGCCCTATTGTATTTAACATTTCTTGTATGCCAACACTTTAACCAAAAATTCTACTCACATCTATTCTTTATATTTTTTAATTTTAAATTCAATCTATGAAGAAACTCGGGATTGACAATATTTTTGAAGGATATATAAATAATATACCTATAATTTTAAATATTTAACTATTAATACAATAGGAAATAATATAATGTATGTACTTCCCTGAAATTTTTTTCAGTAATATCTCTGGATTTTTGACACTAACATTTATCTTTCAGTAACAAACACTTCAAAAAATTCAAATGGTTTCCATGACATTATTTGGGCTGTGAGATTTATTACAACAGATTATTATATAACTTATATTTGTTTATCTCTAAATCTTTAAAAGATATAATAAAATATTTATATGTATCAGATAGAGAATTTACTCTTCTTTAAAACAAACAGGACAAAAAATTCATAAAATAATATTTAGAAGATTTTTTTTAAGAATCTGCTGCTTTCGGTTGTCCAATTATTACCAAAACCTTTTCAGCTGTTCCCAGTAATGCCCGATTGAGAAATACGTAGTTAAACACATATTAAGTTTTATAATTTTTGAGAAATCATCCTTCCAACCTCCCCACATACACACAAACACACATACATACACACACACTTACACACACACATACACACACAAAAACACACACACACACATACACATACACACACACAGACATCATCGTAAAAATATTAAAATCGGATTGTATGGACCTTAAAACGAGCTTAATCATTAAAATCTGGTAAAAATCTAAATATAAAGAATACGTAGAGTCCGTGCCAAACGTTATGAGCTGTTGCGCAGTAAGCAAAACTCTTTCTTCCTCTTTCTCGTTCAACTATTGCCTGACCTTTCTCTAGCTGTCTCTCTTCTTGATCTGCGCATTTCATAGCTCATGACATTCTATAAGTAGAATTTTGGTATAGAGTGTAGGTAAATAAAAGTGGCGAGAGGTATTGTGCTGGCCACAACAAATTTTTAATTCAGGATTCTTTGAAAGTATAATTTACATGGCAGCCCCCCTTGCCATAATTCCTGGATACGCCACTGCACGGTTCAAATGCGGCGACCGTAAATTTTAATAAATGGCACTGTATATTTCATTGGGGTAGTACAATACAAAAATCACGCAAACACGAATTCTGAATTTTTTTCGTCTTTTAAATATAAATCTCCTTGATACGAAAGATTTAATCTTTCTTATTTAATATTCCTCTTATTTGGTATGTCTGAATCGCTTGGGTGGATTATCGTAATTCTTCCTTTGATTCGTATTCTTTTTATGCTTCATTTAATTATTATAGCCGCGGATTGGATGATTGTGATCCGTTGATCCGGTCTGGTTACATCGGCCACCGCGTCCTGCTCTCTGATTAACGAGGGGAAGTCAGGGATCAAGACAGGTTAGGTTCAGGGACGAACCCCCTGTATACTAAGCCCACAGGAAGGGGACATTGATTCCATTGCAAAATGAGTAAAGTTGGACTTGTGATGGAATCAAAAACCAGATAGAAAAGAGGAACGGTCATCAAAATATTATAAAGTTTGACCAAAATTGGGTATTCTTCTAAAATATGTTCTTTTAATGTTAAGCGTAACAAATTTGGTTGAAAAAGCTATAGGCTCTAGGTGAAACATTTTGAATAAGGTTTGAAAAAACACTCGCTCAAGTTTCACAAATTGATTTGTACCTTCCGTCACCTTTAGGTAAGGAAGGTCTTGTCTTTGGTCAAAAAATTCTATGATTAGTTTTTAGTGTGTGTGTGTGTGTGTGTGTGTGTGTGTGTGTATGTAGGTTGGTTGAAAGGACGATATCTCAAAAACTATAACACTTAATATCTGTTTAACTACGTATTTTTCAATTGGATATTACTGGGAAGAGCTGAAAAGGTTTTGGTAATAATTGGACAACCGGAAGTAGTAGATTCTCAAAAAAATCTTCTAAATATCATTTTTTTAATAATTTTGATCTTGCTAGTATTAAAGAAAAATATTTTTTCTATTTGATACATATAAATATTTTATATCTTTTATAGATTTAGAAGTAAAGAAATATAAGTTATATAATAATATGTTGTAATAAATCTCACAGCTCAAATAATGTCATGGAAACCAAATGAAATAAAAAATGTTTGTAACTGACAGATAAATGTCAATGTCAAAAATCAAGAGACATTACTGAAGATTTTTTCTGGATAGTACATACATTATATTATTTATTATTGTATTTATAATTAAATATTTAAAATTATAGGTATATTACACATACGCTTCAGAAATACTTTTAATCCCGACAATGAATTTATCTCTCCTCATGACATGTTCAATGTATTCGTGTCTCTTGTGTTTTTATAGAAACTTCTAACACTAGATTAATTTCCCTTATTTTTTCATTCCTTACCGTATCTTCCCCAACATTTATCTCATCATTCTCATCTCTGCCACATTCATTTACTTTTCATTGATACTGACATCTGTCAATTTGAATTATCTGAATATATTAGCAGTTTCCATGGTTAGCATAGCTAGCTGATTTTTTATGAAAATTAATATCTTTATAATTCTTTAACTCTATATCTGTTGAATATGAAGTATGAAATGCAATCAAATCGTATATTATATTTGCGTTAAATGCCAATACATGCATTTTTTTCAAGAAAAACTATTAACATCTTTAAATGAGAGTACTTCCGGTTGAACAATTATTACTAAAATCTAATCACCTCTTCTTCTGGATGTTAACTTGAGGATTATGAAAAAAATATAATTTTTTGGAATCGGGGTATTGAAGATATGCGATCCGAAACTTTTTTTGACCAAAGACAATACCTTCCTTACCTAAAGGTGACGGAAGGTAAAAACACTTCAATATCTTATTGATAAATAGACATTTTTTTACAAATCAATCAAGCAGAAACATCTTATACCTCATAACAATTTAATAACCGTAAACATAATCCTGATTCCTGCAGCGCATTGTGTATTGCCCCTGCATCTCCTGCTGCACCAGATCCTTGTTCGTCCTGCAGGATTGATGTCGGCCATCGCCTGTAACTGTCTCGCACCCTCATCATAGCGGCTAATGCATTTATTTTTTCCTACAGCGAAGGCTATTTGCCCAGCTTTTCATAACTTGTGTACTCCATTCTGAACATAATAACGACGTGAAAGATTTTTTCCGCTGATGGGAAAATTCTTGAGATTGAGGAGAATCGTTTAAGTTACCTTTATGAATGAACAAAATTACGGAAGTGATTGGAGAAACTGACAAATGGAGAAATGCTTTTGTTGGTGTTTTATTTTCCTTTCCGAACAGAACAATAACGCGAAGACAATTAAAAGGCGACGAGGTGTATACAGTAAAATTTTTGAAAGATGTCCGATCAAGGGCATCTGTATCACGAACGAATTAACAAATAGGCATACATTTATCTCTTTCTTTTGCAAAGGCTGTAAGAGTGTGTGATAAGGATAGATATAACACGCTTGTCTTTCAAAAATTCATATTGTTTCGACTAAGTTAGGACATTCCATTTATAAACGATGCTCGTTGTTTATAATAATTTCGCTGTAACGTAAGTTTATTTATTAATTCAGATACATTACCTGGATTCATAGCCGTACGTATAACGTTATATTCTGTCAGAGTCACTGACACTGACATTGTGTCAGTATCTTATTTGTAACATATTTGGTTTTACATTTGCTTATAAACTTACTAGTTGACTTATTTTTGAATTTTGAATGTTCTTCCTGTAATATATATTTTTATAATAATAAAATAACAGTAGTATCTTACGTACCCTCATAAAAACTAAGCAAACGACACTACTGAATTTGTCATGATGGCGGAGCAAAAATCTGAATTCATACAATTCGTAGACAACCTTGATCGGACATCTTTCAAAATTTTTACTGTACACGGTGTTTATTAAACATAGGGCAAAAATTGAAGGGATTATTCCCTGGACCATTCTAAGATGATTTTGAATTTTGATGATTTTTGAAAAGCCGCTTTGTTTCGAAGATACAGGGCAAAAAAGAAATTCGACAATAACAACATTTAATACTAAAAATTACATGCAACGTTTCTTAATCTACAAGTACTGTTGAAAATGACTACCTCCAGCTACGATGCAAGAATCCAATCTTCTTCTCATTGATTGCCGAACTCTTTCAAAAACACCAGGGTTGTTTCTTATGGAGTTACAGCCAGCAATTATCCGATGTCTTAAATCTTCCAAATTTGCCAATGGAGTAGCATATACTAATGATTTTAGATGGCCTCATAGGAAAAAATCCAGGGGGTTTAAGTCCGGGGATCGAGCAGGCCATAAGTGAGGTCCACCTCGACCAATCCAGCGATCTCCGTATGTTATTGTTAAAAAATCACGAGCAACCACACTAAAATGCGCTGGTGCACCATCGTGCATAAACCACATTGCATTTCTTGTGCCAGTGGTACATCCTCCAGAAACTGAGGTAGAGTATGTTCCAAAAAGTTGCGATACACCTCGCCGGTAAGTCCATAAATGAAATGCATGTCAGTCATCTCGGCGTTCGTATAGCTATTCATGATAAGAAGACTTCACTAACAAAAGTTTAAGTATTATAGACAGAAAATACACGCCAAACAGCCAAACGTCTCAACAAATTTGACACATAGCTTGCCTGCTGTTACTAGATTAATAATTTGAAAAATATCAAAATTGGTTTGGTCGAATTTTTTTTTCGCCCTGTATCTTCGAAACAAAGCGGCTTTTCAAAAATTATCAAAGGACAAAATCATCTTAGAATAGTCCAGGGAATAATCCCTTCAATTTTTGCCCTATGTTTAATAAACACCCTGTATAAAGTATAAAGAATAGTGATTCTGTCGAGACACATACAGACATCATCATAAAAATATTAAAATTGGGTTGTAGGGACTTTAAAACGTATGTAATCATTAAAATCTGGATATGCGATTTTTAGCATGAATCCAATACCTCTCTTAGCGAGAGATAAAAATTGCTACGGCAATCTTGGTAAAGTTTACAATTCTAGTCGCCTGTGTGCGTTATCTATGAAAAACTTTGCATGTGATTAAGTGAATTTGAAACAGTTGGTTTTCGTAACTTCTAATCACAAATATCCCATAATCGTCGCGCGATCCTCTTCTTGTCGCAGGTATATTACTTATCTCCGGTATTAAGAACTTTATATCCGAATCAGCATTTTCTAATTTTCTACAGTTTATCGCATAAATTTACTAATTAAAAAAATAATTCAAAATCTCAGTCATTCCAAAGTTTTAATTGAAGTAATGGAAAATGTACCGTAAGTGCTGAAGAAAATTGCTTCCCTGGAAAGAAAATTTTAATTGGCGGTGAGAAATTAGAAACTTTTCATTGTTTTTTATTGATGTGCGGCAAAGCAGAGGCGAGAAAAATGGGGAAATTTTATTTTAAATTTGTTTGATGAGTACACATAATCCAACTGCGAAAGTTTACGTGTTCATAATAAAATAAAAATTTCATTTGACACATTAAAAATAAATTCACTTTGTAGTGCATAGTGCGTTCGCAATAGAATTACTGAATAAGTGAAATTCTATTGCAAACAATACATTACTTACTGGGTTAAAGTGTATAAATAAAAATCTGTTGTGGCCAGCACAATACCTTCCGTCAATCCTGTGTACAATGTATAAATTCCATACATAATTTTACTTGCAAACGATTCTAAATATCCAGTAAAATTATTTCATAAAAAAAACTATTCAAATTGTCCTTGACACTGACATCTTCTTCTTCTTTAGATTTTCCCATTTGTTAGGGGTCGCTATTTTTGCGTGTCGTTATCATTCAGTTCCTTTTCTCTCAAGTCTTCCGCAATACAGTCCTTCCATTTTATATTTGGTCTTCCTCTGTTTCTTCAACATCCTATTATTAAACTATTCATTCTTGTTCCAATATAATTCTTCATTTCTCCTCATGACATGTTCAAACCAATGTAATCATCTTTATTGTATCTTTCTATAAACTTGTAATACTAGAGTTATTTTCTTACCGTATCTTTCCGTGTGTTCCCCAACATCTACTTCAACATCCTCATCTCTGCCACATTAATTTACTTTTTATTGATACTGACATCTGTCAATTTGAATTATATGAATAGATTAATAGTTTCCATGGTTAGCATAGCGGGCTGAATTATAAAATTTAATATCTTTAAAATTCTTTAACTCTGTATCTATTGAATATGAAGTATAAAATGTAATCAAATCGTATAGAGAATAATATATTCTTTAAGTTATAATAACGTTAAATGTCAATAAATCAAATTTAACTGTTAAATCTTCAAATGAGGCTACTTCCGGTTCACCAATTATAACCAAAATCTAATCACTTGTTCTTCTGGATGTAAACTTGAGGAATACGAAAAAATTATAATTTTTGGAATCGTGGTATTGAAGTTATGGGATCCGGAACTTTTGTCACACACACACAGACACACACACAGACATACATACATACAGACATCATTGTAAAAATGGTAAAATTGTATTATAGGGACCCCAAAACATGCTTATTCAGTAAAAACTCATCATTGAATTTTTTGAATATTAATATATTTTTTATTAATACTGACATCTGTCAAATTGAATTATATGAATATATTAGTAGTTTCCATGTTTAGCATAGCTGGCTGATTTATAAAATTTAATTTCTTTAAAATTCTTTAACTCTATATCTATTGAATATGAACTATAATAACGTTAAATGTCAATAAATTAAATTAAACTGTTAAATCTTCAAATGAGGCTATTTTCGGTTCACCAATTATAACCAAAATCTAATCAGTTGTCCTTCTGTTATGTTATGTGATCCGAAACTTTCGTCACACACACACAGATACACATACATACATACAAACATCATCGTAAAAATGGTAAAACCATATTATAGGGACCCTAAAACATGCATATTCACTAAAAACCCATCATTGAATTTTTTGACCAAAGCCAATACCTTCCATACCTAAAGGTGACGGAAGGTTATATGCCATGTTCCATTTGAAATCTCAAAGTTGGTATCACGTACTCCAGAACCGGAAGTAATAGAACGGTTCTTGGTATGACATCTTATTTTCCAAATTATCTATAATACATTTTCTTATTTGAAAATAATCGCTATCTTATTTAATAAGGAGATAATTTTTGGTTCATTCTCGCGTGATCATCCTGTTTATTCGATAGTTAAAATGTTTAATTTTTAAACAGTAGGTAACCTACCTAGTACCATTATTGATCATAACAACAACATTTGAATATTATGAAAATTAATATTGAAATCACTTTGTTGTGTCTTCCGTGTACCATTCTGTACAAAATTAAAATATAATCGAGAGAAAGCAATGTACTGACATCATCTATTTAATTAGTGAGATGTATGCATTAGTATTACCAACTTTATACTTAGCTTTTGATATACTCTCGTGTGCTTGTCGAGTACATACCTACGTACTATTGCAATTTGGGCGAATGGCATTGCATTTTAAATAATAAATGTTGGTTCTGAAAGCAGTTCCATCCCAGCTCATCATGTTGGGAATAATTACAGTCCCGGTTTGAATGAAACGACAAACCCTCGCTATTCATTCAGGTAGAAACCACTAATATCAAAAACAAAAAGGCTTCACATTTATCGTCATGTCGCCATACACCGTAGTATGGTATTACACGCTGCAATATTTAAAAGCAGGGACAGGCGAAAGTGGACACTTCAGCTGTCTTCTTTATACGTCCCCGGACGATTCGACCTGGTGAAATAATACAAAATTCCTACAAATCTACTAAAAGTAGGATTTTTAATGTTTGCTTTTAGGGTTAAAAATATCATTTCAAAACATCAGTGTTAAGTGTGACAGTTCATTGTTACTTTTAACACTAGTAATGACGGATGGAATAACAAACCTACACTTTTGGCATATGTTACAAAAATATTAGAAATACAAATTTAAATAAAAAAAATCTGATATGGCCAGTACATTATCGTTCGTCTATCCTGTGTATTATACTCGTATATAAATTCCATAACTTAAAATTTCTTATAAAAAATCCTCATTCAGTTCCTTTTCTCTCAAGTCTTCCGCAATACAGTGTCCATCTTATCTTTGGTCTTCCCAAGTTTCTTCCATCTTCTATTAATAATCTATTCATTATTCTTCCAATATATTCTTTATTTCTCCTCACGACATGTTCAAACCAATGTAATCGTCTCTCTTGTATCTTTGTAGAAATTTTAACACTCATTTGCCTTACCTCCATTCCTTACACTATCTTTCCGTGTCTTCCCCAACATCTATCTTAATATTCTAGTCTCTGCCACTTTCATTTTCTTTTCATTGATATTGACATCTGTCAATTTGAATTATATGAATATATTAGCAGCTTCCAAGGTTAGCATAGCTAGCCGATTTTTTGAAATTTAATATCTTTTCTTTAACTCTATATCTATTGAATTTGAAGTATAAAATGCTATGAAATCGTACAGAGAATAATATGTTCTTTAAAGTATAATAACACTAAATATCAATAAATGATATTTAAATGGGTTTTTTCAAGAAAAACTGTGCAGATGTCAGTATCAATAAAAAAGTAAATTAATGTGGCAGAGATGAGGATGTTCAAGTAGATGTTGAGGAAGACACGGAAAGATAGGTAAGGAAATTACTCTAGTGTTACAAGTTTCTAGAAAGATAGAAGCGACATGATTACATTGGTTTGAAAATGTCATGAGGAGAAATGAAGAATATATTGGAAGAATGAAGAACTTAGTAATAGAAGGTTGAAGAAA
The DNA here is from genome assembly GCA_951394225.1 of Harpalus rufipes. Lineage (NCBI taxonomy): Eukaryota > Metazoa > Arthropoda > Insecta > Coleoptera > Carabidae > Harpalus > Harpalus rufipes. The sequence continues at coordinate 87,258,161 of OX596274.1, forward strand.
CAGAGGAAGACCAAAGATAAGATGGAAGGACTGTATTGCGGAAGACTTGAGAGAAAAGGAACTGAATGAGAACGACACGTAAAACAGAAATGAGTGGAAGAAGATAATAAAAAATAGCGACCCCTAACGAATGGGAAAAGCTAAAGAAGAAGAAGATGTTAGTGTCAAGTGCAATTTGTATAGTTTTTTTATGAAATAATTCAACTGGAAATTTTGAATCTTTTGCAAGAAAATTTATGTATGGAATGTATAGTTACATAATACACAGGGTTAACGGAAGGTATTGTGCTGGCCACAACAGATTTTGTTTAAAGAAAAATAGTTAACAGCTTCAAATTAAGGTACTTCCGGTTGATTAATTCCAACCAGAATCTAATCAAGTCTTCTTTTGAATGTAAGAATGAGAAATACGAAAAAATTGTAACTTTTGGAATTGTAGTATTGGAGTTATCGTTACTACCTTACTAACAAAAGGTGACGGAAGGTAAAAAATCTGATGTGGACACCACACGACTTCCTTGTACGATTATTAAACTATACATATTTTTTTAATAAATAAATTACAAAATATTAATTTTAACTTAAGATATATAGCGACCATAATCTAACCCGGTTCTTTTTAAAGAGAGTTTTGATTACAACAAAGAAATATTTGATTAAAACAATGAATATGACAAATTTCACAATAAAAATATATTTGTTATTGTACGAATCATAAAATTGCACGTATTTAACGTAATTTGACATGAACATTTTTTTTCATGTTTTAGTCCTAATCCATAGCAAGCAAAAACAAAAAAGTATATAATTTTTAAATTTACATATCTCGCTTATACAAAGGGCTAATTTTATAATACTTTATGTGCCAGATGCAGAAATTAATTCTCTAAAACTTTTATTTGAAGCATTTATTTCAAAAATCAAAATAAAATCATTTTATTCAAGAAAAACTGTTAACAACTTCAAGTAATGTACCACTTCCGGTTAGCCTATTTTAACCAAAATCTATTATGTTATTTTGATTGACATAAAAGTCTTGTATACCAAATTTGAAAAGTTTTGGATTATATTTTAAAATAGTTTTTCATTAAAATCTATTATAGGCTTCATGTAAAGTACCACTTCTAAAAATTGTGTAATAACCAGAAAGGGAGGTGCACAACTAGATGTTATAGGAGTCCTAAATACAAAATTTCAACTTTCTACGGCTTACCGTTTTTGAGTTATGCGAGATACGTACGTACGGACAGACTTCACGACGAAATTAGTCAAAATGGATTCAGGGATGATCAAAATGGATATTTCCGCTGAAATATGAAAACTGAAATTTTTCGCGATTACAATACTTCCTTTACTTACGTACAAGAAAGTAAAAAGATCGCCGCTCGTTTGATAATTTGTCAAAATCGAACTAAGCGTCCTATAAGAATGAGACCTGACACACCCTTCCCAGACTGTGGTACCTACTTCGTATGGTTTCTACCTTGTACAATCTTCGCGAGAGGCCGAATCAGCCTGGGATGAATAACTTCTTCATGTCTTTCGTAATGGAAACGCACGTTGCATAGATTTTTCGTCGGTGGACTGCAGCCAGGTTTTATTGCATCCGCACTCAGCATTTCAACCAGTATAAATGTGTAATTACATGCTGAAGTGGACCTATATATCTGGGTAATTGTTTCCACGGACTCGTCTAGTTGTCTGTTGTCTGTGCATAATCACACAGCTCTACCTCACTGTCTATATGTGTACATATGAGTACGCATACCTAGATGTGTCTGCAAAGTTTTTATTCCTCTAATTCAATTAAATTTACATACGACTGGCATGAATAGACATATGCGAGGGATAATACAATTAAATTGTGAATTTTAATAGTGGAGTAACTATATTTTATTATTGTCGTAAACGGTTGAATAAAACAATACGTTCCCTTATAGGGAAATAAAGTGGTTTCTATTTTATTGCCATTTTATTTGAACAGCTCGTCAAGTTACAGTATTTAAAGGATTCGTATACAACACATAATGAATTTTGAGCTTTCAAAACAACGCTATACAGTTGAAAATCGTTCATCCAGACCCTAATAATCCGGATTTGGATACTTTTTTACCTCTCGCTAAGAGAGGTATTGGATTTTAAAGATTAAGCACGTTTTAAGGTCCCTATGATTTTAATATTTGTACGATGATGTCTGCGTGTATGTGTATGTAGGGATGTTGGAAGGATGATTTCTCAAAAACTATAATACTTAATATCTGTTTAACTACGTATCTCTCAATCAGACATTACTGGGAAGAGCTGAAAATGTTTTGGTAACAATTGGACAACCGAAAGTAGCAGATTATTAAAACAAAATTCTTGTAAATATTATTTTTAGAAATTTTTTGCTCTTGCTAGTATTAAAGAAGAGTAAATTCTCTATGTGATACATATAAATATTTTATTATATCTTGTATAGATTTAGAGATAAGGAAATATAAGGTATATAATAATCTATTGTAATAAATCTCACAGCCCAAATAACGTCATGGAAACCAATAGAAAAATTAAAATGTTTTTAACTGGCAGATAAATGTCAGTGTCAAAAATCCAGAGACGTTACTGAAGATTTTTTCTGGCAACTAATTGTATTAATAGTAAATATTTGAAATTATACGTATACTACATAATATCCTTCAAAAATACTGTCAATCTTGACAATGAATTGGAAACATTTTCAAAAATTAGGAGAGTGAGACAAAATTTCTTTGAATTTTTGATACTGCCATTTATCCGTCAGTTGCAGCCATTTAATTGGCATGACATTATTTGGGATGTTAGATTATTATATAACTTATATTTCTTTATCTTTAAATATATAAAAGGTATAATAAAATATGTAATATACTGTTATAAAACTTTTATAATGAAATTTGATAAGAATGTACGTGTTATTTATATTTTATAGTTTGACGACATCTACAACCTCCTTCTTTTTACTTCCTTGTACGTAAGTAAAGGAAGTATTGTAATCGCGAAAAATTTCGGTTTTCAGATTTCAGCGGAAATATCCATTTTGATCATCCCTGAATCCATTTTGACTAATTTCGTCGTGACGTCTGTACGTACGTATCTCGCATAACTCAAAAACGGTAAGCCGTAGAAAGTTGAAATTTTGTATTTAGGACTCCTATAACATCTAGTTGTGCACCTCCCTTTCTGGTTATTACACAATTTCCAGAAGTGACACTTTACATGAAGCTTATAATAGATTTTAATGAAAAACTGTTTTAAAATATAATCCAAAACTTTTCAAATTTGGTATACAAGACTTTTATGTCAATCGAAATAACATAATAGATTTTGGTTAAAATAGGCTAACCGGAAGTGGTACATTACTTGAAGTTGTTAACAGTTTTTCTTGAATAAAATGATTTTATTTTGATTTTAGAAATAAATGCTTCAAATAAAAGTTTTAGAGAATTAATTTCTGCGTCTAGCACATCAAGTATTATTAAGTTAACCGTTTGTATAAGCGAGATATGTAAATTTAAAAATTATATACTATTTTGTTTTTGTAATAAAGCTTGCTATGGATTAGGATAAAAAAATGTTCATATCAAATTACGTTAAATACGTGCAATTTTATGATTCGTACAATAACAAATATTATATTTTTATTGTGAAATTAGTCATATTCATTGTTGTAATCAAATATTTCTTTGTTGTAATCAAAACTCTCTTTAAAAAGAACCGGGTTAGATTATGGTCGCTATATATCTTACTGTTTTGAAGTTAAAATTAATATTTTGTAATTTATTTATTAAAAAAATATGTATAGTTTAATAATCGTACAAGGAAGTCGTGTGGTGTCCACATCAGATTTTTTAATTATATACAATTCATTATTTTTCAACGAATCTAAAAACATTTTAAACATAACCCTGAGGAAGGTCTAATTGAGACCGAAACGTTGGTATTGTTTTAAATAAATAATATTATAACCAAGGACTGAATCTCTATTATTTCACCTCTCCAGTCGATTAAAACTTATTGCAACATTTAATACCTGTGGAGCTAAAGGTTAGTAAGGATGGTAATATTTTAAAAATATCCGAATTTATATATTTCCTCCTGCATCAATCTTGTTCTCCATCCTGCTCTAAATTCAAGCTTACCTGCAAAAAATCCTCGCTGTGCATCGCGGTAGGCGGTGGGTGCGTCCTGCAGGTGTTTGGGTTCCCAGCCCCCTTGGGTCCCCCTGAAACAAGAGGCTCATCGCGCGTCGCCTCATAAATAATGTAATCACACACTGAGTGCTCTATTACATTCGACCGGTAACTGTTGTACGCTGAGTGATACACAGGCTGATGCTGGAGCTGGAGTTGGAGCTGTGTGGGAAATTCCGCCTGCGACAGATTTTTAATGCGCGGGATACGGATAGCGTCATATACTACTAGATCATATGATGATGTCTATCATGGATTTCTAGGCCTCCTATGGTTTGGAGGTATAAAGGATGATTACGAGAATGTGTGACATAGGTGTTATATTAAATTTACTCGATCGGCAAAAGCTCTAATGAAAATAAAAAATCTGTTGTGGCCAGCACAATACCTCTCGCCATTCTCATTTTATGTTGCATAGGGCGCGAGCAGTTATGTGACTTTGTTGGCGTTGGCAAGCAAATATGGGGGCCTGTGTCAGAATGACTGCTAGTAATGTAAATAGGTGTCAAGTATCATAAGTTTTCATTCAAAACATTATTATGATTTTCCAAATCCATGTGGACAAGTATATTCCATACTATGGATGACAAATAAGCATCAGAATATTTTGAAATTTTCATTGAAAAATTATGACATATGAAAATTGTGACATCTATGTAAATAACTACAAGCCGTCTGGTTGTACAATTATTACCAAAACCTATTCAACTCTTCCTATTACTGTTAGATTGAGGAATCCGTAGTCAAACAGGTCTTTAGTCTTATAGAATTTGAGAAATCGTGTCTCCAACAACCTAACACACACACACACATCCAAACACACACACGCACACACACACACACACGCGCGCACTCACACACACACAGACATTATTTTATTAATCTGGATATGCGATTTTTAGCATGATTCCATTACCTCTCTTAACGAGAGGTAAAGAAATGTACCTAAAAAAATAGAATTTTGTTCTATTTCTGATGAGCTCGATTAGACCCCGTAAAACATTTGAATTTGTTTATATTAAATGACAAGTTTGGAGTTTGCAAACTTTTTTTGCTATGCATTTTGTTTAATTATGCATTGTGTTTAATTATGCATTATGCGTAGTATTAAATAGTAGCTGTGAATAGACCTAGTGATTGTCATATAACAAACTTTGTTATACATTATTTATTAGCACTATGTTTTAACGTTATGCTTTAAAAAAAGTAGCTGTGAATGAGGCTTAAGGTAAAAGCACCGGGAGTTGGCATGGTTAGCATAGCTGGCTGATTTATGAAATATAATATCTTTATAATTCTTTAACACTAAATCTATGAATATGAAGTATAAAATGCAATCAAATAGTATACGTTATAATAACGTTAATGTCAATAAATGATATTTAACTGCGTTTTTTCAAGAAAAATAGTTAACTTATTCCTGTTGACCAATTATAACCAAAATTTAATCACCTGTTCTCCTGGATGTAAACTTGAGAAATATGAAAAAAATATAATTTTTGGAATCGTGGTATTGAAGTTATGCGATCCGAAACTTTCGTCACACACATACAGACACACACACACACACAAACACACACACACACACACACATACATACATACATGCATACAGACAACATTATAATAATTGTAAAATCGTATTATAAATATACATTAAAACGTGCTTAGTTTCTTAAAACTCATCATACAACAGATTATTATATATGTACCTTATATTTCTTTATTTCTAAATCTATTAAAGATATAATAAAATATTTATATGTATCAAATAGAAAAAATATTTTTCTTTAATACTAGCAGGAACAAAAGAATCTGCTACTTCCGGTTGTCCAATTATTACCAAAACTTTTTCAGCTCTGCCCAGTAATATCCGATTGAGAAATACGTAGTTAAACAGATATTAAGTGTTATAGTTACACACACACACACACACACACACACACACACACACACACACACACACTAAAAACTCATCATTGAATTTTTTGACCAAAGACAATACCTTCCTTACCTAAAGGTAAGGAAAAGCTAAAGAAGAAGATGCCAGTATCAAGTGCAATTTTCATAGTTTGTTTATGAAATAATTTTACTGGAAACTTAGAATCTTTCGCAAGAAAATTTATGTATGGGAGGTATTGTGCTGGCCACATCCGATTTTTTAAAATTTTATTTTAAATATGATCAAAGTAGTTCGATTTAACAATAATACAATTCATCATTGTTATTAGAATTATTAATAATAAGAAAGTCAGGTAGGTCCTGGCAAATAAATTCTTACAACCAGAACCGTGGTCACCATACTGTGTAAAATTGAAATTCTTGTTTCCTTCGGTTCGCAATAAATTAGCGCCGGACAGGTGATGCAAACAGAAAAGAATAACAGAAAATGCTATTTACGGACGTCTTTTCAAAGAAATCATCTAACAAAACAAGTTGGTTACTTCCACAAATTAAACCATTTCATGTTCTCGGTGCACAATACATGCCGCTACAACCAACATTTTATTATTATTTTGAAATTCCTTTGCGAGGCATAAAAATGAAAAACATGGAAGTGCAAATGCGAAAAGTACGACGACAAAATAATTAAATAATTTATTCAAATCGCACGCTGTTAAAATTAATGTCCAATTTTTCCTTTTATTCGCGGAGAGCCATGATGAGCGAATGGCTACGCAGCAAATGGAATTGAAGAAAGAAAATTGCGGTGCCAGAAATTAATTTAACTTAGACCGCGAATGGGGTGAAATATGGCAAAAACTTCCCATACTCTTATGTTTTGAAAAATTGAACGTGTTAAAAGTTTCGTGTATAAAAGGAAAGTTTACCTGCTTTAAAACAATAGTTTCTTACTTCCAACTTAATCCGAGATAGTGCGTTTTTTCCATTCATTTTTCAAGGAATAAATTTTATCTTATTTCCCAGATACCACACAACAGAGAACTTTAACCCCTCTATACAATACACAATTTAAAAAACAAAAATTCAAGTACTCATTTTCCTATTTAGCCCCTACACTATACAACACTTTATTAGACAGTGTCTCTTTCTGTAAATTCTTTTAAATACTACTTAAGGAAATGTGAAGATTTATATGTGCATTAACAATTAAGTAATGTCCTGTGATATTATCTGCGAAGCTTTGCTAATAGTTTAAAATATTGCCTATTCTACATTAATCCTTTTTACCTTCCGTCACCTTTAGGCAAGGAAGGTATTGTCTTTGGTCAAAAAATTCAATAATGAGTTATTATTGAATAAACATGTTTTAGGGTTTCTTTAATACGAATTTTCATTTTTACGATGATGTCTGTATGGATGTGTGTCTGTGTGTGTGTGTGTGTGTGACGAAAGTTTAGAATCGCATAACTTCAATACCACAATTCCAAAAATTATAATTTTTTCGTATTCCTCAAGTTTACAAGAACAAATGATTAGATTTTGGTTATAATTGCTCAACCGAAGTACGCTCAATTGAAGATTTTAACAGTTAAATATGATTATTCTCTATACGATTTGATTGTATTTTATACTTTATATTCAATAGATATAGAGTTAAAGAATTATATTGTAACTGAATGTGGCAGAGATGAGGATGTTGAGATGGATGTTGGGGAAAACACGGAAAGATACGGAAAGGAAAAAACTCTACTTTTAAAAGTTTCTAGAAAGATAGAAGAGAGACGAATATATTGGTTTGAACATGTCATGAGGAGAGCTGAAGAATATATTGCAAGGATAATGAATTGTTTAGTAATAGAAGATTGATGAAAGAGAGGAAGACCAAAGATAAGATGGAAATACTGTATTCCGGAGGACTTCAGAGAAAAGGAACTGAATTAGAACGACACGCGAAACAGAAATGAGTGAAAGAAGAAAATAAAAAATAGCGACCCCTAACGAATGGGAAAAGCTAAAGAAGAAGAAGATGCCAGTGTTAAGTGCAATTTGCATAGTTTGGTTATGCAATAATTTTAATGGAAATTTAGAATATTTTGCTGGCGACATCAGATTTTTTTCAATTAAAATATATCCATAAATATTTCATGTTACACTCGTATGCATACGAAATGCAGTGAAGTTATCTGCAAGTAATATTACACCAGACGGTTCAAATTTAAATGCTGCTAGTATAACAACAAAGCTTATTTGCGAATAAAATAAATTTTGTTCTCTTGAAGGAAGTATTAAATAATAATAAAAATAATAATAAATCCACTTCATGGGTTCTGAAAAAAAATCCGTCTTTGTAGATTCCGTAGGCAGTGAGCAGCTGTTTTTCACATCACGTCGCTTGTATTTCATTTTATATTAAAAGGCGCGAAGCGAAAGCGAAGACGAAGAGAGTTCTCACTTCATCGGGTGATAGTGGTCGCGTGCTTTGACTACGACGCGACGCACGCCGTCGCCGTCTTCAGCTTCAGCTTGACATACCCATCGCCCGAACAAGCACATATTGAACTGAAATCGCACACGTCCTTCGTCACTGCCAGCCACTACGACTGGATTATTGTTTCACAGCCAGGTGGCGACGAATCAAATACAATATCACTGAAGGAAGATTCAATTGACAAGGAGTTATTATTTCAGGATGAGTTCTTTTATTGAAGTCAGGGATTTAAATTATAAACTTCGTGGAATAATTTATCGTTTTTACCTTTTGTCACCTTTAGGTAAGGAAGGTATTGTCTTTGGTCAAAAAATTCAATGATGAGTTTTTAGTGAATAAGGTTTTAGAGTCCCTATAATACGAATTTACCATTTTTACGATGATGTCTGTGATGTCTGTATGTCTGCATGTATGTGTGTGTATGTGACGAAAGTTTCGGATCGCATAACTTCAATACCACGATTCCAAAAAATATATATTTTCGTATTTCTCAAGTTTACATCCAGAAGAACAACTGATTAGATTTTGGTTATAATTGGTGAACCAGAAGTAGCCTCATTTTAGGATATAACAGTTAAATTTGATTTATTGACATTTAACGTTATTATAACTTAAAGAATATATTATTCTCTATACGATTTGATTGCATTTTATACTTCATATTCAATAGATATAGAGTTAAAGAATTTTAAAGAAATTAAATATTATAAATCAGCCAGCTATGCTAAACATGGAAACTACTAATTTATTCATATAATTCAAATTGACAGATGTCAGTATAAATAAAAAGTAAATTAATGTGGCAGAGATTTGGATGTTGAAGTAGATGTTGGGGAAGACACGGAAAGATAGGTAAGGAAATAACTCCAGTGTTACAAGTTTATAGAAAGATACAAGCGAGATGTTTACATTGGTTTGAAAATGTCATGAGGAGAAATGAATATTGGATGAAGAACGAATAGTTTAGTAGTAGAAGGTTGAAGAAATAGAGGAAGACCAAAGATAAGATGGAAGGACTGTATTGCGGAAGACTTGAGAGAAAAGGAAATGAATGAGAACGACACGTAAAACAGAAATGAGTGGAAGAAGAAAATAAAAAAGCGACCCCTAACGAATGGGGAAGGCTAAAGAAGAAGATGTTAGTGTCAAGTACAATTTGCATAGTTTTTACCTTCCGTCACCTCTAGGTAAGGAAGGTATTGTCTTTGGTCAAAAAATTCGGTGGTGAGTTTTCATTGAATAAGTACGTTTTAGGGTCTTTACAATACGATTTTACTATTTTTACGATGATGTCTGTATGTGTGTGTGTGTGTTCATGTGTACGTGTGTGTGTATGTGTGTGTGTGTGACCGCCGTTTCGGACACGATATCTCCAATACTAGAATTCCAAAAATTACAATTCTTGCGTATTTCTTCCTTACAACCATATGCAGACTTGATTAGATTTTGGTTATAATTGGTCAACCGAAAGTACCCTCATTTGAAGATTTTAACAGTTTTTCTTGAAAAACTCAGTTAAATGTTATTATAACTTAAAGAATATATTATTATCTATACGATTTGATTGCATTTTTTTTTTGATATTCAACAGATATAGAGTTAAAGAAGAATACAAATAATAAATTTCACATAAATTTCATAATTCAGCCAGCTATGCTAACTTAACCATGGAAACTGATAATATATTCAGGTAATTCAAATTGACAGATGCCAGTATCAATAAATTTAAATCAATGACAGAATAAGGGAAGTAACTCTAGTGTTAGAAGTTTCTAGATATAAAAGAGACGATTACATTGGTTTGAACATGTCATGAGGAGAGATGAATATATTAATAGAAGGTGGAAGAAACATAGGAAGACCAAATATAAGATGAAAAGACTGTATTGTAGAAGACTTGAGAGAAAAGGAACTGAATGAGAACGACACGCAAACTAAAAATGAGTGGAAGAAGAAAATAAAAAATAGCGACCCCCTAACGAATGGGAAAAACTAAAGAAGAAGAAGTAGATGTCAGTGTCAAGTGCAATTTGCATAGTTTGTTAATGAAATGACTTTACTGGAAATATAGGATCTTTTGCAAGAAAATTTATGTATGGGGCGCGTGCAGTAACAAGACTTTGACCCGTGTCAATATGACAGCAATTAATTATGTCCATAACTGACAAGTGTTATAATTTTTCAATCAAAATTTCATAATTTTCTTATTTCATGTGGTTTGTTTGTTATCAGGAGTATGGAATTCAGTTGCCGAGAAAGGGAATCACATAATACCAAAAATTTATAATCTTTTGCAAGAAAATTTATGTATGGAATTTGTACATAATACACAGGATTGACGGAAGGTATTGTGCTGGCCACATCAGTAACACAACGTAAATTCATAGCCTACTCCGTGTTAGGTTTTTTATTGAATACACTGTAGAATATTTTTATTCAATATTATATATCCCGTAAAATTTATTGGGCGTTTTGTACAAGTACAAAAATTAATCATATTCTTGGTTTTATGTTGTTAAATAAAAACTAAAACAATAACCTGAATCTTACTTTAATACATTCATGTGTAACATAATATAAATACGAGCTAGTCTATAAAGCAGATAAAATTTTTGTGTGAATCTGCATGGTGATAAAAATCAGCCAGCAAGGGGTTAAATATTCATGGCGTTGGAAAGTTCCCGTGTAATGAAACCGCTGTATCGTCGGCTAGTTTATATACCTGTGGTTATCTGACACGACATCGATTCGCCGGAGTTTTGTATTACACTGTGTGCAGCGATGTTTATTCCATTGCAAAATACAGAAGCACGAGTAAACGTAAATAAACGAATGAACGAGGAATATAAACGGAGAATACGGAGAAATGATAAAAATAGAGTGTGAATACTGTGTAACTCTATAAATGAATCTATGATATTTACGAATAATTGCTAATACATAATAATAAAATTAAAATTATACGTTATGTTCTGTAGGCTCGCTTGACGTCACAAGGTTTGTGCGTGTGGGACAGTGTTCGAATCCAACACGGGCCAGTTTTTAATAAAAAAATCTGTGACCAACACAATACCTCCCGCCATTTACCTATGGGGTCTCGTTGCCGCGTGCCCGATGGCCGGTCGCGAATCTGTGGAATCCGATTCGATCCCGATCAACGCCAAATAATTCAAATTTTAAATGGCATAAAATTAACCCTTGTGGTAAACGCCCGCACAATACAAATATGTCATCATCATTACCAAAATGTGTGTACAAATCAAATGAGCACACTAGTGATGCCTTGGGATCTCGCGTTTTCGAGATCTCGTCTCGAAAATCGAGAAATTTCGAGACGAGACTATCATAAGTCTCGTCTCGAAAAATCGAGACGAGACGAGAGTAATGCCCTCGAGATTTGCTCGAGACGAGAGTAAGTATTCGAGATCTCGATTGCACGATTTTTTTTTAATAAAGATATACAATAAGAAAAATAATTATCCGTACAAATATTTTCATTGCCTGTTTATTATTTAGTTATTCATTTTAAATTTATAGGGTTTTAGTATAAAGAAAAGGAACAAAAGTGTTCGCTGTGGTGTACTCTCCACGCTAGTATTAAATGCCCTTGCTGCGAGTAATATTTGTTCAGTATTTTTTTACTTACCTGTTAAATGCCAGACTTAGTAAAAATAAAGTTTTAATCAGTAGTATCTGCTTACTCCTTTATTACGTCGAAATTGATGCTAATTTATTTTCCTGATAGATGAAAGTATAGAAAATTTATAAGATGTAAAGGTAATATTTTATGAACTTATTTTATATGTATTTATATACAAATAATAGATAATTACAGCGTTACTTGCTTGCTACCTTCAACCATACAAACACGCTCTGACCTGCCAGCTTATGGAACATCCATACAGCTAATTATAAATTCGAGAAATTCGAGACTCTCGAGTCGAGATCGAGATTAGAGGATGAAAAATATGACGAGACGAGACGAAAACAAATCTCGTCTCGAATTTTCGAGACGAGACGAGAGTGGACTGTTTCTCGCCATTTCTCGTCTCGCGGCATCACTAGAGCACACCCAGCAATGGATAATATATTTATTAATTTCTTTATTTAAATACTTGCATATTTCCTAAAAAATAAATAAATATTTCATCACGGCATATTACCCATTGCTGGGTGTGCCAAGCTGCACAAAATTGACCCCTGTGGTGCACTCTCCACGCCAGCTATGAGTGCCCATGAAGTGACGCATGGGAAGCGCCCGCACGGTACAAATATTCCATTATTACCGACATCTGTGTACAAAGCAGATTGGCATATTTACTAATGCTAGAAATTATGAAGGATGACGATATTTCTGGATTTCAGTCAATCTTTATTTCAACCCGAATAGTTTCAACTCCGCATGAGTCTTCTTCAGGGGATGAGTTTTCTTAACTGTTAGAAAATTGTATAAAAACATAGAAATTATGTTATTTTAAAAAATTATCAAAACGAACAATATTAAACTGTTAAATAAATTTAACAAAGTCACAAATTATAAAAATTATAAAAATGTACACTTTTACAAGTGATGTAAAAAAGTAAAAAAATATTCATGTGTTCACACCCTTAACGGCTAGCTTTCACAATTATGTATATTAAGTTCCTTTCTATAAAACTATTGTTATATTTACGATTTTCCTTTCAAAATGTTATTATTATTAATTTGAAATGATTATTTTTTTGACAGTGACATTTATCTGTGAGTTACATACATTTGAGCTGAACTATATAAACACGGAGATGTGTTTAAAGCATAAGCTCCGAGATATAAGTTTTATATTACTTTATAAATTTATCCATTACATATATAGAAAAAGTATTAAAGCAAACCTGTAGAAAATGGAACAATCTTTAATTTTTATAATAACAAATTGCGAAAAAAATACATTTAAAGGTATTTTTTGAAGAAAAACTATCTTGAGCTTGAAGTAAACTGCCATTTCCGGTTATCCAATTGCCACCAAATCTAATCTTTCCATATTAGAATAAGGTAGAAATACATAGTTTCATAACTTTCTGAATGATAGTATTTGAGTTAGAGCGTAAAGAGGATCCACACACACACACACACACACACACACACACACACACACACACACACACACACACACATACACACACATACACATACACACACACTCGTAGATAGATCTTTATATTGTTCACAAGCAAAATGTTGCAATAATTGTCAGAAATTTTAGAAACACCGTATGCACAATATAATACCAAAAATGAATAAAACTACCAACACACAGCAAAACACAAATTATCTAAGCCAAAAAAAAAATCTTTATCACATAATTGCCAGAATGACATGAATATTGAAATAATTCATGTATTTGAAAATTACATTTGTTACCGCGGTTACAATACAGTTTCTTTTTCATTTTTTGCCGTCGATTGGACGGAGATAGCGTTACCCCTCCGAAACACCAACGATAATGAGGGAGCGAATAAAAATCTCATATATGTCATGTGTGTACGACAAAGATGCTAGATAAAAGTTTAGCAATTCTTGCATCAGAAATTTAATTTCTGCCATTACAAAGTTATTAGGGAAGCAGTAGGTACTTTATTCATCGAATTATGCTACACAAATTTACCACACAATCATATATTTATACAATTACGTATTTTGAGATGTAAATGAACCATATAATACATATTAATTATATTTTATTTTTTTCCTAAAATTATGTAAAATATTTCAATATCCGCAATTGGAAAATACGTCAAATTATTTAAAATAAATATTTTCATGAATAGTTGAAATAAATTTTCGTAAAAAGTGAACTATTGACAGGTATGTACATCCAAAACAATTATAATTAATAACAATAACAATTGTAGTGTTTAAAATCGTACCATTATGCACAAAATTTTATTGATTTTTAAATATTATAGTATTATTTAAATTAACTAAATTTCTTTAAAATTCTGTATATATATTCGTGATTAAAATTATAGATAGTTTTATAAATTTATCCATAAAATATATAGAAAAAGTATTAATGCAAACCTGTAGGAAATTGAATAATCTTTAATTTTTATATAACATAAATCTAGAAAAAATAACATTTAAAGGTATTTTTCGAAACTATTTTGAGCTTCCAGGAAAGTGCCATTTCCGGTTATTTGATTTACATCAAAATCTAATGGCATCTTTCCATATTAGAATAAGGTAGAAATACAAGGTTTGTAAATTTTCTGAACGATAGATTTGAGTTAGAGCGTAAAGAGAATCCACACACACACACACACACACATACACACATACACACACACACACACACACACATACACACACACACACACACACACACACACAAACATCATCGTGAAAACGTTAAAATGTGGTCATTTACCAAAATCTGAATATGCGATTTTTACCACGATCCCTATACCTCCTTTGCCAAGGGTAGCGTAGGTAAAAAGTAGTGGTGGGATCCGGATAGTTTCGGTTTCGGATCCAAAAATATCCGGATAATTAAGTGTTGAACTATCCGGATCTCGGATTGAAAACTCAGTATCTGATTTTGCATTTTAATGGCACAAAATTGACCCCTGTGGCGCACTCTCCACGCCAGCAATGAGTGCCCGTGAGGTGACGCCTGGTAAGCACCCGCACGGTACGAATATTCCATCATTACCGACATCTGTGTATGAAGCAGATTGGCACACCCAGCAATGGGTAATATGCCGTGATGAAATATTTATTTATTTATTTATTTTATCTGAGTATCGGATTTTGGATCCGGATCTTAGCATCGGATTTTGGATCCGAATCTGAGTATCGGATCTTAAATCCGGATCGGAATATCGATTCTTGGAAACGGATTTGAGTATCGGATGTTAGATTCTAATATGAGTATATGTGTAATAAAAATAAAGTACAAATTCCTTTTTTCTTTACATTTGCACAAACTACCTGGCTATTTTGAAGGAGTATTATAAAAATGTATTACTGTTTGTTTACTAGTGTTTACAGACCGTTGTAAAGATAAACAGGACGACTTTAACGGTTTGATGTTTGAATTTGAACTCAATTCCAGATGTTAGCCTTCACATTCAAAATGAACAATCGGATCCAGAATTAAAATTTGGATCCGCATCCGGATCCGTAAACAAAATATCGAATCCGGTTCCAAGTCCAGATCCAGATGCCAGTTCAGATCCGGATCCAAATTCGAATTAAATTTTCGGATATCCGCTTCAATATCCGAACGTCGGATATCCAAGGATCCGGATATTTTGAAATCCGGGTTCTCGGATTCAAGTTTTGTCCGATCCTCACAGCACTAGTAAAAAGTTACTTTAAATGTTCCGTTCAGTGTCATCCTGTACGAGTATTTATATAGGAATAGGTTACTAGATCTAGACGAAGTGTGAAATAATAAATGATTTTATTAGAAATTATTCAGGTAATATTACTTATACATGATGAACATTGATATTCAATAAGTATTTTTTTAAAAACCGTAGACTTGGAAACTTCTAGTAAGTGATTCGTTCTACGTGTCTTTCGCTAACTAAACACATAAATAACTATTATATTAATAATATGTGAAATACTCTTTAGATAATTCCAGCAATTAGTTTGTATTATAGAATTCTGAACCTTCTCTGGTAACCCGGAAAGTGTTTCCTGCATTAGACTGCAGTGTGCAGTGTGCAGCGACAAGATCCCAGCTGCACTCCTGCCACATCCTGTGCAACTCCTGCTGCTCGTATCAGTGCTGCTACGCTGCGGCAAAACCCGCAACTTACATGCGCGCTAATTTCAATCTTAATACACAGAAGCGAAACTAATTATCATTTCATCATTAAGCCGCTTACTCACAAATTAAATTGCTAATCAATAAATATTCTCAGGCGACCTCATTTTCAACACTGATTATCAATTCATTAATATTCAACAGCAAAACAATGGCTTGCTTTTTAAGGTTGAAGGATTATTCATTCTACAAAGAAGGTTAATTTTATGTATCAGCGAAGACCTATTTTAATTATTAGCCTTTTGTATCAATTTTATGAATTTTGCCTGGAGTACTGAGAGCTCCTTGAAGAATCGTTTCCTTGGTAGAATTTAAATCTTCTATTGATGACGATTTTAGTGATTACAGGTATAAGAAATTAACTAGAAAAATGTTTATGACAACAAATAAATGTTTTTATTTAATTTTGGAATCATATTATAACCCCGAGGCGCAAACTTTTTGGGGCGGTACTTTCGACGGGCTTGTTGAGTTATATATTTTTGTTTGTTTACTGGTAACATTTTAAATGATTAATAAATAAAATAAATAATAAAGGGCCCAGAACTGAACCTGAGGAACTCCTGAAAAGGCTATGAAATTTCCAGATGTTGCTCAAATATGATCTGAGTAATAGGTGTGTGTGTGTGTGTGTGTGTGTGTGTGTGTGTGTGTGTGTGTGTGTCTGTGTATGCGTGTATGTGGCGAGGTTGGAAGGACGATTTCTCAAACTACGTATTTCTCAATTGGACATTACTGAAAGAGCTGAAAAGGTTTTGGTAATAATTTGACAACTGGAAGTAGCAGATTCTTAAAAAAAAATCTTCTAAATATTACTTTTTGAAAAATTTTGTTCTTGCTTGTATTAAAGAAGAGTAAATATCTGATACATATAAATATTATATCTTTTTTAGATTTAGAGATAAAGAAATATAAAGTGTATAACAATCTATTGTAATAAATCTCACAGCCCAAATAATGTCATGTATATTAATTAACATTACCTCCCGCTACTTCCGTTTTTGGTTACAAAAGTGTAGGGCCCGAGCAGTCATGTGACACTGACATTTATCTGTCAGTTACAAACATTTCAATTTGTTTTCATGACATTATTTGTGCTGTGAGATTTATTACATCGAAATATTATATAACTTATACTTCTTTATCTCTAAATCTATAAAAGATATAATAGAATATTTATGTATTAGATAGAGACTTTAGTTTTCTTTTACTAGCAAGAATAAAAATTATCAAAAAATAATATTTAGAAGATTTTTTTGCACTACCGGAAATAACGCTTCCGGTAGTGCAATTGATACCAAAACCTTTTCAGCTCTTCTCAGGGATGTCCGAATGATAAATACGTAGTTAAACATATATTATGTATTATAGTTTTTAGAAATCGTCCTTCCAACGTTCCACACACACACACACATACATACATACATACACACACATCATCGTAAAAATGTTAATATCGGATTTAGGGACCTTAGAACATGCTTAATCATTAAAAATTTGGATATGCGATTTTTAGCATGAATCCAATACCTCTCTTACCGAGAGGTAAAAAAACTATATTCTATTCATTTTAATATCTAAATAATGATTCGGTTCTCTAAATTGTATCCTGGCTTTGCAGTGGCCGTGTCCTTTGTCGTTTCCTAGTCTAGTGTTGTGTTCGTTAGTGCATCAACTGATCTTGACACAAAGCAGCGGCGCCGGAAGTGAAGTCACAGGGCAAAGGGCAGCTGGGTTTCCGTCACCGCCAACTCGGACTCGGAATTAAGCATATTGCGGTGTCATCTCCGACCATAAATAACACGCCGGTTGGACACATACAACTTTGCCACAGACGCAAACTTTATCCACACACACAACTAACATACCTACATGCAAATTTATTTTTCCGAGGATATTTTTACACTAACAGACGGCTAGGCGACAAGGGATGTTTATTGAAGTGCGGGAAAATTTGAATGTGAAACTTTTTAAATTAAGAAGTTTTATGAAATTATATTCTTCTTAGTAATAAAATACTATCCAATCTTATTATTTGTACATATTGTAATATACTCACAACAGATTCAATTCATTCATATTAAAATCTGATGTGGCCAGCACATTACCTTTCGTCAATTCTATGCATTTTGTACAAATTCTATACAGAAATTCTTCAATTAGCGTACTTACGGTTAACCAATCAACTCTTCATACGGACGTACATAAGGGGAATATGAAGGAATTATAGTTGTTGGAGTTGTAGTAATGGAGTTAAAAATAGTAAATTCGTATTCTAGAGACCTCAAAACGTGCTTATTTATTAAAAACTCACCATCGAATTTTTGATCAAGGACAATACCTTTCTTACCTAAAGGTGACGGAAGGTAAAAAAAACTTGTAGGTATGTGTTTCTTTGGATAATCATACTTTTTGCACATGACATTATGTCGAACTCACTTCGTTCGTCCAGCAATTTCCGCGTCTAGTTACAAAAATCTGTTGTGGCCAGCACAATACCTTCCGTCAATCCTGTGTATAATGTATAAATTCCATGCATAAATTTTCTTGCAAAAGATTAAAGATTTTCGTTCTCATTCAGTTCCTTTTCTCTCCAATCTTTCGCAATACAGTCCTTCCATCTTATCTTTGGTCTTCCTCTGTTTCTTCAACCTTCTATTACTAAACTATTCCCTACCTATCTTTCCGTGTCTTCCCCAACATCTACTTCAACATCCTCATCTCTGCCACATTAATTTACATTTTAGTTATATTGACATCTGTCAATTTGAATTATATGAATATATTAGTAGTTTCCATGTTTAGCATAGCTAGTTGATTTATAAAATTTAATTTCTTTAAAATTCTTTAACTCTATATCTATTGAATATGAAGTATAAAATGCAATCAAATCGTATAGAGAATAATATATTCTTTAAGTTATAATAACGTTAAATGTCAATAAATCAAATTTAACTGTCAAATCTTCAAATGAGGCTACTTCTGGTTCACCAATTATAACCAAAATCTAATCAGTTGTTCTTCTGAATGTAAACTTGAACAATACGAAAAAATTATAATTTTTGGAATCTTGGTATTGAAGTTATGGGATCCGGAACTTTTGTCACACACACACAGACACACACACATACATACATACAGACATCATCGTAAAAAATCTGTTGTGGCCAGCACAATACCTTCCGTCATTCTCGTGTATAATGTATAAATTCCATAATTTTTCTTACAAAAGATTCTAAATTTCCCGTAAAATTATTTCATAAACAAACTTTTCAAATTGCACTTGACACTGGCATCTTCTTCATCTTTAGCTTTTCCCATTCGTTAGGCGTCGCTATTTTTGCATGTCGTTCTCATTCAGTTCCTTTTCTCTCAAATCTTCCGCAATACAGTCCTTCCATCTTATCTTTGGTCTTCCTCTGTTCCTTTAACGTCCTATTATTAAACTATTCATTCTTGTTCCAATATAATTCTTCCTTTCTCCTCATGACATGTTCAAACCAATGTAATCGTCTTTCTTGTATCTTTCTAAAAACTTGTAATACTAGAGTTATTTTCTTACCATATTTTTCCGTCTATTCCCCAATATCTACTTCAACATCCTCATATCTGCTACATTAATTTACTTTTTATTTATACTGACATCTGTCAATTTGAATTATATGAATTTGATACTAGTTCCCAAGTTTGGCATAGCTGGCTGAATTATAAAATTTAATTTCTTTAAAATTCTTTAACTCTGTATGTATTGAATATGAAGTATAAATTGTAATCAAATCGTATAGAGAATAATATATTCTTTAAGTTATAATAACGTTAAATGTCAATAAATCAAATTTAACTGTTAAATCTTCAAATGAGACTACTTCCGGTTGACCAATTATAACCAAAATCTAATCAGATGTTCTTCTGGATGTAAACTTGAGGAATACGAGAAAATTATAATTTTTGGAATCGTGGTATTGAAGCTATGGAATCCGGAAAATTTGTTACACACACACAGACACACAGACACACAGACACACAGACACACATACATACAGACATCATCGTAAAAATGGTAAAATCGTATTATATGGACCCTAAAACGTGCTTATTCAGTAAAAACTCATCATTGAATTTTTTGACCAAAGACAATACCTTCCTTACCTAAAGGTGACGGAAGGTAAAAAGGTAAAATCTTATTATACTGTCTCTAAAACATGCTTATTCACTAAAAACTCATCATTGAATTTTTTGACCTTACCTTAAAAATAGCACCATTTTGCAATTAAAAATTTAAATACGTAGCTATTTTTAAATAAACCAGATTTTATTTAAAGTTTGTAGCGCTTTCACGAGCTGTACTATTTTCATTTTAAAAGAGCAATGGTACAATGTTGCTCTAGTATAGAATGTCTCCAATTTAATGAATAAAATTGAAGCGACTAGAATCTCTCTGAAATGTTGTCCGGTAGACAGTAAAAACGCGTATTTATCTCCATTTGATTAACTAGCGCAGCAGACACGTTAAACGTTAAACGGCTAATTACAAGAATCACAAAGGAGAAAAAAACCAGAATCGAATTACAATAAATTCCCAAACAAGGCTCGCAGGACTGCGTTGCGTACACTGGAGACCTCTACTGGCAGTGGCAGTGACGTGACGTCATGACGGCGGACGCTCGCCTCTGGGATTGGCCAGTTTTAAATCGAATGGGCCCTGTCAAGCGATTACGCTCTGTCAATTGTTGATTTAATTATTGTTAGTCCCAACTGCGCTGTCATGAAATAGCCAGTCATCGTTATTTCATGCTACATGTAGTTCAATTACTAGTGCTCTCGTTGATTTGAGACATTGACGTTTCCATGATATTAGCCACCACGCACCGGGTTGTAATATTCAATTTAAATACTTAATGACAACCAATTTGCAACTCTTTTGATCGTTCTAATGAAACAAAGCGCTCGCAATTGTTACAGATATTTTACAATTGCCAAAAAAGATTAAAGGAACTACCTGTAAACATTTTATTACGCATAATAGAACATTTATATACAATTACAATCATTTTTAATCATGCATTGTAATCGCATTCAGTAATAGAGTAACACATTGATTAAATAATGTATTTGTACTCGTATATAGAAAGATTGGCAATGTTCAGTCAATGGAGACCAAAAGACTTTTGCCTTACAAAAGGTGTGGTAGTTCTGATTTTAATATATGTTGTTTAGGTCTGGTCTGATATAAAATTTAATTTAAGAAAAGCTGTTTTTAGCCATTTTCTCAAAAACAGTGGCCCATTTCAAAATTTTACGAGAATACAGCTCGTAACTATATGTAAAAAAATCTGTTGTGGCCAGCACAATACCTTCCGTCAATCCTGTGTATAATGTATAAATTCCATACATAAGTTTTCTTGCAAAAGATTCTAAATTTTTAGTAAAATTATTTCATAAAAAAACCTATTCAAATTGCACTTGACACTGACATCTTCTTTTTCTTTAACTTTTCCCATTCGTTAGTGGTCGCTATTTTTATTCATTCTTGTTCCAATATAATTTTTCATTTCTCCTCATGACATGTTCAAACCAATGTAATAATATTTCTTGTATCTTTCTAGAAACTTGTAAAACTAGAGTTATTTTCTTACCGTATCTTTCCGTGTTTTCCCCAACATCTACTTCAACATCCTCATTCTGCCACATTAACTTACTTTTTATTAATACTGACATCTGTCAATTTGAATTATATGAATATATTAATAGTTTCCATGTTTAGCATAGCTGGCTGAATTATAAACTATAATTTCTTTAAAATTCTATAACTCTGTATCTATTGAATATGAAATATAAAGTATAATCAAATCGTATAGAGAATAATATATTCTTTAAGTTATAATAACGTTAAATGTCAATAAATCTAATTTAACTGTTAAATCTTCAAATGAGGGTACTTCCGGTTCACCAATTATAACCAAAATCTAATCACTTGTTTTTCTGGATGTAAACTTAAGGAATACGAAAAAATTATAATTTTTGGAATCGTGGTATTGTAGTTATGGGATCCGAAACTTTTGTCACACACACACACAGGCACACAGACACACATACATACAGACATCATCGTAAAAATGGTAAAATCGTATTATAGGGACCCTAAAAGATGCTTATCCACTAAAAATTCATCATTGAATTTTTTGACGAAAGACAATACCTTCCTTACCTTAAGGTGACGGAAGGTAAAAATCTGAAGTAGCTAACGCAATACCTCCCATTAAATTAAATTTTTATTCATGTAAATACTTAAAATTAAATTAAATGAAAAACCAGGTTCGATCCCGACTGACGCTAAATATTTAGAATTTTAAATGGCGCAAAAATGACGCCTGTGTTGCACTCTCCACTCCAGCAATGAGTGCCCGCGAGGTGACCACTATTAAACGCTCGCCCGGTTCAAATATGTTATCATCGTTACTGAAATCTGTGTACAAAGCAGAATGGCACACCCAGAAATGGGTAATAGGTCGTGACGATATATTTATTTATTTATATACTTGCCTACATGCCTACATATTTACTTATGCTGGTAACTCTATTAAGTTCCTTTCCATATAATAATAATAAAAAAAAAATCATCACGGCATATTACCCATTGCTGGGTGTGCCAATCTGCTTCGTACACAGATATCGGTAATGATGGAATATTTGTACCGTGTGGGCGCTTACCAGGCGTCACCTTACGGGCACTCATTTCTGGCGTGGAGAGTGCGCCACAGGGGTAAATTTTGTGCCATTTAAAATTCTAAATATTTAGCGTCAGTAGGGTATGTGTAATATATCTATAATGTTAAATATTTAACTATTAATACAATAAGAAATAATATAATGTATGTACTTCCCAGAAAAAGTCTTCAGTAATGTCTCCGGATTTCTGACACTGACATTTATCTGTCAGTTACAAACAATTTAAATTCTCAACTATTTTCCATGGCATTCTTTCGGCTGTAAAATTTATTACAACAGATTATTTTATATATTATATTTCTTTTATCTCGAAATCTATAGAATATATAATAAAATATTTAAATGTATCAGACAGAGAATTTAATTTTCTTTAGTATAACCAAGAAAAAATTTCAAAAAATAATATTTAGAAGATTTTTTTCAAGAATCTTCTACTTCCGGTTGTCCAATTGTTACCAAAACCTTTTCAGATCTTCCCATGAATGTCCGATTGGGAAATACCTAGTTAAACAACTATAAAGTTTTATAGTTTTTGAGTAATCGTCCTTCCAAAATCCCACACACACACACACACATACACACACACACGCATCCACACACACACACACACACAGACATCATCGTAAAAATGTTAAAATCGGATTGTATGGACCTTAAAACGTGCTTATTCAATAAAATCTGGATATGTGATTTTTAGCATGAATGCAATATCTTTCTTAGCGAGAGGTAAAAAACAATATTAGATATTTAATACTTTAGTCTAATAGGTTTTACTATTTATAACAGTTTATATTTCTCGTGGTATTGAAAAAAGTAAACTATCGATGATTTTTTAATTATTTTTGTCAACGCTTTTCTACAAATTCATTCACCGCTCTGACTTGGTTGAAGATACGATAACGCGTTTTAAAAATTTGAATTCTCCATAAAATTCTCCTTCATGTCATGTATTACAGGATTATTATGGTGTTGTATTTTATAATAAACTTTCTCAAAATCTATAAATACTTTTAAAAAATGTATTTTGGTCCTTGGAAATAAAGAATTATTTACTATTATTGTATTTAGGCAATAACAATAGGTTATTCCTCTAAAAATTAAACATTTTATATCTTCCTCCTGGTTGTTGTTTTATCGGATGTTATTTTCCTTGTTTGTGTTGCTTTCCCTGATACCTAGCTGATCGGGCGAGCTGATATTCCAAGGAAGATTGCCCAAGAACAAAATGTCTCCTTGCAATTTATTGCTGCAGTATCGACATATGTTATCATGTTACACTCGCTCCATCTCTTATCGCTCGCTCATCATCTATTATTTGTGTCGGACAAGACCAAGTACAGTACAGTTCATCTCAAAAAGAACTTACAATAATCTAGGAAGCTATTCTATCAGAAGGAACATTGATAGCTCACTGAATATGAGAGTCGTATATCTGGATTATAATAAATTTTATTAGCGGATTTAAATTAAATATAAAATAAATAAACTTCCGCCAAAGTACCATATTTAACCAAAACTACAGTAAAATTTTTGAAAGATGTCCTATCAAGGTTAGCTACGAATTGTATTAATTCAGATTTTTGCTCCGCCCATTCTGACAAATTCAGTAGTGTCGTTTGTTTAGTTTCACGGTATATTATCCATTGCTGGGTGTGTCAATCTGCTTCGTACACAGATATCGATAATGATGGAATATTTGTACCGTGTGGGCGCTTACTAGGCGTCACCTCACGGACACTCATTGCTGGCGTGGAGAGGGCGCCACAGGGGTGTTTATTATTATCTAGTTTTCATTTCTCTTCAAATACAGACTGATGTGATCAAATGAGCAATGTTAATATATTTTGATTTCAATATTTATTTCCAGACAAAAATAAATGACCACCATCTTTTATGTAAGAATAACGTAATAGCTATTAAATTTTCATATTGTATATTGAATATGGAAACAGTTTAAGCTAGGTTTTATTATTTTACATGGAAAATTTAAAACCTTTATAATGAACACGCAATAATGTCATTATTTTCTGCAATACATATACTTCAAGTACTTGGGTACCTTTTACAAATAGGAGCACGTTTACAAAACTCATATCTCTCGGTTTAAAATATGAAATCGACATTACCTAACTTTTCGATTCAGTAAATGATGCTCATAGCAGCGCCAGTTTTAAATAGCCGTAATTAAAACATTTTATATCTGTGTAGCTGTTTTCCTGACACGGGCCCTCATATCTGCTTGTCAAGGCCAACAAAGTCACATGACTGCTCGCGCTCTAGAAAGAAATTTAACTATTAATACAATAAGAAATAATATAATGTATGTACTTCCCAGAAAAAGTCGTCAGTAATGTCTCTGGATTTTTGACATTATTAGCGTTGTGAGATTACAACAGATTATTTTATATAATATATTTTTTATCTCTAAATCTATAACAGTATTTTATGTATCTAGAACGAAATTACTTGGGAGTACCTGAGAGACACTTTTCGTCTGAAGTACGTACTTAATTTGTAGCAGCATGAATTTTGTATAAGTAGGCTAAGTCGCAACTGTTCGAAAATATTGTCAAAATTTTCACACATTGACAGATAGAAATTGATTTTTCTGGTTTCATTACCATTCTTATTCGCTATAATTAATGAAAAATACATTCCTCGAGATATTTTGGCTGAAGGTACTGAGGTGAAGAATAATTTACTGCCGCAAGACCAAAAATTATTAAATAATAATATTTAGAAGAACTTTTTAACCAGCTTCTTCCGGTTGTCCAATTATTACCAAAACCATTTCAAATCTTCCCAGTAATGTCCGATTGAGAAAATATGTTGTTAAACAGAAATTAAATTTTATAATTTTTGAGAAATCGTCCTTCCAACATACACACACACACACACATTTGTGGCATCTATTTAAATAACTACTAGCTATAATTCTGACACGGACCCACAAATCTGCTTGCTAAGGCCAACAAAGTCACATGCCTGCTCGCGCCCTATAAGTAACGAATTTAACATTTCTTGTACACACAAATAATTGAAATTGTATATCTTCTAATATGTTCAAAATTCTTAAAATTCATTGGCGGTATTAGCGCTATTTCTTAATGATATATGTAATATTAACATACCTCTAATTTAAATACATATTTAATTAATAATACAATAATATATATTAAATGCACTCGTACTTCCCAGAAATATCTGATTGTTTTCAATTACAAACATTTAAATATCTTAACTGTTTTTTGGGCAACGAGATTTATTACAACAGAATATTCTATATTATTATATACTGTATCTCCAAACCTATACAAGATATAATAATAATAAAAAATGCCAGATGAAGAATTTAATTTTCTTTAATATTACCAAGAAAAATGTTCAAAAAATAATATTCAGAAGATTTTTTTCAAGAATCTGCTACTTTTGGTTGTCCAATTGTTACCAAAACCTTTTCAGTTCTTTCCATTAATGTCCGATTCGGAAATACGTAGTTAAAGAAATATAAAGCCATATAGTATTTGAGTAATCGTCCAACCAACGTCTCACGCACATACACATACATACACATACATCTACACACATACACACACACACACATATATATATACGTCCACACACACAGACAGACACATCATCGTAAAAATGTTAAAATCGGATTGTAGGGACTTTAAAACGTGCTTATTCATTAAAATCTGGATATGCGATTTTTATCTCTTAGCAAGAGGTAAAAATTGTATATATCTAGTGAGAAATAAGTAGTGTACGCATACGGTCTAGGCACTAGACGTAAAGTGCCAATTTCCCAGAACTTGATATGAACATAGCTCGTGCATGTCACTAACAGGCAGTGCTTAATTGCACCTTTTATTACATACTAATTAACTGTAGTTACAATTACAGATATTTGAAACGGTTTTTTTCCATGTAGCCAGCGAGGCATACACAAACAGTTGCCCGTTGCCCTTCTGTTTCAAGCCAATTGCAGTAAAAGACACAAGTGCCAATTATTGGCAACGTAATTAAACGTCAAATAAAAAACGCACCAATCGAATTGTTCTCTTTGCTTTCCACTTTATACTTGTTGCTGAAATTGGAATATTTTGAATAATTGTGATTACACAACGACACTTAAAACGAGCCGGTCTGTAATTGAAATATTTCCAGCGACTAAATAGCCCGGTTCTGTTTTGCACAGGCAAAGCAACATAAATTACGTAGAATTCACAAAATAAAATATGGAAAACAGCGCGTTTTTGAAACTGCAGAATAGAATAAAGTAAAACAAATAGCTGAAGCTTTATCAATTCAAGCCATTAGCACTTGGGGAAATAATATGAGAAACATATATCATTTTGTTACTTATGCCCTGTTGCACGATTGACCGTAAAATTTTAAGTTAGGCTACAACAAAAATATACCAATTGAAATTTTGACAGCAATTTTAACAACTACTTTTTGCTGTAATTATAACTCCCAAGAATTGATGCGTATTAAATTTTATGTAGGTACCTAAAAGAATTTCAGATTTCATATTACTGTATTTTTAACTTCCGTCACCTTTAGATAAGCAGGGTTGTGTGTGTGTGTGTGTGTGTGTGTGACGAAAGTTTCGGATCGCATAACTTCAATACCACGATTCTAAAGATTATAATTTTTTCGTATTCCTCAAGTTTACACACAGAAGAAGAGGTGTTTGGATATAATTGGTCAACTGGAAGTACCCTCATTTGAAGATTTAACAGTTAAATATCATTTATTGACATTTAACGTTATTATAACCTAAAGAGTATATTATTGTCTATGCGATTTGACAGCATATTCAATAGATAAAGAGTTAAAGAATTATAAATCAGCCAGCTATGCTAATATATTCAGATAATTCAAATTGACAGATGTCAGTATATGAATGTGGCAGAGATGAGGATGGTGGAATATATGTTGGTCAAGACACGGAAAGATACGGCAAGGTATGAAAGAATAAGGGAAATAACTCGAGTGTAAGAAATTTCCAGAAAGATACAAGAGAGACGATTACATTGGTTTGAACATGTCATGAGGAGAGATGAAGTATATATTGGAAGAAGAATGAATAGCTTAGTAATAGAAGGTTCAAGAAACAGGGGAAGAACAAAGATGAGATGAAAGGACTGTATTGCGGAAGACTTGAGAGAAAAGGAACTGAATGTGAACGACACGCAAAACAGAAATGAGTGGAAGAAGAAAATAAAAAATAGCGACCACCTAACGAATGGGAAAAGCTAAAAAAGAAGAAGAAGAAGTTGTCAGTGTCAAATACAATTTGCATAGCTTGTTTATGAAATAATTTTACTGGATATTTAGAATCTTTTGCAAGAAAATTTATGTATAATATACAGGATTGACAGAAGGTATTGTGCTGGCCACATCAGATTTTTTATTTATGCCCTGATGCACGGTTGACCGTAAAATTTTAAGTTAGGCTACAACAAAAATATACGAATTGAAATTTTGAGAGATGAAGCATATATTGGAAGAAGAATGAATAGCTTAGCAATAGAAAGTTTAATAATAGAGGAAGAACAAATATGAGATGGAAGGACTGTATTGCGGAAGACTTGAGAGAAAAGGAACTGAATGAGAACGACAAAGAAAACAGAAATAAGTGGAAGAAGAAAATAAAAATAGCGACCCCTAACTTAGGCACGCGGCCACAGGACCCCATATATATGTATTTAAATAAATAAAAATTAAATGGCGGGAGGTATTGTGTTGGTTTAAGTTTATTTGTAATGTTAACCAAATATGAATATTATGACTATTAGCTTTTTGAAAGATCCGAACAAATCTATTGAACCATTTTAATGATTTATAAGTCACTATTGTTTAACAACAACTAGAGATTATTTGGTATTATCGTGTTTGCGATACATATCTTTATTGTATATTAGCTGGTAAGTGTTAATCCTGCATGTGTCAGAGGGCGTCTCATGTGTAATCTGTCTGCCTATCGATGAATAATAACTTGCAAATGCATCCATAATCCACACTCTAATGTGACGTGTCATCACACACGCCGACTGACCTAATTCACTCCTCGTGTAATTGATATACGCAATGATACGATGCTCCATGTCACCAACGTTTGTGTTTGATTGTAGATGGACTTATCGGCTATCGCGTTTTACTTTACCACATTATGTTGCTCTTTCCATTTTGTAGTTTAATCTAAACCAAAATGGTATTTTTGTTTATTGAAATATCGGAAATAGATTTAAATATAATATTAAAAACGACTGTCATAATTGTCATTTTATTTTGTCTGTCACGCACCTCGCGACAATTGTGAAATGAGTTCTTTGTACTATATTTTTCTAATCTGCACCTTTTATATCCTTTTATCTCTCGTTAAAAGAGGTAGTGGATTCATGCTAAAAATCGCATATCCAGATTTTAATGCTTAAGCACGTTATAAAGTCCCTACAATCCGATTTTAATATATTTACGATGATGTCTGTGCGTGTGTGTCTGTGGATGTATGTATGTATGTGTGTGTATGTATGTGGGACGTTGGAAGGACGATTTCTCAAAAACTATAATACCTAACTACGTATTTCTCAAATTTTTTATTCTTAAGAAGGTATTGTGCTGGACACAATATTAAATATTATTTCTTATTGCATTAATAGTTAAATATTTCAAATTATAGGTATATTACTGTAACGTTTTATTTATATGGATGAAGTGTAAATAATCGAAGTAATATTATTAACTAAAATAATACGTTTATTTACAACGATAAATAATTAAGATTAAATATTAAGAAGATGATAAAAGTAACTAATACTATGATTAAATAATTATAAACACTAATTTAAGACTACGAATATTATTAAATGCTTAAACACTAAGATTATTTATTTAACCAATATTTATATCACTACATTTATTTATATAACTACATTTACTTATGTTAACAACGCGTACACTACTCATTACTCGTTGCTTCTATATCACAGACTGTCCCTCCGCTTTCTTTCGGCTGGTATTTATACAGCCCATTATCCTTCTAGAACTCTCTGACGCGACCATCATCGAACACAAAAGATTCACTCAACTGGATGTAATCGACCAGTCAGAACGCGTATAGGTTTTCCCCGGGGGATTACGTCATCAGGGTAATTCCGGCGAAGGGATTACGTCATCGTTCGCGAACATGCGTAGCGGCGCAAGCAATCGGCGCGTCGGATAGGCGCGCGCTACTTACATTACATATACACTTCAAAAATACTGTCAATCGCGACAAAGAATTGGGAACATTTCGAAAAATTAGAAGAGTACGACAAAATTTCTTCATAAAACGAATTTAAAATCTAAATATAAGGAATAGATATAAGTAGAATTTTTGGTGTAGAGTGTAGGTATATAAGATATTTTAAATTCAATAGGGTGCGAGCAGTGATGTGACTTTGTTGGCCTTGACAAGCAGATATGGTGGCCCGTGTCAGAATGATAGCTAGTAATTATGTACATAGATGTTAAATATCATAATTTCTCATTCTAAATTTAATGATTTTCTAATTCTAAGTGGTTTATTTTCCTTGACAAGTAAATTTCACACTCCTGGTGACAAATTAACTACGTGAATTTAGAACATCTTGAAATTTTGAATGAAAAATTCTGACATTTGACATCTATGTATCTAATTACTAATTTTCATTCTGAAACGGGCCTCCATTTCTGCTTGTCAAGGCCAACAATGTCACATGACTGCTGGGGCTTTGATTATGTAACCAAAAACCGAAGTGGCGAGAGGTATTCTGCTGGCCACAAAAGATTTTTAAATAAAAAATCTGATGTGGCTAGCACATAACCTCTCGCCGTATATTTTACCTGGCTGTATGCATAAAGCAAAGAATATTTTTATAAATACAAATAATATATTCATATAAATCTATGACGTATAAACTTCTTTATTATTCAATAATAGCATGTCTCAACATGAAGATATTTACCATAAATTATGTTACAATAAATTACAAAGTAGAGTTTACCATATATAAATATTAGGCTGGTAACAGCAATTTTCAATTCGAACAACTTTGTTTACTTTCTCTTCATATTCTTCTAGTAAAAACATTAATTTTGGGCGGTCTAAAATGTATATATCTGAATTGTGCATCTATTCTTATATATCTTCTTTTACATTTTATTTTTTCATACTTGTTATATCTAAATAACCTTAATTCCCTTTAATAAAGTGACGGATAGATTGCACTCCGATTATTCTTATATCGATGTGTAATTTTGTCAATATTTACAACTTACTTGAGAAGAATTTGATAGCTTTTTCGTAATTCAAAGTTACTCTAGTCTACAGTACTGGTGTACATTGTCCCATAATGTTTGAAACAAATTTAAGTCCTTCAACCTAGACTTGTCATCTCCATAATAGTCACAGATCAAGAATTAAGGGATTCTCCAAGTACATTTTTCTTTCATTACTCATTATTTCTGACACTGACATTTATCTGTCAGTTACAAATAATTTAAATTTGCAACTATTTTTCATGGCATCCTTTCGGTTGTAAAATTAATTACAACATTATTTTATATATTATATTCCTTTTATCTCTAAATCTATAAAATATGTATAAAAATATTTAAATGTATCAGAAAGAGAATTTATTTTTCTTTAATATTATCAAGAAAAATTTTCAAAAAATAATATTTAGAAGATTTTTTTTCAAGAATCTTCTACTTCCGGTTGTCCAATTGTTACCAAAACCTTTTCAGATCTTCCCATGAATGTCCGATTGGGAAATACGTTGTTAAACAAATTTTAAGTCTTATAGTTTTTGAGTAACCGTCCTTCCAACATCCCACACACACACATCCACACACACACACACACACACACACACACACACACACACACACACACACAGACATCATCGTAAAAATGTTAAAATCGGATTGTAGGGACCTTAAAACGTGCTTATTCAATAAAATCTGGATATGCGATTTTTAGCATGAATGCAATACCTCTCTTAGCGAGAGGTAAAAATCGTAATTTCAACATTATTTGTTTATAATTCTAAAAAAAGAAATTGTTATCTTATATTAAGAGAAATAAATACATTAAATTTAACCAGTGATAAAAATCGTCGAGTGCAACAATAATTCTTTATAACTTTTTCTTGTAAACCTGCTAGATATTAAGTTAAAATTCTTCATAGTTTATTTATTAATTATTAGCATTTATTTTGACAATCATTATTCTGATACTGACGTAATAAAACGTTACGGTTTTGTTCGTAGTTTTAGTAAAATGTAATAATTTAATAATAAATATGGAAACTTTATTAACATAAAATTGCTGTTTTCAAATATTTAAAAAAATATCTGTTGTAATTATTTTGGCAAAATATTGGCCAATTAGCTTTATAATAGCCTATATGTTATAGTGAAATATTTTGTAACGTGAATTTTTTTTAATATATGCATAAAATTAACGATGCTTTTAAAGCGAAACCATTTAATGCAAAATAATTAACATGTAAAACCACATAATAAATTTCCCAACTCATTCAATTAATTAACAAAAAAACCACAACAATAATAAAGTAAAAGCGCAGTCATTGCACTAATTTAAAAAATTCTTTATATATTTGGGTGTTGCGCTTGCAGCGTGTGACGGGCGGTAATTAATTGCTTCATATCAATTATCCGACGAGCCCAACACGTTTTAAATTAGCACACCGGGCGGCGCCAATTAATTATCAAAAGGACTAATCAATTATATTTAGCCCTGCTCGATTTTTGGTGGCAGCGCCAACCGTGTTTGACGCAGGTGTCGCTTGATTGGTGACTACGATGTCCATCATGAACAATTTACCATTAAACGGACGCCAGTACACGCATTTTTCTAGTATATGTAAGCAATATTTTTCTAATACTATCCTACCGACTGCGCCAATCGTAAAGTCACTATATAAGAGTTCAACAATAATGCATAACAAAAACATGATTGTGCTCCGGATGCGGTATTTTTAGAATTGTAGTGTTGGAGTTATCGCCGAAGATATTTTTATCGCAAACACACACACGCACACACACACATATACGCATACACACATACATACAGACATCATGGTAAAAATGGTAAAATCGTATGATAGGGACCCTAAAACATGCTTATTCACAAAAAAATCATCATTGATTTTTTGACCAAAGACAATACCTTCCTTACCTAAAAGTTAAAATTATAATTTTTCAAATGATATTTAAAGGAGTTTACGAATATAGAGACTTCATTTCGGATGGTTTAGAGTTGTATAAATTAGATGCTAAATAAGAAAATGACCGGTTTAATTTATATTTTTAAAAGATGGCACAATATATAAATCCTTAATACGTAAATTGTAGTTATAGAATTTAGGAATAAGTTTGTCATACAAATATGAACGTGTGCGAGTAATTAAAGTTTTATGAACTAAAGAAACATATATTTTTCTAGTACGAGATTATATATTTTCCAATTTTGCGAGGTCTCTGTAATTTGAAATATGATCAAATATGATCAAATACATACATTAAATCACGCGTGTCCCACTTAGTGGGTTCGCACAAACCCGATAACAATAAGAACAACATCAACATCATATAACAAATCCTTACTCTTAACAATATTAAATTGACCGATTTTCGGTAGCGAAATACCGCATCCGGATCACAATAATAGTTAGGAAACAATCATCCTTCGCCACACACTCCTATCTAAGCAGACTTCTTTCGCCACGGCCACACTCATAATCCTCACTCTTAAACATATTAAAGTGACCGATTTTCGGTAGCGAAATACCGCATCCGGATCACAATAATAGTTAGGAAACAATCATCCTTCGCCACACATTTATCTAAGCAAACTTCTTTCGCCACGGCCACACTCATAATCCTTACTCTTAAACATATTAAAGTGACCGATTTTCGGTAGCGAAATACCGCATCCGGATCACAATAATAGTTAGGAAACAATCATCCTTCGCCACACATTCCTATCTAAGCAGACTTCTTTCGCCTCGGCCACACTCATAATCGCATTTATACATGCTCTTCTTCTCTTCTTACTTGGAAACTTTCTCTCTTTAAGCACCCTACCAACCAGATCCATCCACACACTGGTCGGCCACGCAATCGAAAACCCTCAACTTCACCAAGATATATTCGAAAGGTTAAAAAACGGTGTACCAAGTATGTTCACATCAGAGAGGACTATGTAGAAAAATAGATTTAAAGATATAGATACATAATCTATAAAATAATTTGTTGTTGTAAATCTAGCAGCCTGCTCACAGGCCAAACATTTCCATGGAAACTACTTGAGGATTTAAAATGTCTGTAATTGACAGATAAATGTCACTAATGTCAGTTTAAAAATTTGGAGATAGTACTGAAGGCATATATATATATACAGGATGTTTCTTTTAAAACAACCAGCGCTTTTTTGGGCGAACTAATGACTTTAGAGAAAAATGTTATATACAAAAAATTACCAGGAAAAAGGGCTTAATTTATGAGGAATAATAAATAAAAAATTCAACCAGTGGTTCTCAAACGGTAGAATAAAATTATATTTTTCTAAATGGCAACCTATATAAATTTTTTGTCCATTAGATAGAGAATTTTTTTCTGATTTCAACGATATAAATATAATATGGGGTTGTATAACAATTATTTCGAGAAAAATGATATTAAAAATCAGAAATAATTCTACAATATTGAAGTAGGCTATGCAATAAACAACTATTAATAAGACTATTGCCTAGGTTACGATAGTATATTATTTTCTTATATCTAAAATAACTTGTTTTACTAAGAAATTCATAAACAAATGAACTACATAACGAAGAAATATCAAAAAATAATAGTACTAACATAAAAAGAAAAACAATATGATGGAAATTATTTACAAATTTATGCAACCTTAGGTATTTTTGGTATTTTTGCACTTAAGAGTACTAATTTTTATTATAATTTGTGCTCGAAAACACCTCCTTGGTTTTGAATACAAAGTTCAACACTTAATAACGTTAGTAACAAAACTATCTGTCACCTGTATCATTTGTTTGCATTTGTTTATTGCATAGCCTACTTCAATATTGTAGAATTATTTCTGATTTTTAATATCATTTTTCTCGAAATAATAGTTATACAACCCCATATCATATTTATATCGTTGAAATCAGAAAAAAACTCTCTATCTAATGGACAAAAAATTTATATAGGTTACTATTTAAAAAAATATAATTTTATTCTACCGTTTGAGAACCACTGGTTGAATTTTTTATTTATTATTCCTCATAAATTAAGCCCTTTTTCCTGGTAATTTTTTGTATATAACATTTTTCTCTAAAGTCATTAGTTCGCCCAAAAAAGCGCTGGTTGTTTTAAAGGAAACACCTGTATATATAAATACATACCTGTATTTACTAATGCTGAAAACTATGTTTAACAAACTTTCGTTCAGACATCTGTTAACGATAGTCGTGTTTTAAAAAAAATTCGTGCCGTAGTTAACGTGATAGAGCTACTAAATATTAATCTTGCATGTTCAAAGAAAAGTTTAATTTTAACAATTTCCCCTCATTTTTAAATTTCCCTCCAATATACAAATTTACGTATCCTTGAAGATAAAAGTCCATAGACGTGTATATATTTATCGTTGTTAAATATAGCATGTCCACCATACTCAAAGCATCTATCTGGTCTGTACTTTCCGTAGTAACTGATAATCTCGTAATCCGACGCCTGCACATCGATAATTAGGCTGACTTGTAATTAAAGTATCGTGTAGTGTGCAATGTATGTTGTTTGCGCTGATTGGAGCGTCGTTTGCGACGTCGTCGGGACGCCCGCGCCGTGACGTTTGGATTACGCCTAACTGCCAACAATGAATGGAGAAATCGCGTGCGCCCTAAACCGATTTGCACGGTTTGCAATTTGAAATTTAAGACGCCCACACTTTCATGCTAGTTAATTACGGATTTATGTTTGATTGGCAGATGAACATGTGCGAGACATGGAGGAAACGGGGTTCGAATCTAGCTATGAATATTTCCTGAAGGTATAGTTGCAGCAACGTAAAAATCATGTTTACAGTACACCACTTCCATGGTAGAATTAATATACTCGGTCAAAAAATTTAATGGTTAGAGAATTTTTTTATAAGTTTAAGTATTTTATTTAATGAAGACGTTCATGTTACTGTATAATGGAATAATTGTAGAAAAAAGTACAGTAATTTTTCTATTACTTAATTAGTAATAGGGAACCGGTTTCGAAAAAAATGTCCATCATCAGCCCTCGTCAAATTATAAAAGGCAGAAAGACATCCATCTAAGTAGAAAAATATTTAAACGTAAGAAGTAACATTACGATAAATAATGAGAGTTAAATAAATATCAAGTAATCGCAGTAATAATTGAAAAGCGAACAATAAAATTGATTGTAAAAAATCTGATCTTGTACGATTATTAAACTATACATATTTTTTTAATAAATAAATTACAAAATATTAATTTTAACTTCAAAACAGTAAGATATATAGCGACCTTAAAGGGAGTTTTTATTACAACAAAGAAATATTTGATTACAACAATGAATATGACTAATTTCACAATAAAAATATAATATTTGTTATTGTACGAATCATAAAATTGCAGGTATTTAACGTTATTTGACATGAACATTTTTTTTATGTTTTTGTCCTAATCCATAGCAAGCTTTATTACAAAAACAAAAAAGTATATAATTTTTAAATTTACATATCTCGCTTATACAAAGGGCTAATTTAATAATACTTGATGTGCTAGACGCAGAAATTAATTCTCTAAAACTTTTATTTGAAGCATTTATTTCTAAAATCAAAATAAAATCATTTTATTCAAGAAAAACTGTTCAAACAACTTCAAGTAATGTACCACTTCCGGTTAGCCTATTTTAACCAAAATCTATTATGTTATTTCGATTGACATAAAAGTCTTGTATACCAAATTTGAAAAGTTTTGGATTATATTTTAAAACAGTTTTTCATTAAAATCTATTATAGGCTTCATGTAAAGTGCCACTTCTGGAAATTGTGTAATAACCAGAAAGAGAGGTGCACAACTAGATGTTATAGCAGTCCTAAATACAAAATTTCAACTTTCTACGGCTTACTGTTTTTGAGTTATGCGAGATACGTACGTACAGACGTCACGACGAAATTAGTCAAAATGGAAAACCGAAATTTTTCGCGATTACAATACTTCCTTTACTTACGTACAAGGAAGGAAAAAACGCATAGTCAGCAGGTGAAGATGGAGTTTTATCATGCTACCCAAATATACAAACTCATTTATCTGCTCCAGTTTCACTCCATCCACCAACACATTGCACTCAGTCACCAATTTACTCCTTTCAAATACTAACACTTTGGATTTATCAACATTCAACATTAGATTCATATTTCTTCCAACTACATTCTCCTGAGTTGCTCTTCATTTTCTCCTAAAACAACTACATCATCAGCATTCGCTAACGCAGGCACTATACTTTCATTTAACTTTGAAGTCAAATTAGTTTTAAATAGTATATTTTGTAACAATTGTTGTTAAATTGCATTAAAAAATTCTTGTCGCTGATTCGTTGTGCATTGTCATAGAATCGTTGCAATTTGTTTTTTTTTGCGTTGGAGTGTAGTTAGTTTAGATATATCGCGAATCGGACGGGGTATTCGCATGGAAAATCAAACAATGGTTAAGGGAAAAACTTATGAGGCCGTATAGCATCGCGCATTCAAATCCGACAGCGCGACACATTCAATGAGCGTACAATCGAGCGTGCGACGTTTATGTCTCTTGGAAATACATCCATTGCACTAATGGATAGCATACATCTGTTGTTAACCACGCTAACTGGGTCACTAAATTTTATCAGTAATTGCGATAGTGTCATGTTGCATTTGCGGTGCGTCCAAATGCTGTCGTCTGTGACGGACGGGTACGGTGCGGCCAAGCCCCATGCCCACACCAAACCACGTAATAAAAATATATGCTAATTCATTTATGCTATGGCTAACTTTATACCCGCAAAATTTATTACCCATATATCACGCCAATGTTTGTTTTATCGTCATTACATTTTGGTTATTTATTTATTGTGCAATGTTTTTATTTATTGCCCATCAATTTCATTTTTACCTCTCGCTAAGAGTGGCGTTGGATTCATGCTAAAAATCGCATATCCAGATTTCAATGATTGAGCACGTTTTAAGGTCCCTACAATCCGATGTGTGTGTGTGTGTGTGTGTGTGTGTGTGTGTATGTGTGTGGGACGTTGGAAGGACGATTTTTGAAAAACTATAATACTTAATATCTTTTTACCTCTCGCTAAGAGAGGTAATGGATTCATGCTAAAAATCACATATCCAGATTTTATTGAATAAGCACGTTTTAAGGTCCATACAATCCGATTTTAACATTTTTACGATGCTGTCTGTGTGTGTGTGTGTGTGTGTGTGTGTGTGTGTGTGTGTATGTGTGTGTGTGTGTGTGTGTGTGTGTGTGTGTGTGTGTGTGTGTGTGTGTGTGTGTGTGTGTGTGTGTGGGATGTTGGAAGGACGATTACTCAAAAACCATAAGACTTTATATTTGTTTAACTACGTATTTCCCAATCGGACATTCATGGGAAGATCTGAAAAGGTTTTGGTAACAATTGGACAACCGGAAATAGAAGATTCTTGAAAAAAAATCTTCTAAATATTATTTTTTGAATTTTTTTCTTGGTAATACTAAAGAAAATTAAATTCTCTGTCTGATACATTTAAATATTTTACTATATATTCTATAGATTTAGACATAAAAGATATATAATAATCTGTTGTAATAAATTTTACAGCCGAAAGAATGCCATGGAAAATAGTTGAGAATTTAAATTGTTTGTAACTGACAGATAAATGTCAGTGTCAGAAATCCGGAGACATTACTGAAGACTTTTCTGGGAAGTACATACATTATATTATTTCTTAATGTATTAATAGTTAAATATTTAACATTATAGGTATATTACACATTCCCTTCAGAAATACTATTACTTCCGACATTGAATTGGAAACATCTCGAAATATTGGAAGAGTAGGACAAAAATTCTTCATAGAATGAATTTAAATTTAAAATAATCTAAATATATGGAATAAATGTAAGTAGAATTTATGGTGTATAGAGTGTAGGTATACAAGAAATGTTAAATACATCAGGGCGCGAGCAGTCATGTAACTTGACAAGCAGATATGTGGCCCATGTCAAATTGCATGTGGTTTATTTTCCTCGACAAGTAAATTCCACACTCCTGGTGACAAATTAACTAGGTACGTGAATTTAGAAAATCTTGAAATTTTTAAAGAAAAATTCTGACATTTGAAATCTATGTACATAATTACTAATTCTCATTCTGAAATGGGCCCCCACATCTGCTTGTTAAGGCCAACAATGTAACATGACTGTTCGTGCTCTATACTTATGTAACCAAAAAAAAGGAAGTGGCGAGAGGTATTGTGCTGGCCACAACAGATTTTTAAGTACGTACTTCTCAATCGGATATTACTGAGAAGAGCTGAAAAGGTTTTGGTAATAATTGAACTACCGGAAGCAGCAGATTCTTAAAAAAAATCTACTAAATATAATTTTTCGATAATTTTTGTTCTTTCTAATGAAAGAAGAGTAAATTGTCTATCTAATACATATACATATTTTATTATATCTTTTATAGATTTTTATGTACACTTCTGTGAAATAAAATTAAGTACGGGTCATTTAGACAGTAATTCTACGATTAGAATTATAAATAGAATAGGTGATGGTTTCTCCATAAGACAAATCGCTCGACTGATGAACATCAGTAAAGACACCGTCTTCAGAATCAAGAAACGCTAAGTGCTAAGTAAGTTTTCTATTTATTTACCAATTTTATAGCGATCAAGTATGCTGTTTGTTATTCATTGAAACTGATGCTAAGCAATTAAAATAAACAAGAAATATATAACTTAATTTGCGAGAAAATAGTCGCAAAACTTGTGCTTAATTTTATTGCACAGAAGTGTACATAGATGTCAAATGTCAGAATTTTTATTAAAAATTTCAAGATTTTCTAAATTCACGTAGTTCATTTATCACCAGGAGTGTGGAATTTACTTGTCGAAGAAAATAAACCACATGAAATTGGAAAATCACTAAATTTAGAATGAAAAATTATGATTTGACATCTATGTACATAATTACTAGCTATCATTTTGACACGGGCCACCATATCTGCTTGTCAAGGCCAACAAAGTCACATGACTGCTTGAGCACTATTGTATTTAAAATTTCTTGTATACCTGCACTCTACACCAAAAATCTACTTATATCTATTCCTTATATTTAGATGTATTAATTTTTAATTCATTCTATTAAGATATTTTATTCTACTCATCTAATTTTTCGAAATGTTTCCAATTCATTGTCAGGATTAACAGTATTTTTGAAGGGTATATGAAATATACCTATAATTTTAAATATTTAACTATTAACACAAAAAGAAATAATATAATGTATGTACTTCCCAGACAAAATCTGCAGTACTGTCTTTAAAGTTTTGACACTGACATTTATATGTCAGTTACAAACATTTCAAATTTTCAATTCTATGAGATTATTTGGGCTGTGAAATTATTACAATAGATTATTATATACCTTATATTTTTTTGTCTCTAAATCGATAAAAGATATATGTATCAGATAAAAATAATATTTAGAAGAATTGTTAAAGAATCTGCTACGTTTTGTATGGACCTTAAAACGTGTTTAATCATTAAAAATCTGGATATGCGATTTTTAAATGAATCCAATACTCTCTTAGCGAGAGGAAAAAAATAAAATTAAATTGTCGAGAGATACTATATCCGATCACAACTAATTTTTAGTTACAGAAAATAGAATTTCAACAAATTCCTTTTAAAAGAATTCTGTAATTCGTCGAATCGGTGTTTTCCTGATGCTGAAGAAATTCTTGTAGTTTATAAGTATTCTTGTGGAAAGACATTGGTGAGTGAGTAAAGAACTGTTGGTCCACATGTATCTTATTGGAATAGTTGTAGTGTTAGAGTGTAAACCCACTAGCAAGTTAACGATAAAGCTAACATGTGGCTTGTTGGTGTTTGTGTGTAGGATCATTAATTCCGGGACACACTTGCTCTGCACCACGCACATAAATTAACTAAACAGCCAATATGTTTTCGCCATATTAAACTCGAGTCGCAATCAAGAAATTCTGTAATAAACCGCATAGCCGTAAATTTGTCCCAAGTTATCGCCGGGCGCACTAACTACCACCGTTCTAGACAAGTGCTACAAGCTAAGCTACCCCCGCTCCGACAAGGGTGCACAAACTTGCATTGCATACATTACTTTTAAACACATTCCAGAGATATTATTTACTAGGTACTCAAAAACCACCCCTGCATTATACACTGCAATGAAATGCATATGAGGTTCATCCCCGAACTTTAACAACCCCTAATTGTTTTATTTTATATCAAAAATTATTACCTATTAGGTAAAAGAATTATTAACTGGAAAATTAAAACAAATTATTTTTATCATCCGAGTACGGTGGTTGAAAAGTTCCCGGAATGACAAAAAAATATACAGGGTGTACCACAGAAACATAGGCGTTTAAGATGGGAAATCAGTTTTTCCGTGCGCATTGCTCCCCAAATTATTTTAGGCAAAATGTTTCAAATGGATATTGTAAAACAAAAAATTCTACATCTGAATCAATAAAAAAATTCATTTTCGCTGCTTCATAACTGCAGAAATAAAATTTGAAAATTCACGGAATTACAATTTAATAGTATTAGCCATGGAATTAGAAACAAGAGACGAACAAATGCGCAACGTTTTATACGTCAAATTATTAGTATTTATTTTGACAATCATTATTCTGACACTGACGTAATAAAACGTTACGCTCTTGGCTAATACTATTAAATTGTAATTCCGTGCGAAAAACGTTTCGAGTTTCGGGCAAAGATGGAAGTCTGACGAAGTCAAATTGGACGAGTACGATGGATGGGGACAAATTCAAATCTCAGTTTGGTCAATTTTTGTTGAGCAAAACGACTTGAATGA
Source organism: Harpalus rufipes (assembly GCA_951394225.1). Lineage (NCBI taxonomy): Eukaryota > Metazoa > Arthropoda > Insecta > Coleoptera > Carabidae > Harpalus > Harpalus rufipes. The sequence continues at coordinate 87,300,500 of OX596274.1, forward strand.
GCTGGCGCATTGTCGTGGTGAAACAAAATCTTTTCTTTGCCATTTCCGGACGGTTTTCTTGAATTGCTGCTTTCAGCTTGTCTAAAAGTAAAGCATAGTATTGTCCATTACAGTTTTTTTTTACCTTCCGTTACCTTTAGGTAAGGAAGGTATTGTCTTTGGTCAAAAAATTTAATGATGAGTTTCTAGTGAATAAGCATGTTTTATGGTCCCTATAATACGATTTTACCATTGTGTGTCTGTGTGGTTAACTACGCCGTGACCCACTTCTTTTGTATACAGGTCATTGTCGCTTCAGAGGGTTCTAGAATGATATAAGCTGTATGAATACCGGCCGAAAGAAAGCGGAGAGATAGTCTGATATATACAAGCAACGAGCAATGAACTTGGTGATATAAATATACAGTTTACCAGTTGTTAACATAAATAAATGTAGCTATATAAATAAGTGTAGTGATTTAAATATTGTATAGATAAATAATCGTAGTGTTTAAGCATTTAATAATATTCTTAGTGTTTATAATTATTTAATCATAGTGTTAGTTGTTTTTATTATATTTTAATATTTAATCCTTAATTATTTATCGTTTAATAAACGTATTCTTTTAGTTAATAATATTTGTTTATGTTTTACACTTCACCCAAAAAAAAAAATGTTACAGTATGTATGTAGGTATGTATGTGTGTGTGATAACTTCAATACCACGATTCCAAAAATTATATTTTTTTCGTATTCCTCAAGTTTACATCCAGAAGAACAACTGATTAGGTTTTGGTTATAATTGGTGAACCGGAAGTAGCCTCACTTGAAGATTTACCAGCTAAATTAATTTTTTTGTCATTTAACGAATATATTATTCTCTATATGATTTGATTGCATTTTATACTTCATATTCAATAGATATAGAGTTAAAGAATTTTAAAGAAATTAAATTTTATAAATCAGCCAGCTATGCTAAACATGGAAACTACTAATATATTCATATAATTCAAATTGATAGATGTCAGTATCAATAAAAATAAATTAATGTAGCAGAGATGTGGATGTTGAAGTACCTTACCACGGAAAGATAGGTAAGGAAATAACTCTCGTGTTACAAGTTTCTAGAAAGATACAAGAGGGATGATTACATAGGTTTGAAAATGTCATGAGAAGAAATGAAGAAGATAATAAAAAATAGCGACCCGTAACGAATGGGGAAAGCTAAAGAAGAAGAAGAAGATGTTAGTGTCAAGTGCAATTTGCATAGTTTGTTTATGAAATAATTTTACTGGAAATTTAGAATATTTTGCAAGAAGATTTATGTATGGAATTTATACATAATACACAGGATTGTGCTGTATACAGCAGATTTTTTTTATAGGGACAGAAGTAGTAGCTGTTATAGTTTGGTTCACGAAAGATGACAATTCAAGGTCATTTTCAAACCATCCGGTATAATATTACTTGCAAATAACTTCACTACATTCCATACACTAGGCATGCACCAGGTATAATATTTGTGGATACATTTTAATCATTCAAAATCCCGTTGAAAATATTCGTGTTCATTATGCACAAATTGAATAGCTTGCCTTCGCAAAGTTTTTCCTTTCTCTCCCATGATTATGTTCAATTACATCGCGGAACAAAATTAGAAACTTATTCGTTGATTTTGATTAAACGTCAAATCGTGCATCAAATTTAAAAAACAAGCTCCGCCACTGGATTTGCTTTAACGTAGAGGGCAGTTAAATAGATAATTGCATACCAACAACTCATCGACATACGTTCCTATTACTTTTAGTGTGTTAGAAAGCAATATGAATATGGAACGTATATCTGTCATATAGCATAAATCACGTAGACATGCGTCAAATAATCTATCTCTTTCTAATACATAATGTTGCTATACTACCGCTATATAAAATGTTGTTTATTCTTTCTTCGAACAAATGGCCTTGAATTGTCATCTTTCGTTAACCAAACTATACATATAAATTTTGGTCGTTAGATTTTCAACTGAACACGTAATGCAGTATGCAATCATCTATTCACCCACATTATTAGAAATAATTGTCTCTATACTCGAATTTAGTTCTCCTATAAAATCTGGTAATGGGTGTAATCATAGAATAATGAAAGGATGCATGTGTGAGAAAAACTCCTTCGAGGGGTCACTGCTGATTACACAATCCAGTGATCTCTGAATGTGAACGGTAGTCACCCCTGTTAATAGTAAGTGAAATTCGGCTGGTCGAACGTCACAGACAATAAGTCGGGGCATTGGATGTGTAACAGTTGCTGGGGTCACGTGACACAGGGAGGGCTAATTACAGAATAGCCGCTAATTACAGCGAGAGCGTCCAAGGAAGTCGTTGGCGCCGTAAAGTTCGCAATGACCTCGCAGGCGAGGCACAAGCTCTCGTGGTCGCGCCGTTTCATTTTGGACGTGATTAGTCGAAAGGTGCCGACGGCCAGGCTAATTTCAGGCCATACCATCATATCTAAAATACAAAGTTTTGAGGGTATTGTAAGGATAAATGCTCCCACTGCACCACTAGGTTGTTGCTAACCGTTTACTGCAGATTTACAACTCTATCAACAACTACACTTTATAGTTACAGTTTCCACAGGTGCGGAAAACTACATCCATAATAAACTTTATTTCCCATTTTCCATTACTTTTAACAACTACTTTTTTCCTTGAATCACAAAAGTTTTAAACTAATTACCTACTCGCTTGCCTTAAGAACTATAGCGCACTAGATATTAAAACAGGCAGTTTGCAAGCTTATGTTTTGGAATGTTTCATAAACTACTGCAAACGATTAATATAGTTTATATTATGACCGGTAGTTAACGAATGATTACGATATTTATGTACTAAGCAAAAACTTTATACGGTGTGTCCCAAACAAACCTTGACATAGGCGTTTAACATGGAAAAACAGTTTTTACCTTCCGTCACCTTTAGGTAAGGAAGGTATTGTCTTTGGTCAAAAAATTCAATGATGAGTTTTTACTGAATAAGCATGTTTTAGTATCCCTATAATACGATTTTACCGTTTTTACGATGATGTCTGTATGTATGTGTGTCTGTGTGTGTGTGTGTGTGTGTGTGTGTGTGTGTGTGTGTGTGTGTGTGTGTGTGTGTGTGTGTGTGTGTGTGTGTGTGTGTGTGTGACAAAAGTTCCGGATCCCATAACTTCAATACCACGATTCCAAAAATTATATTTTTTTCGTATTCCTCAAGTTTACATCCAGAAGAACAAGTGATTAGATTTTGGTTATAATTGGCGAACCGGAAGTAGCCTCATTTGAAGATTTAACAGTTAAATTTGATTTATTGATATTTAACGTTATTATAATTTAAAGAATATATTATTAGATACAGAGTTAAAGAATTTTAAAGAAATTAAATTTTATAATTTAGCCAGCTATGCTAAACATGGAAACTATTAATCATATAATTCAAATTGACAGATGTCAGTATCAATAAAAAGTAAATTAATATGGCAGAGATGAGGATGTTGAAGTAGATGTTGGGGAAAACATCGAAAGATACGGTAAGAAAATAACTATTATTACAAATTTCAAGAAAGATACAAGAAATATGATTACATTGGTTTGAACATGTCATGAGGAGAAATGAAGAATTATATTGGAACAAGAATGAATAGTTTAGTAATAGGATGTTGAAGAAACAGAGGAAGACCATAGATAAGATGGAAGGACTGTATTGCGGAAGACTTGAGAGAAAAGGAACTGAATGATAACGACACGCAAAAATAGCGACCCCTAATGAATGGGAAAAGTTAAAGAAGAAGAAGATGTCAGTATCAAGTGCAATTTGAATAGTTTTTTTATGAAATAATTTTACTGGAAATTTAGAATCTTTTGCAAGAAAAATTATGTATGGAATTTATACATTATACACAGGAATGCCGGAAGGTATTGTGCTGGCCACAACAGATTTTTTATTTATGAATTAATTACGAATTGTAATACATTTTTATAGTATTGACTCGACCGTTAGCGTTTAAGAAATACATACACGCACACACAAACAGACATCAACGTAAAAACAGTAAAATCGTATTGTAAGGACTCTAAATTTTTTTGACCAAAGACAATACCTTCCTTACCTATAGGTGACGGAAGGTAAAAATAAAATTTTGTACTACCGTTTCGGTTTGTTATAACTAATAAATTAATCTCTTATTCTTGATATTTTTTTGTATATAATATTTTTCTCTAAAGTCATTCTTCGCCCAAAAAAAGAGATGGTTGTTTTAAAGGAGAACACTTTATTTTTAAGATTTGTTGTTCACTATATGACGCGATCAGAATTGAATGATAAACCGGAAACTTCAATTCATAGACTGTTCGATTTTTGTACTTGGAAATTCTTTAATTGTATATCTAGTTTCAGGTATGTTTCTCAACAAATTCGACTGTACTTTTCAATATCCTATAAATCGATGAATAATTTTTATATTCTTCAAAAGCATTATCAATATAAATTATTACCATTTATGGATATAATCTCAAATAAATATCTCTTTATAATTGAAAGGAGTACGAACTTAACTGCCTTGGACTAGAAGTAATATGATCTGCTCACGAAATGCAAATGAAATATAATTTAAAGAATTTTTCACTAAGGTGAGAATTCTCTGCGAAATCTAGAAGGCGGGACTTCTCCTTCCTACTGGGAACGCTAAAGTGCGTTTTTTAATTGAATTGACCCGGTGTTTCTGAATACAAATCGCCGGTTTAACGTCAGTTCATATTTCGTCGATTCGCATTCGTGCGCGCCCGTTCTCATGTAATTGTAATTTTATTTTCGGCGCTTGGCGTCGCCTCTGTAATTGCGTCTCTCTTGCACTCGAACGGACGCTATGTACCTGTTTCACTTCCAGCAGACTACTACTCCCCGCAGAATCGCCTATGAAAATAATAAAAACGGTGTAACCTGCGCGTTATTAGAATCGTCCGCTGCAGTGGCGGAGGAAGATTAAAAAATTTACTTTCGGTTCCCTTGATATCTCTGCTGAGCATGGGCAGGAATTTTACTAATTCTAACTCAACTACTAAATTCTTTTTTATATGGAAAGAATTATATAAACGTGCGGTATTACATCGGGATAAATTCAAAGGTGTAACCAAAGTTCTAGGCTACAGTTTTGTTATTTTCCGTATTAAAACGCGTTGTTTTAAAAGTTGATGCTTTTGTACCCGAACTAAAAGGATGGTTGAACCAAGCACTAGTCACCTCCCATATGGGTGCGCAGTGTCTGCGAAGTATTGCCTCCCATTGTGTGGAAGCCCACCCGCAGGCTGTAAGTCTCATGAGGTGATGGCACCTATGCATGGCAGAGACTTGATATTTAGGGGCTACGGCATGGCTTCGCCGCACCCTTCAGGCTCTCTGTCTTTTCTACCTGTTTCCAGAGGCCCACTCCAGTATGACCACGGAATACTGGTATCAGTGTTGTGTTGCCATTGTGCCCACCCACTGCCCACCTCCTTGGTCCTGGCTGCGACAGAAGCGCGACTATGAGGGGTTACAGTCTGGCTTCGCCGCACCCGCTGGTCCCTCTGTTCCCCCCACTCGCCATCCTCCACCTGGTTACTTGGTGAAAACCCGTACCAGGTGTGTACACCGTTACCTCACCCTGAGTACTCATCTGTAGGCGTACTACACAAAGTCACCCCGACCACCTGGGTGGCTGCTCTGACCATCTTGGCATATCGTCCGCGCCTAGCCTCTGCAGCAATTTCTGAGAGGTAGGTCAATGGTACCCAGGATTCGTGAGGTAGTGAGAAACAAAAGAGCGGAATAATGACCTCTGAAACGTAGATGTTTGGGTACATAGAGTTTGTTTTTTCGTCATCAAAAAAGTATGGACTGATGTTCAACTTTTCCCTTCTCCGAACCCTGTATCTTGCTCTGCGATATTGCCGCTACTTCATAATTTAGTACTGTCAACATTACCCATGAATTGGCAACATTGTAGAAATTACCAGTCCATACTTATTTGATGGCAACTATAGCATAAAAATGTAACTGTTGCTAGGTTATACTTTTAATTATCAAACTTGAAAAAATAACATTTAAAGGAATTTTTCGAAGAAAAAATATTTTATTCACAATCGGTTAGTAATATGACGATTTCTGACTTTTAAAAAGTTGGGAAGTTAGTTATTGTTAACCTCATTTTGGAAGAGGTTGGGAAGTACAGCGTGAGTATAGCTGAGGTTGGGAAATGTCAATTTCCCAACTCCAGCTATATTCACGCCATACTTCCCAACCTCTTGGAAAATGAGGTTAACAATAAATAAATAGCTGCCCCCCACTTAGAGTGATCAATGCGTATCAGTGATGGGTATTTACATATAAACAAAGCTTCTTCACAATTTATATGTTAAAAATAAAATTGTAAATAATACAAGTAATCAATGAAATGAAAATTTAAGGTTAGAAATCAAACTGACAGTTCATGTGGTATTTTATTATAACTGGTACTTTTATTTATATCTCCACCATTGGTAGCTTAACTGCTTATATTATATAATACAAATAAAATTAACACTGTCAAAAATTACTCAATTTTATTTATTAATTATAATTATTAAATAGGAACACGGCAGATTAATTTATAAATGTACCAAAAGAAATTAATTATGATCTGAAGTTCTTCATTATTAGTATTATTATATATCGTATTAATTTCAGATTGTGAATAAAATAGTATACAAACCTCGGTGAAAAGTTTCATTACGTCTCGGGCTATAGCTAACCTCGGCGCTGTGCGACTTGGTTAGCTATCTTCGCCCTCGACAGCAATGAAACTCTTTCCACCTCGGTTAGTAATATACTATTGAACTTCCAGTAAAGTGCCATTTCCGGTTATCTGATTTACACCAAAAACTAATGGCATCTTTGCATAAGAGTAAGATAGAAATAGAAGGTTTAAAATTTTTCTGAATGATAGTATTGGAGTTAAAGTGTAAATAGGATCCACACACACACACACACACACACACACACACACACACACACACACACATACACACACACAAACATACATACACACAGACATCATTGTGAAAATGTTAAAATCGGATTGTAGGGACCTTAAAACGTGGTCATTTACCAAAATCTCGATATGCGATTTTTAGCACGATCCCTACCTCCCTTGTAGCGGGATGTAAAAATCGAATGTAGCATAATTCATATTGTTTCAGGAAATGGACAAAATTCAATGTTTCTCCTTTATCAACTTGCACTAAGTCATACTTTCAATTTTTTCCTTCTGATAACCCCTAAAAAAATATTTCTTCCCCGTTTATGTGGAATTGTTGCTGTATCAACACGAATGTTTGAAGTAGCAAGCCTGGGATTATGTCGCGATTTTAATTTAATTTTTGTAAATTCAGTGTGCTGGGTAAGATAATTCATAGCAAGTGCCAAAGACCCTACCAGTTACACAGTTACAGTGTTTACTTTATAGTAGCTAAAGCCAGCTAAGGTAAAGACTTATTCACAATCTTTGTAGTAATATGTCGATTCCTAACCTTTTAGAGATTGGGAAATACGTCATTCCTAACTGCAATGACAATCTCTTGGGTTGGAAATAACAGATTTCACTTCCACCCCACGGGTTGGAAATGTTTATATAGGGGTTGCCTAGCAACATTATTATAGGGAATAAAGTAGGATAAACAAATTTTAATAGAGCTGTCAAAAAAATTAACAAAATTAAAGGTTATAACTCATTGATTTATTCTGAAAAATATTGATTTAAAAAAATCTGATATGGCCAGAACAATACCTTCCGTCAATCCTGTGTATTATGTACAAATTCCATACATAAATTTTCTTGCCAAAAGATTATAAATTTCCAGTAATATTATTTCATGCAAATGGCACTTGACACTGACATTTTCTTCTTCTTTAGCTTTTCCCATTCGTTAGAGGTCGCTATTTTTTATTTTTTTCTTCCATTCATTTCTATTTTGCGGGTTATCCTCACGTCAAAATTTTTCATTCAAAATTTCTTTTTTTGGTATTTTATGATTCCTTTTCTCGGCAACTTAATTCCACATCCCTGATAATAAATAAACCACATGAAATAAGAAAATCATAAACTTTGAATGAAAAATTATGGCATTTGTAAGTTATGGACGTAATTAATAGCTGTCATTTTGACACGGGTCCAAATATCTGCTTGCCAAAGCCAGCAAAGTCACGCGCCCTACACATAATTTTTTTTGCAAAAGATCCTATATTTCCAGTTAAGTTATTTCATAAACAAACTATGCCAATTGCACTTGACACTAACATATTCATCTTCTGTAGTTTTTCCCATTCATTAGGGGGTTGCTATTTTTTATTTTTTTCTTCCACTAATTTTTGTTTTGTATGTCGTCCTCATTCAGTTCCTTTTCTCTCCTTTCATATTATATTTGGTCTTCCTATGTTTCTTCCACCTTCTGTTATAAGCTATTCATTCTTCCAATATACTCATCTCTCCTCATGACATGTTCAAACCAATGTAATCGTCTCTCTTATATCTTTCTAGAAACGCCCAACACTAGAGTTATTTCCCTTATTCTTTCATCATTTACTTTTTATTGATATTGACATTGTCAATTTGAATTACCTGAATATATTAGCAGTTTCCATGGTTAAGTTAGCACAGCTGGCTGATATATGAAATTTTATAATTATTACAATCTTTATAATTAAAAGTAAAATCGTATTGTAAAGACCCTAAAACGTGCTTATTCAATGAAAACTCACCACCGAATTTTTTGACCAAAGACAATACCTTCCTTACCTATAGGTGATGGAAGGTAAAAAGGATGATTGTGAATAAAATAATATACATACCTCGGTGGGAGTTTCATTACAGCCTCGCGCTGAACCTCACCTCGAGGCTTCGCCTCTCGGATATATACATAAGCCCTCGGCAATAAAATCGTTATCGAAATTTTTACTCGAATTTTATTTAATGATTGCAATCAATGGAGAAATAAAGGTTTTATTCGTTGTAAATATTTAATTACACTGCATGATTTTAATATTAAAATTACCATTTATATGTGAATTATTTATTCCTCGAATTTTAAAATGGAAATAACAATTTCTCTAATAAAACGAGTCGTAAATAATGAAATATAATGTGTGAAATTTGATGGTGCTGCAGTAATTTTAACTACATACTATTAAAATTGCTTGTGCACTTCAGTATGTGATTTGCTAAATATAAATTCTTAGTAAATTTAATTAAAATTGCAAAAAAATCTCATTGAATACCCCTCGATCATTGATAAATACTTATAATTTTATCACAATTTCCTCATGCATAATTATTTCGTATTTATCAATGTCCTCGGGTATATGCTTACCAGGCGTCACCTCACGGGCACTCAATGCTGACGTGGAGAGTGCGCCACAGGGGTCAATTTTGTGCCATTAAAAGTCGATGTAATTTTTGGTGTCGGTCGGGATCGAACCCGGGTCTCCAGATTCGCGACCAGACACTCAGGCACACGGCCACGAGACCCCTTACATAGTTATTGCATATCGTGGACAGCTTCTTGCCGTATTCCTGTTCCCCTCCGCCAAACCTCTCTATTCATGGCATGGGCTTCTTCTAAATTTCTCTCCTCCATCGCATGTCTGATGCCTTCATTCCATGACCGCCTTGGTCGTCCTCTTTTTCTTCTCCCGGACGGCCTCCATTTGTATACTTTCTTCGGCCATCGTTCCTCTGACATCCTTAGAAGATGCCCGAACCACTTTAAGCTTCTCCTCTCAATTCTTTCTATGACTGTTTCTCTGGCATTCATTCTAGTTCTAATATCTTCATTAGTTTTTCTCTCCAGCCTGGAGATTCTGGCACTTCTTCTTACGTAGTCCATCTCGACTGCTGTGAGTCTCCTTTTCATCTCTGCGTTTAAAGTCCATACTTCCGACCCATAACAAAGTACAGATTCGACCATAGATTGGCCTATACGCTTTTTTATTTTTAATCGAGATATTTTTGTCCCACCATACAGAGTTTAGGCATCCTATTATTTTTCGGCTTTGGTATATCCGTTGTCTTAGTTCTGTGTTCCCCAAACCATTCTTATCAATTTGTGCCCCCAGGTATTTAAAGTTATCAACTTGTTGGACTTCGACATTGTCATTAATTAAGACCTCGAACTTTGCGTCTGAGTTTACAACTAGGTACTCCGTCTTTTCTAAACTTATTTGTAAACCCCAATTTTCGTACTCTTTATATAGTCGCCGGACCATAAATTCGAGATCATAAGAGTCCTGAGCCAAGACCACTTGGTCATCGGCAAAACTTAATGTATAAAGAGTTTGATTTTCAACTGGTATCCCCATTCCGTGGCAATGTGCCTTCCACCCTCTCAAAGCTACTTCTACATACAGATTAAATAGAAGGGGAGACATACTGCACCCCTGTCGAAGTCCTTTTGTGATTGTCATAGGCTCAGAAAGTTGCTGTCCTTTTTACCTCTCGCTAAGAGAGGTATTGGATTCATGCTAAAAATCGCATACCCAGATTTTATTGAATAAGCACGATTTAAGGTCCATAGAATCCGATTTTAACATTTTTACAATGATGTCTGTGTGTGTGTGTGTGTGTGTGTGTGTGTGTGTGTATGTGTGTGTGTGTGTGGATGTGTGTGTGTGTGTGTGAGGTTGTTGGAGACACGATTTTTCAAATTCTATAAGACTAAAGACCTGTTTGACTACGGCTTCCTCAATCTAACAGTAATGGGAAGAGTTGAATAGGTTCTGGTAACAATTGGACAACCGGAAGTGGTAGTTTCTAAAAAAAAATATTCTAAATATTTTTTTTTGAAAATTTGTTACTACAAATATTAAAGATAATTAAATTCTCAATCTAACACACTTATTTTTTTTATTATATCTCGTATAGGTTTGGAGATATAGTATATAATAATATAGAATAATCTGTTGTAGTAAATCTCGTTGCCCGAAAAACATTTGCGATATTTAAATTTTTGTAATTGACATGTAAATGCAAAATGTCAGTGTCAGATTTTTCTGGGAGGTAAGAGTACAGTTAATATTATTGTATTATTAATTAATTATATATTTAAATTACAGATATGTTAATATTACATATATCCTTAAGAAATACCGTTAATACCGTCAATGAATTTGAAGAATTTTGAACATAATAGAATAGTAGGATAAAATTTCTTATAGAACGAAAGAAGAGAAACAATTTCAATTATTTGTGTGTACTTATAGGGCGCGAGCAGACATGTGACTTTGTTGGCCTTGGCAAGCAGATGAGGATCCGTGTCAGAATGACGGCTAGTAGTTTTTACACAGATGTCACAATTGTCATATGTCATAATTTTTCATTCAAAATTTCAAAATGTTCTGATGTTTATTTGTCATCCATTAGTATGGAATATACTTGTCGAGGAAAATAATCCACATGGATTTGGAAAATCATAATATTTCGAATTAAAACTTATATATATTATACTTGACACCTATGTATATTACTAGCTCTCATTCTGACACGGGCCCCCACATCTACTTGCCAAGACCAACAAAGTCACATAACTGTAACTGCTCTCGCCCTATACTACATAAAATGAAAATGGCGAGAGGTATTGTGCTGGCCACAACAGATTTTTTTAATTTGTCCAACATTATCTCTGTACATTTCCCTTACTATATGCAGTAGGTGTTCATTCATGCCGAGATATTTGTTTTCGAAAGTTGTAAAAAATTATTGCGCGAAAATTTTCTCGGTTTAGTTTCATTGCTCGAATAACTTTGAAAATTCACTGTATCTAAAACATTATACATATCGCACTGACACTTTGGATTTAGGTTAACTAAAGATGGAGGTTAAGTTTTAGTAGTGATATTTGATTAGCACCACCTACTATGCCTCTGTATGCAAAACTTAAAAGACAGCCCTCGTTTAAGGCAAGTGAAATTGATATTAGACTCATATTGGCGCAGTCGGTAAGATAGAATCAGCATAATAAATTGCCTATTAACAAAACCGTGCTTGCAGTTATTTTTGTATTAAATTTTCTATGTTGTTAGCCGGTTTAAAGTTGCGAATGTTTCTCCCCCGTTCTGTTGTAAATTCGTGTACCGGTCTTCTTGACGTTGTATTGGTGTGGCGTTTTCATAAATCACATTAGAGCAGCACATAAATCTGTCTGGGGCGACCACAGTCCAGCGGCAGGAGCTGCGGCTGACAGGGCTCTGCCCGGGGTGGGCCCCAGTCCTCCAGATGCTGCAAGACGCCGCCCCCAACTCTGACAACGCGGCCACCGCTGAATTATCGAGGACACCCGGCCATGAGATATAGTTAATTTATACTTCCAAATCGCTGCTGCTTCACCTTCAAGATGAATTTATGACAGCATGCAAATAGGTTTCTAGGTTACACACAAGTTTAGGGATAAATCAGCGATAGTTATGCCAGAATATATCTACAGAATCCCGATAAACTTACACACAGGATTCAGCAAGGAAATGCTGATATAAGGATTTATACAGGAAATTAATTTTCGCTGTAAATTTGGGACGTATGTAGATTATAGCGTTTTACATTTATATATTTAGTTTTGCACTTAGTACAACTAATGACGTCATGTTCGGCACTAGTAGTTGTTGTTACAACACATGCTTAGTGCTTTTTACCTACCGCACCCCTTGGTAATGGAGGTATAGGGATCGTGCTAAAAATCGCATATCGAGATAAATGACCACGTTTCAAGGTCCATAGAATCCAATTTTAACTTCTTAAAAAATCTTTCAGAACTCATATTTCAATTAAAATGATACAACCTTTTTACCTTCCGTCACCTTTAGGTAAGGAAGGTATTGTCTTTGGTCAAAAAATTCAGTGATGAGTTTTTACTGAATAAGCATGTTTTAGAGTCTTTATAATACGATTTTTCCATTTTTACGATGATGTCTGTATGTATGTATGTGTGTCAGTGTGTGTGTCTGTATGTGTGTCTGTGTGTGTGTGTGACAAAAGTTCCGGATCCCATAACTTCAATACCACGATTCCAAAAATTATATTTTTTTCGTATTCCCCAAGTTTACATCCAGAAGAACAAGTGATTAGATTTTGGTTATAATTGGTGAACCGGAAGTTGCCACATTTGAAGATTTAACAGTTAAATTTGATTTATTGACATTTAATATTATTATAACTTAAAGAATATATTATTCTCTATACGATTTGATTACATTTTATACCTACTTCATATTTAATAAATACAGAGTTAAAGGATTTTAAAGAAATTAAATTTTATAATTCAGCCAGCTATGCTAAACATGGAAACTGCTAATATATTCATATAATTCAAATTGACAGATGTCAGTATGAGTAAAAAGTAAATTAATGTGGCAGAGATGAGGATGTTGAAGTAGATGTTGGGGAAACACGGAAAGATACGGTAAGAAAATAACTCTAGTGTTACAATTTTCTAGAAAGATACAATAAAGACGATTACATTGGTTTGAACATGTCATGAAGAGAAATGAAGAATTATATTTGAACAAGAATGAGTAGTTTAGTAATGGGAGGTTGAAGACCAAAGATAAGATGGAAGGACTGTATTGCGGAAGACTTGAGAGAAAAAGTACCGAATGAGAACGACACGCAAAAATATCGGCTCCTAACGAATGGGAAAAGCTAAAGAGGAAGAAGATGTCAGTGTCAAGTGAATAGTTTGAATAGTTTGTTTATGAAATAATTTTACTGGAAATTTAGAATCTTTTCCAAGAAAAATTATGTATGGAATTTATACATTATACACAGGATTGACGGAAGGTATTGTGCTGGCCACAACAGATTTTTTAGTTTTATTTCTGTTTATTTATTTAAATACCGACGTTTCGGCAGTATTAACTACTGTCTTCTTCAGGAAATGAACAACAAATCAACAAATAAATAATAACAAAAACATTAGCAACAGGTAACCAAGGTGACAATTACAACATATTTAATATAGGAAGCCATGCACGACTAAAATCTAGACCGTCACAATGATTAAGATTATTACTATTGGTTGAAAATCTCAATGGCTTCTCTAATTAACCTGTTGTTTAGGTGTGTTGGTCTCGCCATAATTTTTGTTTCTTCGAATTTTATACGTATGCATGCTCTGCAACTGAAGATTTTTCTGGCTGGTTCAATCTGATCGATCGCTGGTGTTCATTTAATCTTGTAGAAATAGTTACCAGTCTGGTCAATGTAAATTTTCCCGCAGACACATGGAATCTGGTAAATCCCTGATAATTGAAGAGGGAAGACGTATTTAACTTGTTTCAACATATGTCGAATTTTAATATATGGGGAAAACGAAATCTTCATGTTCTTCTTACGAAGAATTCTACCACTCTTGTCCGTGACATTTTTGACATAAGGAAGTGAAGCAAACAATACGTCTCTTTCATTAGCAATGTCATTTCGGTTTCAGGCATTTTGCGATAGATGATTTAGAAAAACCATTCTTCATAAAAATATTCTTAATTTCTTTCATTTCTTCTTCCAATTTCTCTTAGAAAGAAAAAATAAAAAGAAAATTTGAAGGCGATAAAATAAATTTGGATGAATAATGCATATTTTGTGTTTTATTGAACAATTCCCGGTACTTTTTTGACATAGTAGTTTTGTATTTGTAAAAATATTCTTAAGTGCTGGCCACATCAGATTCACAGTTTTATTATTCATTACAATTAACCTTTTAACTCCAATATAAATTTTTATGAAGCTATAGATACCCTTCCTATTAGACTATTATTCTGATTCCTTATGCATCCCTACTTTTACCCTCGTATGCCAATTACCATTGTTACTTCTTTCTATTTTATTCCTTCTATAGTATTCTCTCGTTTCTCGTTCGTTCTCTACTCGATAAAGGGTGTCGTGTGCCTATGACAGATCCGAGATCCTGCTCTATCTACAGGGCGTCGGGCCGGCCATTATCAGTGCCGTAACAATGACGCAAGTCGTTAAGGAGCGTCCCTTGAACAGGTGTCGCTGTCAGATACATCAGTTCCTTCTGTCCTTAAGGACGAAGGATTTTCATGGCAGGGACATTGATGGTATTAATGGCTAGTAAATTAGGGTGATCGCAAAGTATTAACAAAGAAGAGATGAGGTGGCAATGATCTAATAGTTCTGCTCTCCACATGTTGTTTGATATTTTTTGTTAGAAAGTAACAATTATTTTTTCAGAATTATGCGGGAAATCTCCCCAAACTCAAAATAAGTTGGTGAATTAATCACTAGTGCGAGAAGTAATAAAAACATTTTTGTTTTAAGTATTTATTGTTTTGGATGCAATTGCCATAACTGTTTAAAAAAAATATACATAACCATCCAATAAGTAGATTAATATATCGAAAATGTAGAATACATTTTGTAATTTTTCTTATTCTTGGTTGGACAATTGCATAAAAGTAATCGATGTGATGCACTCTCTAAGCCAACAATGAATATCCGCCAGGTAACGCCTGGTAATCGCATGCACGCTACGAAAATGTCATCATTACAGACATCTGTATACAAAGCAAATTGGCACACCCAACATTGGGTATTATGCTATGATGATATATTGTTTAATATATTTTTTGCGTTCCGTCACCTTTAGGTTGGGAAGGTATTGTCTTTCGTCAAAATAAATCAATAATGAGTTTTTAGTGGATAGAACGTTTTAGGGTCCATATATTACGATTTTACTCTATTTACGATGATGTGTGTATGTATGTATGTCTCTGTGTGTAAATTTCAATACCACGACTCCAAAAATTATAATTTTTTCGTATTCCTCAAGCTTACATCCAACAGAAAAGGCGATTAGATTTTAGTTATATTGGTCAACCGGAAGTACCCTCATTTGAAGATTTTAACAGTTTTTCTTGAAAAAACTCAGTTAAATGTTATTATAACTTAAAGAATATATTATTCTCTATACGATTTGATTACATTTTATATTCAATAGATATAGACTTGAAGAATTATGAAGATATTAAATTTCATAAATCAGCCAGCTATGCTAATCATGTAAACTGCTAATATATTCAGATAATTCAAATTGGCAGATGTCAATAACAATGAATAGTAAATGAATGTGGCAAAGATGAGGATGTTGAGATAGATGTTGGGGAAAGACACGAAAAGACAGGCAAGTAATTTAAGGATAAGGAAAATGGCTCGAGTGATAATATGTCACTATAATATATGGTTTGAATATGTCATGAGGAAATATGGAGAATAGTTTAGTTATAGCAGGTTGAAGAAACAGAGGAAGACGAAAGCTAAGATTGAAGGACTTTATTGCAGAAAACTTGGGAGAAAAGGAACTGAATAAGAACGACACGTAAAACAGGAATGAGTGGAAGAAGAAAATAAAACATAGCGACCCCTAACGAATGGGAAAAGCTAAAGAAGAAGATGTCAGTGTCAAGTGCAATTTGCATAGTTTGTTTATGAAATATTTTTACCGGAAATTTAGAATGTTTCGTGAAAAAAATTATGTACGGAATTTATATGTAATACACAGGATAAACGGAAGGTGTTGTTCTGGCTACGTCAGATTTTTGTATTATAAGTAGATGTTTTAATGTTGGTTTTTAGGATTAAAATAGTATATTATGTACTCGTATCTAGGACGAAAAGTGACTTTTCGTCTGAGGTACATATTTACATAATTTTGTCATATTGGTTTCTAGTTATTAAATTATTAAAAGAAAAATGCAGTAATTCGTAGGAGTATGAGTTGTATAAGTAAGCTAAGTCGCAATTATACGAAAATCTTAGCAAAGTTTGACAGATGAAATTGACTTTTTCTGGTTTCGTCAACATTCTTATTCGCTATAATTGATGAAAAATACATTCCTCAAAATATTTTGGACGTAGCTGCTGAGTTGAAGAACAGTTAATGCCGCATAAATAAAGGATTCACTGTGAAGGCAACATTTGAAAGTTCTTAAAAATGTTTCACTTTTTGTTTTATAAATCGTTCAAGCCTATTATTTATTTAAAAACAAAAAGTTCAGCAACCTTCCCCAATCACAATTTCCATAACCGTCTCCTTTCAATTTTTGTGATTAATGCTTAGTGTAGGATGACCGAGGGATTGGAACCTATATTCCTTCTTGCAGAGATTGAAAAATAACGTGCGTTACATCAGCAATATGCACCGCGCCGTAAATATCCGCGCGCCGTGACATTGCCTGGTCTGGTTGTCCTCAGACCAACGTCAGCCGATTTGCCCGCCTGACAACCAACGTAAATTCTCGCCGAAATGGATGATTCAATCGATCGTTCAACATGTCACAGATGGAGCTGCGGTGCGGTTGGATATAAACGAACACTTGATTGTGGACAGGGGATGAGAATGGGGAGGATATTTATAACTTTAGCACTTAATTTATGCGATGAGTAAGGTAAGTTAACCAATAACGATTTACTTCAATATATTTAAAAAGTAAAACATAAATTGGTTGTTTCATTTTGTTAGTTGTACAACTTTAAATCCAATTAACAATTCCAGGAAATTTTAAAAATAATTTTTGCACGATCAGGTTTTTTTTTAAACTTTACCGATAGGGTTTCCAAGGCAGTAAGTTTTGTTTACAAATTACTGATCAGTAAGTGATGTGGTACTGATCAGTAAGTGATGTGACTGACCGGTAAGTGATGTGACTACCTACCGATCTGGAGGCGGTGAAAATTACATAAATAAAAAATAAATGTACAATTTTAAAGATTTAACAATAGCAAAACAACGATCATAGCTTACTTAAAAATCTGTTGTGGCCAGCACAATACCTCTCGCCACTGTCTTTTTTTGATTACATAAGTATAGGGCGCGAACAGTCATGTTTCATTGTTGGCCTTGACAAGCAGACGTGGGGGCCCGTTTCAGAATGATAATTATTAATTATCTACATAAATGTCAGAACTTTTCATTAAAAATTTCAAGATTTTCTAAATTCACGTAGTTAATTTGTCATCAGGAGTGTGGAATTTACTTGTCGAGGAAAATAAACCACATGGAATTGGAAAATCATTAAATTTAGAATGAGAAATTATATATGACATCTATATACATAATTACTAGCTATCATTCTGACATGGGCTCCAATATCTACTTGTCAAGGCTAACAAAGTCACATGACTGCTCGCGCCCTAATGTATTTAACATTTCTTGTATACTTACAATCTAAACCAAAAATTCTACTTATATCTATTCCATATATTTAGATTTTTTAAATTATTCCATATATTTGGATTTTTTAAATTTAAAGTCATTCTATGAAGAAATTTTGTCCTACCCTTCTTTCTCGAGATGATTCCAATTCATTGTCAGAAATAACAGTATATATGAAGGGTATGTGTAATATACCTATAAATATTTAACTATTAATGCATTTAGAAATAATATAATGTATGTACTTACCAGAAAAAGTGTTTAGTAATGTTTCCGGATTTCTGACACTGACATTTATCTGTCAGTTACAAAAAATTTCAATTTGCAACTATTTTTCATGGCATTCTTTCGGCTGTCAAATTTATTACAACAGATTATTTTATATATTATACTTCTTTTATCTCTAAATCTATGGAATATATAATAAAATATTTAAATGTATCAGATAGAGAATTTAATTTTCTTTAATATTACCACGAAAAATTTTCAAAAAATAATATTTAGAAGATTTTTTTTCAAGAATCTTCTACTTCCGGTTGTCCAATTATTACCAAAACCTTTTCAGATCTTCCCATGAATGTCCGATTGGGAAATACGTTGTTAAACAAATTTTAAGTCTTATAGTTTTTGAGTAACCGTCCTTCCAACATCCCACACACACACACACATACACACACACATCCACACACACACACACACACAGACATCATCGTAAAAATGTTAAAATCGGATTGTAGGGACCTTACAACGTGCTTATTCAATAAAATCTGGATATGCGATTTTTAGCATGAATCCAATACCTTAGCGAGAGGTAAAAATGACAACTAATTTTTTTAAAATGTCAAAATAATTTTTAAATAATTCTAAACTTTAATTTGTTATTATTGGGACGAGCGTGCAAAAAATATAATAAGCATTGCGGGCATTAAATGCTTCTTACCGGTATCGGAAGTATTGGAGATCTCGACTTCGTCTCGATCTCCAAACTAATCCTCGACCGGTAAAGTGCACTTATTGCCCTTAATACTTAAATAACTATTTTTAACCAAAATTAGTTTTTCGTCGTTATCAACCTATGAGAATTTTTAGAAAAAAAGAAAGTAGATCTCTGGACCCCCAAAGATGCACCAGGTGTTCCATTTAACCGAAATCGTATCTTTTATAGTTTCCGAGATCCCAATGATGACCTTCGAAATCTGGACACTGTGTATATAAGTTATTACCAACAAAACCAAGAAAATTATATGAGTTAATTTACTATGATTTGTACTGTGTTTTAGAACTAAAAATACAAATTTAATTTTTTGGTCGTACAAGTGATATAGTCTCCGGAGTAAAATAATAATCGGCCGCGTTATAGCCAATGAGCAATGTTGTGGCCAGCACAATACCTCTCGCTACTTCCGTTTTTGGTTACATTTTTTAAGATATTCTAAATTCACATAGTTAATTTGTCACCAGGAGTGTGGAATTTACTTGTCGACGAAAATAAACCACATGGAATTGAAAATCACTAGATTTGGAATGAAAAATTATCATATTTGATATACATGTATATAATTACTAGCTATCATTCTGACACGGGTCCCCATATCTGATTGAAGGAGTGTGGAAATTACTTGACGAGGAAAATAAACCACATGGAATTGGAAAATCCCTAAATTTAGAATGAGAAATTAATATATTTGACATCTATATACACAATTACTAGCTATCATTCTGACATGGGCCCCCATATCTGCTTGTCAAGGCTAACAAAGTCACATGACTACTCGCGGCCTATATTGTATTTAATATTTCTTGTATACCAACACTCTACACCAAAAATTCTTTATATGTAAATTTTTTAATTTTAAATTCATTCTATGAAGAAATTTTGTCCTACTCTTCTAATTTATCGAAATGTTTCCAATTCATTATCGGGATTGACAATATTTTTGAAGGGTATATGTAATATACCTATAAATTTAAAAATTTAACTATTAATACAATAAGAAATAATATAATGTATCTACTTCCCAGAAAAAAACTTCAGTAATGTCTCTGGATTTTTGACATTTGTCTGTCAATTACAAACATTTTCATTTTGCAATTGGTTTCTATGACATTATTTGGGCTGTGAGATTTATTACAACAGATTATTATATATCTTATATTTTTTTATTTCTAAATCTATAAAAGATATATTAAAATATCAGATAGAGAATTTACTCGTCTTTAATAAAATAGAACAAAAAAATTCTACTATTTCTACTAATTGATACTTCTGGTTGTCCAATTATTACCAAACGTACACACACACATACACACACACACATACACACACACATACACACACACACACACACACACATACACACACACACAGACATCATCGTAAAAATATTAAAATCGGTTTGTACGGACCTTAAAAAGTATCATTTTAATTCAAATGAATTGAAAAACCATGAAATAATACACATCTTTATAATATTATTGCATAAACAATGTATTATTATTTAAGTATATACTGCGTATTTCCATCTATTATGATTGAATATAGCCATCATTTTGATAAAATATTTTCGCAGTGGCTGTGGCATCTATCCCATCGAATAAAGAGATGTTGGCAGAGAGTTTAGTTTTATGAAAACATCATTTTGGTTGAGTGGTCGGACGGCGGCGGTTTGGTTGGTTCATTGAAAACTGATCCATCGACATCGCCGATATTGAGTGGCGCACGGCACGGTATGTCTGGCACGCAGAGATTACGATGGACGTCGCAGCCGCCTTGTCGAGGACAACAGAATTTAACTAGGTTTTGCTATCAAAGCCCCAGAGATTTACTTTTGTTGGAGGGGCTTTTATTATTTTCTCACTTTGCCCGATTTATCCAACAGCAAACACTTAGCTTATATTTATAATTAATGAAGCTAAAACGTTATAAAATTATAGTAAAAAGCTGCAAAGGGTGTTAATGTTGTTTTACGGTTTATACAAGACTAAATCTCTAATACATTGTTTCACTTTTTACTACATTGCACTAGGAAGTAAGTAAACTAAATAAATAAATGAAGATGGCAAGTCGGACGACAATAAAATGGCGGTCAAATGGGGAAACCATATCAGTAACATATATCCTAAAAGTTTTGACACAAATTTCAATATTTTTTTACCTCTCGCTAAGAGAGGTATTGGAATCATGCTAAAAATCTCATATCTAGATTTTAATGAATAAGCACGTTTTAAGGTCCATACAATCCAATTTTAACATTTTTACGGTGTCTCCCACTCTCTCTCTTTGTGTATGTGTGTGTGTGGTTGTATGGATGTGGTGTTCAAAGGACGATTTCTCAAAAAGTGTAAGACTTAATATCTGTTTATCTACATATTTTCTATTCGGACATTAATGGGAAGAGTTGAAAAGGTTTTGGTAACAATTGGACAACCAGAAGTAGCAGATTCTTGAAAAAATCTTCTAAATATTATTTTTGAACATTTTTGTTCTTGCTAATATTAAAAAAAATCTCCATCGGATTTATTTAAATATTTTATTATGTCTTATGCAGATTTAGCGACAAAATAAATATAATATATTATGATTATGAGTGTGGCCGAGGTGAAAGAAGTCTGCTTAGATAGGAATGTGTGGTCTAGGATGATTGTTTCCTAACTATTATTGTGATCCGGATGCGGTATTTCGCTACCGAAAATCGGTCACTTTAATATGTTTAAGAGTAAGGATTTTTTGTATGATGTTGATGTTGTTCTTATTGTTATCGGGTTTGTACGAACCCACTAAGTGGGACACGCGTGATTTTATGTAGGTATGTATGTATGTATGTACAGTAAAATTTTTGACGATCAAGGTTGTCTACGAATTGTATGAATTCAGATCATTCAGATTTTTGCTCCGCTCATCATAACAAATTCAGTAGTGTCGTTTGCTTAGTTTTTATGAGGGTACGTAAGATACTACTGTTATTTTATTATTATAAAAATACATATTACAGGAAAAACCATTCAAAATTCAAAAATATGTAAGTCAACTAGTAAGTTTATAAGCAAATGTAAAACCAAATATGTTAAAAATAAGATACTGACACAATGTCAGTGTCAGTGACTCTGATAAAATATAACGTTATACGTACGGCTGTGAATCGAGGTAATGTATCTGTATTAATAAATAAACTTACGTTACAGCGAAAGTATTATCAACAACGAGCATCGTTTATAAATGGAATGTCCTAACTTAGTCGAAACAATATGAATTTTTTTAAAGACAAGCGTGTTATATCCATCCTTATCACACACTCTTACAGCCTTTGCAAAAGAAAAAGATAAATGTGTGCCCTTGATCGGACATCTTTCAAAATTTTTACTGTATGTAAATAATCTGTTGTAATAAATCTTATAGCCGAAATAATACCATGGAAACCAATTGAAATATGTCAATGTTTATGACAGACAAATGTCAGTGTCAGAAATTACTGAAAACTTTTTCTGGGAAATATATACATTATATTATTTCTTATTGTATTAATAGTTAAATATTTAAAATTAAAAATATATTACACATACCCTTCAGAAATACTGTTAATCCCTACAATGAATTGGAAACAAGAAATGTTAAATACAATAGGGCGCGAGCAGTCATGTGACTTTGTTAGCAGTTATGGGGGTCCGTGTCAGAATGATAGCTAGTCATTTTTCATTCTAAATTTCATGATTTTCCCTTTCCTTATAGTTTATTTTCCTAGACAATAAATCCTCAGTCCTAGTGACAAACTAACCACGTGAACATAGAAAATCTTGAAATTTTGAATGAAAAATTCAGACATTTGACATCTATGTACATAATTACTAGTTGTCATTCAGATGCCGGTCCCCATATCTGCTTGTTTAGACCAACAAAGTCACATAACTGCTCGCGCCCTATACTTATGTAATCAAAAACGGAAGTGAGTATTGTGCTGGCCACAACAGATTTTTTGTAATATAAAATGCATTGACTTAAAGGTTGTAATACTTAATAATTAACTGTTTCATAAACAACAAAATTATGAATTTAAAAATGGGCGTGTTTTTCCAAAAGTCGCATCTTTTTACGGACACCAAGCATTGGGTATTGGACGACATTTACATTTACAGAGACAGAAAAACGTTAACTAAATGTATTTTATTTTTTGTCAAACTTCGACAATAAAATATAAGGGCCAAGATTTTAACTATGATAATCTTAAACCGTTGTTCAGTAATTGCTTTTGAAGGTTACTGCAGATGAAATATGTTTAGAATACGTAATTATATATAAAATACTGTTACCATCCCTCTGTTATTTATTCATATGTTATTCATATGTAGGAGTCATGCATCCAATATGTACGCTATACTAGAACGCTATCTGCGTTCTGCGTATTAAAATTCAGATCACAAACAGGAGCTGTTCTAAATTTCATGTGTCTCGTTTTAGGGTTTAGTTCCGTAAAAAAATTGTTTTCACACGCCAGCGGCTTTACGGAACGACCTACAATGAAAAATGGAAAATATTAAATGTGTAATAACTCGCCTTATCGACTCAAATCGCTGTGTCCTTCCAATTCTCTAAATCCGACCAACAAATTACACTTGGGTGATATATTTGTGCGGGGTGATTTAGAACGAGTTTGACAAACTTTGCCGGTTTGAGAATGTAAAAGCATGCTGGTAACTAAGTAATAACTGTATCTAGGCCTCAATTCTTGAGACTTAGTATTTGTTTACCTTCCGTCACCTCCAGGTAAGGAAGGCATTGTCTTTGGTCAAAAATTTCGATGGTGAGACTTTACTATTTTTACGATGATGTCTATATGTGTTTGTGAACGTGTGAACGTGTGTGCGTGTGTGTGTGTTCGTGTGTGTGACCGCAGTTTCGGCCGCGATATCTCCAATACTAGAATTCCAAAAATTACAATTCTTGCGTATTTCTCTTCCTTACAACCATATGCAGACTTGATTAGATTTTGGTTATAATTGGTCAACCGGAAGTATTTTAACAGTTTTTCTGGAAAAAAACAGTTAAATATTATTATACCTTAAATAATATATTATTCTCTATACGATTTGATTGCATTTTATATTTCATATTCAACAGATATATAGTTAAAGAATTATAAAGATAAGAAATTTCATAAATCAGCCAGCTATGCTAAGTTAACCATGGAAACTGCTAATATATTCAGGTAATTCAAATTGACAGATGTCAGTTTCAATAAAAGTAAATAAATTGAAAGAATAGGGGAAATGACTAATGTTTCTAAAAAGATAAATTTAGAAGATTTT
This sequence comes from Harpalus rufipes, assembly GCA_951394225.1. Taxonomy (NCBI): domain Eukaryota; kingdom Metazoa; phylum Arthropoda; class Insecta; order Coleoptera; family Carabidae; genus Harpalus; species Harpalus rufipes. Next base: position 87,325,047 of record OX596274.1, read on the forward strand.
GCAAGAAAATTTATGTATGTAATTTGTACATAATACACAGGATTGACGGAAGGTATTGTGCTGGCCACATCCGATTTTTACTTCCTTGTGCGTAAGTAAAGGAAGTATTGTAATCGCGTAAAATTTCGGTTTTCAGATTTCAGCGGAAATATCCATTTTGATTATCCCTGAATTCATTATGACTAATTTCGTCGTGACGTCTTTACGTACGTATCTCGTATAACTCAAAAACGGTAAGCCGTAGAAAGTTGAAATTTTGTATTTAGGACTCCTATAACATATAGTTATGCACCTCCCTTTCTGGTTATTACACAATTTCTAGAAGTGGCACTTTACATGAAGCCTATAATAGATTTTAATGAAAAACTGTTTTAAAATATAATCCAAAACTTTTCAAATTTGGTATACAAGACTTTTATGTCAATCGAAATAACATAATAGATTTTGGTTAAAATAGGCTAACCGGAAGTGGTACATTACTTCAAGTTGTTAATAGTTTTTCTTGAATAAAATGATTTTATTTTGATTTTAAAAATAAATGCTTCAAAGTTTTAGAGAATTCATTTCTGCGTCTAGCACATCAAGTAATATTAAATTAGCCCTTTGTATAAGCGAGATATGTAAATTAAAAATTATATACTTTTTTGTTTTTGTAATAAAGCTTGCTATGGATTAGGACAAAAAAAAAGTTCATGTCATATTACGTTAAATACGTGCAATTTTTTGATTCGTACAATAACAAATATTATATTTTTATTGTGAAATTAGTCATATATTCATTGATGTAATCAAAACTCTCTTTAAAAAGAACCGGGTTAGTCTAATGTTAATTTAAGAATGATAGTAGTAAATGAATTATTTTTTGTTCTATATCAAAATATTTCTCGGGCTTGGCTTAAGCCTGTCAATATTTTGTAATTTAATTATTAAAAAAAATTGTATAGTTTAATAATCGTACGAGGAAGTCGTATGGTGTCCACATTAGATTTTTTTGTTTTCTTTTGAGGACTGAATCGAATGCTTTGTTATACCATAAATGTTTTATTCAAATGAGTATATCCTAGGTAGTTGTTTCACCATTTGAATCATTTTCACTTTATGTAAAATATTTAACTATAAATTTAATAATCACTATTAATCACTAATAATTTAATCATTTAAAATTGTCTTTGTGTCAAGTATTATTTTGTCAATTATTTTATGAAATCTCCAGTAATGAGAGCTGTAAAGATTTCTAACTCCCAATGTGTCGGGGGTCAACAATGGCGGGTCCCGTGGGTCTGTCGCCCACGTATTTACTGTTCCCTTATCGACGCCAATCCCTGATTCCTGTTACCCTCTCTGTCCCACCCGTGGGACTGAATCACCTCCAGGTCGTCCGTCTCTGTCCGCTGTCAATTTGTGGAACTTGAAATCTATAAGCCCCGGTTTACTATGACCCTGATGCTCTCTTTAGAGGCTATATCATCTGAGGGGAAGAGATAGATGTGTCTAGAACTGGACGCTCAATTGGACCAAGTATAGAATGAAAACTAAATAAATAAACATATAATAAATATTTGAGCCTTCACCAGCGTCTTCAGGTTTGATTTAAATATGAATAGTGATAGAACTTGATAAATTTGAATTTTTTTTATTATTTTTTTCTCAATAAAAATATTGTTAATTACATCATGACAAATTCAGTAGTGTCGTTTGCTTAGTTTTTATGAGGGTACGTAAGATACTACTGTTATTTTATTATTATAAAAATATATATTACAGGAAAAGCATTCAAAATTCAAAAATAAGTCAACTAGTAAGTTTATAAGTAAATGTAAAACCAAATATGTTAAAAATAAGATACTGACACAATGTCAGTGTCAGTGACTCTGACAGAATATAACGTTATACGTACGGCTATGAATCCAGGTAATGTATCTGAATTAATAAATAAACATACGTTACAGTACGTTAAGTATTATCAACAACGAGCATCGTTTATAAATGGAATGTCCTAACTTAGTCGAAACAATATGAATTTTTGAAAGACAAGCGTGTTATATCTATCCTTATCACACACTCTTACAGCCTTTGCAAAAGAAAGAGATAAATGTATGCCTATTTGTTAATTCGTTCGTGATACAGGTGCCCTTGATCGGACATCTTTCAAAAATTTTACTGTACTATAAAAAAATCTGATGTGGCCAGCACAATACCTTCCGTCAATCCTGTATATTATGTATAAATTCCATACATAAATTTTCTTGCAAAAGATTCTAAATTTCCAGTAAAATTATTTCATAACAAACTATGCAACTTGCACTTGACACTGACATATTCTTCTTTAGCTTTTCCCATTCGTTAGGGGTCACTATTTTTTATTTTCTTCTTCCACTCATTTCTGTTTTACATGTCGTTCTCATTCAGTTCCTTTTCAATTAAGTATTCCTCAAAACAATCCTTCCATCTTATCTTTGCTCTTCTCCCGTTTCATCAACCTTCTATTACTGAGCTATTCATTCATCTAATATATTTTTCATCTCTTCTCCTGACATTTACAAACCAATGTAATCATCCTTCCTGTATCTTTCTAGAAACTTGTAATTTCATTACCTATCTTTCTGTGTTTTCCCCAACATCTACTTCAACATTGTCATCTCTGCCATATTCATTTACTTTTCATTGATACTGACATTTGGCAATTTGAATTGTCTGAATATATTAGTAATGTTCATGGTTAGCATAGCTGGCTGATTTATGAAATTTAATATTTTTATAATTCTTTAACTCTGTATCTATTGAATATGAAGTATAAAATGCAATCAAATCATATAGAGAATAATATATTCTTTAAGTTATAATAACGTTAAATGTCAATAAATCAAATTTAACTGTGAATTCTTCAAATGAGGCTATTTTCGGTTCACCAATTATAACCAAAATCTAATCAGTTGTTCTTCTGGATATAAACTTGAGGAATACGAAAAAAATATAATTATTGGAATCGTGGTATGCGATTCGAAACTTTCGTCACACACACACACACTCATATAGACATCTTCGTAAAAATGTTTAAATCGTATTATATGGACCCTAAAACGTGTTTATTCACTAAAAACTCATCATTGAATTTTTTGACCAAAGACAATACCTTCCCTACCTAAAGGTGACGGTAAAAAATATATAATTAAATATACAAAATGTAGGACACATTTGTCTGTGTTGCATATAATGCAAACAATCTCATCTTAGTTCCTCCTTCCTGTCCGTTTTAATATGCTGGATGTGCAGTGCATGAAAATAAGTTTCACAGCGTCAGCAATCATATTCGCAAGGTTTCAGCGAATGTGGTTTGCAGCTTGACGACTTTGCTTATGCGGGAGCAGCGTCATCATTATTCAGGCCGATTCTGGACGGTTTCGGCCGGATATCCGTCTGAAGCGCCGAAGGATCGAGCTTCTGATTAATTGCAATGGTCACGCGGTAACGTTGTGGTAATCAGGATTAAGGGACGCGCACTCACAACGACGACTTCCAAATTATAGCATTTGGATAGAGAAGGGAAGGACGGCGGGGTATACATAGGATGCAGCAATCGCACTGATGTTAGTGACATTTTGCAGAATGTGTCAATCACATAGTAGAACTAACTCCGTAGATAGTAATTAATAAATTTGGTAATAAATTTTGTTTTATATGATTTCTACCCTTCCTTTTGGAAAAAATATGTTGTGGCCTGCACAATACCCTAATTACATTAATCCTGTGTAAATTGTATAAATTCCATACATAAATTTTCTAGCAAAAGATTCTAAATTTCCAGTAAAATTATTTACAGTTTATAGAGACTTTAAAATACTTTTCATACACTGTTATTTGCTTGTTTTCTAGTAAAAATTATACATTGAATTTTGGGTTAAATATTCTGCGGTCTAATGCAGGAATAACCAATGAACTTATTTCGTAATAATGAGAATGAATTATTTAAAATCAGTAATAAACTTTTAGGGTTACTAATACCGAAAGAATTTTTTTGTTTATAGCACTAAAGCCCTGCTAGATTTTACTGACATTTAAAAAAAAAGTTTTTATCGTCTTGAAACAAACAAAATACGGGTGTAGTTGTTATTTTTTTGTTAATATGACAAACTGATCTGTAAAGTAAAACTAGAAAATAAAAATCTGTTGTGGCCAACACAATACCTTCCGTCATTCTCGTGTATAATGTATAAATTCCATAATTTTTCTTACAAAAGATTCTAAATTTCCAGTAAAATTATTTCATAAAAAACTATTCAAATTACACTTGACACTGACATCTTCTTCTTCTTTAACTTTTCCTATTCGTTAGGGGTCGCTATTTTTGCGTGTCGTTATCATTCAGTTCCTTTTCTCTCAAGTCTTCCGCAGTACAGTCCTTCCATCTTATCTTTGGTCTTCCTCTGTTTCTTCAACATCCTATTACTAAACTATTCATTCTTGTTCCAATATAATTCTTCATTTGTCCTCATGACATGCTCAAACCAATGTAATCATATTTCTTGTATCTTTCTAGAAACTTGTAATACTAGAGTTATTATTCCGTATCTTTCCGTGTTTTCCCCAACATCTACTTCAACATCCTCATCTCTGCCACATTAATTTACTTTTTATTGATACTGACATCTGTCAATTTGAATTATATGAATATATTAGTAGTTTCCATGTTTAGCATAGCTGGCTGAATTATAAAATTTAATTTCTTTAAAATTCTTTAACTCTGTATCTGTTGAACATGAAGTATAAAATGTAATCAAATCGTATAGAGAATAATATATTCTTTAAGTTATAATAACGTTAAATGTCAATAAATCAAATTTAACTGTTAAATCTTTAAATGAGACTACTTCCGGTTCACCAAATATAACCAAAATCTAATCACTTGTTCTTCTGGATGTAAACTTGAGAAATACGAAAAAAATATAATTTTTGGAATCGTGGTATGAAGTTATGGGATCTGGAATTTTTGTCACACACACACACACACACACACACACACACACACACACACACACACACACACACACACACACACACAGATACATACATACATACAGACACCATCGTAAAAATAGTAAAATCGTATTATAGGGACCCTAAAACATGCTTACTCACTAAAAACTCATCATTGAATTTTTTGACAATACCTTCCTTATCTAAAGGTGACGGAAGGTAAAAAAATAATGTTTTAACAATCAAACTATTTTTTCAGAGAATACATTGATTTTTTTAATTTTTACATTTTTGTTAACTATGACGTAATTGGTCAGTTTTAAGGGACTCCTGTTCTTATAGGAAGCATGTAAAACAAAAAATATTGCCAAATTTACTGTCTATTCTATGGGGTTTGTCCAACGATCAATTATGCTTTGTACACACTTACTGAAATAACATTTTATACATGTTTAAGTTAAAAAGAAAGTCATTTATTGTAAAAAATGACAACGCAGACATAATGTGAAAAAGTAATTTTTTTTTGTTGGTCGACGACGAAAAATTGAAGAGTCCTAAGTTGGAGATAACTCCTATAATTGTAGATTGTTTAGGTGATTCAGAAGGAATTGGTGAATGTAGAGGTGTCGTAGAATCAATGCAATATAAAATTTTAAAATGGTTTTTGAATATTATTATTTTACAAATTAAAGACGTTCCGATTGAATCTAGCATCATCATCAACAATAACTATATATGTAGAATTAATATTGATAACATTCATTCGAAAAAAATTAACCTAATATAAATGTAACTTGAAAATTGACAAAACAATTTAGCATAGAAATTGATTTTCTGAAGTAACTTATGCGACAAAAACTTTTCAGTTATAATCTTCCAACCATTACCACCTAAATCTTAATCTAGTGTGCTTAGGGTTGATATTATGAATATAATATCAACGTGGGGTTTAAAATGATTGTGTGGGTTGACAATGAGCACATCGACAGGGCATGCATGAGGCTGACAGGACATGAAACACGGTCACACCGCGCGCTAATTAATCACAGACGGCATCTGCTCGATACATGTCACACTTCACGGCAACTCCACCCACACATCCAAACATACCAAGGAGAGCTCAGCTAAACATCAACAGCTATATCAATATTCTCATACAGAGAGGATTAGGGATGACATTATACATACTACATGAATGAAAAATATTTGCGAAGTGAATTATTTTCAAATGATTTGAAAGATTACCAGTCCAGGATTTCGGAAATAACTTAGTATTACTCAATTAATTTTTATGAAGTTATGAAGGTATTGTTTTAAGGTCACTACAATCCGATTTTAACATTTTCTTATTCGGACACAAATGGGAAGAGTTGAAAAGGTTTTGGTAGCAAATGGACAACCGAAAGTAGCAGATTCTTAAAAAAATCTTCTAAACATAATTTTTTGATTTTTACCTCTCGCTAAGAAAGGTATTGGATTCATGCTAAAAATCGCATATCCAGATTTTATCGAATAAGCACGTTTTAAGGTCCCTACAATCCGATTTTAACATTTTTACGATGATGTCTGTGTGTGTGTGTGTGTGTGTGTGTGTGTGTGTGTGTGTGTGTGTGTGTGTGTGTGTGTGTGTGGAAGGACGATTACTCAAAAACTATAAAACTTTATATTTGTTTAACTAAGTATTTCCCAATCGGACATTCATGAGAAGATCTGAAAAGGTTTTGGTAACAATTGGACAACCGGAAGTAGAAGATTCTTGAAAAAAAATCTTCTAAATATTATTTTTTGAAAATTTTTCGTGGTAATATTAAAGAAAATTAAATTCTCTATCTGATACATTTAAATATTTTATTATATATTCCATAGATTTAGAGATAAAAGAAGTATAATATATAAAATAATCTGTTGTAATAAATTTGACAGCCGAAAGAATGTCATGAAAAATAGTTGATAATTTAAATTATTTGTAACTGACAGATAAATGTCAGTGTCAGAAATAATGAGTAATGAAAGAGAAATGTACTTGGAGAATCCCTTAGTTCTTGATCTGTGACTATTATGGAGATGACAAGTCTAGGTTGAAGGACTTAAATTTGTTTCAAACATTATGGGACAATGTACACCAGTACTATAGACTAGAGTAACTTTGAATTGCGAAAAAGCTATCAAATTCTTCTCAAGTAAGTTGTAAATAATGACAAAATTACACATCGATATAAGAATAATCGGAGTGCAATCTATCCGTCACTTTATTAAAGGGAATTAGTGTTATTTATATATAACAAGTATGAAAAAATAAAATGTAAAAGAAGATATGTAAGAATAGATGCACAATCCATATATACATTTTAGACCGCCCAAAATTAATGTTTTTACTAGAAGAATATGAAGAGAAAGTAAACAAAGTTGTTCGAATTGAAAATTGCTGTTACCAGCCTAATATTTATATATGGTAAACTCTACTTTGTAATTTATTGTAACATAATTTATGGTAAAATATCTTCATATTGAGACATGCTATTATTGAATAATAAAGAAGTTTATACGTCATAGATTTATATGAATATATTATTTGTATTTATAATAATAATCTTTGCTTTATGCATACAGCCAGGTAAAATATACGGCGAGAGGTTATGTGCTGGCCACATCAGATTTTTTTGTTCCAGCAAATATTAAAGAAAATTAAATTCTCTATCCGATAATTATATCTTTTATTGATTTCGAAATCTGTTGTAATAAATCTCACAGCCCAAATAATGCCATGGAAAACAATTGAAAAATTAAAATCTATGTAATGGACAAATAAATGTCAGTGTCAGAAATCCGAAGACATTACTGGAGACTTTTTCTGGGTAGTACCTACATATATTATTTCTTATATTATTAATATTTAAATATTTAAAATTATACGATAATGAATTGGAAACATCTCGAAAAAGTAGAAGAGTAGAACAAAATTTCTTCACAGAATTAGTTTAAAATTAAAAAATCTAAATATAAAGAATATATGTAAGTTGAATTTTTGGTGTAGAGTGTAGGTATACAAGAAATGCTAAATAAAATAGAGCGCGAGCAGTCATGTAACTTTGTTGGCCTTGACAATCAGATATGGGAGCCCGTGTCAGATTGATAGCTAGTAATTATGTACATAGATGTCAAATATCATAATCTTTCATTCTAAATTTCATGATTTTCCAATTCCATGTAGTTTATTTTCCTCGACAATTGCACACTCCTGGTGACAAATTAACCACGTGCACTTAGAAAATCTTAAAATCTATGTACATAATTACAAGCTAGCATTCTGACACGGGCCCCAATATATGCTTGTCAAGGCCAACAATGTCACATGACTGCTCGCGCCCTACACTTATGTAACCAAAACGGAATTGAGTTTGAAAAGTAAATGCGGCCGTAAAATATTCTTTGACAGATGTCAAAATAAAATTGGTACTTTACGGTTGCCAAAAGATACGTTAATAGTATATTGTGTTATTAGGAGTAAATTGATACTTTGTGTGAGATATTTAAAGAAAAATATCTACTACCGACGTTACATTTTAGGTAAATTACGTTTGCGATTTCAATTGCCCTGTAGCTATGGATACTTATTTGTTCACTTTTTGTTATAAACATTGAAGTGAAAATTTTCACGTTTTGACGTTTAAATAAAAACTGTGCAATTTTATATCCTTCTTGTGTGCAATTATGTCGGACTTTGAAGTATTATAATATACGCCCCCTGAAGTTGTTCAATTGGATAGATATCTAACAGTGTGGCTGAAAGATATGTCCAGGAATAATTGCAAAAAAATATATACTTTTCGTATCACCAAATTCTAAGTATTATTATGTTCATTACCGTCCCTGTAATTGTAATATGTAAGTCTGCTATTCTTTAATATGTTATTTCCTCAAAAGTAAACTCTGTTTATATTCCAATATTTATTAACTTTATTCTTAGGTTAGCTAGTGTGTTAAAGTGACATTTAGGGCAATATTACAGGTTTCTTTTATACAAGTTACTTCTTATTCGTTGATTCTGTATTTTCTATGAATATTTATTTATTTTATTTCTACTCCGGCGGCGTAGAAACTAATTTGCACCTTGTGAATCAAGTCTCAAAAGATGCTACTTTTATGACGTTTGAAGAAAAAACAATTTATGTAATAGCTGCTTATAAAAATATATTAAACTTAAAAATTCATTTGTGTTCGAGTGTACACAACTAACCAAGGAAATTTTTAATTTAGTCTTCTTAGTTTAAAAAAAATCTGATGTGGACACCATACGACTTCCTTGTACGATTATTAAACTATACATATTTTTTTAATAAATAAATTACAAAATATTAATTTTAACTTCAAAACAGTAAGATATATAGCGACCATAATCTAACCCGGTTCTTTTTAAAGAGAGTTTTGATTACAACAAAGAAATATTTGATTACAACAATGAATATGACTAATTTCACAATAAAAATATAATATTTATTATTGTACGAATCATAAAATTGCACGTATTTAACGTAATTTGACATGAACATTTTTTTTATGTTTTTGTCCTAATCCATAGCAAGCTTTATTACAAAAACAAAAAAGTATATAATTTTTAAATTTACATATCTCGCTTATACAAAGGGCTAATTTAATAATAGATGTGCTAGACGCAGAAATTAATTCTCTAAAACTTTTATTTGAAGCATTTATTTCTAAAATCAAAATAAAATCATTTTATTCAAGAAAAACTGTTAACAACTTCAAGTAATGTACCACTTCCGGTTAGCCTATTTTAACCAAAATCTATTATGTTATTTCGATTGACATAAAAGTCTTGTATACCAAATTTGAAAAGTTTTGGATTATATTTTAAAACAGTTTTTCATTAAAATCTATTACAGGCTTCATGTAAAGTGCCACTTCTGAAAATTGTGTAATAACCAGAAAGGGAGGTGTACAACTAGATGCTATAGGAGTCCTAAATACAAAATTTCAACTTTCTACGGCTTACCGTTTTTGAGTTATGCGAGATACGTACGTACGGACGTACGTACGTACGGACGAAATTAGTCAAAATGGATTCAGGGATGTTCAAAATGGATATTTCCGCTGAAATCTGAAAACCGAAATTTTTCGCGATTACAATACTTCCTTTACTTACGTACAAGGAAGTAAAAAATTGAGAAGTTTCACTGTAGCATTTTGACTTTAAACACTCTGTTCTACTACTCTTGTTTTATTTCTAGTGATTCATTCTTTGTAAGTGGAATGAAGCAACCTCTGGCGTATTTTTCTACGGGGCTGTGTGCTCGACGATAGTTGCTATCAGACTAGTGTGTTATTTCAGTTCACGTGGCGAATATTGGAGGATGCGACAACGACAGCCGATCGGTGATTGTGTAAACAAGCAGCGAGCCAGAGTAGAGCGCTCTACAGCTGCTATCAATGATGACTTATGTGCTTATAGGATCAACCAATGCTTTCATACACAACAATGCAGCTGCAGGGTAATTAATTAATACTTAAAGTGATTGCAATAAGGTCAGAAAATCAGAAACGGTTATTATATGAACACACAAGATATTGACTTTTTTACCTTCCGTCACCTTTAGATAAGGAAGGTATTGTCTTTGGTCAAAAAATTCAATGATGAGTTTTTACTGAATAAGCATGTTTTAGGGGCCCTATAATACGATTTTTACCATTTTTACGATGATGTCTGCATATATTTATGGCCATGGTAATATCTCATATCTACGGCTGCTAGCCTCTAGGATATATGCACTATCCCAGGAACGGATAGGGAGAATTTCTTTCAATTTCGCGAGATTTTATTTATTAGAGGACATTTTTCTGTCCATATGTGAGTGGTTTATTTAAAAACACTCACCCGTCTGAATATTCATGTGGTTTAACATTACTATCCAAACATCATTATTTCGCATAATTGAATAGTTGATTGATTATTGGTTGTACTTTTTTACCTTCCGTCACCTCTAGGTAAGGAAGGTATTGTATTTGGTCAAAAAATTCAATGATGAGGTTTTAGTGAATAAGTACATTTTAGGGTCCATATGTGTAAGTCCATGTGTGACGAAAGTCTGGGATCGCATAACTTCAATACCACGATTCCAAAAATTATAATTTTTTCGTATTCCTCAAGTTTACATCCAGATGAACAACTGATTAGATTTTGGTTATAATTGGTGAATCGGTACCCTCATTTGAAGATTTAACAGTTAAATTTATTTTTTTGACATTTAACGTTATTATAACTTAAAGAATATATTATTCTCTATACGATTTGATTGCATTTTATACTTCATATTCAATAAATATAGAGTTAAAGAACTTTAAAGAAATTAGCAATGCTAAACATGGAAACTACTAACACACATATAATTCAAATTGACAGATGTCAGTATAAATAAAAAGTAAATTAATGTGGCAGAGATGAGGATGGTGAAGAAGATGTTGGGGAAGACACGGAAAGATAGGTAAGGTAATAACTCTAGTGTTACAAGTTTCTAGAAAGATACAAGCGAGATGATTACATTGGTTTGAAAATACCATGAGGAGAAATGAAGAGTATATTGGATGAAGAGAGAATAGCTTAGTAATAGAAAGTTGAAGAAACAACGGCAGATCAAAGATAAGATGGAGGGATTGTATTGCGGAAGACGAGTGAAAAGGAACGGATTGAGAACGACACGCAAAACAGAAATGAGTGGAAGAAGAAAATAAAAAATAGCGACCCCTAACGAATGGGAAAAGTTAAGGAACGGAAGATGTCAGTGTCAAGTGCAATTTGCATAGTTTGTTGATGAAATAATTTTACCGGAAATATACCATCTTTTGCAAGAAAATTTGTACATAATACACAGGATTGACGAAAGGTATTGTGTTGGCCACATCAGATTTTTTCTTATCTACTTTGAATATAACTAACATTTTACTCGATATTTTCTGTTATGGTGGAGGACCCCATTGAATGATACACCTATATTGAAATTTCTCGTTTATAAAAAATATTTGAAATTAAAAAATATTATCTTTATCTCCTCTCCAGCTGGCCACCATCCACTATCTCTTTACTTTTGAGATACAAACAGCGTGGAAAACACATCTTCGTCATCTACGCAATAATGAAGCTGTGAAGGTATTGTTGGGTATATTTACTGTGCCAGGGTGCGACTCCAGTGCTAACCTGTGCGGAAGAAGTACAAGAGAAGAGCATTAGCGGATCCGCAGCAGGATAGTGGCTGAGGATGCTGTGTTTGCTCAGCGCTTGGCGTCCGGCATGCAGGAATAGGGATAGGGACAGAATTCAGCAGGAATACGCCTAGGGTGGATAATCGTTGACTGTGGACACTAAGAGGAGGAACAATTTATATGAAGAATGCTTGTGTAATAATATCGTTTTTTACTTCCTTGTACGTAAGTAAAGAAGTATTGTAATCGCGAAAAATTTCGGTTTTCAGATTTCAGCGGAAATATCCATTTTCATCATCCCTGAATCCATTTTGACTAATTTCGTCCGTACGTACGTACGTCCGTACGTACGTATCTCGCATAACTCAAAAACGGTAAGCCGTAGAAAGTTGAAATTTTGTATTTAGGACTCCTATAACATCTAGTTGTGCACCTCCCTTTCTGGTTATTACACAATTTCCAGAAGTGTCACTTTACATGAAGCCTATAATAGATAATGAAAAACTGTTTTAAAATATAATCCAAAACTTTTCAAATTTGGTATACAAGACTTTTATGTCAATCGAAATAACATAATAGATTTTGGTTAAAATAGGCTAACCGGAAGTGGTACATTACTTGAAGTTGTTAACAGTTTTTCTTGAAAAAAATGATTTTATTTTGATTTTAGAAATAAATGCTTTAAATAAAAGTTTTAGAGAATTAATTTCTGCGTCTAGCACATCAAGTATTATTAAATTAGCCCTTTGTATAAGCGAGATACGTAAAATTAAAAATTATATACTTTTTTGTTTTTGTAATAAAGCTTGCTATGGATTAGGACAAAAACATAAAAAAAATGTTCATGTCAAATTACGTTAAATACGTGTAATTTTATGATTCGTACAATAACAAATATTATATTTTTATTGTGAAATTAGTCATATTCATTGTTGTAATCAAATATTTCTTTGTTGTAATCAAAACTCTCTTTAAAAAGAACCGGGTTAGATTATGGTCGCTATATATCTTACTGTTTTGAAGTTGAAAATAATATTTTGTAATTTATTTATTAAAAAAATATGTATAGTTTAACAATCGTACAAGGAAGTCGTGTGGTGTCCACATCAGAGTTTTTATTATTATTCTCGATCTAGCCTGATCCTTGTATAAAATTATTCCTCATTTTAGTTGCTTCAAAATCTTCTCGCATTTACGTAAATCTTTTCGTTCTTCCGGGTTTCAAATCCGATTTTTGTTTTGTGTATCCCCGTAATTATTCTGCATGTTCGTTAGGGAACAGTGTATTCGCGGATCTGTGGGGCTTAGAGTTAAACCCGATGTGACACAACGTCTTCCGATAAATTGGCTCTCTCTACCTAGTGACTACACAAATGAGACGGAAGCACGGCCTATCCTGATGAGATACCTGAACGGGGATTTCGTGATACAGTAATACGACAAAGCTGAATTTATTTGCCTGTCTCGAAAGATAGAAAACAGAAAAGGACCAGTATTGATAGATTGGACTTCTTTTTAATAAGATGTTTATAAAATGTTTTGAATTGTATTCTGAATAAAATAAATAAATAATTCTGAGTTTTAAACGGCATTTTACAGGTTCTTAAAGTTATCATGGACAAAGAACAATACTGAAGCACTATTTGAAAATTGGAAATACTTTTCAAGTTGACAGATCACGTTATGCAGTCAGCCATGCATCCTTAATATAATGACATTGTTAACAAATATAACCAGTGGAATTTCTAAACGTTTTAAGTGGATGCGTTTGCTATTTAAATCTATCGAGCATTCTGACCAATTTAATTCACGTAACAGATTCATTTGTAATTTCGGATCTGTAGCTTGAATAACCAAACAGATAGAGCGTGTAGCTGTCATTTTAACACATTAATTTGCGCCAAAATAAAAACGGTAAGGAAGGTATTGGCTCGTATTCCGAGTGCACTTTTATAATAAAAGCGCTTTTATGGAGTACGTTTTTACATTATATTCTTATGCGGAGTGTGCTCCATAAAAGCGCTGTTATTATAAAAGTGTGGTCGAAATATTGGTCAAAAAATTCGATGGTCAGTTTTTAGTGAATAAGCATATTTTACCATTTTTACCATGAAGTCTGAGTGTGTATGTACAGATGTCAGATCAAGGTTATCTACGAATTGTATGAATTCATATTTTCGTTCAAAATACCAAAACTGTAGTGGTACCTATAATTTTAAATATATAATTAGTAATACAATAAGAAATATTAAATATCGTTCCCAGAAAAAGCGTACTATCTCTGAATTTTTGGCATTGACATTAGTGAGATTTATCTGTCAATTACAGACATTTTAATTTCTCTGTGAGCAGGCTGTGAGATTTACTACAACAGATTATTTTCTAGATTATATATCTATATCTTTAAATCTATAGAAGGTATAATAAAAAAAATTAAATACGTTGGATAGAGAATTTTAATTTTTAATATTTTTAATAACATAAATTTTCAAAAAATATTTAGAAGAATATTATAAAAATACTATTATTTCCGGTTGTCCAATTGTTACCAGAATCTATTCAAGTTTTCCCGTTACTGTTAGATTGAGGAATCTGTAGTTACACAGGTCTTTAGTATAGAATTTGAGAAATTGTACATACAAAAACCTCAATTACACACACGCACACGCACACACACACACACACACACACACACACATACACACAGATATCGTCGTAAAAATGTTATTATCGGATTCTAGGAACCTAAAAATATGCTTATTCACTAAACTCTGGATGTGCGATGTTTAGTTAAAAACAGGGCACGAAACCGAAACCGTTATTTTTAGTTACTAAAAAACCGGTAACTGTTAACAAAATTAATTAAAACCGGTTTTTTTAAAACGTTTTTGAAATGGAGGGGATTTTAAATATAAATCACGATTTCGTGCTTGTACGTAATACGTTATTCCCCGGTAATACTCGTATTGCGTTTTGTATTTATTAGTTTATTATTTATTTAGTAAATATACCGGGTGACCCTCAAAATCCGGTACATAGGCATTTAACATAGGAAAACAGTTTTTCTTGCGCGTTGCTTCTTAAATTATTTTAGATACTTAAATATATTTTAAAGTTGTAGATTATAAAAATTTGTATTTGAATCAATAAACAAAATTAATTTTGCATGCTTTGTAACAACAGAAATTAGGTATGAAAATGTCGAAA
Source organism: Harpalus rufipes (assembly GCA_951394225.1). NCBI lineage: Eukaryota > Metazoa > Arthropoda > Insecta > Coleoptera > Carabidae > Harpalus > Harpalus rufipes. The sequence continues at coordinate 87,340,443 of OX596274.1, forward strand.
ATCAACTCAAAAATAGTGATAGCCATGGAATTAAAACAAAAAAGCTTAATAAACAAATGTATATTTATCTGTCATAAAATTTAATACCGGTTAATATAACCGGTTTACATAACCAATATAAAAACCGGTTAAGTAAATAGTAAACCGGTTTTTTAACGAAAACCATTTTAAAAATTAAGTTCTCGATTTTGGTTAACCATTAACCGATATTGTTTTCGGTTTCTTGTCCTGGTTAAAAAATAATAAAATCTGCATTATATTTAAAGTAATACTCAATAATAATGATTAAGGTAACAATTAAAAATCTGATTTATGTGAAATATTGTATAAGAAGTGAGTATAACTTGGGAAATCTTTTCAAGAAAATTAAATTTCCTCATTGCTGCATTTTTGAAAAAAATAATATCAATAATCCTTCTTATTCGTATCTTGTATTAATTGAATCCTCAATAATATCTTTTTCCTATCCTCGCCTTGGAAATCCCATTTCCTTACAATTATCCTTTCCTGCAGATCCTTTGACAGTGATTAGATCCTGCAAAAAATATTACTTACGTGGTGTCTGGTAATCCCGTAGCTGGCGCCTGCTCAAAGCGGGTAATCACTGCCGTATATCGCCTGCTAACGAAGTGGAGCTGCAGATGACGCAGGAAGAGTGCCTCTCCCTCCTGCTCCTGCTCCTGCTGCTGCTGCAGCTGCACTCATCACCAGTTGATCGGTTTATGATTGAGAGATGTCTTTCTGCACTGACTGACAAGATGAGCTGATAATGGAACGTTGATGGGAATCGAACAGGATTATACGACAGGATTGCGATTCTAGAGTGAGGATATTTATTTTTAAATAACATTGCTGTGAATTCCTAGTTGTTTGTGTATTAAAATGAGTAAAAATATATTATGACAGTTATATTTTTTACCTTCTGTCATCTTCAGGTAAGGAACATATTTTCTTAGGGTCCCTAGAATACAATATTACTATTTTTACAATGATGTATGTGTATATGTATGACGATTTTTTGATGGACGATAAATCCAACACTACAATTCTACAAATTAAAATTCTTTCGCACTCCTTTTCTTTAGATCCATATGAAGAGCTGATTAGATTATTATAAATATTAAAACAGATTGGCACACCCAGCAATGGGTAATATGCCGGGATGAAATATTTATTTATTTTAAAGAATATTCTGTTAACTGTACGAATTGATTGCAGTTTGTACTTCATATTCAATGGATATATAATTAAAGAATTATAAAGAAATGAAATTTCATATATAAGCCAGCTATGCTAACCATGGAAATTGTTAATATCTTCAGATAATTCAAATTAACAGATGACAGTATCAATGAAAAGAAATTGAACGTGGCAGAGACTAGGATATTGAGATAGATGTTGGGAAAAGATACAGAAAGATAGGGTAAGAAATGAAAGAAAAAAATTAAGAAAACCATTAACATGGTACTTGACATAGACTTGGTACATTCCCCATTTCTTGAAACCTTAATCCCCAAATCCCCACCGCTAAACTAGATATAAAAGGACCCGCTGTAATATAGTTTTGTAGTTCTTTTGATGATGGCCTAACAGCCGAAATTGTACAATAAAGAATTTTCTTTAATCTTGTGAAACAACCGAGTGTTTTTCTTATTCAATTCATTTTAATTTCATTCACTGACATCTGACAATTAGAATTTTCTTAATATAGTAGTAGTTTCTATGGTTATACCATAGCATTTTTATAATTTTTTTAAATATATACCCGTTGAATATAATGTATAAAATGAAATCAGGTCATATAGAGAATGAAATATTTTTTAATATTCATCATAACATAAAATGTCAAAAATAGTATATTATTTTATTAGGAGAAGAAAGCGGTCTTTTTGTGTTGAACCCAGCTATTGCGGTCGAGGCGCTAGCCGAGGCTAAGCAAGCTGGGTAAAACACAAAAAGGGCGTTCTGCTCCGAATAACATATTATTTTTCTTCAAGTGTTTCAAAGAAAACTGGGGATTTTTTATATTTTACTATTTTTTTTAAATTATAACGTTAGCAATTTCAGCCATAGTTGGCTGTGTACACTACAAAACACAAACGATACAACTGTCAAATAACAATTTTTCAATATGGTCTGTGTTACTGTGACGACTGCTGCCGCCAGCGGTGCACTAAGAAGCTAACATTTTTTACTAGTACAATAATGAACAACATTGTTGTACTAGTAATAAAATGAATATCTTCTATAGTGTGTGTATAGTAGCATAATATATGAATCTTATTGTACACTTGAAGAAAAATGATATTTAAGGTAGTTATATCGTGAAATCATTTTCAACAGAATTAATTGAAATTTTAAGTACATCTCAACTGAAGTATAATGTACCTGCTCTACAAGTTTTAAAACAATTGACCGAGCGGTACCTGAGTTATTTGCAATTAAATTTGGCCTTTTTAACACGTGAAGAATAGGAAATGGCAAAATAAACACAACATTTTAAATTATAACTTTTATATCCACTATGACATTTAATCGAAAAACTAGTATGTTATAGTAAACTAATTAACGGATTTTATGTAAAAATTAGAAAATTATTTACCACCCAGATTTAATTTTATTGTCTCTAGAAAATTTTAATCTGAAGATATGATAAATAGGTAGAATTATGCTTGACAACCATGTACAAGCGTTTCAGATGAAGTATCAGATAAGTTAACACCCGCTTGGTATTAGCGAATAAGAGGTGATCTTAGGCTAAAGGAATTTCAGACGTACATTTGAAAGAAATATTTTTGAAATTGGTATTTTACGTGAAAAGCATGAAAACTTTAAACAGTATAATACTACTTTTGTAATTTTAAGAAAGAAATATATTAATTTGTTTTGCAGTTTCCATTTGTAGTTTAGAATTAGTATTATATCTTAAAATATCTTATTACTTTTATACCCGAATGTACCAATAAATGTCTAGATACGACGATGCCACAGTTATTCTTCAACATTGAAATACGACATTTGTATATGTGTTAGTGCGAGTGGTACAGTTCAAAAAAAAAAACTTTTCTACGGAAAAATAAAGAAAATTCATATGTTACAGTCGTTGATATTAGCTTTTAACTATTTTGATGCAATCTGTTTATATAATATAATGTTAAAAAATATAAGTTATTGCAAATATAAACTGCATTAACTTAATTTTTATTTTGAACATAGAACAAGTTTTTGAATAGGTACACTCGAGTGACAACTACCTTAACTGCGGTTTTTCAAGAAAAAATGTAGTTATGCGTTCCGAAACGATACAGACATCATCATAAAAATAGTAAAATCGTATTCTAGAGGTCCCAAGACGTGCTTATTTTATAAAAATTCACCATCGAATTTTTTTGACCAAAGATGACGGAAAGTAAAAAATACTACGTAAATTTACTGTAACGCTGCCAATCTTCCAAGTAAGTTTGCCATTTACACACCAAGTTTTATTCAAATTAGAGAGTTTAAAGTTCTACACCCTTGTAGATAATAATAGATTTGTTTCATTTCTCAGGTTCTATTCTCTTCGAAATTTCATTTATTTTGATTAATAGTTATTTATGAAACTATTAATCAAAATCAATGAACTTTAGTGTAACGAATCACAATACGTTACAGTTTGATAAAACTGATGATAGTGACTCTACTACTTCTTTAGTAGGTCGCCCTGTTATGTTTTTCATTAAACTTCTTTATAGAAAGCAACATGGCAGTAGAGTTAATATTCATAGAACCGTGATTGAGTAAATTGTGGAGTGAACCTCTGCATATTCACATCAAACAACAAGCAAAGCAAAGCCAAGCAAAGCAATAACAGAGAGGCCATCACCTCGTCCGCGTCCGGCAAGTAGTCAGAGAATTTAATAACAATATACTAAAAACAAGAAAGTTTACTAGTTTCAGTGAGGAAAACTTGCTTCAACACAGACTACGGCTTCAATGAAATCTAAAACCAAACAAGTCGCTTAACTTTGGTCTCCGTTTTAACCTTGAGGCCAGACATCGCTGCAAGAATTTAATTAAAACTGCGAGGAAGGCAGAAGACGCTAGCATGCAAGAGGAAGACGGAGGCGTTTTATGCGTGGCGGAGGAGCAATTAGCTAGCAGTATTTGCATATTAATTAATGTGAATGTATATAAGCTTGATTTGTTTTCGATTTCACACCCTAACGACTTACGACGCGACACTTGGGCAATGAATTACCGTGTCTAACAATCCTGATAACTATCAGACACATTATAAAGTCGTATTACAAAGCTGGTGGATTCCGCTACCCTCACAAATGCCCGAAGCGAATAAATCCATTTTATTAAATCTACAGGGATATACGAGTACAACACCACCAACCACCAAGCAATATGCATAATAACTGTTTTAATTTGTTTCTAAACATTAGGTACTACAACTACCTTATAAATTCTGAGTACATTCGTGATTACATCAAGAAATAGATACTATGTTTCAGGGAATCTATTTCAACAGCAGATATTTAGTTTTAGGTAAATGTATTAACAAAGTTTTGGAAATAGAATATCTCCGTACCACACAGATTTATAACTTTTTCTGTATATTCAATTCTAAACAACTACCTACCTTCTTAGAAACGAGTCTGGTAGGTACCCTAGCCTTTAACGTCCGGTAGGTATGTACGATTTTGTTTTCTTTACTTTAATCGCAAGAATAGAAAAATACTTTACCCGTATTTTTATTTTCTTCATATTACATTTTATTCATGAGAAAATTGTCTTTGAAAATACAATATTTAAATTGCCACCTTTTCTGTAGCCTGATGACGTCAGATCAATGAGAGCGTAGCTTACATTGCATATCAAAATGTCTTTCGTATTTAAATCGTTATTTTGATTTCGAACCCAATACTTTAGGATAAAATAGTAATATTGTACGAAGACAAATGTTCGAAAAATGGTTTTTTAGATGTTAAATTGTCAATTTTAACAACGTTTCACTTCGTTGTGCTGTACCTACTTCATTCTCAATTTGAAGAGAAATAGTTCGTTTCTTGTTATGAAGCTATCGATTATCTAAACCCTGAGCTACGTGAAATGACAATTTCAGCTGAACTAGTTTAAAATTTGTGTCAGCAATTTCCTTTACATGAGAACTGTTATAGACTTCCTATGACGTAACACGTTATTACTACTTGTTAATTATTTTGTCGACTTCATTTTGAATGTATCCTCATAGAATAAGAAAAGAATATTACTAATTAACATGTAAACAATGCGCTAAAAATTCATACAATTATTCATAAATTATTGTACATTTCTTTAAAATATAATTCTAGACGTTTATATGAAATAATGCTGACCATAAATACACAATTCAGGACTGCGAAAGAAGATTAAGTAGTTTGCGTCAAACCTGTTTTCCACTGTACTTTTTTACCTCTCGCTGAGAGATGTATTGAATTCATGCTAAAATTCTCATATCCAGATTTTAATGAATAAGCACGTTTTAAGGTCCCTAGAATCCGAATATAACATTTTTACGACGATGTCTATGTGTCTGTGTGTGTGCGTGTGAGGTTGTTGGAGGTACGATTCCTCAAATTCTATAAGACTAAAGACCTGTGTAACTACGGATTACTCATTCTAACAGTACTGGGAAGAGTTGAATAGGTTGTGGTAACAATTGGACAACCGGAAGTGGTAGAAAAAATGTGACTACATAATGTATAATAAAGATAATTAAATTCTCAATGTAACACATTTAATTTTTTTTATTATATCTCGTAAAGGTTTGGAGATATAGTATATAATAATATAGAATAATCTGTTGTAATAAATCTCGTTGCCCAAAAAACAGTTGAGATATGTAACTGACAGATAAATGTAAAATGTTATTGTCAAAGAAGCAGCTGTTTTACTAACATTACTGGAAGATTTTTCTGAGCGATACGAATACATTTAATATATCTTATTGTACTATTAAATAAATATGTATTTAAAATTATAGATTAATATTACATATCCTTAAGAAATACCGCTAATACCGTCAAGTATGACAAAATTCCTCGTAAAATAAAAGAAGAGACACAATTTCAATTATATGTGTACAAGATATGTTAAATTCGTTACTTATAGCTATAGGGCGCAAGCAGTCATGTGAGTTTGTTGGCCTTGGCAAGCAAATATGAGGATCCGTCTCAGAATGACGGCTAGTAGTTATTTCCATAGATGTCACAATTGCCATATGCCATAATTTTTCATTCAAAATTTCAAAATATTCTGATGTTTGTCATCAATAGTATAGAATATATTTGTCGAGGAAAATAACCCACATGGATTTGGAAAATCATAATGTTTTGAATGAAAACTTACGATACTTAAACCTATGTACATTATTACTAGCTGTCATTTTGACACGGGCCCCCATATCTACTTGCCAAGGCCAACAAAGTCATATGACTGCTCGCGCTCTATGCAACATAAAATGAAAATGGTTAGAGGTATTGTGCTAGCCCCAACAGATTTGTTTAATTATTGTATCGGATGCATGGTGTGTAGGTATATTGTATATTATGTAACTTTGATAAAAATTATTGGTGTCTAATTCGCCTTGAAAAAAAGTCAGGAAACTTATGAAACAAGAATGTGTTAAATCCTGTTTAAAGGGAAAATGTCTAATGTGAAATAAGCTAAAATATAGTTCAACCACTATTCTAAGCAAGTGACATGTTATCTTGCAAGATATAAAATATGTGAAGAAAATGTACGCTGGGCAATCGCATGTTAACCGCCGAGGGTGATAAAGTTTTCTTAGGCAGCATGTGGTTTGCGGCGCCGTAAATCTGTTAATATTTGTCGCATTTGTTCAAATCACGCGCAGCTTAAAAAACTCAAACAAAGTTTACAAGTCCGCAGGAGATTCCCGCCAGACCCAGCCAAATTGGAAAAATACAAGGTCACTGGAATAGAAAACTTTCTTGCAACTCCAGGTCCAGGCCTCTCAACAAGCATAAATATCAGTTTTCGAATTTCAGATAAAATATTTTCTTGGGAAGGAAAAAAGAAAACCTGGCGAGCCGAGCCGGAACAGGGACGGGCCAGAGAAATTGCTTTTTAAAACTCCAACAGCAATGGAGGAACATCACTAGTCAAGTATAAAAGCCTTTGTAGGCAATAGAAAATAATAGTTATAAAAAAAACTTACTGTAAGATGCTACTGCAGTGAAATCATCGTAAACATGGTAAAATTGTATTATATGAACCCTAAAACGTACTTATTCACTAAAACCTTATCATTGAATTATTTGACCAAAGACAATACCTTCCTTACCTAAAGGTGACGGAAGGTAAAAAAGTACAACCAATAACGAATCAACTTTTAAATAAAAATTATGCGAAATAATGATGTTTGGATACTAATGTTAAACCACATGAATATTCAGACGGGTGAGTGTTTTTAAATAAACCAGTCACATATGGACAGAAAAATGTCCTCTAATAAATAAAATCTCGCGAAATTGAAAGAAATTCTCCCTATCCGTTCCTGGGATAGTGCATATATCCTAGAGGCTAGCAGCCGTAGATATGAGATATTACCATGGCCAACTTAGTCCGGAAGGAATATCGATTGGGTTTTTTAATAGAATTCCATTTTTTAGTTCTTTGTTTTTTTTAGAGGTGAGTTATGTTACTGCCGTTTGAGAACGCTGCAATGAAGATGGTGTGATCAATTTACCTAACTTTAGAGCTCTCTAACTTATTCCAAATGTTACAAAATTATTCGTCTGCATATTCGCCCGAATTCCCCGCCCATAAAATGTAAAATCATAGAGATATGGGAGCCATATCTAGTGAAGGAGGATTTACCACATTGAAGAAGGCGAGGCTCCAAGGATTTTAAACTGCAATCGTTGAATTTAATAACCCGTGCGTTCTCATTTATTTTCGAAATACTACCATTATATGATTCCATATGTATGAATATATTTTTTCTCTTAACTTTTTACCTCTCTCTAAAGCTTAATTTACATGGAACGTTATCACCGTTGTGGCCGTCAACCGTTCACGCCGTTAAGACCGTATGGTCCGTAGTGGGGATTTTAGAGGGAATTTCATATTTAGTAACTTCTGAAAAAACAAAAATAACTACATCTCTACGTTATCATCTGTCATCTATAGCTACTGTTTACATTGCGATCGCGAAAGTGAAAAATGAATATAAATATAAAGCCCCGCGATTGTTTCTATATCCATAGTAAATACACAAATATGAGATTTTAGATTACACAATTCTACACAAGTACGAAAACTTATATTTATATCACTCAGTTGGCTAACCTGATTTATGAAGAACTAACTCAATGTACGCAAGCGCAGCGGTCATAACGGCCGACAGAATAGAACACTGTTCTAATTTGACCTTGAACGGTTGCAACGTTCGCGCCATTAATCATGTTTGATTTTAGCCAATCAGAGTCGAGAACGGCCACAACGGCCGACGGTGATAACGGCGACAACGTTCCATGTAAATTAAGCTTAAGAGAGGTATTGGATTCATGCTAAAAATCGCATATCCAGATTTTATTGAATAAGGTCCCTACAATCCGATTTTAACTTTCATAGGAAAAGCTGAAAATGTTTTGGTAACAATTGAACAACCGGAAGTAGAAGATTCTTGAAAAAAAATCTTCTAAATATTATTTTTTGAAAATTTTTTTTGGTAATATTAAAGAAAATTAAATTCTCTCGTTGTGCGTGTGTCCTCATTCAGCTCCTTTTCTCTAAAGTCTTCCATAATACAGTCCTTCCATCCTGGTCTTCCTCAGTTTCTTCCACCTCCTATTACTAAGCTATTCATTCTTCTTATTTTTTAATCGTCTCTCTTGTCTTTATAGAAACTTCATCACTTGAGCCATTCCTTAACTTATCTTTTCGTGTCTTCCCCAACATCTATGTCAATATACTAGTCTCTGCCAAATTCATTTTGTTTTCATTAATACTGACATCTGTCAATTTGAATTATCTGAATATATTAGCAGCTTCCATTCTTTAACTCTATATCTTTTGAATATGAACTATAAAATGCAATCAAATCATATAGACAATTATACATATTCTTTAAAATTTATAATCATTAAATGTCAATAAATGATATTTAACTAGGTTTTTTCAAGAAAAACTCTTAAAAGTTGCAAATGAGCGTACTTCTGGTGAACCAATTATAACCAAAATCTAATCACGTCTGCATATGTATCTAAACTCGAGGAATACGAAAAAATGATAATTTTTGGAATCATGGTATTGGAGTTATGCGATCCGAAACGATTCTCACATCATACCCTACACACACACACACACACACATACACACACACACACACACACACACACACACACACACACACACACACACACACACACACAGAGACAGACATCACCGTAAAACTAGTAAATTCGTATTCTAGGGACTCCAAAACGTACTTATTCATTAAAAACTCACTATAGAATTTTTTGACCAAAGCCAAATACCTTCCTTACGTAAAGGTGACGAAAGGTAAAAACAACCGATAATGATTTTGAAAGGATCACATTTAATGGTTGTTGGTTGTTCTTAGTAGTAATTCGACTTTAGTATTTTTTCTACTATGGACTCTGATTGATATATTGATTGCGGTTTTACAATATAAGTAGTTAATAGCAGAATAACAGTGCGTTATTATAATAGTATAGAAAAGTGTAATTATAGAAAATAATATCACCAATAAATCTATATTAAGTTATGTTACAGCGGAAAATAAACTTTACCCCTTCGGTTGGGCAATTTTAAAGTTGGTTAGAAACAATAAATACAGCAAAGTGAGAGTGTTCATAAGTTCTTGGCACTTATTCGAGAAATTACACGCTCCAATAACTAACAATAAAAGTCAAATAAGTGGAAAATTTAACAAAGAATCTCGGGGAAGAAAATTACAATCATTGTTCTCATTCACTGCACATATATCGATGTGTCTTTTATCTGCTACGTGAGTATTTATATCAGTTGCCTTAACAGGAAATTTGTTTCACCGGCAATTTTACTCGCAAAGAATTTACAGTTTATAGAGACTTTAAAATACTTTTCATACACTGTTATTCGCTTGTTTTCTAATAAAAATTATACAATGAATTTTGGGTTAAATATTCTGCGGCCGAATGCAAGAATAACCAATGAAATTATTTCGTAATAATGAGAATGAATTATTTAAAATCAATAATAAACTTACAGGGTTAATAATACCGAGAGTGTTTTTTGTTTATAGCACTAAAGTCCTTCTAGATTTTACTGGCATGATAGACTTTGGTTGTTTTTATATACTTAAAAAATATAATTCTTTTTTGAAGGATTACACTTCAAATCTCATTTTGCTTTAAAATTGAGATAGGTTGTCGATATTCAAACTTGTAGAAGTAGCCATTGTAACCATAAAAAATATATATACAGGTGTAACAGAAATAAGTACAACAAAGTTAACCAGTGATAGAACTCATTGACTGGCTCAAATGACTCATGGTGGCTCATGACCTCGGAAATTTATTTTATGTACATACATGTACAAAAGTGTGAACGTTTAAAACATGACAATTCGGAAAACGTTCTAAATAAATTTGTTGACCTTGGGCAGTGTTTTCCCTAAGTTTAACCACAGGCCAGCACAATGTCTGTATACGAGTACTCGCTATCCGAACTAAAACTTTTATAATAATTATTAATCGATTTATTTGTTAAAATTTATTTGAAAAAGTTGACAACTAATATTTGATAAAAACAATGTGTCATTGTTATTGCTACTGGATCATATTATTATGAAAATATTTTAACAACTCGTTAATTTATGGGGAGTGGGCTAAAAATTCTAAAAAAATGAGATTTCGAAAAAGAAGTTATTAAGAAATATATATATATATATATATATATATATATATATATATATATATATATATACAGGGTGTCCCTTAACTTGGTGCACAAACTTTAAGGGCATATAATACTGATCAAAATGAGTAAAAAAAGCTTAGTCAAAATGTGTCCGATCTTTAATAGTTTCCCAGATATAACGCAGTGAAAAATGAGTTTTTACGAGATTTACCTTTGCTATCTCAAAAACTATAAGAATTACGATTTTGCTTAATTGAGACTTTTTGTTTACCTTTGAGAGGTAATCTTAGATGGCCTTTTGTTATTTTATAAAAATCAAAAGTGAAATGTTGTGGCGACCTTGGTCAATATTTAATTTTCATATAACTACGTAACTATAAGAAATTGAGAAAAATGTTTCATATAAAATTTTATTGTTTTTTATAGTCTTTTTACTGACATAGACAAAATTTTATTCGATCGTTATCTTTGTCAGTTTTTCTTAGATTTTTCGCTTTTCTCGGAAACAGTTGAAGATCATTCCTATGTTGATGAAGCTTTTTTATTCATTTTGGGCAGTACTATATGCCCTTAAAGTTTTTGCTCGAAGTTAAGGGACATCCTGTATATATATATATATATATATATATATTGTATGGAGTCTCGTGGCCGTGTGCCTGAGTGTCTGGTCGCGAATCTGGGGACCCGGGTTCGATCCCGACCGACGCCAAAAATTACATCGAATTTTAATGGCATAAAATTGACCCCTGTGGTGCACTCTCCACGCCAGCTATGGGTGCCCGTGAGGTGACGCCTGGTAAGCGCCCGCACGGTACAAATATTCCATCATTATCGAAATCTGTACAAAGCAGATTGGCACACCCAGCAATGGGTAATATGCCGTGATGAAATATTTATTTATTTATTTATATTGTATTATAAAATAAATCTTGAAACGATGATCGACTATTTACAGAATTGAAAGAGTGAAAAATAATCGGACACGCAATCATAAATAAATGCCTAGCAACGAAAATATGTAAATTTGTCATTTTTCTTATTAATGTCGAAATGCCGCGTCATTTAGACAATAATTCTAAGATTAGAATTATAACTAGAATAGCAGATGGTTTCTCTATAAGACAAATCGTTCGACTGATGAACATCAGTAAAGACACCGTCTTCAGAATTAAGAAACGGTAAGTGCCAAGTAAGTTTTTCTATTTATTTATCAATTTTATAGCGATCAAGTATGGTGTTTGTCATTCATTGTAACTAATGCTAAGCAATTAAAATAAACAAGAAATACACAACTAAACTTATGCTTAGTTATTTTATTAATTGTGCTTTGTACAATGTTCGGAATATTCACGACTCGATGTAAAAACTTTTAGAGCCTTAATAAGACTATTGAAACGTTGGCCAATAAATAAATAATTTATGTACGACAAAAACACTTTTCTGGACATCAGTGTCCAATTAAATTTATTAAACATTAAAAATTCTTACAAAATGATTAGATTATAAAAAGATTTTACAACCTTGCTACGAAATATAGGTTACTCATATCTGATATAAAGGATAGAAACTTTTAGATTATGCTTGACAATAATTTCTACACTTTGTTCGTATTATTTTCTTTTCCTCGCATGATTTTTCATTTGTCGATGGCAACTATTCACTTCACACGTTTTCTTATTACTGAAAAATTGCGAAGAACGATTTTCTATGTTTTTCTGTGCTGAATACCGGCAATAAATAAAAGTTTAGCTGGGCCCGTGCGACGATAAATAAACCTAATTCTTCTGCTGATAACTGTTCGCTCATGACTTAGAAAGGGCGGCATATCGCCAGAGAAAGTTCCAGCCTTATTTTTTCTCTTCCGGTGAAAAGTTGGGAGAATTGTTGTTAGTTTTATTTCACTGTTATTTTCACCAGATTCCAGTAAATTTAGAATTGTTTTGACGTAGAGGAAATTGGAAGGAAATGATTATCTATGTCCATGTTAATGGTCTTGTTGACTAGAAAAACGAGGTTTGTTTTTTCGTTACAACCAATACAGAATTAACGGACCAGCAGAAATAATTGAAGCATTTAAGTTAAAACGGCTCCAAGAACTAACATTAATGTATAAGGTTTTTACATAGAAACGTTCTATTTGTATAAACCAAAAATATTGTATTAGACAAAAATTTCAGACGTGGTTAAAAAAGCCAAACAAATACAAATAGGTAATAAAATATTTTGACTCATGCGTTGGGGGTCGTAATATTAATAAATGAATTTACAGCTATCGTTATTCTAATAACTCAATTTTTAATTAATCTAATGTAGCCAAGCCGCCATACCACTTTTTATATTATTTATAATATATAATAATTAGAAATGGGATTTTAGTGTTTTTACCTATTTTGCTACGTAACTACTATGTTTAGATGGTACAGCACAAAATCCGTTTTAAAGAAATGCTCTCATTTAAACCTTTTATGATTTTACCTATTTTACCTAAAAACTGGTTTTTGCGAGAATTGCACTTAATTATAATATTTAGTACCTAAATCAGTTTCTTTATTTTTACCTCTCGCTAAGAGAGGTATTGGATTCATGCTAAAAATCGCATATCCAGATTTTATTGAATAAGCACGTTTTAAGGTCCCTATAATCCGATTATAACAATTTACGGTGATGTCTGTGTGTATGTAAGTATGTGTGTATGTATGTGGGATGTTAGGACGATTACTCAAAAACTATAAGACTTTATATTTGTTTAACTACGTATTTCCCAATCGGACATTGATGGGAAAATATATTGTGTTATGATCAGTACTTGTATAAGTAGATTTGCTGCCCCCAAGTTTATAAAATAGTATCCCTCTTCAAAATGAACGTTTTAAAGTCAAATTCAACACCTTCCATAAATGCATTTGGCGAATCCAAAATATGAGAATGGAAAAGCATTTCGGTATGTGAAGCAGTGGGTTTTAGAAAAAGAGATGCAGATAGCCGATAGGTATTGATATTGGATATGTAAAAACGTATGATTGCGTCACCGGGAGAAAATGTTTCGCACACTGTTCGCCGCCTTGACGCCCGGGTGCAATCTTGCCCGCAGGACGTCGACGACGCCTTTCTACCTTCAGCGTTGGCAACCAGTGGCGCACAATGACTTTTTACTTCTACTACTTGCGTCCTCTCGCTATGAAACACAAACTCAAAATTGGCTAACTGACCAAAACGTACGATTAGTTTCGCGAAACGACAATCCCATAACCTTCCCCAGGCTCGTCCCATAGGTTTTTGGGCTCATCTAGATTAAGTCTCTAGAATTCGATTATAACATTTTTACGATAATGTCTGTATGTGTGTGTATGTAGATGTGTGTGTATGTTGGAGGTACAATTTCTCAAATTCTATAAGATTAAAGGCTTGTGTAACTATGGATTCCTCAATCTAACAGTAAAGGGAAGAGTTGAACAACCGAAAGTAGTTGTATTTAACAAAAAGCAAGCTGAATATAACATAAAAAGGGCGTTCTGCTCCTTATAACATACTATTTTTTCTTCTAGTGTTCCAAAGAAAACTGGGGATATTTAAAATATTTTTTTGGGATTGTTTTAATTATAGAGTTTGCAATTTCAGCTAAAGTTGGTTGTGTACACTCCAAAACACAAACTATATAACTATTAAATAATAATATTCAGTATGGTCTGTGTTCCTATGACGACTGCTGCCGCCAGCGGTGAACTAAGAAGCTAACGTTTTATTTATTTTTGAAAATTTGTTATTGCCAATATTTAAAAATCTTATGTGACCAACGCAATACCTGCCGCCATTTAATTTTTATTAATTTAAATACATATACCATAGGGTCTCGTGGCCGCGTGCCTGAGTGTCCGGTCGCGAATCGGCGGAACCGGATTCAATCATACCTACACCAAATATTTCGAATTTTAAATGGCACAAAATTGACCCCTGGGGTGCACTCTCCACGTCAGAAATGACTACCTATGAGGCGATGCTTGGTAAATGCGGGAGGCAAAAACAAAAAAAAAATACTATGTCTTCTACAGATTTAAAGATATAAAAATACAGGGTGACACAAAAAACGGGAACTTTTTAACAATCCAATAAAAACCAGAGTGACGAAAAAAAAAACATTTTATTCACAGTAATTGAAACGTTAAAATTTGCCATTTAAGAAACATTAATGGAATTTATTATTTTTTAAAATTACGTCCTTTAGATGCCGTCCTCCTGTACGCCGTGGACAGACTCGCGTACAACATCAAGGTTCTGTGGAGTACGAGCACTTCTTGGTCGTCCTGTTGGTTTCTTCTTTAGGGTAGATCTAGTCTCTTCAAAGTTATTAATACAACATTTTATCGCGTGTTTTGATGGGACGGCACTATGACGTCCTAAGTTTTAAAAACGTCGGAACTCCCTCTGCGCAACTTCCAAACTATCACTGTTTTTATAAAACATTTTTATGCCTAACGCACGCTATTGCCCGTTCCATTGATCCATGGCTACTAAAATGGCAAACTGTTTACTTGCTCAAGGACACTGTGCCGCAGTGGTGCCACCTGCTCATGGCTGCCACTACGCATTTCAAAAATTTTCGTTATTCTGTGCCACCTGTATAATCTATAAAATAATCTGTTGTAGTTTGAGAAATTAAAGTGTCTGTAATTGACATAAATATCACTAATGTCAGTGTTAGTACTGAATGCCTCTTCTGGCAACGATATTGAATAATTCTTAATCTTGTTAATTAATTAATAACGGTGCAACATTCTGGGAAATTTACTTTTTAGAAATATTGGATATTCCTGATATATTTCGTGCCAATTTTGATGTTCGCCGTCACTGCGGGATAGTGGAAATAAGACGTTGAATAGCGTGGTTTACGAGTGATAGAAAGTAAAATAAAAGCAACAGTATAGCCTCGGCGGCTTCCCGTGTCATAACCAATAACATAACCCGGCGATCCCGACGTAACTCAAGACCCACAGCCGCAGGCTCACGGCTACAAATCGCTTTGTCAAGGACCACTCACATGCTTTACTTGCGATGTCATTTACTGCAAAATAGAAACGACCATGCAAAAAAAGAAAATGCTATTTCAAAAAAGGAAAAAATGGAAAACGACTTTTCGATAACGGCGTTCTGTCTTTCTCAACGAATTTATTTTATTGACATTTTCTATTGTTTATTAAATATCAATAATTCTGAATTAAACTTACCCGAAATATGAAATTAAACTTTGTGTAGATATATCCGTGAAATTTTTTTTATGTTCTATGTTTGTGATATTGACTAGTTATTACACAATTTCCAGAAGTGGCACTTTACATGAAGCCTATAATAGATTTAATGAAAAAACTGTTTTAAAATATAATCCAAAACTGTTCAAATTTATTATACAAGACTTTTCTGTCAATCGAAATAACATAATAGATTTTGGTTAAAATAGGCTAAGCGGAAGTGGTACATTACTTGAAGTTGTTAACAGTTTTTCTTGAATAAAAAGATTTTATTTTAATTTTAGAAATAAATGTTTCAAATAATAGTTTTAGAGAATTAATTTCTGCGTCTAGCACATCAAGTATTATTAAATCAGCCCTTTGTATAAGCGAGATATGTAAATTTAAAAATTATATACTTTTTTGTTTTTGTAATAAAGCTTGCTATGGATTAGGACAAAAAAATAAAGAAAAATGTTCATGTCAAATTACGTTAAATACGTGCAATTTTATGATTCGTACAATAACAAATATATTTTTATTGTGAAATTAGTCATATTCATTGTTGTAATCAAATATTTCTTTGTTGTTATCAAAACTCTCTTTAAAAACTCTCTTTATGGTCGCTATATATCTTACTGTTTTGAACTTAAAATTAATATTTTGTAATTTATTTATTAAAAAAATATGTATAGTTTAATAATCGTACAAGGAAGATTTTTTATTATCCTGATGTCAGCAAAGCACTGTTCAATAAAAATTAAAATAAGTTAGTAGGTCGGTCATCTATCTATCTAATCTATGTAAATTAATTTATAAATTAAATATAGAAGCTCATTTCCAATCTAGAACATTATGAAGGCAATATCCATCGAACAATAAAAGAGTTTTTCCATTCAATACAGGTATAGTCTTTCATTAATGAATCTGATTTCGTCAGACGTTAATTATAAATCACATAATAAAATTTAATTAAAAAGCTGGTCGTAGAAAGTTTGCGATACACTGGTATATTGTTTAATTAACAGCATGAATGAGACACTGAGCTTATTGTAAAGAACTTGGGTAGTATCTCGATATCATCAACTTCATTACTCTGCAAGAAAACTCCTTCGTACACCTGAAAGCAAGCAAGCGTCATACTCATCTCGAATAGAAAGACGCTATCAATGAAGTCTTCTTGATAATTTCAGATTAGAAAACAAAATGATATGAACGATTCGCTGTCTGTTTGTTTAGAATCACGAAGCCGAAGCAGAAGCCCGAGCTAGCGTTCTGCAGTCTGGAAGCGGCGTTTGTATCGAACGCTCGCAATTTATAAAATTGATGTTTGAATTCTTCGAGATAATAAAAGAAGATGGTAAACATTTGAAGCTTTCTATAAGAAAAACAAAATAGATTCCAAGAAAATATGTTTTCCTGGCGGGCTTTTACTATAATATCATCAATTCGGAGATCTTTGTAATAAATATAATTTCTGTTAGATGGAGATACTCTATTTCTTTTTCAATACAATTATAAAATAGTTACACCGGAAAAGGTAAATAAGACTTTAGTATTAAATCAGTATACTTTTTACCTCTCGCTAAAATAGGTATTGGAATCATGCTATCCAGATTTTAGCGAATAAACACGTTTTAAGGTCCCAAGAATACGAAAATAACATTTTTACGATGATGTCTGTGTGGGTGTATGTGTGAGAGAGAAAGAGAGATTGTTGTATGTACGATTTCCAAAATTCCATACGACTAAAGACCTGTGTAACTACGGATTCCTCAATCAAACAGTAATGGGAAGAGTTAAATAGATTCTGTTAACAATTGGAAAACTAGGTAGTATTTTAACAAAAATCTTCCAAATATTAAATTTGTTATTACAAATATTAAAAACCAAAATTCTCTATTCGATACATTTAAAAAATTTATTATACCTTCTATAGATTTAAAGATATAGATATATAATCTACAAAATAATCTGTTGTAGTAATTCTCACAGCCTGCTCACAGCCTAAACATCTCCATGGTAACTACTTGAGGAATTAAAATATCTGTAATTGACAGAAAAGTGTCACTAATGTCAGTATCAAAAATTCAGAGACAGTACTGAAGGCTTTTTCTGGGAACGATATTTAATATTTCTTATTGTATTATTAATTATATATTTAAAAGTATAGGTATATTACATGAACCCTTCAGAAATACCACCAATTTTGTTAATGATTTGGAAACATTTAGAAGAAATGGAGAAAACTAGCTCATAGAATGAATTTAAAATTATAGAAAATACGTAAATATAAAAATCAGGTTTAATTAGAATTTTTTGTGGGTACAAGAAATATTAAATACAATTTTTGAATATATAATACATATAAGAACGGCAACGCATATGGCCTAGCAAGATACTATCTGTCTCTTTTTATTCACAAAATTATTATAGAGATCTAGTGACTCCTACCACAAAACTATGAACTACGGTAAATCGTGCTGACAGAATTGCCAGATACTATTTGTTAGAGGTATTCAATAATCAATAATTCAAAAATATTGTTTCATAATAACCAGATAATATATTTTGAATCTTCAATGTACATGTATACTTGTTTTACAGTAGCAAACTTAAAAACCTTTTTAAAATCTTATCTTGTTGTTCTAGCTACGTGACAACACTGTGCAACATCCACCTATTATGTATTTTTTTAACTAATTCAGAAATAATACGTATACGGAGGGATAGATGGCACCTTCTCTCGAAATATTTAATCTAAATACATTACATTGCCATTCTTATATGTATTATATATTCAAAGATGCAATACTTATATATACTACAATGGAAGGGGTGCGAGAGGTATTGTGATGGCCACAACAGATATTTTCACAAAGAATACATCCTGATCGATTCTTCTGCAGTTTGATATGCATCACAGTTTTAACATCTTCAAAATAGTTTGACAGTTAGTTAAGTTGGTAGCCTGATATGTGCTCTGCTGTGTATGTTGCATATGAAGTTTGGTGATTAGCGACGTGTAATAATTGAAGAGGTGGGTAATCTTTCCCATTTGATTCGCGGCGTCACCGTCACAGCATCACGCTCAGCTAGACGCTCACGCTCTCTCACGCTTTACATTCACGCACGAGTAAAGTTGGGACGATGGAATCCGCAAGCTTTCGTGCAACTTTCGGCTGCTCTGCTCTGCTGCTGCCTGCACATTAAGCCCGTGCAACTTATCTTTAAAGCTACGTAATTAAATTAACGTTGTTAATAATCTGCTCACGTACACAGGTTATCATGTTCACATATTTAAGTTGCATTACTGCGTGAACCCGACTGCAAGCCCGCTAACTTATGTGCAATGGAATAATTACATTTCATTTATATTCTGCTGTTTGCTTATTGCCCGCATGCTTATTCCTTTATACGCTCTGTTATTGTTACTTTATTTCTACCAATAACACCCCCAACAATCCCATATAAAACAAGATATAACTAAATTATAATTTTATCTGCAATGGAGTTCGTGACCTTGTTCAAATTTAAGGTAGTTGTCACTCGAGTGTACCTATTCAAAAACTTGTTCTATGTTCAAAATAAAAATTAAGCGAATGCAGTTTATTTTTGCAATAATATATTTTATTGTTTATTATTAAATAGTTAAAAACTAATATCAAAAACTGTAACAGATGAATTTTCTTTATTTTTCCGTAGAAAACTTTTTTTTGAATTGTACCACTCGCACTAACACATAAAAAGTGTCATATTTCAATGTACTCACACTACAGTATGAATGTTGAAGAATATCTGTGGCAACGTCGCACCTAGACATTTATTGGTACATTCGGGTATAAAAGTAATAAGATATTTTGAGATATAATACTAATTCTAAACTACAAATGGAAACTGCAAAACAAATTAGTATATTTCTTTCTTAAAATTAAAAAATCTGATGTGGACACCACACGACTTCCTTGTACGATTATTAAACTATACATATTTTTTTAATAATTAAATTACAAAATATTGACAGGCTTAAGCCAAGCCCGAGAAATATTTTGATATAGAACAAAAAATAATTCATTTACTACTCTCATTCTTAAATTAAGATTAATCTAACCCGGTTCTTTTTAAAGAGAGTTTTGATTACAACAAAGAAATATTTGATTACAACAATGAATATGACTAATTTCACAATAAAAATATAATATTTGTTATTGTACGAATCATAAAATTGCACGTATTTAACGTAATTTGACATGAACATTTTATGTTTTTGTCCTAATCCATAGTAAGCTTTATTACAAAAACAAAAAGTATATAATTTTTAAATTTACATATCTCGCTTATACAAAGGGCTAATTTAATAATATGATGTGCTAGACGCAGAAATTAATTCTCTAAAACTTTTATTTGAAGCATTTATTTCTAAAATCAAAATAAAATCATTTTATTCAAGAAAAACTGTTAACAACTTCAAGTAATGTACCACTTCCGGTTAGTCTATTTTAACCAAAATCTATTATGTTATTTCGATTGACATAAAAGTCTTGTATACCAAATTTGAAAAGTTTTGGATTATATTTTAAAACAGTTTTTTATTAAAATCTATTATAGGCTTCATGTAAAGTGCCACTTCTGGAAATTGTGTAATAACCAGAAAGGGAGGTGCACAACTAGATGTTATAGGGGTCCTAAATACAAAATTTCAACTTTCTACGGCTTACCGTTTATGAGTTATGCGAGATACGTACGGACGTACGTACGTACGTACGTACGTACGTTCGTACAGAAGTCACGACGAAATTAGTCAAAATGGATTCAGGGATGGTCAAAATGGATATTTCCGCTGAAATCTTAAAACCGAAATTTTTCTTTAACCAAAGATCACCTCTTATTCGCTAATACCAAAGCGGGCGTTGTTAACTTAATTGATAC
This sequence comes from Harpalus rufipes, assembly GCA_951394225.1. Lineage (NCBI taxonomy): Eukaryota > Metazoa > Arthropoda > Insecta > Coleoptera > Carabidae > Harpalus > Harpalus rufipes. The sequence goes on from OX596274.1 coordinate 87,361,514, forward strand.
TCCATCTGGAACGCTTGTACATGGTTGTCAAGTATAATTCTACCTATTTATCGTATCTTCAGATTATAATTTTCTAGAGGCAATAAAACTAAATCTGGATGGTAAATAATTTTCAAATTTTTACATAAAATAACATAGTTTTTCGTTTAAATGTCGGCATGGACATAAAAGTTATAATTTATAATGTTGTGTTTATTTTGCTATTTCCTATTCTTCACGTGTTAAAAAGGCCAAATTTAATTGCAAATACCTCAAGTATCGCGTGGTCAATTGTTTTGAAACTTGGGGGCAGGTAGATTATATTTCAGTTCAGATGTAATTAATATTTCAATTAATTCCGGATAAAATGGTTTCACGATATAACTACCTTAAAGAAAATATTTCTATTCACAATCATTATAGTAATATGTAGATTCCTAACACTTTAGAGGTTGGGAAATACGTTATTCCTAATTGCAATGACAATCTCTTGAGTAGGAAATAACATATAACGATGAATTGGATGATGAAGCTTCTTAACTGGATGGGTGTAAATTTCTGGATTGCAGTCAAAATTATTTTATTTAATTAAGCTTGAGGAATAAGAAAAAAATATAATTTTTGGAATGTGGTATTGATGTTATGCGTTCCGAAATTTAAATGTCATAAGGACAAAGAAACTGATTCAAATTTGTTCATTTTGATGATACGCCAACTAAACTACGAGGGTCATTCAATAAGTAAAGAGACAAATTCTATAATATAACTATTCAATGAATGTGTACAATCTTTTCAGGGGTGTTAGTTGGCAACCTTGGGATATGCTCTGATCAGCTGTTTCATCATTTTATGTCAACATAACCTCAAAATTTTCAGTTCACCATGGCAAGTCCACTAGAAGATTGCACCTTAGAAGAGCAGCGCTCAGTCATTAGATTTTTAGTCGCAGAAGGTGTAAAACCAAGTGAAATTTTTTCTAGAATGTTAATACAGTACGGTAAAAGTTGTATGAACCGTGCGAATTTTTACAAGTGGGTTGATCAGTTTAAAAGTGGCCGAACAAGTGTAGGTGATGAACCCCGATGTGGACGTCCATCTTTTGGGACTCACAGGGTCTAGTCTATTGCGATTTCCTTGAAGATCAGCGAACTATCAATAGCCAATACTACTCTGAGATGCTAGAACACAAAGTTAGACCAGCTATCAGGAGCAAACGCCGTGGACTCTTGTCAAAAGGAGTCATTCTTCAACAAGATAACGCCCGCCCTCATACAGCCCAGCTGACCCGTGATAAGCTTCAAGAATTGGGTTGGGAGATCTCACCTCATCCTGCCTACAGTCCCGACCTCGCCCTATCTGATTTTTACCTGTTTGGACCACTCAAAGACGCCCTACGTGGAAAAAGATTTGCTAACAATGAGGAAGTTAAGGAAGCGGTGCAAAAGTGGCTTCGGTGTAAATCGAAATAATTCTTCGCCAAAAGAATTAGGAAGCTGCAAAAAAGATGGGACAAGTGCATAACTGTGGGGGGTGATTATGTTGAAAAATAGCCTTAATTTTGAAAGATTGAAATAAACCGTTTTTGAGCTATAGCCATTTGTCTCTTTACTTATTGAATGACGCTCGTAGTTGTTGTTGAACGGTTCTGCAATCGGAAATTAGAATCTATTTTAAATTTGAATTTTGAAATATTTATTTTTATTTGACAATTTGAGGAATATTCCCTAAATTTGTTACGTTTTTCACCAAGCGAAAACTGCATATCTCTCAAATAACTTTTGCGAAAATTAATTACAAAATAAAATTTCCCGAGCTGGCGTCCAAGTTAAAAATCACATTTTGAGGAAACTTTCCACGTACGGTACATTTAATATTTTAGTTTTTCCACAATTTTTCGTGTGCAGAACGTTGTGGTCGAGCGATGCACTGCATTAAACAGCCTCCCACTGCTCTCTTGATTGAGCACGTACTAAAAACGTTCACGTAGAAAAAGAGGACGACCCAGATGAACAGCCAACTAAGGAAGAAAAAATATCTACCGGCCAAAGGCTCTTGTCTCTCAGTTTTCTCAGGCGATAATTCTATTGTAAAGACAGAAGTGAAAGATTATGTTCATTAGTTAATTTGTCTCTTTCATTTTTAATGACAAAAAAAATTTGGTGGAGGCCTTTCGTGGTGTAGAATATATGTATATCAAAACTAAAGGTAAAATGTCTAAAAGAAAATTAAGTTTTACAAAATAATTATCTAGTATTGTTATTAAAATAAAGATATTTTTACCTTCCGTCACATTTAGGTAAGGAAGGTATTGTCTTTGGTCAAAAAATTCAATGAGTTTTTAGTGAATAAGCACGTTTTAGGGTCCATATAATATGATTTTATCATTTTTACGATGATGTATGTATGTATGTATGTATGTATGTATGTATGTATGTATGTATGTATGTATGTATGTGTGTCTGTGTGTCTGTGTGTTTGTGTGTATGTGAGTGTATGTGTGTGTGTGTGTGTGTGTGTGTGTGTGTGTGTGTGTGTGTGTGTGTGTGTGTGTGTGTGTGTGTGTGTGATGGAAGTTTCGAATCGCATAACTTCAATAACACCATTCCAAAAATTATATTTTTTTCGTATTCCTCAAGTTTACATCCAGAAGAACAAGTGATTAGATTTTGTTTATAATTGATCAACCGGAAGTATCCTCATTTGAAGATTTTAACAGTTAAATATAACTTATTGACATCTAACATTATTATTATTTAAAGAATATATTATTGTCTATACGATTTGATTGCATTTTATAATTCATATTCAATAGATATAGAGTTAAAGAATTATAAAGATATTAAATTTCATAAATCAGCCAGCTATACTAACCATGAAAACTGCTAATATATTCCGATAATTCAAATTGACTAGTGTTATAAGTTTCTAGAAAGAGACATGAGAGACGATTACATTGGTTTGAACATGTCGTGAGGGAAGATGAATGTATTGGAAGAAGAATGCATAGCTTAGTAATAGAAGGTTGAAGTAATAGAGGAAGACCATAGATAAGATGGAATGACTGTATTACGGAAGACTTGAGAGAAAAGAACGGAATGAGAACGACACGCAAAACAGAAATGAGTGGAAGAAGAAAATAAAAAATAGCGACTTCTAATGAATGGGAAAATCAAGAGAATAAGAAGAAGTCAGTGTCAAGTACAATTTGCATAGTTTGTTTATGAAATAATTTTACTGGAAATTTAGAATCTTTTGCAAGAAAATTTATGTATGGAATTTATACATAATACACAGGATTGACAGAAGATATTGTGCTGGCCACATCAGATTTTCTTATTTATACATTAGATTATTTATAAAATAAAATAAGCTAGTTTGCACTGGTCTGCATATGACATTTGAAGCTAGGTGGGTTTGTTATTCAAGTTGTTTTCTTGATATAATTTTTAAATCAAAATTCAAAAGGATCACGATTAAACTAATCAGGATTCACAAAATCACAATCACAGACCGAAAGAACACGGCTTAAATTCCAGCTCCTTCTTCATCGCAGCTAAAACTACTGTTAATGCAGTTCTTGCCTGAAAATTAGTATGCTAACGAAGACGGTTGCGGAGGCACGGTCATTTTAATTATATAGCATTTGGTGTTGTGTTACGATAATATTCTTGAATAAATTTCCTGTTATAATTTCCGTAATCCATTTCCTAAATGAATTCAAAAAGAAACTTTTTAATTGTAACTTTTTTAGGCAAAAAATAATAAAGTCATCCCTGCAAAAATCAAGCCAACCTGTCGGCGCGACACCGAAATCTTCATGAAATCCGCGAAACGTATTAAAACTCTTGAAAGCTTTTAATTTATGTAGGTTTTTTCGCGTAAAATTCAGTAGCCCATAATTTTTAATTATCTCCGAGTCCACTTGAAAATTTCAGAGAAGGAAGTTGATTGCATTTCTTTTATTTCAACACAGAAATAATAAATAAAAACTGATAAAACCGGGCGCCGGGCGTCGAGTGCGGACGACAAGACGAAAACTTTTTCATCAGGCTGTGTTTTCAGGTAGTGGGACGAGTCTCATTTAAAAACTCATTCGAAAGTTTGCGGATATAATGAATAGGCTGTGTTTTATATAGTATAATAAATCGTACTTAATTTACCGTTGCTCGTGTATTCATTCGGTTGAGGATATTACACAGGGCACAACAGTTGCGCAATTTGTTACTTGCAAACTATTCGCTCGATGCTGCCTGCAAAGCTGCTACTCTTGTACCTACTAATTAACGTGCGAATGTTGCCGTCGAGAGGAACTTTTTAAATCTGCATGCTCTTCAAGTGGCCTACCTGGCTCAATACCTACATGCTCTAATAAATTCCAAACAAACCTTTAGGTTGCTAGCAAACTTGCATATTTATTTTTGTACCTGTATGTTATTCATACCAATGTTACAACTCTTATGGAAAATTAATTGCGAAATAAAATTTTGAAAGCATGCATGAAATATGGTAAAAGCAAATTGGCATAACTAGGAATGAGCAAAACAGCGGGGTACTTATTTATTTTATTTCTTTACGTATAAAAAAATATTTTGAAACATGTTTTTAGTTGAAGGGTTTAAATTTAAAGGGATATAAGTAACAAAAAATATTAGATATACCGGTACCTCACGCAAAGAGAGGTATTGAATTCATGCTAAAAATCGCATAACCACATTTTATTGATTAAGTACGTTTTAAGGTCCCTACAATCCGATTTTAGCATATTTACGATGATGTCTGTGTGTGTGTGGTGTGTGTGTGTGTGTGTGTGTGTGTGTGTGTGTGTGTGTGTGTGTGTGTGTGTGTCTGTTTGTATGTTGGAAGGACAATATTACTGGGAAGAGCTGATAAGGTTTTGGTAATAATTGGACCAATAAAGTAGCTGATTCTTAAAAAAATTCTTCTAAATATTATTTTTTGAAAAATTTTGTTCTTGCTAATATTAAAGAAGTGTACTTAAATTCTCTACCTGATTCATATAAATATTTTATTATATATTTTATAGATTTAAAGGTAAAGAAATATAAATTGTATAATAATTTGTTGTAATAAATAATGTTATGGAAACCAATTGAAAAATTAAAATAATTGTAACTGACAGATAAATGTCAGGGAGACATTATTTAGAAGGGTAGGACAAAATTTCTTCATAAAATGAATTTAAAATTAAAAAATATAAATATTAGGAATAGATATAAGTAGAATTTTTGGTGTAGAGTGTAGGTATACAAGAAATGTTAAATACAATAGGGCGCGAGCAGTCATGTAATATTGTTGGCCTTGACCAATAAATATAGGGGCCCATGCCAGAATTATAGCTTAATTATAGCTTATGTACATAGATTATAATTTTTCTAAATTTAGTGATTCCATGTGGTTTTTTTTCTCGACAAGTAAATTCCACACTCCTAGTGGCAAATTAACTACATGAATTTAGAAAATTTTGAATGAAAAATTCTGACGTTTGACATCTATATAATTACTAATTATCATTTTGACACTGGCCCCCATATCTGCTTGTCAAGACCAACAATGTCACATGACTGCTCGCGCCCTGTACTTATGAAACCAAAAACGGAAGTGGTGAGAGGTATTGTGCTGGCCACAACAGATATTTTAGTTAGTTCTAAGAATTTGTATAGTTAAATAAAAACTGTAATTTCATATATGAGATCTCACTTTAAGTTCTATCACAAACATAGTTACAAACTATTATCTCTGTAAATACCTTGACCACTAATATTTGTTTGTGAACCTTACTTAACTTCACTTTTAACTAACTTTCCTCTTCGCTATTTTCCAGGAAGTAACGTATTACGGTATTTTTGTAGCGTCACGTTTAGTTCTGCGCAAGAAAATTCTGTTTAAAATAACGTTTAACGATTATAGTACTCGTATTCAAGCAAACGTTAACAAAAAAATTCTATTGTAAATTCAAATACCAAATCCTACTGACTGCGCCAATTTTCATTTGACAAGTAGTCTAAAGTACAAAATATTTTACTATTATTATCTTGCATTATATAGATATAGAAAGTCATTCTTGAGATAAATTTTCCTCCATAGCTATAAGTTATACGATATATTAGAAAATAATTGTACGGGATAAAATTTTGAAAATAGATTTTATATAAAATATGTTTATGAAATTGACAGGAAATAATATAGAATTTAATATTCTCGACATTGTTCCATTTTCTTATTTATCGTCATGGATTTTCCAATTTTCCATCAATGTATATGTTAGCGATGATTAGCAGTCGTTCAACGAAGTGTATCTAGCCAGCAGAAATAGAGAAGCTTCTCGGACTGGTCATAGAGCGCTCGCAGCGCCATCGTGACGTGATAGAAATATAATATTATTATCCCTTTAACCTATAACTTCATTTGAACGTAATTGCGTCAACTGAGTAATGTGATTAGTTCGCGTACTGACCGCTTGCCAGCGTTGGCGTGAAAATCGCCGACGGCGACGCCGGGTTTACACCTCATTGCTGGCTATTTGCATATCTGGGGATTTAGTTTCTTCTCACTAACGTTTCACTACATTCTCAACTAATGATATATTAGCGTTACATTCAAAACTAATGATATACGTAATAGTACCGCTCAGAATATGAATTTGGAATCATGTGTGGAGTTCATGTTACGGTTATCCTTTCTCATATAATACGGTGGTGAAATTTAAAGCAAAATATCTGTTGTGGTCAGCACAATACCCCTCGCCACTTCTGTTTTTGGTTACATAAGTTTAGGGCGCGGGCAGTCATTTGACATTGGGGCCCGTGTCAGCATGACAATTAGTAATTATATACATAGGTGTCAAATGACAGAATTTTTCATTAATTTTTTACGATTTTCTAAATTCACGTAGTTAATTTGTCACCAGGAGTGTGGAATTTACTTGTCGAGGAAAATAAACCACATGGAGTTATGTTATTTGACATCTATGTACATAATTACTAGCTATCATTTTGACATGGATCCCCATATCTGCTTGTTAAGGCCAACAAAGTCACATGACTGTTCGCTCCCTTGTGTATTTAACATTTCTTGTATACCTACACTCTACACCAAAAATTCTACTTACATCTATTCTTTTTAGATTTTTAAATTTTAAATTCATCCTATGAAGAAATTTTGTCCTCTTCTAATTTTTCGAAATGTTTCCAATTCATTATCGGGATTGACAGTATTTTTGCAAGGTATATGTAATATACCTATAATTTTAAATATTTAACTATTAATACAATAAGAAATAATATAATGTATGTACTTCCCAGAAAAAATCTTCGGTAATGTCTCTGGATTTTTGACACTGACATTTATTTCTCAGTTACAAACATTTTAATTTTTCAATTGGTTTCTATGACATTATTTGGGCTGTGAGATTTATTACAATAGATTATTATATACTTTATATTTCTTTATCTCTAAATCTATAAAATATATAATAGAATATTTATATGTATCAGATAGAGAATTTACTCTTCTTTAATACTAGCAAGAATAATTTTTTTCAAAAAATAATATATATATATATATATATATATATATATATATATATATATATATATATATTTAAGAATCTGATACTTTCGTTTGTCCAATTATTACCAAAACAATACAGCAACGCACACATACACATACACACACACACACACACACACACACACACACACACACACACACACACACACACACAGAGAGAGAGAGAGAGAGAGAGAGAGAGAAAGAGAGGGAGACATCATCGTAAAAATATTAATATCGGATTGTAGGGACCTTAAAACGTGCTTAATCATTAAAATCTGAATATGCGATTTTTAGCATGAATCCAATACCTCTTTTAGCGAAAGGTAACAATAGCAATAATTTCATGAAGAAATGGTTGAATAGGCAAACAAATGAAAATAGTACTTACAGTTTCGACATACAAGCCTAAACTCATAATATTTCGACCGATACTGCTTTTAGTCCATAATAATTATCATTTAACCGTCACTCTTATATTTCTTTTTTCGTCGATCATCAAAGATTCTTTTCTATATTCTTCAATATTTTTGCTGTGTATGTGTAAGTTGTATGATCTTACTCTGGTCTGTAGCGACCGATCAGAAAGAATCTTTGTCTGAAATGAAGCGTGAAGTTCAGCTATTGTCCAGTTCATTTATTTCGCATCCTCGCTTCATTCATCACTGTACAGCGCCCTCTAGACCTGCAGGAAGCGGAAGCCGCAGCTACGCGTCGCCGCCCCAACAATGACCGGCTCTGATCCACGGACCCAGAGCAATTTATTTGCAATCAAAAAGAAAATAGAAAACGAGTTTAAATTATAAATAAAATTTGTTCTTTTTATAACCAGACTAAATAAATAAAGAAATGTAGCAGCTCAAATTGTTGGTCATATGATGTCCCATTATAATATAGATTGGTTACAATAGAATTATTGAGCATAAGAATCATGACTCGTATTTTTTAAAAATTAATTTTAAATATATTCAAAGTATTTCCCTTCAAGATTATTTCCTTCCACTTTCTAAAAGCAACCTCAAATAATTTTTATAGGTATTATTAAAGTTACAATAAATAGTTATTAACGTCATTAGACCGATATCGGCCGAGTGGCGTTCAAAATTTTTCGTAATGCCATAAAGCTCTTCACGATACTGTAATTTTTTAGAAATACTTTATCCTTAATTTCAGGTGTCTGTTATAAACCATAACGGCCGGCAGCCGCTATATTAACGGACGCCGGCCGTTATAGACACTTTTTCTGTCTTTCGTTCTTGCGGCCGTTTTAATCCTTAACGGCCGGCGTTCGTTATAGATACCTTTTCGCTTACGTGTTTAGTTCTATTAAATCATAGTAACGGTATGGTATTACTAAAATAGGGTGACATCCGATTAGAGAAGAAAATATTTTTTTAAATCAGTGGTTCCCAAGTTACAATATAATGTTATACATATATTTCTTACCTTCCGTCACGTTTAGGTAAGGAAGGTATTGTCTTTGGTCAAAAAATTCAATGATGAGTTTTTAGTGAATAAGCATGTTTTAGGGTCCCTATAATACGATTTTACCATTTTTACGATGATGTTTGTATGTATGTATGTATGTATGTATGTATGTGTGTGTGTGTGTGTGTGTGTGTGTGTGTGTGTGTGTGTGTGTGTATGTGTGTGTGTGTCTGTGTGTGTGTGACAAAAGTTTTGGATCGCATAACTTCAATACCACGATTCCAAAAATTATAGTTTTTTGGTATTCCTCAAGTTTACATTTAGAAGAATAAATGATTAGATTTTGGTTATAATTGGTCCACCGGAAGTAGCCTCATTTGAAGATTTAACAGTTAAATATGATTTATTGACATTTAACGTTATTGTAACTTAAAGAATATATTATTTTCTATGCGATTTGATTGCATTTTATACTTCATATTCAATAGATATAGAGTTAAAGAATTTTAAAGAAATTAAATTTTATAAATCAGTACATATTTTAAAAATATGTTTTCGACTTCCGTTTTACACACGAAGTTTACATTATTTTGTTACAGAATCATATTAAATTTATATCAAATTTTATTACATATATAGGTATGTACCCACATAATATCGACAATAATAATTTTTGATTAATATCATTGTTGGAATTTCATAAATTTTTACTATGAAACAAATTATTAATATTGGAATATTCTTCTAAAATTGTAATAAAATTAAATTTTAAAAATGCTGAACTATTGCAAAATTAATGGATGCATATGTAACAGGTTTATGATATATTCTGAAAGTACTCAAAGAATGATAATATTTGTAACGCCATGCAGGATCGAACCATCTCAACTGATCAACGTCCAACCCCAAATATTTTTTAAGGTTACAATAGTTAAGCCTATATTTGGGCATTTTTTTATTTTATGTATTAATAAAGTGTACTGGATTTAAATACAATATGATTAACTGAATTTCTTATTTAAACAATAATCTACAGGCAAATATATGACAAAAGACAAGTCCCAAAATTTTTCGTTCCATCAGTAAATAATACAATATTTATGTTAGTATTATTTATAAAACTGAGCGTAAAGGTAACTGACAATATACGTATTTAATTGCCATCTTAAATTTTATTACTTTAATAAAAATTATCTGCGAATTATTAAAGACGAAAACATTTGTCACATGCAGACAATGGTTTATTTGCAAATAAATTATTATTAAACCTAAGGAATTTTATTATAACCAATGTATTCAAGTTCTATACACTCTATTAATACACCATACAAAATTTGTTGAATTGGAGTAATAATCATATAGTATCCAGAAGATTATTTATTCTTGTTTTTAATATAATTGTAGGTGGTACTTTAATAAATAAATATTACTTTGCAAATAATTTTACTAAAATATAAAATTTAATATGGTAATTAATTGAATATATTGTCAGTTTCCTTTACCTTCAGTTTTATAAATAATACTAACATAAATTTGTATTATTTACTGTTAAAAATGATAAATTTAGGTAATAGCATTATGTTTAAATCCAGTACACTTTTTACTTCCTTGTACGTAAGTAAAGGAAGTATTGTAATCGCGAAAAATTTCGGTTTTCAGATTTCAGCAGAAATATCCATTTTGATCATCCCTGAATCCATTTTGACTAATTTCGTCGTGACGTCTATACCTACGTATCTCGCATAACTCAAAAACGGTAGAAAGTTGAAATTTTGTATTTAGGACTTCTATAACATCTAGTTGTGCATCTCCCTTTCTGGTTATTACACAATTTCCAGAAGTGACACTTTACATGAAGCCTATAATAGATTTTAATGAAAAACTGTTTTAAAATATAATCCAAAACTTTTCAAATTTGGTATACAAGACTTTTATGTCAATCGAAATAACATAATAGATATTGGTTAAAATATGCTAACCGGAAGTGGTACATTACTTGAAGTTGTTAACAGTTTTTCTTGAATAAAATGATTTTATTTTGATTTTAGAAATAAATGCTTCAAATAAAAGTTTTAGAGAATTAATTTCTGCGTCTAGCACATCAAGTATTAATAAATTAACCCTTTGTATAAGCGAGATATGTAAATTTAAAAATTGTATACTTTTTTGTTTTTGTAATAAAGCTTGCTATGGATTAGGACAAAAACATAAAAAAAAAATCATATCAAGTTACATTAAATACGTGCAATTTTATGATTCGTACAATAACAAATATTATATTTTTATTGTGAAATTAGTCATATTCATTGTTGTAATCAAATATTTCTTTGTTGTGATCAAAACTCTCTTTAAAAAGAACCGAGTTAGATTAATGTTAATTTAAGAATGATAGTAGTAAATAAATTATTTTTTTCTCTATATCAAAATATTTCTCGGGCTTGACTTAAGCCTGTCAATATTTTGTAATTAAATTATTAACAAAATATGTATAGTTCAATAATCGTTCAAGGAAGTCATGTGGTGTCCACATCAGATTTTTTTAATACATAAAATAAAATAATAAAAAAATGCCCAAATATAGGCTTAACTATTGTAATCTAAAAATTTATTTCTACTTGCTGTTCATAATTTTTTTTCAGAGGGTACGAATACATTTGGGGTTGGGCTCGTATATGAAAAAGTGCAAAAACAATTAATGAAGATTTTATGAAGATTTTCGTTGAAACTATGATCCGTGCTAGCTGGTGCTGATGTGTCCTCTTCTACCGTTGTGTGTCCAGCGTCTACAGGCGTCTGGTCTCGGGCGTCGCTCCTTTATCCTCGCTAGCCGTGAAATTGGTAATGCCATCAATTTTATGCATCTTACCCAGACAAATGGTATTATTACAATATGAATGGGCCGCGCCACGAAAAGTGTAGATTATTACTGGGGATTTGCATACTTGGCGGAAAAGCAATCGGTGTTGGTCGAGTGTGAAATGCGGATATATAGCGTTGGGATGCAGGCCCGCCAGGGTCCGTTTCCTGCCCGCCAGCCCACGATTTATTGTGTTTTCTTGCCCCCGTCCCACCCCGCCGAAAAGAACTATTTTAAGGTGGAAATTTACTCCAACAACGTGGAAGGAATAAAGTTATCAATTGGGGAACCTAACTCGGTTTTTATATTTCAAATCGATAAATAAATTCCTAAATTATTTCGAATTGAATGTTTGATCATTATTCTTTAGATACGTACTACTTATTAACGCAATGTAATAATTTCTGTTATAGCGTTTTTCATTTATGCATATAACGTGTGTTTTTTTGAGCTATAGAACTTTAAAATGAAACAATACACATACAAATTGTGATAATGGTAATGGTATTCGCTTTATTAGACAGATAATTTTATGCCATTAGTGTTTAAATATTATTTCGGGCATATGGGCGCCACGGCTGGCTCGAATAATTGAGGAGTGAGAAAGTTAGTAATCATGGCCCAATTGCTGTGCACGATAGCAAATAGACTCATTCGGGTCCTCCTCAATACTACGCGCCACAGTAGCAACAACTTCTTCGGTGCGCACTGTACGAAGTCTCTGCAGATGCGCATTATCAATTAGAGTATGTGTGGTACGAAAACTATCCATGGTTATTCGAATTACTTGTTCGGATGGGCGATTATATCGACCGTAAAATGGACGTAGTGCACGGTAAGTTTCGCGAACTGAACCATGGTTTTCGAAATAGATTTGCACAATTTTCAAGCGTTGTTCTGGTGTAAGTTTATTCATAGCGAAATGGCAAACCAAACTGAATACAAGTTAGCTGTTAGCTGTCAAATTGACTATCGCTGGAAACAGTGATGCCAATTCGAAAAACAAACCTCTAAAAAAACACCCATTATTTAGTGCGAACTTTTTTTGCCCTGAGTGCATAAATCGTTTTCCATTTATTTAATCAGTCCGAATTTTCTTGCAATTACTACAGTTGTCAGTTTTCGCTAGTGCAGTCTACCTTCATCATATATTTTAAGTTGTAAAAAGTCTGTGTAAGTGCAATAGATGTAAAAAAATCTGATGTGACCAACACAATACCTCCCGTCATTTAATTTTTATTAATTTAAATATATATAACTATGGGGTAACACAATTTTAATCTTTCTCATAGCAATCTGCTATATAGCTATCCGGTGAATAAAACATCATGGAGCAAATGGTTTCATCAAGTCAAGTAGCTTGATATTTTTGTAAATTACTTGACGACTTGAAAATCAAGCTTTTCAAAAATTCATTACTTGACTTGACTTGATTTTCTATCGATACTACTTGACTTGATCAAGTAATTTCAAGCAAATTCAAGCTACTTGAAAACGAACCGATTATGTACGAAAACGCGCGAATCAGTAGAATCATAACCTAGCTTAGTGTGGTACGGCGTGGTGTGCCATATGCTGTGCTGATTCACTACTGCAAGTTAAAATCTGTGCAGAGGTTTAAAAAATTCACTCAATATTGGAATATATACTAGAATGACCCGAGAATATGTCAACAAAATTTGAAGTCCTACTCATTATTATTAAGTTAACTGTAGATGGTTAAACTATCGCACAAAAGCCCAAAAGGCTATACTCCATTCGAAATAAGAATAATAATTGGGTCTTCAGATTTTGTCCACATATTCTCGACTCATTCTAGTATATATTCCATTAATGAATGGGTTTTTTAAACCTCTTAATATCTCGGAGAAAAATAAAGTTCCAAAATGTGCCATGTTATTTAAATGGGAAAAAATCAAGTGCATTTAGGCACGGACAAATATTAAAATTAAGCGGAATCTTTGTCAGTATAATTTGTTTTTATTCATTTGGAACCATTTTAGGGGGTGGTCCAGTTAAAATTCGACTTGCCCCCTTTTAAGGTCCACCATAATACATATACTACAAATAGTTTGTTAATTGTAAATGTATGATTTATTTTTATGAATAAAAGTTTATATGTTGTTTTGAAGAACTTTTTCTGATAACTAAAAAAATAATTACTTGATTTTTTCAAGTAATTGAAAAATAACTACTTGATTTTTCAAGTACTTGAAATTTAACTACTTGACTTGACTTGATTTTCGGCTACTATTACTTGACTTGAGATTGACTTGGTTTCAAGTCAAGTCATGTCAGGTAACTTGAATATCAAGTCAAGCCGTGAAACTCTAGGAGCAACCCAAAACTCTTATTCTGTAGTTAAGTCGGTAGAATAAATTTATCTAATAGATAGTAAACTGCTACTTTATCTGAACTTGGAAAAACCGGGCCGTGATAATGTCCATGTTATTTTGTATGTATTAAATTTTTATTGTATAATTGTTGTAGACCCTGAAGAATGTACAAGTTGCACCGAAACGTTGGTAGTAAGAATAAATGCTGTTTGCTTGAACTTTCGAGTAATTTTTAACACCTCATTAATACTCTAAATTCGGAAAAACTTGAAATTGACAGTTTATCTATTAATTCGCTGAAAATTTCCGTTTTTCCTATACATATAATTTCGTTTCTTTAAATCTCTATAAACTCTCACAGCTTAAAGTTCGCCGCTTCCGATACATATTCTGAAAATAAGGATTAATGAATGGATGTTTTAAAACGGGAAAGTTTTCCAAGTGTATAATTCTTTTTTTTCCTAATTTAAAGTCTCAACGAACTGTAAGGAATAAATTGAACGTATATTCCTTGTAGTTTTTCTTTTGTTGGGTTCCAACTTAACTACTTCAGACTTGTGTAAGAAACTTGGTTTGATTAGAACAGTTTTTGAAACAAGTTCTTTTCAAATACGACTAACTTACTTCCTGCACGAAATAACAGAAAAAATATTTCTCTGAAGGGAATATGTATGAATGCTGTTTTATTCTTCATATTCAGTGGATATAGAGTTAAAGAAATTAAATTTCATAAATTAGCCAGCTATGCTATAACCATGGAAACAGCTACTAAGAAAATTCTAACTGACAGAAGGTGGACAGATGTCAGTGTCAATGAAAAGAAAATTAATGAATAAGGGAAATAATTCGAGTATTAAAAGTTACTAGAAAACAAGAGAGACGAAATATGTTTGAAAAAGAGTGAATAGCTTAGTAGAAGGTGGAAGAAACAGAGGAAGACCAAAGATAAGATGGAAGGTCTGTATTGCGGAAGGCTTCAGAGAAAACAACCGAATGAGGACGACCCACACGAATGGAAGAAGAAAATAAAAAATAGCGACCCCTAACGAATGGGAAAAGCTAAAGATGAAGATGTCAGTGTCAAGTGCAACTTGCTTAGTTTGTTTATGAAATAATTTTACTGGAAATATAAGATCTTTTGTGCTGGCCACATCAGATTTTTAAGAAAATGCAACCTTTTTAAGCAAAACTAACCTATACAGGGTGTTTCCTTTAAAACAACCAGCGCTTTTTTGGGCGAACTAATGACTTTAGAGAAAAATGTTATATACAAAAAATTACCAGGAAAAAGGGCTTAATTTATGAGGAATAATAATTAAAAAAATAAACCAGTGGTTCTCAAACGGTAGAATAAAATTATATTTTTTTAAATGGCAACCTATATAATTTTTTTGTCCATTAGATAGAGAATTTTTTTCTGATTTCAACGATATAAATATGATATGGGGTTGTATAACAATTATTTCGAGAAAAATGATATTAAAAATCAGAAATAATTCTACAATATTGAAGTAGGCTATGCAATAAACAAATGCAAACAAATGATACAGGTGACAGATAGTTTTGTACTTACGTTATTAAGTGTTTGTTTTCGTAATTGTTTAATTACTTCGTTATGTAGTTCATTTGTTATTATGAATTTCTTAGTAAAACAAGTTATTTTAGATATAAGAAAATAATATACTATCGTAACCTAGGCAATAGTCGTATTAATAGTTGTTTATTGCATAGCCTACTTCAATATTGTAAAATTATTTCTGATTTTTAATATCATTTTTCTCGAAATAATTGTTATACAACCCCATATGATATTTATATCGTTGAAATCAGAAAAAAATTCTCTATCTAATGGACAAAAAAATTATATAGGTTGCCATTTAAAAAAATATAATTTTATTCTACCGTTTGAGAACCACTGGTTGAATTTTTTATTTATTATTCCTCATAAATTAAGCCCTTTTTCCTGGTAATTTTTTGTATATAACATTTTTCTCTAAAGTCATTAGTTCGCCCAAAAAAGCGCTGGTTGTTTTAAAAGAATCACTCTGTATAATTAATAGTTATACAGTAAAAGTAAAGAGCAATAGTCTGTTTTACGGTTTATTCAATTTTAGGAAATGTATTTGGAAGCTGTCTATTTATGTCCGTTATAAACCGGTGAATAAATATGTAGATTTGAATTAAATAAATTACAGCTCGATTCAAAGTGCAGTATGAAAATATGAGGCAGTTCAGTGTATGCATTTACAAAATGCAAACATAAATAAATTGAACGTTTTGAAATGCACAGTAAATATTTGTGGACCAGCACAATTACACTTGAAATTTTAATTAGAGACGCAGGGCAGTTACATGGTTTTCTATTCTCGCTAATGAAACCCTTGAATGGATTTTTGAAGCCGTGTGTAAACGGGCGGGTGACGGATGCATCGATGCGTGGAATCGCCGCGGACATTATCAGATTCGTTTGATTGCAAATCGACGATTAATTCCGCGCCGGGATTTTCTATGGCCTGCAAATTACATAAATTAGTATTTAAAATGCGCCAATCTCTCCTATTAAACGCGGACAAAACGGCTTATTTGCAAAAATGATTTGAATAAATGCATAATTCATCCCGCGCACATGAAATCATGAGCGAGAGAGTGTGTTCGGTGTTCGCTGCTCTATATACCTGCGGATGCTTTGTACAGTGTACTGCGTTAGCTTTACCATACAGTACAGATACAGCGGCAGAGTATGTTCAACACTCACAATTTGCTGATTATCATTTTTGATTGCGAATTACGTAACTAGACTATTCGTACAATAAAATCAACCATTTGTTCCTTTGTCAAAAGCTTTTGTTATTAAATTCTGCTGCCTAACAATATAAATGTGAATTTGTTCAGGAATGCATCTACATTTTATTTATTATATTTTTACCTTCCGTCACCTTTAGTAAGGAAGGTAATTATTGTCTTTGGTCAATAAATTCGCTGATGAATTTTTACGATGATGTCTGTATGTATGTATGTATGTATGTATGTATGTATGTACGTATGTGTGTGTGTGTGTCTGAGTGTGTGTGACAAAAGTTTCGAATCGCATAACTTCAATTACACGATTCCAAAAGTTATATTTTTTTCATATTTCTCAAGTTTACATCCAGAGGAACAAGTGATTAGATTTTGGTTATAAATGGTCAACCGGAAGTACACTCATTTGAAGATTTTAACAGTATTTCTTGAAAAACACAGTTAAATATCATTTAATGACATTTTCCGTCCACCGTTTATTAATAGGCTATCTTAATGTATAGAAAATCATTCATTAATGACCCCTATTTATGCATGATTTTTATTAATAAACGATTTATTGGGTGTGTTCACCATATGGAACACAGCATGTATTGCTAACGCTAAGTTGTAGCAAAAAAGTAGACAGAATTAAAAGTCATGCTTTTGACACTTACTAGCTAGGTATATTCACGTAGCATACCTTTAAAATGAATTCGAAAGAGTAAAATTCTTCAAATAATATAAAAAACCGCTTGTGTTGTCTAGCATTAAGTAAACTGAACGCACCCACTGAAAACAATTGGTGACAAAACTTATTGATTTTCTGACGTAAAATTTGACGTTCGGTCAACCATTACTAACCTAAAAAAAATTGTCATGGAATAAAATTAGATTTTCCATTTAAGTAAGATACGGTCATCGAAAAAATATTGTAACTAACACGTGTGTTAATTGGCGATTAATGATCAAACAATTAAAATGTCTCGATCATTAATCGCCCTCATTAACACACTTGATAGTTAAATAACTATTAACGTTATTATGACTTGAAGAATATATTATTCTCTATACGATTTGATCACATTTTATACTTCATATTCAATAGATATAGAGTTATAGAATTATATAGATATTAAATGCCCCGATAAATTTCATAAATTAGCCAGATATGCTAACCATGGAAACTGCTAATATATTCAGATAATTCAAATTGACAGATGTCAGTATCAATAGGTGCGTTAAATGAAGTAAGCAGTTCAAGTAAATGCTAGGTAAGCAAACGAGACTTGTGGCTTAGTACACTGAAAGATTTGCTAGCTATATGACGAACTGATATTCACAAATGTTATCGATAAAGTTATACAGTTGTCAAATATAAGATATGTATCTGTCATATCCCATTTATTGGTGTGGAAAGTTATACAAAATGAATTTATAGATAGGTACAGTTATTTGCAGAGTGGAATTTATTTTGAACATTTTTTTAGGTTTAAGAAAACATTCATCACATAAATTTGAAAGCCTTTTTGACATGTAATTGATATAAACACACCATAAAATGAGATCGAAACAGTATAAGTTAAATTCATGTATGTATAATTTGCATTTCCCGCCATTATATTTCATAAGTTAGCAAGACAAGCGAGAAATTTGGCGCTTTGCTTGCGAGCAAATCAAGCAAATGATAGGCTAGCAAAGTCATTCAACAAATTTTACTTCCGATTGCTTGTTTTCCTGGGGCTTATTGAACGCACCTAATGAAATGTAAATTAATGTGGCAGAGATGAGGATGTTGAGATAGATGTAAGAAATGAAAAAATAAGGGAAATAACTCTAGTGTTTCTTGAAAGATACTAGAGAGACGATTACATTGGCTTGAACATGTCATGAGGAGAGATGGAGAACATAATGGAAAAAGGAATGAATAGCTTAGAAATAGAATGTTGAAGAATCAGAGGAAGACCAAAGATAAGTTGAAGGGACTGTATTGCGGAAGATTTGAGAGAAAAGGAAATGAATAAGAACGACACGCAAAACAGAAATGAGTGGGAGAAGAAAATAAAAAATAGCGGCCCTTAATGAATGGGAAAAGCCAAAGAAGAAGAAGATGTCAGTGTCAAGTGAAATTTGCATAGTTTTCATGTCCCCAATTCTTTCCGCGAACTTTTTGACCAACCCCCGTCAAAAATTGGATTATGAACTGGTTAATCATTTTATACTTGTGCAATTCCATGAAATAAAATAGTATGGTTGAGTGGTACAGATTATACAGTAGATTAAACACGTTTCTGTAAAAGACTAATTTAATTATTATACCAATAATGTTCTTATCTATCAGTGTGTCCAGAATCCGTTAAAAAATAGCCTTTGTGCTTATTAGATAAGGCGAATAATAGTAAATTCAGCATGAAGGGCAAGACAATTGGCAGTGATTGCAGGCAGTCACGCGTTCACGCGTTCACGCGGCAAATTTCCCTGCCGCGTGACTACTCGCCCCGTTATTGAAATGACAAAAATCCGATGTGGACAGTGCGAATTAAGGAGCCGAGGGTGGCCGATGTTTGCCGATCGGACTGTCCGGTCCTCACTTCAATAGTCAAATTCATGGAAATTACATTACCAATCAAATTATTATTTGCTGTTCGTGATTGTGTTTGCTTACTAGCTTGAACAATGTGCACAGCGTTTTCGGCCAGTTGGCCAGCGCTAAAGCGCGTTTCTATACGAATACTATGCGACGGCATTACGGTAGCCGTTCCGTTGCCTCGTACCACTCAATTTTATGGAATTGTCTATTGTTGACATTGTGTACAATTGTATTTACTTGGACGCTATTTACTCACCTATTCAATAATATACAATTATTTTATCTATATTGTGTATGACATCTCTTTTCTACTATACATACCATGGAACTAGAATTTGAAATTGCAATTCAATAATGCAGTTTAGTAACAATAAGATTCTATAATGGCCATATAGATTGTAATGATTATTTAATATTTACATCTCGCTAAGTGAGGTATTGGATTCATGCTAAAAATCGCATATCCAGATTTTAATGACTAAGCACGTTTTAAGGTCTCTACAATCTAATTATAACATTTTTATGAAGTCTGTGGGTGTCTGTATGGATTTGTATGTGTGTTAGGATGTTGGAGGTACGATTTCAGAAATTTTATAAGACTAAAGACCTGTGTAACAACGGATTCCTCAATCTAACAGTAATGGGAATAGTTGAATAGGCTCTGGTAACAATTGGACAACTGGAAGTATAGTTCTAAATATTGGATACCAGTTGAGATATTTAAATTATTGTAATTGACAGATGAATTCAAAATGTCAGTGTTCAAAAATCAGCATTACTGGAAGATTTTTCTGGGAGGTACAAATACATTTAATTATTGCATTATTAATTAAATATGTATTTAAAATTATAGATGTTAATATTACATATATCCTTAAGAAATACCGCTAATACTGTCAATGAATTTGAAAAATTTTGACCATATTACAAGAGTAGGACAAAATTCCTCATAGAACGAAAGAAGAGATACAATTTCAATTATTTGTGTGTACAAGAAATATTAAATTCGTTACTTATAGGGCGCGAGTAGTCATGTGACTTTGTTGGCCTTGGCAAGCAGATATGGAGAGCCGTCTCAGAATGACAGCTAGTAGTTATATACATAAATATCACAATTGTCATTATTTTTCATTCAAAATTTCAAAATATTAAATCATGATGTTTTGAAAGAAAAATTATGATACTTGACACCTATATACATTATTACTAGGTGTCATTGTCTATTTTATACAACTGCATTATACAATTTTATACTTCTTTCTTGTATTATATCAATTATTTGTGTGTACAAGAAATGTTAAATTCGTTACTTATAGGGCGCGAGCAGTCATGTGACTTTGTTGGCCTTGGCAAGCAGATATCGGGATCCGTGTCAGAATGACGGCTAGTAGTTATTTTAGATATCATAATTGTCATATGTCATAATTTTTTATTCTGATGTTCATTTGTCACCAATTGTATGGAATATACTTGTCGAGGAAAGTAATCCACATAGATTTGAAAAATCATAATGTTTTGAATCAAAACTTATGATACTTGACACCTATGTACATTATTACTAGCTGTCAATTTGATACGGGCCTCCATATCTGTTTGCGGCTAAGTAAGTCACATAACTGCTCGCACCCTATGCAACATAGAATGAAAATGACGAGAGGTCTTGTGCTGGCTACAACAGATTTTTTACCTTCCGTCACCTTTAGGTAAGGAAGGTATTGTTTTTGGTTAAAAAATTCAATGATGAGTTTTAATGTATAAGCATGTTTTAGGGTCCCTATAATACGATTTTACCATTTTTATGATGATGTCTGTATGTATGTGTGTCTGTGCGTCTGTGTGTCTGTGTGTGTGTGACAAAAGTTCCGGATCCCATAACATCAATACCACGATTCCAAAAATTATAATTTTTTCGTATTCCTCAAGTTTACATCCAGAAGAAGAACTGATTAGATTTTGGTTATAATTGGGAACCGGAAGTACCCACATTTGAAGATTTAACAGTTAAATTTGATTTATTGACATTTAACGTTATTATAACTTAAAGAATATATTATTCTCTATATGATTTGATTACATTTTATACTTCATATTCAATAGATACAGAGTTAAAGAATTTTAAAGAAATTAAAATTTATAATTCAGCCAGCTATGCTAAACATGGAAACTATTAATTTATTCATATAATTCAAATTGACAGATGTCAGTATCAATAAAAAGTAAATTAATGTGGCAGAGATGAGGATGTTGGGGAAAACACGGAAAGATACATTTTGATTACATTGGTTTGAACATGTCATGAGGAGAAATGAGGAATTATATTTGAACAAGAATGAGTAGTTTAGTAATGGGAGATTGAAGAAGCAGAGAAAGACCAAAGATAAGATGGAAGAACTGTATTGCGGAAGAGTTGAGAGAAAAAGAACCGAATGAGAACGACACGCAAAAATATCGACACCTAACGAATGGGAAAAGCTAAAGAGGAAGAATATGTCAGTGTCAAGTGCAATTTGAATAGTTTGTTTATGAAATAATTTTACTGGAAATTTAGAATGTTTTCCAAGAAAAATTATGTATCGAATTTATACATAATACACAGGATTGACGGAAGGTATTGTGCTGGCCACAACAGATTTTTTTATCCTGAAATGAAAGCCGAGACACATATCAAAAGCTGTACATTTTAAAAATTTCAAACTCATACCTTGATCATATAGTAATTTTGAGAGTAGTATATCTTTCATTTGATTTCATTCATCTTGTATATAAAAGCTCACCGAAAAATATAAAACGATTCTTGGACCAAACCAAAACACACATCAAAGTAATAAAAATGTTTCTCGTATGGTTGGTAGCATAGAAAGTTTCCAATCATCATAAAGCGACCATCGGGCTAATGATTAAAGAAGGACTAGAGTTAGATACTCGTACCCGTAGTCGTATTCCCCCTTAGCCATCAGGTAATTACTCGGTGCTGTGAGCTACGCAAGAGGATCGGAGATAGAAATCACAAACGCCTCAGTTTGTCCGTTATGAGGATTACATACACCAATCACTCAAAGTAGGTACACACAAGCAGGATAGGCGAAGCTGAGGCGATAGTCTACGGTAAAAGCAAACAGCTAAAACCGCACATTTTTTTT
Organism: Harpalus rufipes; assembly: GCA_951394225.1. Lineage (NCBI taxonomy): Eukaryota > Metazoa > Arthropoda > Insecta > Coleoptera > Carabidae > Harpalus > Harpalus rufipes. The sequence continues at coordinate 87,384,191 of OX596274.1, forward strand.
ACAACTGTGGTTCTTTTAACGGTATTAACTCTTACAAGTTTTAATGAGAGCACCGGTTATATGAGCAGGTAAGTTCGATGCATCTTTATGTTAGTTTAGATAATTTGTGCATCATTTTAACTGACCATCAGTGGAGTAATTAACGGGCCCGTTACCGTCGGGCCCTGGACTTTGGATATATCATTCTGATATATTGAAAACTCTTTATATTCACTGACGGTATTAACGGTATTTCTTAAGGATACATGTAATATTAATATACCTATAACTTTATATATTTAAATAATGCAATAAGATATATTAAATGTAGTTACTTCCTAGAAAAAAAATTCTGTAATGTTAATAAAACTGTTGATTCTTGACACAGACATTTTGCATTTACCTGTCAATTATAAACATTTAAAATGATACAACCTTTTTACCTTCCGTCACCTTTAGGTAAGGAAGGTATTGTCTTTGGTCAAAAAATTCAATGATGAGTTTTTAATGAATAAGCATGTTTTAGGGTCCCTATAATACGATTTTACCATTTTTACAATGATGTCTGTATGTATGTGTGTCTATGTTTCTGTGTGTGTGTGACAAAAGTTTCGGTTCCCATAACTGCAATACCACGATTCCAAAAATTATACTTATTTCGTATTCCTCAAGTTTACATCCAGAAGAACAAGTGGTTAGATTTTGGTTATAATTGGTGAACCGGAAGTAGCCTCATTTGAAGATTTAACAGTTAAATTTGATTTATTGGCATTTAACGTTATTATAACTTAAAGAATATATTATTCTCTATACGATTTGATTACATTTTATACTTCATATTCAATAGATACATAGTTAAAGAATTTTAAAGAAATTTATAATTCAGCCAGCTATGCTAAACATGGAAACTACTACTATATTCTTATAATTCAAATTGACAGATGTCAGTATCAATAAATAAATTAATGTGGCAGAGATGAGGATGTTGAAGTAGATGTAGGGGAACACGCGGAAAGATACAGTAAGAAAATAACTCTAGTGTTACAAGTTTCTAGAAAGATACAAGAAAGACGATTACATTGGTTTGAACATATCATGAGGAAAAATGAAGAATTATATTGGAACAAGATTGAATAGTTTACTAATTGGAGGTTGAAAAAACAGAGGAAGACCAAAATAAGATGGATGGACTGTATTGTAGAAGACTTGAGAGAAAAGGACCTGAATGAGAACGACACGCAAAAATAGCGACCCCTAACGAATGAGAAAAGCTAAATTTGAATAGTTTGTTTATGAAATAATTTTACTGGAAATTTCGAATCTTTTGCAAGAAAAATTATGTATGGAATATATACATTATATACAAGATTGACGGAAGATATTGTGCTGGCCACAACAGATTTTTTAGTTTTATTTCTGTTAAATAAAACTAAAAAAAGTTGCATCATTTTAATTGAAATATGAATTCTGAAAGATTTTTTAATAATTTATAAACATTTAAATATTTTAACTGGTTTCCATGGAGTTGTTTGGGCAGCGAGATTTGTTACAACAGATTATTTTATATTATTATATATCTCTAAATCTATAGAAGATATAATAAAAAATTTAGATGTATCACATTGAGAATTTAAAGATATTTATTATTTTATATTCATATATAAAATCACGCGTGTCCCACTTAGTGGGTTCGCACAAACCCGATAACAATAAGAACAACATTAACATCATACAACAAATCCTTACTCTTAAACATATTAAAGTGACCGATTTTCGGTACTGAAATACCGCATCCGGATCACAATAATAATTACGAAACAATTATCCTTCGCCACACATTCCTGTCTAAGCACACTTCTTTCGCCTCGACCACAATCATAATCGCATTCATACATGCTCTTCTTCTCTTCATACTTGGAAACTCTCTCTCTTAAGCACCCTACCAACCATATCCATCCAACTTCACCAAGATATATACGCGTAACAAGCCGTTCACTCACCATTCTCTCCACATGCCCAAACTATCTCAACTGACTCACATCAACTCTCTTGTTGTATTAACATAAATTTTCAAAAAATAATATTTAGAATATGTTTTTAAGAAACTACCACTTCCGGTTATCCAATTGGTACCAAAACCTAGTCAACTCTTCCCATTAATGATAGGTTGAGGAATCCGTCGTTAAACAGGTCTTTAGTAGAATTTGAGAAATCGTAACTCCAACAACCAAACACACACATACACACAGACATCATCGTAATAATTTTAAAATCGTATTTTAGGGACCTTAAAACGTGATTATTCAATAAAATGTGGATATGCGATTTTTAGAATGAATCCAATACCACTCTAGCGATAGGTAAAAATGCTTTCAGTTTGAAAGAGAAAAAGCTGTCAAATCTCTGGATCAAAAAACTGATTTCCACACAAACCTTTCAAAAAGGTCGTAGAATAAATATTATTTCATTTAATATGCACGGCTTTAGCATCAACAAGAAAAATAATAGCAACAAAATGAAGTTTCTACCGAGGAATATTCTTGTAATTTATGTGTTTGCACTAATCCCTTATTGTTTATAACTAAACCACGTTTATAGTTCATGTAATACAATACATTGTAATAGTTGTATTGTAAATCTGCGTTGCAGCTGTGCAGTGCTGCTCTCTGGCTGTATCAGCTGGGCACACACGTCACTTCCGGCACCGCGACGCTGGCGACGTCGCCAGGGACACCGGCGGCTGCCAGATAGCTACTCCCAAAACCCACATGCAATTTAAATGGCGATTGTTTACCAAACCAGCTGCAGCAAGTCTTTCACTTCTAGCGACGATGCTTTTTGCTTCCAAAGGATAACGCACATAGAGTCAAAGATGGAAAAGTTATGTTGTTTATTAAACGGAATTCATTTTTTTTATTATTATAACCTGGTTTTAAACTAGAAATATGTAAATTCAAAAGTCAGATTTATTGTACTGAGGAAACCAAAATATTTACACTAAAATTTTTGAAAGATGTCCGATCAAGGTCGTCTACGAATTGTATGAATTCAGATTTTTGCTCCGCGCATTATGACAAATTCAGTAGTGTCGTTTGCTTAGTTTTTATGAAGGTCCATAAGATACTACTGTTATTTTATTATTATAAAATATTTGTTACAATAAAATCATTCAAAATTCAAAAATAAGTCAACTGGTAAGTTTATTAGCAAATGTAAAACCAAATATGTGAAAAATAAGATACTGACACAATGTCAGTGTCAGTGACTCTGACACAAAATAACGTTATTCGTACGGCTATGAATTAAGGTAATGTATCTGAATTAATAAATAAACTTACGTTACAGCGAAAGTAATATCAACATCGAGCATCGTTTTAAAGTGGAATGTCCTAACTTAGTCGAAACAATATTAATTTTTGAAAGACAAGCATGTTATATCTATCCTTATCGCACACGCTTATAGCCTTTGCAAAGAAAAGAGATGAATGTATGCCAATTTGTTAATTCGTTCATGATACAGATAACCTTGATCGGACATCTTTCAAAACATTTACTGTACCTATCCTTGAAACAAAAGACAAACGATTGTGACATTTTGCTTCTAAGTTACTGTAACATTTGTCTGCTTACTTACGATTGAATTGAAAAGTTATAAAAAATGAGGATCAAAAATAAAAAAAAACTGCTTAAATTTTCGTCGATACAAGGTGATGTGGCCAGCACATTCTTCCATCAATCTTGTGTATTATCTACAATTTTTATACATACATTTTCTTGAAAAAGATCCCATATTTTCAATATAATTATTTCATAAACAAACTATGCAAATTGCACTTGACACTGATCTGCTTGCAAAGGCCAACACAGTTACATGACTGCTCGCGCCCTATAGTATTTAACATTTCTTGTATACGTACACTCTACACCAAAAATTCGACTTATATCTATTCTTTATATTTAGATTTTCTGATTTTTAATTCATTGTATGAAGAAATTTTGTTCTACTCCTCTAATTTTTCGAATTTCATTGTCGGAATTGACAGTATTTTTGAAGGGTATATGTGATATACATATAATTTTAAATATTTAACTATAAATACAATAAGAAATAATATAATGTATGTACTTCCCATAAAAAATCTTCAGTAATGTATCTGGACTTTTGACACTGACTTTTATCTCTCAGTTACAAACATTTTAATTTTTCAACTGGTTTCCATGACATTATTTGGGCTGTGAGATTTATTACAACAGATTATTATATACCTTATATTTCTTTATTTCTAAATCTATAAAAGATATAATAAATTATTTATATGTATCAGATAGAGAATTTACTCTTATTTAATACAAGCAATAATAAAAGTTTTCAGAAAATAATATATAGAAGATTTTTTTCAAGAATCTGCTACTTGTCCGATTGGGAAATACGTAGTTAAACAGTTATTAAGTCTTATAGTTTTTGAGAAATCGCCCTTCCATCATCTACACGCACACACACGCACACACACACACATATATATACGCAGACATGTATCGTCGTAAAAATGTTAAGGACCTTAAAACGTGCTTAATCATTAAAATCTGGATATGCGATGTATCCAATACCTCGCTTAGCGAGACTGAAAACATTCATTAATAGAAAATTATTGTGTATTTATTTGGTGGAAAAATATATAAAACCAACTGAAATTGTTGTAGACTTGAACAATTTATTTAACTTTGCTTTACTCTGTTTATTATTTCTGTGATACATACTAAATAGTGCGTTCCGGGAATCCTTTGATATATTATGATTTCCAAGAATTATGTAAACCAGATTTCTAGAAATGCAAATAAATTCGTTAGAATGTTGGGAACGAACTTCCCACTTATTCAAAATGTTTGCAAATTGACAGAACTGCCTTTATACAAACTAGAGAACTAGACACACATCAAGTGATAGGTTACACAATATTTAAATATTTATATAACTGTCAAATACGGGGTTATCATACTCTACGCCCTCCGAAGGTAGAATTGAAAATTTAAGTACATCTCAACTGAAGTATAATCTACCTGCTCTCCAAGTTTTAAAACAATTGACCACGGGATACCTGAGATATTTGCAATTAAATTTGGCCTTTTTAACACGTGAAGAGTAGGAAATGGCAAAATAAACATTTTAAATTATAACTTTTATATTCATACCGGCATGGTATCGAAAACTAGTATGTTATAGAAAACTAATTAACGGATTTTTTGTACAAATTTCAAAATTATTTACCATCCAGATTTAATTTTATTGCCTCTAGAAAATTATAATCTGAAGATACGATAAATAGGTACAATTATACTTGACAACCATGTACAAGCGTTCCAGAGCGAATAAGAGGTGATCTTTGGTTAAAGGAATTTCAGACGTACATTCGAAGGAAATATTTTTCAAATTGGTATTTTACATGAAAAGCATGAAAACTTTAAACAGTATAATACTACTTTTGTACTTTTAAGAAACAAATATATTAATTTGTTTTCAATTTCCATTTGTAGTTTAGAATTAGTATTATATCTCAAAATATATTATTACTTTTATACCCGAATGTACCAATAAATGTCTGGGTGCGACGTTGCCACAGTTATTCTTAAACATTCATACTGTAGTGTGAGTACATTGAAATACGACACTTGTGTATATGTTAGTGCGAGGGGTACAGTTAAAAAAAACTATTCTACGGAAAAATAAAGAAAATTAATCAGTTACTGTGTTTGATATTAGCTTTTAACTATTTTGATGCAATCTGTGTATATAATATAATGTTAAAAGATATAAGTTATTGCAAATATAAACTGCATTAGCTTAATTTTTATTTTGAACATAGAACAAGTTTTTGAATAGGTACACTCGAGTGACAACTACTTTAAAACCCTCAAATTTTTCTTTTATTAAATTTTAACAATATTTTGAATTTTTTCTAAAATTAAAATATCAGTTAACAAGTTTAGAACATATTTGCTGGTTACATAAAGCAGTTTTCCTTTTTTCAATTGATTGGGCGTTTGTGAAACTTAAAGTAAAGTGCACGATCTTCTCGCTAGATGTCTCTATCTCGCATCAAACTTCTAGAATCTAGAGTGTGATTGCAGGAACAGACAACCACCCTCAGCCATGTTAGAGGGTTGAGACGTGAGGGTATTTTACCCAAGCAGGGTGCGCGAGCACTTTTGTTTTTCTTTTATCGCCAACTTTTACATTTGCCCTTTCTTTCTCGGCGATGACACTCGCAAAACATGGAAATATTTTTAACTGTACGTAATTCTTACATTCGGAGAAAGAGCGCTGTGCTTTTTATAGCGGTGTAAAACCCGTATAGATGCTTATCCTCCATATGCCATCAACTTTAGTTTGTAAAGCTTTTTTAACACCCATACAAGAAGAGAAAGATTATTTGGATGTCTACTTCACTGTATGTATGGAAAATTGACGAAATCATAAAATCAGTTTTGAATTATGTGTTAAAAATTTGTATCCAACAATAGTGGTTTTACTTTTCGTCACCTTTAGATGAGGAAGGTATTGAAGGTTAAAAAGTATTTATATATGTTACTTGAAATAATTTTTAAACATAGTCAAATTATTTGAGACAAATAAACTTTGTCAAATTGATCATATATTTTTCTAATTATTATCTAATCTCGGTGAGACAATCTATTATTATTGACAGATTAACTAATATTAATAAGCTGTAGAAGAATTATAAAATAGAATGAGATAAATGTTGGACCAACCTCGCCTACTGTCAGTCCAATTTGGCCAACAGAGGCATCGCAGATCTCAGCATCTCAGGAAAACAGCTACCACTGCTACCAGGAACGTTTACAGGAACAAAATTTCAGTTATTTCACTATTTAGTCCACTGGAAACCATCACACATTAAAAATTCATATCACGACAGTTAGTTTGACACTAAAATAAACAAATATATAGTATTTTAACGCCCCCAACAAAAGTTTTTCACGAGCAAAAGACATTCTCATTTGCAGGTAACAAATACACTGACAAAAGACAGCAATAATAAACAACAAACACCGATCTTCATATTAGCTTGAACTTGTCTGTTAAGCGCCGATCTGTATAGTTTCACTGGTCGCCACGAAATTTAAATAAAAATCATAATGAATTATTTATTCACTTGACTAGATTAGAATAACAAATAAATTATTATTATTAAAAAATCTGATGTGACCAACACAGTACCTCCCGCCATTTACCTATGTATATAATTTTTATATTACTTTATAAATTTATCCATACAATATATAGAAAAAGTATTAAAGCAAAATTGTATAAAATGGAATAATAACAAATTGAGAAAAAATTACATTTAAAGGTATTTTTTGAAGAAAAAGTATCTTGAGCTTCAAGTAAACTGCCATTTCCGGTTATCCGATTGCCACCAAAATCTAATCAGATATTTCCATATTAGAATAAGGAGAAATACATGGTTTCAAAACTTTCTGAATATAGTATTTGAGTTAGAGCGGATACAGGATCCACACACACAGACACACACACACACACACACACACACACACACACACAAACATACATACATACATACATACATACGAGTACATATATACACACAGACATCATCGTGAAAATGTTAAAATTGGATTGTAGGGACCTTAAAACGTGGTCATTTACCAAAATCTCGATATGCCATTTTTGGCACGATCCCTATACCTCCCTTACCAAGGGTAGCAGGAGGTAAATATGTAAAAAATCGTGTCAACCAGTGGCACTAAAAATATAAACTTTAAGAACCAAGCCTTTAATTTAGCGAATTTTAAAATAAATATCTGACTTATGATCAATATAATATAATGTGGTATATGCCATTTAATTTTTTCCTAAAGTATTGGAACAACCGTATGTAAAGGGTTAAATAAATTCAAGTAATACTTATTTAAAGTCTTACAAAACACAATGGCTGGTAACATGAACAAATGCGAGAGGTAAAAAACCGGTTGAATTCGCTTTTTTATTTGCTAAGAGAGGTATTGGAGTCATGCTAAAAATCGCTTATCCAGATTTTAGTGAATAAGCACGTTTTAAGGTCCCTAGTCTGTGTGTGTGTCCGTGTGGATGTGTGTGTGTGTATGTGTGTTAGTTTGTTGGAGGTACGATTTCTCAAATTCTATAAGACTAAAACCTGTGTAACTACAGATTCCTCAATCTAACAGTAATGGGAATAGTTGAATAGATTCTGGTTACAATTGAACAACCAGAAGTAGTAGTATTTTAACAAAAATCTTCTAAATATTATATTTTGAATATTTATGTTATTACAAATATTAGAAAACAAAATTCTCTATCCGACACATTTAACTTTTTATTATACCTTCTATAGATTTAAAGATATAGATATATTATCTATAAAATAATCTGTTGTAGTAAATCTCACAGCCTAAACATCTCCATGGTAACTACTTGAGAAATAAAAATGTCTGTAATTGACAGATAAATGATAATGTCAGTGTCAAAAATTCAGAAATAGTACTTAAGGCTTTTTCTGGGAACGATATTTAATATTTACATAATTACTAGCTATCAAATTGACATGTGCACCCATATCTGCTTGTCAAGGCCAAACAAGTCACTTGACTGCTCGCGCCCTATTGTATTTAACATTTCTTGTATACCTACATTCTACACCAAAAATTCTATTTGTATATATTCCTTATATTTAGATTAATTAATTAATAATTATTTTCCTCGACAAGTAAATTCCACACTCCTGGTGACAAATTAACTACGTGAATTTAAAAAATCTTGACATTTGACATCTATGTACATAATTATTAATTATCATTCTGAAACGGGCCCCCACAACTGCTTGTCAAGGCCAACAATGTAACATGACTGTTCGCACCATGTCCCTACTTATGTAAGCAAAAAAGGAAGTGGCGAGAGGTATTGTGATGGCCACAACACTGAATATAATATATTTATTTATCACAAATTTCAATTTCCCACTGCATTTTTTATTTTCCCACTGCACATTTTGTGTCCAGCTGCACAGAATAAACCCTCGTGTTTACTAATGCCTCACCCTCAATGTACCTACATACAAGTTCTTTGAGAGGTGAGGTAGGATTGTGAGATACAATACCAGATTGTTGATTTCCGCAGGTTGTTGTATCTCGTTCGGTATTTAATTGCGGCATGGTCGTATGTGAGGCGTCGTCTACTATTGTTTACAGTGGCTTTGTGTTTTTGCTGTGACGACGCGCTTCACCGAACTGCCCTGATGAGGAATGTCGTCCGTACTTTAGTTTGTACTGAACTTTTATTTGATGCTGGTTACTAACGTTGTTTTTAGTTTGAAATTGGATTCGTTCAAATACTTTGTTGGCTTCAAGCTTTTGTTTGCCTTCTGTAAGATTTGGTTTTATTTCTACGTTTGACTTTCATACTGTCTTAGTTACAAAACGTTGGAATCTACTTATTGCAGACTCAACTAATTCGCTTATCTTTTAACTACTTCTGATTAGGTACCACTGCTAAATAATTAATATAGAAACTTTCAGTGTGAAATCTTGGTAACAAAAATATTAAAAAATCTGTTGTGGTCGTTACAATACCCTTTTCCCTTTAATTACACCTAATCTTTATATTTACGTATTTTCTATAATTTTAAATTCATTCTATAAGCAAGTTTTCTCCATTTCTTCTAAATTTAGTGATTTTCCAATTCCATGTGGTTTATTTTCCTCGACAAGTAAATTCCATACTCCTGGTGACATATTAAGTACGTGAATTTAGAAAATCTTGAAATTTTTTATGAAAAATTCTGACATTAGACATCTATGTACGACGGTCATTCAATAAGTAAAGAGACAAATGGCTATAACTCAAAAACGGTTTATTTCAATCTTTCAAAATTAAGGCTATTTTTCAACATAATCACCCCCCACAGTTATGCACTTGTCCCATCTTTCTTGCAGCTTCCTAATTCCCTTGGCGAAGAATTCTTTCGATTTACCCCGAAGCCACTTTTGCACCGCTTCCTTAACTTCCTCATTGTTAGCAAATCTTTTTCCACGTAGGGCGTCTTTGAGTGGTCCAAACAGGTAAAAATCAGATAGGGCGAGGTCGGGACTGTAGGCAGGATGAGGTAAGACCTCCCAACCCAATTCTTGAAGCTTATCACGGGTCAGCTGGGCTGTATGAGGGCGGGCTTTATCGTGCTGAAGAATGACTCCTTTTGACAAGAATCCACGGCGTTTGCTCCTGATAGCTGGTCTAACTTTGTGTTCTAGCATTTCAGAGTAGTATTGGCTATTGATAGCTGATCTTCAAGGAAATCGCAATAGACTGGACCCTGTGAGTCCCAAAAGATGGACGTCCACATCGGGGTTCATCACCTACACTTGTTCGGCCACTTTTAAACCGATCAACCCACTTGTAAAAATTCGCACGGTTCATACAACTTTTACCGTACTGTATTAATATTCTAGAAAAAATTTCACTTGGTTTTACACCTTCTGCGACTAAAAATCTAATGACTGAGCGCTGCTCTTCTAAGATGCAATCTTCTAGTGGACTTGCCATGGTGAATTGAAAATTTTGAGGTTATGTTGACATAAAATGATGAAATAGCTCATCAGAGCATATCCCAAGGTTGCTAACTAACACCCCTGAAAAGATTGTACACATTCATTGAATAGTTTTAAAATTATAGAATTTGTCTCTTTACTTATTGAATGACCCTCGTACATAATTACTAATTGTCATTCTGGCACGCAGGCCCGGCAGTTGGTGTTGAATCCGAGTGGGTAGTTGACCTGGGTGGGGGGTTCCCCCTCCCCCTACCTACCCCCGAAAATGTATTGAACAAAAACTTTCTTTCATTTTGTTTAACCATTTAACAACTATTGTTAAATGATGTACAGTGAATAAAAAGGGATATTGACGGTTAGGAAATGAGGTATTTCTGGAATTCAGCATTTATGAAATATTTTTCTCACCCAAAATCCCGAGTGGGTACTTTCCCCACTCGGAGTGTCTCGAGTGGGTACAACTACCCACTGTACCCACATTATCTGCCGGGCCTGCTGGCACGGGTTCTTATATCTGCTTGTCATATGACTGTTCGCGCCATATACTTATGTTACCAAAAACGGAAGTGGCGAAAGATATTGTGTTGGCCACAACACATTTTTTTTTAGTTTTAAGTTTTTACATTATCTCTTCATATTACCATGTAATATTCTGTAAATGGGATGTAAGCGTTATGTTGTATTAAAAATATAATTTTTTCTTGTTTCGTGCTCTCACTCCGGCTTTGGTCCCTAGTTATCGTGCTAAAATTATTATCACATCTCGCCAATAGAGGGGTGGAAAGTAATGCAAAATTTGATAGTTTTTTCAAGAATCACACGTTCTAATTGTTGCGTGTGGAGAAATTTTATTCAACAGTTAACGTGGGTATGGATTAAAGGGTGTCTACTGTATTTGAATCAGGTGTCACCACATTGGCAAGAGCAACAGGGATGTCACTTTTCCGGTATTTTAAAATTAGAAATAATTTTCAAGAATTTAAAACCAGGCCACCAATATCAAAACTAGTCATAGCCACATAAACAATAGTAAATGTTTATTAAAGATTCAATGATTTTCTGTTTGTTATTCCATTCTAGCTAATGCTTTTTAAAAAAATTCGTAACACATAGCCCAACAATACACTTAATATAGAATTTCGTTGTACGGTAGCGACTTTTGTCACAGGCTGTATGTTTACCTGTAGAAGAACAGTAGCTAACTATTTCAATTGCAAAAGTTGGAAAGATATTCCCAGTAGGCGAATAAGCTTTTTCTCCTTGGTTTTTCCGCGTGCTTTGAGAGGATATCTTCGCATTTATTAGGTTTTTTGACGTATGTGGACGTCAACGCCAACGACATATAACTTCCCTCGAGCTAAATCATATTTTTTGCTGGAATTGAATCGCGTTTCAACGAAAATATTTTTACTTTGTAATAGACATTTACGAGAAAGAATGTAAATAGTAATATGTAAAAGAAAATTCCAATAGCGTCGCCAGTAAGATATATTTACATAGTAATAGAAAAATAAAAATACATAATATACCATCAGAAATTCTTACCTTTAATTCATATGGCGTTTCTTAGTAGTGCATCACTGGAACAAAATAAAATATGTTAGTATTTAATTCAAAATATATCTACAGGAAAATTATTTAAAGATGTCCGAACAAGGTTATTTGTATTATGAACGAATTAACAAATTGTCATACATTTATCACTCTCCTTTGCAGACTATAAGCCTGTGCGATAAGGATGGATATAAAACGTTTGTTTTTCAAAAATTCATATTGTTTCGACTAAGTTAGGAAATTCCACCTTAAAACGATGCTCGTTGTTGAAAATATTTTCGCCGTAACGTAAGCTTATATATTAATTCAGATACATTACCTTGATTCATAACCGTCCGAATAACGTTATTATCTGTCAATATTACTGACTCTGACATTGTGTCAGTATCTTATTTTTCACGCTATACGCATTTTCAGCGATAAGTTGAACAAAAAGAGAAAAACAAAATGAAATAATTGTCTTTACTTTTGATCCGAGCTTTGAGCTTCGTTCGTAGTCCGTAAAACCCATATTCCCTGTGTAGAACTCTGCTCGAATACTCGTATGTCGTACCGCTACCGCATCGTGTTCGTGTGATAGGCATAGCTTGGCCTGCAGGTCTATGGCCGGTATAATAATAGGATCACAGCCGATTACGTAGCCCATCATGGGCTTAGCACGCCAATAAATTCCGTGTGTATGAGTATGGGCCGTATCTCGCCGATATCCGATCGCGCAACAGCGCACAACTATATTTACTGCGCTGCTGCTGCTCCTGTGACCATGTTCCAATTTGCAGCGGAAAATGAACGCTCCCAAATCGGTTTACTGTGTTGTGCCCAACGGATCGGGATCCCGGAGCTTTTTTACACGACGACAGAGCTTGTGGAGAGGTGAACATTCTATATAGAAAACGCATATACCTACAATAAAATATTTCATATTATTTAACGCCCGGTAAACGCCCGCACGGTGCAAATATATCATCGTCATTGCCGACATCTGTTCACACAGCAGATTGGCACACCCAGCAATGGGTAATATGCAGTGATGATATATTAATTTATTTATAAGATGTTTTTCTACGAGACTTTTGTCGGGGAATATTATACGCCGCCTAAAATGATAAATGTTTTCTGTTTATTTTCACAAGAAAAAAATCTGTTGTGGCGAGCACAATACCTCCCGCCACTTTCGGCTTTTGTTACATAACTACAAATTACATGGAATTGGAAAAATCAGTAAATTTAGAATGAAGAATTATGATATTTGACATCTATATACATAATTACTAGCCATCATTCTGACACGGGCCTCCATATCTACTGGTCAAGGCCAACAAAGTCACATGGCTGCTCGCGCCCTGTTGCATTTAACATTTCTTGTATATCTACACTCTACACCAAAAATTATACTTACATCTATTCTTTATATTTAGGTTTTTAAATTTAAATTCATTGTATAAAGATATTTTGTCCTACTTGTTTCTAATTCATTGTCGGAATTGACAGTATTTTTGAAGGGTATATGTAATATACCTAAAATTTAAAATATTTAACTATTAATATAATAAGAAATAATATAATGTATGTACTTTCCAGAAAAATCTTCAGTAATGTCTCTGGATTGTTGACACTGACATTTATTTGTCCGTTACAAATATTTCAATATTTCAATTGGTTTCCATGATATTATTTGGGCTGTGAGATTTATTACAACAGATTATTATATACCTTATATTTCTTTATCTCCAAATCTATAAATGAGATAATAAAATATTTATATGTACCAGATAATTTACTCTTCTTTAATACAAGCAAGAATAAAAAATAATATTTAGAAGATTTTTTTATAAAAAATTGCTACTTCAGATTATCCAATTATTACCAAAACCTTTGCAGCTCTTCCCAGTAATGTCCGATTGAGACATACACACACAGACATCATTGTAAAAATATTAAAATCGGATTGTAGGGACCTTAAAACTTGCTTAATCCTTAAAATCTGGATACGCGATTTTTAGCATGAATCTAATACCTCTCTTAGCGAGAAGTAAAAATAATTTCTCACACTTTGATTTTATAAATTTTATTTCTGAGGAATCTAAATCAAAAATGGGACAAATAACCCTCTCCGCTCCAGCAATGTGTGCCCGTGAGGTGACACTTGGTAAACGCCCATACAGTACGAGTATGTTATCAACATTACCTGTGTTCATAACATATTGGCACACCCAGCAATGGGTAATTCGCCGTGATAATATATTCATATTTTATAAAGTGTTGTGTTAATAAAAATTCACGAAGTATTCAAAAATTTTGACAAAGAAGCAAAAGTTGATCGACTGACCGTATGAAAATAAATTTAAATATATGTATTGTAAAACTCTAAAGTTATAGCTATAAAACTACATTTTACAACTACATATTATAGACAATGCACAAAGATTATTTTTCTGTTATATTCAATCCAATTCCAACTCCTAATATTCTGTCATAAACATTTAAATTTTAAAATTTTCTATTCTATTTTTAATTACCAGTCTTATATCCTTTGGAAGAAGAAATGGCAGGAAATATCGACAATACTTCTTTGTAATTATCCTGGCTGCTTGATCCTTAGTCTTATCCCTAAAGGATGTGCAAAGGTCTCCTCAAAGGTTTCAACATCAAAAACGATGAATTTATAATTGCGCAAAGGATATTCAGTCCGTAAAAGAATTGGAAATATTTCTTTGGATTTAAAATTACTAGACTTTTCTGAGAAAAAATATTTCTGCTTTAAATGTTGTTAGTGTGAGATGTATAGGTAATTTTGTAGCTACAATATTCAATAATAAAATTATAACAATAAAACAGTATATCGTGAATAAATTTTGTATTGATAGAATGAAATAAATATTTATTTATTGGATTTGTATGAAAATATGTACTCGTTATATTATTCTGTAATATTAATATCCAAATAAAACAAATTTATATATAATGGAGTGTAATTGTTATAATTATTCTTGTTATAAATGTTATGTTTATTTTAAATCGAATATTATTGAATATATCATAGAATATTATTTATACTAAATCAACGGTACGTATTTTTTTATTAATAAATAAATATGTATCATTATCATATAAATATCCATACACAAACATTCTTTTTTAAATGTTAGATATACACATTTTTTTACTTTGTATAATATGCAAAAAATCTGTTGTGGACACCACACGACTTCCTTGTACAATTATTAAACTATACATATTTTTTAATAACTAAATTACAAAATATTAATTTTAACCTCAAAACGGTAAGATATATAGCGACCATAATCTAACCCGGTTCTTTTTAAAGAGAGTTTTGATTACAACAAACAAATATTTGATTACAACAATGAATATGAATAATTTCACAATAAAAATATAATATTTGTTATTGTACGAATCATAAAATTGCACGTATTTAACGTAATTTGACATGAACATTTTTTTTGTCCTAATCCATAGCAAGCTTTATTACAAAAACAAAAAAGTATATAATTTTTAATTTACATATCTCGCTTATACAAAGGGCTAATTTAATAATACTTGATGTGCTAGACGCAGAAATTAATTCTCTAAAACTTTTATTTGAAGCATTTATTTCTAAAATCAAAATAAAATCATTTTATTCAAGAAAAACTGTTAACAACTTGAAGTAATGTACCACTTCCGGTTAGCCTATTTTAACCAAAATCTATTATGTTATTTTGATTGACATAAAAGTCTTGTATACCAAATTTGAAAAGTTTTGGATTATATTTTAAAACAGTTTTTCATTAAAATCTATTATAGGCTTCATGTAAAGTGCCACTTCTGGAAATTGTGTAATAACCAGAAACGGAGGTGCATAACTAGATGTTATAGCAGTCCTAAATACAAAATTTCAACTTTCTACGGCTTACCGTTTTTGAGTTATGCGAGATACGTACGTACGTTCAGACGTCAAAATGGATTCAGGGATGATCAAAATGGATATTTCCGCTGAAATCTGAAAACCGAAATTTTTCGCGATTACAATACTTCCTTTACTTATGTACAAGGAAGTAAAAACTGTTTTCCTCTGCTAAATGCCTATGACACGAATTCATGTATTTATCCTGTATAATACAAGTAATTTACATATTGTAGCCAAATAATAATGTTAGTTATTTAAACCATTATTTTAATTTTAATAATAATAATAATATTTTATTATTTCAATTCTGCAATGACACTAATGAGTATTGCACTAGAACTAGCTCCTGTAATTTATGTATAGGACAATAATTAATAATTATAGAAAATAATTTAATAGCAATAATTGTAACGTCACAGAGAATTACTGACTCATTGAAATTTAATAATATAATAACAACTCTGTGAGATAGGCCAAAAAACACGCTAGATAAGCCAATTTGGTTTAATTGCGTTAGATAGTCGATAAGCTTCAATAACATTACGGTAATATCATTATAATAATGATGTATTTATGGGTGCATTGGTAAAATGCCGGTTGATTGCTGTTAAATGCGAAAATGGCTATGTACGCTTACGCTCGGAACGCATATTCAGGGAATTTCCATCGAATAATACCTGCGTTATGTTATCGAATTTGCATTCTAATCATAAACAAATCCACTATAGGTGGAGATAAAATGAAAACATTCATATTTTAATGCACTGTTTGTCTACTAAACTATACGATTCCCGATTCGTATAATGCAACTGATATTGAAATGTGAACTTTGTATGTAAATATAGATACCCATCTTCGACGGGCTAATTTAACGCATATCTGATTATATTCGCCACATCTACGTCATAGCGTACCGTAGAAAGGTGATGATTTCACTGAATGTATTTATTAAAATAGTTGATGATAGATCGCAGCACAATCGATGTTTTTTATTCACCTTAGGGCCAATTCCACAATCTCTGAATAAATTCAATATAATACAATTCCAAAATCTGTTGTGGCCAGCACAATACCTCTCGCCATTTTCATTTTATGTTGCATGGAGCGCGAGCAGTTATGTGACTTTGTTGGCCTTGGCAAGCAGATATGGGGGCCCATGTCAGAATGACAGCTAGTAATGTACAAAGGTGTCAAGTAACACGTTTTCATTCAAAACATTATGATTTGCCAAATCCATGTGGATTATTTTCCTCGACAAGTATTTTCCATACTATGGCTGACAAATAAACATCAGAATATTTTGAAATTTTAAATGAATTTTCAGGATGATGTGTGTATGTGTGTGTGTGTGTGTGAGTGTGTGTGTATGTGTGTGTGTGTGGGTGTTTACGCTCTAACTCAAATACTATTTTAAAACCTTGTACTTCTACCTTACTCATATATGGAAAGATGCCATTAGATTTTGAAAAACTTTACTGGAAGCTCAAAATAGTTTTTCTTCGAAATATACTTTTAAATGTTATTTTTTCGAGATTTGTTATTATAAAAATAAAAGTTTTTTAAATTTTCTACACGTTTGCGTTAATGGATAATCCACATGAATTTTCCAAATCCATGTGGATTATTTTCCTGGACAAATAATTATTTTCTTTTGCACGATTTTTATCGTTGAGATGTAATTTAATACTTATGTGAGAGGGCTATGACAGTAATTGTTTTCATGATATTATGTTAATAAATTCATGTATTTTTAATTTAATGAATATGAAATAAGAAATTTACAAGTAACAAAACATTTATTCATCATGTCCCCCATTTACATTAATACATTTTAAAGTATGGCTTCTTAATTCACTCATAACATTATTAAATTCTTCAGCCGCTTCTCTAAAACTTCTGTTATTATCCTTCAACTAATAATACTATCTTCACTTTGTCTTCTACAGTCAGTACCAATGTAATAAAATACTTTCGTTAATTGCTGTCATAGCACTCTCACATAAGTATTAAATTACATTTCAACGATAAAAATCGTGCAAAAGAAAATAATTATTTTTAACAAATGAATAACGTTAACACTAATAAATTTAGTATTGTCGGAAAGAGGTCAAAAATGCATCCAAATTTATAAAAAAATAGTATAGGTTGTATTTAAATTCACAAAGTTGATGTCACTTCCGGTTATACCGGAAGCTCTACAATTACAGTTTATACACATTTCAATCACAAATATAGCACTGATTAAATCATGTTCTATAAGCAATATGCGTATCTGTAATAATAAGCGAGAAAACAGGGTGTAACCACTTTTTCAAACACACTGCATATATATATATATATATATATATATATATATATATATACCGTGTGTCCCAGCGTTTGGTTGGCATAGGCGTTTAACATGGAAAAACAATTTTTTCTAAATAAAAAGTGTCTGGCTAACAACTAAGCTACCATATTGCATAGGATAATACTACGCCCATTTCTACATCTTATTTAATACAGATTACCTTATTATAATAGCATAATTTAACAAAATTAGCAAAAATAATTCCATATTTTCTGTATGATGTTTTTATTACCTACTACAAACATAAATAGCTGCATGTTGTCATGGTACTGTGGTAACGTTTCGAAGTACGGATCCAAAGATTCTAAGTTCAAACCTCCACTAGGTTTAATTATTTTTTTTTCTTCGTTTTTTCATATTAATATAAAATTATTATTGTGTTATTACATTTAATTGTCTAATACATGATATCTAAACAATAATAATTTTATATTAATATGAAAAAACGAAGAAAAAAAAAAAAATTAATCCTAGTGGAGGTTTGAACTTAGAATCTTTGGATGCGTACTTCGAAACGTTACCACTAGACCATGACAATATGCATCTATTTATGTTTGTAGTAGGGAATAAAAACAACATACAAAAAATGTGAAACTATTTTTGCTAATTTTGCTAAATTACGCTATTATAATGAAGTAATCTGTATTAAATAAGATGTAGAAATGGGCGCAGTATTATCCTATGCAATATGGTAGCTTAGTTGTTAGCCAGACACTTTTTATTTAGAAAAAATTGTTTTTCCATGTTAAACGCCTATGCCAACCAAACGCTGGGACACACGGTATATATATATATATATATATATATATATATATATATATATATATATATATATATATATATACCATACCGTGAGTATTTTTTAATGTATTTGCCTGTCTCATTTAAAATGAAACATAGGGGACAATTTTGACATTTGTCTACTCTGTCAATGTCAAAAAACTAATTTGAAATACAATGGTTTATACTGTGGAAGAGAAGGTGCAGATTATTAAGTGGTATTATTCGAATTTTAATCCAAGTTTAAGGCAAGTGTCGGACTTGTTCCGCGCTTCATTTCCTGACAGGTCTACACCAAGTGCAGCAATTTTTTTAAGAATAGTGAATACCTTTAGAGGAAATGGTTGCATCGAGCCTGCACATAACAGTAGGAATAGATCCTGTAATATATTAACTGCGCAGAAAAAAACATGAAATTCTGACTTTAATACAAAATAAGAACAGATTAACATTAAGAGAGATTGGGCAAGCTACTGCTGTAAACAAAGCTACTGTACACAGACTATTTAAAAAGGATCATTACAGATCATACCATTTCCAAAATCACCAGGAGTTAGTTATGGACGATACGAACGAAGAATAAATTTTTGTGAAAGAATGTTTGAAAACGTTAATAACAATTCAGATTTGCTGCAAAATATACTTTTTACGGACGAAGCAACTTTTTATTTACATGGCGAGGTAAATTCACAAAATTGTCGGTATTGGTCCAGGGAAAATCATAGTACGAGGACTCAACGACCCGAGAAAGTTAACGTTTGGGCTGGCATAATAGGAACCCACATTATTGGGCCATTTTTTATTAACGGGAATATTACTGGTCAATATTTAAATATAATACTTCTGTCAAATTCATCCCCTATGTTTCATTTTAAATGAGACAGGCAAATACATTGCTGTCAATCAAATGTCAAGTCGTAACCATGGATATGACAAATCCCATGTTTCATGTTAAAAAATACTCACGGTATATATATATCTTCGTCATTAGAACGTATTTAAAACTGCTATTTCAAATCCTATTAATGTATGTTCCCCTATTGAAAACTGCAAACCTTTCTTTTCTATTCTCATCATTAACGGTCGAGCGTGCAGAAGTTATAATACATCTTTTTCATCACTTGAGGGCATATGGGCCTTGTGCGTCTCTGCCTCCCCAATCCTTTACCCGTGGGACATCGCGACAGAATGAAGAGAAAATTGAAAGAAATAAAGAGAGGTTTCCTAATAGACCAAACGAAAAAAATAAGACAGGAGCCTTGTAGACGGAGACAGCCACACAAGAAGAGAGAGAGAGGAGATTGTCTGGGACCATGTGAGAGAGAGGGCAGCACCGAAATCCTTGCTTTGCCTCGGCTTCCACTACGATTAGATGACTTGTCAACCTGCAGGAAAATTTCATTTTACAAACTTGTTTGGGAAGAGAATTGCGCGGAATTGGAGCTGAAGGAGTTTGAGGCATCCCCTCCCCGCCCCCGGAAGGAAAGGGGACGATAAATGTAGATAAAAGTCCTGAGATGCTATGCAGCATATATTCATGGATGTTGAATGTTAACTCAACAGAAATTTCTTTTAACTTTGAGCGTACCACTTACCTTTGAAAACCACCAACTACTCATGAATGCGGTATTTCTTTTTTAAATATGCTACACTTCAAGAAGAAATTTTATAATATAATTATCTAATTGCTATTTAATCGTATACTTATATTTAATGAATTTACTTTTCCCTGCACTGAAAGCATATATGGTAGAAAGTTTTGTATTTCTACAGTTCTTTGGCAAATATTTAAACTTCCAACTAAACATTTTTTTTATTTTTTGTATGATACACATTTTAAGTATTATATATTAATTTAATAAATTTCCTTATTACCTCTTGCTAAGAGAGGTATTGGATTCATGCTAAAAATCGCATATCCAGATTTTATTGAATAAGCACGATTTAAGGTCCATAGAATCCGAATTTAACATTTTTATAATGATGTCTGTGTGTGTGTGTGTGTGTGTGTGTGTGTTAGGTTGTTGGAGATATGTTTTCTCAAATTCTATAAGACTAAAGACCTGTCTAACTACGGATTCCTCAATCTAACAGTAATGGGAAGAGCTGAATAGATTCTGCTAACAATTAGACAATCGGAAGTAGTAGTATTTTAACAAAAATCTTCTAAATATTATTTTTTGAAAATTTATGTTATTACAATAATTAAAAAACAAAATTCTGTATCCGACACATTTAAATTTTTTATTACACCTTCTATAGATTTAAAAATATATAATCTATAAAATAATCTGTTGTAGTAAATCTCACAGCCTGGTCACAGTCCAAACATCTCCATGGTAACTATTTGAGAAATTTAAATGTCTATAATTGACAGATAAATGTCACTAATGTCAGTGTCAAAAATTCAGGAATAGTACTGCAGGCTTTTTCTGGGAACGATATTTAATATTTCTTATTGTATTATTAATTATATATTTAAAACTATAGGTATATTACATGCACCCTTCAGAAATACCGTCAATCCCGTTAATGAAATGGAAAAACATCGAACATTTAGCAAGAAAAAAATTTGAAAAAAATAATATTTACCTAGAACATTTTTTTAAGGATCAGCTACCAAAATCTTTTCAGCTTTTCCCAGTAATGTCCGATTGAGAAATACGTAGTTAAACAGATATTAAGTATTATAGTTTTTGAGAAATCGTCCTTCCAACACACACACACACACACACACACACACAGACATCATCTTAAAATATTAATATCGGATTGTAGGGACCTTAAAATATGCTTAATCATTAAAATCTGGATATGCGATTTTTAGCATGAATCCAATACCTCTCTTAGGGAGAGGAATATAAAATATAGGAAAGTAGGTAAATTCAAAATTAAGATACACGGAGATATAAAATATACATTAAATTGAACTATTTATTTTCTGTACTCTATTTTCTATATAATTACTACAGATGCCCGCGATATGCTGCAAGCATAGGTAAGTATTGCACCGATTATCTTAACACATTGACCTTGTTTATTTTCATATAGTTGCACAGTAGCTTCTATTGTAGGTTTTTTTACAATATATATATATATATATATATATATATATATATATATATATATATATATATATATATATAATAATAATAATAATAAAATAATAAACGCCCGCACGGTACAAATATGCCATCATCGTTACCGAAATCTGTGTACAAAGCACATTGGCACACCCAGCAATGGGTAATATGCCATGATGACATATTATTTTATTATTACGATTATTGAGGTAACAATTTAAGGACTATAGTTCGTTCGTATTCATAACCCGTGATGTTTCGTCCCATGGGAACGAAGTGTAGTGAGAAGGTGCATCTTGTCGGTTGACGAGCGCTGGATGATCCCTCGGTTAGCAGGACGGCCGGGACGCCCGGCCGGTGATAAACTGAGGTAATCACGGTCTCATCAGCAATGAAAGCCCGATGTGAGCTCACAGACAACGCTCTATTATCGTCATTACCTGTGTTCGCTCATTACCTACCCTTACAACGGCTACCATGATTTTATTTCTAAAACTAACGTCGATTTGGATAGGAAAACTCCATCAAAAGACGACGACTCACTTTAACCCTTTCACTACTCAAATTGTATTCAACAAATATTTGTCATGTTAATAGTTGGTAGGGAAGTAGCAGATTCTTAAAAAAATTCTTCTAAATATTATTTTTTGAAAATATTTGTTCTTGCTTGTATTAAAGAAGAGTAAATTCTCTATCTGATACATATAAATACTTTATTATATCTTTTATAGATTTAGAGATAAAGAAATATAATATATAAAATAATCTGTTACAATGAGTGCCCGTGAGAAAACGCCTGATAAACGCCCGCACGGTACAAATATGTCATCATCATTATCGAAATTTGTTGTAATAAATCTCACAGCCCAAATAACGTCATGAAAACCAATTGAAAAAATAAAACTGACAGATAAATGCCACCTGTCAGAAATCCGGAGACATTACTGAATAGTTTTTCTGGAAAGTATACGTACATGTATTATTTGTTATTGTATTAACAGTTAAATATTTAAAATTTTAGGTATATTACATATATCATTCAGAAATACTGTCAATCCCAACAATGAATTGGAAACATCTCAAAAAATTAGAAGAGTTGGACAAAATTTCTTCATAGATTGAATTTAAAATTAAAAAATCCAAATATAAAGAAAAAGTATAAGTAGAATTTTTGGTGTAGAGAGAATAATATATTCTTTACCATATTATAACGTTAAATGTCAATAAATCAAATTTAACTGTTAAATCTTCAAATGAGGCTACTCCCGGTTTACGAATTATAACCAAAATCTAATCAGTTGTTCTTCTGGATGTAAACTTGAGGAATACGAAAATATAATTTTTGGAATCGATCAAGGTTATCTACAAATTGTATGTATTCAAATTTTTGCTCCGCCCATTCTGACAAATTCAGTACTGTCGTTTATTTAGTTTTCATGAGGGTACATAAGATACTACTGTTATTTTATAATTATAAAAATATATGTTACAATAAAAGCATTCAAAATTCAAAAATAAGTTAACTGGTAAGTTTATTAGCAAATGTAAAACCAAATATGTGAAAAATAATATACAGACACAAAAATAATGTTATTTGTTCGGCTATGAATCAAGGTAATGCATCTGAAATAATAAATAAACTTACGTTACAGCTAAAGTATTATCAATAACGAGCATCGTTTTAAAGTGGAATGTCTTAACTTAGTCGAAGCAATATGAATTTTTGAAAGACAAGCGTATTATATCCATCATTATCGTACACGCTTATAGCCTTTGCAAAGGAAAGAGATAAATATATGCCAATTTATTAATTCGTTCATGATACAGAAAACCTTGATTAGACATCTTTAAAAAAAAATACTGTACACACAGACTCTCTCTCTCTCTCACACACACACACACACACACACACACACACACACACACATACATACGGACATCATCGTAAAAAATCTGTTGTGGCCAGCACAATACCTCTCGCCACTTCCTTTTTTTGGTTAAGTATAGGGCGCGAACAGTCATGTTACATTGTTGGTCTTGACAAGCAGATGTGGAGGCCCGTTTCAGAATGATAATTAGTAATTATGTACATAAATGTCAGAATTTTTCATTAAAAATTTCAAGATTTTCTAAATTCATGTAGTTAATTTGTCACCAGGAGTGTGGAATTGACTTGTCGAGGAAAATTAATCACATGGAATTGGAAAATCACTAAATTTAGAATGAGAAATTATGATATATGACATCTATATACATAATTACTAGCTATAATTCTGACACATGACTGCTCGCACCTTAATGTATTTAACATTTCTTGTATACTTACACTCTACACCAAAAATTCTACTTATATCTATTCCATATATTTAGATTTTTTAAATTTAAATTCATTCTATGAAGAAATTTTGTCCTACTCTTTTAATTTTTCGAGATGTTTCCAATTCATTGTCGGAAGTAACAGCATATATGAAGGGTATGTGTAATATACCTATAATATTAAATATTAAACTATTAATGCAATAAGAAATAATATAATGTATGTACTTCCCAGAAAATATCTTCAGTAATGTCTCCGGATTTCTGACACTGACTATTTTCCATGGCATTCTTTCGGCTGATGTATTACAATAGATTATTTTATATATTATATTCCTTTTATCTCTAAACCTATAGAATATATATAAAAATATTTCAATGTCTCAGAAAGAGAATTTATTTTTCTTTAATATTATCAAGAAAAAATTTCAAAAAATAATATTTAGAAGATTTTTTTTCAAGAATCTTCTACTTCCGGTTGTCCAATTGTTACCAAAACCTTTTCAGATCTTCCCATGAATGTCCGATTGGGAAATACGTAGTTAAAAAAATATAGTCTTATAGTTTATGAGTAATCGTCCTTCCAACATCCCACACACATACATACACACATACACACATCCACACACACACACACAGACATCATCGTAAAAATGTTAAAATCGGATTGTAGGGACCTTAAAACATGCTTATTCAATAAAATCTGGATATGCGATTTTTAGCATGAATGCAGTACCTCTCTTAGCGAGAGGTAAAAATGGTAAAAAACCCTAAAACATGCTTATTCACTAAAAACTCATCATTGATTTTTTTGAAAAATCTAGATCTCATTCTGAATTTTATCCTCAAACGAGAATTACATTATTGTTGTCTTTAAAGTTAGAGAAATTCGAGATGAGATTTGTGTAAAGCGAGATCTGACAACACCACTAGTCTTTGTAGCATGAAATTTCTTTCTTTCCACTATTGATTTACCTGCATACGCAGTTAGGAATAGACATACTGCGCATTCGATGGGAAATCTGCATGTTTCATTACTGCCTGTCACAGTCACATCTCTTGAGCTTCGTGCTGTTTGTCTTCCAGCAATCACTGCGGGAATATGAAAGCCGAGATTTACGATCTGGAGACTCCACGCATAATGAGGACTATTCCACATTGCAAAGATACAGAAAGGACTTTTATACACAAATTGAAAACGAGAATATGTCAATGATTTTTATAAATATTAATGATGGCCTAATTATAAATAAAATAAACAAATTTTGGAACTGTTTGAAAATTATAAATTTCATCATTGTTAATGTATCTTTTGTATTTCAAATGTGTTGTCGTGGCCGTGTGCCTGAATAAACCCGGGTTCGATTCCGATCAACGCCAAAATTATTTTGGATTTTAATAGTCGGTTGCATCAACATAACTTAAAAATTAAACTTGTTTACATTGACAATATTGCGTGAAATGTCAAATGAATTGTAATATGATGTCAAAATCGAGATTTTGGTAAACGACTACGTTTTATGGTCCCTAGAATCATATTTTAACATTTTCACAATAATGTCTCTCTCTGTGTGTGTGTGTTTGTTTGTGTGAGTATGTGTGTGTCTGTGTCTATGTGTTTGGAAATACTATCATTCAGAAACTTTAGAAACCATGTATTCTATTATGTGGCCAGCACAATACCTTCCGTCAATTCTGTGTATTATGTATAAATTCAATACATAAATTTTCTTGGAAAATATTCTAAATTTCCAGTGAAATTATTTCATAAACAAACTATGCAAATTGCACTTGACACTAACATCTTCTTCTTCTTTAGCTTTCCCCATTTGTGAGGGGTCGCTATTTTTTATTTTCTTTTTCCACTCATTTCTGTTTTACGTGTCGTTTTCATCCCGTTTCCTTTTCCCTGAATACCTTCCGTTAATCGTGTGTATTATACAGGGTGTCCCTTAACTTCGAGCAAAAACTTTAAGGGCATATAGTACTGCCCGAATTGAATAAAAAAGCTTCATCAACATAGGAATGATCTTCAACTGTTTCCGAGAAAAGCGAAAAATCTAAGAAAAACTGACAAAGATAACGATCGAATAAAATTTTGTCTATGTCAGTAAAAAGACTATAAAAAACAATAAAATTTTATATGAAACATTTTTCTCAATTTCTTATAGTTACGTAGTTATATGAAAATTAAATATTGACCAAGGTCGCCACAACATTTCACTTTTGATTTTTATAAAATAACAAAAGGCCATCTAAGATTACCTCTCAAAGGTAAACAAAAAGTCTCAATTAATCAAAATCGTAATTCTTATAGTTTTTGAGATAGCAAAGGTAAATCTCGTAAAAACTCATTTTTCACTGCGTTATATCTGGGAAACTATTAAAGATCGGACACATTTTGACTAAGCTTTTTTTACTCATTTTGATCAGTATTATATGCCCTTAAAGTTTGTGCACCAAGTTAAGGGACACCCTGTATACAAATTCCATACATAAATTGTTTTGTAAAAGATTCTAAATTTCCAGTGAAATTATTTCATAAACAAACTATGCAAATTGCACTTGACACTAACATCTCCTTCTTCTTTAGCTTTTCCCTTTTGTTAGGGGTCGCTATTTTTTATTTTCTTCTTCCACTCATTTCTGTTTTGCGGCTCAATTTCTTTTTTCTTCAAGTCTTCCGCAATAAAGTCCTTCCATCTTATCGTTGGTCTTCCTCTGTTTCTTCAACCTTCAATTACTAAGCTATTTGTTCTTCATCCAATATATTCTTCATTTCTCGTAATAACATTTTCAAACCAATATAATCATCTCGCTTGTCTCTTTCTAAAAACTTGTAACACTAGAGTTATTTCCGTACCGTATCTTTCCGTGTCTTCCCCAACATCAGCTTCAACATCCTCATCTCTGCCACATTAATTTACTTTTTATTTATACTGACATCTGTCAATTTGAATTATATGAATATATTAGTAGTTTCCATGTTTAGCATAGCTGGCTGATTTATAAAATTTAATTCCTTTAAAATTGTTTAACTCTATATCTACTGAATATGAAGTATAAAATGCAATCAACTCTTATAGAGAATAATATTTTCTTTAAGTTATAATAACGCTAAATATCAATAAATCAAATTTAACTGTTAAATCTTCAAATGAGGCTACTTTCGATTCACCAATTATAACCAAAATCTAATCACTTGTTCTTCTGGATATAAACTTGAGGACACAGACACACACATATACATACATGCAGACATCATCGTAAAAATGGTAAAATAATATTATAGGGACCTTAAAACATGCTTATTCACTAAAAACTTATCATTTTTTTTTTTTACCAAAGACAATACCTTCCTTACCTAAAGGTGACGGAAGGCAATCTCATATCTGCAAATTAATATTTGTGTTATTGAAAACGAATGAGTAAAAAATATATAGCTTCTTATTTGGTTGTAAAGAAACGTTGGCAAAATTCATAATAAAATATTCTAAATATATTCAATACTCCTACAAAGTCGTCTTGTTGCAGCATCAGCAGAATTGAGAACAATTTAAATTCAAGTTTTTCGTTGGCATTTGCCGACGAATTCCTCGATTCGTTGCTTAGCTTTGACAAGTTGTATTTACCTTGAATCGGAATATATTTTCGGAATGCAGCGCATATATCAAGATACTCCCAAGTCTTAGTTTAAGTTTCCTCCGCTTTGTCCGATCATATTGTTGTGGTTCACTGGACTTGAACGCAAACTGCATAAATATTGGAATTCCGTACAAGTAGATATACGGAGGTATCCAAACAAGAATTGAGAGATTACCATATGGGAAAGAAAATTATTATTACTTTACCAGGCTTGGTTTCACTACAACATACTAAAAGATAAAATTAATATGCAATAAACGTATTTTAAATTGTATTTATTATTCCCATTGTAACCAAAATATACAGTAATTTTTTTTAAAGATGTCCGATCAAGGTCATCTGTATCACGAACGAATTAAAAAATAGGCATATATTTATCTCTTTCTTTTGCAAAGGCTATAAGAGTGTGCGATAAGGATGGATATAACACGTTTGTCTTTCAAAAATTCATATTGTTTCGACTAAGTTAGGACATTCCACTTTAAAACGATGCTCGTTGTTGATAATACTTTCGCTGTAACGTAAGTTTATTTATTAATTCAGATACATTATCTGGATTCATAGCCGTACGTATAACGTTACTTTCTGTCAGAGTCACTGGACACTGACATGTCATCTTACTTTTAACATATTTGGTTTTACATTTGCTTATAAACTTACCAGTTGACTTATTTTTGAATTTTGAATGCTTTTACTGTAATATATATTTTTATAATAATAAAATAACAGTAGTATCTTACGTACCCTCATAAAAACTAAGCAAACAACAC
Organism: Harpalus rufipes; assembly: GCA_951394225.1. Taxonomy (NCBI): domain Eukaryota; kingdom Metazoa; phylum Arthropoda; class Insecta; order Coleoptera; family Carabidae; genus Harpalus; species Harpalus rufipes. The sequence continues at coordinate 87,413,183 of OX596274.1, forward strand.
ATACAATTCGTAGACGACCTTGATCGGACATCTTTCAAAAAAATTACTTTCCATATAGATATATAATAATAAAATTTGTTTTTTTTTTAATAAATTAAAATAAATATATCATCACGGCATATTACCCATTGCTGGATGTGCCAATCTGCTTTGAACACAGCCATCGGTAAAGATGAGCCCCGTGTTAGAATTACAGCTATTAATAATGTACATAGGTGTCAAGTATCATATTTTTTTATTTGAAAGAAAAATTATGACATATGACAATTGTGACATCTATGTAAATAAATACTAGCCGTCATTGTGACACGGATCCTCATATCTACTTGCCAAGGCCAACAAAGTCACATGACTGCTCGCACCCTATAAGTAACGAATTTAGCATTTCTTGTACATATAAATAATTAAAATTGTATCTCTTTCGTTCTATGAGGAATATATCTAATATTTACATACCTATAATTAAAATACATATTTAATTAATAATACAATAATATATATATATATATATATATATATATATATATATATATATATATATATATATATATATATATATATTAAATGTATTCGTACGTTCCTGAAAAATCTGATGTTTGACACTGACATTTTGCATTTATCTGTCAATTACAAACATTTGAATATCTCAACTGTTTTTTAGGCAACGAGTTTTATTACAACATATTATTATATATTATCTATTATATAGTATATCCCCAATCCTATACGAGATTGAGAATTAAATTATTTTTTTTCAGAAAATATTTAGAAGTTTTTTTCAAGAATCTGCTACTTCCGGTTGTCCAATTGTTACTACAACCTTTCCACCTCTTCCCATTAATGTCCGATTGGGAAATACGTAGTTAAACAAATATTAAGTCTTATAGTTTTTGAGTAATCGTCCTTCCAACGTCCCACACACATACACACACACATACATCCACACACACACAGACATCATCGTAAAAATGTTAAAATCGGATTGTAGGGACCTTAAAGCGTGCTTAATAATTAAAATCTGGATAAGCGATTTTTAGCATGAATCCAATACCTCTCTTAGCGAGAAGTAAAAAACGGAATAAATCAGTTTGATAGTTGCTCTACCTTGTATTATAGCTAAACATCTCCATGCCCTTATAAACTTACAAACTTTCACTGAGTACACACGTATCAAATAATTCCAGTTAAAATTTAAAAACCGGCATTACAAATCATTGCAATTTAATTATGTCCAAAGTAGCTGTAGTGCTGCAGTACTCAGAAAGTTGAATAAAAAATTCATTGAATATATCGTTCGCAGAGGATATAAAGTTCACTAGACCGTATACCAAACTTTTACGAATGCAAATAAATGGTAAATGGAACGAATCAACAACCCTAAGTACACTTAAAAATTACGAACGATGTAGAAACTTTGAAAACAAGCAACTCTGGATGAAACTAACCGGGGTAGCCACGGACACTGAGAGAAAATTTATTTACTCGCCGGGGTTTGTTCAAACTAATGTTCTAATGTTTTGCAAATACCCCAAATTAGATTAATCGAACAAATGATAGAAGATAATGATGAAGATATAATTTGATATTTGCCGACTACCACAAGAAGGGAAGTATTGCGTCGTATCAAAGTTAACATGTATAGAAAACTACTTTCGGAATTTTAGCCAATCAGAAGGTCACGATGTTGCGTATTCCAAAGGTCTCGGGTTTAAATTTCTCTTGGAATTGGATGGTAATCTTATCTTCAACATCTCTGTATTATTGATAATCATCAAAAATTTGTTGTGGCCAGCACAATACCTCTCGCCACTTCCGTTTTTGGTTACATAAGTCTAGGGCGCAAGCAGTCATGTGACATTGTTAGCTTTAACAAGTAGATATAGGGGCTCGTATCAGTATGACAATTAGTATTTATGTACATAGATGTGAAATGTCTGAATTTTTTATTAAAAATTTCAAGATTTTCGAAATGCACTTAATTAATTTGTCACCAGGAGTGTGGAATTTATTTGCCGAGGAAAATAAACCACATGGAATTGGGAAATCACTACATTTAGAATCAAAAATTATATTTAACATCTATGTACATAAGGCCACAAGGCCAACAAATTCACATGACTGCTCGCACCCTATTGTATTTAACATTTCTTGTATACCTGCATTCTACACCAAAAATTCTACTTACATCTATTCTTTATATTTAGATTTTTAAATTTTAAATTCATTATATGAAGAAATTTTGTTCTTTTCTGATTTTTCGAAATGTTTCCAATTCATTGTCGGAATTGACAGTATTTTTGAAGGATGTAATATACCTATAATTTTAAATATTTAACTATAAATACAATAAGAAATAATATAATGTATGTACTTCCTAGAAAAAAAATTTCAGTAATTTAAATGAATGTGGCAGAGATAAGGATGTTGAGATAGATGTTGGGGAAGACACGGATAGATACGGTGGTAAGGAATGAAAGAATAAGAGAAATAACTCTAGTGTCAGAAGTTTCTAGATACAAGAGAGACAATTACATTAGTTTGAACATGTCATGAGGAGAGATGATATATTGGAAGAAGAATGAATAGCTTAGTAATAGAAGTTTGACGAAACAGAAGAATACCAGACAAGTGGAAGAAAAAAATATAAAATAGCGACCCCTAACAAATGCAGAAGATGCCAATGTCAAGTGTAATTCGCATAGTTTGTTTATGAAATAATTTTACTGGAAATTTATAATCTTTTGCAAGAAAATATATGTATGAAATTTATACATAATACACAGGGTTGACGGAAGGTATTGTGCTGGCCACATCAGATTTTTTCGTTTATGTGACAACAAAACAATAGTTGTTCATAACAATACGATCTTTGAATTAATTATTTTTATTTGTCAGTTGTGTTAATAGTGTTTATAGAAAAAAATATTGTATGATATTTGTGTTAAAAGTGATTTTATTTTGTTCGAAGAAACTTCTTTCTCACAAAATAATATGACACTTTCAACACTAATATCATAAATACCTATTTTTATATTATGTAGTTAAGTTAAGAAATGATTCAAGCTATAACTAGTAAGACAGAATAAAATCCGGTATTAATCGTTGTTTGTTCCGTAATGGTAATGTAAATATTTATAGTCACACTTGCTCGCAAAATTGTTAAGGAACAGTAATATACAGTAATGTATCCCGCGCAATTTTTGCTAGAACCTTTTACTGTCTCACAATCTAAACTCCGCAATAATAATAAAAATAAACCCGAGTAAGTATCACCTTCTCGGGAGTTCTCCAGATTTGAGATCCGTTGATGTAATGTCGGGAAATAATTATGTTTCTTCTTCGGAAAGTTTTTGCACGTCGAGTCGGTCGTTTTTTCCTGCAGATACGAATCATTACATTAATTCAGACTCCACTCCTCGTCTTGATAAAGTCGTTTTACTTCTGTTCCCCATTCGGAGATATAGCAATAGCAATTATCCTCATTATATGACCGTATCGTTTCCCAGAGTCTCAAACTTGGATTTAGGGATGGAACTTTCGGACGTGGTGGAGATAGAGGATGGATACAGACGGGGAGTCAATAGGAAAAGACTAATGTCCACACGTCTGTCCAAATGCGTATTAGAAAACGGACATACAAGATATTGCATTCAGCTTGACAACAGTATGAAGCATTGGCATATGTTTAGGTTTTAGGAAGTCAGAAATGTCAGTCAACTATATAGGGTTTTGTTAAAGTAAGTGTACAACGCTTAACCGGTGGCAAAACTAACCCCATAGATAGTTAATCTGAAAAGAAAAATGTTCACACTAGATATTTAAATCGTTAGCGATGCCATCTATGTTGTCAGTTATGTCAAAAAAAAATCTGATGTGGCCAGCACAGTAGCTACCATTAATCCTGTGTATTATCTTTGAATATATAATACATATAAGAATGGCAACGCATATGGCCTAGCAACATACTATATCTGTCTCTTTTTATTTACAAAATTATTATAGATAGCTAGTGACTCCTACCACAAAACTATGAACTACGGTAAATCGTGCTGACAGCATTGCCAGATACTATTTGTTAGAGGTATTCAATAATCAATAATTCAAAAATATTGTTTCACAATAACGAGATAATATATTTTGAATCTTCAATATACATGTATACTTGTTTTACAGTAGCAAACTTAAAAACCTTTATAAAATTTTAACTTGCTGTTCTAGCTACGTGGCAATACTTTGCAACATCCACCTATTATGTATTTTTTGAACTAACTCAGAAATAATTCGTATATGGAGGGATAGATGGCACCTTCTCTCGAAATATTTAATCTAAATACATTACGTTGCCATTCTTATATGTATTATATATTCAAAGGTATTATGTACAAATTCCATAGGGCGCGAGCAGTCACGTGACTTTGCTGACCTTGGCAATAATATTTTGATATTTTATGATTCCTTTTCTCGGCAACTGAATTCCAAACTCCTGGTAACAAATACACATAAACCACATGAAATAAGAAAATCATGAAATTTTTAATGAAAAATTGTGGCATTTGTCAGTTATGGACGTAATTAATAGCTGTCATTTTGACACGAACACCCATATCTGCTTGTCAAAGTCAGCAAAGTCACGTCACTGCACGCGCCCTGTATATAATTTTTTTTGAAAAATATTTCCAGTAAAATTATTTCATAAACAAACTATGCAAATTGCACTTGACACTTACATCTTCTTCTTCTATAGTTTTTTCCCATCCGTTAGGGGTTGCTATTTTTTATTTTCCTCTTCCACCCATTTTTGTTTTGCATTTCGTCCTCATTGAATTCCTTTTCTCTTAAGTCTTCCGCAATACAGTCCTTTCATCTTATATTTGGTATTTCTCTGTTTCTTCAACCTTTTATTACTAAACTATTCATTCTTCTTCCAATATATTCTTCATTTCTCCTCTTGACATGTTCAAACCATTGTAATCGTCTCTAATAATTGAAAGAAACTTTCGGAACTCATAATATAATGAAATATAATATGCAGATTTTGGTTATAATTTGTCAACCGGAAGTACGCTCATTTGAAGATTTCAACAGTATTTCTTGAAAAAACACTGTTAAATATTATTTACACATTTAATGTTATTGTAAATATTATAGAATATTCTATTATCTATACGATTTCATTGCATTTTATTCTTCATATTCTATGGATATAGAGCTGAAGTGCGCCGAAACGAGTGACCAGTGTAACTATCCGGATTACTCCCGATTGTACCTTTCCCACAACTTGAACAGTACATTTTCCTCTGCGATAGTTCAAAAATAAATTATCCGATTTTACGTTGCTTGGTCGAAGTTGTCTTCCTTAGTGAAAATACTAGATATTTTAGGTCTATAGCCAACATTTTTTCTTTTAAGATAATCAATAAAAATACCAAATTTTGAAATATCAATAGATTCAAAAAGAAAAATTGTGCTCTTTAACATTGAATACTCAGCCCATAAGCTTCCAGGTGCTTTTAGTTGCTTAGATCTCTGAACCATATATGATAGCATAACATAATAATTAAGAGAGCAACATTACTTTCCTTCTCGGTAATCTTGAACCCATCCCCTGCCGATCACGTAACAAGTACAGAACTACACGTCTTACATACGTGCCTTCTGATCATTGGGGATCGAACATGAAGAAATACTAGTGTGTGAAGGGTGTGGATACGTGCACTTATTTGCACGTAGGGTGTCCGAGAAGCACTCCGCCGCTGTAATTGGAGATCAAGAAGGCTGGTTATCGCCGATCTGACTAATCCTGAATAGCGCAAGCGCACAGGCCGATGAAGTCGGTAATAGCCCGTAAGACATTTATCTCACGCAGCCAGACAGCCCAAAAAAGATCAGATACAGATTCTTTTCATGTTTTTTTTTCAAATTAAATCGGAAGGTGTTTAACTTTGTCTTTATAATGATTTGTTTCAAATAATTCATAGAACTTTTTCAAAATATTACAGAAATTTCAATAATGGATTTTTAGTGATATTTTAAATTTGAAAATTTTTAAATAAATTAAATAACTATAACTGTAGTAGTATTAAATGATATTTTGTTAAAATATATATTTTTATTCATCTCCAATTTGGTATAAAATAAGTATGTACATGTAAAATATAAAAGAAATCTGATGTAGCCAGCACAATACCTTCCGTTAATCGTGTGTATTATTTACAAATTCCATACATAAATTTTCTTGCAAAAGATTCTAAATTTCCAGTGAAATTATTTCATAAACAAACTATGCAAATTGCACTTGACACTAACATCTCCTTCTTCTTCAGCTTTTCTCATTTGTTAGGGGTCGCTATTTTTTATTTTCTTCTTCCACTCATTTCTGTTTTGCATCTCAATTCCTTTTTTCTTCAAGTCTTCCGCAATACAGTCCTTCCATCTTATCCTTGGTGTTCCTCTGTTTCTTCAACCTTCTATTACTACGCTATTCAGTCTTTATCCAATATATTCTTCATTTCTCCTCATGACATTTTTAAACCAATGTAATCATCTCGCTTGTATCTTTCTAGAAACTTGTAACACTAGAGTTATTTCCTTGCCGTATCTTTTCGTGTCTTCCCAATATCTTCTTCAACATCCTCATCTCTGCCACATTAATTTACTTTTTATTTATACTGACATCTGTCAATTTGAATTATATGAATATATTACTAGTTTCCATGTTTAGCATAGCTGGCTGATTTATAAAATTTAATTTCTTTTAAATTCTTTTACTCTATATCTATTGAATATGAAGTATAAAATGCAATCAAATCGTATAGACAGTAATATATTCTTTAAGTTATACTTCCGGTTCACCAATTATAACCAAAATCTAATCAGTTGTTCTGGATGTAAACTTGAGGAATACGAAAAAAATATAATTTTTGGAATCGTGGTATTGAAGTTATGCGATCCGAAACTTTCGTTACATACACACAGACACACACACACACACACACACATACATACAGACATCATCGTAAAAATGGTAAAATCGTATTATATGGTCTAAAACGCATTATTCACTAAAAAATCATCATTGAATTTTTTGACCAAAGACAATACCTTCCTTACCTAAAGGTGACGGAAGGTAAAAAGGCCCGAATGTACGGAATGCACTTTCAAAAATTTTACGATATCGTTAGTAAATTTAGAAAGCACATCTTGATATCTTCCCCTCAGATTTGTATCTGCAGACTCCCCGATAACTATAAAACCTTTATTCGCCATTACAATGATCATAAACTGGCTAATATAAAAGTGAGTAACTCCTACTAATGTGTATCCAAAAGTTTACGATCACAAAAATAATTCCCTCCATAAAATTCGTCCAGGACGCAACAAGTCCTGGCCTGGAAGTCCAGATCCAGAGAGGTCTCGGGCGAGTAAGCCATCTTGATCAATGATCGTTTTCCTGGATTTTTACTTTCATCCCGGACGCACCACGGGATTTATGTATCATTAATAAAAAGTCAGCGTCGTTGAGATTATTTCTCGCTGCGGAGAATTCGACTTGTTTTATTGCGCAGTTCGTCGGTGTCTGATGATTTTAGCTGACATGTTCAGATGTCAGATAAGCCAATCAGTTTGACATGTGTTTTTTTCTCATACTTGTTACCGTGACAGTTTGAGTCGTAAGTAGTTCAAGTGTAAAGAATGACATTATTTCGCACTTGTTTTGTATTAATTTTTCGCGATTTATTGAGCGGGAGAATTTTCCACAATAAACGTTAAACATAAAAAAATCTGATGTGGCCTGCACAATACCTTCCGTCAATTATGTGTATAATGTATAAGTTTCATACATAAATAACTTGTTCTTCTGGATGTAAACTTGAGGAATACGAAAAAATTATAATTTATGGAATCGTGGTTTTAAAGTTATGGGATCCGGAACTTTTGTCACACACACACACAGAAACACATACATACAGGCATCATCGTAAAAATGGTAAAATCGTATTATAGGGACCCTAAAACATGCTTATTCAGTAAAAACTCATCATTGAATTTTTTGACCAAAGACAATACCTTCCTTACCTAAAGGTGACGGAAGGTAAAAAATCTGTTGTGGCCAGCACAATACCTTTGTACCCAATACCCTTAAATCCTGTGTAAAATGTATAAGTTCCATACATAAATTTTCATGCAAAAGATTCTAAATTTCCAGTACAATTATTTCATAAACAAACTATGCAAATTGCACTTGACACTGACATCTTCTTCTTCTTTAGCTTTTCCCATTAGTTAGGGGTCGCTATTTTTTATTTTCTTCTTCCACTCATTTCTGTTTTGCGTGTCGTTATCAATCAGTTCCTTTTCTTTCAAGTCTTCCGAAATACAGTCCTTCCATCTTACCTTTGGTCTTCCTTTGTTTCTTCAACCTCCTATTACTAAGCTATTCAATCTTCATCCAATATATTCTTCATTTCTCCTCATGACATGAACCAATGTAATCGTCTCTCTTGTATCTTTCTAGAAACTTATAACATTGGAGTTATTTTCTTACCGTATCTTTTCGTGTCTTCCCCATCATCTATTTCAATATCCTCATCTCTGCCACATTCATTTATTTTTTATTGATACTGACATCTGTCAATTTGAATTATCTGAATATATTAGCAATTCTCATGCTTAGCATAGCTGGCTAATTTACGAAAATTAATATCTTTATAATTCTTTACCTCTACATCTATTGAATATGAAGTACAAAATGCAATCAAATCATATGGAGAATAATATATTCTTTAAGTTATAATAACGTTAAATGTCAACTAATCATATTCAAGTGTTAAATCTTCAAGTATAACCGAAATCTAATTACTTGTTCTTCTGGATGTAAACTTGAGGAATACGAAAAAATTTTTGGAATCGTGGTATTGAAGTTATGCGAATTAGTAATATTTGAATATTCTGTTTCCGTAGTGCAGTTTTAGCAACATAGGTTGTAAGATATTTATTTAAAAAAAAATATGAAGAAAAAAAATAATTAAAACGAATACAGAATAAAATATTTTTTATATTTATACTAACATATATCAAAAATGATATTTAACAGCGGTTTTTCAAGAAATACTGTTAATATCTTCAAATTAGTGTACTTCCGGTTAACCAATTGTAACCAAAATCTAATCAACTCTTTATATGGACGTACAAAAGAGGAATATGAAAGAATTATAATTTTTCGAATTGTAGTATTGGAGTTTTGAAGGAAAAAACACATAAACACATACACACACACACACACACACACACACACACACACACACACACACACACACACACACACACACACACACACACACATACACACAGACAAACATCGTGGTAAAAACAATAAATTTGTAATCTAAGCGTACAAATTCATTAAAAACTCACCATCAAATATTTTGACCGGAGACAATACCTTCCTTACCTAAAGGTGACGGAAGTTATAAAAATTATATGGAATTGACGAGAGCTAATGTACTGGCTACATAAGATATTTTATATTCCGTCCCACATTGGCTTTGCCAATTTTCTTGTAACAAATTACCGTTCCAATATCTTGTAAAACAATCTCTATTAATAACAAGTTAAGCTATAATTTGCCCAAGAATCTTAGAGCCTACAGCAAACTTCATATTCTACTCATACAAAGTAAAGATTTCTTATTATCCACCCAATTCTAATTCCTGATCTGTTGTCGGGCATTCTTCATCGCATTTTATTGCATCATTTAGAATGATTTATCAGGGGGCAAAAAGTAGAAACTATGCCAGTTAAAATATTTGGACAAATTCCTCTCCCTTGTAGTTCTGCGTGGCGTCGTTGGCGGCGTACTCGTCGGCCCTACTCTTATCTATTCTTGGCCACGTCCAATTTATTAAGAGTTTCTGCCAGGGAGATTTATAATTATTATATCTAATCTTCAACCCCCAAACTTTACACGAAGAGATAATATACGGAGAGACTTCATTTGCTGACGAAAATTCCACAAATGGAATTTTATAATGAATTACATTTCTAAATAATATACCAAACCATAAATATTTCACTGTAGGTGCGGAAGTTCATTAATTTGTAATTATTTGCACCCCGTAATGATAATTATATTTTTAAAATAATGTTCGTTGTAAAATATACTTACCCAGGAATAAACAATCGGGTTAAAGCAAATGATTTATAGATAGATAATTGTTTTATGTTTGAACGAATTTTTATTGTTGAGCATTAGCTGACTCGTTTTCTTATGTCTATTTAGTTTAAATTTGTAGCTACACCTTCAGTCTTCTCTCGTTATTTTAGAATCAAATGATAGTCTGATGTGACCAACACAATACCTCCCGTCATTTAATTTTTATTACTTTAAATTTAAATACATATTTTGCCGCGTGCCTGATGTCTAGTTGCGAATCTGGGGAAACCGATTCGATCCCGATCAACGCTAATTATTTCGAAATTTAAATGGCACAAAACTGCACCCTGTGGTGCACTCTCCACGCCAGCAATGAGGTGACGCTTAGTAAACTTCCGCACGATATAAATATGTCATCATCATTACCGAAATCTGTATACGAAGCAGATTAGCAAACCTAGCAATGGGTAATATGCCGTGATAAAATATTTATTTATTTTCTTATTTAAATACATACCTGCGTATTTATTAATGCTAGAAATTATGTATATTAAATTCCTTTCCAAATAACTATTGTTCTCTATTTTCGTTTTAAAACGTTATTATTATTATTAATTTGAAATTATGTATATTAAGTTCTTTTCTTTGTAACTATTGTTCTATTTACAATTTTCTTTTTTTTGACAATTACATTTATCTGTCATTGACATACATTTGAGTTGACTGTGTGCACAAGTTCCGAGATATAATTTTTATATTATTTTATAAATTTATCCGTAAAATATATAGAAAAAGTATTAATGCAAACCTGTAGCAAATGAAATAATCTTTAAGATTTATAATAAAATATTGCGAAAAAATAACATTTAAAGGTATTTTTTTAAGAAAAACTATTTTGAGCGTCAAGTAAACTGCCATTTCCGGTTATCCGATTGATACAAAATAGCTATTTGTGTATTAAGAGCGCAAAATAGGACAATGTCGCTCGGCATTCTCTCGAAATCGACAATGTCTATTTGCGCTCGAAACATACACAATATTTATTCTAAAGTCGCCACAGTGGGGTCCTCCGCCATAACAAAATTTAATAAAATGTACACTTTGTACTTACACTACTACTCAATTAATAAGGATTAATATGAAGTAAAAACATCTTATATATTTAATTTTAATTTATCGTTATTTCCCATTCTTCTTGACCTATTGCTTCAATCTAATCTAAACATTTTATACTTTCGTTTTTGAAATGAATACCCTATTTTATTTTCACAATAGTGTGACATTTTTTTTGGCTATGTAATGTACCGACAGAGCAGTTATATGTCAGATTGATTTGTAAAGGTGGTATATGTGTCATTAGTTCCTGACTAAACGTTTCCATTAAGAAATAACATTTCTCAACATTGTCTAGTTAGAAATTTAGACAGCGAGCGTTTTTTTCTACTTTGTCGCGCTAGAGCGGCAAAGTGACATTTTGCGTTGACAAAAGAGAGCGCAAATGGCTACTATCTATGTAGACTAGAAAAATTTAATGTATGTATTCTTAACTCTATGACTAAATGTACTAGTACGAAATTATCATGAGTCCCGTACCTAAAGAACTTAATTCTATAAAATTGCGAGAGCTGTTGTGAGTGTTGTGTCATTGATGATAACGATTATATTACGTACCTGCTAGGAGGAAATACAAAATTATATAAATTTCAAAATAGACTCCTGCGATTTATAAATACAATTTCCTTATTCATCTATATCTAGAAGCGGCGTTAAGCCAAAAGCAATTTGAAATAGCGCTGATGTAGACTATCTAAATCACTATAACAATATCTTGAAGTCATGGACAATTTGCTGACTTATAAAAATTAAATCTCCTCAATACGTTGTCATGAGTATTGAATATTCTCCAGTTATTGCTATCTTGAAGAATGATTCTCACCCAATCCGTGGCAATATCGCATGAAAATGGCCGGTCGTCGTCTGATTATCAGAATAGCTAAATCCAGATAATACGATATTGCATCTGGCCGCGTCAGTGGCGGAGTAATATCGTTTGGCTCGGGGTCTAATTGCTTCGTATTATAATACGGTTTAGCTGATGCTATTACATGCTAGGATAACGGCCTGGATTGTTTATTGTATTCCGTTCTGATGGACGATTAGCTAGCCATGCTCAAGAATTCCATAATGTAAAGGAATTCCATATGCTTTTTATTTTATATATGAATACGATAATTGAATTCGAATTGGGAAATTCATATCAGAAATTGAAAATATAATAGCTTATATTGTGATTATTACAGATGCGCAATACGGTCATAACGCCATAGTGGTTTTTAAAGAAACTAATATCAACGGAATGATTTGCATTTATGCATGAAGTGTGTGTGAGAGATATATATTTAAAAAGAAATACATAGAGCAACTCAGGAGAATAATAAAGACTATATCATTCATTAAGTTATAAACCAATAAGAATGTGTGATTTTCCTTAGCTACCACGTATTACAGCGGTTATTATTGAGTATCCATGGTGAACGAATATTGGTATATTCGAATATACCTACCTTCGTATATTCACTTATAAGTGCGTTTAGTTATTTTGTTCTATGTACTCAGAACTGGCAATGTCATTTTTAATTATATTTACGGACATGATCTTTTTCATTCGATCACAGTATCGAGTATACGAGTATAAATGAATCTGTAGTTACACTTTGAGGAGGAAAATCGGGCGTTGTATGCTTTAAGTAAACATTTAAAATCACACTGACTACTCCAAGTGCACCGAAACAAATAATTGACCGCATCTATTGTTTGACAAATAAACAAATAATTATTTGGATCACAAATCTGGAACTGCACTGTTGCTAGTTTATTTGAAATACATTTATTTTGAAATACGAGCATTTCAATGTAACTACAACTATATTTAAAAAGATAGGTTATGTAGTATATAGTTTGACGTTTCTGTCAAAATAAAATAGACCACAGGTGTACGTTAAATTTACTATTTACTTTTTAATTTATTTTTATTCATGATATAGTCTATCTGTATACAACTCGACAATAGAAAATTCTCGACATACTCAACGAGTTGCCTATTGGAAATACCACTCGACCTTTGGTCTCGTGGTGTTTCCAGGCAACACGTTTCGTATAATCGAGAATTTTCAATCGTCTTGTTGTACATATAATATATGAGAATACAATGTAGTTGTAAGAAGTATGAATCTGAGGTTGAATGTTGATAAATCCAAAGTGTTAGTATTTGAAAGGAGTAAATTAGTGACTGAATGCAATGTGTTGGTGGATGGAATAAAACTGGAGCATGTAAATGAGTTTGTATATTTGGGTAGCATGATGTCGAGGGATGGTCGAATTAATTGAGAGATAGAAAGGAGAGTGAGTGCGGGATGTAAGGTAATGGGTGCTCTGGGTACGTTTGCACGAAACGTTAACGTATCAAGAGATGCTTGTTTAAGTGTATATAATGGAGTGCTAGTGTCTGCTTTGATGTATGGAAGCGAATGCTGGGCATGGACGGGGAAGCATAAAAAGAGAGTGACTGCCGAGGAAATGAGGTGTATGTGGGTATGTCAGACGGGATCGCGTGAGGAATAATTTGGTCTATAAAGAATGTATGGTTAGGAACAATGTGAAGTTGAGGGTTTTCGATTGCGTGGCCGGCCAGTGTGTAAGTGGATGGATGTGATTGGTAGGGTGCTTAAAGAGAGAGAGTTTCCAAGTATGAAGAGAAGAAGAGCATGTATGAATACGATTATGAGTGTGACCGAGGCGAAAGAAGTCTGCTTAGATAGGAATGTGTGGCGAAGGATGATTGTTTCCTAACTATTATTGTGATCCGGATGCGGTATTTCGCTACCGAAAATCGGTCACTTTAATATGTTTAAGCGTAAGAATTTGTTGTATAATGTTGAGGTTGTTCTTATGGTTTGTGCGAACCCACTAAGTGGGACACGCGTGATTTTATGTATGTATGTATGAGATTCGCGGCCAAACAAAAACTGGACATTTAAAAAAGTTTTATTGACTTGAAACAAACGAAATATTTGTTTTTTTTTACATTACAAAAATTGATCCTGAAATGTTATTTTAAGCAGAAAAGATAATAAAGAAGAATACAATATATTGTCATTCGCCATTTTCTAGTTTGTTTCCATTGCTAAAATAAGATTGATAGTCTCGTGTCAAATTGACACTTAATTAAATATTTTTAAATTGACATACGTTTCTTTGTTCATAGCCTACTCCGAGTTAGGTTTTATTTTTGAACACTGTATTTTATTAAATTTAAAACTGTACGCAATAATCAACAACAATAATTCTTATCATAAAATCTTCTACTAATTGCTGGATGTCGTAACATATTTCGCGCGCTTTTTCTGTCCATAAAAATAGAACTTTATGCACAGAAAAATCCTTGATAAAAATTTCTGTATGACATACAAAACAAAAAACTCTTTATTGATTTATTAACCACTCTAAATGAAATAAAATTATTATTTACATATCCATATTTTATTTAAGTCACACACATTTGCTTAAATCTCTTTAACCATATAAATAAAATTGTGACTTCTTTTCGTTGCGATTATGATTGCCCCTCCGCTGGTTTGTTAGCAGTAGTGGGGGAAACCCCGTGCTAGTTCCACGCTCCACCGACAGATGTCACTAGGCGACCAGCTCTGGGGAGTGAGCACTGCCGTTCTGTTGAGACTGCATGAACGGTTTAAATATTCATCCCCAAGTCTTAAAATAGAATGTTTGCATGTGCAACATGAGGACACGCTGATGGAAATGCCTTCTATGCAAGCCTTTTCAAAACTACACGAACGAATATTTTATTACACTGTAAACTGATGTAGATGGAAATGGGAATTTATTTTTTTAAAGGAATTACTGCTGGCTAAATCAAATCACATGAAACCGCGCAAACCAATTTTTCAAGACGAGAAACTGACAATTTGATTTACACCCTGGAATAAACATGACATTAAATAGGGACATAAAATTATCATAATACAGGGAAAAATTGTATATTTACATTTCTACATTTATACATTATACATTTGCTAAATTTTTATAATGCTTGATACATAGGTTTCATTTAAAATTTTATACACAGAAATATTCGGCCCTATTCTAGTATCCAGTGATTAATTTTTAACAAATGGTTAAATATTTTATACAATAAATATTGATTTGACAACTACAGATGTATCTGCTTAAATTTGTGCATGTATTCTTAGATCCATTGTTTTTATTTCCCAGTTTTCAACGTTTAATATTTTTACCTCTCGCTAAGAGAGGTATTGCATTCATGCTAAAAATCGCATATCCAGATTTTATTGAATAAGCACGTTTTAAGGTCCCTACAATCCAATTTTAACATTTTTATGATGATGTCTGTGTGTGTGTGTGTGTGGATGTATGTGTGTGTGTATGTATGTAGGATGTTGGAAGGACGATAACTCAAAAACTATAAGACTTTAAATTTGTTTAACTACGTATTTCCCAATCGGACATTCATGGGAAGATCTGAAAAGGTTTTGGTAACAATTGGACAACCGGAAGTAGAAGATTCTTGAAAAAAAATCTTCTAAATAATATTTTTTGAAAACTTTTCTCGGTAATATTAAAAAAAATTAAATTCTCTATCTGATACATTTAAATATTTTCTTATATATTTTATAGATTTAGAGTTAAAAGAAATATAATATATAAAATAATCTGTTATAATAAATTTTACAGCCGAAAGGATGCCATGGAAAATAGTTGAAAATTTTGTTTGTAACTGACAGATAAACGTCAGTGTCAGAAATCCGGAGCCGGAGATATTACTAAAGACTTTTTCTGGGAAGTACATATATTATATTATTTCTTAATGTATTAATAGTTAAATATTTAAAATTATAGGTATATTACATATATCCTTCAAAAATACTGTCAATCCTGACAATGAATTGGAAACATTTCGAAAAATTAGAAGAGGACAAAATTTCATAAAATGAATTTAAAATTAAACAATCTAAATATAAGGAATAGATACATATATGTAAGTAGAAGTTTTGGTGTAGAGTGTAGGTATACAAGAAATGTTAAATACAATAGGGTGTTTTGACAAGGAGATATAGGGGCTTAAGTCAGAATGATAGCTAGTAATTATGTATATAGATGTCAAGTATCAATTTCTCATTCTAAATTTAGTGATTTTCCAATTCCATGTGGTTTATTTTCCTCGACAAGTAAATTCCATACTCCTGGTGACAAATTAACTACGTGAATTTAGAAAATCTTGGAATATTTAATGAAAAATTCTGACATTTATGTACATAATTATCATTCTAAAACGGGAACCCCACATCTGCTTGTCAAGGCCAACAATGTAACATGACTGGTCGGGCCCTATACTTATGTAACCAAAAAAGGAAGTGGCGAGAGGTATTGTGCTGGCTACAACAGATATTTTAGTTAGTTCTAAGAATTTGTATAGTTAAATAAAAACTGTAATTTCATATATGAGATCTCACTTTAAGTTGTTAACAAATCAGATAGAATAGTTACCACAACAGATTTTTTTACACAAAAACTATGTATCCTACAGAAATTTTACCCATTGCTAAGAACCTGAAGATAAGAATTTCTTACAGCTTGGTAGGAGTTTCATCAACATCGATCTTACTGTTAAGGCTGTAAAGGTGAGCAAAATTTCAGCGATCGTCTTTTTTAAAGAAAGTGTATATATATAGTGAATTTATCCTTTTAGTATAAGGAAGTATAAAGTGGGTTTATCTGTTATTTTTTTGTTAAAATATGAATAAGTTATCTGTAAAGAAAAATTAGAAAATAAAAAATCATTTAGCAAATATGTACTTTATTTTTTAAGCTGAAACAGAAAAATTAACAAAAGTAGCAAAATTATTTTTCTTTATTAAGTTTTATAGCTAAAATACGATTTATTTTGAATAAGTAATAGTGTGTATTACATCCCAGAATTGTAAAGACTGCCATTTTACTACCACTGTCAAATGTTGTTTTTCTCCTGATATTCACCACGCGCATTCTTGTTCATTTAATGAACACGGACAGAAATGGGATTCACATATGAACAATAAGGAGCTGCAGTGCTCCATTGCCTAGTCTCTATGTTCTCGCGCAAAACGTAGCCGCTATACTCGACATGCTACGAGCAAAGCTGGGCAACAACGGACATCCAAGGACTTAAACAATATTTGTATAACCTTCAGCATGCGGATCCTGCAGAAATTTCAATTTCTTGAACATCTGCCACTTGGCAAAAGACAATAGTTGGTAGTACGACCCTTTCTTGTAGTGCAAATATTGCTATGCATAGTGTTCCTGATATTCGTCATCTGATGTATTCTCCTATTTGATAACGCCCAGTTACTTATCGGGCAGTACTTCTGGGATTAATCAAGGCTACAGTGATGTTTTAAATAATGTGGTAATCTTCATTTGAAGTTTCTGTTCAGGTTGTATTTTCCGATTGAATTGTAACAAATTTATTCACATCCAGTATTATAAGTACTAAGAGTGCAATATACTACACAGCAAGACTTATTAACCAACAATAAATGCAGAATTTTTTGAAAACAGATAATTTTGTACAGATTAGTTTTCTTTCTTAATAAATAAAGTGTTTGCTACTTTTGTTTTATTTTCTAATGTTACTTTACAGATCAGTTGTTCATATTTTAAAATAAAAATAACAAATAAACCCTTATTAAGTGTATATAATGGAGTGTTAGTGCTTGCTTTGATGTATGGAAGCGAATGCTGGGCATGGACGGGGGAGCAGAAAAAGAGAGTGACTGCCGTGGAAATGAAGTATTTACGTGGTGTATATGGGTATGTCAGACGGGATCGTGTGAAGAATAATTTGGTGTATGAAGGAACAATGTGATTAAGAGAGTTGGTGTGAGTCAGTTGAGATGGTTTGGGCATGTGGAGAGAATGGCGAGTGAACGCGTATATATCTGATGAAGTTGAGGGTTTTCGATTGCGTAGCCGACCAGTGTGTAAGTGGATGGATGGTGGTTGGTAGGGTGCTTAAAGAGAGAGAGTTTCCAAGTATGAAGAGAAGAAGAGCATGTATGAACGCGATTATGAATGTGGCCGAGGCGAAAGAAGTCTGCTTAGATAGGAATGTGTGGCGAAGGATGATTATTTCCTAACTATTATTGTGATCCGGATGCGGTATTTCGCTACTGAAAATCGGTTACTTTAATATGTTTAAGACTAAGGATTTTTTGTATGATGTTGATGTTTTTATTGTTATCGGGTTTGTGCGAACCCACTAAGTGGGACACGCGTGATTTTATGTATGTATGTATTTCATTTGTTATAAGTCCGGTTTTTTTGGCCATGAGTGTATTATAGGGAATAATTTAAAAATTCAACGGAGCACAACTGTTGGGTTGCAATTTATAACGTCAAATCTGTTATTAAAACCAAGAACAATAGTAACGAAGATGTATTCTTCATGGGCCATAACCCACACCATAACAAATCTAGTTATTGCACAATTATATACCTTATATCCTCGAGTATAAGTTCTTTTTGCGTTGAAAGTAATCAGTGGTCCCCATTTATGTAACATTAGAAATGAACACGTCTAATTTGTATTGTGCTTGTGTCGCCTGCAGTTGGAGTTGCAACGTAGAGGGTAAAAAGTGTCGTCGGACAATGGGTGACACAATGTGTCGAATGCGCAGTAATGACAATGTTCGGCATGGGGAGTTGTGGAGCATTCATCATCGTGTTTGTGTTGCGCCATTGCCTACGGCGCGATGCACACAGAACTGACACACTAACACTAGCCTGTCAGCGGACCTAGCATTGTAACATACAGGCAAATCAGTTGGTGTGTGTGAGCAATGTTTTATTATAAATGGAAATAATAACAATGGAATTGTGCATTCATTAGAATGTAATAAGGAAGAACCCGAGTTTGAACCGGGCCAGGTCTATACAGGGCCGTAGCTAGCTATTCTTGCGCTTGGGACCATTTTTAGGAAGTTGTTATTAAAAAATCGGTTGTGGCCAGCACAATACCTCTTGCCATTTTCATTTCATGTTGCATAGGGCGCGAGCAATTATGTGACTTTGTTGGCCTTCGCAAGAAGATATGGGGACCCGTGTCAGAGTAACAGCTACTAATGTACGAGGGTCATTCAATAAGTAAACACACAAATGGCTATAGCTCAAAAACGGTTTATTTCAATCTTTCAACATAATCACCCCCCACAGTTATGCACTTGTCCCAGCTTTCTTGCAGCTTTCTAATTCCCTTGGCGAAGAATTCTTTCGATTTACCCCGAAGCCACTTTTGCACCGCTTCCTTAACTTCCTCATTGTTAGCAAATCTTTTTCCACGTAGAGCGTCTTTGAGTGGTCCAAACAGGTAAAAATCAGATGGGGCGAGGTCGGGACTGTAGGCAGGATGAGGTAAGACCTCCCAACCCAATTCTTGAATCGGGTCAGCTGGGCTGTATGAGGGCGGGCGTTATCGTGCTGAAGAATGACTCCTTTTGACAAGAGTTCACGGCGTTTGCTCCTGATAGCTGGTCTAACTTTGTGTTCTAGCATCTCAGAGTAGTATTGGCTATTGATAGTTCGCTGATCTTCAAGGAAATCGCAATAGACTGGACCCTGTGAGTCCCAAAAGATGGACGTCCACATCGGAGTTCATCACCTACACTTGTTCGGCCACTTTTAAACCGATCAACCCACTTGTAAAAATTCGCACGGTTCATACAACTTTTACCGTACTGTATTAACATTCTAGAAAAAATTTCACTTGGTTTTACACCTTCTGCGACTAAAAATCTAATGACTGAGCGCTGCTCTTCTAAGGTGCAATCTTCTAGTGGACTTGCCTTGGTGAACTGAAAATTTTGAGGTTATGTTGACATAAAATGATGAAACAGCTGATCAGAGCATATCCCAAGGTTGCCAACTAACACCCCTGCAAAGATTGTACACATTCATTGAATAGTTTTAAAATTATAGAATTTGTCTCTTTACTTATTGAATGACCCTAGTACATAGGTGCCAAGTATCATAAGTTTTCATTCAAAACATTATGATTTTCCAAATCCATGTGGATTATTTTCCTCGACAAGTATATTCCATACTATGGATGACAAATAAACATCAGAATATTTTGAAATTTTGAAAGAAAAATAATTGTGACATCTATGTAAATAACTATTAGCCGTCATTCTGATACGGATCCTCATATCTGATTGCCAAGGCCCACAAAGTCATATGACTGCTCGCACCCTATAAGTAACGAATTTAACATTTCTTGTACACACAAAAAGTAACACAGGTCTTTAGTCTTATAGAATTTGAGAAATCATACACCATCGTAAAAATGTTATTATCGGATTCTACGGACCTTCAAACATGCATGTTCATTAAAATCTGAATATGCGATTTTTAGCATGATTCCAATACCTCTCTTAGTGAGAGGTAAAAATCCCTATGTTAGTAACTATGGTAATAAGTCTGTCGTTAATAGTAGAGGTCATCTTCAAATGATTTACAATCGCGCATTAATAAACTTAATCGGTAAGCTTATTATTGTTGTTTAAATAAAATTCTGATGGTACCAACAGACTATTATTAAATTAAATTCTATTACAAATTCAAAAACCAAAAACTCTTGAAATAATGATGCCCTGCACAAAGTAGACTATTTCACAAAAAGTAATTAAATTTTATTATTAATATACGTAATAAGCTTCTTATTTCTACAAAAACGAATTTAATGCAACCAAAAATACGAAGAACCTTGTATAACATCTTTGGTAAGCATAAGGCGCAGTACCTAATACGTTGTAGCTATAATTCCATCTCGTGAATATTGAAAGGCAGAAACCCATAAACCAACAAGATTTAATTACACCATTCCCAAGTTATGGTTTAATCCGTCGCCACTGAACAGAGCTACTCACTAAGAACTATTTGATTCGGGCCCTGCTGGTTCATCCCACTTTAATAATCATGTACTTTCTGCTATTCTAAAATCAGACATACTTCAGACTATGTACCTTGGGCAAGACAATGGGCAAGACAATGACTAGCTTGAGGATAGTGTAGGGTATAGACTAGACAATATCGATTACAACATTGAAATTGTTTTTTGGCGACACACTGGTTTGATGCTGGTTCGAAGTGTTTTGTTTTATTAGCCGTTTCTTGGCGACAAACCGTATTCAATAATGTTTTCAAACCGTTTTCATATTTGTGATTCGCCAAAATGTATGTTTTTAAAATAATGACGTCATGACGTATTTGAATTTGAAAGACAGAGCTGTCAATGTGTACGAGGGATGCTCTGTTAATAGTTAGTGGCAGGCCATGGAAGCTTAATTGGCTAGAAACAATTGCAACAATTGAATGTCGCATTAGTTGACATTCGTTACCCACAATTATTGTCAAATGTTCCGATTTCCTTGTAAAAATGAGCATTCCGCGAACTGCCTTTAGAGCTATGATTTTCTATGACTATAAAAAAGACAGTTAGGACAGGTGACGAATCTTGGGTATACATACAGTTACGAGCCTGAAACTAAACAGCAGCTAGTGTTTGGGTATTCGAAGATTAAGACTTGCCCACAAAATTAATTCGTGGCAGAAGCGTCAATAAGAAAATGATTGCTGTTTTTTCCGCCGAAGTGGTTTTGAACTACAAAAAAGCTATCAAATTCCAAGTAAGTTGTAAATATTGATAAAATTATACATCGATATAAGAATAATCAAGGTGCAATCTATCCATCACTTTATTAAAGGAAATTAATGTGTTATTTAGATACATGTATGAAAAAATAAAATGTAAAAGCAGATATGTAAGAATAGATACACATATCCAGATATATACATAAGTAATGTTTTTACTAGAAGAATATGAAGAGAAAGTAAACAAGAACGTTGTTAAAATTGAAAATCTCTGTTACCAGTCTTAAATTTATATGTGGTAAACTCTATTTTGTAATTTATTGTACATAATTTATGGTAAAATATTCTATAGATTTTGTAAATACATATAAGTGAAAATTGTTTTGTATTGAGACATGCTCTTATTGAATAGACTTATATGAATATATTAATTTTATTTTTAAAAATATTCTTTGCTTTATGCATACAGCCAGGTAAAATATTCGGCGATAGGTTATGTGCTAGCCACATAATTTTTTTTAAAATTTGGTAGGGGGGTACTGCCCCCCTTTATACGCCCCTGTACAGGTGAGAAATTATGTCACTTTAAATCCCTGACTATACTCTTGTAGAAAGGACGAATCAGCATTTGGTAAAACGCATCTCTTTCCTCGTGTTTCCCCACAACAAAGAGCAGGCTCAAGCTACAGGCTACAGCTGTATTAAATTTATAAATATATTTGTCTCTGGAGACGCTTACGGCCTAACATATATCATAATTACATGAGGAATTGGATTACGGCGTGTCGACGGCTCCCGATCATTGTGTCATTAATATTTCCCTTCATTTTTCTCACCAAATTGTGAAATTGAATTTTACGTCAGACTTCTCAGCCAGCGAGGGATATATCTCAGCGTAAGCGTGGCTTTAAGTGTTAAGGATAATTTGATTGAGATATAACTCAGTCTAGCGAAAAGCTCAAATCATTTTCATCAATACACTTGCAATATACCTACCCTAGGGTTTGTTTTCTAAAAATAATATGAATTATTTATTACTCCCATGAGTAAATTTTTGGTTATTTCGTTATGAATTATTGATGGAATAAATTTTGTTTTACTCTAACGAAAAATTGAAATTTATTGCATTTACAATAAATATAGATTTTTTTATGACTTTATGAACACGGAGTTTAGATTAGTAGGTATTTTAGGGTCACTGCATTAATTCTGTATAGATTACTTTTACTCGTCCTTACCTATATAGGTACTGAAAGTATCGTTTTTTCAAAAAGACTGTATTCCTCTACGATGATATATAATAAACCTTGATAGTGTTTTTACCTACCGTCACCTTTAGGTAAGGAAGGTATTGTCTTTGGTCAAAAAAATCAATGATGAGTTTTTAATGAATAAGTACGTTTTAGGGTCCATATAATACGATTTTACCAATTTTACGATGATGTCTGTATATATGTAGGTATGTATGTATGTGTGATTGTGTGTGTGTGTGTGTGTGTCTGTGTGTATGTGACGAAAGTTTCAGATCGCATAACTTCAATACCACGATTCCAAAAATTATATTTTTTTCATATTCCACAAGTTCACATCCAGAACAACAACTGATAAGATTTTGGTTATAATTAGTCAATCGGAAGTCCTCATTTGAAGATACAGACATCATCGTAAAAATGATAAAATCGTATTATAGGGAACCTAAAACATGCTTATTCACTAAAAACTCATCATTGAATTTTTTGACCAAAGACAATACCTTCCTTAACTAAAGGTGACGGAACGTAAAAATAGCGACCCCTAACGAATGGGAAAAGGTAAAGAGAAAGATATCAGTTTAGATTCTGTTTTATTTATTAAATTAACGACGTTTCGGCAATATACACTATTGCCTTCTTCAGGAATGAACATGAATAACAAATCAACAAATTTGTTGATTTGTTATTCATGTCCTGAAGAAGGCAATAGTGTATATTGCCGAAACGTCGTTAATTTAGTAAATAAAACAGAATCTAAACTAAAAAAGGTTATATTATTCTTAATAAAATATGAGTTCTGAAAGATTTTATAATAATTTAAAGATATCAGTGTCAAGTGCAATTTGCATAGTTTATTTATGGAATAATTTTACTGGAAATATAGTATCTTTTACATGAAAATTTATGTATGAAATTTGTACATAATACACAGCTTTGACGGAAGGTATTGTCCTGGCCACATCAGATTTTTTTAATACACCATAGAATTTAATTTAATTTATTGTCAAATATATTCTGCCAATAAACACCCTATTGACATATCCGATATATTATCACATATTGCCCTACATCCATTCCACGTATTATTACATTAGCATACCCCATTAAAAATCCAAACGACAAACGACATATCCCTTTAGATTACGGTTAATCCAACCTCAAGCTACCCAATATCCAACATCTGTCATTTAATAACAAATCCACAATACGCACGCACCCTCGGCTCGGATATCAAAGTCGGCGTTGATAGCGACATGTGCAGTGAAGGCAATGCTGCCTTGGAGTAATTAGTAAGAGCAAAGAGCACGCGTTCGTGGACAAATGGCCCAGAGGATAGCTCAGCACACATGTCGCAGGCCAAGAGCAGGAGTGTCACATACTGGAAAGGTGTTTGCTAGGTCAATATATGGATGGTTACGGTATTGGGGATAAGATGAATGAAGGGAGACGTGTTTTAATCAGAAAAATCTGACGTGGCCAGCATAATACCTTCCGTCCATCCTGTGTATTATGTACAAATTCCATACATACATTTTCATGCAAAAGATTCTATATTTCCAGTAATATTATTTCATGCAAAAGGCACTTGACACTGACATCTACTTCTTTAGCTTTTCCTATTTGTTAGGAGTAGCTATTTTTTATTTTCTTCTTCCATTCATTTCTGTTTTGCGGGTCATCCTCACGTCAAAATTTTTCATTCAAAATTTCATTTTTTGGTATTTTATGATTCCTTTTCTCGGCAACTGAATTCCACACCCCTGATAATAAATAAACCACATGAAATAAGAAAATCATGAAATTTTGAATGAAAAATTATGACATTTGTCAGTTATGGACGTAATTAATAGCTGTCATTTTAACACGGATCCACATATCTGCTTGCCAAAGTCAGCAAAGTCACGTCACTGCACGCGCCCTACACTTAATTTTTTTGCAAAAGAACCTATGTTTCCAGTTAAATTATTTCATAAACAAACTATGCGAATTGCACTTGACACTAACATCTTTTTCTTCTTTAGTTTTTCCCATTCGTTAGGGGGTCGCTATTTTTTATTTTCTTCTTTCACTAATTTTTGTTTTGTGTGTCGTCTTCATTCAGTTTCTTTTCTCTTTTTTCTTATTATATTTGGTCTTCCTATGTTTCTTCCACCTTCTGTTATAAGGTATTCATTCTTCCAATATACTCATCTCTCCTCATGACATGCTCAAACCAATGTAATCGTCTCTCTTATATCTTTGTAGACACGCCCAACACTAGAGTTATTTCCCTTATTCTTTCATTCATTTACTTTTTATTGATACTGCCATATGTCAATTTGAATTACCTGAATATATTAGCAGTTTCCATGGTTAAGTTAGCATAGCTGGCTGATTTATGAAATTTATTATCTTTTTAAGTCTTTAACTCTATATCTGTTGAATATGAAATATAAAATGAAATCAAATCGTATAGAGAATAATATATTCTTTAAGTTATAATAAAATTTAACTGATTTTTTCAAGAAAAACTGTTAAAATTTTCAAATGAGGATACTTCTGGTTGGCCAATTGTAACCAAAATCTAATCAAGTCTTTATATGGTTGTAAGGAAGAGGAATACGCAAGAATTGTATTTTTTTGGAATTCTAGTATTGGAGCTATCGTGCACGAAACCGCGGTCATATACACACACATACACACACACACACACACACGCACACGCACACACGTACACACGCACACACACACACACACACACAGACATCATCGTAAAAATAGTAAAATCGTATTGTAAAGACCCTAAAACGTGATTATTCAATGAAAACTCACCACCGATTTTTTTGACCAAAGACAATACCTTCCTTACCTATAGGTGACGGAAGGTAAAAAACTGTAACAACTACTTTGAAAGAATTGTAAAAACCAACTTGTCTTTTCGACAAACCTGTAATTTCACATAGAAAGTTCTTTCTGTAGTATTTTCGAAATAAAAGATAAACATTTCTTGCGAAAAATAATTTTACGGTATTGTTTACACGAGATTAAAAATTAAACAATTTAAATTAATTATATTTTTTTTCTGTTGATGATTAAAGTGTAATTATTAAAATATCTGCATTTTAATTATAATAATTAAACAATAATAACATGCCAATAAATGTGTATTTTTTTAAATTATTTAATAATATGAATAATTTCTGATTTATGCTAAATTATTAATGCTGGTTAGCATCGTAATGAGATGAATGCAGCAATAATTAATTAGTTAATTGTGCTATATACATACGTATACAGTTTAAATAGTATATCCGAATGCATTTAACATTTACTGTTGTTATTAACAAAACAACACAACTACTAGATAATGTATGCACTATTATCGTTCCTACTCCAACAAGCAATTTTCATCATCACGTTCAATTTAATTTAATTTTTTAAATTGTAGCAATAATTAATATGCGTAAAAACTATTTTAACCAAATTGGTTTATTTAAGCTAATTAGCCTCCATTTTGACGTTCTAATTTGATTAGAGAGCATTTTAATACGCCACAAAAATATATTCTGGAACTGACTATGCGCAAAGTTAAATAGAAGAATTACTTTGCATTTAATAAAAAATCTGTTGTGGCCAGTACAATACCTTCCGTCAATCCTGTATATAATGTATAACTTCCATACATAATTTTTCTTGCAAAAGATTCGAAATTTTCAGTAAAATTATTTCATAAACAAACTATTCAAATTGCACTTGACACTGACATCTTCTTCTTCTTTAGCTTTTCCCAGTCGCTATTTTTGCGTGTCGTTCTCATTCTGGTCCTTTTCTCTCAAGTCTTCTACAATACAGCCCATCCATCTTATTTTGGTCTTCCTCTGTTTCTTCAACCTCCTATTAGTAAACTATTCAATCTTGTTCCAACATAATTCTTCATTTTTCCTCATGATATGTTCAAACCAATGTAATCGTCTTTCTTGTATCTTTCTAGAAACTTGTAACACTAGAGTTATTTTCTTACCATATCTTTCCGCGTGTTCCCCTACATCTACTTTTATTGATACTGACATCTGTCAATTTGAATTATATGAATATAGTAGTAGTTTCTATGTTTAGCATAGCTGGCTGAATTATAAAATTTAATTTCTGAATGAAGTATAAAATGTAACCAAATCGTATAGAGAATAATATATTCTTTAAGTTATAATAACGTTAAATGCCAATAAATCAAATTTAACTGTTAAATCTTTAAATGAGGTTACTTCCGGTTCACCAATTATATCCAAAATCTAATCACTTGTTCTTCTGGATGTAAACTTGAGGAATACGAAAAAATATAATTTTTGGAATCGCGGTATTGCAGTTACGGGAACCGAAACTTTTATCACACACACACAGACACACATACACACATACACACATACAGACATCATCGTAAAAATGGTAAAATCGTATTATAGGGACCATAAAACATGCTTATTCATTAAAAATTCATCATTGAATTTTTTGACCAAAGACAATACCTTCCTTACCTAAAGGTGACGGAAGGTAAAAAACACTCTGTTTTAATTACTTCTTGGTTCGTTTTAAAGTCTGAGCAAATAGTTAGTCAGACAGAAAGAAAAGCGATAATTTTCTGATTCTATACCTCTATAGAGTGTCTAGAATCTCTTAGAGTGTAGAGTTACCGATAGCTGGAAGGAAAATACATATTTTATAATAATGCATTGTTATTTGTTTACCTCTATTTCATTATGCATTATCTATAATAAAATTATTTTAGTAATAATGCTAATTATTCATCCGTTAATTAATAATAAAATATTTATTAATCATATAGATTTTTAATTATGTATTCTGCGAAATATTTTCCAATATTAATTATGGAGAAGAAAGGAAATTATGAAATTAATATTTGATTTCAGTTAAATACATAAATTTCTACGATGAATGCAATTAATTATATATACTTATTAAAGTACTAGATATGTAACGTTGTTAATTTTACCTTCCGTCACCTTTAGGTAAGGAAGGTATTGTCTTTGGTCAATAAATTCAATCAGTTTTTAGCGAATAAGCCCGTTTTAGGGTCCATATAATACGATTTTACCATTTTTGCGATGATGTATATATGCAGGTATGTGTGTGTGTACTGGTTATAATTGGTCAACCGGAAGTACTCACATTTGAAGATTTTAATAGTTTTTCTTGAAAAAACGCAGTTACATATCATTTATTGACATTTAACGTTATTATAACTTAAAGAATATGTTATTCTCTATAAGATTTGATTGCATTTTATACTTCATATTCAATAGATACAGAGTTAAAGAATTATAAAAATATTAAATTTCATAAATCAATCAGCTATACTAACCATGGAAACTGCTAATATATTCAGATAATACTAATTGACAAATGCCAGTATCAATAAAAGTAAATAAATGTGGCAGAGATGAGAATGTTGAAATAAATGTTGGGGAAAACACGGAAAGATACGGCAAGGAATGAAAGAATATGGGAAATAGCTCTAGTGTAAAAAAATTCTAGAAAGATACAAAAGAGACGATTACATTGGTTTGAACATGCCATGAGAAGAGATGAAGAATATATTGGAAGACGAATGAATAGCGTAATAACAGAAGATTGAAGAAACAGAGGTTGACCAAAAATAAGATGGAAGGACTGTATTGCAGAGGACTTGAGAGAAAAGGAACTGAATGAGAACAACACGCAAACCAGAAATGAGTAGACGAAGAAAATAAAAAATATCGACCGCTAACGAATGGGAAAAGCTAAAGAAGAAGAAGATGCCAGTGTCAAGTGCAACTTGCATAGTTTGTTTATGAAATAATTTTACGGGAAATTTAGATTTTTTTGTAAGAAAATTTATGTGTGGAATTTATACATAATACACAGGGTTGACGGACGGTATTGTGCTGGCCACAACAGATTTTTTAATTCTAAATCGTTGTTGATAATACTGTAACGTAAGTTTATTTATTAATTCAGATACATTACCTTGATTCATAGCCGAACGAATAACAATATTTTTAACATATTTGGTTTTACATTTGCTTATAAACTTATTTTTGACTTTTTAATGCTGTTATTGTAACATATATTTTTATAATAATAAAATAACAGTAGTATGTTTTGTACCCTCATAAAAATTAAGCAAACGACAATACTGAATGTGTCATATTGGGCGGAAGAAAAATCTGAATTCATATAATTCGTAGAGGACCTTGACCGGATATCTTTTAATTTTTTTACTGCATGTATATAAGTATGTAAGTATGTGTATTGTTTGTTTTTTAAAAATATCTTCCATATGTTCCCTTTCCTTGAGCTCTTTAACACATCTATCTGCATCAATCTTCGTATTGGTTGTAGAAGAATAGACTAACCGAATGAAGTGTTCGCAAACATACATCTTAATTCCGTGTAGGGGCCGAACTGCACCCGCTTTATAACAGGGTAACAACCCTTGCATAGACATCCCCTTTACGAAAAGGCTCCCTAGCCGAACGTTACAGAGCCCCATGTCCGGCGGATTCAATGATACTAGTCGAGCACCCATTACGATGCATTGATGTGTGAGTTTTTCAATTTGATTTTAATTTTGCGGGTCCCAAAGGATTACATTAATTTGCATAAAAAAGAGTGGGATATAGTCGAGAAGAGATTACTGTTAATTTTTAATAAGTAAAAATCTGATGTGGCCAGCACATAACCTCTCGCCGTATATTTTACCTGGCTCTATTCATAAAGCAAAGAATATTTTTAGAAATACAAATAATATATTCATATAAGTCTATAACGTATAAACTATGACTCAACATAAAACAATTTTCACATATACTTACAAAATCTATAAGATATTTTACCATAAATTATGTACAATAAATTACAAAGTAGAGTTTACTATATATACCTGCTGGTAACACGGATTTTCAATTCGAACAACGTTATTGTTTACTTTCTCTTCATATTCTTCTAGTAAAAACATTAATTTTGGGCGGCTAAAATGTATAATCTGAATTGTGCATCTATTCTTACATATCTTCTTTTACATTTTATTTTTTCATACATGCTGTATCTAAATAACACTAATTCCCATTAATAAAGTGATGGATAGATTGCACTCCGATTATTTTCTTATAACGATGTGTAATTTTGTCAATATTTACAACTTACTTGAGAAGAATTTGATAGCTTTTTCGCAGTTCAATGTTACTCCAGCTACAGTGCTGGTGTGCATTGTCCCATAATGTTTAAAACAAATTTAAGTCCTTCAACTTGTCACCTCCATAATAGTCACAGATCAAGAATTACGAGATTCTCTAAGTACATTTTTCTTTCATTACCCATTATTTCGATGAGATACATTTTTTTCTGTATTTTACGTTGCAGAGTGGAGACCATTAATAGTATTTCTGAAGGGTATGTGTAATATACCTATAATTTTAAATATTTAACTATAAATACAATAAGAAATAATATAATGTATGTACTTCCCAAAAAAAATCTTCAGTAATGTCTCCGGATTTCTGACAGACATTTATCTCTCAGTTACAAACATTCAAATTTTCAACTATTTTTCATGGCATCCTTTCGGTTGTAAAATTAATTACAACAGATTATTTTATATATTATATTCCTTTTATCTCTAAATCTATAAAATATATAGAAAAATATTTAAATGTATCAGAAAGAGAATTTATTTTTCTTTAATATTATCAAGAAAAATTTTCAAAAAATAATATTTAGAAGATTTTTTTTCAAGAATCTTCTACTTCCGGTTGTCCAATTATTACCAAAACCTTTTCAGATCTTCCCATGAATGTCCGATTGGGAAATACGTTGTTAAACAAATTTTAAGTCTTATAGTTTTTGAGTAACCGTCCTTCCAACATCCCACACACACACATCCACACACACACACACACACACACACACACAGACATCATCGTAAAAATGATAAAATCGGATTGTAGGGACCTTAAAACGTGCTTATTCAATAAAATCTGGATATGCGATTTTTAGCATGAATCCAATACCTCTCTTAGCGAGAGGTAAAAAAGGAAAATTGGACATTGACACAAATTTTGATTTAACGTTTTATAGATTGTATATAGTTTATTATTAATTATAGATAGTTTAAATTACAAAATTGCCACTTTTTGGTGTGAAAAGATTTATAATTCTTAAGAAAATCGCACTTTTATTCTTAATCGATAAAAAATATTATTTGTATTAAAATTTACGTTAATTTTGCTCTAATTTAAATTTAAGCACCCGCACGGTACAAATATTTCATCATTACCGATATCTGTGTACAAAGCAGATTGACACACCCAGCAATGAGTAATATGCCATGATGATATATTTATTTGAACTTAAACTTTTCGAAATAATCTAAACAAATAATAAATCAGGTTACGTTAAAATAATTATATCCTCAAATAAAGAATTGTTTTTGTCAACATCCATTTTTTTAAAGAAACTAAATTAAATATTCACTAAATTAACAAGTGTAACATTGATACAAGTATGAATATAGGCCTTTATGGCATTTAACTTATCATGTTAACGGTAACATCAATTATATGGTGGAGTACAATTTTTAAGCCAGATATTTTGTTCTGTAACCTGCCGCTCACTGAACAATTGTCTGGGTTCCGTGGTAGTTGGTAAAAGAATACACCGCAATTACTTCAAATATGATATAATTTAACTAATGACAACACTTACGTTAACAAAATATTGTTACACTTAAAGTTAACAATTATAATTCAGTGTATGTGGCAAGGTAGCAAACTAAAATGGCCACCGGTTGATCACCCCTTCCACACATTTTTTCCTCGTTCGTTTTGAAGGCTGGATTCCTTCCCTGAAATTTGGCGTCTTCCAACACAAATCTAGTGGACTTCTCGGAGTCCGGTCCACTTCTAGGTTGACTGTTGGGTCTGCTTCCAACGAAACGTATGGGACGTCCTTGAGCCTTCGATCGTAGTTGTTTCCTCGCCAACCGTCAGCCTCTCTCTGCTAACCATCCGGGTCACCATTGCGGCCCGCCGTTTCCGCCATCTCTCTGCAGCCCACTACCTTGCCGACACACTGACATACAATATTTAATTCCATAAATAACTACTAGAGCGACCTGTCACAGTTTCTAATTTCTTTTGAAACACGATTTTTAAACACAAAAATACAACTTAGATCCCTTTGAATCTTGAGCTTCAACTATAATTATATATTTACGAAAACAAATTGCTAAGAGCCAAACGTAAATAAGTTTTAGAAACACCAGTTTCATCTGTTTTATTTTTCTTTTCCTAAGTAAATTTTATAATTATGCAACAAAGTCTACTAAGGGTCGATAGGTGCACAGCTGCCTAGAAATATAATAGAGTAAAATATAGTGTGTAACTCAAATAACGATTTGCTATAGAGGGCTAATGACCGGTATTACCAACTGACATTTAATTTTAAATGTTCATTCAACAAAAGAAAACTCATCGAAATTTTGACAGCAATGATGCACATCTTGAATACTTGAATGACATTTCATTTCCATCTGCTTTTGTTTGTTCAATGTCCATTTAATTGCTATTGGCATGCATTTTTAAGAACACAACGCTGCGGTGGTAATTTTTATAACTATGTACGTGTTTAACGAATATGAAATTAATATACTGTCAACCGTGAAAAAAATCATTTATATTTAGAAGTAAAAACTTATAGCGTCTTATTATGTTTAGTTTTGTGACTACGTCACAGCAAAATTAATATAAATTCCTAATGCACATACATATATAAAATTTTATTAAGTTGAGAGCTTATCTACAACATGTAGTGTAGTTTGTAGTTCACAATTTTGCAATCAGAACCCGATAACTTATCGCTCAGCATTACAAGCTCTGGGTAATACATACTCTATGTCCTATTTCAATAATATAGTGTTTTTACCTTTTAAGGAAGGTATTGTCTTTGGTCAAAAAATTCTATGGTGAGTTTTTAATGAATAATAATCTAAAATACGAATTTATTAGTTTTACGATGATGTCTGTATGTTTGCACTTGTGTCTGTCTGTGCGTGTGTGTATGTGTGTGTGTGTGTGTGTGTTTGTGTGTATCTATGTGTACGTGTGTGTGTGTATGTGTGTAAATGTGACGATTGTTTCGGCCGTGATAACTAAGATTAAATAGATTTAGTTATAATTGAGCAACCAAGTTTTTAACTGTTTTTCTTAAAACAAAGTAAATGTTTTAAATATTGAAAGAAACTTTCAGAACTCATAATATAATGAAATAAAAACGATATTTGGGATTAGTTCTGTATAAATTTTATTATTTAACGACGTTTCGACTGCGAAGTGCTGTCTTCATCAGGTAAATAACAAAGTACATGTAACCAAGACAACAAGTTTATAATATGAGGGTAACATAGATCAAAAGTTACATAAAACACATACAAAGATAAAACAGAAAATTATGAACGAATAGCAGGTAACCACGACTTATTAAGCTCAAAACCTGTATTTAAATTAACGTTATTAGAGGATTTCTTGATTTCTATGGCTTCTCTAATTAGTTTTCTCATCCAGTTATTTTTAGAT
Source organism: Harpalus rufipes (assembly GCA_951394225.1). NCBI lineage: Eukaryota > Metazoa > Arthropoda > Insecta > Coleoptera > Carabidae > Harpalus > Harpalus rufipes. Next base: position 87,446,920 of record OX596274.1, read on the forward strand.
AAATAAAAAAAAATGCTATTTAACTGCTTTTTTTCTAAGAAAATCTGTTAAAAGTTGCAAATAAAGGTACTTACGGTTGACCAATTTTAACCAAAATCTACTCACGTCTGCATATGGATATAAATTCGGGGAACACGAAAAAGTTATAATTTTTGGAATCGTAGTATTGGAGTTACGTGATCCGAAACGATCGTCACATACACACACACATAAAGCCGCACACACCCACACACACACACACACACACACACACACACACACACCCACACATATATAGACATCGTAAAAATAGTAATTTCGTATTTTACTGACTCCAAAACGTGTTTATTTGCTAAAAACTCATCAATGAATTTTTTGACCAAAGACAATACCTTCCTTACCTAAGATAAAAATATATCTTTTAAATCTTGCAATCTTTGCTGCGTCACCATAGAAACAGTTTCAATAATTCAATATTACTAATTGACAGAGGTCAGTGTCAAGTACAATTTACATGAGATGGTATGTCTGCGAAATAATTTTACTGAAAATACAAGAAACTTTCTGTGTGGGGAATTATATAAAATACATAGAAAGGACGGAAGGTATTGTGCTGGCCACAACAGATTTTTATTTTAATATTAATTTTACTTATGGTACATATTTAGGCATGAACAAAAAATGGATAAAGATAAAAGCATAAAATAACAATATTTGATAAAAATTCTAATTGAAATAGACGCAATATATTTTTGACACAGATTTTAGGAAATAAAAAAACCTGTTCTAGTACTCTGTGAATACAGATTTTTTTTCCATGTTGACATTTAAAAGTTCATGTAGTTCTGTACTTCAGTAAATTAGTGTTGAATTTATTTGTTTTACAAAACGATCTATTTTTGAGTTGTTGGTATTTGCAACTTTTTAAACATTTGCAAGTAACAATCTTCCATTTGCAGTGTACTATATATATCTGTGATTGAAGTTTGTGAAAAAGTATAGTAAACAGGGAGTCCAATTACTGCAGGCAAACAGTAGCAGAGCACAGCACAAACGGAACGATTAGGCTGATCGGATGCTGTGATTGACCGATCAGTTGAGCGATAGACAGCTTTTGCATGTAACGTCACAGCTGCAGCTGCAGTTGCATTGCCGACATTTCACCGCAACACCTCGGCCAACATTAATCCATTACAGGCCAGGGCAGAGATTCCCAAAATCACATGAAGATACACAAACAAAGAACAGAACATTTTAACTCATTATTACATGAAAACCCTTAATCTGAATTTGCCATGAATGAAAATAATGGAGTCTTTCATCATAGTTACAAATTAAAACATGGACAATAATTCATTTTTTGTATTCATGCATTAAAATGTGTTGTTTCTTTAATTTTGTGAAACAACCCAGTGTTTTTTCTTATTCAAGACTGTATAAAGTTATCGTCGTTCCATGTTGTAATTTGAATGACTTTACCTTCCTTCTGACAATTTCACGTGTGAATCGTCGTTTGATATTCGCTCAACTCTACAACATAATCACATCGAATGTCATCGCAGCATAGTATAGGTGAGGTACGATTGATGTGGCGACGCTACCAGTCGTGCATACATTCAGTGTCGAGGTTTTTGATACCGTTACTGTTATACGATTGCGTTTGTGAATGTGAACTGCTATCATCAGTAATGCTACCAGGCAACAATAATATCGTTTTCAAATACGAGTAAATACGAACCAGTATAATCTCTTATTCACATCTCAGCTATCTTTATATAGAAATAGAGACATTCACTACATTAGTTTATTATTTTTACTTCTCGTTAAGAGAGGTATTGGAGTTATGCTAAAAATCTCATATCCAGATTTTAGGTTCCTACATCTGATTATAAAATTTTCCTCAATCTAACAGTAATGGGAAGAGTTAAATAGGTACAAATAATAAAGATAATTAAATTCTCAATCTGACACATTTAATTTTTACCTCTCGCTAAGAGAGGTATTGCATTCATGCTAAAAATCGCATATCCAGATTTTATTGAATAAGCACGTTTTAAGGTCCCTACAATCCGATTTTAACATTTTTACGATGATGTCTGTGTGTGTGTGTGTGTGTGTGTGTGTGTGTGTGTGTGTGTGTGTGTGTGTGTGTGGATGTGTGTGTATGAGATGTTGGAAGGACGGTTACTCAAAAACTATAAGACTTAAAATTTGTTTAACAACGTATTTCCCAATCGGACATTCATGGGAAGATCTGAAAAGGTTTTTGGTAATAATTGGACAACCGGAAGTAGAAGATTCTTGAAAAAAAATCTTCTAAATATTATTTTTTGAAAATTTTTCGTGGTAATATTAAAGAAAATTAAATTCTCTATCTGATACATTTAAATATTTTATTATATATTCCATAGATTTAGAGATAAAAGAAGTATAATATATAAAATAATCTGTTGTAATAAATTTGACAGCCGAAAGAATGCCATGAAAAATAGTTGATAATTTAAATTATTTATAACTGACAGATAAATGTCAGTGTCAGAAATAATGAGTAATGAATTAAAAATGTACTTGGAGAATCCCTTAGTTCTTGATCTGTGACTATTATGGAGATGACAAGTCTAGGTTGAAGGACTTAAATTTGTTTCAAACATTATGGGACAATGTACACCAGTACTATAGACTAGAGTAACTTTGAATTGCGAAAAAGCTATCAAATTCTTCTCAAGTAAGTTGTAAATATTGACAAAATTACACATCGATATAAGAATAATCGGAGTGCAATCTATCCGTCACTTTATTAAAGGGAATTAGTGTTATTTAGATATAACATGTATGAAAAAATAAAATGTAAAAGAAGATATGTAAGAATAGATGCACAATCCATATATACATTTTAGACCGCCCAAAATTAATGTTTTTACTAGAAGAATATGAAGAGAAAGTAAACAACGTTGTTCGAATTGAAAATTGCTGTTACCAGCCTAATATTTATATATGGTAAACTCTACTTTGTAATTTATTGTAACATAATTTATGGTAAAATATCTTCATGTTGAGACATGCTATTATTGAATAATAAAGAAGTTTATACGTGATAGATTTATATGAATATATTATTTGTATTTACAAAAATATTCTTTGCTTTATGCATACAGCCAGGTAAAATATACGGCGAGAGGTTATGTGCTGGCCACATCAGATTTTTTTATTATATCTCGTATAGGTTTGGAAATATAGGATATAATAATTTAGAGTAATCTCATGGCCCAAAAAGCAGTTGAGATAATCAAATGTTTTTAATTAACAAATAAATGCAAAATGTCAATGTCAGATTTAATATATATTATTGTTTTAATAATTAAATATGTATTTACATTAAAAGTATGTTAATATTACATATATCCTTAAGAAATACCGCTATACCGTCAATGAATTTGAAGAATTTTGAACATATTAGAATAGTAGAACAAAATTTCTTATAGAACGAAAGAAGAGAAACAATTTTAATTATTTGTGTGTACAAGAAATGTTAAATTCGTTACTTATAGGGCGCAAGCAGTCATTTGACTTTGTTGGCCTTGGCAAGTAGATATGAGGATCCGTGCGACATCTATGTAAATAACTACTAGCCGTCATTCTGACGCTCTAACTCAAATGCTATCGTTCAGAAAGTTTTGAAACCTTGTATTTCTACTTTACTCTTATATGGAAAGATGCCATTAGATTTTGGAGTAAATCAGACAACCGAAAATGGCACTTTATCGGAAGCTCCAAATAGTTTTTCTTCGAAAAATACCTTTAAATGTTATTTTTTCGAGATTTATGTTATATAAAAATTAAAGATTATTAAATTTTCTACAGGTTTGCATTAATACTTGTTCTATATATTTTATGGATAAATTTATAAAACTATAATTTTAATCCCGGAGCCTACGTTTTAAACACAACTCATTCACATGGTTACACAATTCAGATCTCAAATGTTTGTAACTGACAGATATATGTCACCGTCAACGAACTAATCATTTCAAATAATAATATTAACGTTTTATAAAGAAAATAGTAAATGGAACAATAATTATATGGAAAGGAACTTAATACAGTTTTCAGCATAAGTAAATATGTAAAAATATAGGGATAATAAAAACATATATCATCACAGCATATTACCCATTGATGGGTGAGTCAATCTACTTTGTGCGCAGATGTCGGTAATAATGATGACATATTTGTTTCGTGTAGGCGTTTACCAGGCGTCACTTCACGCGAATCTTGGGAACGGGTTTGATTCCGACCAACGCCAAATATTTTAGAATTTGAAATGGCACAAAATTGACCCCTGTGGTGTACTCTCCACGCCAGTAATGAATATAGGCAAATATAAATAAATATATCATCACGGCATATTACCCATTGCTGGGTCAGCCACAGCGCAGAGAATCCGAAGCGTCATACCAGTTGGCATACCACATGGTCAGTGGAAGATACGGAAATTGAAGGGTACAAAGTGCCAAAAGGGACTATGGCTGTGTCATTGCAGTGGGCGGTGCATATGGACCCTAGGTATTGGGCCAATCCAGAATTGTATAATCCTTCCAGGTTTTTGGATGCTGAGGGGAGGTTTTTTAAACCTGATTGTTTTATGCCATTTCATACAGGTAAACGAATATGTGTAGGAATGGACCTCGCCATAATGCTGCTGTTTGTTTTTGGTGCCTCAGTCGTTCAGCAATTTCGAATCTCTTGTCCCATAGATGAAACTATTGACCTAAGTGGAGAATGTGGAATTACCCTAAACCCTAAAAATCATGTACTTGTCTTTACCCCTACACATAATAATAATGCTAAAAATGATTAAATTCCTATTTTTAAAATTTTTGTGCCATTTAAAATTCGAAATATTTGGTGTTGGTCGGGATCAAACCCGGTATTTAATAGTTATTTAACTATCAAGTGTGTTAATGAGGGCGATTAATGATCGAGACATTTCGCTACGCTCACGCGTTAATTGTTGAGATCATTAATCGCCAATTAACACACGTGTTAGTTACAATATTTTTTCGTTGACCGTATCTTACTTAAATGGAAAATCTAATTTTATTCTATGACAAATTTTTTTAGGTTAGTATTGGTTGACCGAACGTCAAATTTTACGTCAGAAAATCAATAAGTTTTGTTATCAATTGTTTTCAGTGGGTGCGTTCAGTTTACTTAATGCTAGAAACCCAAGCGGTTTTTTATGTTATTTGAGGAATTTTATTCTTTCAAATTCATTTTAAAGGTATGCTACGTGAATATACCTAGCTAGTAAGTGTCAAAAGCATGACTTTTAATTCTGTCTACCTTTTTGTTACAACTTAGCGTTAGCAATACATGCTGTGTTCCATGTCCGGTGAACGCACCCAATAAATCGTTTATTAATAAAAAATCATGCATTAATAGGGGTCATTAATGAATGATTTTCTATACATTAAGATAGCCTATTAATAAACGGTCGACGGAAAATTTAATTTAATTTTAAGTATTGACATGAATAAAAATTAAATTAAACGGGAGATATTGTGTTGGCCACATTAGATTTTTTCTCTCAGTGTTACACTTTTTCATGATTGTAGGTACCTTCTAGGTCATCACCTTTAGGAAGCAATACGTAACTTATTATCACCAATTCCTATTTCTTTCCCTTTTCCTATTTCCTTGTCTTTGTATCTTATCTTTCCTCAGCTACACATCACATCACATTCCCTGGAATCCCTAGCCCTAGGTGGCAGGGGTTCTAACAGTTCACAAGTAGCGCGGAAATGGGCCCGCTTCGTAAAAAGTTTCCAAACTTACCCAGCCCAACTCCAACTTGTAACTACGCAATTCTTTCGTTTCCGGAGTCGCATCCACTGTGCAACACTTCTGTAAGAATACAGGGAGGGTGTGTATGTGTGAGTGCATGCGTGTTTGGTTCATATAAGCATAGTTTGATGGATAAAATTGTATGTTATATGTATGATACGATATTAAGCTAAATAACTACAGTTATCTATACGGACAATAGGAGTATAACAATGAAATGAAGACAGAAAAGTGATCACCAACATAACCATTAATTATTAGTTCGTTACACATATTCCAAAATAATTTATTTTTCCAAAATAAAATTTTCATAATTTTAATACGAGGAAAAATGAAATTAGACCTCCTATTAATAGATTAAAAATCTGTTGTGGCCATCACAATACCTTTCGCCCTTTCCATTGTGGTATATATAAGTATTGTATTTATAGGGTCTCATGGCCGTGTGCCTGAGTGTCTGGTCGCGAATCTGCGAACCCGGGTTCAATGTCGAGCGACGCCAAAAATTATATCGATTTTAATGGCACAAAATTGACCCCTGTGGTGCACTCTCCACGTCAGCTATGAGTGGTAAGCGCCCGCACGGTACAAATATTTCGTCATTAGCGAAATCTGTGTACACAGCAGATTGGCACACCCAACAATGGGTAATATGTCGTGATGATATATTTATTTATTTTATTTGTATTTAACATTTTTTGTACATACAAAAAAAATCTAATTACGTCTATTCTTTATATTTAAGTATTTTCTATAATTTTAAATTCATTCTATGAGCAAGTTTTCTCCTTTTCTTCTAAATCTTCAAGGTTTTTCCAATTCATTAACGGGATTGGCGGTATTTCTGGAGGGTTCATATAATATACCTATAATTTTAAATATATAATTAATAATACAATAAGAAATATTAAATATCGTTCCCAGAAAAAGCCTTCACTACTATGTATAAATTATTGACAGTGACATTAGTGACATTTATCTGTCAATTACAAACATTTTAATTTCTCAAGTAGTTACAATGGAGAAGTTTGGGCTGTAAGCATGCTGTGATATTTACTACAATAGATTATTTTATAGATTATATATCTATATCTTCAAATATATAGAAGGTATAATATTTTTTTTAAATGTGTCGGACAGAGAATTTTGTTTCTTAATATTTGTAGTAACATAAATTTACAGATTTTTTTTGTTAAAATACTACTACTTCCGGTTGTGCAATTGTTACCAGAATCTATTCAACTCTTCCCATTAATGTTAGATTGAGGAATCCGTAGTTACACAGGTCTTTAGTCTTATAGAATTTGAGAAATCGTACATTCAACAACCTCACACACACACACACACACACACACACACACACATCAACACACACACATACACGCACACACACGCACACATAAACATCATCGTAAAAATATTAAAATCGGATTGTAGGGACCTTAAAACGTGCTTAATCATTAAAATATGGATATGCGATTTTTAGCTAGAATCCAATACCTCTGTTAGCGAGAGGTAAAAAGAGTTCTATTCGGATAGAAAAAACTAAAAATAAAAATAAATAAATTACTTATTTTAATTAATAATTACTTTTTATTAAATCCGAGTTGCAATATTCAATTTTTTTATAGTTCTTATTAATTATACTATAATGGGATTCTTTCTAGAATGTCAAATTTCGTGACCAAACGTATATAACCCCTATATAATTATGTTTCATTTTAGATAATTTGACTTAATGAAGTTACTACGTTTTATTATTTTTGTTTGATGTTTTACATCTGAGAAATGCGTTGTGGCGATAAACCTATGCTTTTCCTTCTTTACCTACCTGGTGTTCTGTAATTTGAATTAAGGCTCCCTCCAAAAATGTCTGGAATTCCAATTCAGGTTTACTTTATTCATTTAACTCCAGTTTATTTCATTTAAATGATATACTACGCAATGAAAGTTATTTCATTCATGTTTTGATTTATTCAGTTAACTTTCAGATATTGTAGTTGTTTGTTATATAAATAATTATATAAATAAACATTAATTTGTGTTACAGTTACAGATATTGATTAGAATATATAAAACTTATGAGGAGAGACTATTGAATGAGTTTATTTTGTACCTGATGTTAAAAGTAGGCTTTGTGCGTTTTTTTTTATCTTCTATCACCTATAAGGTAAGGAATAAGCACGCCTAGAATACGAATTTATTATTTTTACGATGATGTCTGTATGTGTGTGTGCGTGTGTGTGTATGCGTGTGTGTGTGTGTATGTGACAATCGTTCCAATATTACAATTCTAAGAGTTGATTAAATTTTGGTTACGATTGGTCAACCGAAAGTACCCTATTTGAAGATTTTAGCAATTTTGCTTAAAAAAAAGTTGAATTTGATTTATTGACATTTGACGGTATTATAACTTAAAGAATATATTATTCTCTATACGATTTGATTGCATTTCATACTTCATATTCAATAGATATAGAGTTAAAGAATTATAAAGAAATTAAATTTCATAAATCAGCCAGCTATGCTAACCATGGAAACTGATAATATATTCAGATAATTCAAATTCACCCTCTGTATCTATTGAATATGAAGTATAAAATGTAATCAAATCGTATAGAGAATAATATATTCTTTAAGTTATAATAACGTTAAATGTCAACTTCCGGTTCACAAATTATAACCAAAATCTAATCACTTGTTCTTCTGGATGTAAACTTGAGGAATACGAAAAAATTATAATTTTTGGAATCGTGGTATTGAAGTTATGGGATCCGGAACTTTTGTCACACACATACAGACATACAGACACAGGGACACACAGACACACAAACACACATACATAGAGACATCATCGTAAAAATGGTAAAATCGTATTATAGGGACCCTAAAACATGCTTATACACTAAAAACTCATCATTGAATTTTTTGACCAAAGACAATACCTTCCTTACCTATAGGTGACGGAAGGTAAAAATGAAACATACGCAGGTAACTAAGACAAATTCTGATGTAATGTGATCTATTTTAAACTGAGATATTAACATAAATTTAAAAATATTTAAATCACGTAGACAGTATGAAATAAAATGTTGTACGTCATATGACCACGAAGTGGTATTACGGTACTTATTTCGAAATGCCTGACTCGGCTCCTTCGACGCCTCGTCCGTAAACTTCTCATACATACCGTAATACCTCACTTCCTGGCCTTATAACGTAAATAACTAATGTATGCGCTAGGCGTTATCCAGTACAAATTTAAATATCTACAATGTCAAGGCCACTGATAAGACAATAATTATAAGTAAAATATTTAATAGAGTAAAAGTTGCTTCATTAAAAATATTATGGATGATAGTACCGTATGATTTGTATGAGATTGGGATTAATTAAAGGAAGTAATTCTCGTTTCTTTACGCTGGTGTGTAGTGTGCAGAATTATGGAAATCCTCATGTAATTCTCATGTATTTCCATTGCAGGAAAATTCTCATTTAACGAGGATAAATTGCAAGAGGTAAATTCGGAATGAAATGCGTTATTAGAGGAGCGAACTAGTTCACACGAAGAGAATAATTTCCCGTAGTCCGTGAAGCCGAGAGAGAATTGATTTTAAGTGCTCGGCAAAACTAACTCGGCAGTAAATTGCTTTAAATTTGCTTCATCGAAACAGCGATGTATGCGTAGTGTAGTGTAGCACATGCATTGTGGCGGCATTACTCTCTGGATATTTAAATGGCAGCCACTTTTAAGTGCCCCTCTGGCCGCGTATTCATAAATCGCGCCAATTATGCACATAAAACGTGCACTCGGTGACAGGAATCGATATATTCCTAACCTACACATGACACGGGTATGGGTACCTGCGCGTGCTGCTAGAGCCATCTCTACGCTCTGGGGGAAATCAATCGTGATCCTTTCAACTCGAAAATCATCATTTCATAAGTCACATAGAATTTCCAATTTCAGATAAAATTATCCAAAAGAGACTGCTCGCTTTTACTGCAACATATTAATTTTGGTTAGGTGGTAGAACAGCCTTGGCTGAACCTCGCCTTTAACGTTTGTCAAAAAAGTTATTTATTATTATTATTATTATTATAATTAATCATTTTCTCCTTGATGTACACATTAAAATTTGATTTTTGTAACAATAAATCTGATGTGGCCAGCACAATACCTTCCGTCAATATTTTGTAATATGTACAAAGTCCATTTTAAATTTCCAGTAAAATTATTATACAAACTATGTAAATTGCAGTTGACACTGGCATCTTCTTCTTCTTTAGCTTTTTTTATTCATTAGGGGTCGTTATTTTTTTATTTTCTTCTTCCACTCATTTCTGTTTTGCGTGTCATTCTCATTCAGTTCATTTTCTCTCAAGTCTTCCGCAATACATTCCGTCCATCTTATCTTTGTTTTTCCTCTGTTTCTTTAATCTTCTATTACTAGGCTATTCATTCTTCTTCCAATATATTCTTCATCTCTCCTCATAACATGTTCAAACCAATATAATCGTCTCTCTTGTATCTTTCTAGAAACGTCTTACACTAGACTTATTTCCCTTATTCATTCATTCCTTACCGTATTTTTCCGTGTCTTCTCCAACATCCTCATCTCTGCTACATTTGAATTATCTGAATATATTAGCAGTTTCCATGGTTAGCATAGCTGGCTGATTTATGAAATTTAATATCTTTATAATTCTTTAACTCTATATCTATTGAATATGAAGTAAACAATGCAATCAAACATTTTTTCAAGAAAAACTGTACTTCCGGTTGACCAATTATAACCAAAATCTAATCACCTCTTCTTCTGGATGTAAACACATACATTCATATATACAGACATCATTGTAAAAATGGTAAAATCGTATTATAGGGACCCTAAAACATGCTTATTCACTAAAAATTCATCATTGAATTTTTTGACCAAAGACAATACCTTCCTTACCTAAAGGTGACGGAAGTTGATAAATAAGTAATGTTGAATTAAAATACATCCCTTACTTAATACAAATTTTCGCTCTCACATATGTTAACTACTTTCATGTTAAATTATTCAGAAATACCTACTTATTCCCAATAAATGAAATACATTTATATTGATCAATTCTATTCGTCTTTGTTAAAATAGGTGATATTTAAACCGAAATCTTTGAACAAGAACAGCAAATAGAATAAAGGAGAATGATGTTAGAAGTGCGCGTTAAGCGCATTTATATTTCATGGATTCAAAGCCATTCGCTTCATTAAAACCGCGCACAGATCCTCCAGACCACGTAAAGGAATCAGATAAGAGAAAGAGAACATACATAGGAATAAGCAACAGAAAATGCTGGCTATACCAAACAGAAGGATACAATACGAAAAGAAAGATGTAAAAAGATTTGTTTGCTTCACTGATAGGATTGGTAGTACATTATATCAGCGTGCTATTCAATACTTATTCAAACAATAATAATATTATTTTCTTTCCCGCTTAACAAATTGTTGAAGAACCTACAATTTTGTAAATTTGGACTGCTTTGAAATTCATTATTTTACATCATTGTAAAGGTTACATTATTAAAAAGTAAAATGGCGGGCACTGTTTTATACACCTAGTCGAAAAGAGAATAGTGAGCCATGAATGTGGCTTGAAATAAAACAATGAACTAAAACAATTGTAACTATTATTATTAACGAAATAATATTTTTTTATAGTTTATAGTATATATTCGAAATGTTAACGTATCAAGGGATGCTGGGCATGAACGGGAAGGCATAAAAAGATAATGACTGCCGTGGAAATGAGGTATTTACGTGGTGTATGTGGGTATGTCAGACGGGATCGCGTGAGGAATAATTTGGTGTATGAAGAATGTATGGTTAGGAACAATGTGATTAAGAGAGTTGGTGTGAGTCAGTTGAGATGGTTTGGGCAAGTGGAGAGAATGGCGAGTGAACGGCTTGTTAAGCGTATATATCTTGGTGAAGTTGAGGGTGTGAAGAGAAGAAGAGCAAGTATGAATACGATTATGAGTGGCCAAGGCGAAAGAAGTCTGCTTAGATAGGAATGTGTGGCGAAGAATTCCTAACTATTATTGTGATCCTTGGTCACTTTAATATGTTTAAGAGTAAGGATTTGTTGTATGATGTTGATGTTGTTCTTATTGTTATCGGGTTTGTGCGAACCCACTAAGTGGGACACGCGTGATTTTATGTATGTATGTATGTATGTATATATTCTTTTTTCGACTAGGTGTATAAAAAAATGCCCACCATTTTACTTTTTAATAATGTAACATATGGATTATCTTACATGATTGTAAAGCAAATTTGATGTACTTTTCAATTTGTAAAAAAATATAGTATGGTCCATTTGAAATTTCAAAGTTGATATTAATTACTAATAAACCGGAAGTGGTATCATGAATGTACATCCGTCATCAAATAGCTTATATGTTGCTGTATAAATCATGTTATATGAAAGAAATTAATAACTTAATAAATAAGCGAGATATTTGCCATTAAAATAGAACATCCTGTATAAGATCTTATCTACCTGATGAACGTCGTTTTCATAAGAATAAATGCCATATGTCTGGCATTTCGAGTATTATCAATACTTTTACGAGTAAATTAAAGACAGCCTGCGATTTGAAATCCCCTCGGCTTTATTAATACCAATTTTTACATCTGTCTTATTTCCTTCCGAGTAATTTACTCCTCGGGAAGGAAAAACCACTCACACATCCAATTTCTTCATGTATGTAAGATATGGGGAAATACCTTGTAGGAATTACAGGCCTATTTATACATTCCCTTGCTCGACGCATTCTGTACTAAGCCCTAGGAAGGAGGCTTGATTCCGTCCTGACGCCCGACGCCTATTTACCGATGACACAATAGAGCGGAGATTGAGAGCGGAATTCGCGCGGTGAAATTGAACGATCAGGCATCCGGCGACGCCGTCGGAGACGCCAGCGCCAGCGATGCTCTCCGCCGGGAATCGAACTCGGCGCCCGAGAACCGTCGAGTTATTCGGATTTTGGCAGTAATGGAATTTTTACTACTTGCAGCAAGCCAAGGGATTTCAATAATAAAAATGTTGTTTCCGAAAGAATATACATACATATAACATATCTATTTATAATATTGCACAATGGGAGGACCTCACTTAATGTATTCCTGTTGATTGAATGCAAAAATTAATAGGAAAAAAAAGGTTTTTTTCATTTTTACCTGTCGCTAAGAGAGGTATTGGATTCATGCTAAAAATCGCATACCCAAATTTTATTAAATAAGGACCTTATCAGGACCCTACGATCCGATTTTAACATTTTTACGATGATGACTGTGTGTGTGTGTGGATGTACGTGTGTGTGTATGTATGTGGGATGTTGGGAGGACGATTACTCAAAAACAATACGATTTTATATTTGTTTTACTACGTATTTCTTAATCGGACATTCATGGGAAGATCTGATTTTGGTAACAATTGGACAACCGGGAGTAACAGATTCTTGAAAAAAAATCTTTTAAATATTATTTTTTGAAAATTATTTTTGGTAATATTAAAACAAATTAAATTCTCTATCTGATACATTTAAATATTTTATTATATATTCTATAGTTTTAGAGATAATAGAAATATAATATATAAAATAATCTGTTGCAATAAATTTTACAGCCGAAAGAATGCTATGGAAAATTTCTGGGAAGTACATACAGTAAAATTTTTGAAAGATGTCCGATCCAGGGCTCCTGTATCACGAACGAATTAACAAATAGTCACACATTTATCTCTTTCTTTTGCAAAGGCTGTAAGAGTGTGTGATAAGGATGGATATAACACGCTTATCTTTAAAAAATTCATATTGTTTCGACTAAGTTAGGATATTCCATTTATAAATGATGCTCGTTGTTGATAATACTTTCGCTGTAACGTAAGTTTATTTATTAATACAGATACATTACCTGGATTCATAGCCGTACGTATAACGTTATATTCTGTCAGAGTCACTGACACTGACATTGTGACAGTATCTTATTTTTAACATATTTGGTTTTACATTTGCTTATAAACCTACTAGTTGACTTATTTTTGAATTTTGAATGTTTTTCCTGTAATATATATTTTTATAACAATAAAATAACAGTAGTATCTTACGTACCCTCATAAAAACTAAGCAAACGACATTACTGAATTTGTCATGATGGGCGGAGCAAAAATCTGAATTCATACAATTCGCAGACAACCTTGATCGGACATCTTTAAAAAAATTTACTGTACATTATATTATTTCTTAATGTATTAATAATTAAATATTTAATATTATAGGTATATTACACATACTCTTTAGAAATACTGTTACTTCTGACAATGATTTGGAAACATCTCGAAAAATTAGAAGAGTAGGACAAAATTTCTTCATAGAATGAATTTAAATTTAAAAAATCTAAATATATGGAATAGATATAAGTAGAAGTTTTGGTATAGAGTGGAGATATACAAAAAATGTTAAATACAATAGGGCGCGAGCAGTCATGTCACATTGTTAGCCTTGACAAGCAGATATGAGGGCCCGTGTCAGAATTATAGCTAGTAAATATGTACATAGATGTTAAGTATCATAATTTTGCATTCTAAATTTAGCGATTCCAATTCCATGTGGTTTATTTTCCTCGACAAGTAAATTCCACACTTCTGGTGACAAATTAAGTACATGAATTTAGAAAATATTTATATTTTTGTCACATGACTGCTCGCGCCCTATACTTATGTAACTAAATATGGTATTTTGCTGGCCACAACAGATTTTTTTTTGTTGGGTCGCGAACTTTCGAAATGACCTTTGTACTTTACTTAATACATATTAACCTACTCGAAAATACTTATAACATTTTTGGTTCAGATTATATGGTACACACCTATAAAATATATTATTTGAAAAATTGAAGTTCATGCATTATTATTTTAGAACTCGTAGATGAAATGCCCGATTAAATCTTTTATCCTTCTTGACAAAGTAGATTTGTTTTAATTATCTCCAAGCGGCTGGAACGAAGAACACAACGTGTGAAATACAAGTTTTAATTGTGTTCGCGTTTACATACGAGTGCCACTGAAAAGTTACTAACCTAGTTAGCGGTGTTAGGGAAATCTTCGCTGCGTTAATGTAAAAATGTTGTCCAAATTTTCGCCCCCAATAATTAAAATAATTACATTATACACTTTAAATTAAACACTATTAAAAACGTTATGCCGGATTTTTGTTATGTTCAATTATAAAATTAAGAGACGTTAACCTTTTTAGCAGGGCATCGCACCCGCCAAAAACTGGGTTCGGTTCAGGTTCAGGTTAATTTGTTTTTTGAAAAATGGGTTCGCGTGCGGTTCTGGTTCAAGCATCAATAAAATTGCGGTTTTGTTCCGGGTTCAGGTATTATGTAAAAATGAACCTGAACCGGAGCTGAACCCTGAACCCGAATTTTAATATCCGGTTCGGTGCCGACTCGGGTCAGAAAAACATATCTGAGGTTCGGTTCTGGGTTTGGGTTTACTAAAGTGATACGGTTTGGTTTCGGTTTTGGTTCGGTTCAGGTTTGGGTTCGATGCCCAGCTTTTTAGAATCAATAATGGGGTCTTCCACTATTTTTTAATTTTTTTTTAAGAAACTTCATCTAAATTGAAAGAGACCTGTAATCTGCAGTTTTAAAACATCTGATGTGACCAAAAATACCTCCCGCCATTTAATTTTTATTATTTATACATCCCTATGCGATTTCGTGTCCGCGTGCCTGAGTGTCTGGTCGCGAATCTGGGAATCCGGATTCGATTCCGATCAACGCCAAATATTCCGAATTATACAAGGCACAAAAATGACCGTGGGTGATGCTTGGTAAACGCTATGTCATCATCTTTATCGAAATCTGTGTACAAAGCAGATTAGCACACCCAGTAATGGGTAATATACCGTGATGATATATTTATTTTTTTATTTAAATATACATATCTCCATATTTACTAATGCCAAAAATTATGTATATTTAGTTCCGTTCCATATAACTATTTGAAATGATTATTTTTTTGACAGTGACATTTATCTTTCAGTTACATACATTTCAGCTGAACTGTGTAACCATGAAGTTGTTTAAAGCATAAGCTCCGGGATATAATTTTTATAGTATTTTATAAATTTATCCATAAAATATATACAAAAACTATTAATGCACACCTGTAGAAAATTGAATAATCTTTAATTTTTAGAAAAACATTTTGCGAAATATTAACTTTTAAAGGTATTTTTTGAAGAAAAACTATTTTTAGATTTCTGGTTACCCGATTGACACCAAAATCTTCTATTCATATTAGAATAAGGTAGAAATACATGATTTCAAAATGTTCCGAATGATAGTATTTGAGTTAGAGAATCCACACACACACACCCACAGACATGAAAATGTTAAAATGGACTTTAAAACAAGGTCATTTATCAATTTTTATAATAACAAATTGCGAAAAAAATACATTTAAAGGTATTTTTTGAAGAAAAACTATCTTGAGCTTCAAGTAAACTGCCATTTCCGATTATCTGATCATATTAGAATAAGGTAGAAATACATGGTTTCAAAAATGATAGTATTTGAGTTAGAGCGTAAAGAGGATCCACACCCACACACACACACACACACATACATACACACAGACATAATCGTGAAAATGTTAAAATTGGATTGTAGGGACCTTAAAACGTGGTCATTTACCAAAATCTTGATATGAGATTTGTAGCACGATCCCTATACCTCCCTTACCAAGGGTAGCGGGAGGTAAAAATGTAGTACCAAAGTAAAGTAATTATAATTACTAATTGTATTTCAAGTCCTGTTTTTACCAACTGTCCAGAATATTTTAAAATCAGATCTTTTAAAAAACGACAAATTCTAAATTTTGGTAATTTTGAAGGAGTAATATATTTGCTTTTGCTAATAAAGCCAGAGATATAATTTATTTTACAAATTATAACATTTTTGCCACTGTCAAATATTTGTTATTGAAATCAAACTGCCGTAAATATTTGCAACAAATAAAAATATATTGCACATTGTGAAAATGAATGTTTGAAATTATTTTAATATAAATAATTGCAATCAGTTATTTAATGGTTATAAATAGTTCACACAAATTCAATTTAACATAAAACTTTGTCTATAAAATACATTTGTGTTTACATTCATTGTACTCAAATAGTTTAATTATATTTTATAATTACATATATTTATTGCAAATAATGTTTGTAATTATCGGAAAAAAATTATAATATCATTTTCATAATCAATATTGTAATAGCGACTGGTCTCTTTTTTACCTTCCGTCACCTCTAGATAAGGAAGGTATTGTCTTTGGTCAAAAAAATCGGTGGTGAGTTGTCAATGAATAAGCACGTTTTATGGTCTTTACAATACGATTTTATTATTTTTACAATGATGTCTGTATGTATGTGTGTGTGTGTGGAGTTATGCAGTCCGAAACTTTTGTCACACACACACACAGACACACACACACACACATACATATAGATACCATCGTAAAAATGGTAAAATCGTATAATAGGGACCCTAAAACATGCTTAATCACTAAAAACTTGAATTTTTTGACCAAAGACAATACCTTCCTTTCCTAAAGGTGATGGTGTTAAAAAATATAAAATTCTCACTATTTTACAATTTTCTTTTTAAAACGTTACTGTTCTTAATTTTAAATGATTATTTTTTGTCAGTGACATTCATCTGTCAGTTACATACATTTGAGCTGAACTGTGTAAACATGGATTTGTGTTTAAAGCATAAGTTCCGAGATATAATTTTTATATTTCTATATAAATTTATCCATAAAATATATACAAAAAGTATGCAATCATGTAGAAAATGGAATAATTTTTACATTAATAACAAATTGCAAAAAATAACATTTAAAGGAATTTTTTGGAGAAAAACTATTTTGAGCTTCCAGTAAACTGTCATTTCTTGTTGTCCGAGTGACACCAAAATCTAATAGCTTCTTTCCATATTAGAACAGGGTAGAAATGCATGGTTGCAAAATTTTCTGACGATAGTATTTGAGTTAGAGCGCCCAGAACATCCACACACACACATACATGCATACACACATATACATACCCGCAGACACATACACCTACAAACATCAACGTGAAAATGATAAAATCGGGTTGCAGAGACTTTAAAACTATTACTAAAATCTCGATATGCGATTTTAAGCACGATCCCTATACCTCCCTTACCAAGGGTAGCGGGAGGTAAAAAACAATGACAGTTCTAGCGGTCAAATAAATGTATACACAAATGTGTAACAAACCCTATCTACAATAAATAAACAGTACAACAACAATATCTACAGTTGTCAAAACATATATTTATTTGTAAATCTCTGAATAGGTTATGATTGCATCATGTAGAGATTTGTTTCCAATCTACATAGTTTGTGACTGGCTACAAAAGTTGTACTAATTCGCACGACAACTATTGTAACAAACTGAGACGAGGTATGTACCGTCACACTTTGTATATATGAACATATCACCTCTCAGCGATAAATATTTAATTATTTCAACCTATATCGCGTTTGAATTTTAAAAGCTACAATCAGTTAGTGTGATGTGAAACTAATAAATTTTTTATCGTAATTATATGTGCAAACAACGAATGCAAAGAAAGAAAATTATTTCCATGCTTTTGCAAATGCGATAATTTCTTTTAATAAATTCTTAGCGAAGGTAGAAGTTGTAAAGATATTGTTGTAAGAAACACGGGGAAGTAGCTCGCACGGAACTCAATGTGCTTATCACTTCCATGGAGGCAAGCATACCTTGCACATTATGCTAATAATAGCGTAGCATTTAAACGCCGCGATCATAACATCTAAAATGTAATTTTTATACATGTTCCAATGTTTCCATGCTTTTATTTTTCCACTTTAAAAATAGGGAACTTTATCGAAACTATTTGCATATAAGACTTTCTTATTTATGGCTGCCCTAATTCGTTGTTAAATGTACCCATTGTTATTATTATCCATGTACGTAAATGAAAGATATTTTAACATCTTTATAAATAAAATTATATTGCTGTGGTAAGTATGTCTGTATACAGAGTAACTATTTTTTTTCTAAACATAGGAAATACATTGTTAACATTTTCAATTAGCGATTTTTATTTACCTTTAATTTAAGAAGAAAACGTGTTGGACAAAAGTTCGTCAAAATTAATAACTGCTGGATAAAATAAATAAGCAGGAATGTAGAATACAGTCAATATATAAAATTTATTCAGTCAAAAGCCGACGTTTCGATCCTGTTGAAGTTTTCAGTAGTCGCCATTGTGATAAGATTGTTGTAACTCTGTTTTATTTAATTTTGACTTTATAATTTTATCTATGACGTGCTTTATTCATTTATTTATATAAAATAATTTGGTGTATGAAGAGTGTATGGTTAGGAACAACGTGATTAAGAGAGTTGGTGTGAGTCAGTTGAGATAGTTTGGGCATGTGGAGAGAATGGCAAGTGAACAGCTTGTTAAGCGTATATATCTTGGTGAAGTTGAGGGTTTTCGATTGCGTGGCCGACCAGTGTGTAAGTGGATCAATGTGGTTGGTAGGGTGCTTAAAGAGAGAGAATTTCCAAGTATGAAGAGAAGAAGAGCATGTATGAATGCGATTATGAGTGTGGCCGAGGCGAAAGAAGTCTGCTTAGATAGGAATGTGTGGGGAAGGATGATTGTTTCCTAACTGTTATTGTGATCCGGATGCGGTATTTCGCTACCGAAAATCGGTCACTTTAATATGTTTAAGAATAAGGATTTGTTGTATGATGTTGATGTTGTTCTTATTGTTATCGGGTTTGTGCGAACCCACTAAGTGGGACACGCGTGATTTTATATATGTATGTATGTAAATAATTTTGAAATGTATTACTTAAATTCAAATTTAAATTTATAAAAAAATGTAATGATTTACTCATTTTGTTACCTTCCGTCACTTCTAGGTAAGGAAGGTATTGGTCTTTGGTCAAAAAAATCGGTGGTGAGTTTTCAATGAATAAGCACGTTTTAGGGTCTCTACAATACGGTTTTACTATTTTTATGATATGTCTGTATATGAGTGTGTGTGTGTGTGCGCGTGTGTGTGCGTGTTCGTGTGTGACCGCGGTTTCGTCTGTGATATCTCCAATACTAGAATTCCATAAATTACAATTTTTACGTATTCCTCTTCCTTACATCCATATGCAGACATGATTAGATTTTGGTTGTAATTGGTCATCCGGAACTACCCTCATTTGAAGATTTTAACAGTTTTTCTTTAAATTACAATAAAGAATATTCCATCTATAGGAATTAATTCCATTTTATATTTCATATTCAATGGATATAGAGTTAAAGACATAAAGAAATTAAATTTTATAAATCAACCAGATATGCTATAACCATGCAAACAGCTACTATATTAAGAAAATTCTAACTGATAGATGTCAGTGTCAATGAAAAGGAAATGAATGTGGCAGAGATGAGGATGTTCAGGTAGATATTGGGGAAGACACGGAAAGATAAAGTAAAGATTTAAATAAGGTAAATGGCTCGAGTGATAGAAGTTTCTAGATAGATACAAGAGAGACGATTACAATAGTTTGAATATGTCATGAGGAGAGATGAAGAATATATTGGATGAAGAATGAATAGCTTAATGATAGAAGGTTGAGGAAACCGAAGAAGTCCAAAAATAAGATGAAAGGACTGTATTGCGTAAGAGTTCAGAGAAAAGCAACCGAATGAGGACGACCCACAAAAAAAATGAATGGAAGAAGAAAATAAAAAAAATAGCGCCCCCTAACGAATGGAAGAAGCTAGAAAAGAAGAAGATGTCAGTGTAAAGTGCCAATTTCATAGTTTGTTTATGAAATAATTTTATTATTTAAATATTTTATTGTAGAAACCTCTGAGGATGATTTTAAATAAACCGAAACGTGAGCGACATTTATACTATCGCTCCTGTCCTTTTATATTTTTAAATTACAATAATTGGTGATACATCTTTAATTAACCCCCCGTTTCTTGTTGACTTCTTTCACCCAGTCTTGTCCTGACCCTATAGGCTCTCAAAACAGAAGATTGAAATTTGTAATCAAGTTGGGATTGAAAAAAATTTCAATCCCAAACGTAGAAGAAATGAATCTATAGGTGATAATTATATCTTTTATTTTTAATATATTGAAATATTAAATATATTTAATCTTTAGTGGATAAATATTTATCATCAAATTAGATTGAATTAACAAAACTAATCAAAAAAATCTGATGTGGCCAGCACATAACCTCTCGCCGTATATTTTACCTGGCTGTATGCATAAAGCAAAGAATATTTTTATAAATACAAATAATATATTCATATAAATCTATGACGTATAAACTTCTTTATTATTCAATAATAGCATGTCTCAACATGAAGATATTTTACCATAAATTATGTTACAATAAATTACAAAGTAGAGTTTACCATATATAAATATTAGGCTGGTAACTGCAATTTTCAATTCGAACAACGTTGTTTACTTTCTCTTCATATTCTTCTAGTAAAAACATTAATTTTGGGCGGTCTAAAATGTATATATGGATTGTGCATCTATTCTTACATATCTTCTTTTACATTTTATTTTTTCATACATGTTATATCTAAATAACACTAATTCCCTTTAATAAAGTGACGGATAGATTGCACTCCGGTTATTCTTATATCGATGTGTAATTTTGTCAATATTTACAACTTACTTGAGAAGAATTTGATAGCTTTTTCGCAATTCAAAGTTACTCTAGTCTATAGTACTGGTGTACATTGTCCCATAATGTTTGAAACAAATTTAAGTCCTTCAACCTAGACTTGTCATCTCCATGATAGTCACAGATCAAGAACTAAGGGATTCTCCAAGTACATTTTTCCTTCATTACTCATTATTTCTGACACTGACATTTATCTGTCAGTTACAAATAATTTAAATTATCAACTATTTTTCATGGCATTCTTTCGGCTGTCAAATTTATTACAACAGATTATTTTATATATTATACTTCTTTTATCTCTAAATCTATGGAATATATAATAAAATATTTAAATGTATCAGAATGAGAATTTATTTTTCTTTAATATTATCAAGATAAAATTTCAAAAAATATTATTAAAAGATTTTCTTTCAAGAATCTTCTACTTCCGGTTGTTCAATTATTACCAAAACCTTTTCAGATCTTCCCATGAATGTCCGATTGGGAAATACGTTGTTAAACAAATTTTAAGTCTTATAGTTTTTGAGTAACCGTCCTTCCAACATCCCACACACACACATCCACACACACACACACACACACACACACACACACACACAGACATCATCGTAAAAATGTTAAAATCGGATTGTAGGGACCTTAAAACGTGCTTATTCAATAAAATCTGGATATGCGATTTTTAGCATGAATCCAATACCTCTCTTAGCGAGAGGTAAAAACATTCATATCAATTTATAAGATTAGAAATCTTTCTTTTAAAACATATTTTTCTAAGTAATCATAATGAACAGAAATAGTTTTTTTAAAGATTTATAAATTAATATAATAGACAACAAGGGCTTTCTTTATAAGGATGAATTTTGTAATCTCTAAAGTTTAAATTGTTGCATATATATATATATTAAAATTTAATTTTTTATGGCATTTTCGTTCATTTTAAAAATTAAACTAAAGTCATTTCGGATGCTATTTCTACATTCTAATTTTATTAAATTAAAAAAGTAATTTCTGTAGATGAATAAGTAATTTATAAAATTATATATTAATTTTTCAGGATTAAAAAGCATTTTTTAGAGATTGTGCTTCTTTGGCTTATAAGTCGTCGAACACAACATTTTTATTTCTTCTTTCTTTCTAAACTTCCCTGCACAATATCCTTAAATACTTAAGCGTTTCTTCTTCTCCCCCGCATAGCCTGCATCTTCTTTCTTCACTTGATAACCAGTATTTGTTGTTTCACTCTTTATTACCACATCTGTACCTGGCAATCATCTTAATAGTTTTCTTTTCGTCCAGTAAATACCGTGGTATTGACATCGTTTGGATTGATTCATATCGTTTATTGTAATTCGAATTGTTGATCTGATGTAGTTTATGTTTTATGTCCCACCCCCTAGTATATTCCTCTAAATCTAAACTATGTCATCTACCGAAATCTATCCATTTCCAAATTTAAAAAGTTGTTAAAATTCTCTTTCCGTATATATCAGGAAATTAATTTAGTAAACGAATTCTACGCTATCTGAAATATCGGCGGAGTAATTTATATATAAAAAAGGCAATTATACCCAACAATGATTTATATGAATGGAAAGAAGTAGGCCATAAACGTAGCTCTAAGTTTTTCATGTAAAAGACGTGTTAGATTCAGTATCAGTAATTTATGGGGGTGGTGGTAGCTCATACTCCGTGAATGCTAATTGCCCCACCCTTAGTTTTATCAAAACACATTTATTATTATATTAAATGCGTATTGCTTTTTGTTAAAGACGCGAACACTTGAGAAAGATTTATATACTGTTGTAATTTATTCTGCATCTTACAACAAGAGCAAACTATTTGTTTTGTGAAAGTTATTATTAGTTTATGTAAATACAAGGAAAACGATATGTAATTTATTAGTCATATTTCAGATATATTTACAGATTATGTAAACATTAACATAAATGAAGCATTTACCTAACAATATTATAAAATGTTTTTATACAGTTTTGTGACATTCAGAACCGTGAACGATTCAATTATTACATTCTATTACGGTAGAGCTTTCCATTTATTAGACATACTTGTATGAAAGTCCTGGGTTCAAATCCCGGTGAAGTCCATGGTACCGATATGTACTTAGTAATATTAGAAATAGTATTCCTCTGTAACTACTTTTACTGCGAGGCAAATTAAAAAATCTGTTGTGGCCAGTATAATACTTCTTGCCACTTCCGTTTTTGGTTACATAAGTATAGGGCGCGAGCAGTCATGTAATATTTGTTGGCCTTGACAAGAGTGTGGAATTTACTTGAGAAAAATAAACCACATGGAATTGGAAAATTTACTAAATTTAGAATGAAAAATTGATATGTGACATTAATGTATATAATTACTAGCTATTATTCTGACACGGGCCACCATATCTGCTTGTCAAGGCCAACAAAGTCACATGACTGCTCGCGCCATATTGTAATTATCATTTCTTGTATACCTACACTCTACACCAAAAATACTACTTTATCTATTCCTTATATTTATTAGATTGTTTAATTTTAAATTCATTCTATGAAGAAATTTTGTCCTCTTCTAATTTTTCGAAATATTTCCAATTCATTGTCGGGATTGATAATATTTTAGAAGGGTATTATGTAATATACCTATAGTTTTAAATATTTAAATATTAATACAATAAGAAATAATATATTGTATGTACTTCCCAGAAAAAAATCTGTTGTGGCCAGCACAATACCTCTCGCCACTTCCTTTTTTTGGTTACATAAGTATAGGGCGCGAACAGTAATGTTACATTTTTGAGCTTGACAAGCAGATGTGTGGGCCCGTTTCAGAATGATAATTAGTAATTATGTACATAGATGTCAAATGTTAGAATTTTTCATTAAAAATTTCAAGATTTTCTAAATTTACGTAGTTAATTTATCACCAGGAGTTTAAAGTTTACTTGTATGCCTTAGATATTTAACATTTAATTCTGCTCCACATGGAATTGGAAAATCACTAAATTTAGAATGAGAAATTATGATATTTGACATCTATATACATAATTATTAGCTATCATTCTGACATGGGCCCCCATATCTGCTTGTCAAGGCCAACAAAACATTTCTTGTATACCTACACTCTACACCAAAAATTCTACTTACGCATATATCTATTCCACATATGTTTAGATTGTTTAATTTTAAATTCATTTTTGATGAAGAAATTTTGTCCTCTTCTAATTTTTCGAAATGTTTCCAATTCTATTAATACATTAAGAAATAATATAATGTATGTACTTCCCAGAAAAAGTCTTCAGTAATGTCTTCGGATTTCTGACACTGACATTTATCTGTCAGTTAGAAAAAAATTAAATTTTCAACTATTTTCCATGGCCATTCTTTCGGCTGTAAAATTTATTATAACAGATTATTTTACATATTATATTTCTTTTATCTCTAAATCTATAGAATATATTGTAAAATATTTAAATGTATCAGAATGAGAATTTATTTTTCTTTAATATTATCAAGATAAAATTTCAAAAAATATTATTAAAAGATTTTCTTTCAAGAATCTTCTACTTCCGGTTGTTCAATTGTTACCAAAACCTTTTCAGATCTTCCCATGAATGTCCGATTGGGAAATACGTAGTTAAAAAAAATTTAAGTCTTATAGTTTTTGAGTAACCGTCCTTCCAACATCCCACACACATACACACATACACACACACACACACACACACATCCACACACACACACACACACACACACACACAGACATCATCGTAAAAATGTTAAAATCGGATTGTAGGGACCTTAAAACGTGCTTATTCAATAAAATCTGGATATGCGATTTTTAGCATGAATGCAATACCTCTCTTAGCGAGAGGTAAAAACTTCAGTAAGGTCTCTGGATTTTTGACATTAACATTTATCTATCAGTTACAACAGATTATTATATACCTTATATTTCTTTATCTTTAAATCTATAAAAGATATAATAAAATATTTATATGTATCAGCGAATTTACTCTTGTTTACGAAGACGTTGAAAGGACATAAATGAAAAATATTTATAATTGCAAGTTTTATCTTGCAATTAGGCTTAATTGTAACTTTTATTTGACAATTAGGCATAATTGCAACTTTTATCTTGCAATTAGCCTAACCTAACCTAACCTAATTGTAAGATAAATCTTGCAATTAGGTTAGGTTTGGCTAATTGCTAGATAAGTTGAAACTTACAATTAAGTCTAATTGCAAGATAAAACTTGTACTTTGTACTTTAATACTAGCAAGAATAATTTTTTTGAAAAAATAATATTTAGATTTTTTTTTTAATCTGCTACTTCCGGTTGTCCAGTTATTACCAACACCTTTTCAGCTCTTCCCAGTAATGTCCGATTGAGAAATACGTAGTTAAACACCTTCCAACGTCCCACACACATACACATACACACACACAAATCATCGTAAAAATATTAAAATCGGATTGTAGGGATCTTAAAACGTGCTTAATCATTAAAATCTGAATATGCGATTTTTAGCATGAATCCAATACCTCTCTTAGCGAGAGGTAAAAACTGCACAACAAAGGTTAGTTACAAAAGTATTTAATGATTGTTGCAAGTATTAAAGCGTCTTATTTGGCTACTACTATTAGAAATTGATTGATCATGAAATAAGCTCATACGTTATTTGCAGTCAAGGCTGACTATGAATATCGTGCCATCAACAATGATGAATGTCATGTCGCGAATGATGTATAAAAATACAGTGTATGAAATCAATGTCAATTAAGAGAGATTGTGGATGTGGGTGACGTGATTTAATTTTTGCAGAGTTGGTGTGGGTGGAATTGAGCACACCTGTGCAATATCTGCTAAACTACGTCGTAATGTTCATGCATTTTTGAATCGCACGTTTAGCAAACCGTAATCTCTCTGGCGGATTGCATTTCAATCGCTTCTTGCAACCGCTATGCAACGTGCCGAACAACAGGGCAGGACTTGGCGCAAATAAATTTCATGTTATATTTTATATTATTGTTTCTGAAATTCGACAAGAGAATAAATCGGAAATCAATTAGAATTATCTGGTCGGTTAATTTTCTTAAACGACAACATCGATTCGGATTCCTGTTGCTACTTGACTTGACTTTGACTTAACAAACGCCAGGCCTACACAGCCAGAGGTTTTTTGGGCACACACTACTCAGGACACGACGCGGATTAGAAAAGAATATGGTATTAAAGTATTTGTATAAGTTTCTTTACGAAAAATTTTAAAATCTAATTCATTATTAATTATAGTTATTGTTATGTCAAAAAAAAAAAAAATATAATAAAAATCTTTATTAATGGTTATAAAAAAATACACCATTAAGGGCGAGGTTCAGCTACAACGCTGATCTTCCATCTCACCCAGGTTAACAATAACAAAAGACAAATAACTAATAGACAGTAGTACATCAGCATAGAATATGAAATACAAAGAATACTACTAATATATCTTCAGATTACAAAATTAAGCAAGAGAAATGGTTTTTAATTTTATCTTGAAAGCACTTAAAGATAGGTTTTTCAAATCCATATTAATATTGTTGTACAAGGTAGGCCCTAAATACGAAAATGAACCTTTAAACTTACTTTTTTGAAGGAAGGAATATTGAGAAGAGAAACTATGCAAATTGCACTTGACACTGACATCTTCTTCTTCTTTAGCTTTCCTATTCGTTAGGGGTCGCTATTTTTTATTTTCTTCTTCCACTTCTATTTCTGTTTAGGTGTCGTTCTCATCCAGTTCCATTTCTCTCAAGTCTTCCGCAATACGGTCCTTCCATCTTATCTTTGGTCGTACTCTTCTTTAACCTTCTATTATTAAGGCATTCATTCTTCTTCCAATATATTCTTCATTTCTCCTTATGACATTTTCAAACCAATGTAATCATCTCGCTTGTATCTTTCCAGAAACTTGTAACACTAGAGTTATTTCCTTATCTATCTTTCCGTGTCTTCTCCAAAATCTACTTCAACATCCATATCTCTGCCACATATTAATTTACTTTTTATTTATACTGACATCTGTCAGTTTGAATTATATGAATATATTAGTAGTTTCCATGTTTAGCATAGCTGGCTGATTTATAAAATTTAATTTCTTTAAAATCCTTTAACTCCTAGTATAAAATGAAATCAAATCGTATAGAGAATAATATATTCTTTAAGTTATAATAACATTAAATGTCAATAAATCAAATTTAACTGTTAAATCTTCAAATGAGGCTACTTCCGGTTCGCCAATTATAACCAAAATCTAATCAGTTGTTCTTCTGTATGTAAACTTGAGGAATACGAAAAAAATATAATTTTGGAATCGTAGTATTGAAGTTATGCGATCCGAAACTTTCGTCACACACACACAGATACACACACACATTTTCTCAAAATGAATTTTAAAGACATCTAAAGATGACTGTTCATACAATGTAAAAAAGTTTCATCCCGTCCCATTGCATCCTATTCCTTGCGGGTTTAGGCTATCTGAATTCTACGTCGCAAATGGTGTCGATACCTTTAGCATTAGCCCTTACGACACTACCAGGGGCATGACATTTGTATGGCTAGGATTATAACATCCAATACGCACTCGTCCGAAACCAGATCTTGTCAAATATCTCTTGTTCCAGCTCTGTGCGGCAGCAAAGCGCATTCGCCGGGTTCATCTCTGCCGTCTCTTCTCCTGCTCCTGCATCGTCGCAGTCTCCAGGATCCTTTCCTGTTGCCTGCTGTATAGATATGCATTGCCTGCTGCCTGCATGCAACTTCTCCGCCTAACTCATCGAGGTAATGGAAAAACTTACTTCAGTTATTAAAACTTATCGACAATATATTACCTATACGATATTCCTGTATAAATGAACCGCTAGGGCTATATTGACTTCGCCAACTAATATTGTTCAGTTTTACTCCTTTTTCTGTCGCCGGCAAGTAATGAATTTTTATTTCAGAACGATGGAGGTGGAAGGAAGGGAAGATGGTAGCCTTATGGAAATTAATTTTGGATCACACGATTCAATAACTTTTGAAATTATTTTTCCTACGTAACTTTTATTATATTTTTATTTTTCTTTCATGTGGATTAAATTAATAATATGATACACGTTTGTGTCAGAGTATGTATCTAGACATAAATTGAATTTGTCTCAATATTATATTAAAATCAAGGGTGCTAACACTTAGGTACTACTAATGGTTTCAATAATAAAAAATCTGTTGTGGCCAGCACAATACCTTCCGTCAATCCTGTGTATAATGTATAAAATCCATACATAATTTTTCTTGGAAAAGATTCTAAATTTCCAGTAAAATTATTCGTAAACAAATTATTTAAATTTCACTTGACACTGATATCTTCTTCTTCTTTAACTTTTCCCATTCGTTAGGGTTCGCTATTTTTGCGTACCGTTATCATTCAGTTCCTTTTCGTTCCGCAATACAGTCCTTCCATCTTATCTTTGGTCTTCCTCTGTTTCTTCAACATCCTATTACTAAACTATTCATTCTTGTTCCAATATAATTCTTCATTTTTCCTCATGATATTGTCAAACCAATGTTATCACATGTAATAGTTATTTTCTTACCGTATCTTTCTGTGTTTTCCCCAACATCTACTTCAACATCCTCAACTCTGCCACATTAATTTACTTTTTATTGATACTGACATCTGTCAATTTGAATTATATGAATATATTAGTATTTCCCATGTTTAGCATAGCTGGCTGAATTATAAAATTTAATTTCTTTAAAATTCTTTAACTCTGTATCTATTGAATATGAAGTATAAAATGTAATCAAATCGTATAGAGAATAATATATTCTTTAAGTTATAATAACGTTAAATGTCAATAACTCAAATTTAACTGTTAAATCTTCAAATGAGAGTACTTCCGGTTCACCAATTATAACCAAATTCTAATCACTTGTTCTTCTGGATGTGAAATACGAATACGTAAAAATAAGTATTCGTATTAAAGTGACCGATTTTCGGTAGCGAAATACCGCATCCGGATCACAATAATAGTTAGGAAACAATCATCCTACACCACAAATTCCTATCTAAGCAGACTTCTTTTGCCTCGGCCACACTCATAATCGCATTCATACATGCTCTTCTTCTCTTCATACTTGGAAACTCTCTCTCTTTAAGCACCCTACCAATCACATCCATCCACTTACACACTGGTCGGCCACGCAATCGAAAACCCTCAACTTCACCAAGATATATACGCTTAACAAGCCGTTCACTCGCTATTCTCTCCACATGCCCAAACCAACTCACACCAACTCTCTTAATCACATTGTTCCTAACCATACATTCTTCATACACCAAATTATTCCTCACGTGATCCCGTCTGACATACCCACATACACCACGTAAATACCTCACTCTCTTTTTATGCTTCCCCGTCTATGCCCAAAAAATAGAGAAATATAATATCAATATTAATAAAAGGTACACGCCCCATTAATAAATATGATACAAACATGACAAATATGTTGAGACAGAGATTGTAAAGTTTATTTGTTTCAATTTAATATTAACCTATGAGACGTACATGGATTGATTCCTCGGCTTCACTCTATATGTGAACAAAAACCATAAATAGTATACTTTTTAAAATTCAGTGTTATATTTGTGGTGGTGCGAAAAAATAAAATAGGTTCTCGCCCAACCAGAAAAAGAGCAGAATGATGGTGTACTATCTACAGGTGCTCACATAAAACTTGGTCTGAAACGTTTCAATTTACCTCAAAACTTCAGCACAACATTTCTATCCCGAGTAATACCCTACCCAGTTGCTAGACCCCTGGGATATTTTATTACTGTACAATTCAAATCGTTTATTTAGTTTTCAAGTTGCCACACGAGACTTATATTTCCAAACTCGATAAAAGAGTAAGAATTCTTTTAGCGGACATAAAATAAACAAATGTATACAGCAAGACTGTTGGATACGGCAGCGAGTCGAGCCGGTCACAAATACTAGATTATGATAATGTCCTCTGAGCACCAAGCCGGGGGCTAAATCTCGCAAATAAATATTTTATTTGTCTTTTTGGGGATTTTTACTTTTCTACCTTGCAAAGACGCGTGAATCTTGCTTGTTAGGCTGCTGTTTCTGCCTCACAGACCTACATCGGGATTAGATGCAGAGCCAGCTTACGACAAATGTATTCAATTATTATGTACCCGTAAGACTTAAGGCCGATATAAAAATCAGATGTATCCTGAATATTATTACCTTTAGCTAAGAGAGGTATTGGATTCATGCTAAAAATCGCATATCCAGTTTTTAATGATTAACACTTTCGCTGCGTACGACGCACACTTTGCGTCCTGTATGTTGTTGAACCATTGCGCACGCCGCAACAGATGCGTCCAGTACTCTATCTTGTTTCAACCGGCATCGTTTCGTCAGCGTTGTATAGAGAACACTGTACGTTGGTCAGCATTGTCAGACGACTACAGAAAAGTGATTTATGGGGTTTACATTTTTTTTTTCGACATGGGAGACAACGACCAGGGCTATTTACAACTCAAAAGGGCTAAAATAATGGCTATTACATAAATAAAAGATAAAACATCAAGCAAATATACATTTGTGAATTGTCTAACAATATGTTGATTTCAGAATTCAAGAGGCTGGACGTATAGGTGCGTCGTTAGCACTGCCGAACAAAAGGTGTCCACAATGCTGCCGACGCACCGTATGCGTTAAAAAAAATACTGAAAAATAAGAGTAAAGACTTCTACATACACACAATATTAACAAATTGAGAAAAAAAACTAGAATTGCGCCAAAACTCATTACCGCGTTACGGCTGCGACGCGTGCATTTATACGCAGAGAACGTGTTAAGAATGTTTTAAGGAACAAACCGATTTTAATATTTTTACGATGATGTCTGTGTGTGTGTGTATGTGTGTAGGGACATTGGAAGGACGATTTCTCAAAAACTATAAGATTTAATACCTGTTTAACTACGTATTTCTCAATCGGATATTACTGGGAAGAGCTGAAAAGGTTTTGGTAGTAATTGAAACGGAAGTAGCAGATTCTTAAAAAAAATCTTCTAAATATTATTTTTTGATAATTTTTGTTATTGCTAGTAAAGAAGAATAAATTCTCTATAGATACATATATAATTTTTTTATCTTTTATAGATTTGGAGCTAAAGAAATATAAGGTATATAATAATTTGTTGTAATATATTAATTAAAACCAATTGAAAAATTAAAATGTAACTGACAGATAAATGTCAGTGTCAAAAATCCAGAAACATTACTGAAGATTTTTTCTGGGAAGTACATACGTTATATTATTGCCGAAGATTTCAGAGAAAAGGAACTGAATGAGGACGACACGCAAAGCAGAAATGAGTGGAAGAAGTAAATAAAAAATAGCGATCCTAATGAATGGTAAAAGCTAAAGAATAAGATGTCAGTATCAAATGCAATTTGCATAGTTTGTTTATGAAATAATTTTACTGGAAATGTAGGAATAGATACAGGGTGGGGCAGAAAAACCTATCCGATTTCAAAACGTTATAAAATTAAAACCACTCAACTTGTCAAAAAATTTTTTTATTAACATATCGCAAATTTTATGCCATTTTTAAATTTAAGTTTTGAAAAGCACATCACTCAAATGTCGTCCTTGGGAGCGGATACACTGATTTAGGCGCTCGCGGTAGCTTTCCATGACTTTCACCGTCATTTCCACAGGAATTTCTTCAATTGCCCGAGCAATTTCCCTTCGTAAAGCAAGAAGGGTCCTTGGTCGATGCTGGTAAACCTTCGATTTGAGGTAACCCCAAAGGAAGAAGTCACATGGAGTGAGATCCGGTGAGCGCGGCGGCCAGCCAAGATCACCTCTCAGGGAAATGAGGCGACCGGGAAACAGTTCCCTGAGAATGTCCATTGATCGTCGCGATGTGTGGGCGTTTGCCCCATCCTGTTGAAACCACACATTTTCCACGCCATTTTCTTCCATTTTGGGTCTAAGAAAATTTTCCAGCATGAAACAATAGCGCTCGCTGTTGACCGTTACGGTTTGCCCATTTTCTTCAAAAAAGTAAGGCCCCCAGACGCCTAGGCAGGAAAGAGCACACCACACAGTCACTTTTGGGCTATGGAGGGGTTCCTGATGGATTTCTCGAGGATTTTCGTCACTCCAATATCGAAAATTCTGCCTGTTAACGGCACCACAAAGGTGAAAATGGGCTTCGTCCGTGAAGAGCACAACATCGTCGTTTGGGAGTTCTCGGAGATCGCGACACAGGTTCGTACGGGTTTCAAAATCCCTTTCACTTAATTCCTGTGCAACAACCATTTTGTAGGGATGCATTTTGAGGTCCCGGTGCAAAATGCGCCGAATACTGCGGTTGGAAATCGCCAAAGCGAGCGAATGTTTTCGCGCCGAACGACGCGGGGAACGTTCAATCGCGGCTCTCACATTGGCCACGTTTTCAGGTCCTGTTGCTGTCCTGGGACGTCCAGACGACTTCTTTTTCAATGCTGAACTCGTCTGTCTAAAATTTGACACCCACACTTTAATCGTAGCGTGATGTGGAACAGGATCATGACGCCCGAGTCCGAAATGAATTCGAAAAGCACGTTGTGTAGCAATTATCGAACCGCCGCATTCGATAAACCGCTCAATAACAAAAGCACGATGTTCACCAGACCAAGGCATGTTGACTACTGACAAATGGCATAAAACCGGCTTTCTAACGGTTTTTACCCCACTACTCTACCTGCTCCCTCTTTTGAGAAAAAGGGATTTGAAATCGGATAGGTTTTTCTGCCCCACCCTGTATTACATTAAGGAAAGGTATTTCCATCATTCATCCTTGCTTAAAGTGTTTGTAAACATTAACAGTGAGTTAGAAAAAAATATAGCATCGATAACAATGTGTGATTTTGTCGATGCACATTTTTCTTAATTTAAGAAATAGCTTAGAAATGAAAATACCGGGCTTAAGAGTTGTAACACTTGTCTTTAAATTGCTATTGTAATAATAAATTCTACATAAATATGTATAATTTGTATTTCGAAAACTAAGCTCTCATCATCAGAAAATATCGACGGCAACAAAAACGAAAAATAATATATGTACTTGTTCATAAGTTCATTCTGTTTGAATTTTCATATGAATGCACCCTTATCGTAGAATAATTTATCTTATGAGCAACACATTCTCATATTCACAACATGGGCACTCTATCTAATTCATTTTCAATCTAGCGTAGGGTGCAGGTATAGAATACAATAGCCCTTAATGGAAACCGACTCGTTCTTCACCACAAATATTATTTTTTGTAAACACACCCCTTTTCTGTAAAGTGGTTTTTTGTCTGCATCTTTATGGGGTTGTTAGTGACCGGGCTTTTATTTTCTCTATTCAACCACCCACGTTATGCTAATGAAACTGAAGTGGCCATCAATAGCAAGTTCTAATGAGTTATTTACATAAATAGGTGTTATTATTGTATTATTTATGCATCAGAATCACATATTGTTGGTAATAATAACTTATGGCTGTATAATTTTAAAGTAATTACATGTATCATGATACGGGAAGGTAGTGATCATTTTGTGAAATATTTAATTGGGTGATAATTAAACTGATGTGGACAGACCATGTCCGTCAATTGATGAGTTTTTAGTGAATAAGCATGTTTTAGGGTCCTTATAATACGATTTTACCATTTTTACAATGATGTCTGCATGTATGTGTGTGTGTCTGTGTGTATGTGACGAAAGTTTCGGATCGCATAACTTCAATACCACGATTCCAAAAATTATTATTTTTTTCGTATTCCTCAAGTTTACATCCAGAAGAACAACTGATTAGATTTTGGTTATAATTGGTGAACCGGAAGTAGCCTCATTTGAAGATTTAACAGTTAAATTTAATTTATTGACATTTAACGTTATTATAACTTAAAGAATATATTATTCTCAATACGATTTTATTTCATTTTATATTTCATATTCAACAGATATAGAGTTAAAGAATTTTAAATGCTAAACATGGAAACTACTAATTTATTCATATAATTCAAATTGACAGATGTCAGTATAAATAAAAAGTAAATTAATGTGGCAGAGATGAGGATGTTGAAGTAGATGTTGGAGAAGACACGGAAAGATAGAGATATAATAAAATATTTATATGTATCAGATAAAAAATTTACTCTTCTTTAATAGAAGCAAGAACAAAATTTTTAAAAAAATATAAGTTTTTTTTAAGAATCTGCTATTTCCGGTTGTCAAATTATTACCAAAACATTTCCCAGTACACTGAGAGAAATGTATATTAAAAATTGTATATTGGACATCAAAATTTTAAATTTAAATATGTAAATATTAAATATTGGGAAACGTATATGTAAAAGTATTATAAAAATGTATTTACTATTAAGATTCGTATATTTTTAAACGATATATATTTAAAATTAAAGACAGGATATTAGGAATAATTATACGTATATTTGCCGAATATATTTAAATATATAGAGATATTTAACTGTATATTACATACTAGTATTAAATATTCGGTATACTCAACTTTAAAATACTGAGTATTACGGCTGACGGCGTCAGCAAGTTAAACAGGCAAGCGAACAAGCGATGATCAGGGGAAGAACTGTCTCCTTGTTCACTTACATGTGTATATGCTTCTGCGTTGATTTAAAGTGGAAATAAGACAATAAGACCGTGTACATCAATCCTCAAATGAAAATGTGCGACAATTTTGTAACAAATATTTTAAAATCGTAGTGGTTTGAAAATTTGTGTGAAAGTGTTAGGATTATTATTTAGATTTTATATTATTTTATTCTTGTTATGAAATCTGTTTCATTGAATAGTATTTTTTATTACATTCACCTACTTAGAAAAATAAACTTTTTGTATTTACAAAAGTTGTCTTTATATTTAGGTACCTATACACCGATTACGGAACATAGGAGTTCAACGTGCACACCCCATACCTACTCCAAAAATGTAATATATCAGTTTGCCCTTATAAATATGCTGTAATTTCGAGCCTAAGATACTTGTTTATTTGAAGTAAATATTTTGTATAGTAAATTATACCACATGATATAATAAAATTTAATATAACTTTATAATTATTAATAATATCTCGAATATTAAGGATGATATTATTTTAAATTTGAAAATAAATATATATTTAAAACTAGTATTCTATATATTTGCTCTTATTACATAATATTCTAAACCTTTTAATATCCATACATATTTCATTCATATATCTTTTGTATTTGTCCCTTTTTTAAATATAAAATATAATAACAACTATTATAAATATATTTATCATAACAATACATTTCTCTCGGTGTAATGTCCGATTGAGAAATACCTAATTAAAAGATATTAAGTATTCTAGTTTTTGAGAAATCGCACATACACACATACACACACACACACACACACATACACAAACATACATCCAAAGACACACACACATACACACACACATACACACACACATACACACAGAAGTTGCAAAATTTTATGTAGTCCTACCGTAGGATAGCGTATTGGTCATCCGTTTATTTGAATTTGTTTAAAATTAGTAAAAAAAAAAATATGTTTGAAGTGAAATGGATATAAATATCCGGACCGTAAAACATGCTGATATTGACAATACGTATATTGATTCACCTATATTCAATTCTCTATCTGATTAATAATCCGGCCCTTATAAAATGCACCCCAAAGGGTATACGAAACGAATGGCATTTGTTTCACCAGCATTATTTTAAGAAACAAATGGTAAGTTCACATCAATAACTAAATGAAGTGAATGACGAACACTTTCTATATTGCATTGCCATCAATCAAAATTACGCATGCTTTCTCTATACTAACAACCCTTAGCTTTTATATACCCTTACATTTCGTAGAAACACAGCTTTCATTAGTTTGTGCCTTTAAAGAGTCTAAATTTAAATTATGAATGAAAACAGGAAGAAATTTTATTACTCTACAATGGATCACGTGACCCTTATTCCTAAGACTGTCACTTTCCGTTGGCGGCAATTTGAATGTAGTATTCTGTGTTGTCAAATAACGTTCAAAATGTTAGGTTCGTTATGGCCGTATTATGGTCAAATCTGTGTTGAAATATGTAAAAAATCTGTTGTGGCCAATACAATACTTCTCGCCACTTCCGTTTTTGGTTACATAAGTATGGGGCGAGCGCAGTCAGTGTCAAAAATCCAGAGACATTACTGAAGATTTTTTCCGGGAAGTACATACATTATATTATTTCTTATTGTATTACTGTATTGTATAAATATTTAAAATTATAGGTATTATATATACCATTCAAAAATAACTGTCAATCCCGACAATAAATTGAAAACATTTCGAAAAATTAAGGGTAGGACAAATTTTCTTCATAAAATGAATTCAAAATTAAACAATCTAAATATAAGGAATAGATGTAAGTAGAATTTTTGGTGTAGAGTGAAGGTATACAAGAAATGTTAAATACCATATGGCGCGAGCAGTCATGTGACTTTGTTGGCCTTGACAAGCAGATATGGTGGCCCGTGTCAGAATGATAGCTAGTAATTATGTACATAGATGTCAAATATCATCATTTCTCATTCTAAATTTAGTGATTTTCCAATTCCATGTGGTTTCGACGTGAATTTAGAAAATTTAACTTTGAATTTATAAGATAATATCTCGTTATTAAACAAAATTGACTTTTGGACTTCCATTATCTTTATTGATTAACAAAAACACAAATTGTCACAACGTTTCGCTAGCTGATATCTGCTGCCGTCATCAGGTGAACTGATACTAACTAATTCCTAATATTCCGAGTCTTATATCTAGTGTTATGAGTGTGGTCAACCGTGGTTGGGAGTTCAAGTGTATCTGGTGATCCATGATTGGTTGTTGTCTTCATCCTGATAGAGGCCACTGGATATCAGGATGATAGGAACACAAACGACATACAACAAGAGGAGAAACATCGAAATCCAGAATTGCAGACCACGCATGGGAAAACCATCATAGAATTTTATGGGACAACGCGGAAATCATCTCCAAAGAGGATCATACTTTCAAACGAAAGTTTAAAGAGGCCGCGTACATCATGATAAACCGGGAAAAGGTGTTCAGCCATGCCAGTGTAGAAATCAAACCACTTTGGAAGAAGATCATTTCTCAAAACACCTCATTGAAGATTGTAACCAGGGAACCACCAATTGAAGAACCGCCACAGTCATTTGCACAGGAGACAACAACCAATCATGGATCACCAGATATACTTGAACTCCCAACCACGCTTGACCACCCTCATAACACTAGATATAAAACTCGGAATATTAGGAATTAGTTAGTATCAGTTCACCTGATAACGGCAGCAGATATCAGCTACCGAAATGTTGTGACAATTTGTGTTTAATAATTTAGAAAATCTTGAAATTTTTAATGAAAAATTCTGAAATTTAATGTCTATGTACATAATTACTAATTATCATTCTGAAACGGGCTCCCATATCTTCTTGTGAAGGCCAACAATGTCACATGACTGCTCGCGCCCTATTATATCTAACATTTCTTGTATACCTACACTAAACACCAAACATTCTACTTACATCTATCTTTTATATTTAGATTGTTTAATTTTAAATTCATTCTATGAAGAAAATTTGTCCTACTCTTCTTTAAATATTAGTATTCTGTTAATTATTTAAATAATAACTATTGTATATTAGTAGCCTCAGTTGGCTCTGCCCTAAAATCTACATAACTATTTACTAAAACACCAATATGCGATTTTTAGCACGATACCTATACCTCCTTTATCTATGGTATAGTTGGAGCTAAAAATTTACAGAAAATGACACTGACACTGTTATTATTTGTCGTGCTCTCATGCAAGTTTCATACAGATCGATCTGTGTGAAATAATAATGATTTGATAAAATATAGAAAATGCGAATATTGGCAGTTTTTCATTTGCGCAGCAGATTACACAGATGTGAATGGCAATAGCAAGTCTTTAATTTCGTGCCCGCTTACAACATTAAAATTACATGCCGATCTATACATTCTCTTTCTCTGTCTCTACAAAGTCAGTTGTCGCAAAAAATGAAGTCATTCGAACACGAACTTATTCTAAACAGTAGTAAGGGTTTCATTGATTAGTACTTCAAATAAATTATTTATATTCTTAAGAACTCTTCAATTATTTATTTTAATTTTATTTTGCAGATATTAGGTCAAACTGCAGAACTCTGAATACTCAATTTTAAAATATTAATGAAGTGAACTTGGATATTGCACATTTAAACTTTCTAGAAGTTAATAATTTATAAAGAATAAACAATGCAAATTTCGTGAACAAACTGTTTATATAGGTAGTAGTAGTGTTCAACAAGAATTGGTATATGACATGTGGATTGTATTTCTTAAGTAACATACGAGTATGTAGTTTTATAAATATATCAACAAAGAGAGGTATTGGATTCATGCTAATAATCGCATATCCAGATTTTATTGAATAAGTACATTTTAATGTTTTTTTAACATTTTTACGATGATGTGTGTGTGTGGGTGTGTTTGTGTCTGTATGTTTGAGTGTGTGTATGTTTGTGTGTGTATGTTGAAAGGACGATTTCTCAAAAACTATAAGAGTTAATCTGACTTATTCTGCAACTCAGTTGTTAATTTTTAACTGGTTAATTTTTTTAACAAATCAAGTACGTTAATATATAAAAAACTTGAATTTTTAGTTGTCACATCGTTAGCTATTGGATAAAATTTTAACCAGTTAAAAATTAACTTCGTATTTCTCAATCAGACATTAATGGGAAGAGTTGAAAAGGTTTTGGTAGAAATTGATCAACCGGAAGTAGCAGATTCTTAAAAAAAAATGTTTTAAATATTATTTTTTGAAAATTTTTGTTCTTCCAAATATTAAAGAAGATTAAATTCTCTGTCTGATAACATTTAAATATTTTATTATATCTTTTATTGATTTA
This sequence comes from Harpalus rufipes, assembly GCA_951394225.1. Lineage (NCBI taxonomy): Eukaryota > Metazoa > Arthropoda > Insecta > Coleoptera > Carabidae > Harpalus > Harpalus rufipes. The sequence goes on from OX596274.1 coordinate 87,486,663, forward strand.
GAGATAAAAGAATATATAAATTTAATCTGTTGTAATAAATCTCACAACCCAAATCAACCAAAAAATCAATTGAAAAAAAAATCCATACATAAATTTTCTTGCAAAAGATTCTAAATTTCCAGTAAAATTATTTCATAAAAAGCAAATTGTACTTGAAACTGACATCTTCGTGGTCTTATTCTTCTTCTTTAGCTTTTCTCATTCGTTAGGGTCCCTATTTTTTATTTTCTTTTATTTATTTTTCTTTTGCGTGTCGTTCCTTTTCTTTCAAGTCTTCCGCAATACAGTCTTATTTTCTCTTTGATCTTCCTCTGTTTTTTGAACCTTCTATTACTAAGCTCTTCATTCTTCCAATATATTCTTCATCTCTCCTCATAACATGTTCAAACCAATTTAATCATCTCTCTTGTATCTTTCTAGAAACTTGTAACACTAGAGTTATTTCCTTACCGTATCTTTCCGTGTTTTACCCAACATCTACTTCAACATCCTCATCTCTGCCACATTAATTTATTTTTTATTTATACTGACATCTATCAATATGAATATATTAACAATTTATATGGTTATAATAGCAGGCTGACTTATAAAATTTAATTTATTTATAATTCTTTAACTCTATTGAGTATGAAGTATAAAATGCAATCAAATCATATAGAGAATAATATATTCTTTAAGTTATAATAACGTTAAATGTCAATAAATCAAATTTAACTGTTAAATCTTCAAATGAGGCTACTTCCGGTTCACCAATTCTATCCAAAATCTAATCAGTTGTTCTCCTCGATGTAAGGTTGAGGAATACGAAAACAATACAATTTTCGGAATCGTGGTATTGAAGTTATGCGATCCGAAACTTCCGTCACACACAGACGCAGATACACAAACACACACACACACACACACACACACAGACATACATATGTACATATATACAGACATCATCGTAAAAATGGTAAAATCGTATTATAGGGAACCTAAAACATGCTTATTCACTAAAAACTCAAACTCATCATTGAATATTTTGACAAAAGACAATACCTTAAATTAAACGTTCAAATAAACATAATCAACAAACAAATATATTTTTTTTCTAGCAAAGTTACTGCTATAGGAAATCAAGTGATTACTTTTGCGCCATATTGTACAATACCATCGTCTTTCTCTTTGCTTAGTGTTAAAACTTGCTGTATTCAAAATATGTAGTTGCAGTCTGCAGTGGGTTTATGTATGAGAAAATAGTGTTATATAAAAGAGAATAGTTTAAGGATTATGTTGCGGGAAACGTTTAGTTTCAGAGTCTCCAACCGTACAAATGCTCCCACTTAAATAAACATTAAACTTTAACAATACACCACCGTAGCTCACTGGTGTGATTCTCCTCGTTAAATTTCAAATTACACAAAAAGTTGCCCACAAAAACCGCCAGCCGGAGAAAAAACTACACTGGACATTCGATTAAACATTTTAAGCACATTAAACATAATTTATTAGGTTTTAAATCCCAGTGGCGGAACCTTAAACGACATTAAATTCCAGTCACACGGCAGGCTGCGGAGCTCCAGTGGCGTGGAGACTGGGGCATGGAGACGCGTGCAGCACCAACAATGAATCTTTAACAATGGCGAAGGTCGTAAGTAACACTCGGCTTTCAGGGGCGTACGTCGCAGCGGGGTCGCGGTGATTTGTGGAGAAGTGGAAGCCATGTCAAAACATCAACAAAACATATGTTTTCAAGGGAATTACACCCGCATAATAACGAACCCTTACGGAGAATACTATTGTCATGGAATCTAAAATTAACATAATTATGAACAATAAACTCTAATTTTATTGTTGTTGCGGTATAGTCATAGGCACTAACTGATCTGGTAACTCCAAATCGACGATAAAGCCTGTTTTACATTAGTTTTATAACAAATCCGTAATTACGAAGAAGGCCTTGTATTTTGGAAAGCAATCTTAACTTTTTTATTTTATTTAATTCTTAATTGGACAACCGGACGTAGTAGTATTTCAACAAAAATCTTCTACATATTGTTTTTTGAAAATTTATGTTATTACAAATATTAAAAAATCTGTTGTGGCCATCACAATACCTCTCGCGCCCTTTCCATTGTGGTATATATAAATATTGCATTTAACATTTCTTGTACACACATAAAATTCTAATTACACCTAATCTTTATATTTACGTATTTTCTATAATTTTAAATTCATTCTATGGGCAAGGTTTCTTCATTTCTTCAAAATGTTCGAGGTTTTTCCAATTCATTAACGGGATTGGCGGTATTTCTGAAAGGTTCATGTAATATACCTATAATTTTAAATATATAACTAGTAATACTATAAGATATATTAAATACCGTTCCTACAAAAAGCTTTCAGCACTATCTCTGAATTCTTGACACTGACATTAGTGACATTTATCTGTCTATTACAGACATTTTAAGTTCTCAAGTAGTTACCATGGAGAAGTTTGGGCTGTGAGATTTACTACAACTGATTATTTTATAGATTATATATCTATATCTTTAAATCTATAGAAGGTATAATAAAAAAATTAAATGTGTCGGATAGAGAATTTTGTTTTTACTATTTGTAATAAAATAAATTTTCAAAAAATAATGGTTAGAAGATTTTTGTTAAAATACTGCTACTTCCGGTTGTCCAATTGTTACCAGAATCTATTCAACTCTTCCCATTACTGTTAGATTGAGGAATCCGTAGTTACACGGGTCTTTAATCTTATAGAATTTGAGAAATCGTACCTACACCAATCTCACATACACACACACAGACACCATCGTAAAAATGTTATTATCGGATTCTAGGGACCTTAAAACGTGCTTATTCACTAAAATCTGTATATGCGATTTTTAGCATGATTCCAATACCTCTCTTAGCGAGAGGTAAAAACAAAATTTCCTATCCGAAACATTTAAAAAAAATCTTATAACTTCTATAGATTTAGGGCCGGTATTTTCACTTCCGAATAAAGCTATAGATAAATTTAACCTTGGGATAAATATTTTTGTTGTCTTTTCACTTGCAAATAAATTTATTCGAAAGAATGACATGTTATTCGCGGAATAAGTTATTCGCTAGTTGGGTAGCGAATAAAGGGTTTATTCGTAAGTACATTACATTTCTCCATTTATTAACAAAGTGGATATATTAAATATTTTTAATGATTCTGATGATTGTTTGAACTATGAATGAATAAATAATGCGAGAAATCGAAAACGCACGATCAGACAGCGACCTAACCACACACATCAAGGAATTTTTTGACAGATTCCGATTATGAAAACAAACTGTTCTTATTTTATTATTACAAATTGGTTTTCGTATTTGATATCAAACTGTGCATACATAGGTAATCCGTCCTTGGGTAAATCATTATAAAGTTCCTGACATTTGATGCTAGTAAAATATTTTCGGATTTTGAATACTTTTATACAATATTCATTTACCTCGAACTGAAAGCAATATACAAAAAATATAAGGACAATTTTACAATATACATACATATATTTCGTTTACCGCGTATGATTACTGCAATATATTACTTGTCAAACTACACTCTCCCGGGGCTAAAAGTGCAGAAAGATATAGATGACATTAAGGATGTCAAAAAAAAATTTGACAAGTACGGATTCAAAAGAAGTTGACACATTTTATCCTTGTCTGCTTAACGTGGCTACGCAAAACTCCATCCTTCTCCAATGACACAAATTCACTCTGCAAGGTTACCAATTCACGAATGTTAAAATTTTTCGACAGATAGCTATTTGTTTTTGTCAAATGTGTAAAAAGACTCAATGGAGTTATTCGTTGAATAAATATATAGAATAAATTTATTTAACGAATACTTATTCGAAACTTTATTCGGAAGTGAAAATACCGGGCCTTAAAGATATAGATATATAATCTATAAAATAATCTGTTGTAGTAAATCTCACAGCCTGCTCACAGCCCAAACATCTCCATAGTAACTACTTGAGGAGTTAAAATGTCTAATTGACAGATAAATGACACCAATGTCAGTGCCAAAATTCAGAGATAGTACTGAAGATTTTTTCTGGGAACGATATTTAATATTTCTTATTGTATTATTAATTATATATTTAAAATTATAGGTATATTACACGAACCCTTCAGAAATACCGCCAATCCCGTTAATGAATTGGAAAAACCTCGAACATTTGGAAGAAATGGAGAAAACTTGCTCATAGAATGAATTTAAAGATTAGGTTAAAACCATACTTATATATACCACAATGGAAAGAGCAAGAGGTATTGTGATGGCCACAACAGATTTTTTTCTGTCAGAATTTGTTATAACCTTTAACTTGTGCAATTTTTATTATTTATTATTTCAAGCCATTTCTAATCTGTTACAAAATATTGTAAAAATAAAAGGTAAGCAATAACTGAAAAACAGATAGCCATTAAGAAAAACGGATGAAAAAGTGTACCCATGTAAAAGTAGAAAAGTAACATCATAGATTATTAGCAATTAAATTATCTTAGTTCTAGTGTAAAAAGAAGGTTTTCAATCTAAATTTTAATTGAAATTTGTGGAGAATATGCGACAGTTGCACATCTCGCCTGCATTGCAGCTTCCGCTTCCCGCGCAGGCCTGCCAACTTGTGCTAATTTACGGCGGCAATCGGCCCCGGTTAATTGGTTTTACGGGAAGTTTATCAACTTTTGACAGGATTTTCTTATAGCAGGTGATTCATGCCTGAACCCGAACCGAGCACCTAGTTAGCCCAGAGATGCTCTAGTATAGTTTTTACCGGTGAAAAATTCTGATTAGTTTTTATTGCCACTTGGCAATAAAACGAAAATTCAACAACATTAATGGGGAAATGAAAAAGTATGGTTAAAAAATAACAACTCTTCAAAGGAAATGCATTTTATTTTTCTATGCGGATCTATCAATTTTTTTATTTACTTTCTTGAGAGTATATTCCATTTTTTACTTACTACTATAATCTATTTTCAATTAACAGCAGTACCTGTAAAAGCAGAATTGTCAAGAGGAGTAAGTTTTGACCCGTGCCAGAATAACAATTGGTAATTATGTACATAGATGTCAAATGTCAGAATTTTCATTAAAAATTTCAAGATTTTCCAAATACACGTATTCAGTTTGTCACCAGGAGTGGGGAATTTACTTGTCGAGGAAAATAAACCACATGGAATTGGAAAAACACTAAATTTAGAATGAAAAATTATGATATTGGACATCTATGTATATAATTACTAGCTATCATTCTGACACGGGCCCTCATATCTACATGTCAAGGCCAACAAAGTCACATGACTGCTCGCGCCCTACTGTATTTAACATTTCTTGTATACCTACACTCTACATCAAAAATTCTACTTAAATCTATTATTTATATTTAGATTTTTTAATTTTAAATTCATTCTATGAAGAAATTTTGTCCTTTTCTAATTTTTCAAAATATTTAACTATTAATACATGAAATTATATAATGTCTGTACTTCACAGATCTTGAGTAATGTTTCTGGATTTTTGACACTCACTTTTATCTGTCAGTTACAAACAATTTTTATTTTTCAATTGGTTTCCCTGATATTATTTGGGCTGTGAGATTATTATATACCTTATATTTCTTTATCTCTAAATCTATAAAATATGTAATAAAATATTTATATAATATCAAATAGAGAATTTAGACTTCTTTAATACAAGGAAGAACAAAATTTTTCAAAAAATAATATTTATAAGATTTTTTTAAGAATCTGCTACTTCCGGTTGTTCAGTTATTACCAAAACCTTTTAGTCTCTTCCTAGTAATATCCGATTAAGGAATACGTAGTTAAACAGATATTAAGTGTTATAGTTTTTGAGAAATCGTTCTTCCAACCTCCCCCCGTCCCACATACAACATACACTCACACACACACAGACACATACATACACAGATATCATCGTAAAAATATTAAAATGGGTTTGTAGGGACCTTAAAACGTGCTTATAATCATTAAAATCTGGATATGCGATTTTTAGCATGGATCCAATACCTCTCTAGGCTATTATTTTACCGCTTAGTCTAGTCCGCGTTTATCTACCCTATTATATGAGACATTACTATCAATTTTGTCGATATACATAAATACCTTTTTTAGCTTCATAGATGTTTAAATTAATTTATAAATTTGTGTAAATAAAAATGTGTAAATGGCAAACAGTAATATTTCTGCAATTATTAAAATGTAATTTGCATTTGGATATTCAAAAATGTTTGTAATTAACGTTACGCATATTCATGTCAAATTCTGGATATAATTTTAACTTCCTGGAACTGCCAACGCTCGATAATTATGTAAAACAAATTAACATTTCATTATAACTATGACTTTTAGCATAGGACATATATTGTCACAAATAGGAGTGAACATTATAATTTTAGTCAATAACTAAGATTATTATTTGGCATTTTCATTTTTGGAGCCTTGGAGTAGATCCGAAGTAGCATATCTACATATCGTAGTTTCAATGTCATTTCTGACGTTTTGTCACTTTTGTGTATGCTGTATTTTATTATTCTGTTGATATATTTTGAAGCAGTTGAAGAAAATATGTAAATAATAATGAAACGGTTATGTTAGTAAAATAATTTATTTTTGTAACAAGTCCGGAATATTAGTGATTCTGAAACTAATGTTTTTAATTTTAATTTGCATGGAGTTTCAAAATCACGTTTTCCGTATGTCTTGCAAACATTACTTATTTTGCAATTGTCCAAAAATAAGAATTATTACAAAATTTGACAAACTTGTATCATGACAACAAAACAAAAAATCTGCTGTGGCCACTTTAATTTTTGGTTACATAAGTATTGTATTCAACATTGCTTGTACTTATACCTATTCTTTATATTTAGATTTTTTTAATTTTAAATTCATTCTATGAAGAATGTTGACCTATTCTTTTAATTTTTTGAGATGTTTACAATTCATTGTCGGAATTGACAGCATTTCTGAAAAGTATAAATATACCTATAATTTTAAATATTTAACTATTTATACAATAAGAAATAATATAATGTATGTACTGCTCAGAAAAAGTCTTCAGTGATGTTCCTGGATTTTTGACACTGATATTTATCTATCAGTTACAAACATTTTAATTTCTTCAATTGGTTTCCATGACATTATTTGAGCTATGAAATTGATTAGATTTTTTTTCAAGAATCTGCTACTTACGGTTCTCCAATTGTTACTAAATCCTTTTTAGCTCTTCTCATTAATGTCCGATTGGGAAATACAAAGTTAAAAAAATATTACACACATACATCCACATACACACACAGACATCATCGTAAAAATGTTAAATATGGATTGTAGGGACCTTAAAACATGCTTAATTATTAAAATCTGGATAAACGATTTTTAGCATGAATCCAATACCTCTCTTAGCGAGAGGTAAAAAGGTGTTCAAGTTCTGCATTCGTTATGTTTTAATAATTAAGTAAAATACTTTTATTTCATCGAAAAATAAAACATTCTCAAATATGGATATGATTATGTTTGATTATGTTCGTCCCTTCAATTATGGTTTGTTCTTATCTACTAAAGTAGATAACTATCATTTTACTCAATTTTCTGTTATGGTGGAGGATTCAATTGAAATTTGATATTGTAGCTTAAATATATTAAAATAATGTACATAAAAATTGTGCTAGTACATTATTTACTAGTAGGTATTTTTGCATAAAAGAAAAACAAAAATATGGATGTCCAAAACCCCATTAGCTTTTAAAATTAGAAAAATATTGAAGGTCTAGGGTAAATTTCCAAAATTTACAGTCACAGCCAGAAGAGTGAATAACTTACGTCACAAGATAACTAAACGTCTGGTTAGAATTCTTCTGTTTGTAATTGTATGAATCTCCTATTGAAATTATTTTACCATCTACTTTTCAACATGTATTTACTTGTGGAGTAGGTGTTTTGAATGAAAGACGTCTGCGTCGTTACGTCCCCTCGCGACGCCCGCCTTGTCTTGACAGCGGAACCGGAACCGGAAGCGGTAGGAAAACGGCGCGAATACTGCAGGTGACAACACCGTGATTGAGATCTTTTACCTGAACGAATCGAATGTAATCGTTCAGATTTCGCGCCACACGTATTTACAGGAAAGAGAAATAATCAGTGGACTAACAAAAAATGCGAACTGTACAGTAAATTTTTTAAAAGATGTCCGATCAAGGGCATCTGTATCACGAACGAATTAGCAAATAGGCATACGTTTATCTCTTTCTTTTGCAAAGGCTATAAGAGTGAGCGATAAGGATGGATATAACACGCTTGTCTTTCAAAAATTCATATTGTTTCGACTGAGTTAGGACATTCCATTTTAAAACGATGCTCGTTGTTGATAATACTTTCGCTGTAACGTAAGTTTATTTATTAATTCAGATACATTACCTTGATTCATAGCCGTACACATAACGTTATTTTCTGTCAGAGTCACTGACATTGTATTTTTAACATATTTGGTTTTACATTAGCTTATAAACTTATCAGTTGACTTATTTTTGAATTTTGAATGCTTTTACTGTAATATATATTTTTATAATAATAAAATAACAGTAGTATCTTACGTACCTTCATAAAAACTAAGCAAACGACACTACTGAATTTGTCATAATGGGCGGAGCAAAAATCTGAATTCATACAATTCGTAGACGACCTTGATCAGGCATCTTTCAAAAATTTTACTGTACGAGTATTACCTATACAGGGCGTATCACGGAAAGTGGAACATAGGCGTTTAACATGCGAAATCAGTTTTTCCCCTAATTATTTTAGGCAAATAGTTTCAAATGGATGTAGCACAAATTTCTACATCCAAACCAATACAAAAAATCTGATGTGGCCAGCACAATACCTTCCGTTAATCCTTTGTATTATATATAAATTCCATATACATAAATTTTCTTGCAAAAGATTCTAAATTTCCAGTAAAATTATTTTATAAACAAACTATGCAAATTGTACTTGACACTATCTTCTTCTCTAGCTTTTCTCATTCGTTAGGGGTCGCTATTTTTTATTTTCTTCTTCCACTCATTTTAAAATTTTATTTCTGCGGTTATGAAGTAGCCAAAATGAATTTTTGTTATTTATTCGGATGTAGAAATTTTTGCTTTACAACATCCATTTGAATTTTTTTGTCTAAAATAATTAGGGGAGCATTGCACGGAAAAACTGATTTCCCATGTTAAACGTCCACTTTTCGTGATCCAGCCTGTATAATAACTTCAACATAATCCTGAAGATGGATTACTAGAATTCGAAACGTCGGTATTGTTAAAATATTTTTCACTTCCTTCATTTCACAATAACAGTCGATTAAACTTATTCATAATTAAATTTTAAATTTATTTACTTGCATTCTATTTTTATTCTGTCCCAAAATTTTCCGTCGAGGGAGTGGCACATATTATGAATTTTTTTTCTATTCCTACAACAATGGGGCGACGAAATATAATGCAAATAAAAATGCGGGTTATTTATAGGAGGGTGATTGGCTAACTTCATTTTTGACCAGCGCAGTTGGAATTACCAGGGCCTACTAGACCGTGAATGACGCAGACTGCCCTTTGTGAATGACAGACCTGTAGGGTGGGGGTTTGTTGATTTTACGCGCGCTCATATGTTTGTCATTTAACCTGCTTGTGCCCTGTGTTATTCTGTTTTTACGTTAAATACTACGCGTTTATATTGCAGATAATTACTCTCCAAATTAATTATTTATAAGCTGCACTAAAATGCTTAATTTCATTTTAAATGCTCTTTTATAAAATAAATTAGAATTTTGCATATTGTAATTACTTTTTTTCAAAAAATACGCGCTAATACTTTTGAAAAAATTAATGTTTTTATACATATGAATTAATTAAATTTTTTAAGCGCATAAAGTTTACTTAGAATATTATATTGAACCGAATAAAATATGTTGTAATTTAAAAATATTCACGTTAATGAAAACTTGAAACACATTTCACAATCAATTAAAATTAATTGCATATATGATATTCTGTTTTTAATTTCAAATATTTACAAATTAAGTGCCAATCTTTATTAAAATGCAACAAAGGATTTTTATTTTTTGCGTATGTAACAAATAAAAAATTAAGTATGTTAGCTTTTGTCTGTATCAAGATAAATAATTGTGATATTCCTTGTGCAGCGCATATTCTATTTTTAGTTGCATATACCAAAATAATAATGGACTGAAATAGCACAATACCTCTCGCCACTTCCGTTTTTGGTTACATAAGTATAGGGCGCGAGCAGTCATGTGACTTTGTTGTTCACGTGGTTAATTTGTTACCAGGAGTGTGGAATTTACTTGTCTAGGAAAATAAACTACATGGAAGTAATATATGTATACACTTCCAAGAAAAAGGCTTCAGTAATGCCTTCGCATATCTGACACTGATATTTATCTGTCATTTACAAACATTTTAATTTTTATTTGGTTTCTATGGTATTATTTAGGCTATAAGATTTATTACAACAAATTATTTAAATATTGTAACGTTTTTATTTATATGGGTGAAGTGTAAAACAGACAAATATTATTAACTAAAAGAATACTTTTATTAAACGATGAATAATTACGACTGAATATTAAAAGCTAATAAAAACAACTAACACTATGAATAAATAATTATAAATACTAAGAATATTATTAAATGCTTAAACACTACGATTATTTATCTAACATTTATATCACTACACTTATTTATATAACTACATTTATTTATGTTAAGAACTTGTAAACTGTTTATTTATATCACTGAGTTCATTTCTGGTTGCTTTTATATATGAGACTGTCCTCCCGCTGTGTTCCCGACGGTATTTATACACCCTATATCCTTCTAGAAGCCTCGGACGCGACAGTGACCTGCATACAAAAGAATCAGGTCACAGCGTACTTAACGCGTCGGGGATTGCATCATTGCTCTGGTACGTTCTTTCGAAGGGATTACATCATTGTTCGCGAACATGCTATCAGTAGCGGAGCAAGCATACTTTTCTCTCAGGGGCGCACGTCACAATATTATATTTCATTTATCGCTAAATCTGTACAAGATATAATAAAATATTTAAATGTGTCAGATAGAGAATTTATATTTCTTTAATATTAGCAAGAACAAAATAATATTTTGAAGAATTTTTTTCAAGAATCTGCTACTTCCGGTTGCCCATTTGTTACAAAACTGTTTCAGCTCTTCCCAGTAATGTCCGATTGAGAAATAACTACGTAGTTAAACAGAAATTAGTCTTATAGTTTTTGAGAAATCGTCCTTCCTACATCCACACACACACACACACACACACACAGACATCATCGTAAAAAAGTTAAAATCGTATTCTGCCTTAAAATAAAATGCGGATATGCGATGTTTAGCATGAATCCAATACCTCTCTTAGCGAGAGGTAAAAAAAACAATGACAGTTTTAGCGGTCAAATAAATGTTGACACAAATGTGTAAGAAACCCTATTTACAACAAACAAACAGTACAACAACAATATATACAGTATACAAATTGATTCATGATTTTACAACATATATTATTTGTAAATCTCTAAATAATTTATGTTTCCAGCATGTGAAGATTTCTTTCCAATCTACATAGTATGTTGCTGGCTACAAAACGAGGTATGTATCGTCACATGGGATTCAGAACAACTATATTTTTGGACGGTACTGTATTCAAGTATTAATTTACGACTTCCTGGTTGCTGATTTCGGTATTAGAAGGGAGTGGTTACACTGGCTTTCGTTTTATTCCACGTAAAAGACAAAAGGCAACTCGTTGTTTAGTAGTTAAGCCCGAGTATTGATTTAACAATCCTTCAGCTATAAATTCACACTAAACATCTCTTCTCCGTCAACAGAAGGGTTGCACTCGCCGATCTTTGATTAGAAACATTTATTGTCCATTATCAAGCACAGATCTCCCCCGATCCAGTCATAAACGAGAATTAAATTTAGATTGTGCCGTAACGTATTCAATTATGGGTGAAAGTAGTCGCAATTAGCGCACGAGACAATATGCATGCGTTAGTGGAATGGAACTACACAGAACTAAAGAGGGGGACCATGTAATTAAATCATATTTGTGTGATAACACTCTGCTCTGTATTAAAATTTTCATGAGATAAGATTACACTGGAATTGTTTACACGGGAATGTGTGGGTGCAAATTGCAAAGTAGACGTAGCGGTGCAAAGAGCTATTTATAATTGATTTTGTAAAGAAGACTTGCTATTGCTAACCATAAAGGTTAGCTATACTCGTACGTATCTTGTAGACAGTGGTAGAGATTTATTTGAGTTGAATTCAGGACATCCAAGTCGTATGTAATTACACAATATTGACAATTATTTTGTTCAAATATACAAAAATTTCAATAATTCATCAAAATTATAACTACGGTCAAAATTACTACATAGTTAACTATACCGAGTGGTGAATTGATTTGTCCAATAAAATATAGGATATACAGTGTTAATTTTTACCTCCCGATACCCGTGGTAAGGGAGGTATAAATGTATGTAAAAAATGTATGCACCTAGAGTAAAAATCTGTTGTGGCCAGCACAATACCTCTCGCCACTACCGTTTTTAGTTACATAAGTACAGGGCACGAGGAGTCATGTGACATTGTTGGCTTTGACAAGAATGACAATTAGTAATTACATACATAGATGTCAAATGTCAGAATTTTTCACGTAGTTAGTTTGTCATACTTGGTCTAGACAAGCAGATATGGAGATTGTCAAAGTGGCAATTAGTAATTATTTACGTAAATGTCATAATTTTTCACGTGGTTAATTTGTCACCAGGAATATGGAATTTACTTGTCGAGGAAAATAAATCATATGGAATTGGAATATCATGAAATTTGAGATGGAAAATTGACATTTTTGACATCTATGTACATAATTACTAGCTGTCAATCTAACTCGGACCCCCATATTTGCTTGCCAAGTCCAACAAAGTTACATGACCGCTCGCGCCCTATAAATTTTTCATGTCTTTTTTTTATGTTTAGATTATTTTATATTTTTAAATATTTTTTTTGAGGAAGTTTTCTCCTACACTTCTAAATATTCGAAATTCTTCCAATTTCTTGACGGGATTTCTGATTGGTATATGTATATAGCTATAATTTTAAATATTTAATTGTTATACAATAAGAAATGGTAAACTTACCAATATCACAGAAAAATTCTTCAATAATGTCAGTTCAACTTCGTCATTTGACGTAAAAGCGTAATTTAAGTTAAAATAGGCTTAGCTGCCAATACCGCCCAAATAGGTTTATGAACTACTGTTGGTTTTTGACACATCTGATGGTTACCATGGAGTTGTTTAGAGATTATTTTATATATTACTTTTTTATCTCAATATTTAGAAGACATAGTAACATTTTAAAATGTTTCGAATAGAGAATTTTACGCTGTTTAATACTAATAATAAAAAAAATCAAAAAAATTATATTTAGATTTTTTTTAAGATACTACTACTTCCGGTTTTCCAATTGATACAAAACCTATTCAACTCTTCCCATTAATGTTAGATTGAGGAATCCGTAGTCAAACAGGTCTTTAGTCTTATAGAATCAGAGAAAACTGGTTTCCAACAACCTCACACACATCCACACACACACACACAGACATTATGGACCTTAAATCGTACTTATTCAATAAAATCTGGATATGCGATTTTTAGCATAAATCCAATACCTCTCTTAGCGAGAGCTAAAAAGTGTCGAAAATTCTACATTCATTCTTAACTAATGTTGGTTTTGTTTTTATCAAAGTCGTCCTTCCGTTTAGACAAATGATTTTTGATTCATTTATAAAATTAATGACCGGAGATTAGATCGCACCACAACAGTGACAAATCGTTGGAATTCAAACACAACCGATCATTGTATGAATTAGTTCCGCCATATTTGAGGTTAAAAAAATCGTTGTTTTCCAAACCGCAACTTGATCAACTGATAACGGCCGCCATACAAGATATATGGGCCAGAACATAGTCGAATCGCATGACGCTTTAATGAATTCACTAGCCAGTATTATAACAGGAGTCACTCTCTGTGAAATTGGCCACGTGGTATAGCAAAGCGCATTATAACTTTTTCATCCTGGGTGACGAAATATAATTCAAACAATAGGGGGTAATATAGCTTGGGAAAAGCAGGGCACGGTGGTTAACACAGTTGCTTAGTTAGCAAGAAGTTCTAGATTCAAATTCGATACTAATAATTAGTAAGTTTTTCAGTAACGTGTTGATTATTCATGCTTGTCAATATTGTACTTGTGATGAGTCGTACGTGAAATTTACAGACATAGTACATCCTACGGATTAAAGATGGCCCGTTGTTGGCAGAATTTTTTGCTATAGCACAAGTTGTCAATTGAAATACAATGCTAATATTTATATATGTATTTTTCTATTTTTAGATTTATTAATTACAAAATATTTTGTAATTACATGGTTATAAGATATTATTCTCGTGAAATGTCAAATAATAATAATCTTTATTTGCCATGATAATTACAAAAATTAGTAAAATGTAAGTAATTATGTTTGAATTTACAATGCAAAAGCGTTAAAAAAAATTTGCAGATTTTTCAAGTTATTTTAACCTTCGTCACCTTTATTAGGTAAGGAAGGTATTGTCTTTGATGAAAAAATTCAATGATGAGTTTTAAGCGAATAAGTACGTTTTAGGGACCCTATAATACAATTTTACCATTTTTACGATGGTGTCTGTATGTATTTACGTGTGTGTGTGTGTGACGAAAGTTTCCAAAAGTTATAATTTTTTCATATTCCTCAAGTTTACATCCAGAAGAACAACTGATTAGATTTTGGTTATAAATGGTCAACTGGAAGTATACTCATTTGAAGATTTGAACTGTTTTTCTTGAAAAAACGCAGTTAAATATCATTTATTGACATTTAACGTTATTATAACTTAAAGACTATATTATTCTCTATGCGATTTGATCGCATTTTATACTTCATATTCAATAGAGAAAGTTAAAGAATTATAAATATATTAAATTTCATAAATTAGCCAGATATGCTAACCATGGAAACTGCTAATATATGCAGATGATTCAAATTGACAGATGTAGTAAGCAGTTCATGAAAATGCTAGGTAAGCAAACGAGACTTGTTGTTTAGTACACTGAAAGATTTGCTAGCTATATGACGAACTGATATTCACAAATGTCATCGAGAAAGTTATACAGTTGTCAAATATAACGTGTGTATCTCTCATATCCCTTTTATTGGTCTGGAAAGTTATACAAAATGAATTTATAGATACGTACAGTTATTTGCAGATAGTGGTATTAATTTTGAACATTTTTTCAGGTCTAAGAAAATATTTTAAATTTATCAATGTTATGAACATTCATCACAAAACTTTGTAAGCCTTTTTGACATGTAATTGATATAAACACACCATAAAATGAGATAGAAACAGTACAAATTAAATTCATATATGTATAATTTGCATTTCCCGCCATTATATTTCATAAGTTAGCAAAACAAGAGAAATTTGGTGCTGGGGTTGCTTGTGAGCAAATCAAGCAAATGCTAGGCTAGCAAAGTCGTTCAACAAATTTTACTTGAGAAGTCATTTTAGAAATTTAGAATCTTTTGCAAGAAAATTTATGTATGGAATTTATACATATACACAGGATTGACGGAAGGTATTGTGCTGGCCACCAGATTTTTTTAGTTAATTAGAAATTTAAATTTAAAAGTATTTATAGTAAATAATGTCCTATATCCAAATCTAAATTTCCCTCTTTTGAAAAATCAGTTTAGCACCCCTCGTATGACATTTAGCCTGCATCGTCGTTGAGACATTAATGAATTGACTGGCGTGCTGCAGTTGATGAATCCTGCGTAATCCTGCAGCTAACTGCAGGAGAGCAAGCTAGGATCATGTGAAAAACTATCGCAAGGGCGTGTGAAGAATTACAGGGGGATGTAACACCCTCTCATTACTAAAACATCGTATTTCTCCGGCAGAATCAAATGAATAACGCGCAAATTAGCACCGTAGACAGATACCATAGACTTTGAAAAAAAAATCTGTTATGGTCAGCACAATACCTTCCGGCAATCCCGTTTATTATGTCAAATTCCATACATAAATTTTCTTACAAAAGATTCTAAATTTCAAGTAAAATTATTTCATAAACAAACTATGCAAATTGCATTTGACATATTCTTCATCTTTGGCTTTCCTCATTCGTTAGGGGTCGCTATTGTTTATTTTCTTCTTTCACTCATCTGTTTTACGTTCCGTTCTCATTCAATTCCTTTTCTCTCAAATTTTCCACAATACAGTCCTCCCATCTTATCTTTGGTCTTCCTCTGTTTCTTCAACCTTCTATTACTAAGTTATTCAGTTTTCATCCAATATGTATATTGTTCATTTCTCCTCATGATATTTTCAAACCAATGTAATCATCCCGCTTGTATCTTTCTAGAAACTTGTAACACTAGAGTTATTTCCTTACCTATCTTTCCGTGTCTTCCCCAACATCTACTTCAACATCCACATCTCTGCCACATTAAATTACTTTTTACCTCTCGCTAAGAGAGGTATTGGATTCATGCTAAAAATCGCATATCCAGATTTTATTGAATAAGCACGATTTAAGGTCCCTACAATCCGATTTTAACATTTTTACGATGATGTCTGTGTGTGTGTGTGTGTGGATGTGTGTGTGTGTGTGTGTGTGTGTGTGTGTGTGTATGTGTGTGTGTGCGATGTTGGAAGGACGGTTACTCAAAAACTATAAGACTTAAAATTTGTTTAACAACGTATTTCCCAATCGGACATTCATGGGAAGATCTGAAAAGGTTTTTGTAATAATCGGACAACCGGAAGTAGAAGATTCTTGAAAAAAAATCTTCTAAATATTATTTTTTGAAAATTTTTCGTGGTAATATTAAAGAAAATTAAATTCTCTATCTGATACATTTAAATATTTTATTATATATTCCATAGATTTAGAGATAAAAGAAGTATAGTATATAAAATAATCTGTTGTAATAAATTTGACAGCCGAAAGAATGCCATGAAAAATAGTTGAAAAATTGAAATTGTTTGTAACTGACAGATAAATGTCAGTGTCAGAAATCCGGAGACATTACTAAACACTTTTTCTGGTAAGTACATACATTATATTATTTCTAAATGCATTAATAGTTAAATATTTATAGGTATATTACACATACCCTTCATATATACTGTTATTTCTGACAATGGTTTGGAATCATCTCGAGAAAGAAGGGTAGGACAAAATTTCTTCATAGAATGACTTTAAATTTAAAAAATCTAAATATATGGAATAATTTAAAAAATCTAAATATATGGAATAGATATAAGTAGAATTTTTGGTGTAGAGTGTAAGTATACAAGAAATGTTAAATACATTAGGGCGCGAGCAGTCATGTGACTTTGTTGGCCTTGACAAGCAGATATGGGAGCCCATGTCAGAATGATAGCTAGTAATTATGTATATAGATGTCATATATCATAATTTCTCATTCTAAATTTAATGATTTTCCAATTCCATGTGGTTTATTTTCCTCGACAAGTAAATTCCACACTCCTGGTGACAAATTAACTACGTGAATTTAGAAAATCTTGAAATTTTTAATGAAAAGTTCTGACATTTATGTGCATAATTAATAATTATCATTCTGAAACGGGCCCCCACGTCTGCTTGTCAAGGCCAACAATGAAACATGACTGTTCGCGCCCTATACTTATGTAATCAAAAAAAGACAGTGGCGAGAGGTATTGTGCTGGCCACAACAGATTTTTATTTATACTGACATCTGTCGATTTGAATTATATGAATATATTAGCATTAGCAGTTTCCATGTTTTAATTTCTTTAAAATTCTTTAACTCTGTATCTATTGAATATGAAGTATAAAATGTAATCAAATCGTATAGAGAATAATATATTATTTAAGTTATAATAACGTTAAATGTAAATAAATCAAATTTAACTGTTTAATCTTCAAATGAGACCACTTGCGGTTCACCAATTATAACCAAAACTGCGTTTTTTCAAGAAAAACCGTTAAAATCTTCAAATGAAGGTACTTGCGGTTGACCATTTATAACCTAAATCTAATCAGTTGTTCTTCTGGATGTAAACTTGAAGAATACGAAAAAAATATAATTTTTAGAATCGTGGTACTGAAGTTATGCGATCCGAAACTTTCATCACACACGCACAGATACACACACACACACACACACACACACACACACACACACACACACAAATATACACATACACACACAGACACACATACATACATACATACATACATACATACATACATACATACATACATACATACATACATACATACATACATACATACATACATACATAACAGACATCATCGTAAAAATGGTAAAATCGTATTGTATGGACCCTAAAACGTGCTTATCATTAATTTTTTTGACCAAAGACAATACCTTCCTTACCCAAAGGTGACGGGAAGTAAAAAATCTGATGTGGACACCACACGACTTCCTTGTACGATTATTAAACTATACATATTTTTTTAATATCTAAATTACAAAATATTAATTTTAACTTCAAAACGGTGTGATATTTTTAGAGTTTTGATTACAACAAAGAAATATTTGATTACAACAATGAATATGACTAATTTCACATAAAAAATATAATATTTGTTATTGTACGAATCATAAAAATGCACGTATTTAACGTAATTTGACATGAACATTTTTTTTATTTTTTTGTCCTAATCCATAGCAAGCTTTATTACAAAAAAATAATTTTTAAATTTACCTATCGCGCTTATACAAAGGGCTAATTTAATAATACTTGATGTGCTAGACGCAGAAATTAATTCTCTAAAACTTTTATTTCAAGCATTTATTTCTAAAATCAAAATAAAATCATTTTATTCAAGATGTACCACTTCCGGTTAGCCTATTTTAACCAAAATCTATTATGTTATTTCGATTGACATAAAAGTCTTATATACTAAATTTGAAAAGTTTTGGATTATATTTTAAGACAGTTTGTCATTAAAATCTATTATAGGCTTCATGTAAAGTGCCACTTCTGGAAATTGTGTAATAACCAGAAAGGGAGGTGCACAACTAGATGTTATAGGAGTCCTAAATACGAAATTTCAACTTTCTACGGCTTACCGTTTTTGAGTTATGCGAGATACGTACGTCCGTACGTACGTACGTACAGACGTCACGACGAAATTAGTCAAAATGGATTCAGGGATGATCAAAATGGATATTTCCGCTGAAATCTGAAAACCGAAATTTTTCGCGATTACAATACTTCCTTTACTTACGTACAAGGAAGTAAAAAGACAAAGATAAATTTTCCAGTCATTTCAATATAAGCTAATAAATTGCTCCAAATTTCAAATTCTCCATTCATCAATTAACACTTGCATTCCTTATTAGTGTATCAAACTACCGATTTTACAGTAATTAACCCATTCTGATACTGATCTTCACCTTTTTCAATCTTGTTCAATCCAGCTAGTTGTGAGGTCTATGGCTTACCCGTGGGAACTCATTTACATTCCTATATTGCATTATTTATCACCGTACGGTGGCCAGGGTGTGAGACGTAGGGGGCGGAATGCAGCGAGTGCAACTGGCAGATTACCGTCGACCGGCCCTATCAATTTCATATACTTAATTTCCTCGCAGATGTGTGGCCCATACAATGAAGCGTTGCGTCGTTGCACATTCGTGTCCATCAAAGTGGTAGTCAACTGTATCACCGTTTAATTAGATAATAAAAACGATATATTCAAAAGAAAATGTCTGAATATTTATTAATATTCAAAATTGCTGTTCATTATCATAATGAAATTATGAACTATATATTTTTACCTTCCGTCGACGTGAAGTAAGGAAGGTATTGTCTTTCGTCAAAAAAATCGATTGTGAGTTTCTAATGAATAATCATATTTTGGAGTCTGTGTGTGTGTGTGTGTATGTGACGCTCGTTCCGGATCGCATAACTCCAATACCACGATTCCAATAATTATAATTTTTTCGTATTCCTCGAGTTTAGATTCATATACAGACATAATCAGATTTGCAACTTTTAACAGTTTTTCTTGAAAAAAGCAGTTAAATATCTTTCATTAACATTTAATGTTATTATAACTTAAAGAATATATTTTATACTTCAAATTCAGTAGATATAGAGTTAAAGATTATCAATGAAAAGTACATGAATGTGCCAGAGATGAGGATGTTGGAGAAGACACGGAAAGATACGGTAAGGACTGCAGACAATGGTTTATTTGCAAATAAATTATTATTAAACTTAAGAAATTTTATTATAAGCAATGTATTCAAGTTCTATACACTCTATAAATACACCATAACAAAATTTGTTGAATTGGAGTAACAATCATAGCAACCAGAAGTTTATTTATTCTTGCTTTAAATGAACGGCTTGTTAAACGTATATATCTTGGTGAAGTTGAGGGGTTTTCGATTGCGTGGCTACCAGCGTGTAAGTAGATGGATGTGGTTGATAGGGTGCTTAAAGAGAGAAATTTTCCAAGTAAGAAGAGAAGAAGAGCATGTATGAATGCGATTATGAGTGGCTGAGGCGAAAGAAGTCTGCTTAGATAGGAATGTGTGGCGAAGGATGATTGTTTCCTAATTATTAGTGTGATCTGGATGCGATATTTCGCTACCGAAAATCGGTCACTTTAATATGTTTAAGAGTAAGGATTTGTTGTAAGATGTTGATTTTGTTCTTATTGTTTTCGGGTTTGTATGAACCCACTAAGTGGGACACGAGTGTGTTTATGTATGTATGTATGGTCTTAGTTTAAAAACGGACTATAATTCTATTATTCTAAATAGGTGTTGTGTCCTAACGTCTGTCATTCAAAATTGCAAACTATGACATCTTTATTGCGAGTAAATGAATTGTAGACTTTTCTCCGTTGAGTTGATTACAAGTTAGCAAAGTTGGTTGTTTGGTTTTTTCCCTCATATCGGAGTTTTTAAAGGAAATCAAGACTCCCTCCTTCCCAAGAGGACTATTACTTTTAAAACATTGCTGAAACGTTACAGCATAATAAAAACAAAAATGTATTTTATTTCCTAGATTTCTCAAATGAATACTTTTATTACAGTTTTATTTTCAGAATACCTTAAAGTTGAAATTAATCTACAAGCTAAATAAGAATTTGCTGTTCACAGTAGATCCAAATTACGTGCGTTTATTTTACAGGAATGCTATAAAATCTCGCATTAAAACACTACTACAACTTGTATACATAAAATATGCACAGAGCTACAGACATTATTGTACCACTATCAAATCGAGGGTTTGACTTCTACTCAAAATTATTACTTCCTCTATTTCATGTTGCTTAATTACACTCAATCGTTTCTACAAATGCCAAAGAAGACATAAACAGAAGTTATAAAAAATAGCTAGAATTCCTTTCCAGTGATTCATTTAAAAAATACATTTTATTTTGTGTACTATTGCAACCTCAATTAACAAACAATTTGTAATTTATAAAACTATTTTAATGAGAATATATTTCATTAGTCACCTGACATATTTTCCGCCAATCAACCTGAAGAATCTCCCTAGTTACATGTTTATCACAGCGATGATAAAAAACAAAGAAATTATCACCGTATTTATAGTCGCTACTAAGAGATTTGTTTTCTTTATTTACGACATAGACAGTTAATTTTGAGTATAAAATAATAACAATAACTCAAACTCCGAAATATTAAATAAAACTAGAAAGTACCATGTTTTAATACAATATGAATATATCAAATGTTAGGTTAGCAGCACACACAATGTGTTACAAAAATCATTATATTCTCTCATTAAATATAAGCTCGTGATATGATTCATATTGGTTGTGAAACGGAAGCAGCGGTTTCACTCGAGAATATCATCGATTATAATCATATCATTTGTTATATTACGTATGAACATAATTTTTTTTTTCAATCAGTGGTTCACAAAGACCAATTTTCTTATTTTAAATGGAACTATAGATTTTTTGTTTACTTATTCAATAAAGAGTTCTATTCTGAATTCAGTGATATAATATTGGCATTACCTTAAATGACTTTTTGAAAAAAATGCATGTTATATTAATTTTATTTTAATATGGCTGAAATAAGTGTGCTATGGACAATACAAATGTGGAAAGCAATTACTTTGTAACAAAATATAACAAACACAATAAATTATGCTCAAATAGTCCTCCAAACTGATTATTTTGAATTACATTTGACGTTTTCTGATATTAAATTCACTATTCTCAATTACATTTAACGAGTTCACTAAATTGATTATAAGTGACGGTTTTTGTTTTAAAACGTTGGTCAGTTATACTCGTAGATATTAATTGAGTGAGAACTATTGCTTTGAGAAATACCATAGGAACGAAACAAATTATTAGACAAAACAATTAATTCGGGGCCTCTAAATCCCTGATTTAATGCTCTCACACCCAACCTTTGATAACGGCTGAAATCTTTTATATCTATTATAGTTTTATTCTCAAAATTTCAAAACTGATTATAACGTATGTCCTAAGAGATTTGGTATAAATTTCAACAATTTTTTTTACCTCTTACTAAGACAGGTATTGGATTCATGCTAAAAATCGCATATCCAGATTTTAATGATTAAGCACGTTTTAAGGTCCCTACAATACGATTTTAACATTTTTACGATGATATGCCTCTGTGTGTGTGTGTGTTGTGTGTGTGTGTGTGTGCGGATGTATGTGTGTGTGTAAGTGTGTGTATGTGTGTGAGACTTAATATCTGTTTAACTACGTATTTCTCAATCTGATACATTTAAATATTTTATTATATATTCTATAGATTTAGAAATAAAAGAAATATAATATATAAAATAATCTGTTGTAATATATTTACACCCGAAAGAATGCCATGGAAAATAGTCGAAAATTTAAATTGTTTGTAACTAACAGATAAATGTCAGTGTCAGAAATCCGGAGCCATTACTGGACTTTTTCTGAGAAGTACATACATTATATTATTTCTTAATGTGTTAATAGTTAAATATTTAATATTATAGGTATATTACACATACCCTTCAGAAATAATGTTACTCCCGACAATGAATTGGAAACATCTCAAAAAATTAGAAGAGTAGGACAAAATTTCTTCATAGAATGAATTTAAATTTTAAAAATCTATATATAAGGAATAAATATAAGCAAAATTTTTGGTGTAGAGTGTAGGTATACAAGAAATGTTAAATAAATTAGGGCGCGAGCAGTCATGTGACTTTGTTGGCCTTGACAAGTAGATCTGGGGGCACAAGTCAGTATGATATCTATAGTAATTATGTACATAGATGTCAAATATCATAATTTGTTATTCTAAATTTAGTGATTTTCAAATTCCATGTGGTTTATTTTCCTCGACAAGTAAGTTCCACAATCCTGGTGACAAATTAACTACGGGAATTTAGAAAATCTTGAAATTTTTAATGAAAAAATCTGACATTTGACATCTATGAGCATAATTAATATCATTCTGAAACGGGCCCCACATCTGTTTGTCAAGGCCAACAATGTAACATGACTGTTCGCGCCCTATACTTATGTAACCAAAAAAAGTGGCGAGAGGTATTTCTCCTTTTGAACCATCATGTTACTTTGACGATGGATTTCATTCAGCAGGAATCACCATCCACATCCACCATCCTATTCTTTTGATTCCTGCCCGGCCACCCATCCTTTTTCCACCTTCACCTCCCTCAACCTCCCTTATCCCCTCGCGCATAGAGCGTCGCGGCGCTGCGCATCGACCGGCGTCCCGCGCTGCGGCTCATACTGCCTGCGTTCGCCTGCTGCGACTGACAGTTCCTGCTGAGGTCTCTGTCCGCGAAGACGTGCCTCCGATGCTACGGACTACCCGTTAGTGCATTACATGCCATGCGACATAACACGTACGCCAAGGGATAGTGACAGTGACTCTGTGAGTGCAAGGAGTTACAATTTAAGGCAGCTGGTGAGAGGCTATGTGCTACTTGCGTAGAAGCATGCTTGTGTTTTTATAGGGGGGGATGGTACCCGAATCACAGACAGTGGTACAAGATGAGAGAAAAAACTTTCACCATTAATTTATTCTTACTGAAATAATAGAGAAATATTTGAAAATTTTACCTTTCAAACATTTTTTTTATTTCATACTGTCCGCTATTTACTACTTTAGGTTACTAATTTGAGTCCGGGAAATGATACATTACAGTACCCGATCAGGGAAACATCCCTAATTGTTTATTTTTAAATTTTATCAAAAAAAGAACGTTTACATTATTTGCGACATTGTATATTTTTCTCCAATTGCAAAATAATTCAAATTCTTTTTCATATCTTCCGGAGGACTTTGTGGGAATCAGTTTCCGTATAGCCTCAGCACTTTTTTCGAAAATATCGTTCGGAAAATTTGAGTTATTACTAGAAGGAGCGTTCATTTTTTATGACAAGCAAACAAACAAAATCAACAAAAAAATGAAACATACACAGGTACCTACGACAAATTTTGATTTTAAACTGACATATTAACATAAATTTAAAAATATTTAAATCACGTAGACAGTATGAAATAAAATGTTGTACGTCATATGGCCATGAAGTGGTATTACGGTACTTATTTCGAAATTCCTGACTCGGCTCCTTCGACGCCTCGTCCGTAAACTTCTCATACGTACCGTAATACCTCACTTTCTGGCCTTATAACGTAAATAACTATTTGAGGAGAAGGTTAATGATAAACAGACTTGATAGGAAAAGAACATGGACCAATAATATCACTCCAATGATCCCTTACCGAAATTATAGAGAAACTTTTAGAAATAGATTATGCCGTCACAAATATTTATTTATTTGAAGGATAGGTGCATGGTATAGTTTGGTTATTATTTGCCGATTGACTTGCTAATGGAAAAGTCTGGTTCTTCTCAATAGCCTAATTGTGTTCAGGAGCGAATTATAATAATTTTTACATTTCCTTTCTCGAGATTGGATTTCAGTTGTTTTTAGCAACGTAATCTTTTCAATACAGTTGTTTCTCAAAAACTATTAAGTAGGAATATTTAGTTGTTCTCTAGAACATTTTTAACTCATTAGTTCAACAGCATTGCAAATGTTGCAACCTGCGAACGAAAATTTTGAGAAAAATACAACAACCGCGAATCAAAAACGCAAACATTTATCAGACGATGCAAAACAAATAGTTCTGAATACTTGAAACAATACAATTCTTAGGAAACTTTTACCAAAAACTGCAGTCTGTTTAACTTTTACAGAAATATATTTAGAAATGTGTTACACAAAACTTCATAGATATTTATTTGACAGACCATCCAACGGGGCATAAAAATCCTGTAAACAGAATGGTGCGGAACACTTTAAGTAAAATTAAATATTTATAACAAAAGATACATTATACAAAAAAAAGATATGTTCTTTAGATAACTTTTCAACCAAATATTTTTTACAGAAATGATTAAATTTAAGTATCTATATGTGTGTGTGTATCACAAATATTTATATACTTGCCATCAAGTCATTTAACAAGACATTAAAAGTCCCATAAATATAAACGGAATAACCTGCAACGGTTCAACAAAAATAGACACATAATACAAATATGTAAAAGACTAACATAAATTTTGATCTGTTGTTTCAGTTAATTTTTAAGCCATTTTTTACGAGAAGCCATCAGTTTATTAAAATTCTTCAACCCTTTACAGAAATTATTAAATTTATAAAGTATTAATATCTGTTTGGCCATAAAGAAGGTTTTGCCGAGAGGCATACTTGTATTTTTATAAGGGTAGGGTTGGTACCACAACAGCAAATAGTTATATATAACTGTAAAGTAATTTTTCTGAGGATTAATTGCTAAATTAATGAATTAATGCAGAATTATTTAAAATAGTATAATGTAGAAATTTTGACAAAACGTATCTCTCACAATGTGTCGCATGATTTTGAAAAAAACTTTTATGAAGCATTTGTTTACAATGTATAAATTTTTCATTCAAAAACGGATATAATAAAAATAAAACTTTCTGGCAATCAATGATCCCTCCTATCAATTTTTAATTGCATTAATGACAAAATGTAAATAAATTATATAAACAATACATAATTTATTGTTTAAAATTACTTATTTATGACATAAATGTTAAAAGTTACATATATTATACACTATTTTTCTACAAACAGTATTTTTTTTTTTAATTTGTATTATTCGTAATACTTTGTTGACATTTGCCAAAAATGCCCATTTGTTGTTCCATTCGACATTGCCAAGGTAACTATGATATATCACTTTTGACATTTTAACCCTAAAAACAAACATTAAAAAGTTTTTTGCACGATCAGGTTTTTTTTTAAACTTTACCGATAGGGTTTCCAAGGCAATAAGTTTTGTTTACAAATTACTGATCAGTAAGTGATGTGGTACTGATCAGTAAGTGATGTGACTGACCGGCAAGTGATGTGACTACCTGGAGGCGGTGAAAATTACAATTTTTAAAGCTTTAACAATAACAAAATAACGATTATAACTTGCTTAAAAATGACAACTAATTTTTTTTAAAATGTCAAAATAATTTTTAAATAATTCTAAACTTTAATTTATTATTGGGACGCAAAAAATATAATAAGCATTGCGGGCATTAAGTGCTTCTTACCGGTATCGGATGTACTTACTGCCCTTAATACTTAAATAACTATAATTTTAATAGATTTGTAGAAAAAAAGCAGTTTAATTGCATAGTAAAATTTCCATTTTTTGAAATCTCTTCTTTGAATGTCTAGGTGAAGCATTAATTTCTTTTTATTCTGAGAATCAAGTCAAGGAAATTCCTTTTAGAAAATAAACAATGAGTGATATTTTGAACTTCTGCTGAAATATGCGACTAGTTAGTCATTCGAATATTGCATAGGAAACTGGACGAAAAACTGAAAAAAAAAACTGTCGGTACATTTTACGATGATGTCTGTATGTGTGTGTGTGCGCGTGTGCGTGTGTATGCCTTGAATTTATATCCAAACGAAGAGGTTATTAGATTTTGGATACAATTGGTGAATCGGAAGTACCCTCACATGTAACTTTTAACAGTTTTTCTAGAAAAAACTCAGTTAAATATCATTCTTTGATTTATGTTAGTATAAATATTAAAGAATCTTTTGCATGAATCTTCTATATGGAATTTTGTACAAAATACATAGAACCACAACTGACGGAAGGTTATGTGTTGACCACATCAGATTTTCTAATTCACTTTAAATATTGTTTTTTTTTTTGTTATAATAACAATATTTATTTTAATCTAGTGAGTATATATAACCCTATATGTAGGTGGATGCTTAGAATATGTGCCACAGCAAAGTAAATTGGTATACAAATTATATTGGAAGAAAAATAATGAAAATATTTTATTTAACAAATTATCAGCATTTATTTTTAATCGGCTTTTGAGTTATTTATTATTTTACATCAAAGTGAGATGACATTTTATTAAATTAAATTGATGTACAATTATACATACTTAATAAATTGTTAAGTAGTTGTAGGGAACAAGAAATATAAATAACATGTATTGTTTTATCAATTTACTCTTTTAATTTATATTTAGAACCAATGTTTTTATGTTTATTTTTATATTGAATTAATTTTATACAAAGGGTGATTACGGACTTCCGGTTTTGTAAAGAATTTTACAAAACTCATTTCGTATCAAATACGTAAAAAATGATATTTCATAACGTCGGAAGGTTAGGTAAAACTCAATATTTAAAACGGAATTAGATAAATATAGTTTCGCTTGATGTGATACTTAGAGCAATTGAGTTTTCATGCACTATCTCGTATTTACTTTTCACAAAAATATCAAGCTTTCAACAAACTCCAATGTGAAGGAATAAATAACAAATCACATATCTGACAGTTAAAAAATAAATACAAATTGAAGTGGATAAAAGCAGGATGGCTTGCTGCTTCTTTTAACCCATTAAAAAAAACAAATTTTTCCTTTTTTTACCTCCCGCTACCCTTGATAAGGGAGGTATAGAGATCATGCTAAAAATCGCATATCGTGATTTTGATAAATGACCACATTTCAAGATCCATAGAATTCGATTTTAACATTTTCACAATGATGTCTGTGGGTGTGCATGTCTGTGTGTGTGTGTGTGTGTGTGTGTGTGTGTGTGTGTGTGTGTGTGAGTGTGTGTGTGTATGTGTGTGAATTACTCTAATATGGAAAGAAGCCATTAGATTTTGGTGTAAATCGGATAACTGGAAATCGCACTTTACTCGAAGCTCAAAATAGTTTTTCTGTCAAAAATACCTTTAAATGTTATTTTTTCGCGATTATGTTATTATCAAAATTAAAGATTATTCCATTTTCTACAGGCATACATTAATAATTTGTCTATATATTTTATATATAAATTAATAAAATTATCAATTTTATAAATCCTGTGGCCTATGTTTTAAAGATAAATAAATAATAATAGTAACATTTTAAAAAGAAAATTGTAAATTGAAAAAAAGTGATATGGAAAGGAACTTAATATACATAGTTTCCAGCATTAGTAAATATACAGGTTTGTATTTATATAAAAAAATAAATAAATATATTATCACGGCATATTACCCATTGCTAGGTGTGCTAATCTGCTTTGTACACATATTTCGGTAATAATGATGACATATTTGTATCATGTGGGCGTTTACCAACTATCACCTCACGGGTACTTATTTCTGGCGGGGAGAGTGCACCACAGGGGTCAATTTTGTGCCATTTAAAATTCGAAATATTTGGTGTTGGTTCCCCAGATTCGCGACCCAGACACTCAGGCACGCGGCCACGAGACCCCATAGGTATATGTATTTATATTAATAAAAATTAAATGGCGGGAGGTATTGTGTTGGTCACATCAGATTTTTCATCTGTAGTATTACTCATTAAAAATAAAAACGGAAGTTCGAAAACACCTTATATACATGAGCTTCTCTCAAATTACTAATTGCGATAAAATTTTAATAATTTTCATTCTTTATGTATTAATCAATCGATAGTTGTGATACATAATTAAATTAACACTTACACTTCAAACATTTCAGCCAGTATTTTGAAATCTAAAAATGTTAGTAAAAGTGATGAATATGTTAAAATGTTTTGACTTTTAATATACATTATGATAAATTTCTGCTACTTTTTATCATATGTCATAACAAATTACACAGATATCTTCTTGTAAACAAAATGATAAATCTAGTACACATGTCCAGAAAGTGACTAAATTCATATTTAAAGACACAAATGAAATACATGTTTCTTCCAAGAATATTCATATTTATCTTGAAATTGTGTAATAACTTCATCTGGATTAAAGATGAAAAAACTTTTTGGCTTTATATTTTAAAATAAATGATACACATTCTGCTAACCTAAAAATAAGACGGATATAAACTGTTATTCTTTTTGTTTGTTTACAAGAGAATCAATGTTTTGAAAACAAAGCGAGTAGTAATATATTTTTATACTTAATGACTAATGTAGTTTATATTTTACAACATACACAAATAAATATATACGTAATTGATTTGTTTCTTTTTCTGTTGTTTTTTGTATTGTCTAGTAAACTTTAAATCTTATTTTCTCAATAATTGTTTTCATAGGTAATGGAATATATTAACAATTATTTGAAGGAGTAAAACAGAAAATTTATTAAGAATTGTTATGTTACATTTTTACCTCTCGCTAAGAGAGGTATTGGATTCATGCTAAAAATCTCATATCCAGATTTTAGTGAATATGCATGTTTTAAGGTCCCTAGAATCCGATTATAACATTTTTACGATAATGACTGTGTGTGGGTGTACAGATGTGTGTGTGTGTGTGTGTGTGTGTGTGTGTGTGTGAAGACGTTGGAAGTATGATTTCTCAAATTCTATAAGACTAAAGACCTGTGTAACTACGGATTCCTCAATCTAACAGTAATGTGAAGATTTTAATAGGTTCCTGTAACAATTGAACAACCGGAAGTGGTAGTTTCTAGTTTGTGGCCAGCAACATACCTCTCGCCATTATAATTTTATTTGCAGTCATGTGATTTTGTTGGCCTTGGCAAGCAGATATGGGGGCCCGTGTCAGAATGACAACTAGTAATAATGGACATAGGTGTCACATATAATAATTTTTCATTCAAAACATCATGATTTTCCAAATCCATGTGGATTATTTTCCTCGAAAAATTATGACATATGACAATTGTGACATCTATGTAAATAATTACTAGCCGTCATTCTGACACGGATCCTCATATCTGCTTGTCAAGACTAGCATTATAATGTTAATGGTTATGTCAAAATGTACCCCCCCCCCCCTCTATGCTTTACAAAATGTATTAATCACTTTTTTGTGAAACTTTTCATATTCTCGTATATATTGCAGTGTATACCTACATCTTATATAGGTTAACATATTCTTCAAATTTTAATTAAAAGATAAAATGTAAAAAATTAAACTTACCATGAGGTACTACGAACTGTCGCGTGTCTGCTCCTTTCCGATCTAGAACAAAAATAAAATTTCTATAATTATTTGACGCTAAGAAGCATGTTAAATAATATTATTTTGAACTCAAGTATGTATGTATATTGTTAGTATTATGATCGTCCTTGTTGATTAAGATGACAACTAATAAAAGATTCACTTATTCAATTGTTATTTCCTCTCGAGTATGATTTGGGAAGACAAGTTACTCAAGTAGTAGCATAATGTTTGGTGTTCTCACGTACTGACTAAAAAATCAAAAATATTGCTGTATCCATATGATTCAAAATTCACCGATAGTTTTATTTAAAGAAGACAATTGGATTTTCTGCCTCCTAGGAGATTTAAATAAAAAATCTGATGTAAATGTAAAATAACATTTAAAGGTATTTTTCTAAGAAAAAGTATTTTAAGCTTCAAGTAAATTCCCATTACTGGTTATATAATTTAGCCCAAAATCTATTGCCTTCTTTCTATATTAAAATAAGGTAGAAATACAAGGTTAAAATAGTTATTTAACTATCAAGTGTGTTAATGAGGGCGATTAATGATCGAGACATTAATTGTTGACATCATTAATCGGCAATTAACACACGTGTTAGTTACAATATTTTTTCGTTAACCGTATCTTACTTAAATGGAAAATCTAATTTTATTCCATGACAATTTTTTTTAGGAAATCAATAAGTTTTGTCATCAATTGTTTTCAGTGGGTGCGTTCAGTTTACTTAATGCTAGAAAACACAAGCGGTTTTTTATGTTATTTGAGGAATTTTATTCTTTCAAATTCATTTTAAAGGTATGCTACGTGAATATACCTAGCTAGTAAGTGTCGAAAGCATGACTTTCAATTCTGTCTACCTTTTTCTACAACTTAGCGTTAGCAATACATGCTATGTTCCATGTGGTGAACGCACCCAATAAATCGTTTATTAATTAAAAAATATGCATTAATTGGGGTCATTAATGAATGATTTTCTATACATTAAGATAGCCTGTTAATAAACGGTCGACGGAAAATATTCTAAATGCTAGTATTTGAGTTAGAGCGTAAAAACCATTATCACATACACACACACACACACGCACAGACAAGCACACACACACATACGCACAGACTTCCGTGAAAATGTTACAATTGGATTCTAGGGACCTTAAATCCATATACCTCTCTTACCAACGGTAAATAAAATTTTAGTGAATCAAGTCGACGAAAAAACGGCCCTTGGCTTACCCAGCTTAAATCGTTATAGATATATAGTGATAATGATTAGGCAGAGGCCTCACTTCATCAACCTGAAAAAAACCTTATAAAAAGATATATAACTTGTAGAAATTATTAGTTGTTATTTATTTTTAAAAAAATCTGATGTGGCCAGCACATAACCTCTCGCCGTATATTTTACCTGGCTGTATGCATAAAGCAAAGAATATTTTTATAAATACAAATAATATATTCATATAAATCTATGACGTATAAACTTCTTTATTATTCAATAATAGCATGTCTCAACATAAAGATATTTACCATAAATTATGTTACAATAAATTACAAAGTAGAGTTTACCATATATAAATATTAGGCTGGTAACAGCAATTTTCAATTCGAACAACTTTGTTTACTTTCTCTTCATATTCTTCTAGTAAAAACATTAATTTTGGGCGGTCTAAAATGTATATATCTGGATTGTGCATCTATTCTTACATATCTTCTTTTACATTTTATTTTTTCATACTTGTTATATCTAAATAACACTAATTCCTTTTAATAAAGTGACGGATAGATTGCACTCCGATTATTCTTATATCGATGTGTAATTTTGTCAATATTTACAACTTACTTGAGAAGAATTTGATAGCTTTTTCGCAATTCAAAGTTACTCTAGTCTACAGTACTGGTGTACATTGTCCCATAATGTTTGAAACAAATTTAAGTCCTTCAACCTAGACTTGTCATCTCCATAATAGTCACAGATCAAGAACTAAGGGATTCTCCAAGTACATTTTTAATTCATTACTCATTATTTCTGACACTGACATTTATCTGTCAGTTACAAATAATTTAAATTATCAACTATTTTTCATGGCATCCTTTCGGTTGTAAAATTAATTACAACATTATTTTATATATTATATTCCTTTTATCTCTAAATCTATAAAATATGTATAAAAATATTTAAATGTATCAGAAAGAGAATTTATTTTTCTTTAATATTATCAAGAAAAATTTTCAAAAAATAATATTTAGAAGATTTTTTTTCAAGAATCTTCTACTTCCGGTTGTCCAATTGTTACCAAAACCTTATGTATCAGAAAGAGAATTTAATTTTCTTTAATATTACCACGAAAAATTTTCAAAAAATAATATTTAGAAGATTTTTTTTCAAGAATCTTCTACTTCCGGTTGTCCAATTGTTACCAAAACCTTTTCAGATCTTCCCGGGAATGTCCGATTGGGAAATACGTTGTTAAACAAATTTTAAGTCTTATAGTTTTTGAGTAACCGTCCTTCCAACATCCCACACACACACACACACACACACACACATCCACACACACACACACACACACACACAGACATCATCGTAAAAATGTTAAAATCGGATTGTAAGGACCTTAAAACGTGCTTATTCAATAAAATCTGGATATGCGATTTTTAGCATGAATCCAATACCTCTCTTAGCGAGAGGTAAAAAGAAGGAGAAATGTACTGTTAATGAATCGTATATATTGATGAATATACAATTATTTGTAAGTTAATCGTTATTCCTTTTACGGAATATAAAATTATTTGATACAATATGATCATTCTCAGTAGGGCTAACGTATGGTACGAAAATAAACTACAATTATGTCAAATAATTTTATATTCCGTAAAAGGAATAACGATTGACTTAAAAATAATTGTGAATATCATTAATATGTACATTACTTAATACAATTACTTTTTTTTATTCTTCTTTTAAAAATAAATAACACCCAAAAATTTCTACAAGTTATATTTCATTTTAAGGTTTCTTTCAGGTTGTTGACGCAAGTCATCTGCCTAATCATATTCACTATAATTA
The DNA here is from genome assembly GCA_951394225.1 of Harpalus rufipes. Lineage (NCBI taxonomy): Eukaryota > Metazoa > Arthropoda > Insecta > Coleoptera > Carabidae > Harpalus > Harpalus rufipes. The sequence continues at coordinate 87,520,486 of OX596274.1, forward strand.
TTATGTAGTATAGGCAGATATATAGTATGTATATTTAACCTAAAAATTCTGACTAATTTAAAATAAATGGTATAATTTGTGTTGAGTAGCTATAATTCAGGTGTAAAGAGTAAAACCCTGTTGAAATTGGTGCGATAAATTATGTTAGGCACATTTTATAATGGCATGTGAAAACATAAACAGTCCCGAGGATTTATAAGAAGCGATGTATCATTTTAATGACAGGTGTAATAGGTGGTAATGCTTGCGGGTAAAGTACAGCTTACAGATTTGTTCCATTGAGCACAAAGAACGTTAACATGTTTCTAGATTAATAAAATAAGTTTCGTCTCACAGAGAAGCTTCCGTTAATTTGTTTCATTTAAGTCCGTTAACTTCGCTTCGTTTATAAAACAGACGCTATTACCCACCACACCGCGCCAAGGAAAATAGTTTGCGAAGCTTCCAAACTAATTAACTTATGATTAATGAATTTCTATTTCCTCATTTTCCTCTAAATGTTGCTCTATTGTTTCATATTTGCTTCATCCTCAGCAAATCATAATAATAAACATATCATCGCGGAAGAAAGCCATCACAACGCCTTCATACTATAATGTAATTTATTTTGTTATTCTCAGATAATATATTTATTTAAAATTTATGTATGGAATTTATGCATAATACACAGGATTGACGGAAGGTATTGTGCTGGCCACAACATATTTTACCTCTCGCTAAGAGAGGTATTGGATTCATGCTAAAAAGCGCATACCCAGATTTTATTGAATAAGCACGATTTAAGGTCCATAGAATCCGATTTTAACATTTTTACAATGATGTCTGTGTGTGTGTGGATGTGTGTGTGTGTGTGTCAGGTTGTTGGAGACACGATTTCTCAAATTCTATAAGACTAAAGACCTGTTTGACTACGGATTCCTCAATCTAACAGTAATGGGAAGAGTTGAATAGGTTCTGGTAACAATTGGACAACCGGAAGACAGTTTCTAAAAAAAAAAATTCTAAATATTATTTTTTGAAAATTTGTTACTACAAATATTAAAGATAATTAAATTTTCAATCTAACACACTTAATTTTTTTATTATATCTCGTATAGGTTTGGAGATATAGTATATAATAATATAGAATAATCTGTTGCCCGAAAAACATTTGCGATATTTAAATTTTTGTAATTGACATGTAAATGCAAAATGTCAGTGTCAGATTTTTCTGGGAGTACATTTAATATATATTATTGTATTATTAATTAATTATATATTTAAATTACAGATGTTAATATTACATATATCCTTAAGAAATACCGTTAATACCGTCAATGAATTTGAAGAATTTTGAACATAATAGAATAGTAGGATAAAATTTCTTATAGAACGAAAGAAGAGAAACAATTTCAATTATTTGTGTGTACTTATAGGGCGCGAGCAGACATGTGACTTTGTTTGCCTTGGCAAGCAGATGAGGATCCGTGTCAGAATGACGGCTAGTAGTTTTTACACAGATGTCACAATTGTCATATGTCATAATTTTTCATTCAAAATTTCAAAATGTTCTGATGTTTATTTGTCATCCATTAGTATGGAATATACTTGTCGAGGAAAATAATCCACATGGATTTGGAAAATTATAATGTTTCGAATTAAAACTTATGATACTTGACACCTATGTATATTACTAGCTCTCATTCTGACACGGGCCCCCACATCTGCTTGCCAAGACCAACAAAGTCACATAACTGCTCTTGCCCTATACTACATAAAATGAAAATGGCGAGAGGTATTGTGCTGGCCACAACAGATTTTTTATTATTATTTTAAATGTTGCATTAACTGTAAATTCATACATATCAATTTAAACATTAATGAAATATTTATTTCATTTATTTAGATCAAACGGTATAATTTATAAAAAAAAAAATTAGGTTTTTATAGAAGAAACGAGACACATGTCAAGAATATCATATAGCATTTTTAATAAATATCAAATTACAATATAAAGCAACAAATAGAAATAAATAAATAATTGCAAATTCATTGAAATATGCAAACAGAGTAATTAATATTTTAAACAGTTCATTTCCAAATAGAATACATTTTAATTTTGTATAATCTACAAACGTATAACTCGGACGAAATATAATATGATGTATTATAAAATAATTATGAACATTACTATTTAAACAAAATATTGAATTAATGCGGGTATATCATAAAACTTAATTTTTCGTGCACGTATTATAAATAAAATACTGAAAATTTAATGTATCCTGTGACAGGCTTAATATATCAATGGATATTATTTATAATTTATGTATTTAATTTATTGTTACTGTTGTGGGATTTCAAATAAATATACATACGATTTAATTTGTTTGTAGAATCATATCATAATTTTTCTATGAAAAACACAAAATGCAATAAATATATTACAATAACAAATTCGAATTTACATAAAATAGAGTGGGAAAAAATTATTCATATTCTTTCGATTAAAACAAAGACAAAAATCTGGTGAGGCGAACACAATATCTCTCGTTTAATTTAATTTTTATTCAAGTAAATACTTAAAATTAAATTTAAATACTGGGTTCGATCCCTACCGACGCCAAATATTTCGCATATTTTATTCCAGAAATAAGTACTCGTGAGGTGACACCTGGTAAACGCCCTTATGGTACAAATATGTCATCATCGTTATCGACATCTGTGTACAAAGCAGATTAGCAGACCCAGCAATGGGAAATATGCCGTGATGATATATATTTTTATTATCATACGTAATATAACAACATATCATCGATGATATTCTCGAGTGATACCGAGCTGCAGATTTCACGAGTCCGAAGGACGAGTTGAAATGTGCTGCTTCGGTTTCACGAGCAATATCTTCGATTATTAATCATATCACGAGCTTATATTTAATGAGAGAATATAATGAATTTTTGCAATCTAACCTAACCTAACTTTTGATATACATATTCATATTGTATTAAAACATGGTACTTACGAGTTTTATTTAATATTTCGGAGTTTGAATTATTGTTATTATTTGTTTTTATACTCAAAATTAACTGTCAATGTCATAAATAAAGAAAACAAATCCCTTAGTAACGACTATAAATACGGTGTTTATTTCTTTGTTTTTTATCATCGCTGTGATAAACGCGTAGTTAGGGAGATTCTGAATGTTGATTGGCGGAAAACATGTCACGTGACTAAGGAATTATATTCTCCTACCTATAATCCTACATATTTACTTATGCTGAAAACTGTATTAAGTTCATCTCCATATAATTTTTGTTCCATTTACTATTTTCTTTTTAAAACATTACTATTTTTATTTGAAATGTTTGTTGACAGGATTAAAATTATAGATAATTTTATAAATTTATCCATAAAATATATACAAAAAGTATTAAAGTAATCCTGTAGAAATTAAAAAAAAAAACTTTAATTTTTACCTCCCGCTATCTTTGGTAAGGGAGGTTTAAGGATCGTGTTAAAAATTGCATATCGAGATTTTGGTTAATGACTACGTTTTAAGGTACTTAGAATCTAATTTTAACAATTTCACGATGACGTCTATGTACTGGTGTGTGTGTGTATGTGTTTGTGTGTGTATGTGTGTGTGTGTGTGTGTGTGTGTGTGTGTGTGTGTGTGTGTGTGTACCGCAACTCCACGGTTACACAGATTAGATCTCAAATGCATGTAACTGACAGATATATGTCACTGTTAACAAATTAAGCATTTCAAATAATAATAGTAATGTTTTAAAAATAAAATAGTAAATAGAGCAATAATTATATTGAAAGGAACTTAATACAGTTACCAGCATAAGTAAATATGTAGAAGGTAAATAATAATATAAATAAATATATCGTCACGGCATATTACCCATTGCTGGGTGTGTCAATCTCCTTTGTACACAGATTTCGGTGATGACATATTTGTACCGTGCGAGTGTTTACTACGCGTGGAGAGGGCAACACAGGGGTCATTTTTGTGCCATTTAAAATTCGAAACATTTAGCGTCGGTCGGAATCGAACCTGGTATTTAAATTTAATTTAATTTACATGAATAAAAATTAAATTAAACGGGAGGTATTGTGTTGGCCACATCAGATTTTTATAATAACAAATCTAGACACATTTTTAAAGGTATTTTTCGAAGAAAACTATTTTGAACTATCACACACACATATACGAGGGTCATTCAATAAGTAAAGAGACAAACGGCTATAGCTCAAAAACGGTTTATTTCAATCTTTCAAAATTAAGGCTATTTTTCAATATAATCACCCCCCAAAGTTATGCACTTGTCCCATCTTTCTTGCAGCTTCCTAATTCCCTTGGCGAAGAATTCTTTCGATTTACCCCGAAGCCACTTTTGCACCGCTTCCTTAACTTCCGCATTGTTAACAAATATTTTTCCACGTAGGGCGTCTTTGAGGTAAAAATCAGATGGGGCGAGGTCGGGACTGTAGGCAGGATGAGGTAAGACCTCCCAACCCAATTCTTGAAGCTTATCACGGGTCAGCTGGGCTGTATGAGGGCGGGCGTTATCGTGCTGAAGAATGACTCCTTTTGACAAGAGTCCATGGCGTTTGCTCCTGATAGCTGATCTAACTTTGTGTTCTAGCATCTCAGAGTAGTATTGGCTATTGATAGCTCGCTGATCTTCAAGGAAATCGCAATAGACTGGACCCTGTGAGTCCCAAAAGATGGTCACCTACACTTGTTCGGCCACTTTTAAACCGATCAACCCACTTGTAAAAATTCGCACGGTTCATACAAATTTTACCGTACTGTATTAACATTCTAGAAAAAATTTCACTTGGTTTTACACCTTCTGCGACTAAAAATCTAATGACTGAGCGCTGCTCTTCTAAGGCAGTGGTCACATTGAGTAGAATGCAATCGATCAACCAAGATCAACTGTCGTAGATCAAGAGCGACCGACCGAAATTTTAGGAGATATGTCACACTGCATGAATCGACGTAAATATTTCCACAAAAATGATACCAACTTAAATTAAAAGAAAATTATTTTTTCTTGCACTGAAACGCCGCAAATATATGTTATCAGGAATATTTAAATAAAAGACAAACCTTATGAGTTTTTGTTTTGAAAATTAGAGAAATTTGCATCCATAATTTTTCCATTGTCTTACAATTATTACTGTATCCTGGTGTGCTTTGATCATAAAATTGTACATTATTTCTTACACAGTTTTTCAACTATGGTCTATTTCATTAACTCTCCAAATTTCCGTCATGCTACTAGTAATATGGCTGTAATATTCTAACAATATTCTTTTTAACCTGTACATAAATGTCAAAACAGTTAAGTTGGTATGAAAAATATGACAACAGTGAAACGTAAACACATCAATCGCTGTCGACCGACTAGAAAATCAAACATGTTTGATATATCAAACCGCTCGTCGACGTTCGATATCGTTCGACCATAGTGGATGCATGCAGTGTGACCATTCCCATAAGCTAGTGTTAGTTTAATTTTTAATCGATCGCAATCAATCGCCGTTAGTCGATCCCACTTGTCCAGTGTGACCACTGCCTTAGGTGCAATCTTCCTAGTAGACTTGCCATGGTGAACTGAAAATTTTGAAGGTTATGTTGACATAAAATGATGAAACAGCTGATCAGAGCATATCCCAAGGTTGCCAACTAACACCCCTGAAAAGATTGTACACATTCATTGAATAGTTTTAAAATTATAGAATTTGTCTCTTTACTTATTGAATGACCCTCGTACATACACACATACACACAGACATCGTCGTGAGAATATTAAAATTGGATTCTATGAACCTTAAATCGTGGTCATTTACCAAAATCTCAATATACTATCACTATACCTTCCATACCAAGGGTAGCGGGAGGTCAAAATCTTTCCAAAGAAATTACCACAGCATTTTTTTTTTAAATTTATTAATATAAAACCGGTTTGTTCTTTATTTTTTCAATCTTTGTCACAATAAATGTGAATTGTGTTTGTAATAGTCAACTGGAAGGAGATTTCAATCTCTACCTTTATGTCCGTATATTCAATCAGTTATTATTAAATTCATAGATGAGTTACTACTGTTTATTCTACTATTGTATTGATAAAAACATCTACAAAGTCGTAATGGCATTGTTCGGTAATTTATATGTATTGGGAAAAGTTACGAACGGTGAGATTCACGCGAAACGTGGAACGTGATTGTACGCAAATTTACCGTTATGGAAGGGTGATTTGTGTATTGTTTGATTATCATATTATCTGATTATATCTGTGTAATGTATTTATTTTTCTAAATATGAATGTTTTCGTTTATTTATTTTGTGAGAACTGTATTATTTAGCTTTATTGATTAGTGAGGCAGTCATATTTTGTCGAACGGAAATAAAAATAAAATTGGCGAAAATTGGCATAGAAAAATGACATTAAATTTTGTTTTAAACCGTATTTGTTTTTCTTTCCTTTTTGTAGTGTATCTTTTTTTTATTCGATATATTAATATACGTTTCTATGTTTTGCTAGATACACTATAACAAAAACTGATGTGGCTAGCACATTACCTCTCGCCGTATGATGAAGCAAAGAATATTTTTAGAAATACAGTAAAAATTTTGAAAGATGTCCGATCAAGGGCACCTGTATCACGAACGAATTAACAAATAGGCATACATTTATCTCTTACTTTTGCAAAGGCTGTAAGAGTGTGTGATAAGGATGGATATAACACGCTTGTCTTTCAAAAATTCATATTGTTTCGACTAAGTTAGGACATTCCATTTATAAACGATGCTCGTTGTTGATAATACTTTCGCTGTAACGTAAGTTTATTTATTAATACAGATACATTACCTGGATTCATAGCCGTACGTATAACGTTATATTCTGTCAGAGTCATTGACACTGACATTGTGTCAGTATCTTATTTTTAACATATTTGGTTTTACATTTGCTTATACACTTACTAGTTGACTTATTTTTGAATGTATTTCCTGTAATATATATTTTTATAATAATAAAATAACAGTAGTATCTTACGTACCCTCATAAAAATTAAGCAAACGACACTACTGAATTTGTCATGATGGGCGGAGCAAAAATCTGAATTCATACAATTCGCAGACAACCTTGATCGGACATCTTTCAAAAATTTTACTGTATGTACTTCCCAGAAAAAATCTTCAGTAATGTTTTTGACACTGACATTTATCTGTCAATTACAAACATTTTTTATTTCTCAATTGGTTTCCATGACATTATTTGGGCTGTGATATTTATTACAACAGATTATTATATACCTTATATTTCTTTATTTCTAAATATACAAAGATATAATAAAATATTTCCATGTATCAGACAGAGAATTTACTCTTCTTTAATACAAACAACAAAATTTTGATATTTGACATCTATGTACATAATTACTAATTGTCATTCTGACACGAGTCCCCATATCTGCTTGTCAAGGCCAACAATGACACATGTCTGCTCGCACCCTATACTTATGTAACCAAAAATGGAAGTGGCGAGAGGGGTTTTCTATATTATTTTATATAATTTTCTTATACTCACAATTTGTCTAAATTTCTAATTTCTGTACGAAAATATTTGTTTGGAAGCTAAAAAGTGTGGTTAGAAGTGTTCTCTCTATCATATGTTTCAAAACGAACTGTAATGGTAAATTATTTTTTGAGTAGTAATGGGTTGTTTTCCATTATCCTTTAATCATTCTATACAAATAGACATTCCCTTGGTCAGTGCAAGCCGCTAAATAATCAAAGTCATAAATAACTGCAAACCATGTCTTAAACAAGGGTACCAACCCTATACGAGTATAAACCCTACTCCTCTCCTCATCAAGCCGCTAGGCTTATCCAAATTGATTGTTTAGTTATTTAGATTTTTATCTTTCTCCCCCATTCACCCTTTGCTATAACTAGAGGGCGTGATGCCATGTGATACCATCGCTATTGATTCCTATGATGTACTAACTAGACAACTGTCATACTCTCTCAACTTTTTCGGTCTGTGTTATTAGGGTAAATAGAATAATAGTGTAATTATATGGTGTAGCATTTAGGAAAGCCAAATAGAGTTTCGTGTTAGAGAAATATTTACTTTTAGCTTTCATGAATTGTAATTTGTGAAATGATAAATAATTTCTTTCATATTTTTTTCATAATTCGCTCGTACAAATTTTAACAAACAAATAATTATGTGCTTTTAATTATTGAACAAATTTTGATACAGTCAAAAGCATTTGTGTAATGAAATTTAGAAACATGAAAAATGGCAAATTTAGAAATTGTTATTTAATTGTTTTTTACCTCCCGCTACCCTTGGTGAGGGAGGTATAGGGATCGTGCTATAAATCGCATATCGAGATTTTGGTAAATGATCACGTTTTAAGGTCCCTACAATCCAATTTTAACATTTTTACAATGATGTCTGTGTGTATGTGTGTGTGGATCCTCTTTACGCTGTAACTCAAGTACTATCGTTCAGAAACTTTTGAAACCTTGTATTTCTACTTTACTCTTATATGGAAAGATTTTGGAGTAAATCAGTTAACCGAAGATGGCACTTTACTGGAAGCTTAAAATAGTTTTTCTTCGAAAATACCTTTAAATGTTATTTTTTCGAGATTTATGTTATACAAAAATTAAAGATTATTAAATTTTCTACAGGTTTGCATTTTATGTATAAATTTATAAAACTATCTATAATTTTAATCCCGATGCCTGCGCTTTAAACACAACTCATACACAGGGTTACACAATTCAAATCTCAAATGTTTGTAATTGACAGATATATGTCACTGTCAACAAACTAATCATTTCAAATAATAATATTAACGTTTTAAAAAGAAAATAGTAACTGGAACAATAATTATATGGAAAGGAACTTAATACAGTTTCCAGCATAAGTAAATATGTAAAAATATAGGTAAGATAATAAAAACATATATCATCACAGCATATTACCCATTCATGGGTGAGCCAATCTGCTTTATTTGCACATGTTGGTAATAATGATGACATATTTGTTCCGTGCAGGCGTTTACCAGGCGTCACTTTACGCGAATCTTGGGAACGGGTTCGATTCCGACGCTAAATATTTTAGAATTTGAAATGGCACAAAATTGACCCCTGTGTTGCACTTTCCACGCCAGAAATGAATATAGGTAAGTATATAAATAAATAAAATAAATATATCATCACGGCATATTACCCATTGCTGGGTCTGCCACTCTGCTTTGTACACAGATTTCAATAACGATGATCACATATTTGTACCGTGCGGGCGTTTACCAGGTGTCACCTCACGAGCGCTTATTGCTGGCGTGGAGAGTGCACCACAGGGGTCATTTTTGTGCCATTTAAAATTCGAAATATTTGGTGTCGAACGGGATCTAATTTTAAGTATTTACATATTAAACGGGAGGTATTGTGTTGGCCACATCAGATTTTTTGATAGCTACCTGGTATATTTTAATCAGTAATAATTGAAGAATTCATTCTATTTAAAATAATAATAAAAAAAATCATACGCCAAATTAAAAATTTAAAAATTCATCTCCACCATATGTGAGGTAAATGATAATGAAGCCCCCATCCCTCACGCACATTAGCACGTGTGGAGCATGACCAATCAGCCATCACGCGGTCACAGCCACGCTCACAGTTCACGTTCAGGCTAATGTCAGGACCACAGGACCAGGTACGCGTATGTCATAGCACAAACAGATGAAAATGCCAGATTGTTAACATGAGGGTACATTGTTGTACGGATAATTGTTTTTGTAGAGGCTGAAAGCATAGATAGCGGGGACAGAAAAAGGGTTGCATATTGAATTATAATATTATACGAGTGTACGGGGTAGTTAGTTCAAATTATGCATCCACAAAGTATTAAACAAAATTTTGTTGCATTATTGCATTGATTCAGAACATAAAACAAAGTGTACGTTTTTTGCAAAACATATACTGTAAAGGTTACAAATTAAAACTGTACCATTGTCGAAACATCAAAATATAATTTTCAAATATGAATTAAGTTAATTATTATTATTATTGTTATTATAAATATCATTAAAATATACAATCCCCATCAATAAATATTTTTATGCTCATGAGCTTGTTAAGGCCCGTTCAGTCACCTTTAGAATGACAGCTATTAATAATGTACATAGGTGTTAAGTATCATAAGTTTTCATTCAAAACATAATGATTTTCTAAATCCATGTGGATTATTTTCCTCGACGAATATTTTCCATACTATTGATGACAAATAAACCTCAGAATTTTTAAAATTTTGAATGAAAAATTATGACATATTACAATTATGACATCTATGTAAATAACTACTAGCCGTCATTCTGACACGGATTCTCATCTGCTTGCCAAGGCCAAAAAAGTCACATGACTGCTTGCGCCATATAAGTAACGAATAAATAATTGAAATTGTATTTTTTCTTTCGTTCTATGAGAAATTTTGTCCTACTATTCTGTTCAAAATTCTTCAAATTCATTAACAGTATTAGCGATATTTCTTAAGGATATATGTAATATTAACATACCTATAATTTAAATACATATTCAATTAATAATACAATTATATATATTAAATGTACTCATACCTCCCAGAAAAATCTAATTTTTGACACTAACATTTTGCATTTATCTGTCAATTACAAACATTTAAATATCTCAACTGTTTTTTGGGCAAGGAGATTTATTACAACAGATTATTATATACTGTATCTCCAAACTTACACGAGATATAATAAAAACATTAAATGTTTCAGATTGGGAATTTAATTTTCTTTAATATTACCAAGAAATTTATTTTTCGAGAATCTGCTACTTCCGGTTGTCCAATTGTTACCAAAACCTTTTCAGCTCTTCTCATGAATAACCGGTTGGGAAATAAGTAGTTAAGCAAATATTAAGTCTTATAGTTTTATGTCCCACACACATACACACCCACACACATTCACACACACACACCACACACATACATCATCATAAAAATGTTAAAATCGGATTGTAGGGACCTTAAAACGTGGTTATTCATTAAAATCTGAATATGCGATTTTTAGCATGAATTCAGACCTCTCTTAGCGAGAGGAAAAATATCTATTTTGAATTTCCGTTCTGTATTTCGTTGCCTAGACCAATAAAAAGTAGGGACTTTTATGGTTATGAGTTGGTTGTTCTGGTGAATTGGTAATTTTTGAATGAGCAAAATGTTAACAAATTTTAGAAATAAATCGTTAAATTTCGAGAATTGGTCAAATGGTTTTATAAGTTAAAGCATAAATTTTGTAGAAAATATTTAGCACTAAAAATTCTTTGAATCTAAGTACATCAATTGCTAATAATCAATAATATTTTCTTTATAAATTGGCCTAATTTCAAAAACTTGTATCATCTCTCATTAATTTTTAATTGACGAAACCAATGAAAATATTTATGAATTCGGAAAATTTGAGCTCCATTTTCGCTCGTCTTTATATACTGAATTAAATATAATTAATGCTGATAAGAGAGCAGAAACAAGCAGTAAATATTTTAAATTAAACTCACATTAACTTTTCGTCATTTTCATATTATCCGCCACAACATCAAACACATTATACGGCAGCAAGTTAAAGTGTTTTTTAAAGCCAGGTTAACTAAACTACGATTAAGAAACAAGAAGCTACATTATAAACTTCTGCTACGAAACAACAGCTTCAATATTTAAACGGGGGTTAAATTTTTACCACCGAATCGGGAAGAGTAGTTAGCAAAGCCAGGGAGTAAATATTTTACTATTGACCATTAAACTAATGGATGGACAGAAAAGAAGATGTAGGACACAGCAAATTTAAGTAAAAATAACAGAGTTGTCTTTCCATATAGCGTTTGACAAAAGAAGTAGAAACTAAGGACTTAAACCGAAATGTATTTATGATCCAGGTTCGGTTCATGTTCAAGAAATAATGTCGATTCATTTATCAATATCAGTTCAAGTAAATAAGCACAAAAAAATTTGTTGTGGCCAGCACAATGCCTTTGCGCCATTTTCATTTCATGTTGCATAGAGCGCGAGAAGTCATGTGACTTTGTTGTCCTTGGCAAGCAGATATGGGGGTCCGTGTCAGAAGCTAGTAATAATAGGTGTCAAGAATCATAATTTTTCATTCAAAACATTATTATATTCTATTCACCAGAATATTTAGAAATTTTATTGAAAAATTATGACATAATATGACAATTCTGACATCTATGTAAATAACTAGTAGCCGTCATTCTGATACAGTTCCCCATATCTGCTTGCCAAAGCCAACAAAGTCAGATAACTGCTTGCGCCCTATAAGTAACGAATTTAACATTACTTGTAGACACAAATAATTGAAATTGTATCTCTTCTTTCGTTCTATGAGGAATTTTGTACTACTCTTTTAATATGTTCAAAATTTTTCAAATTCATTGACAGTATTAGCAGTATTTGTTAAAGATATATGTAATAATTTTAAATACATATTTAATTAATAATTCAATAAGATATATTAAATATACTCGTACCTTCTAGAAAAATCTTCCCGTAATGTTAGTAAAACTGGTGATTTTTGACAATGACATAATGCGTTTATCTGTCAATTACAAACATTTAAATATCTCAATTATTTTTTGGGCAACGAGATTTATTGCAACATATTATTTTGTATTATTTTATACTATATGTCTAAACCTATAGGAGATATAAAAAAATGTATCAGATTAAGAATTTAATTATCTTTATTTTTAACATAAATTTTCAAAAATAACATTAAAAAAATGTAACTACAACTTCCGTTCAATTGTTATAAAAACCTATTCAACTCTTCCCATTACTATTAGATTGAGGAATCCGTAGTTACACATGTCTTTAGTTTTATAGAATTTGAGATACCGTTTCTATAACATCCTAACACATACACACACACACACACACACACACACAAACACAAACACATACACATCCACAAACATACATACACACACACACACATCATCGTAAAAATGGCGACATTTATTAATTTTAAAATCATATTAATAATATTTAATTTCGCTTCAGGTTCATGTTTATTGTCCTTGACAAATAAAGGTTTGGTTCGGTTTCAGGTTTACCAAAAAATCGAGTTAATTCGGGTTTTGGTTCAGGTTCGGGTTCGGTTTCAGATTCATGGTAGAAACCTTTATTTATTGCAATTATTTTATACTGAGTGAGACATATATTAAATAAAAGTTTTACAAATAACAGGAAATTTTAAAATTTTGTTAAAACGACACGTTTGAAAAACAAAATTTGTAATAATATTTTTTCTGGAGTGTTGTAGGGTGTAAATATTTTTACCTCTCGCTAAGAGAGGTATTGCATTCATGCTAAAAATCGCATATCCAGATTTTATTGAATAAGCACGTTTTAAGGTCCCTACAATCCGATTTTATCATTTTTACGATGATGTCTGTGTGTGTGTGTGTGTGTGTGTGGATGTGTGTGTGTATGTGTGTGTGTGTGTGGGATGTTGGAAGGACGGTTACTCAAAAACTATAAGACTTTAAATTTTTTTAACTACGTATTTCCCAATCGGACATTCATGGGAAGATCTGAAAAGGTTTTGGTAACAATTGGACAACCGGAAGTAGAAGATTCTTGAAAAAAAATCTTTTAAATAATATTTTTTGAAATTTTTTCTTGATAATATTAAAGAAAAATAAATTCTCTTTCTGATACATTTAAATATTTTACAATATATTCTATAGATTTAGAGATAGAAGAAATATAGTATGTAAAATAATCTGTTATAATAAATTTTACAGCCGAAAGAATGGCCATGGAAAATAGTTGAAAATTTAATTTGTTTGTAACAGACAGATAATGTCAGTGTCAGAAATCCGAAGACATTACTGAAGACTTTTTCTGGGAAGTACATACATTATATTATTTCTTAATGTATTAATAGAATTGGAAACATTTCGAAAAATTAGAAGAGGACAAAATTTCTTCATCAAAAATGAATTTAAAATTAAACAATCTAAATATATATGGAATAGATATATGCGTAAGTAGAATTTTTGGTGTAGAGTGTAGGTATACAAGAAATGTTAAATACAATAGGGAGCGAGCAGTCATATGATTTTGTTGGCCTTGACAAGCAGATATGGGGGCCCATGTCAGAATGATAGCTAGTAATTATGTATATAGATGTCAAATATCATAATTTCTCATTCTAAATTTAGTGATTTTCCAATTCCATGTGGAGCAGAATTAAATGTTAAATATCTAAGGCATACAAGTAAACTTTAAACTCCTGGTGATAAATTAACTACGTAAATTTAGAAAATCTTGAAATTTTTAATGAAAAATTCTAACATTTGACATCTATGTACATAATTACTAATTATCATTCTGAAACGGGCCCACACATTTGCTTGTCAAGCCCAAAAATGTAACATTACCGTTCGCGCCCTATACTTATGTAACCAAAAAAAGGAAGTGGCGAGAGGTATTGTGCTGGCCACAACAGATTTTTTAAAGTACGCCTTCTTGTTTAAAAACAAGTTACAGCAGTTACCTACGGCAGTCATTAAATTTTCCATTTTTAATTCTAGGTACTACAATTACTTCGTACATGTTTTCGTTATTTACTCTGCGTATTCGTGCGACTATTACGGGCGTAATATGTGGGTAATGTTAGTGCCGTAGGCCGGCCTAAAGGGCGAGAAGGTGTGCGTTTACATCTCGCCAGGAACGCATGTAATCTAAATCAGAATTAGTTGTAATCTACGCTGTGTGTCTTTGGGCCTGTGAAGTGTAATTTACTGCGCCGCACTGCTGCAATCGGCACGCAAACAGAGAACGGCGTTAGCAGGAGAGCAGAGTGAAAATTTCAAATATGAAACAGCAGAAGGAAACGACATTGTTTTAAAGTAAAATAAATTATTTCTTTTTCACTTGGATTTTTGGATTTAAATTTTGACTATGGCGAAAAAAACTATGGAAAAATCTGTTGTGGCCAGCACAATACCTTCCGTCACTCCTGTGTATTATGTATAAATTCCATACATAATTTTTCTTGCAAAAGATTCTAAATTTCCAGTAAAATTATTTCATAAACAAACTTTGCAAATTGTACTTGACAGTAACATCTTCTTCTTTAGCCTTCCGCGCTCGTTAGGAATCGCTATTTTTTATTTTCTTCTTCCACTCATTTCTGTTTTGCGTGTCGTTCTCATTCAGTTCCTTTTCTCTCAAGTCTACCGCAATACAGTCTTTCTATATCTTTGGTATTCGTCTGTTTATTCAACCTTCTATTACTAAGCTATTCATTCTTCATACAATATATTCTTCATTTTTCCTCATGACATTTTCAAACCAATGTTTTCATCTCTCTTGTATCTTTCCAGAAATTTGTAACACGAGTTATTTCCTTGCCTATCTTTCCGTGTCTTCCCCAGCATCTATATCAACATCCTTATCTCTGCTATATTAATTTACTTTTTATTTATACTGACATCTGTCAATTTGAATTATATGAATATATTAATAGTTTCCATGTTTAGCATAGCTGGCTGATTTATAAAATTTAATTTCTTTAAAATTCTTTAATTCTATATCTATTGAATATGAAGTATAAAGTGCAATCAAATCGTATAGAAAATAATATATTCTTTCAGTTATAATAACGTTAAATGTTAAATCTTCAATTGAGGCTACTTCCGGTTCACCAATTATAACCAAAATCTAATCAGTTGTTCTTGTGGATGTATGAGGAATTCGAAAAAAATATAATTTTTGGAATTGTGGTATTGAAGTTATACGATCCGACATCTTGTCACACACACAGACACACATGCAGACATCATCCTAAAAATGGAAAAATCTAATTATAAGGACCCTAAAACCTGCTTATTCACTAAAAACTCATCATTGTATTTTTTGACCAAAGACAATACCTTCCTTACCTAAAGGTGACGGAAGGTAAAAACGAAGAAAAAATATACTAGTATTAAAGAAACGTATATATTAATTTATAATTATTTCTAAGTCAATCCTTATTCCTTTTACGGAATATAAAATTATTTGACACAACATGATCATTCTCAGTAGTGCCAAAGTATGGTACGAAAATAAACTACAATTATTTCAAATAATTTAAATTCCGTAAAAGAAATAACGAAAGACTTGGAAATAATTGTAAATACCATTAATATGTGCATTACTTAATACTAGTACTTTTTTCTTCTTCTTTTAAAAATAAATAACACCCAATAATCTCCACAAGAAGTTATATTTCATTTTATAAGGTTTTTTTCAGGTCGATGACGTCAGTCCTGTGCTTAAATCATTTTCACTATTATACTGTTACATTAATGCTTAGAATATCGAAGACATAATATTGGATCTGGAATATATTCTTATGAATACAATAAGATAGAACTATCCAGAACACAATGCGGAATTGTAGCGGGGCAGAATGTTGTACATATCGCAACGGACAGGAGTTGCATTTGACCAGATGCTTCCCTGTCATATTGAACTATATGTATTTACTCTGTTGTTATTGGAAGTGTACACTGCACAAGTCAATTTCCTTCTACAGGGACTGTTCTCATCGTCTATACAATTCCTGTGTTTACTCTGACAGTCCATTTCTAAATAACGCTGTTCAATCGATACACAACTCTGATTTATCTTGCTTTTATAATTATTTCTTTTTATTGGGAAACAACCCATTTGAAAGTTGAAAGCTGAAAAATAGGATTAAATATCCATTTCCTGTAGTCAATAGGGCGGCAAACGCAACTAAGTGGTAGAAAGAGATATACAAGTCTGGAAAGAAGCATTTCAAATGCAGGAGGAATTCCTGACCAGGCTTATGTCATGCAGGTGGTAGTGTCAAGCGAGGTCCCTGCATGCGGTAAGCCGACGGAGATATAATACTTGCACAGACCCTCATTTATACCACACTCAATTGAGTATAATAAGCGTATGTTTTACTTTGACTAAAAGAAAGAAAATATTTAAAATCATGCAGTTTAGTACGAAGTCTACAATATCGATGATATTAAGGGCTCAGCCATGGGTGTCGTTAACCCAAAATCGAAGGGGGGCAAACATGAACTATTAGAAAAATTACTCGTATTATGTCCCTGAACTCTTTATTTTGTGCACTTGCATTTTGCATCCTAATAATATTTAATATTTGTTATTGTATTATTATCTATATATTTAAAATTACTGATATATTACACGTAGAATTTCACTGCTTGATTTAATATTCAAGCTACTTAAGTTGACTTGAAATCAAGTCAAGCTCAAGTCAAGTAATAGTAGCCGAAAGTCAAGTCAAGTAGTTACAATTTCAAGTACTTGAAATATCAAGTATTTATTTTTCAATTACTTGAAAAAATCAAGTAGTTATTTTTTTAATTACCAGAAAAATTTCTGCAAGATAACATTTCATTATCATATAGTTCCTTCTATTTTATAACAATATCAATAATATACCTTGAAATATAGACTTTTATTCATAAAAACAAATCATAAATTTAAATTTACAAAAAAAAAGATTTAAAAGTATACCTATATGAATTAACAAACTATTTATAGTATATGATATTATGGTGGACCTTAAAAAGGGGCAAGTCGAATTTTAACTGGACCACCCCCTAAAGTGGGGGATATACTAGCAATGATTTCGCTTAATTTTAATATTTGATTTTTCCCCATTTAAATAAACTTCGGTTTTGGCACATTTTGGAACTTTATTTTTCTCCGAGATATTAGGAAGTTTAAAAAACCCATTCATACTAGAATGACTCGAGAATATGTGGACAAAATCTGAAGTCCCAATTATTATTCTTATTTCGAATAGAGTATAGCTTTCTGGGCTTTTGTGCGATAGTTTAACCATTTACAGTTAACTTAATAATAATGATTACGACTTCAAATTTTGTCGACATATTCTTGGGTCATTCTAGTATATATTCCAATATTGAGTGAATTTTTAAACCCCTGCACAGATTTTAACTTGCAGTAGTGGATCAGCACAACATATGGCACACCACGCCGTACCACACACAGCTAGGTTACGATTCTACTGATTTGCGCGTTTTCGTACATAATCGGTTCGTTATCAAGTAGCTTGAATTTGCTTGAAATTGCTTGATCAAGTCAAGTAGTAACGATAGAAAATCAAGTCAACTCAAGTAATGAATTCTTGAAAAGCTTGATTTTCAAGTCTAGTCAAGTAATTTACAAAAATATCAAGCTACTTGACTTGATGAATACCGCCAATCCCGTTAATGAATTGGAAAAACCTTGTACATTTAGAAGAAATGGAGAAAACTTGCTCATAGAATAAATTAAAATTATAGAAAATACGTAAATATAAAGATTAGGTGTAATTAATTTTTTTTTGTGTGTACAAGGAATGTTAAATACAATACTTATTTTTACCTGTCGCTAAGAGAGGTATTGGATGCATGCTAAAAATCGCATATCTAGATTTTATTGAATAAGCACGATTTAAGGTCCATAGAATCCGATTATAACATTTTTACAATGATGTCAGTGTGTGTGTGTGTGTGTGTGTGTGTGTGTGTGTGTGTGTGTGTGTGTGTGTGTGTGTGTGTGTGTGTGAGGTTGTTGGAGACACGATTTCTCAAATTCTATAAGTCAAAAGACCTTTTTGACTACGGATTCCTCCATCTAACATTAATGGGATAAGTTGAATAGGTTTTGGTACCAATTGGAAAACCGGATTTGTCTAAATAATTACTGTCATATTGACAAGGGCCTACATATCTGCTTGGCTAGGTCAAGTATGACAAACTAAGTATGTAAATTTAGAAAATCTTGAAATTATTGATAAAAAATTCTGACATTTGACATCCATGTACAAAGTTATTAATTATCATTTTGACACGAACCCCCATATATGCTTGTCAAGGCCAACAATGTCACATGACTGCTCGCGCCCTATACTTATGTAACCAAAAAGGAAGTGGCGAGAGGTATTGTGCGTGCCACAACAGATTTTTTTTGAAACGGTCGGATTTATAATCACTACCGCACCAATCTGTCGCAGGACTCTATATTCACAGAGTCTAAGAACTGATGAAACAATACTTTCTGGTTAAATATTTGATGGTCCTGTAACTTATTTGTGGGACATGGACCAAGAATTATACTTGTTAATCTAGTAACACCTTAATTTTGAGTGATCTGAATCATAAGTGCTCGCAAATGAATTACGCAATGTCTATTCCAGAATATATTCCTCTTTTCCAAAGCGTATGAGGTATTTTGACCAATTCTTGGTGAGTATATATAGTCAAGTGTGGGAGTTGTGGTGTGGTGTAGGGTGAGTTGGAGTTGAAACTCAGTGACCGTGCAGAGTCGGTGGCAGGACTCGAGCGCCCTCGCACCGCGCACGCACGTGTGCAGGATTACGATAGAGTTCCCTTTCGGCCGAGGCCTCGAGCCAACCGGATCGATCCCCGCAAGATCACTGCCCTGGGTGCACAATTGCAACTCATACCCGTACCAAGAATGAACAGTGATTTAAATACGGTTCTCATGGGTCCTACAGGTCTTCTTGGTCTTCAATGGGTCTTACGGGTGAAGAATTGATCCGTATTGCATTTGGTCCGGGTGGGCGGGATTTTCCCTTTTAAATAAATTAGCAGTTCTAACTCCTACCCCCACTAGTATTATTATATAATTATTTTAATATTTATTGATTAATAATAAGAGGAGTCTAAGGTTAAATTATAACTAAAACTAATACAATTACCCCTTATCCTTAAAATTATAGAATAAGCTATATACATATTTCGAGTTCTTATCATCAGTAGTACAAACTTATGCAGAGTAGGTAAGATTACTCAACATGTGAACTATGCCAGAGGTCCTAACAACTAAAAAAACAAGAGAGAGAACTGGGATTATATAGGGATGGGAGTCACAGTGAATGAATACCAATTATAAACTACGATTATAGCGTCCAATGATGTTTACGATTTAAAACGTCCTATAAAATTTAAGTTTATATTAAAACGAATAGTTTAGAGTTTGGTATGGGACCGAGATCTGCGTTCATTAAATTATTTTTAAATTTATTTATTATTAAACTCTCGTTTGCATCTAAATATCTATCATTATTAATATGTTTTAAAAATTTAATATTAGAATTGCTAATTTTGTCATTATTAATGAACACATGTTGGAGCTACGCTATATTTTTCGTGATTATCGATTTCAGTGTCAACTTGTCTTTTAGTTTGACCGATGTAAACTTTATTACAATCGTTACAGCTAATTTTATAAATACCGGATTTTTTGTTATCTATTTTATCTTTAGGATTACCTAATAAATATTTAATGGTATTACTTGATTTGTAAGTTACGGTTAAATTTTATTTTAATAATATTTATTATAAAAGAGGATGCACACGTCGTCAAAAACGAATAAAACATCAGATGAGATGTATGCACGTATTTTAATTTTTTTTTATCTGTTTTTGAGGACACTGTGTTCATCCCCATCCCCAAATAATGTAGCTCCCATATTTTATTTACGAAATCTCAACAATAGCTATTTGTGTATTAAGAGCGCAAATTGTCGCTTGAGAGAAATACGTAGTGTGTTATAGTTTTTGAGTAATAGTCTTTCCAACTGACTCACATACACACATACGCACACATACATACATAAATAAAAATAAAATAAATATTTCATCACGGCATATTACCCATTGCTGGGTATGCCAATCTGCTTCGTACACAGATATCGGTAATGATGGAATATTTGTACCGTATGGGCGCTTACCAGGCGTCACCTCACGGGCACTCATTGCTGGCGTGGAGAGTGCGCCACAGGGGTCAATTTTGTGCCATTAAAATGCGATGTAATTTTTGGCGTCGGTCGGGATCGAACCCGGGTCCCCAGATTCGCGACCAGATACTCAGGCACAAGGCCACGCGACCCCACATACATACATCATCGTAAAAATATTAAAATCGGATTGTAGGGACCATAAAACGTGCTTAATCATTAAAAACTGGATATGTGATTTTTAGCATGAATCCAATACCTCTCTTGACACTGACATCTGTCAGAATTTTCTTAATATAGTAGCTGTTTCCATGGTTATAGCATAGCTGGCTGATTTTTAAATTTTAATATCTTTATAATTCTTTAACTCTATATCTATTGAACATGAAGTATAAAATGTAATCAAATCGTATAGAGAATAATATATTCTTTGTCAATAAATCATATTTAACTGTTAAAATCTTCAAATGAGGAAAACGAAAAAAATATAATTTTTACTTCCTTGTACGTAAGTAAAGGAAGTATTGTAATCGCGAAAAATTTCGGTTTTCAGATTTCAGCGGAAATATCCATTTTGATGATCCCTGAGCCTGAATCCATTTTGACTAATTTCGTCGTGACGTCTGTACGTACGTACGTATCTCGCATAACTCAAAAACGGTAAGCCGTAGAAAGTTGAAATTTTGTATTTAGGACTCCTATAACATCTAGTTGTGCACCTCCCTTTCTGATTATTACACAATTTCCAGAAGTGGCACTTTACTTGAAGCCTATAATAGATTTTAATGAAAAACTGTTTTAAAATATAATCCAAAACTTTTCAAATTTGGTATAAAAGACTTTTATGTCAATCGAAATAACATAATAGATTTTGGTTAAAATAGGCTAACCGGAAGTGGTACATTACTTGAAGTTGTTAACAGTTTTTCTTGAATAAAATGATTTTATTTTGATTTTAGAAATAAATGCTTCAAATAAAAGTTTTAGAGAATTAATTTCTGTTTCTAACACATCAAATATTATTAAATTAGCCCTTTGTATAAGCGAGATATGTAAATTTAAAAATTATTTTTTTGTAATAAAGCTTGCTATGGATTAGGACAAAAAAATAAAATGTTCATGTCAAATTACGTTAAATACGCGCAATTTTATGATTCGTACAATAACAAATATTATATTTTTATTGTGAAATTAGTCATATTCATTGTTGTAATCAAATATTTCTTTGTTGTAATCAAAACTCTCTTTAAAAACTCCCTTTATGGTCGCTATATATCTTACTGTTTTGAAGTTAAAATTAATATTTTGTAATTTATTTATTAAAAAATTATGTATAGTTTAATAATCGTACAAGGAAGTCGTGTGGTGTCCACATCAGATTTTTGGTATTGTGGTATTGAAGTTACGCGATCTGAAACTTTCGTCACATACACAGACACACATATATATTGACAACATCGTAAAAATGGTAAAATCGTATTATAAGGACCTAAAAACATGCTTATTCACTAAAAACTCATCATTGAAGTTTTTAACCAAAGACAGTACTTTCCTTACCTAAAGGTGACGGAAGGTAAAAAGTTAATTTGAGTGTCCCGTTTTTCAGTGTCACCCTGTACAATTAGGATAAATATATCTTTAATTGATTTCTATTATGATTTATTGTATTGTATTCTATTTTCTTGTCTTTTCATTGAAGTGTTTGGGAATGTGTCGTGCCTCGTTGTTGATGAAGTGGTTGGGTGTACGTAAGGCAGTATACGCTAGTGTTAAATATGGAACATGTGTGGAGATAGACTGAATGAAGGTTAAGACGCCAGCGACGCTCCAGGCTGTAGGAAACACGCTGCGGTGACAGTCGACGTCGGACGTTGGGTGGCGAGCCGCTGCGACGAATTCTACTCCCATACAGCGCTAGATTCATTCAGGAAAGAAGAGATGTTTCCAAAATATAGTCTCGGAATTTATGATTAAAAAATAATATACTGACGAAAAAATGAGTCCGTCGTTTTTAAAGCGAAGCTTGCAGAATGTTTGTTTCACTTAAATAAAAATCTGATGTGGCCAGCACATAACCTCTCGCCGTATACTTTACCTGGCTGTATGCATAAAGCAAAGAATATTTTTATAAATACAAATAATATATTCATATAAATCTATGACGTATAAACTTCTTTATTATTCAATAATAGCATGTCTCAACATAAAGATATTTTACCATAAATTATGTTACAGTAAATTACAAAGTAGAGTTTACTATATATAAATATTAGGCTGGTAACAGCAATTTTCAATTCGAACAACCTTGTTTATTTTCTCTTCATATTCTTCTAGTAAAAACATTAATTTTGGGCGGTCTAAAATGTATATATCTGGATTGTGCATCTATTCTTACATATCTTCTTTTACATTTTATTTTTTCATACATGTTATATCTAAATAACACTAATTCCCTTTAATAAAGTGACGGATAGATTGCACTCCGATTATTCGATGTGTAATTTTGTCAATATTTACAACTTACTTGAGAAGAATTTGATAGCTTTTCCGCAATTCAAAGTTACTCTAGTCTACAGTGCTGGTGTACATTGTCCCATAATGTTTGAAACAAATTTAAGTCCTTCAACCTAGACTTGTCATCTCCATAATAGTCACAGATCAAGAATTAAGGGATTCTCCAAGTACATTTTTCTTTCATAACTCATTATTTCTGACACTGACATTTATCTGTCACAAATAATTTAAATTTTTCATGGCATCCTTTCGGTTGTAAAATTAATTACAAGATTATTTTATATATTATATTCCTTTTATCTCTAAATCTATAAAATATGTATAAAAATATTTAAATGTATCAGAAAGAGAATTTATTTTTCTTTAATATTATCAAGAAAAATTTTCAAAAAATAATATTTAGAAGATTTTTTTTCAAGAATCTTCTACTTCCGGTTGTCCAATTGTTACCAAAACCTTTTCAAATCTTCCCGGGAATGTCCGATTGGGAAATACGTTGTTAAACAAATTTTAAGTCTTATAGTTTTTGAGTAACCGTCCTTCCAACATCCCACACACACACACACACACACACACACACACATCCACACACACACACACACACACAGACATCATCGTAAAAATGTTAAAATCGGATTGTAAGGACCTTAAAACGTGCTTATTCAATAAAATCTGGATATGCGATTTTTAGCATGAATGCAATACCTCTCTTAGCGAGAGGTAAAAACTACATTAATTAATTTGTTGAGCAACAAATTGAGTGATAATGATTTTTCAAATACACGTAGTGCAATAATTATCAGAATGACAGCTATTAATTATGTCCATATCAGGGGGGTGAAACTGAATTCAGAAACGTGATAACAAGTTTTCAATCTAGTAGCGTTTGGAAATACTTCCTGACCCTTTCATAGATGTCATAAGTAGTACAGTTTTTACAGTGATTCTCAAACTTTAATGTCTAAATACTATAAAAAGGTAACATAATGTTGGAGAACTGCTGTAAATTTCCCACAATTCTCTATTGCATCGTTCGAAATACTTTGACATTTAAAACTATTATTTGTGAATTGGTATCTTTATAGAAATACAGTACTTTATCATACAATATATTTTCGGTAAGTATATTATCTTTCATATTAGCATTATTATACGGGGTGTGATATAAAAACTTAATGATAAATTAATAATGTTTCAAAAAAAAAAACATGAAATATTTGTAACTTCTGTGTAGTGAAGAGACATTCCTGCAGAAGAAGTTGATAGTGCCGAGTAGAAGAAATAGTGTATAAGTGGACTAAGAGAATGTACATCATGGCGGTGCTCTTAGAAGTTTGGTTGTAGGAGACCAGCAAGATATCACGATTCTTTGACAAAATGACATAAAGCTTAATAAGATTCATCAGAGAATGTTGGAATAGTATGGTGTTGCCAGTTTTAATAAAAAAGAGTGTAAAATTGGATAATTAGTGAAAAAGTGGACGAACATCGATGATGAGGTCAAAGAAACAGTGCATTTCTGGCAGACATTTAAATTAACATCCCTTTTTACCTCTCGCTAAGAGAGGTATTGCATTCATGCTAAAAATCGCATATCCAGATTTTATTGAATAAGCACGTTTTAAGGTCCCTACAATCCGATTTTAACATTTTTACGATGATGTCTGTGTGTGTGTGTGTGTGTGTGTGTGTGTGTGTGTGTGTGTGGATGTGTGTGTGTGGGATGTTGGAAGGACGGTTACTCAAAAACTATAAGACTTAAAATTTGTTTAACAACGTATTTCCCAATCGGACATTCATGGGAAGATCTGAAAAGGTTTTGGTAATAATTGGACAACCGGAAGTAGAAGATTCTTGAAAAAAAATCTTCTAAATATTATTTTTTGAAAATTTTTCGTGGTAATATTAAAGAAAATTAAATTCTCTATCTGATACATTTAAATATTTTATTATATATTCCATAGATTTAGAGATAAAAAAAGTATAATATATAAAATAATCTGTTGTAATAAATTTGACAGCCGAAAGAATGCCATGAAAAATAGTTGATAATTTAAATTATTTGTAACTGACAGATAAATGTCAGTGTCAGAAATAATGAGTAATGAATTAAAAATGTACTTGGAGAATCCCTTAGTTCTTGATCTGTGACTATTATGGAGATGACAAGTCTAGGTTGAAGGACTTAAATTTGTTTCAAACATTATGGGACAATGTACACCAGTACTGTAGACTAGAGTAACTTTGAATTGCGAAAAAGCTATCAAATTCTTCTCAAGTAAGTTGTAAATATTGACAAAATCGGAGTGCAATCTATCCGTCACTTTATTAAAGGGAATTAAGGTTATTTAGATATAACAAGTATGAAAAGATAAAATGTAAAAGAAGATATATAAGAATAGATGCACAATCCAGATATATACATTTTAGACCGCCCAAAATTAATGTTTTTACTAGAAGAATATGAAGAGAAAGTAAACAAAGTTGTTTATATATGGTAAACTCTACTTTGTATTTTATTGTAACATAATTTATGGTAAAATATCTTCATGTTGAGACATGCTATTATTGAATAATGAAGAAGTTTATACGTCATAAATTTATATGAATATATTATTTGTATTTATAAAAATAATCTTTGCTTTATGCATACAGCCAGGTAAAATATACGGCGAGAGGTTATGTGCTGGCCACATCAGATTTTTTGAAATAAAAATGTCTCTTGTAATAATATTTCAAATTTTTGATTCCTTGAGTAGTATAAGGTTAAATTTTAGTAGTTGTTGCCGCGCAGTTTGAGATTTGTAATTATTTATTTGATTTAAATAGTGTAATTTATACCTTTTTAAATAAAGACATTACAATATTAATTATTTTTTATAGTGCGAGATATATTTCACATTTCTTGATAATGTCTTTAATAAATTATTTATTTTCGATAGATTTTTTATTAATTACATTATGAAGAAATAGAATTTAAAGTTTAGAATAATTCGAAATGAATTTATATTTCCCGCCACCTTGTCGGCTGTCAAATTTAGTTCTCTGACCTTTTCATAGATGGCAATAAACTTGTTATCACGGTTTATAAGGGAGATACCCAATCTTCTACTATATATTTTCCTTAATCTATGGTCCATATCTGGCAAATGTCATAATTTTTCATTCAAAATTTCATTTTTACTTTCTTGTACGTAAGTAAAGGAAGTATTGTAATCGCGAAAAATTTCGGTTTTCAGATTTCAGGGGAAATATTTATTTTGATCATACCTGAATCTATTTTGACTAATTTCGTCGTGACGTCTGTACGTACGTACGTACGTATCTTGCATAACTCAAAAACGGTAAGCCGTAGAAAGTTGAAATTTTGTAGTTAGGACTCCTATAGCATCTAGTTATGCAACTCCCTTTCTGGTTATTACACAATTTCCAGAAGTGGCACTTTACTTGAAGTTGTTAACAGTTTTTCTTGAATAAAATGATTTTATTTTGATTTTAGAAATAAATGCTTCAAATAAAAGTTTTAGAGAATTAATTTCTGCGTCCAGCACATCAAGTATTATTAAATTATCCCTTTGTATAAGCGAGATATGTAAATTTAAAAATTATATACTTTTTTGTTTTTGTAATAAAGCTTGCTATGGATTAGGATAAAAACATTAACAAAATGTTCATGTCAAATTACGTTAAATACGTGCAATTTTATGATTCGTACAATAACAAATATTATATTTTTATTGTGAAATTAGTCATATTCATTGTTGTAATAAAATATTTCTTTGTTGTAATCAAAACTCTCTTTAAAAAGAATCGGGTTAGATTATGGTTGCTATATATGTTACCGTTTTGAACTTAAAATTAATATTTTGTAATTTAGTTATTAAAAAAATATGTATAGTTTAATAATTTAAACAAGGAAGTCGTGTGGTGTCCACATCAGATTTTTTGGTTTTGTATGTTTCCTTTTCTTGGCAACTGAATTTCACACTCCTGATAACAAATAAACCACATGAAATAAGAAAATCATGAAATTTTGAACGAAAAATTATGACATTTGTCAGTTATGGGCATAATTAATAGCTGTCATTTTGACGCGGGCCCCCATATCTGCTTGCAAAGGTCAGCAGTCACGTGACTACCCGCGCCCTATACATAAATTTTGTTGCAAAAGATCTCCAGTAAAATTATTTCATAAACAAACTATGCAAATTGCACTTGACACTGACATCTTCTTCTTTAGCTTTTCCTATTCTTCTGTTTCTTCTACCTTCTACTACTAAGCTATTTATTCTTTTGTAAATATATTTTTCATCTCTCCTCATGACATGTTCAAACCAATGTATCGTGTCTCTTGTATCTATCTAGAACCTTCTATCACTCAAGCCATTTCCGTTATCATTAAATTCCTTACCTGTCCTCCCGTGTCCTTCAAAACATCTACTTCAACATCCTCATATTTGCTACATTCATTTTCTTTTCAGTGATACTGACATTTTGTCAATTTGAATTATCTGAACATATTAGGAGTTTCCATGGTTATCATAGCTGGTTGATTTATGAAATTTAATATATTTGTAATTCTTTAAGTCTACATCTATTGAATATGAAGTATAAAATGCAATCAAATCGTATAAATTTATTATCATTAAATGTCTGTAAATGATATTAACTACGTGGGTACTTCCGGTGGACCAGTTATACTCAAAATCTAATCACGTCTACCTATGCATCTAAACTCGAGGAATACGAAAAAAATATAATTGGCAGACATACAGACATGATCGTAAAGTTAGTAAATTCGTATTTTAAGGACCCCAAAACGTTCTTATTCCTTAGAAACTCAATATCGATTTTTTTGACTAAAGACAATACCTTCCTTACCTAAACGTGACGGAAGGTAAAAATAAATGAAGAATATAAAATATTTAAATACATGAACATTTTATATTTGAATGAAAGATAGTTTTATATTTATTTCACGATATAATAGCACTTATCATTTATTGATAGACAGTTATTTCCACGTAATTAAACATTAAATTAACAATCGCAATATGAGATCACCACCAATATTATCATAGACAAATTGAATTTTATTGTTCAATTTAGACAAGCAACAGTAAACATGAAAACTATCTAAATGAATAATGTCTATTTAAATTTTGATAGAATAATATTCACATAGGTAGTAAACAAACGTATCATAACGTATTTGTATCTATTGACGGGTGTGCCAATTTGTTATTATACATATTTCAGTATCTAATGATATTTTTCAAATCTGACCTAACGAGTACGCATTGCTTTTTTACCTTCCGTCACCTTTAGGTAAGGAAGATTTGGTCAAAAAATTCAATGATGAGTTTTTAATGTATAAGCATGTTTTAGGGTCCCTATAATACGATTTTACCATTTTTACGAAGATGTCTGTATGTATGTGTGTCTGTGTGTCTGTGTTTTCGTGTGTCTGTGTGTCTGTGTGTGTGTGACAAAACTTCCGGATCCCATAACTTCAATACCACGATTCCAAACATTATAATTTTTTCGTATTCCTCAAGTTTACATCCAGAAGAACAAGTAATTAGATTTTGGATATAATTGGTGCACCGGAAGTAGCCTCATTTGAGATTTAACAGTTAAATTTGATTTATTGGCATTAAAAACGTCTTTTATATTTAATTTTAGTTTACCGTTATTTCCCATTCTTCTTGACTTATTGCTTCAATCTAATCTAAACATTTTATACTTTCGTTTTTGTAAATGAATGCCGTATTTTATTTTCACAATAGTGCGGCATTTTTTTTTTTTTTTTTGGCTAGGTAATGTACCGACAGAGCAGTTATGTCAGATTGATTTGTAAAGGTGTAAATGTATCACTACAGTGCCATTATTTCCTGACTAAACGTTTCCCTTAAGAATGTAGACAAGTGACATTTCTCAACATTGTATAGTTAGAAATTTAGACAGCGAGCGTTTTTCTACTTTGTCGCGCTAGAGTGGCAAAGTGACATTTTGCGTTGACAAAAGAGAGCACAAATGGCTACTTTCTATGTAGACTGTAGAAAAAATATTTTTCATTACGTTTCTAGGGCACACGAGTAAATTGTCTACAAATACCTTTTTCTACAGTGAACATAGAAAGTAGCCATTTGCGCTCTCTTTTGTCACTGCAAAATGTCACTTTGCCGCTCTAGCGCGACAAAGTAGAAAAAACGCTCGCTGTCCAAATTTCTAACTATACAATGTTGTGAAATGTCACTTGTCTACATTTTTAATGGAAACGTTTAGTCAGGAACTAATGGCACTGTAGTGACACATTTACCACCTTTACAAATCAATCTAACATATAAGTGCTCTGTCGGTATATTACATAGTCAAAAAAATGACGCACTATTGTGAAAATAAAATAGGGCATTCATTTACAAAAACGAAAGTATAAAATGTTTAGATTAGATTGAAGCAATAGGTCACGAAGAATGGGAAATAACGATAAATTAAAATTAAATATAAAAGACGTTTTTTACCTCTCGCTAAGAGAGGTATTGCATTCATGCTAAAAATCGCATATCCAGATTTTATTGAATAAGCACGTTTTAAGGTCCCTACAATCCGATTTTAACATTTTTACGATGATGTCTGTGTGTGTGTGTGTGTGTGTGTGTGTGTGTGTGTGTGTGTGTGTGTGTGTGTGTGTGTGTGTGTGTGTGTGTGTGTGTGTGTGTGTGTGTGTGTGTGTGTGTGTGTGTGTGTGTGTGGATGTGTGTGTGTGGGATGTTGGAAGGACGGTTACTCAAAAACTATAAGACTTAAAATTTGTTTAACAACGTATTTCCCAATCGGACATTCATGGGAAGATCTGAAAAGGTTTTGGTAACAATTGGACAACCGGAAGTAGAAGATTCTTGAAAAAAAATCTTCTAAATATTATTTTTTGAAAATTTTTCTTGATAATATTAAAGAAAAATAAATCTCTTTCTGATACATTTAAATATTTTTATACATATTTTATAGATTTAGAGATAAAAGGAATATAATATATAAAATAATGTTGTAATTAATTTTACAACCGAAAGGATGCCATGAAAAATAGTTGCAAATTTAAATTATTTGTAACTGACAGATAAATGTCAGTGTCAGAAATAATGAGTAATGAAAGAAAAATGTATTTGGAGAATCCCTTAATTCTTGATCTGTGACTATTATGGAGATGACAAGTCTAGGTTGAAGGACTTAAATTTGTTTCAAACATTATGGGACAATGTACACCAGTACTGTAGACTAGAGTAACTTTGAATTGCGAAAAAGCTATCAAATTCTTCTCAAGTAAGTTGTAAATATTGACAAAATTACACATCGATATAAGAATAATCGGAGTGCAATCTATCCGTCACTTTATTAAAGGGAATTAGTGTTATTTAGATATAACATGTATGAAAAAATAAAATGTAAAAGAAGATATGTAAGAATAGATGCACAATCCATATATACATTTTAGACCGCCC
Source organism: Harpalus rufipes (assembly GCA_951394225.1). Classification (NCBI taxonomy): domain Eukaryota; kingdom Metazoa; phylum Arthropoda; class Insecta; order Coleoptera; family Carabidae; genus Harpalus; species Harpalus rufipes. The sequence continues at coordinate 87,551,394 of OX596274.1, forward strand.
AAAATTAATGTTTTTACTAGAAGAATATGAAGAGAAAGTAAACAACGTTGTTCGAATTGAAAATTGCAGTTACCAGCCTAATATTTATATATGGTAAACTCTACTTTGTAATTTATTGTAACATAATTTATGGTAAAATATCTTCATGTTGAGACATGCTATTATTGAATAATAATGAAGTTTATACGTCATAGATTTATATGAATATATTATTTGTATTTATAAAAATATTCTTTGCTTTATGCATACAACCAGGTAAAATATACGGCGAGAGGTTATGTGCTGGCCACATCAGATTTTTCTTTATATTAATTGAGTAGTAGTGTAAGAACGAAGTGTACATTTTATTATTTTTTGTTATGGTGGAGGACCCCACTGTAGCGACTGTACAAAAAATCTTGTGTGTGTTTCGAGCGCAAATGGACATTGTCGAATCGACAATGTCCTATTTTGCGCTCTTAATATACAAATAGCTATAGTATACTATAAATTGTAATATCTTCATATAAAAAGGATCTGCATAATGTCATCATCATTGTAAATTATGCTTTTACATAAAATACTAATTAAAACATCGTATAATAGTTAATTCAATTTTCTACTCATCTTTGGAAAACTATTTTCTTGATGTAACGTACGTTAAAATTAATTAGAAGTATAATTTGCATGTTAGATCCTGTCTTGCAGGAATCAATGGTAGCGTTGTTTCGGACTCCTGCTCTGTTTCTCACGCCAATGACCGCCGGAGCAGGATTCCTGCAATGCCGATTTTCCTTCCATGTACGGTACACTAGCGCCGAGTTCGCTTTCCTATGTACAAATCCCGGAATAAGCTTTAATTAATGAGTACATGGAGTAATTTATTTACATGCTTCGTGTTCATTATTATTCATTCTATTTGTACTTAACTATTAAACGGATTGGGTTTATACAGTTAATTATTTCTATAGAAAACATTGTTAAATTACTAACAAATTTACAGATAGATAGAAGAAATAAGAAATGGATACTTATATTTCTAAGAAAAATGTATTTTTGCCCATTTTCAGATCTCAAATAAATATCTCTATTTTAAAATTAGAATGACTTTTCTAGCAAGCTTATTGATGTTAGCATCAGCTTCATTCTTAAAAAATTTGATGTGACCAGCACATTACCTTTCGTCAGTTCTATGTATTTTGTACAAATTCCATACAGAAAATTTCTTCCAAATCATCGCAATTGCTTCTCTAATTAACCTGTTCTTTAGGTGTGTTGGAGTGTTGGTCTCGCTAATATTTTTGTTTCTTCAAATTTTATACGTGGAATTCTTCCAGGGCATGCTCTGCAACTGAAGATTTTCCTGGCTGGTTCATTCAATCTTGTAAAAATGGTTCTATCAGTCTGGCCAATGTAAACTTTCCCGCAGACACATGGAATCTGGTAAATCCCTGATGACTGAAGAGGGATGACGTCTTTAACTTGTCTCAACATATGTCGAATTTTAACATATGGAGAAAACGAAATCTTCATGTTCTTTTTACTATTGTGTATTTCGAGTCTGTTACAAACTATAACTAACTAAAGGAGATTTTATTAAAGATCTCATAACACTGTAATCCAGTTCAAATACATATGAATATGAAGTAATTTCAATCTATAGTAACCATCTTATCCTTCGGCTATGAGTTAGGCACACATAAATAATCTTGTTCTTCTTTCTTGGATTATGTTTATCCTAGTTCCTAAAGGTCCATATCACCTTTGACTCCAAGATTTAGTGTGGTCTGCGAAAGGGTTAAGTGAATTAGTAGACGCTGGCCAGTAAGTCCTTATTAATCTGCACACATGTGTCCCTCGAGGCGAGGGAGTCACTAACGCCCTAATCGCCCCAACTATCACAATAAGATTTATTACAGGAACTTTTAACGTAGGGTCCAAACCACTAAATATTCAGACATGCTCGTATAGGTAAGGTCGGGTAAGATGGCAAGATAACCAAAAAGTCCAACATTTCACTAGCAATAATTGAAGCATTTTAATTCAAAGGGATTTAATGCCAAAAAGTTTTTTTCTACCTATATAAGTTTTTATTGGATGTTTTTTTTTGGGTCAACCATAATTCTATATAAATGGTACAGTGACATATAATTCGAGATATGTTTAAATGTAAAGCCATCATATATAAAACTAATTCTGTAAACAAAGGATTGTGTAGATAAACAAGTAGACGTACTAAACATTTTTATTTCATACGTTGAAAGATCATAAGTGTATGTAAACAAAATAAATAAATAGTTATGTATGGATCGAAGCACTGAAGTTTTATTTTTTATCACGAATGTGGAATTTAGTTGCCGTAGCCGTAAGGCCGAGGAAAATAAACCATATGAGTGATAAAAAGGGATTTCAGTGCCGGGGTGCATATTAAATTTTATTTGAAATCGAAATTTTGTGAAAATGAAATATATTTATTACGTCTCGCAAAGAGAGATATTGGATTCATGCTAAAAATCGCATGTCCAGATTTTAATGAATAAGCACGTTTTAAGGTCTTTACAATACGATTTTAACATTTTTACGATGATGTCGGTATGCGTGTGTGTAGATGTATGTGTGTGCGTGTGTGTATGTGCGTGGGACGTTGGAAGGACGATTATTCAAAAACTATAAGACTTAATATTTATTTAACTACGTATTTCTCAATCGGACATTAATGGAAAGAGCTGAAAAGGTGTTGGTAACAATTGGACATCCCGAAGTAGTAGATTCTTGAAAAAAAATCTAAATAGTATTTTTTGAAATTTTTTCTTGGTAATATTAAAGAAAATTAAATTCTCAGTCTGACACATTTCAAATTTTTATTATATCTCGTATAGATTTGGAGATATAGTATAGAATAATCTGTTAAATAATAAATCTCGTTGCCCAAAAAACAGTTGAGATATTTAAATGTTTGTAATTGACAGATAAATGTAAAATGTTAATGTCAAATATCAGTTTTTTCCTGTTTGATATATACAGGATTCCAAATTTGTAATACATATTCCAGCTTGCTACGCACAAATGAATAATACAAAGATTTGAGGGTCCGTAAATTATGAAATGTATATTACGAATTATGAAACCAAGATTTCTGTAAAAAGCTTTTTGGATATCATTAAAATGAGGAATAAAACTAAGTTTAGGATCGAACAGAATTCTTAGATCTTTGAATATAGTTACTCGCTCCAACAATGTGTTATTCATTTGATGGTTAAATGGTACAGTTGTTTGCTTTAGAGAGTAGGTCATAATTTTACATTTATCTAAATTAAATAGAAGCTTAGAAGCTAAAGACCAATCAAGAACATTATTAATATCATTTTGTAGTAAAGCACAACCATTAACATTATTAATAATTTTGAAAATTTTCAAGTCATTTGCATATAAGAGAACGTTGGAGTGATTTTTGACACTGGCATTTTTGAATTTTGAATGTATTTCCTGTAATATATATTTTTATAATAATAAAATAACAGTAGTATCTTATACGTATCCTCATAAAAACTAAGCAAACGACACTACTGAATGTGTCATGATGGGCGGAGCAAAAATCTGAATTCATACAATTCGTAGACAACCTTGATCGGACATCTTTCAAAAATTTTACTGTATGTACTTCCCAGAAAAAATCTTCAGTAATGTTTTTGACACTGACATTTATCTGTCAATTACAAACATTTTTTATTTCTCAATTGGTTTCCATGACATTATTTGGGCTGTGAGATTTATTACAACAGATTATTATATAACTTATATTTCTTTATCTCTAAATCTATAAAATATATAATAAATATTTATATGTATCAGATAGAGAATTTGGTCATCTTTAATACAAGCAAGAACAAAAATTTTCAAAAAATAATATTTAGAAGATTTTTTTTAAGAATCTGCTACTTCCGTGTCCGAAATTGTTCTTCCAATATACCCACACACATACACACACATATGTACATCCACACGCACACACACACACAGACATCATCGTAAAAATAATAAAATCGGATTGTAGGGACCCTAAAACGTGCTTAATCATTAAAATCTGGATATGCGATTTTTAGCATGAATCCAATATCTCTCTTAGCGAGAGCAAAAATGCTAAAAACATTGAGATTTCGGAAAAAAAGTTATTAAGAAATATTGTTGCACTCGACGCGTTATATCACTGGTTAAATTTAATGTATTTATTTCTGAAACACTCCGTATTGATTTTATGTTATTAATACAAATTTAGTAATAGAATCCAATATACTCGTATGTAGTAGCGCATATGTGCCTTGTACTTAGGTTGTTGAAATTAGTCTATATTTGTGTAATTTCATCTAGGTTTGATAGACGCGAAATTGACATGTACAATGAATAGACAGAGTCGCAATGGCACTTGGAATTGTGAGTCGATGCCAGAGCGAATGCAATATAGAACGTTTCTGGGTCGCTATTAGCCGACAAAGGCCAATACCCCAAGACTCACGCACTAATACACATGTCCGTACAGCAAGACACATATTGATGGCATTACGACTGGCAACACAATTGAAATACAGATACATTGTTCTATATGCACTCACGATGCATGCCATTTGCCGAGATTGATGTCTGCTAATTAAACTCTAAATGCACTAGATTAATTGCCAGCTAATTATGCTATATTTGATTTGCAGCTTTACAACTTTAGATGAAATAGATCAATCATCACGTAAACAATATACTGGATTCAATATTAGTTTTAAATTTCATTTTATTGGTATTAGTAACAACGTTAACGATGTTTTGCTAATTTAAAACTTATTACAGTAAATTGAAAGATGCCCGAACAAGGTCATCTATGAATTGTATGAATTCAGATTTTTGCTCCGCCCATTCTGACAAATTTAGTAGTGTCGTTTGCTTAGTTTTTGTGAGGGTACATAAGATACTACTGTTATTTTATTATTATAAAAGTATATGTTACAATAACAGCATTCAAAATTCAAAAATAAATCAACTGGCAAGTTTATTAGCAAATGTCAAACTAAATATGTGAAAACTAAGGTACTGACAGAATATTAGTGTCAGTAACACTGACAGAAAATAATGTTATTCGTATGGCTATGAATCAAGGTAATGTATCTGAATTAATATATAAACTTACGTTACAGCGAAAGTATTATCAACAACGAGCATCGTTTTAAAATGGAATGTCCTTAGTCGAAACAATATGAATTTTTGAAAGACAAGCGTGTTATATCCATCCTTATCGCACACGCTTATAGCCTTTACAAAGGAGAAAAAAAAATGTATGCCAATTTTTTAATTCGTTCATGATACATATGACCTTGATCGGACATCTTTCAAAATTTATTGCATATTAATAGAAAATTTCATACTAACACTTATATTTAGGATTTTCGGTACAATCTTGAAGTTTATTTTACACAATTGTCGTTTTGGACATTTGTCCATCCTCAGCACTCTTAGCAAGGATAATAAAGTTTTACAGTCATATAGATGATGTTAAACATGCTTAAAGTTATATTTTGTTGGACTACAAAATTACAAATATAAAAATCTGATGTGACCAACACAGTAACTCCCGCCATTTACCTATGTAATTAATTTTTATATTACTTTATAAATTTATCCATACAATATATAGAAAAAGTATTAAAGCAAACTTATAGAAAATGGAATAATCTTTAATTTTTATAACAAATTGAGAAAAAATTACATTTGAAGGTATTTTTTGAAGAAAAACTATCTTGAGCTTCAAGTAAACTGCCATTTCCGGTTATCCGATTGCCACCAAAATCTAATCAGATATTTCCATATTAGAATAAGGTAGAAATACATGGTTTCAAAACTTTCTGAATGATAGTATTTGAGTTAGAGCATAAACAGGATCCACACACACATACATACACACAACATCATCGTGAAAATGTTAAAATTGGATTGTAGGGATCTTAAAACGTGGTTATTTACCAAAATCTCGATATGCGATTTTTAGCACGATCCCTACACCTTTCTTACCAAGGGTAGTGGGAGGTAAAAATCTGATGTGGCCAATACAATACCTCCCGTTTAATTTAATTTTTATTCATGTAAATACCAGGTTCGAACCCGACCGACGGTAAACATTTCGAATTTTAAATGACCCCTGTGTTGCACTCTCCACGCCTAGTATACGCTCGCACGGTATAAATATGTCATCATCGTTACAAAAATCTGTGTAAAAAGCAGATTGGCACACCCAGCAATGGGTAATATGCCGTAACGATATTTTTATTTTATTTATATACTTACCTATAATGCTGCTAACTATATTAAGTTCCTTTCCATATAATTGTTATTCTATTTAGTATTTTCTTTTTAAAACGAGATTTAGTTTAGCTAGCATCTACTGTAAATGTAATGACTTATTAATCACATTAAGGTGTATCAATCTGCTTTCTTATTTGTATTTTGATAATATCAATATGTGTTCCATAGAGGGCGCTTACTGGACGTCACTTTACGGGCTATCAATACTGCCATAAAGACGACACTAAAGGAGTCACTGTCACTAGTGTTCAATTTCAAAATTGAAAATAATTCCCTAGTTATCTCAGGTCAGATATGAATAACAGTGACTCAATGAAGTATCTACAGAAATTATTGATTACAAAATTGTGAGGCACGAATAAATATCTGTCGTATTACATCTTTTAGAATAATTTGCAATGGGCTCATTGGGATTATCCTATCTCGTCGATTAAATTAATTAAATCTACATAAAATCTTCGTGACATTTTTACGGAGTGGTAACCGGGGCAGGAATTGATTTTTGTAGATGAAATTAGCTATGATCTAATCAAGTTGGCGAACAAGACAAAAGTCAATATGTCGGCGGTTGGTTCCAGCCCAGCTCAGGACCCGCGGGAAATCAACGATAATCCTTATATCAAAGTACATTATCAGACAGGCTTTTATTGAAACAAATTAATTCTGAATCCTCTTTAAATAATTACATTACTTCAACCTGAAAAATCTCCACCATTAATTAAATCACTAATCACCCCAGTATTGGCCATATTGATCAGGAATTACATACGAGGTCTTTTTTATATTTATTATTTTGTAATTGCTAAAAAAGTGTATGTATTTATATTAAATCTTTTCTTATTTTGTTCATTTTCAAAATTCAAATTATAAATTATTATTTACATATTATTATAGAGCACCATATGAAATCGCAGTGTGCGTTGATGCGTTGGTACAAGTAAGCAATCTGTAGATGTTACTTATTTTGTAGTTTTAAAAAATCTGTTGTGACCAGCACAATACCTCTTGCCACGTTTATATATATATATATATATATATATATATATATATATATATATATATATATATATATATATATATATATATTATAAACAACTTGGAATTGGGTAATCACTAAATTTAGAATGAAAAATTATGATATTTCACATCTATGTACATAATTACTAGCTATCATTCTGATACGGGCTCCCCATATCTGCTTGTCAAAGCCAACAAAGTAACATGACTGCTCGCGCCCTATTGTATTTAACATTTCTTGTCTACCTACACTCCACACCAAAAATTCTACTTATATTTATTCTTTATATTTTGATGTGTTAATTTTAAATTCATTCTATGAAGAAAGTTTGACCAACTCTTCTAATTTTTCGAAATGTTTCCAATTCATTGTAGGGATTAACAGTATTTTTGAAGGGTATTAATTCAATAAGAAATTTTTGACACTGACATTTATATGTCAGTTACAAACATTTTAATTTTTTAATTGGTTTCCATGACAGTACTTGGGCTATGAGATTTATAACAGATTATTATGTACCTTATATTTCTTTATCTCTAAATCTATAAAAGACAATAAAATATTCATATGTATCAGATAGAGAATTTACTCTTCTTTAATACTAGCAAGAACATTTAAAAGATTTTTTTAAGAATCTGCTACTTGCGGTTGTCCAATTATTACCAAAACCTTTTCAGCTCATTCCAGTAATGTCCGATTGAGAAATACATAGTTAAACAATAATTACGTATTATAGTTTTTGAGAAATCGTCCTTTCAACCTCCCCTCACACATACATTCAAACACACACACACACAGACATCAGTGTAAAAATATTAATTGTATGGACTTTAAAACGTGCTTAATCATTAATATCTGGATTTGTTGGAGATACGATTTCTCAAATTCTATAAGATTAAAAATATGTGTAACTACAAATTCCTCAATCTAACAGTAATGGGAAGAGTTGAGTAGGTTCTGGTAACAATTGGATAACCGGAAGTAGTAGTATTTTAACAAAAATCTTCTAAATACTATTTTTTGAAAATTTATGTTATTACAAATATTAAAAATCTGATGTGGCCAGCACATAACCTCTCGCCGTATATTTTACCTGGCTGTATGCATAAAGCAAAGAATATTTTTATAAATACAAATAATATATTCATATAAATCTATGACGTATAAACTTCTTTATTATTCAATAATAGCATGTCTCAACATAAAGATATTTTACCATAAATTATGTTACAATAAATTACAAAGTAGAGTTTACCATATATAAATATTAGGCTGGTAACAGCAATTTTCAATTCGAACAACCTTGTTTACTCTCTCTTCATATTCTTCTAGTAAAAACATTAATTTTGGGCAGTCTAAAATGTATATATCTGGATTGTGCATCTATTCTTACATATCTTCTTTTACATTTTATTTTTTCATACTTGTTATATCTAAATAACACTAATTCCCTTTAATAAAGTGACGGATAGATTGCACTCCGATTATTCTTATATTGATGTGTAATTTTGTCAATATTTACAACTTACTTGAGAAGAATTTGATAGCTTTTTCGCAATTCAAAGTTACTCTAGTCTACAGTGCTGGTGTACATTGTCCCATAATGTTTGAAACAAATTTAAGTCCTTCAACCTAGACTTGTCATCTCCATAATAGAGACAGATCAAGAATTAAGGGATTCTCCAAGTAAATTTTTCTTTCGTTACTCATTATTTCTGACACTGACATTTATCTGTCACAAATAATTAAAATTTTCAACTATTTTTCATGGCATCCTTTCGGTTGTAAAATTAATTACAACAGTTTATTTTATATATTATATTCCTTTTATCTCTAAATCTATAGAATATATATAAAAATATTTAAATTTATCAGAAAGAGAATTTATTTTTCTTTAATATTATCAAGAAAAATTTTCAAAAAATAATATTTAGAAGATTTTTTTTCAAGAATCTTCTACTTCCGGTTGTCCAATTGTTACCAAAACCTTTTCAGATCTTCCCATGAATGTCCGATTGGGAAATACGTAGTTAAACAAATTTAAAGTCTTATAGTTTTTGAGTAACCGTCCTTCCAACATCCTACATACATACACACACACACACACACACACACACACACACACATACATCCACACACACACACACACACACACACACACACACAGACATCATCGTAAAAATGTTAAAATCGGATTGTAGGGACCTTAAAACGTGCTTATACAATAAAATCTGGATATGCGATTTTTAGCATGAATGCAATACCTCTCTTAGCGAGAGGTAAAAAACAAAATTCTCTATCCGACACTTTTAAATTTTTTATTATATCTTCTATAAATTTAAAGATATAGATATATAATCTCTAAAATAATCTGTTGTAGTAAAACTCACAGCATGTCAGTATCAAAAATTCGGAGACAGTACTGCAGGCTTTTTCTGGGAACGATATTTAATATTTCTTATTGTATTATTAATTATATATTTAAAATTATAGATATATTACATGAACCCTTCAGAAATACCGGCAATCCCGTTAATGAATTGGAAAAACCTCGAACATTTAGAAGAAATGGAGAAAACTTGCTCAAATACGTAAATATAAATATTAGGTGTTATTAAAGTATGTTGTGGATAGAAGAAATGTTAAATACAATACTTGTATATACCACAATGGAAAGGGCGGAAGGTATGGCAACAACAGATTTTTAAGTAAACATGTTCAGATTTAGATAAAATTTCATAATTAGTTAAAGAGTAACATTTTTTTGCAACTAGGTCGTTGACTTACAACATTGATTACTAGGTAATATTTTATACATATTGTAAAAATGAAATTGCTTAATTAAAAATACCCGCATAATGAAATGTGACAAAAGAAATGTAAATATGTTCTATTTAATAAAATTTAATATATTGTACAATTTTTATTTTACACAAAAAATATATATTTGATTAATATAATTTTATTATATTCAATATAAAAGTAACATTTGAATTTTGTTTCATCGTTGAAAAATTGAATACAAAATTTTTTCCACATTAACAATTATTTATAAACGATTCACCATTGTTAGCAATTTGTAACTTTTTGTTTTGTGTCTCTTAACAACAAAATTTGTGGAAAAAGTGGTGTTGCTATGTTACATTAATGCAAGCACACGCTCACGTTCACAATTGCTGACGTTTGGTTTTGAAATCGTTTTTATTTTCTCTTCACAACAAAAATGTTTGTTGTCACATCACATACACTGACTTTCCTGTGTTAATTAAATATTTCATTTTACAAAATACAAATATTGCATACTATGGAAGCCAAATACAATAGTGTGCGTTTCATAATTTAACATTTAAATTGCACTGAATAATAAAAAGTAATTCGGAAATAAAAATACATAGTTGACAATTATTTTTATACGAGTATGGTAATCAATTTTGATGGTATAAATAATACATGAATTGCTAATCATTAGAAAATTAATTTGAAACCGTGAATTTTAAAACAACTTTTTACTTCTCACTAAGAGAGGTATTGGATTCATGCTAAAAATCGCACATCCGGGTTTTAGTGAATAAGTACGTTTCTTCAATCTAACAGAAATGAGAAGAGTTGAATAGGTTCGTAACAATTGGACATTTGGAAGTGGTAGTTTCTAAAAAAAATTCTAAATATTTTTTGAAAATTTGTTACTACAAATCTGCTTACGAAGACCAACAAAGTCATATGAGTGCTCGCGCCCTATAAGTAACAAATTTAACATTTCTTGTACACACAAATAATTGAAATTGTATCTCTTCTTTCTTTGTATGAGGAATTTTATCCTACACTTCTAGTATGTTCAAAATTCTTCAAATTCATTGACGGTATTAGCAGTATTTCTTAAGAATGTATGTAATATAATATACCTCTAATTTTAAATACATATTTAATTAATAAGACATATTAAAATTTAATAATTAATTTAATGTACTCGTACCTCCCAGAAAAATCTTCCAGTAATTTTTGACACTGACATACATTTGTCTGTCAATTACAAACATTTAAATATCTCAACTCTTTTTTGCGGAATGAGATATAGGAGATATAATATTTTTTTAAATATATCCGATTGAGAATTTAATTCTCTATAAATTTTCAAAAATAATATTTAGAATTTTTATTTTTTTTAGAAACTACCACTTCCGGTTGTCCAATTGTTACCAGAACCTATTCAATTCTTCCCATTACTGTTAGATTGAGGAATCCGTTGTTACACAGGTTTTTAGTCTTATAGAATTTGAGAAATCGTACCTCCAACGTCCTCACACACACACACACACACACACACACACACACACACACACACACACACACAGAAATTATCGTAAAAATATTAAAATCGGATTGTAGGGACCTTAAAACGAACTTAATCACTAAAATCTTGATATGCGATTTTTAGCATGAATCCAAACCTCTCTTAGCGAGAGGTAAAAATGATAATGATAACGTTATTTTTTAATGATTAATCATTAATTACACAAACGTTTTGTCAGTTATTCAGTATTTTTAATCGTGTCAAAATAAAAATGCTATTATGCTAAATGGTGATCTCTAAAACCTGACATATTATAGTTTTTTGCAAGGTAATATTAAAATAATTGAATAAGTTTATATTTCTAACGCCTAGCGCAAGCTTCCCACTTTGTCTACAGATGGTAGTAGTAGCTCTGGCATAGCTTCCAACAAGAAGAAGAAAGAGTCTGACAGCTGACAGATAACTCCCGCCAGAAGTAATCTAACCCAGAAGTTTTGAATTATTTTATATATTTTATTTAAAATTATAAATTGATTTTAAGCAGGGCATCGAACCCGCCAAAAACTGGGTTCGGTTCGGGTTCAGATTAATTTAATTTTTGAAAAACGGGTTCGAGAGCGGTTCTGGTTCAAACACTAATAAAATTTGCGGTTTTGTTCCGGGTTTAGGTATTGGGTTCAGATTCGGTTTGACCTAATGAAAACTGAATTAATGTTTTTGGAATAACAATCTTTATATAGAAATTATTTAAAATGCGAGCCGGAATTTACGCAAGACAAGAACACAAACACAATTTTCACAAACAGACAACACAGACGTCGATTATCGGCTATGTTACGATTACACTTACATTTCGAATTCAAAATGAAACTGAACCGGAGCTGAACCCTGAACTCGAATTTTAATACTAGGTTCTGTTACGAATCGGGTTCAATTGAAAAATATATTTAAGGTTCGGTTCTGGGTTTGGGTTCGCTAAAATGTTACGGTTTGGTTCCGGTTTGGGTTCGGTTCAGGTTCGGGTTCGATGCCCTGTTTTTAAGAAATGAAGGTCTTGACTTGCTGTCAAGGTTATTATTTTTTAAAATGTTACAGAATACGAATATGCAGATAACAATTGTCATTCAGTATATTTTTTGGTAACGATTCGTTACGCGTATCTTTTACAGAATAGGCTTGAAAAGTGAACCTCGTTAAACTAACCTTACCTAACCTGATCTAAAGTTATTTTTATACACAAACATCTGTGCATGATATTGCAGAAATGGGCATACATATTTTGGGTATGCTATTTGTCAGAAAGGTTACCCTCGCGATCGCCTAAAGCATTGAACTTTCGCTTGACCTTTTCATTGGTCATCGTTCGCATAGTGTTGCAACATATGACAAGTACAAATGCCCCCACACACACATTCACACGCACACACTCACACTCGCACAACAACACATATCGTTGACGGTTTATTTTTACAACTCTGTTCGTCTGCCATGCCATCGGAATTAATGTTAGCATATCTTTTAAATGTTTAATAACGCATGTGCATGCATATTCCAACGTGACGTCATGTTATTACGGTATGAATGCATCTGTCATTTCGTTGTGCATGTTGCAAGCAACGTGATGTGTGCGCTGTGGTACTACAACAGTTGCTGCGATGATTTTTCTTTATATTCAAATGTAAACTATTTGATGCAAACGTGCAAAATATGGAAATTATATTTCATGTTCAGCGCTCGATAAAATGTACACTTTCTTTCATTTTTGTTCAATGTTCTTTACAATCGGAATAAAATGAAATATGCTAAACAATATCAAAATAAGAAGAAAGATCTTTGTAAAAAAATTGTGGGCTACTGCGGGACTTCACCTCAGGACCTTCCTAAAGTGGGTTTATACCGGACGTAACATTATTAACAATGTTAGTCACAATTTTTAAATATAATCTTTATATTTAAATAAATAAATATATCATCATGACATATTACCCATTGCTAGGTGTGCCAATCTGTTTCACCTCACGGACACTCACTGCTGGCGCGGTGAGTGCTCCACAGGGGTCAATTTTGCGCCAGTTAAAATTCGAAATATTTGACGTTGTATTGTCTTTGGTCAAAAAATTCAATGATGAGTTTTTAGTGAAAAAGCACGTTTTAGGGTCCATATAATATGAATTTACCATTTTTACGATGAGGTCTGTATGTATGTATGTATGTATGTATGTGTGTGTGTTTCGGATCGCATAACTTCAATACCACGATTCAAAAAATTATAATTTTTTCGTATTCCTCAAATGGTGATTAGATTTTGGTTATAATTGGTCAACTGGAAGTACCCTCGTTTGAATATTTTAACAGTTAAATATCATTTATTGATATTTAACGTTATTATAACTTAAAGAATATGTTATTCTCTATACGATTTGATTGCATTTTATACTTCATAATCAACAGTAGAGTTATAAAAATATTAAATTTCATAAATCAGCTAGCTTTTCTAAACAGAGAAGAAGAATATATTGGAAGAAGAATAAATAGAAGGTTGAAAAACCAGAGGAAGACTAAAGATAAGATGGAAGGACTATATTGCGGAAGACTTGAGAGAAAAGGAACTGAATGAGAACGACACGCAAAACAGAATAGCGACACCTGACGAATGCGAAAAGCTGAAGAAGAAAAATATGTTTGTTTATGAAATAATTTTATTGGAAATTTAGAATCTTTGCAAGAAAATTTATGCTTGGAATTTATACATAGGATTAACGTATGGTATTGTGTTGACCACATCAGATTTTTTCAGGTTTATGACGTGAATCTTCTGCCTAATCATTTTTACTATACTTACCTGTGCCCCATTGCGATTTAAATTTTTTTAAACGATCCTACGTTTTTGATTGTAGACACGTACAAATACCTTTCTTCATATTTAATAATTGAATTATTCTCGGTTTAGAATATTACAATAAAGATTGTATAAAAACTGTAACAAAATATATTATTTATTAAATAAATTAATTAGTTGTTAGATGTATATTTATGTAACATTAATTTCAGATGAATGATTATCTATTTAACAAAAATATTTTTAAGTTTAGAAATATATATTGAAAATTATTTCAAATTTAATTGTTACAAAATATGATATTAATAATTAATTTTCCTGCAATACTATATAATAATACATTACCTATTAGTTTAATGAAATATCAATAAATATATAGGTAGTACATAAATTTTGAACATTATAATCTATACAAATAAAATGAATTTAGGTTTTGTCTGTAGGTATGTATTTATTTATGAAAGCTCATCACAATTAAATAGATAATATTTAATTAAATTTTGGCTAAATGTTCGTAATAGGATATTAAATAACGAATATTATAATTGTCATTTTATTTTGCGAGAAGGAAGTTTTTATGCCATTTTTAAATAAAATATTTAGGGTATTTTGCATCGGTTGGTGATATTAATGTGACGTTTGAAAGTTCGTTTATTCACAATCATTATAGTAATATGTCGATTCCTATTGGAGGTCGGGAAATACGTCATTCCTAACTGCAATGACAATCTCTTGTGTGGGAAATGACCGAAAATGCTTCCTCCCCATGGGTTGGAAATTGTTATGTTGGGTTGCCTAGCAACATAGTCATAGATCTCTACAATAAAGTAGGGTAAACAATTTTTTTCTATTTTGCATCGGTAACAAAGCTATTACAACACCCAAAGGAGTTCTTTAATAGCTCGTTTGAGTGTTGTAAGAGCCTAGTACAATTTATTTTTATAAAGTTGGTAGCATAGCTGAAATGTTATGTCAAAAAATATCAAATGTCAAACCTTACTGAATAAACGATACTAATGATTGTTAAGGTTTTTATTTTTGTTTATATATATTTAGGGCATAAATAGTTCAAAACACTATTAATTATTGATATTTAAAATATGTAATTTATTTGTGAACTCTGTCGGTAAATTAGTTCCAGTTTTTTGGCGCTGATGTCATAGCCAAAATTACGCAGGTTGTGTAGTAGTTCAGACAAAAGTAAAATGGCGGCGGAGGAGAAATGTCAACAAGAATTAAGTGTTTATTTATAAGAAAATAGTGTTTTAAATATAAGATGTGTATAATTATATAGTTTTACACTTTCCACATCCTTTTCAGTTAATTTTATACAATAAAATGTAAGTAACTTGTAAAATTTTTATATTTGGTTATAACTATGAAACCTGACTTTTTCATTGTTTGTTTTTGGAATTATAAAATGTATTTTCCGTAATTTCACGTATTTCAGGTGTGGAGTACACAAAAAATCGTCTGTATTTATTTTTAATTTGATATGAATTTTCGAAGGTTCCTTCTCACAAAATAAAATGACAATTATGACATTCGTTCTTTAATATAGCTGTAAAAAAATATTGAATATGAATTACTTTGAAAATTATTGATTTAACAAGAGTATGATTGTAAATAAAAGTATACATACATCGGTTGAAATTTCATTATAGCATCGCACTGTTTCTGACCTCGAGGCTTCGCCTCTCGGTAAAATACATAAGCCCTCGGCTGTAATGAAACATATCCTACCTCGGATGTAATGTACTTTTTTTCACGTTTAACGATACAACTATAATCATATTTTGTAAAATCAACTATCAAGGTACGATATTTTTTTATTTTTTAATACTCTATTTCTTCACTTCTTATTACTACTTTTAAAATGAAATTTATATAAAATTAAAATTCTTAACAATTTTTGTTTCTTTTCATTAATAAAGCAAGATTTGACATTTGATGTTTTACCTTCTATAGGAAGGTATTGTTTTCAGTCAAAAAAATTAAATTATGAGTTTTTATTGAAAAAAGCACGTTCAGGGTCCATATGTGTGTGTGTGAGTGTGTGTGCGTGTGTGTGCGTGTGTGTGTGTGTGACGAAAGTTTCGGTTCGCATAACTCCAATACCACGATTCCAATAATTATAATTCTTCGTATTCCTCAAGTTTACATTCAAAAGAAGAGGTGATTAGATTTTGGTTATAATTAGTCAACCAAGAAGATTTTAACAGTTTTTCTTCTAAAACTCAAATAAATATTATTGTAACTTAAAAAATATATTATTCTCTATACGATTCGATTACGTTTTATACTTCATATTCCACAGATATAGAGTTAAAGCATTATAAAGATATTAAATTTCATATATCAGCAAGCTATGCTATCCATAGAAACTGCTAATATATTTAGATAATTCTCATTGACAGATGTCAGTATCAATGAAAAGTAGAAAAATACAAGAGAGCCGATTACATATTAGAAGGTTGAAGAAACAGAGGAAGATCAAAGATAAGATAAATATAAGGACTGTATAGCGGAAGACTTGAGAGAAAAGGAACTAAATGAGGATGACACGCAAAACAAAAATGAATGGAAGAAGTAAATAAAAATAGTTGCCCCTAACGAATGGGAAAAACTAAAAATAAAGATGTCAGTGTCAAGTGCAATTTGCATAGTTTGTTTATGAAATAATAGGATATTTTGCAAGAAAATTTATGTATAGGGTGCGTGCAGTGATGTGACTTTGGCAAGCAGATTTGGGGCCCGTGTCAAAATGACAGCTATTAATTAGGTACATAACTGACAAATTTCATAATTTTTAATTTAAAATTTCATGATTTTCTTATTTCATATGGTTTATTTGATATAAGTGAGGAATACAGTTGCCGAGAAAAGGAATCATAAAATACCAAAAATATAAATGTATCATATAAATACGGTTGTATTTGAATGAAATTTGAAATATTTTCTTTTCTGGATACCCTTTTAACATACGTCAACCTTTTCATAGTGGACCATTTATACAAGTTATTTAATTCTGTATCAAATCGCTTCTTTTTCGATTTTGAAATCCCATTGTTAATGTGTCGTTGATCATTCCATGATTTGTTGGGTGGGTCGTGTTTATCACCGCAGTTGTTGTGGATCAACCGCCCATTCGTCTCTGACCGCGTTGCGGACTGTGGTGTCATTTGTTTCGTCTCCTCGATTTCCCTATCTAGCAGGCTCTGGCAAAACGAGCCCGTGGTCTAAACGGGCCAAGATGGATAGCTCCGGAGACTCGGGATGAATCTACTGCCACTGTAGACTAGGGTTACATTTCAAGGGAGGGAATTTCAATAGGGAACTAGCACTAATGTACTAACGTTTGTTTAAACTAATTTGTCCAAGATTAGATAGAAGAAAGACAATGAGAAATAGAATCAGCTAGAAGGATATTGGACGGGGTTCTAATTAATGAAATAACTTTTACTTATTGTATCAAATAATTTGACATTTGTGATGGTCAGTTTTTTATTTCCTGCTATATGCTAAAAATCGCATATCGAGATTTTGATAAATGACCACGTTTCAAAGTTCAAGAATTCGATTTTAATATTTTTACAATGATGTCTGTGTGCGTGTGTGTGTATGTGTGTGAGTGTGGATTTTTTGGTCACTCTAGCTTAAATACTATTAACCGGAAAATTTTGAAACGTTGTATTTCGACCTTACTCTAATATGAACTGAATTACATTCCTTTGGCTCGCCAAGTTACATCGTATGGACTGTACATAGATTTCGGTAACGATGATGACATATTTGTATCATACGGGCGTTGACCTACCATCGCCTCATTCATTTCTGGCGTGGAGAGTTCACCACAGGGTCAATGTTGTGCCATTTAAAATTCGAAATATTTGATGTTGGTAGGGATTGAATCCGGCTCCCCAGATTCGCGACCAGACACTCAGGCAGGCGGCCACGAGACAAATTGTAGGGCATAAAATTCTGCATCTGATTCAATAAACAAAATTAATATTGTGTGCCTTGTATCGGCAGAAATTAGGAATGAAAATGTTAAAAATCACCGCAAAAATAGCTATAGCCATGGAAATGAAACAAAAAATTAACAAATGTTAATGATTTATATGTCAAGCTAGGTTAATTTATATTTATTATTATTTGTAATTTCTGTTCAATTGAACCAATACCAATTTAAATTAATAGATAATTGTTAACTGGAACAGAAATTAGAAATAATACCTAATGAAAATAAATTATATTAACATGACAAATAATGTCTTAGACATTTGTTATTTATTTTGTCTCAATTCCATGGCTATTGCTATTTTTGAGGTAATTTTGCTTATTTATTCAGATGCAGAATTTTATGCCCTATTTGAAGCTTTTTTACCTAAAATAATTAGGGAAGCAGGAAATTAAAAAAGTCTTATTTTACATATTAAAGTCCTATGTTCGGCTGTGCCGGTCACCACCCTCTATAGTTAAAATAGTGATTTGTCGGGAGTAGTGCTACTTCAAGTAAATTAAATAACAAAATTTGGAATTCATTGTTGGCAATCGAATGCAGGTCATTAATTTAGGGAAAAATTAAAATATAAAGTGATTTATATCGATTGTAAAAGTACTATAATACAATATCATTGAAAAAATTAGTTTTGTAATTTATCATTGATGAATTATCAACCAAATTTAATAATGGACTTTCCAGAATTTGATTGGTAGCAAATGTAATAGCACTCGCATTAAAAACAAATTTGCATAGAACCAAAATAGTTCGCAATATTTAGTCATTTTCCAAATATAAATCAAGTTAATTAGTTTTAGTAATACAGCAAATTTTAAAACGGTAATTTAATTTAGTTAATGCGCACAAATTTAATTAAACTACATACGTACATCATAAATTGTCATTGTAAAAGAAGAGAAATTTTCCAAATGGGAAGCACAGGAGCGCTCATATAAATTGGATTATGAATGTGGATGAAACGAGAATATTATATCTCGGGTTGAAAAATGGCGCGAATTTTCAATTCACTAAAATAAAATACAATTTTTATTTAAAAGTCGAATGATTAAGCACGTTTTAAGGTCCCTATAATCCCATTTTAATATTTTTACGATGATGCTTGTGTGTGTGTGTGTGTGTGTGTGTGTGTGAATGTGTGTGTGTGTATGTGTGTGGGTACGTTGGAAGAACGATTTCTCAAAAACTATAATACTTAATATTTGTTTAACAACGTATTTTTCAATCGGACATTACTGAGAAGAGCTGAAAGGGTTTTGGTAATAATTGGACAACCGGAAGTAGGGGATTCTTAAAAAAAATATCTAAATATTATTTTTTGATAATTTTCCTTCTTGCTAGTTAAAGAAGATTAAATTCTCTATCTGATACATATAAATGTTATGCTAAATCTTTTATAGATTTACGTTTATATAATAATATGTTGTAATAAATCTCACAGCCCAAATAATGTCATAGAAAACAATTGAAAAATTAAATGTTTGTAACTGACAGATAAATATCAGTGTCAAAAATCCAGAGATATTACTGAAGATTTTTTCTGGGAAGTACACATATTATATTATTTCTTATTGTATTAATAGTTGTATATTTAAAATTATAGATATATTATATCCCTTCAAAAACACTGTCAATCCCGACAATAAATTGGACACATTTCGAAAAATTAAAAGAATAGGAAAAAAATTCTTCATACAATGAATTTAAAAATAAAAAATATGAATATAAGGAACAAATATAAGAAGAATTTTTGGTTTAGAGTGTAGATATACAGGAAATGTTATTATATACAATAAGGCTCGAACAGTCATGTGACGTTTTCGGTCTTGGCAAGCAGATATGAGGACCCGTGTCTGAATGATAGCTAGTAATTATGTACATAGATGTCAAATATCATAATTTTTCATTCTAAATTTTTAATGATTTTCCAAATCCATTTAGTTTATTTTCCTTGACAAGTAAATTCCACACTCCTGGTGACAATTAAAAAAAAATTGAAATTTTTAATGAAATCTTCTGACATTTCACATCTATGTACATAATTATTAATTGCTATTCTGACACAGGCCCCCATATCTGCTTGTCAAGACCAACAATATCACGTGGCTGCTCGCGCCCTATACTTATATAACCAAAAACGGATGTGGCGAGAGGTATTGTACTGGACACAATATATTTTTTTAAAAAAGATTACATCTCATTATATCCCGAATACCCAACTGGTTCTGTTTCTAATTAATTTCTAGTTCTTCGCAGCACGATTGCAACTCGTCTTTCCAGGATTCTTTAAGGTCCTCCCCTTAATCCTTTACTGAATCCTGGGCCCGTTTTGTGGGAATGTATGCATGTTATAAATCAAGACACGAATACAACAAATAGATCCCCTGGAGAGACGAAAGAGGGGAGAGGAGAGTACGTGGTGGTTGCGGTAACTGAACGGGTAAAGTGGAAGGGTGGGAGAACCACTGCAAATTAAAGCAGGATGAGCTTGCATGGCAAAAGCTCCGCTATTTTGGAGAGTGACAATTTCCAAAGAATAATTTTATGGGAGTTAATTGTTTCACGCAGTTGAAACACGTTTATTCGGACGTATTTTATTTGGAGATGACATATATAATCAACAAATCAGTAGACTTTTAAATTTTTAATTAGAAATTATTACAAAATTTGGAAGATGCCCGGTTGAAGAAAATAGTTGTACATTAGGTACAAATATGACATCATCATTACCAAAATCTGTGTGTACAGCAGATTGGCTAGCACTTACTGAAAATAGTTGAAAATTAAAATAGCTTAAAAATGAAAAAAATATATGGGAAGTTGTTGAAAATAAGCATTTAACGATTTTCATCGTAATTATGAATGCCTATTGGTGTCGCGTACACACATAATTACCCGATCAATAACCACTATTTGTACTCTTGAAGCAATTATATTTATCTTAATTGGGTATCTTGAAATAAACACCGAAAAGAAACCAAACTAATTTTATCAACAAACTCGTCGAACTACATCAAACAAGGGTGGCAACATAAACATTTCTCAAGGAAAAAATCCCCTAAATTATCTAGCTGGTCTACTTGTTACATACGACCCTTCGGTGTGAGGTTAACGACGAAAAGTCACGAAAAAGGGAAAAGTCCCTACGAATGCAAACAGCACTAAACGTTATGTTGTTTCAACTATCACTCATCAACGAGATCTGGATCTCGAATATCGGGGGGGCTAACAGTTAATGCAAACAATGCTAGAAAGGAATGAGCAGTGGTATGAAAACTATGGGACGCGAAACTTTAGTAAAAAAAAATCTGATGTAGCCAGCACAATACCTTCCGTCAATCCTGTGTATTATGTATAAATTCCATACATAAATTTTCTTGCAAAAGATTCTAAATTTCCAGTAAAATTATTTCATAAACAAACTATGCAAATTACACTTGACACTGACATCTTTTTCTTCTTTAGCTTTCCCATTCGTTAAGAGTCGCTATTTTTTATTTTCTTTTTCAACTCATTTCTGTTTTGCGTGTCGTTCTCATTCAGTTCCTCTTCTCTCAAATCTTCCGCAATACAGTCCTTCCATCTTATCTTTGGTCTTCCTCTGTTTCTTCAACCTGCTATTACTAAGTTATTCATTCTTCTTCCAATACATTCATCTCCACTCATGACGTGTGTATGTGTATGGGGACGTTGGAAGGACGATTTCTTAAAAACTATAATACTTAATATCTGTTTATCTACGTATTTCTCAATAGGACATTACAGGGAAGAGGTGAACAAGCCCGTCCTAAAATGAGGACGCTGGGCGCTAATGGGTTAAGACAGTAAAGTAACAGCCCGTTTCTCAGAGAGTGGTTGAAATTACTCAACATTTGAACCATGTTCTGTAACATTTTAAAGAGGCAGCAGACAGAAAACAGTTTCCCCAGCACTGGTGTAATCTCCTTGCGCTGTGTTAATTGAAGAATAAAACGGGCAAATGTAAAATGCGTTCTTGCAAAACGCGCCCCTACTAGGGAGCAACCCTAGCTTCGCTCAAGTGCCTGTTAAAAATGGTTATTGCACAACTGGTGTTATTGTTATCGTTGTTATTAGAATTTCCACAGATAAAAGACTTGAACAATGCGATTACCTCCATGTGTGAATTGTTATTTTATGTTTCTATTTCATTTAGCAGAATGGTAGTAGGTACTTTACTTACGAATGAATATACCGAGACACTTTTAACCTTTAAATTGGAACCTAAAAGATTAAATAGATTACCGTTAACACTATTATACTAAGCCAAATTTATTAACGTAATAAAATCTTGATTTATATTAATACGTGAAATTAACTTTCTAGAGTATAATCACATAATAAAGTTAGTGAAGAATTCTTTTAAAAACGACTTCCATAGTTAATAAGATTAGAATAATCTAACCAAGAATACTTCATATAAAGTGGAGTATTATAAAAAAATATAATCTCGTTTCAATATTTTTTATTCAATTTTGACGTTTTAAGCTGTCATTATTAACTTCATAGCAACGACTATAAGTAACTGTTTATTTGCTAGTGAATAAAAAAAAATATTCACAATCATTATAGTACTATGTCGATTCCTAACCTTTCAGAGGTTGAGAAATACGTCATTCCTAACTGCAAAGATAATATTTGTTGTAAAATCATTTTGTTGTTATTAAGTGTTCCTTATTCTTATTTTCTGCATTATTATGACAAAAAAAATATTTCGTTTAATAATAATAGTTACAATTGTTTTAGTTCATTGTTTTATTTCAAGCCACAGTCATGGCTCACTATTCTCTGTTCGACTAGGTTATAAAAACGTGCCCGCCATTTTAATAATGTAACATAATTATGGATTATTTTATATGATTGTAAAGCAAATTTGATGTACTTTTCAAATTTGTAAAAAAATATAGTATGTCCCATTTGAAATTGAAAAGTTGATATGAATTACTAATAAAGCGGAAGTGGTATCATGAATGTACATCCGTCATCAAGTAGCTTACATGTTGCTGTATAAATCATGTTACCTATATGAAAGAAATTACTAACTTCATAATTAGCGAGATATTTGCTGGGTCCACTAAAATATGACACACTGTATATATCTGAATTAGTAAATGTAAAATGAACTTAATACGAGGGTCATTCAATAAGTAAAAAGACAAATGGCTATAGCTCAAAAACGGTTTATTTCAATCTTTCAAAATTAAGGCTATTTTTCAACATAATCACCCCCCACAGTTATGCACTTGTCCCATCTTTCTTGCAGCTTCCTAATTCCCTTGGCGAAGAATTCTTTCGATTTACCCCGAAGCCACTTTTGCACCGCTTCCTTAATTTCCTCATTGTTAGCAAATATTTTTCCACGTAGGGCGTCTTTGAGTGGTCCAAACAGGTAAAAATCAGATGAGGCGAGGTCGGGACTGTAGGCAGGATGAGGTAAGACCTCCCAACCCAATTCTTGAAGCTTATCACGGGTCAGCTGGGCTGTATGAGGGCGGGCGTTATCGTGCTGAAGAATGACTCCTTTTGACAAGAGTCCACGACGTTTGCTCCTGATAGCTGGTCTAACTTTGTGTTCTAGCATCTCAGAGTATTATTGGCTATTGATAGTTCGCTGATCTTCAAGGAAATCGCAATAGACTGGACCCTGTGAGACCCAAAAGATGGAGGTCCACATCGGGGTTCATCACCTACACTTGTTCGGCCACTTTTAAACCGATCAACCCACTTGTAAAAATTCGCACGGTTCATACAACTTTTATCGTATTGTATTAACATTCTAGAAAAAATTTCACTTGGTTTTACACCTTCTGCGACTAAAAATCTAATGACTGAGCGCTGCTCTTCTAAGGTGCAATCTTCTAGTGGACTTGCCATGGTGAACTGAAAATTTTGAGGTTATGTTGACATAAAATGATGAAACAGCTGATCAGAGCATATCCCAAGGTTGCCAACTAACACCCCTGAAAAGATTGTACACATTCATTGGATAGTTTTAAAATTATAGAATTTGTCTCTTTACTTATTGAACGACCCTCGTAAAACCAGTAAATATACTACAAACGCTTTACATGTTTAAGTCATTAACACTTGTGGAATAGAGCATAAATACGTCTTTAATTTTCTGAGGCGAATGAACTTATTGGCGAGGAATTGCCAACTTTTCAGATTCCTAATCTGCTACATAAATCACTATTTTGTATCATTGTCTTTGTTGTCTATTTTAAAACACATCTCCTGGAAAGTTTCCTAACCTGCCGGCCGCCAACAAACTATGTGCAAATTACATATTATGGCGCCGACAGAAACACCAGAAATTCTTTGTATTTTAGTAGTATGTCATATCTGATTATATCAAGCCTTATTTAAAGCCCTGGTCCGAGAATAACAGTGGTGATTAAGATGAGAATTATGCTGGTCAGTGGACGACTCATTGTTTGTTATGCTGCCGTTGCTAAGCACTGACTGTCTCTTGTTGGCGAGAGTGTACATTTGTCAAGTTCATCAGGCTATAATTACTCACAAGGAGCAAGTTTATGTACGCGGACATATAAGTATAGTCGTGGTAAGAGTTTTAATTTATAATAGAAAGTTTAATCATATGAACTGGAATGAGGAATAGACGATTTAGTAATGTTTTTGGCTTTTGGTCAAAGATTCTGTCAAATTTTTAAAATTAATGTAATTAATGTTTGTTCGTAAACATCAACAAAAACAATTAAAATTTCTCGAAAGTTATTTATATTTTGTAACATAATTTATAATTTCTTAAATTAACACAAGTTGAAAACTTTAAATTTTATTATTGCTTTTGTTTTGGATCAAACTACAAATATAAACAACTTTCTAATCGAAAATAAACAAAGTTTAAACTCATATAAACACTTTGAACAATCTAATATAAGGAAACTTTTAAAATCGTTACAAGAACATGAAACACAAAATTTGGCTCATACTAACATCTTTATGATTTCGATGATTAAACAGATATTTAAAAAATCTGACGTGGCCAGCACAATACCTTCCGTCAATCCTGTGTATTATGTGCAAATTCCATACATAAATTTTCTTGCAAGAGATTATAAATTTTTGGTATTATGTGATTCCCTTTCTCGGCAACTGAATTCCATACTCCTGATAACAAACAAACCACATGAAATAAGAAAATTATGAAATTTTGATTGAAAAATTATAACACTTGTCAGTTATGGACATAATTAATTGCTGTCATTTTGACACGGGTCAAAGTCATGTTACTGCACGGGCCCCATACATAAATTTTCTTGCAAAAGATCCGATATTTCCAGTAAAGTTATTTCATTAACAAACTATGCAAATTGCACTTGACACTGACATCTTCTTCTTCTTCTTTAGTTTTTCCCATTCGTTAGGGGGTCGCTATTTTTTATTTTCTTCTTCCACTCATTTTTGTTTTGCGTGTCGTCCTCATTCAGTTCCTTTTTTCTCAAGTCTTCTATAATACAGTCTTTTCATCTTATATTTGGTCTTCATATGTTTCTTCCACCTTCTATTAATATATTCATCTCTCCTCATGACATATTCAAACTAATATGTAATCGTCTCTCTTATATCTAGAAACTTCTAACACTAGAGTTACTTCCCTTATTCTTTCATTGATTTCATTTTATTGATACTGACATCTGTCAATTTGAATTACCTGAATATATTAGCAGTTTCCATGGTTAAGTTAGCATAGCTGGCTGAATTATGAAATTTATATAAAATTTATTATCGTTATTCTTCTTTAACTCTATATCTGTTGAATATCAAATATAAAATGCAATCAAATCGTATAGAGAATAATATATTCTTTAAGTTATAATAATATTAACTAAGTTTTTTTCTAGAAAAACTTTTAAAATCTTCAAATGAGGATACTTCCGGTTGACCAATTATAACCAAAATCTAATCAAGTCTGCATATGGTTGTAAGGAAGAGGAATACGCAAGAATTTTAATTTTTGGAATTCTAGTATTGGAGATATCGTGGCCGAAACTGCGGTCACATACACACACACATACGCACACAGACATCATCGTAAAAATAGTAAAATCGTATTGTAAAGACCCTAAAACGTGCTTATTCAATGGAAACTCACTACCGATTTTTTGACCAAAGACTATACCTTCCTTACCTACAGGTGACGGAAGGTAAAAACGATTTAAAGTTGAATTAGCGTAATAATCTACACAGCATTTACCACATAAATAGTAAGAATACACTAGTTAGGAGTTTGCCTTAATGAAAACTAATACTACAACTTGCGATTTGCTCGCGTAAAATCTAAAGTTTATTTGATTGTAATCAGTGCAGTGCTATGCTTGCAAGAAACTTTGAAATATAATATTAACGACATCATCATTGTGAGCAACTTCTAGACGTGGATAAATCTTGAGGGGTTGTGTCGGAATTTAGGGGTTGGATAATATAATCAAGCCTCTGGCGGATATAATTGTTGGCCACCCCATTGCACACTAGTTATAATTTCTCCTCTGCTCATTTGTTTTGTTATTTTTGGAAGGGCGCACTTCAAATGTTGTAGGGGAGAGGGGTATGTTTGCTCGCTCATAAAATTAAAGCTACAGTTAATTGTTGGGCCATTAGAAAAGTTATTGTTGTAGCGTGTATTAATTAATACGCACTTTCCGGATGATTTAATTTATTACAAGTGGTTTTGATGCGAGGTGTTTACAACCGTATAAAGATTTTGCTAATCTCGGCGATTTATCTCGAATGTGAGAAATTAACGTGTTACGATTGACATAAAATGTTGCTCAGAGAATATAAACTCCTGGACAGTTTTTATTTATTGCGGGTCAACCCTTGTTAACTTCAGGCTAACTGATTTAACACGGGTCCCTTAACTCTACAATTATTAAACTGTTTCAATTTTATTACGTTTATAAATAAATTAATTTTGTGACGTGTCTTTTATCCAAAATGAAACAATAAAATTCATTCATTAAGTACTAACAAGTTTACCATTCTATTACCATGTTACATTTTTAAACACATCACAGTTTTTATATGATTTTATAATTTGATATTTTTGTTCTTTTTAATACGCTAAAATTTATAAATTAAAAATCTGTTGTGGCCAGCAGAATACCTCTCGCTTCTTCCGTTTTGGTTACATAAGTATAGGGCGCGAGCAGTCATGTGACATTATTGGCCTTGACAAGCAGATGTGCGGGCCCGTTTCAGAACGATAGATACATAGATAACAATGTCAGAATTTTAAATTAAAAATTTCAAGATTTTTTAAATTCACGTAGTTAATTTGTCACCAGCAGTGTGGAATAAACTACATGGAATTGGAAAATCACTAAATTTAGAATGAGAAATTATTATATTTGACATCTATGTGCATAATTACTAGCTATCATTCTGAAACGGGCTCCCATATCTGCTTGTCAAGGCCACAAAGTCACGTGACTTCTCGCGCCCTATTGTATTTAACATTTCTTGTGTACCTACACTCTACACCAAAAATTCTATTTTCATCTATTCTTTATATTTAGATTTTTTAATTTAATGAAGAAATTTTGTCTTCTTTTAATTTTTCGAAATGTTTCCAATTCATTTTCGGTATTGACTGTATTTTTGAAGGGTATATGTAATATACCTATAATTTTAAATATTTAACTATTCGTACAATAAGAAATAATATAATTCCAGAAAAAATTCTGGATTTTTGACACTGACATTTATATGTTAGTTACAAACATTTAATTTTTCAATTGGTTTTAATACAAGCAAAAAAATTCAAAAAATAAAATTTTGAAGAATTTTTTGAAGAATCTGCTACTTCCTGTTGTCCAATTATTACCAAAACCTTTTCAGCCGTTCCCAATAATGTCCGATTGAGAAATACGTAGTTAAACTGATATTAAGTATAGTTTTTGAGAAATCGTCCTTCCAACGTCCCCAGATACATATACACACATACATAAGCCGTGTTCCTTCGGGCTGTGATTGTGATTATGTGAAACCTGATTAGTTTAATCGTGATCCTTTTGAATCATGATTTAAAAATTATATCAAGAAAACAACTTTAATAATATAAACACCATCTAGCACCAAATATCATTTGCAGACCAATGCAAACTAATTTATTTTATTTTATAAATAATCTACTGTCAAGTGTTATATTCTGCACATTAAAAATGGATCATATGAAGTATGTTTACTTAAAACAAACCTTTTATGTAACATATTTTCGTTGTTTTCAAAAGTATGGTGGATCATTACATGCTTTTGTAGGAAAATCATATTTCCGTTGATGCAACAAGCCCCACATTGATAAATTTCTACGCTCGAAAACCTATTGTCGTCACCATTTTTAAATTTATTCTGAAATGAATCTGTGAGATCACTCAAAAAGGATGATTCAGAAGGGAAAGGGGACGGTTGTCTAGTGATCACAAAATGAGAAAGTGGGGATAACGAATAGGAAACAAAAAAAACATACTTCTTCTTAATCATGATCACTTTGATGATTTAGATTGAGAATAACAGCCCGAAGGAACACGGCTATACACACAGACATCATGGTAAAAATACTAAAATCGCATATAAAACGTGCTTTAAATCATTAAAATCTGGATATGCGATTTTTAGCATGAATCCAATACCTCTCTTAGCGACAGGTAAAAAAGTGGTATGTTTTTTAATGAATATGAAAGATTTTTTAATAAGTTAAAGATTTATTTTAATTTTATAGAAATTTCGTTTAGTTATGGGGTCTCGTGGCCGTGGCCGTGTGCCTGAGTGTCTGGTCGTGGATCTGGATAACCGGGTTCGATCCCGATCGGCGCCAGAAGTTACTTCTAATTTTAATGGCACAAAATTGACCCCTGTGGTGCACTCTCCACGCCAGCAATGAGTGCCCGTGAGGTGACTACTGATAAGTGCTCGCATGGTAGAAATATATCATCAATACAGAAATCTGTGTACAAAGCAGATTGGCACACCCAGCAATGGGTAATATGCCGTGATGATATATTTATTTATTTCGTTTAGTTTGTATTTTGAGTAATAACTACGTTAAGGATATTTGAATTTGATTAGATGGACTTCTATATATTATTATAATTTCAAAACAGCATAATGGTGGTTGAAAGCACCATAGTGATTGTTAAAATTCGTAATTAGAAACACCCGGCTGTGAAACCGGCGCGACAGCTCGTGTTGTAAATATTCACGCGACTACCGTAGGGTTAAGTCAATTTTTCTACAACGGATTACCTCTTTACAAACTGAAAGACCTTTGTGACCTCTTGGTAACTTTCTCATAATTAAAAGTTAATATTTCTTGTTCCAATCGAATACGTTCCCGTCCGTTATCCTTTTTGCGTGATGTCTTAAATTACGCCTGAAAATGCGAAGTAGGTAAGAATAAATTAAAAAAGTATTCCATTACAATTATCTTGTTCAAGTTGACAGGTTAATCAATGTTTAGTCCGAAATAAATATTAGTTTAGCAAAAATCCTGCCAAGTTTTAACAGTGTAGGGGTAACACGAAACGTGTAACTGAAGTGAGTGCAGAAAATGAATTCACCAAATCAATGTTGGTTTATGCCGTCGAGAAATACTTTATAAATAACTAACTCCAAGTCCCTCTGGAAAATATCTTAGTTAATTAATAACATTCCGAATTTTGGGGTCATCCGACAACTGAGTCTAATAAACAAGTTCATTTATATTTGCACGAGCACTTAGTTTAATAATTGTGGTTTGTTCGTTATGTGACAAGGATTAAGTGAGATTTATTTGTTGATTTAAATTGCATGCGTAGGAGATTGTACATTTTGTAAACTGAATCAAATTTAATAAATGTATTTATAGCTTCTGTTCCATGAAATCTATAAGCTATATTTTATAATAAAATCATTTCACAACTTTATTTTTTAGTCAATTTAGTTATTAGCGACATTTCATAAATTAAACAGTTTTTACCTTCCGTCACCTATAGGTAAGGAAGGTATTGTCTTTGCTCAAAAAATTCGGTGGTGAGTTTTCATTGAATAAGCACGTTTTAGGGTCTTTACAATACGATTTTACTATTTTTACGATGATGTCTGTATGTGTGTGTGTGTTCGTGTGTGCGTGTGTGTGTATGTGTGTGTGTGTGTGTGTGTGTGTGTGACCGCTTTTTCGTCAACAATATCTCCAATACTAGAATTCCAAAAATTACAATTCTTGCGTATTCCTCTTCCTTACAACCATATGCAGACTTGTTTAGATTTTGGTTATAATTGGTCAACCGGAAGTATCCTCATTTGAAGATTTTAACAGTTTTTCTTGAAAAACTCAGTTAAATTTTATTATAACTTAAAGAATATATTATTCTCTATACAATTTGATTGCATTTTATATTTCATATTCAACAGATATAGAGTTAAAGAATTATAAAGATTGTAATAATTATAAAATTTCATATATCAGCCAGCTGTGCTAACTTAACCATGGCAACTGCTAATATATTCAGGTAATTCAAATTGACAGATGTCAATATCAATAAAAAGTAAATGATGAAAGAATAAGGGAAATAACTCTAGTGTTGGGCGTTTCTAGAAAGAGACGATTACATTGGTTTGAACATGTCATGAGGAGAGATGAGTATATTGGAAGAATGAATAGCTTATAACAGAAGGTGGAAGAAACATAGGAAGACCAAATATAATATGAAAGGAGAGAAAAGGAACTGAATGAGGACGACATACAAAACAAAAATTAGTGGAAGAAAAAAATAAAAAATAGCGACCCCCTAACGAATGGGAAAAACTACAGAAGAAGAATATGTTAGTGTCAAGTGCAATTCGCATAGTTTGTTTATGAAATAATTTAACTGGAAATATAGGATCTTTTGCAAAAAAAATTATGTATAGGGCGCGTGCAGTGACGTGACTTTGCTGACTTTGGCAAGCAGATATTTGGACCCGTGTCAAAATGACAGCTATTAATTACGTCCATAACTTACAAATGCCATAATTTTTCATTCAAAGTTTATGATTTTCTTATTTCATGTGGTTTATTTATTATCAGGGATGTGGAATTCAGTTGCCGAGAAAAGGAATCATAAAATACCAAAAAAAGAAATTTTGAATGAAAAATTTTGATGTGAGGATAACCCGCAAAATAGAAATGAATGGAAGAAAAAAATAAAAAATAGCGACCCCGAACGAATGGGAAAAGCTAAAGAAGAAGAAAATGTCAGTGTCAAGTGCCATTTGCATGAAATAATATTACTGGAAATTTATAATCTTCTGGCAAGAAAATTTATGTATGGAATTTATACATTATATACAGGATTGACGGAAGGTATTGTGCTGGCCACATCAGATTTTTAATTTTTCCAGTTGTTCCTCGTTTCAAATAAGGATAGAAAACGCAACTCGATATCGTAATAATAACGTTCATATAATTTTTTACCTTCCGTCACTTTTAGGTAAAGAAGGATAGTCTTTGGTCAAAAGAAATTAGTGAATAACCACGTTTTAGGGTCCATATATTATGATGCCTGTATGTATGTATGTGTATCTGTGTGTGTGACGAAAGTTTCGGCTCGCATTATGATTTTATCGTATTCCTCAAGTCTATATCCAGAATAACAGGTGATTAGATTTTGGTTATGTGTGGTCAACCGGAAGTACTCTCATTTGAAGATTTTAACAGTTAAATATCTTTTACTGAGATTTAACGTTATTACAACTTAAAGAATTTATTATTCTCTATACGATTTGACTGCATTTTATACTTCATATTCAATGGATATGTACATTAATATTACATATATACTTAAGATATGTCGCTAATACTGTCAATGAATTTGAAGAATTTTGAACATATTAGAAGAGTAGAACCAAATTCATTACTTATAGGGTGCGAGCAGTCATGTGACTTTGTTGGCCTCGGCAAGCAGACATTGGGATCCGTGTCAGAATGACGGCTAATAGTTATTTACATAGGTGTCACAATATTTTTGAATGAAAAATTATAATACTGACACCTATGTACATTATTACTATCTTCTTGCCAAGGCCAACAAAGTAACATGACTGCTCGCGCTTTATGCAACATAAAATGACAATGGCGAGAGGATTTATATATCCTTATCACATATTTCTTTATGTAACATTTTTGTTGTATTGTTTCAGGTAAGCCCCATTTCTACTTTCTTCTTCTTGTTTGTGGTAAGTTCCCCCATTTCTTTCCATCGACAGTATCGATTATTCAATATCCAATAATCTCTGCAGTATGGCAGTGGATTGTTTATGTATTCCTGCATCATTATGATTATATACTATATCGGATTCCTTTATAACAGCGTAGTTGAGCCTATCGTGCAGAGTGTATAGACTGTTCTCACGCAGTTCGCCGGCCGGCTAATTTCGGACTATGATTTTCCGCGACCTGAATACATTGCACTAATACACGCATATTCACAAGTAGTCATAGTGGAAAAATACCATATAGTGGCGTGTGCTTATCAGATTGTTTTAATAACAGGGAATAAAATGGTAAATTGAATTTTCTTTGATGTTAAATTGTAATAGTTTAACTGAGTGAACATAAATTCTTTAAAAATAGTGTAACATAGATTTGTACTATTATTTGCTCATTAATGTTCGATGTACTTTAATTCATTAGACTCTGATGCTGCCAGTGGCGTATTCAGCGGTGGGGTCAGGGGACTTTACCCCCCCCCCCCCAGTTAAAGTGCAGTGAATTGAAAATATAGTGTATTTAAATTAATAATTTGTACATTTTATAAGTTATCATATTTGAAAACTTCTTCAAAAAGTACAAGTAAATAATGAAGCGTTTTTATTTATATGGGTGAAGTATAAAACATAGACAAATATTATTAACTAAAAGAATATTATTAAATGCTTAAACACTACGATTATTTATCTATACAATATTTATATCACTACACTTATTTATATAACTACATTTATGTATGTTAACAACTGGTAAACTGTATATTTATATCACCCAGTTCATCGCTTGTTGCTTATATATATCAGACTATCCTCCCGCTGTTCTCCCGACGGTATTTATACAGCCCATACCCTTCTAGAACCCTCGGACGCGACATTGACCTGCATACAAAAGAATCAGGTCACGGCGCAATTAACATGTCTCAACGCGTCGAGGATTGTATTATCGCTCTGGTACGTTCTTTCGAAGCGATTACGTCATTGTTCGCGAACATGCTATCAGTTGCGGCGCAAGCATACTTTTCTCTCAGGGGCGCACGTCACAATAATATTAAATAATAAACAATATAACATTTACTAATAATTAATTTATTTGTCTTGAGGTACTTTGACCTATACAAATTTCAATTACAATTACTTTACAAGTTTACATACCTACATATAGTTTTACAGAGACATTTTTATTGCCTGTGTTAGCACCCTCGTTACATACAGAGTAGCTTATAGTGACCTCTGCTGCCACTCGGACTCATCTGGGATTTTTATTAAAAACTGACTCGCGCGGGATTCGATCGCTGTCCCACATGAGCAACCTTGTATTGTCAGGCGAGCAATTTGACCGCACGACCACCGTTGACCGTTAATAATATTACTTTAACTTATAACTTGACTCATATAATACTAAATGATACAATTTCCGGAATGACATGAATATATACGAGCCCAACCCCAAATGTATTCGTACCCTCTGAAATAAATATATTAACAGCAATAAAAAATAAATTTTTAGGTTACAATAGTTAAGACTATATTTGGGCATTTTTTAATTTTATTTTATGTATTAATACAGTGTACTGGATTTAAATATAATGTTATTAACTTAATTTCTCATTTAAACAATAATCTACGGGTAAATTTATAACAAAAGACAAGTCCCAAAATTTTTCGTTCCAATAATAAATAATACAATATTTATGTTAGTATTATCTATAAATCTGAAGGTAAAGGTAACTGACAATATACTCAATTAATTGCCATCTTAAATTTTATAACGAAAATATTTGATACACGTGCAGACAATGGATTATTTGCAAATAAATTATTATTAAACCTAAGAAATTTTATTATAAGCAATGTCTTCAAGTTCTATACACTCTATTAATACATCATATCAAAATTTGTTGAATTGAACTAATAATCATAGTATCCAGAAATTTATTCTTGTTTTTAATATAATTGTAGGTGGCACTTTAATAAATAAATATCACTTTACTAAAAAATAAAATTTAATATAGTAATTAATTGAGAATATAATTCCTTAGTCACGTGACATGTTTTCCGCCAATCAACATTCAGAATCTCCCTAGCTACGCGTTTATTACAGCGATGATAAAAAACAAAGAAATAAACACCGTATTTATAGTCGTTACTAAGGGATTTGTTTTCTTTATTTATGACATTGACGGTTAATTTTGAGTATAAAAATAAATAATAACAATAATTCAAACTCCGAAATATTAAATAAAACTCGTAAGTACCATGTTTTAATACAATATGAATATGTATATCAAAAGTTAGGTTAGGTTAGATTGCAAAAAATCATTATACTCTCTCATTAAATATAAGCTCGTGATATGATTAATAATCGCAGATATTGCTCGTGAAACCGAAGCAGCACATTTCAACTCGTCCTTCGGACTCGTGAAATCTGCAGCTCGGTTTCACTCGAGAATATCATTGATGATAATCATATCACTTGTTATATTACGTATGAATATATTATCAGTTTCCTTTACCTTCACTTTTATAAATAATACTAACATAAATATTGTATTATTTACTGTTGTAACTAAAAAAAATTAGCACGTATCTGTTGTCATATATTTGCGCGAAAATTATTGTTAAAATGATAAATTTAGGTAATAACATTATATTTAAATCCAGTACACTTTATTAATACATAAAACAGAAAATTGCCCAAATATAGTCTCAACTATTGTAATCTAAAAATTTATTTCATCTTGCATGTAATATTTTTATTTTTAGAGGGTACGAGTACATTTGGGGTTGGGCTCTTACATATATACCTCTCTGAGGTCAACATACTTGGTGCAACGTTTTTCTAACTTTTCGATTCCCTCCCGAAAATTGTTTTCTTTGAGGTCCTCAAAATAAGCATTTACTGCTACGATGGCTTCTTCGTTGGATCAAATTCTCTTTCCAGCGAGAAACGTTTTGAGCATCGGGAAAAGATGGAAGTCCGACGATGGATGGGGGACGATTTCACACCTAAGTTGGGTCAATTTTTGTTGAGCAATACGATTTGAATGAGCTGGCGTGTAGTCGTGGTGAAACAAGATTCTTTCTTTGCCATTCCCAGGCGTTTTTCTTGAATTGTTGCTTTCAGTTTGTCTAAAAGTGTGGCGTACTATTGTCCAGTTACAGTTTTTCCTTTATCAAGATAATCAACTATTAGAATGCCTTTGGCGTCCCAAAAGACTGACGGCATCACCTGCCGATTGACCTGACTTCGCTTACTTTGGTTGAATATTTTCTCAGCGCAAGATTAGCTTCACGCTGTGACGTCATGCATGGAGAGGGGTTCTCGAACAGACTTGTACAGTAAAATTTTTGAAAGATGTCCGATCAAGGCTGTCTACGAATTGTATGAATTCAGATTTTTGCTCCGCCAATTCTGACAAATCCAGTAGTGTCGTTTGCTTAGTTTTTATGAGGGTACATAAGATACTGCTGTTATTTTATTATTATAAAAATATATGTTACAATAAAAGCATTCAAAATTCAAAAATAAGTCAACTGGTAAGTTTATTAGCAAATGTAGAACCAAATATGTGAAAAATAAGATAATGACACAATGTCAGTGTCAGTGATACTGACAGAAAATAACGTTGTTCGTACGGTTATGAATCAAGGTAATGTATCTGAATTAATATCTAAACTTACGTTACAGCGGAAGTATTATCAACAACAAGCATCGTTTTAAAATGGAATGTCCTAACTTAGTCGAAACAATATGAATTTTTGACAGACAAGCGTGTTATATCCATCTTTATCGCACACGCTTAAAGCCTTTGTAAAAGAGGGGGATAAATGTATGCCAATTTGTTAATTCGTTCATGATACAGATTACCTTGATCGGACACCTTTCAAAAATTTTACTGTATAACACTCAACAAAATTTGGAATAATATACCACGTCAATTACTTTAATTCATATAAAAAATAATAGACTGACAGATTTTACATATTAATTTCTAAAATATTTATAACCCGGTTGCAGATCATTAACACTTAACACATGTTTCAGAAAACATACTAAAGTACCAGTTTTTTAACACGGAAGGTTTATATATGTCAACACTTTCAAATATCTGGAAAAAAGCCAAAAAAACTTAAGTTTATACACACTAAAAACAGAAAATATTTCATCACAAAATAGTTAATCAAAACATTGATTTATTTTATACAAATATGAATATGTAAATTATTTAAAATATTCGTTGAATATATTTCCATAAACACAAAATTAACAGAACAATAATTGTTCGTTATTGTTTTTAATAGCCCACTAAGTGCAAAACTGCAATGTGTAATGGGTAGAACTAATAAAATGATTGCTCTTGCGTTGTTGGCCGACTCGAAATTGTTATTTTAAAGGGTTAGTCACAGCATCACACACAGAGTAGCATTATTATTTTATTCTTTGGGACTCAGCCGACAAATATTCTTTTGATGTGATGAAGATTCATTATTGTTTCACTGTTTTGCATCGAAATTATTTTGAATATTTTCATCAAAGGGAAGCGAATCCCATTAGGGTGTTTATTAAAATGTAAATATTTTATTTGAAAATTGTGTTGATTAAAATCAATGCTTCTATGTAAACGCACATTTTGAATTTTTAATCCTGTTATGATTGCGGCTTTTAAACTAAAAACTAGATAAGAATCTTTTCAATTACCGGTAGTATACTACAAGTACATATATTTTCAACATGATTTGTTTCTGTGCAACAATTTTTTAATAGACAGCGTGATATTGGAAAAAAATATTTATAATTATTACCTCTCGCTAAGAGAGGTATTGGATTCATGCTAAAAATCGCATATCCAGATTTTATTGAATAAGCACGTTTTAAGGTCCCTACAATCCGATTTTAACATTTTTACGATGATGTCTGTGTGTGTGTGTGTGTGTGTGTGTGTGGATGTGTGTGTGTGTGTGGGATGTTGGAAGGACGGTTACTCAAAAACTATAAGACTTAAAATTTGTTTAACAACGTATTTCCTAATCGGACATTCATGGGAAGATCTGAAAAGGTTTTGGTAATAATTGGACAACCGGAAGTAGAAGATTCTTGAAAAAAAATCTTCTAAATATTATTTTTTGAAAATTTTTCTTGATAATATTAAAGAAAAATAAATTCTCTTTCTGATACATTTAAATATTTTTATACATATTTTATAGATTTAGAGATAAAAGGAATATAATATATAAAATAATGTTGTAATTAATTTTACAACCGAAAGGATGCCATGAAAAATAGTTGCAAATTTAAATTATTTGTAACTGACAGATAAATGTCAGTGTCAGAAATAATGAGTAATGAAAGAAAAATGTATTTGGAGAATCCCTTAATTCTTGATCTGTGACTATTATGGAGATGACAAGTCTAGGTTGAAGGACTTAAATTTGTTTCAAACATTATGGGACAATGTACACCAGCACTGTAGACTAGAGTAACTTTGAATTGCGAAAAAGCTATCAAATTCTTCTCAAGTAAGTTGTAAATATTGACAAAATTACACATCGATATAAGAATAATCGGAGTGCAATCTATCCGTCACTTTATTAAAGGGAATTAGTGTTATTTAGATATAACAAGTATGAAAAAATAAAATGTAAAAGAAGATGTAAGAATAGATGCACAATCCATATATACATTTTAGACCGCCCAAAATTAATGTTTTTACTAGAAGAATATGAAGAGAAAGTAAACAAAGTTGTTCGAATTGAAAATTGCTGTTACCAGCCTAATATTTATATATGGTAAACTCTACTTTGTAATTTATTGTAACATAATTTATGGTAAAATATCTTTATGTTGAGACATGCTATTATTGAATAATAAAGAAGTTTATACGTCATAGATTTATATGAATATATTATTTGTATTTATAAAAATATTCTTTGCTTTATGCATACAGCCAGGTAAAATATACGGCGAGAGGTTATGTGCTGGCCACATCAGATTTTTTTTAAATTTTCTTTATGTATGT
This sequence comes from Harpalus rufipes, assembly GCA_951394225.1. Lineage (NCBI taxonomy): Eukaryota > Metazoa > Arthropoda > Insecta > Coleoptera > Carabidae > Harpalus > Harpalus rufipes. The sequence continues at coordinate 87,590,166 of OX596274.1, forward strand.
ATTTGTAAATTAGGCTTAAGGACTCACATTTAATGATACTTGGTATGTTGGTAGCGCTTCCGGTTTAACCGGAAATGACATTCACCTTCATATTTCAAATGGGGACACATATATTTTTATACAGGCTGAGTCTGGGAAGACGTCCCCTCCCGTTTAATTTTTTTTATTATAAGTAATTTTAATAAATGGCTTATATAAAAGTTTTATTATTTTAAATATACTATTTGATGGCAGATGTAGATATTTTTTATAATAATAATAAATAACAAACAAATATATACTTTGTTGACAAGTTATCTGTTTAAGCTTGTTACATTTTGTTTATTTTCATATAGCCACCTATATTATTTGAATAAAAATTATTTATGACGTAATGGTTTCTAAAGCAACGATTTTTGAACAATTTATATACCAAAAAGTGAAACATTAAAATCGCATATTCACATTTTAATGATTAAGTACGTTTTACGGTCCTTACAATCCGATTTTAATATTTTTACGATGATGGGTGTGTGTATGTGTATGTGTGTGTGGGCGGGCGAGCGTGCGGCGCGTGCGTGCGTGTGTGCGTGTGTGCGTATGTGTGTGTGTGTGTGTGTGTGTGTGTGTGTGTGTGTGTGTGTGTGTGTGGGTCGGTTGGAAGGACGCTACTGGTAAGAACTGAAAAAGTTTTGGTAATAATTGGACAACCTGAAGTAGCAATTCTTTAAAAAAATCTTATAAATACCTATTATTTTTTTAAAACTTTTGTTCTTGCTAGTATTAAAGAAGAATAAATTCTCTATCTGATACATATAAATATTTTATTATATCTTTTATAGATTTAGAAATAAAGAAATATAAGGTATATAATAATGTGTTGTAATAAATCTAACAGCCCAAATAATATCATGGAAACCAATTGAAATATAAAAAAATGTTTGTAACTGACAGATAAATGTCAGTGTCAAAAATCCAAAGACATTACGGAAGATTTTTTCTGGGAAATACATACATTATATTATTTATTATTGTATTAATAGTTAAATATTTAAAATTATAGGTATATTATACATACCCTTCAGAAATACTGTTAATCCCGACAACGAATTGGAAACATCTCGAAAAATTAGAAGAGTAGGATAAAATTTCTTCATAGAATGAATTTAAATTTAAAAGAATCTAAATATAAAGAATAGATATAAGCGAGAATACAGCCCGAAGGAAGAAAATATTTAAATGTTATAAACACAAGATGAAAGAAATGGTCTCCACTCTGCCATGTAAAATACAGAAAAATTGTCTCATAGAAATAATGAGTAATTAAAGAAAAAAGTATTTGGAGAATCTCTTAATTCTTGTTCTGTGACTATTATGGAGGTGACAAGTCTACGTTGAAGGACTTAAATTTATTTCAAACATGTACACAAGTACTGTAGACTAGAGTAATATTGAACTGCAAAAAAGCTATCAAATTCTTCTCAAGTAAGTTGTAAAAAATTACACATCGATAATAATAATAAAATAATTTAATAACTAGAAGAAGTATAACTTTTGATCCTAGATACATAAAATACTATTAACATTGTGTATTGTAACAATTATTATTGACAAGCGATTTAAAACAGTCATATCGGTTTATAATTAAAAACTTGTTATTCAATTACAATATCCTATCATTGCAAATTTATTTATCGAATACTTTATTTCTTCCACATTATTCTCCTGAAAACTTTCATAATTTATTTGACAGTACAAACATTTGCTCTGTACTGATAAAATCTAGATGACAATTACTATAAACTTTGTTGTATTTAAGTTATTTGTGTACTATAACAACGTACATTAGAGTGAAATATCTAACACATTTGTAACAATTACCTTCGTACCAGTATTCACCCTGGGATCCTGCATATCCTTGGAAGAAATTTTTAGGTTCACGTGGAGTTACGGTCAATAAAACGTTCATGTGATATATAGCGAAACTTTCATAATTTGTCAACAAAGTTTTATTTAATGCTCCTAAGAGCACGTAAAGTTTATTTTTAACGAAAAATTCTCGATATACAAGCGATGATAGCTATTCCTTCTCGTTTTCTGTTATATTTTTCTTTATTTTTATGGGTACCTTTAGCTAGTTTATACATAGTTTAACCAAACAGTTTCGTTTATATACCAAACTTTAGGAAAATATTTTTCATCCGTTTATAATAAAAAATAAAATTTCAAAGACATATATTTTGAAATAGAAATGATATTATTACCTTCCGTCACCTTTAGGTAAGGAAAGTATTGTCTTTGCGTCTGTGTGGGTGTGTGTTTCGGAACTTCAATACCACGATTTCCAAACATATTTTTTTCGTGTTCCTCAAGTTTACATCCAGAAGAACAACTGATCAGATTTCGGTTACAATTGGTGAACCGGAAGTAGCTTCATTTGAAGATTTAACAGTTATATTTGATTTATTGACCTTTAACGTTATTATAACTTAAAGAATATATTATTCTCTGTACGATTTAATTGCATTTTATACTTCATATTCAATAGACATAAAGTTAAACAATTTTAAAGAAATAAAATTTTATAAATCAGCCAGCTATGCGAAACATGCAAACTACTAATATATTCATATAATTCAAATTGACAGATGTCAGTATAAATAAAAAGTAAATTAATGTTGCATAGATGAGGCCAACTAAGTCACATGACTACTCGCGCCCTATAATTAACGAATTTAACATTTCTTGTACACCCAAATAATGGAAATTGTATCTCTTCTTTCGTTCTATGAGAAATTTTGTCCTACTATTCTAATATGTTAAAATTTCTTCAAATTCAATGACGGTATTAACGGTATTTCTTAAAGATATATGTTAATTTAAATACATATTTCATTAATAATACAATAATATATATTAAGGTAAACCTGCAGCAGAGCTACTTTATCTCCGATTTCCATGAAAATTTGTGAAAAGATTCCTCTCAGCCTGCAAAATATGGGAAAAATATTAACAATTGGAGGTCGGAATGATTTAACCTTAAAGTTATTCACTTTTTATGTGATTTTATAAAAAAAATATAGACAATAACGATACCTAACACAAATAACTCAATTTGGCAAAAGCCGAGTGGTTACGTTACTTATTTGTTGTGATGTTATAAAAAAATAACCTTACCAAACGCAAGAACTCAATTTGGCAAAAGTGAGTGGTTGCGTTATTCACTTTTTATGTGATTTTATAAAAAATATAGACGTATCACTTGCAAACACACGCTACATTGAATGAATACGTAATAAATACGGATAAAAACAAAAAAAAATGATTTTGAGGTTAAATCATTCCGACCGCCAATTGTTAGTATTTTTCCCATATTCTGCTCGCTGAGAGGAATCTTTTCACAAAGTTTCATGCAAATCGGAGGTGAAGTAGTTCTCCTGCAGGTTAACCTATATTAAATGTAGTCGTACCTCCCAGAAAAATCTTCCAGTAAAATTATTAAAATTGTAATTTTCTTTCGACTAGTAACGAATAGTGAAAGTCTTTTGGACAGTTCTAGTCTACTATTTATATATTTGAAAGTACTGTTCTCCTGACGTTTTATATCATTCTTAAATATTTTATAGATTTTATTTAATTTGATATAATAATCGTTGATTTAACTGTAAGTTTTTGGATATTTATATGTTTATAAATATAATAATAAAATTTTGCAGTTAACACATACTACTAACAGTATACTAAAATACAATAATTAGTAACAAACAAATCGACTTACAATATCTGCATCTTCATGAATTTCATGTTGTTATTACTCTATTTTTAATTGTTACTACCACTAACAACGAACATTACAATATTGTTTTCACTTAACACACACTAAAACAATATTAATAACAATAGTAATAGTTAATAATATTTAGACACATAACATATGTTGTTTACACGGACAGAGATACCGATAAACTAAAACTAAACACGATTCAATGCTGGAATCAACGAACAGACCTGTTACAACAAAAAATGCCGCTCAGTGCAAACTTATTCAATAAATTTCATTTGAAAGAAATCTGTTGTTTTTTTTTGTTATGGCAGTATTAATATAAATTTTGTGTATTTTTTACTTCCTTGTACGTAAGTAAAGGAAGTATTGTAATCGCGAAAAATATCGGTTTTCAGATTTCAGCGGAAATATCCATTTTGATCATCCCTGAATCCATTTTGACTAATTTCGTCGTGACGTCTGTACGTACGTACATATATAACTCAAAAACGGTAAGCCGTAGAAAGTTGAAATTTTGTATTTAGGACTCCTATAACATCTAGTTGTGCATCTCCCTTTCTGGTTATTACACAATTTCCAGAAGTGGCACTTTACATGAAGCCTATAATAGATTTTAATGAAAAACTGTTTTAAAATATAATCCAAAACTTTTCAAATTTGGTATACAAGACTTTTATGTCAATCAAAATAACATAATAGATTTTGGATAAAATAGGCTAACCGGAAGTGGTACATTACTTGAAGTTGTTAACTGTTTTTCTTGAATAAAATGACTTTATTTTGATTTTAGAAATAAATGCTTCAAATAAAAGTTTAAGAGAATTAATGTGCGTCTAGCACATCAAGTTTTATTAAATTAGCCCTTTGTATAAGCGAGATATGTAAATTTAAAAATTATATACTTTTTTGTTTTTGTAATAAAGCTTACTATGGATTAGGACAAAAACATAAAAAAAATGTTCATGTCAAATTACGGTTAAATACGTGCAATTTTATGATTCGTACAAATATTATATTTTTATTTATTCATTGTTGTAATTAAATATTTCTTTGTTGTAATCAAAACTCTCTTTAAAAAGAACCGGGTTAGATTATGGTCGCTATATACTTACTGTTTTGAAGTTAAAATTAATATTTTGTAATTTATTTATTAAAAAAATATGTATAGTTTAATAATCGTACAAGGAAGTCGTGTGGTGTCCACATCAATTTTTTTTTGTTATGGCAGTATTTATATAAATTTTGTATGATTTTTTTTAATTGCGAACCGGAGAAGGTTTTGAATTATCTATATATTAGGTGGTGAATTGATTTATGCAATATATAAAAAAATGCTGATTTTTTATATACTTATTGTTGTTTTCCTAATGATTTTAGAAAAAAAATGTAAATACCAAAGATGTTCAGTATTAAAAAAAACACCAAAATATTTTAATTTATGGATATAGTACATTCTTCTCACGCAATAGTTACAAATTAAAAGTCCCATTGTCCCAAGTTTTCTCAATTTCTTCTAAATGTTCGAGATTTTTCCAATTCATTAACGGGATTGGAGTTATTTCTAAAGGGTTCATGTAATATACCTATAATTTTAAATATATAATAAATAATACAATAAGAAATATTAAATATCTTTCCCAAATAAAGCCTTCAGTACTTTTGACTCTGTCGGGTACAGTAATAAAATTATAAATGAACTATAAATATCGCAATTATGATAAAGCGGCATATCCTTTACTTTCTGTAGTATAATACTGTTTGGCTTCGGCCCATATTTTTGAGCCGCTCTATTCATTTATGTTAAAAGACTGTAAGGCTATTTTCCTATACATACCTGGTAGACGTTTGATTCAATGCTTGAATAGAGCGGCTCAAAAATATGGGCCGATGCCAAACAGTATTATACTGCAGAAAGTAAAGGATATGCCGCTTTATCATAATTGCGATATTTAAAGTTCATTTATAGTTTTATTACTGTACCCGACAGAGTCAAAAAATTTGACTATATCTCTGAATTTTTGACAATGACTTAGTGACATTTATATGTCAATTACAGACATTTTAATTTCTCAAGTAGTTACCATGGATATATTTGGGCTTTGAGCAGGCTGTGAGATTTACTACAACAGATTAATGTCTAATGCCCGGTTTTTTCACCTCTGGATAAAGTGTCAGTTAACTTAACTGCCAGATAAAATAAAAATTGCGCATCGATATTACAGTGTAAATCGGGAAAATTATACACACGTCAATTATTTGATGCGATATTTTTCTTAAAGGTATAATAAAAAAATTAAATGTGTCGGGTAGAGAATTTTTTTTTACCTCCCGCTACCCTTGGTAGGGGAGGTATAGCGATCGTGCTAATAATCGCATATCGAGATTTTGGTAAATGACCACGTTTTAAGGTCCCTAGAATCCAATTTTAACATTTTTACGATGATGTCTGTGTGTATGTATGTGTGTGTGTGTGTGTGTGTGTGTGTGTGTGTGTGTGGATCCTGTTTACGCTCTAACTCAAATACTATCATTCAGAAAGTTTTGAAACCATGTATTTCTACCTTATTCTAATATGTAAAGAAGCTATTAGATTTTGGTGGCAAAAAATACCTTTAAATGTATTTTTTTTGCAATTTGTTATTTAATTTTCTACAGGTTTGCTTTAATACTTTTTCTGTATATTCTATGGATAAATTTAATAAGTAATATAAAAATTATACACCAAAGGTAAATGGCGGGAGGCATTCTGTTGGTCACATCCGATTTTTATATTTTGCCAAGTCAAACATTAATATAATGATAAGATTAGTATAATGAATCCAATACCTCTCTTGACGAGAGGTAAAAACGATGTGCATTATATTTATTGTAGCCATTTAAATTAGATTAAAGCAAATATTATTAAAATTACCATATTAAAATTTATCATTACACCAAATTTAAATATCCCGAAGCTGTGATGATATATTAATTTATAATTCAAAAACATATGAAGAAATTTTCATTAGCGAATTAATTTAATACAGTATTATTCTTTGTAAACATTGCAATTATATTTGCACATGTACTTATTATAATTTGATATGAATGTGTAATTTAATGTAAACAGCATTTCATTTTAATGACGATAGTGACATTTACCAATGCATGTAATTTTCATTCTATGAAAATAGAGTCCACGTCCACAGTGTCCATCCGTGTATATTTGGCATTGATATTAATGTCTGTGTGTACGGATAACATCACATCGCAATGCATTGCAATATTGATGGTATTAGAAGTCCAGGTTAAGCGAGGTTAATTTCATAAAATAACCGATAAATTACTGAAAATTATACCCTTCTGAAGTAAAGTCGGAGAAATTTAATTATGAAATTACGGGAATTAAAGATGGATCAGTTCTAATTACAGATTCCTTGGCGGACCTATTTAAGTAGGATTATCCATCCACTCGGATATTGGCGTCCATTATATGAATAATTAATCATTTGTACGGATGCAGAATGGAAATTATGTCACAATTTCTATGTCGACGGATTCTATTCATGAGTGCTTATAAATTTATAATGCTGCAGTTTTATCGCTAGTGTCGTTGCTTTTTCTGAGGAATCGTTTACTTGGAATCATTACAGTATAAGTACGAAAGTGCAATGTGTTGGGGGATGGAGTGAAACTGGAACAGGTAAATGAGTTTATATACGAGGGTCATTCAATAAGTAAAGAGACAACTTCTATAATTTTAAAACTATTCAATGAATGTGTACAATCTTTTCAGGGGTGCTAGTTGGCAACCTTGGGATATGCTCTGATCAGCTGTTTCATCATTTTATGTCAACATAACCTCAAAATTTTCAGTTCACCATGGCAAGTCCACTAGAAGATTGCACCTTAGAAGAGCAGCGCTCAGTCTTTAGATTTTTAGTCGCAGAAGGTGTAAAACCAAGTGCATTTTTTTCTAGAATGTTAATACAACACGATAAAAGTTGTATGAACCGTGCGAATTTTTACAAGTGGGTTGATCGGTTTAAAAGTGGCCGAACAAGTGTAGGTGATGAACCTTCCGCCGGTAAAGTAATGCTGACCATCTTTTGGGACTCACAGGGTCCAGTCTATTGCGATTTCCTTGAAGATCAGTGAACTATCAATAGCCAATACTACTCTGATATGCTAGAACACAAAGTTAGACCAGCTATCAGGAGCAAACGCCGTGGACTCTTGTCAAAAGGAGTCATTCTTCAGCACGATAACGCCCGCCCTCATACAGCCCAGCTGACCCGTGATAAGCTTCAAGAATTGGGTTGGGAGGTCTTACCTCATCCTACCTACAGTCCCGACCTCGCCCCATCTGATTTTTACCTGTTTGGACCACTCAAAGACGCCCTACGTGGAAAAAGATTTGCTAACAATGAGGAAGTTAAGGAAGCGGTGCAAAAGTGGCTTCGGGGTAAATCGAAAGAATTCTTCGCCAAGGGAATTAGGAAGCTGCAAGAAAGATGGGACAAGTGCATAACTGTGGGGGGTGATTATGTTGAAAAATAGTCTTAATTTTGAAAGATTGAAATAAACCGTTTTTGAGCTATAGCCATTTGTCTCTTTACTTATTGAATGACCCGTATTTGCCTAGCATGATGTCGAGGGATGGTCGAATTGATCGAGAGATAGAAAGGAGAGTGAATGTGGGATGTAAGGTAATGGGTGCTCTGGGTACGTTTGCCCGAAACGTTAACGTATCAAGGGATGTTCGGTTAAGTGTATATAATAGAGTGCTAGTGCCTGCTTTGGTGTATGGAAGCGAATATTGGGCATGGACGGGAAAGCATAAAAAGAGAGTGACTATACCATGGAAATGAGGTATTTACTGGTGTATATGAGTGTGTAAGATGGGATCGCGTGAGGAATAATTGAATGTATGGTTAGGAACAATGTTATTAAGAGAGTTGGTTAAGTCAGTTGAGATGGTTGGGTCATGTGGAGAGAATAGCGAGTGAACGATTTGTTAAGCGTGTATATCTTGGTGAAGTTGAGGGTTTTCGATTGTGTGGCCGTCCAGTGTGTAAGTGGATGGATGTGGTTGGTAGGGTGCTTAAAGAGAGAAAGTTTCCAAGTGGGAAGAGAAGAACAGCCTGTATGAATGCGACTATAAGTGTGGCCGAGGCGAAAGATGATTGTTTCATAACTAATTTAGTTTTCCGGATGCGCTATTTCGCTACCGAAAATCAGTCACTTTAATATGTTTAAGAGTAAGGATTTGTTGTATGATGTTGATGTTATTTTCGGGTTTGTGCTACCCCAATAAGTGGGACACAGAGTATATATGTATGCATGTATGTATGAGATACCTAAGTTTAAACGTATTTTAAGCTAAAAAAATCTGTTGTGGCCAGCACAATACCTTCCCTCAATCCTGTGTATAATGTATAAATTCCATACATACTTGTAAAAGATTCTAAATTTCCAGTAAAATTATATGCAAATTGCACTTAACACTGACATCTTCTTCTTCTTTAGCTTGTCCTATTCGGTAGTTGCCGCTATTTTTTATTTTCTTCTTTCACTCATTTCTGTTTTGCGTGTCGTCCTCGTTCATTTCCTTTTCTCTCAAGTTTTCCGCAATACAGTCTTTCCATCTTATCTTTGGTCTTCCTTTGTTTCATATTATAGGGAACCTAAAACATGCTTATTCACTAAAAACTCATCATTGAATTTTTTAACCAAAGACAATATCTTCCTTACCTAAAGATGACGGAAGGTAAAAATAAAAACTAAAGTTGTATTTTTCCGTATGTTATTTTATATTTGCTTAATCTCCACATGGTTGTCAAAATATGTAACTATACAAATACAAAACATCTGACGTTTTCCATTGACCATGTGTTGTTCCATTTTTTTCTGTAGTAAAACTACTAGGCATCCACATATCTGACAAAGTGAATTTTAAATTAGATTTTGATAAACAAATAAAATTAGTATATAAACTGGCGGACCCTATGACGGGTAAAGGATAAAAGAGCATGAAAATAGACGTTTTATAAAGAACTTAAACAATTAAAGCATGTGTAAATTCGGATCACGTCGTCCGTGAAACACTCATTACAAAATAAAAGAAACACGTGTGCTGTTTTGTGTGTATACAGAATGTCCGTTATGTTCGTGTGACTCTCATGCATTTATAATGTCAACTAATATGTGTAAAGCGGGTACGGATGTGTGTGTGAGTGTGCGTGCGTGTGTGTGCGTGGGTATGTGTGTGTATAAAGCAACGGAAGTACACGAGATGCATGCATGAACGGACCGAAAAATCTCTAACCAGGGTTACACATTTTATTCACAAATGTATTTTTTATACTTTTAATCCGATTTACACAATGTATTTTATTGGATTTCATATTATTTGCTACATTTAATATTTACAAATCAATTAATTAATAAATCAATTTTATTATATAGACCACATTCGATAAAATATTGTTACTAAAATTAATTAATTCTGTTTAAAACTGACTTCTGTTTTTCCAATAAAATAATAATGTACCGCTGCATTCCTAGGCCAAAATACTCGCGTTACGCAGAACGCAAGCCAAAACTAAAATTCTACATCTTTAAGCACAAACCATACTACCCAAAAGGAAAGCGTTATCTTCGTGAGAGGATTATGTTAGGGGTGCAGGGTGAAGTAGAAAATGGCATCCATATCAAAATATCAACCCTGCACGTAGACTTGCAATAACTTCTAGACATATAAATGTCTAAGCCGATGAAATTTAGAATAAACAAACCGCTGGAAAAAATATAATTATTTCTAAACAGAATTTTGACTAACAAAGATAACAAAGTTGAAATATTGTTTCTAAAACTATAATTTAGACGAGTTTTTAAAAAGTTATTTGTCTTGTCCCACAAGGAAACTGAATCGAATTTGTTCATTTTCATCAACAGGGCATTAATTGTTATTATTAAAACGGATAATTAGAAATCTAACAAAATAATTAATATAAAATTTGATATGGCCAGCACATTACCTTCCGTCATTTTAGTGTATTATGTACACATTCCATATAGAAATCTTCTTGCAAAAGATTATAAATTTTCTGTAAAATTATTTCATAAACAAACTATGTAAATTGCATTTGACATTGACACCTTCTTTTTCTTTAGCTTTTTCCACTGGTTAAGTGGTCGCTATTCATGAATTTATTCATCCACTGTTGTCGACGTTCAGTTTTTTTCCCAATACAACATTTCCATCTTATCTTTCGTCTTTCTCTGTTTCTTCTACCTTGTACTAGTAAGCTGTTCATTCTTCTTCCAGTATATTCTTCATCTCTTTTCATGACATGTTCAAATCAAAATAATCGTCTCTCTTGTATCTTTCTAGAAACTACTATCACTCAAGCCATTTCCCTTATCCTCTCATTCCGCATCCTACTTCTCCGTGTCTTTCCCAACATACATCTCAACATTCTCATCTCTCTGCCACATTCATTTTCTTTTCATTGACACTGACATCTGTCAATTAGAATTGTCGTAAAATAGTAGCTGTTTCCATGATTATAGCATAGCTGGCTAATTTATGAAATTTCTTTATAATTTTTTAACTTTATATCCATTGAATATGAAGTATAAAATGCAATTAAATCGTGTAGATAATAGTATATTCTTTAATATTCATAGTAACGTTGTGTCCAAAAAAAACTTTCATCAAATGAAGGTACTTTCGGTTGACCAAAATCTAATCACCTCTTCTTCTAGATGTAAACTTGATACACACACAGATACACATACATGCATACAAACATACATACATATAGACATCATCGTAATAATGATTAAATCGTAAAATATGGATCCTAAAACGTGCATATTCACTAAAAACTCATCATTGAATATTTTGACCAAAGACAATACCTTCCGTCACCTTTAGGTGACGCATATTACTCGCGTAGGACAAATTTTAATTGCCATTTGGACGAGCTTGGTGACTATATCATTCAATATATCTTTTATTTTCATATAAAGGCACGTGGTTTCTATCTCGCATGGTATTTAAATTCAAACAAATGTATTTTGATTTACATTTGTTGTTTCTTCTTTTCTGCATTCATTTAGTTGATAATATGTTCCAAATTTTAAAAAGGCACACAATATGAATATCATGGCTTACTTGAATTTACTCCTAGTTCTAAAAAAGGTTTTATAATATAGCTAATCACCAGAAATATAAAAATATATTCTCTATGAGCTTCTAATTAAAACAAATTGACAACAATATTTCTTTTTGTTTCTTTTTCTTTCACGTTTCCTGTGAAAATTTTTACGCTACGCTACTGATTCGTTGGGTTTCAAAGGGTCGAAAGTCAACCTGCGATAAAGGCCAGCGGCGTAGACAAGGGTTGAAAACAGGGGTGTGAATTCACACTCCGCAACTGATTTTGTGACGTGAAATAAATTCCACAATCCCACTTAAATAAAATGTAGCTTTAAAGTCTCAAAAAGGTGTAAAGTAGATTTTATTTCTCTTTTAAACACTCATATACATTTTATTGTAGCATTTAAATGAGGATAAATATATATTATACATGAGAATAAAAAAGTGTACTGTACAAACATGAATTCAAGTTTTTCTGTCAGAATTTTGTTAATATAGTAGCTGTTTCCATGGTTATAGCATAGCTGGCTGATTTATGAAATTCAATTTCTTTAACTCTATATCCACTGAATAAAATCGTATAGATATTAGAATAATCTATAATATTTACAATAACATTAAATGTGTAAATAATATTTAACATTGCTTTTTCAAGAAAAACTGCTAAAAAATTTAAATGAGGGTACTTCCGGTTGACCAATTATAATCAAAATCTAATAAAATCTGCATATTGATGTAAGGAAGAGGAATACGTAAAAATTGTAATTTTTGAAATTCTAGTATTGGAGATATCGCGGCCGAAACTAGTCACATACACACGCACACACACACATACAAACATCATCGTAAAAGTAGTAAAATCGTATTGCAGAGACCCTAAATAGTTATTTAAGTATTAAGGGCAGTAAGTACACCTTACCGTTTGAGAATTAGTTTGGAGATCTCGACTTCGTCTCGATCTCCAATACATCCGATACCGGTAAGAAGCACTGAATGCCCGCAATGCTTATTATATTTTTTGCACTATCGTCCCAATAATAACAAATTAAAGTTTAGAATTATTTAAAAATTATTTTGAGATTTTTAAGTAAGCTATGGTCGTTGTTTTGTTATCGTTAAAGCTTTAAAAATTGTACATTTATTTTTTATTTATGTAATTTTCACCGCCTCCAGATCGGTAGGTAGTCACATCACTTACCGATCAGTCACATCACTTACTGATCAGTAATTTGTAAACAAAACTTACTGCCTTGAAAACTCTATCGGTAAAGTATAAAAAACCTGATCGTGCAAAAACTTTCATTAAAAACTCACACACACACGCACGTCCACACACACATACACACACACACACACACGCGCACACACACACACACACACACACAGACATCATCGTAAAAATAATAAAATCGTATTGTAAAGACCCTAAAACATGTTTATTCAATGCAAACTCACCATCGAATTTTTTGACCAAAGACAATACCTTCCTTACCTAGAGATGACAGAAGGTAAAAAGTTCTTTCTTTAACCTTTTTACCTCTCGCTAAGAGAGGTATTGCATTCATGCTAAAAATCACATATCCATATTTTATTGAATAAGCACGTTTTAAGGTCCCTACAATCCGATTTTAACATTTTTACGATGATGTCTGTGTGTGTATGTGTGTGTGTGTGTGTGTGTGTGTGTGGATGTATATGTGTATGTATGTAGGATGTTGGAAGGACGATTACTCAAAAACTATAAGACTTAAAAATTGTTTAATTACGTATTTTCCAATCGGACATTCATGGGAAGATCTGAAAAGGTTTTGGTAACAATTGGACAACCGGAAGTAGAAGATTCTTGAAAAAAAATCTTCTAAATAATATTTTTTGAAAATTTTTCTTGGTAATATTAAAGAAAATTAAATTCTCTATCTGATACATTTAAATATTTTATTATATATTCTATGGATTTAGAGATAAAAGAAATATAATAAATAAAATAACGTTATAATAAATTTTACAGCCGAAAGGATGCCATGGAAAATAGTTGACCAGTTGAACTGTTTGTAACTGACAGATAAATGTCAGTGTCAGAAATTCATAGATATTACTAAAGAGTTTTTCTGGGAAGTACATATACATTATATTATTTCTTAATGTATTAGTAGTTAAATATTTAAGATTATAGGTCTATTACATATATCCTTCAAAAATACAGTCAATCCTGACAATGAATTGGAAACATTTCGAAAAATTAGAAGAGGACAAAATTTCTTCATATAATGAATTTAAAATTAAACAATCTAAATATAAGGAATAGATATATGTAAGGACAATTTTTGGTGTAGAATGTAGGTATACAAGAAATGTTAAATACAATAGGGCGCCTTGACAAGCAGATATGGGGACTCATGTCAGAATGATAGCTAGTAATTATGTATATAGATGTATCATAATTTCTCATTCTAAATTTAGTGATTTTCCAATTCCATATGGTTTATTTTCCTCGACAAGTAAATTCCACACTCCTGGTGACAAATTAACTACGTGTATTTAGAAAATCTTGAAATTCTGAATGAAACATACTGACTAATTATCATTCTGAAACGGGCCCCCACATCTGCTTGTCAAGGCCAACAATGTAACATGACTGTTCGCGCCCTATACTTATGTAACCAAAAAAGGAAGTGGCGAGAGGTATTGTGCTGGCCACAACAGATTTTTTGATAAACATTCATTGACCTTTTGTTGAAAATATATTTAATAAATGGTTTTATGGAAAAAAGCAAAAATCCATGTAATTTATTAACAATGCGAGTTATGTAGGAGGAATATTTACGATTTCATGAGTAATGTGAAATATTCATTAGCAAAAAAGTGTGAAAACGGCGGCACTAAGTGTGTCGTTTAATTTGTATGCTGTTAACCATTGCGTGTTAATTTAATAATTCAGATTTTATGGAATTTTTGACCGAGATTCTTCAGTTATGCGATGTACCTATATTTACCCACACGCAATATGTAAATGCTGGACTATTTCTAATGTGGCATGTTCAGAATTTCAAAATAATGGAACAGAGGAGCCTGCGTGCATGTTACAAAGTTGTTTCCCTGTTATCTCCACAACTAAACCTCTATTTGAAAATTACTTCGAAGAACAGTTAGGCTTTTACGTACTCTCCAACGAACAATCACTTCTTGTTAGTTATAATAAACTCATACGTATTTACCTACAAATTGTAGCAAGAAAATTTCTCAACTTTGGATACAAACATGTAAGAAACTAAAATTGTTATAGCTTGCTTCGAATAACAAAGTCACATGCTAGTAAATTTTTGTAATAATTTAGTTTTCTTTACGAACATGCTCTATATACCGTATCGTACATATTTATATCTTTAAATTTGGAATATTTTGACCTCATTTCTCCGAAATAATAATAATGTTTATAATAATATTTACTTCAGATGAATTACACAATACCTTCCGTGTATGAATGCGATTATAAGTGTGGCCGAGGCGAAAGAAGTGTGCTTAGACAGAAATCTGTGGCAAAGGATGATTGTTTCGTAACTATTATTGTGATCCGGATGCGGTAATTCGCTACCGAAAATCGGTCACTTTAACATGTTTAAGAGTAAGGATTTGTTGTATGATGTTGATGTTGTTGTTATTTTCGGGTTTGTGCGAACCCACTAAGTGGGACACACAATATATATGTATGCATGTATGTATGAGATACCTAAGTTTAAACGTATTTTAAGCTAAAAAAATCTGTTGTGGTCAGCACAATACCTTCCGTTAATCCTGTGTATTATGTATAAATTCCATAAACAAATTTTCTTGCAAAAGAATCTAAATTTCCAGTAAAATTATTTCATAAACAAACTATGCAAATTGCACTTGACAGTAACATCTTCTTCTTCTTTATCTTTTCCCATTCGTTAGGGGTCGCTATTTTTATTTTCTTCTTCCACTCATTTCTATTTTACGTGTCGTTTTCATTCAGTTCCTTTTCTCTCAAATCTTTTGAAATACAGTCCTTCCATCTTATCTTTGGTCTTCCTCTATTTCTTCAACCTTCTATTACTAAGCTATTAATTTAGCTTCTAATATATTCATTTCTCCTCATGACATGTTCAAACCAATGTAATCGTCTCTCTTGTATCTTTTTACAAACTTGTAACACTAGAGTTATTTCCTTTATTTTTTCATTCCTTACCGTATCTTTCTGTGTATTTCCCAACATTGACCTACTACTACTAAGCTATTCATTCTTCTTCCAATATATTTTTCATTTCTCCTCATGGCATGTTCAAACCAATGTAATCGTCCCTCTTCTATCTATCTAGAAATTTATATCTCAACATCCTCATTTCTGCTACATTTTTTTTTCATTGATACTGACATCTGTCAATTTGAATTATCTGAATATATTAACAGTTTCCATGGTTAGCATAGCTGGCTGATTTATGAAATAATATCTTTATAATATTATAATAACTCTATATCTATTGAATAGGAAGTATAAAATGCAATCACATCGTATAGAGAATAACATTAAATGTTAATAAATGATATTTAACTGTTTTTTTTTTTCAGTGGACCAATTATAACCAAATTCTAATCGTGTCTATATATGAATCTAAATTCGAGGTATACGAAAAAATATATTAGAATTTTGGAATCGTAGTATTAAAGAAACGATCGTCACATCACCCACACACACACAGACGCACACACACACACACACACACACACACACACACACACACACACACACACACACACAAGGTGATGAAAGGTAAAAAAAAAATGTTGAAATTTGTTCCAAAACTTGTTACGTATATAGAAACATCCTGATTACAACAAAACGAGTAACATGTTATAACGTGTACTTTAAAATTCTTGGATGCCTTAATAATCTCATTTTGTTCATTTCAGTTGTATGCAGTAAGGTTTATTATAAAATTAAGCCTGAACCTCGTGAAAAATTCCTGCACAAAAGATGGAGTCTAGTGTCAGATATGTTTGTTATTTTTGAAGAATTTGTTGGTCGCACACTTCTTCCGTTGCTCGCACGTGCTTTTCGTCTTGCTGATGTAATGAAGTACGTAATTACGTAAAATTCTCATAACTTTATTACACATCTTACGCTGACGTAGAAGTTTATTAACTGGCTGGCCTAGAAAGCTTCGCTGCCGCTGGTTGCTTTCTCCGCGTGCGACGAGGGCTGTTTGCTGTTCTTATTTACTGCGCCAGTGTTTATGTTTGCAGGAGGAAAAACCCGGCCATGAGGCCTACAAATACTAACGCCAGCCCTACTAACTACGTTATGTTATAATTTGGGAAAATTCAATTTGAATATGCGTGCGTATAATTTTAGTGTAGGACTAAAGTTTAGAGAAGTTATTTTCCTAAATTATTGTTTAGATTTTCTTCCACAAAAACTTGTTTGTTGTAATTTACTTCATAGTTTATTAGCCTATCCAGCTGTTATTTTATACTGCCAGCAAGTGTTACACATAGTGTTTAATTTCTGTGGAAGGGTTCCAAAATTGCGTGGGGCTATCATGGATTAATTTTAAACAAATAACAATGGAGATGTTTTACAATTATTTTAGACAAATTTTACATCAATTGAAATTTTTTCGGACTAATAATAAAAATATACTGCTTTTGGATTGGATGGTGATCATGATTAAGAAGTATGTTTTTTCGTTTCCTATTCGCTATCCCCACTTTCTCAATTTGTGATCACTAGACAACCTTCTCCTTTCCCGTCTGAATCATACTTTTTGAATGTCCATACGGAATCATTTCAGAGCAAATTTAAAAATGGCTGTCGACAATAGGTTTTCGAACTTAGAAATTTATTCATGTGGTATTTGTTGCATCAAAGGGAACATGATTTTCCTACAAAAGCATGTAATAACCCAACATATTTTGAAAAGAAAGAAAATATGTTATATAAAAAAAATGTTTTAAGTAAACATGTACATATTCCTTTCCAAGAACTTTTTTACCTTCCGTCACCTTTAGGTAAGGAAGGTATTGTCTTTGGTCAAAATATTCAATAATGAATTTTTAGTGAATAAGCTCGTTTTGGGGTCCATATAATACAATTTTACCATTTTTACGCTGATGTATGTATATATGTATGTATATATGTGTTTGTGTGTGTGTGAGAGACAAAAGTTGCGGATCGCATAACTTCAATACCATGATTCCAAAAATTATAATTTTTTCGTATTCCCCAAGTTTACATTCAGAAGAAGATGTGATTAGGGTTAGGTTATAATTCATCAACCGCAAGTACCCTCATTTGAAGATTTTAACAGTTAAATATTACTTATTGACATTTAACGTTATTATAACTTAAATAATATATTATTCTCTATACGATTTGATTGCATTTTATATATACTAACCATGGATATCAGTATGAATGAAATGAAAATGAATGTGGCAGAGATGAGGATATTGAAGCAGATGTTGGACAAGACACGGAACGATACGTTAACAAAATAACTTTAGTATTACAAGTTTCTGGAAAGGTACGAGCGAGACGATTACATTAGTTTGAACATGAGAAGAGATGAATATATTGGAAGAAGAATGAATAGCTCGGCAATAGAAGGTAGGAGAAACAGAGGAAGACCAAAGATAAGATGGAAGGACTGTATTTCGAAAGATTTGAGAGAAAAGGAACTGAATGAAAACGACACGCAAAATAGAAATGAGTGGAAGATGAAAATAAAAAATAGCGACCCCTAACGAATGGGAAAAGCTAAAAAAATATAAGAACTTTTGCAAGAAAATTTATGGCTGGAATTTGTACATAATACATAGGAATGACGGAAGGTAATGTCAGATATTTTAAATAAAAAATCTGTTGTGGCCAGCGCAATACCTTCCGTCATTCTCGTGTATAATGTATAAATTCCATAATTTTTCTTACAAAAGATTCTAAATTTCCAGTAAAATTATTTCATAAACAAACTATTCAAATTGCACTTGACACTGGCATCTTCTTCTTCTTTAGCTTTTCACATTCGTTAGGGGCCGCTATTTTTTTGCATGTCGTTCTCATTCAGTACCTTTTCTCTCAAATCTTCCGCAATACAGTCCTTCCATCTTATCTTTGGTCTTCCTCTGTTTCTTTAACGTCCTATTACTAACATATTCATTCTTGTTCCAATATAATTCTTCATTTCTCCTCATGACATGTTCAAACCAATGTAATCGTCTTTCTTGTATCTTTCTAAAAACTTGTAACACTAGAGTTATTTTCTTACCGTATCTTTCCGTGTATTCCCCAATATCTACTTCAACATTCTCATAGATGCCACATTAATTTACTTTTTATTGATACTGACATCTGTCAATTTGCATTATATGAATATATTACTAGTTCCCAAGTTTAGCATAGCTTGCTGAATTATAAAATTTAATTTCTTTAAAATTCTTTAACTCTGTATCTATTGAATATGAAGTATAAATTGTAATCAAATCGTATAGAGAATAATATATTCTTTAAGTTATAATAACGTTAAATGTTAATAAATCAAATTTAACTGTTAAATCTTCAAATGAGACTACTTCCGGTTGACCAATTATAACCAAAATCTAATCAGTTGTTCTTCTGGATGTAAACTTGAGGAATACGAAAAAATTATAATTTTTGGAATCGTGGTATTGAAGTTATGGAATACGGAACTTTTGTTACACACACACAGACACACAGATACACAGACACACAGACACACAGACACACAGACACACATGCATACAGACATCATCGTAAAAATGGTAAAATCGTATTATATGGACCCTAAAACGTGTTTATTCAGTAAAAACTCATCATTGAATTTTTTGACCAAAGACAATACCTTCCTTACCTAAAGGTGACGGAAGGTAAAAATGTATTTACTTATTTAAACAATATAAAAAATGTCTTTAATATATGATTTGTATTAAGTAAACACTAGATGTAAACGTATCATTGTTCGCATTCTGTTACTAATTAAACAAATGGACTTTTTCTATAATGGATTTATGTCTTTATTGGTGATGTGCATTAGTAAATTATTAATATAATCTATAATGCAAACACAGGTATGATCAACACAGCTTTAAAATTACTACCTATTGACGTTTGAAATCATAAAAAACAATATTTGTTCTGAATATTATTATTATGCTGCACTGCAAATAATATGCCGGTAATAATAAAATATTGAACATATGGAAAATATTATTATACGTACAGCAAATAACAAACAAGTACAGATGCCACTAAACATATATGTTAGTAAAGTTTCTGTTTACCTTATATATTGAAAATGGAGAGGAAAAACGTTATTTTATTAATCATTAATGTTTCATAATTTATAGATAGGTACTCGAATATGCTAATAATATCGATTTATCATTGACAGAAAGTATAGTATAATTACATCCAAATAAAGAAAAAATCTGATGAGACCAACACAATACCTCCCGCCATTTATTTTTTATTAATTTAAATACATATACCTATGGGGTCTCATTCAATTCCTACTATCAAATATTTCAATTTTAAAAAGCACAAAACTGACCCCTGTGATGCACTCTCCACGCTAAAATGAGTACCCGTGAGGTGACGCATGGTAAACGTCCGTACGATACAACTATGTCATCATCATTACCGAAATGTGTGTACAAAGCAGAGTAGCACACCCAGCAATGGGTAATATGTGGTGATAATATATATTTATTTTCTTAATTAAATACATACCTGCATATTTACGAATACTAGAAAGTATGTATCTTAAGTTCCTTTCCATGTAACTATTGTTCTATTTACAATTTTGTTTGGAAAACGTTAATGTTATTAATTTGAAATAATTATTTTTTTGATAGTGACATTTATCTGTCAAGTTATTTACATTTGAGCTGAATGTTTATATTCATTCTTCTTCCAAAATATTTTTCTTAATCGTCTCTCTTGTATCTATCTAGAAACTTCTATCACTCGAGTATTTTCCCTTATTCTTTCATTCTTTATCCTATTTTTCCGTGTCTTCCCCAATATCTATCTCAACATCCTCATCTCCGCTACATTCATTTTCTTTTCATTTATATTGACATCTGTCAGTTAGAATTTTCTTAATATAGAAACTGTTTCCATGCTTATAGCATAGCAGGCTGATTTATAAGATTGATTTTCTTTATAATTCTTTTACTATAAAATGCCATCAATTCGTATAGATGAGCATATTCTTTATTATTTATAATAATAATAAATATCAAAAAATAATATTTAACAGCGTTTTTTCAAGAAAACTGTTAAAATCTTCAAATGAGGGTACTTCCGGTGGACCAATTATAACCAAAATCTAATCAAGTCACATGGATGTAAGGAAGAGGAATACGTAAAAATTGTAATTTTTGGGAATTCTAGTATTGGAGATATCGCCGCCAAAGATAATACCTTTCTTACCTAGAGATAACGGAAGGGAAAAACACATTTTTTATGACCATTGTTTGAATTTGATTCATACAATAATTATCTTTTACAATGAGAAAATATGTAAACCTAAATTAATTTTTCATGTTAGTAGAAGTTATCACACGAAAAGTTATTTTCTCATATATTAGTCTAGGAAATTTGTAAAATTTAATACTTCAATCGGTAATTTTGTAAGAATTATTACATCCCTTGCTTTCGACACAGGATTTTGATTATGTTGTTTGTCTCAGTACGTCACGAAAGCAACAAACTTTTGTAACAAAATTTTTACTGCGAAATAATATTCTTTTTATATGTTACTATCGATCATATCTGTCTTCTGGCTAGTAAAATATTTGTGCTCTCGTATAAAATTGTTAGAGCAACCATGGGAATGTAAAAACTGTTCTAACGATGATGAACAGTAATTAAACTGAATAGGAGCGACTCGCGATAAAAATACATTTCTTTGATAAGTGGTGAACGGTGCGAAAAACCAGCAGAAAAAAAATCACCTAATAAGAAATAAAAAAGATGAAAAGATTTAAGTAACACATTAAAAAGAAGCATCTGACACATTCATTCACTTACACACTCATTCTGATTTTGTTTCGTAGACTTTTTTGGTGTCAAAATGACATATTGCTACTTATTTTTAGTAGACAGTTTTCTCGAGATTGGTATTACTTTTTTATTTGTTTTACGACGTTTACAAAACTTAGATAATGTAAACATTGTTGCGTTTTTCATAATACTTTACTTTATTCCTATATTTATATCTTATATTCTTCATTCATTATTTCGAATGTTCAAATAGTACCTAGAATATTATGTAGAAAAACAAGTATTACAGTTTAATATTGTAATAGATTTTATCGTATTAGTTATCCTATTTTACATTATAATTTTATTTCAAAATTAGTATTAAAAGAAAAATATGAAAATTTCAAGGTTGACAATTTTATTTTAAAGTTAGACTTTGGGGTAGATTTTTTTTGTCTAATTTTGTAACTAGTGTCTAAATATAATTAAAAATTGGCATACAAAAAAAAAATAAAAAAAATAATGTGGCCTGCATATTACCTTCCATCAATCCTGTGTATTATGTACACATTCCATAAATAAATGTTCTTGCAAAATAATTTTCAGTAAAATTATTTTATGAAAAAACTACGCAAATTGCACTTGACACTGATTTCTTCTTTTTTAACTTTTCCCATTCGTTAGGGGTCGCTATTTTGTTCTTCAGTTCCTTTTCTCTCAAGTCTTCCGCAATACAGTCCTTCCATCTTATCTTTGGTCTTCCTTTGTTTCTCCAACCATATATTACTAAGTTATTCATTCTTCATCCAATATATATTCTTCATTTCTCCTCATTACATTTTCAAACCAATGTAATCATCTCGCTTGTATCTTTGTAGAAACTTGGAACACTAGAGTTATTTCCTTACCTATCTTTCTATGTCTTCCCCAACATCTACTTCAACATTCTCATCTCTGCCACATTAATTTACTTTTTATTTATACTGACACCTGTCAATTTGAATTATATGAATATATTGGTAGTTGCCATGTTTAGCATAGCTGGCTGATTTATAAAATTTAATTCTTTAATTCTATATCTATTGAATATGAAGTATAAAATGCAATCAAATCATATAGAGAATAATATATTCTTTAAGTTATAATAACGTTACATGTCAATAAATCAAATTTAACTGTTAAATCTTCAAATGAGGCTACTGCCGGTTCACCAATTATAACCAAAATCTAATCAGTTGTTCTTTTGGATGTAAACTTGAAGAATACGAAAAAAGTATAATTTTTGGAATCGTGGTATTGAAGTTATAAGATCCGAAACTTTTGTCACACACACACACATATATATCTACAGACATCATCGTAAAAATCGTAAAATCGTGAAACATGCTTATCACTAAAAAGTCATTAAATTTTTTGACCAAAGACAATACCTTCCTTACCTAAGGTAATAAGAGCATTTTTTAATTGTAACATTTAATTTAAAATTTTCTCTTCATTTTGTGGTAAGTCGAAATTCATTTTATTATAACTATACATTTTTGTAATTTGTTGTAATTTTATATAGCTGATGATGGACAAATTGTAGTCCAAAACGTCCACTTTGTAACAAAAAAGTGACTTATATTTACGGTCAACTACGGCCTTCTACCTATTTCAAACTACAAATTTCGTTCCCAAAATCTTAAATTAAGTTATAAAGAATTATAACCTGTAATTTAATAAAATGAATATACTTCCAAAATGAGTATTGCTTGAAGTAAATTTAACATTTTCAAAACATTCAGCATATAATAGTGTCCGTAATCAATGGTAACCATTTTCTTGTTGAACGTAAGTACAAATATTGTAATGTAAATGAAACCGCGATGTTCTTGCTTTTGATTACCTTGATGGTGCAGTTGCAAACGGTCCTTTCAACCTCTTAACCGGTCTTATCTTAATAAACCCATTCCTTTCAACCCATTACTCCTCTCAATCAAAAGCGTTGCAACGGCAGTTTTTGCTGGAGTTAATAAAGAAATTGGTCTTGGTGTAAATCCGTTCGTACAATGCTAGCCGTCGACATCATCTTGTCCGTACTCTGTTGGTTTCCATGACCACCGCAGCGACCTGGTGTGTGGGAATCAATCACCAATGGAGGATTCGGATCGCTCTCTCCTCACCCCGCCGACCATGCCGAGGCACGCGCGTAAGTCTTAAATGGACTGCAAGATTGGAATTCGCCGAGTATTGGAATTTTTTGATATATTTTAGAGAACGGTCCAAGCGTCGTGGACGACTGAAATCTATCAGAAAATTCCAGCGATCTTGCCATTGTTGTAGGGAGTCAATGCCTCCTTAGATGCTTGCTAGAAGCCAATGTTGTATTATAGGCTTTCAAAGACTTCAATTAGATTTGTACGCTACTCGAGCTAAATCATAAGAACATCCCAAGTTTCAAGTTTGGAATTAAATTTATATTAAGCTCCGCCTTCAAGATCGGACAGTTTTGCTTTCTCTTTCAAATCAAATCTAATTGGAAACATACTTTTAACAAATATAATGATGAAACAGTAAAAATACAGATTTACGTTTAAGTTACGTTGGTCTTTAGAGAATATAACTCAAAAATTAATGTTTAATTATTATTTTTGTTTAAAAGATATTCCTGGCAACTAAAATTGTATGGCACCTATATTCTATATCACATTTAACGTTTTATTTCAATTCGTATTTTTTTTACCTTCCGTCACCATTAGGTAAAGAAGGTATTGTTTTTGGTCAAAAAAATTATAGTTAATAAGCACCTTTTGGAGTCCCTAGAATATGAATTTACTATTTTTACAGTGATGTCTGTATGTTGTGTGTGCCTCCTATATGTATGTATGAGACGATCGTTTCGGATCGCGTAACTCCAATACCGCGATTCCAAAAATTATAATTTTTTTGTATTCCTCGAGTTTAGATCCACATGCCGACATGATTAGATATTGATTATAATTGGTCCACCAGAAGTACCCTCATTTGCAACTTTTAACAGTTTTTCTTGAAAAAAAGCAGTTAAATATCATTTATTGACATTTAATGTTATTGTAAAATAAAGAATTGGGAATTGGCTCGAGTGATAGGGGTTTCTAGTAAGATACAAGAGAGATTACATTGATTTGGACATTTCATGAGGAGAGATGAAAAATATGTTGGAAGAAGAATGAATGGAATCACAAAATTTAGAATGATAAATTATGATATTTGACATCTATGTACATTATTACTAGCTATTATTCTGACAAAAGCCTCCATATCTGCTTGTCAAGGCTAACAAAGTCACATAACTGCTCGCGCCCTATTGTATTTAACCTTTCTTGTATATCTATACCCTACACCAAAAATTACACTTATATCTATTCTTTATATTTAGATTTTTTAATTTTAAATTTATTCTATGAAAAAAATTTATCCTACTCTTCTAATTTTTCTAAATGTTTCCAATTCATTGTCGGGATTGACAGTATTTCTAAAGGGTATATGTAATATACCTATACTTTTAAATATTTAACTTTTAATACAATAAGAAATAATCTTCAGTAATATATCTAGCTTTTTGACACTGGCATTTATCTGTCATTACAAACATTTTAATTTTACAATTGGTTTCCATGACATTATTTGGGCTGTGAGATTTATTACAACAGATTATTATATACCTTATATTTGTTTATTTCTAAATCTATAAAAGATATAATAAAATATTTATATGTATCAGATAAAGAATTTCGTCGTCGTTAATACAAGCAAGAACAAAAATTTACAAAAAATAATATTTAGAAGATTTTTTTTAAGAATCTGCTATTTCCGGTTGTCCAATTATTACCAAAACTTTTTCAGCTCTTACCAGTAATGTCCGTTTGAGAAATACGTAGTTAAACAGATATTAAGTATTATAGTTTTTAAGAAATTGTCCCTCCAATATCCCCACACACATACACACCCACACATACACACATACACGCACACACGCACATACATACACACGCACACACACACACAGACATCATCGTAAAAATGTTAAAATCGGATTGTAGGGACCTTAAAACGTGCTTAATTATTAAAATTTGGATATGCGATTTTTAGCATGAGGTAAAAACGAAAAGGTTTTGCATTGTTTTAATATGTTTAGAATAATAATTTCTGTTCCATTAGATCAAAAATATTCAGACTTCCCAGAAACAATAAGGTATATCATGGATTCTTTCCAGAAATAAATTCTACAATCTGTCTAAATATATAATAATTTTTCTTCATGGAAAATAAGTGTTTATTTTATATTTTTAAATTGCTTAACGAATTATGCTACACCTGTATTATTTTGTGTTTTAATTTAAAAAAAAATCAAACAGAATGAATTTGTCATTTTTGAATTTCCAACTCAAGTGGATTGCTTCCCCCCAAATCGAAAAATTTCGCTGTTGTACATTTCCAATTTTTCTCCGCAAAGCTGACATCATCCATTTGCTTCATCTAGAGGTAATACATGCTGTCATGTAATAACGCATGTTCGTGCAGTAAACGACTGTCTTCAGGTGACATTTGAACGAGGATGATTTTTATATTTGTCGTCAGAACAACCCATGTCTGCTCTGCAATCTTTGTTCAATCAGAGCTACACTGCTGCTTCTGCTATGGAAACTTGGAGGCAAGCCAAACGTCAGCATATCATCGCTCGAGAACTCTGCATTATGAAACAGGGAAAACGAACAAGAATATATTAGGGTATGGAGTAATAAGGGAAATAAAAATATGAGCACAGAAATTTAACACATTCCAGACAGATGAAATCGGAATATATGAACGTATGGGGGACTAGATTATTGATAGGTCTGTTCCGATTTTAATTTTGACTTTCATTATCTGTCGTAATATTTTCTAATGGTAAATAAGTCATACATAGTTATAGCTATTAGGCTATTTAACATCTCTTGTACACACAAAAATTCTAATTACAACTATTTACGTATTGTCTATAATTTTAAATTCATTCTATGAGCAAGTTTTCTCCTTTTCTTCTAAATGTTCGGAGGTTTTTCCAATTCATTGACGGGATTGGCGTTATTTCTGAAGGGTTCATGTAATATGCCTATAATTTTAAATATATAATTAATAATACAATAAGAAATATTAAATATCGTTCCCAGAAAAAGCCGTCAGTACTATCTCTGAATTTTTGACACAGACATTAGTGACATACACTGCCGTCCAAATGCATCGCTTCCCGATATTTAGTATTCACTCTTACCATTATGTTTAAATCTTATTTATTGCAATAATGTGTATGTATATAATATGTTTAAACATTTAGCTATTATTTTCATTACTCAATTTATCTCCCAATCGTGCAGTGTGAAAAAGATACAAAAATAAAATACGCAACATAATTTTCAATAAAATTTGTTTGGCAAACTTATGCAAGTTTATGGCTAAATTTTCCCATTATTACATTTTTACCTTCCGTCACCTCTAGGTAAGGAAGGTATTGTCTTTGGTCAAAAAATTCGGTGGTGAGTTTTCATTGAATAAGCACGTTTTAGGGTCTTTACAATACGATTTTACTATTTTTACGTTGATGTCTGTATGTGTGTGTGTGTGTGTTCGTATGTGCGTGTGTGTATGTGTGTGTGTGTGTGTGTGTGTGTATCTGACCGCCTTTCATGCACGATATCTCCAATACTAGAATTCCAAAAATTACAATTCTTGCATATTCCTCTTCCTTACAACCATATGCAGATTTTGGTTATAATTGGTCAACCGGAAGTACCCTCATTTGAAGATTTTAACAGTTTTTCTTGAAAAACTCAGTTAAATGTTATTATAACTTAAAGAATATATTATTCTCTATACGATTTGATTGCATTTTATATTTCATATTCAACAGATATAGAGTTAAAGAATAATAAAGATAAAAAATTCGTATAAATTTCATAATTCAGCCAGCTATGCTAACATAACCATGGAAACTGCTAATATATTCAGGTAATTCAAATTGACATATGTCAGTATCAATAAAAAGCAAGTAATTGAATGAAAAAATAAGGGAAGTAACTCTAGTGTTAGAAGTTTTTAGATATAATAGAGACGATTACATTGGTTTGAACATGTCATGAGGAGAGATGAAGAAATTAATAGAAGGTGGTAAAAACATAGGAAGACCAAATATATAATGAAAAGACTGTATTGCAGAAGACTTGAGAGAAAAGGAACTGAATGAGGACGACGCAAAACAAAAATTCGTGGAAGAAGAAAATAAAAAATAGCGACTCCCTAACGAATGGGAAAACTAAAGAAGAAGAAGATGTCAGTGTCAAGTGCAATTTGCATAGTTTGTTTATGAAATAACTTTACTGGAAATATAGGATCTTTTGCAAAAAATTATGTATAGGGCGCGTGCAGATATGGGGACCCGTATCAAAATGACAGCAATTAATTATGTCCATAACTGACAAGTGTCATAATTTTTCATTCAAAACTTCATGATTTTCTTATGTCAT
This sequence comes from Harpalus rufipes, assembly GCA_951394225.1. NCBI lineage: Eukaryota > Metazoa > Arthropoda > Insecta > Coleoptera > Carabidae > Harpalus > Harpalus rufipes. The sequence continues at coordinate 87,618,617 of OX596274.1, forward strand.
GTGATTTGTTTGTTATCAGGAGTATGGAATTTCTTTGCCAAGAAAGGGAATCATAAAATACCAAAAATTTAGAATCTTTTGCAAGAAAATTTATGTATGGAATTTGTACATAATACACAGGATTGACGGAAGGTATTGTGCTGGCCACATCAGATTTTTTTGTTTAATCAGATTAACATGGGTTGATTAGTTACCAATATAGGTACAGGTAAGATCGAAATATTGAGCAGTAGTCAGTAGTACTTACAGAGCGAATTCACAGTGCAATTTGCTTTTAATTAATGGCCCCTAAAAGATGACAGATAAACCGTTAGACATTTGTTAATTATTTTGTCTCAATTCCATGGCTATTGCTATTTTGGAAAATTGTGTTTCAGATAATATCTTCCTTACCTAAAAGTGACGGAAGGTAAAATTTACCAAGTTTCGAAAATTATTTCTTCCACGCGTCGTCGCGTCGTCCATTTAGTCAATGTGCGCCCTCTTAAATTAATAATCTGTATTTTAAATGACAACTGAACGTGCAAGTTTATTTTGCTTTGTAATGTTTTCTTTACATTGAAAGCTAATTTCATTGCAATCCTCTTATTAATATTAATTACCTGAAGCTTAGTGTAAATTAAACAAATATTTTCCCGGTAAAAGTGGAAAATATTTAGATTTCGATTTACCGCACATTAGTAAAAGTCCTGCGGTTGGAAACAACAAGATTGTGACAGGAAGAAATTGGAGCTTTCGTCGTAAGAAAATTCGTTGGTAAACGCAACCGTTCAACGCAGCTAATAAATATTCATGGCGTTATTAAATTTATAAATAGGTATTAAAACTTTGCGAATCAAAGTTGAGTTTCGTGGCCGCACAGATTAAATAAAATCCCGCAGTATTCACGGGGCTCCCACTCGAAACCGATTATGGGGATGATGCGACAAAAGTTTGTTAATATACACCAGGAATTCAGCCAGAGAACGGACGTTGAACAAGTTACTCTCTACAGTATACATACAATGTCTATATCTTATGTTACATTCGATACTACACGACTTAAAGCGATAAAACTTATACTAACATGTAAGTACATTACATTTTAATGTTTTAACTTCGTAATATGTTCCTTCTCGTAATGGAGATATTATAGAGAAACACAACTACGTTTTGCTACTATCAGTAGCATTATTTCAATATCCTTAAGTACTTGTACTCGATATAGATTTTGGTTTAACTAAACTATTCCTTAAACGTGTATTATATTGAATTATAATGCTGCATTAAGAATAGAATAGCTATTTGTGTATTAAGCGAGCAAAGACACACAAGATTTTTTCTACAGTCGCCACAGTGGGGTACTCCACCGTAACAAAAAATAATAAAATGTACACTTTGTACTTACACTACTACTCAATTAATAAGGATTAATATAAAGAAGAAACGTCTTTTATATTTAATTTTAATTTATCGTTATTTCCCATTCTTCTTGACCTATTGCTTCAATCTAATCTAAACATTTTATACTTTCGTTATTGTAAATGAATGCCCCATTTTATTTTCACAATAGTACAGCATTTTTTTTTTTTTTGGTTATGTAATATACCGATAGAGCAGTTATATGTCAGATTGATTTGTAAAGGTGGTAAATGTGTCACTACAGTGCCATTAGTTCCTGATTAAACGTTTCTATTAAGAATGTAGACAAGTGTAAATAACATATTAAAAAATAGCAGACTTACAGATTACAATTACAGGGACGGTAATGAACATAAGAATACTTAGAATTAAAGTGATAAGAAAAGTTTATATTGTTTTGCAGTGATTCCTGGACATATCTTTCAGCCATCCAGTTAGATTTCCATCCAATTGAACAACTTTAGGGGGCGTACATTATAATATTTCAAATTCCGACATAATTGGACACAAGGATAATTACACAGTTTTTATTTAAACGTCAAAACGTGAAAATTTTCACTAATAACACAAAATACTATTAGTTTCTTTTCTATACTTTCAATATAATGTAAAATATATTTCATAAAATCTGATGTCGCCAGCACAATACCTTCCGTCAAGCCTGTGAATAATGTATAAATCCCATACATAAATTTTCTTGCTAAGATTCTAAATTTCCAGTAAAATTATTTCATAAACAAACTATGCAAATTACACTTGACACTGACATCTTCTTCTTCTTTAGTTTTTCCCATTCGTTAGGGGGTCGCTATTTTTTATTTTCTTCTTCCACTCATTTTTATTGCGTGTCGTTCTCATTCAGTTCCTTTTCTCTCAAGTCCTTTTAACTTATCTTTGGAGTTATTTCCTTTATTCTTTCATTCCGTACCGTATCTTTCCGTGTCTTTCCCAACATCTTTCTTAACATCCTCATCTCAGCCATATTCTTTTGCTTTTCATTGACACTAACATAATTTTTGAAATTTAATAGCTTTTTTAATTCCATATCTATTGAATATGAAGTATAAAATGCAATCAAATCGTATAGAGAGTAGTATATTCTTTAAGTTATATTGAACTGAGCCTATAACCAAAATCTAATCACCTCTTCTCTTGGATGTAAACTTGAGGAATACGAAAAAAATATATTTATATTATAATTTTGGAATCGTGATATAGAAATTATGCGAGCCAAAACTTTTGTCATACACACACACACACACAGACATACATACAGACGTGCTTATTCATTAAAAACTCATCATTTATTTTTTTGACCAAATACCTTCCTTACCTAAAGGTGACGGTAGGTAAAAATATCACTGTACCTGAATGCTTCATAAAATATTTTAATATACGAATAAATATTTAGAGTTAACATTTCATTCATTCAAATCTAGCATAAACTTAAAACAAGATAGGAGTACAATGTAATTGCGGCTTTAGTCGAATTACACGATGAAAATTTGCTCCATATCTAATTTCCCCCAGTAGAGTGAAAATATTTACGTGATAATTGTTTGCGTAACACTTCTCAAAGTGTTCCGTTCCGCATCCGCATCTATGCAGAGTAAAGCAAACATGAAAGACAGGAAAAGTGCATTTAAAGTTAATTGTTCCATATTCAGAATCAGCTACGCGGTGAATAATTAATGTCGCTAGTGTACACGCTGCTTTACCATGTATATTTATTAACACCAAGTGCGACTGTGTAGTGTATTTATGTAGGGGTTGTTTGTGTTAGTGCGATGCCATGCGCTGCAAACGCTCTGGAACAAATGAACGTGTTAAAAATTTGCCGAGCGCGTTTTTGTTTACGTGAAATATGTTTTGTTTTCGAATGATTATTTTTAATGTAAATACGGGAACCCGTAAAATATAGATGCTATACTAATGCCACAAAAATTTACCCGGATGATTGTTTCAGGAAATTGCCACGTTTTCATGACAACCATTTTATTAAAATATGAGCAACGCAAATTTTATTTGTAAATAAATAAAAATCTAATCATATTTTGAAAAAATCTGTTGTGGCTAGCACAATACCTTCTGTCAATCCTGTTTATTATGTATAAATTCCGTACATAGATTTTCTTGCAAAAGATTCTAAATTTCCAGTAAAATTATTTCTGACACTAACATCTTTAGCTTTCCCCATTCGTTAGGGGTTAGCTGGCTGATTTATGAAATTTATTATCGTTATAATTGATTAACTATATATCTGTTGAATATGAAATATAAAATGCAATCAAATCGTATAGAGAATAATATATTCTTTAAGTTATAATAATATTTAACTGAGTTTTTCAAGAAAAACTGTTAAAATATTCAAATGAGGGTACTTCCAGTTGACCAATTAAAAACAAAATCTAATCAAGTCTGCATATGTTTATAGGGAAGAGGAATACGCATAAGAATTGTAATTTTTGGAATTCTAGTATTGGAGATATCGCGGCCGAAACCGCGGTCACACATACACGAACACACACACACTCATACACGTCCTCACACACATACAGATATGATCGTAAAAATAGTAAAATCGTATTGTAAAGACCCTAAAACGTGCTTATTCAATGAAAACTAACCATTGAATTTTTTGACCAAAGACAATACCTTCCTTACCTAGAGGTGAAGGTAAAAAAAATTCTGAATTGTTTTGGCGTTGGTGTATGGTCAGAAGCTAGCTACTGCTACAGTCTTTGAGCTCTGGGGTATTTACCGATGTGTGCCGCTGAATTCTGCACATCTTTTGCAATAACGCAAGTGAACAGCCAACTTATCTAGGTTTCCACTGACGTCGACGTGCCTTGGAAAAAGAGAGGCGACTATGTTCTTGTTTGTTGTTATCTTAACAAAAAGCTTTTTGCTAAACATGTGGTTTTAACTCGATTTTATCTCATTACTAGTTCAACGAGATTTCACAGAGCTAATCTAACTAACTTGGATGTAAAACTCTTAATACGGAATTAACGTAAACACTAAAGTCGATCTATAAATTTTCGTACTACAGTAAGTCACTTTAACATTTAAAAATAACTTTTTTACCATTTTTTAAAACTATTTTATATGTTAGAATGACGGCTAGTAGTTATTTACATAGATATCACACTTGTCATATGTTATATTTTTTCAATCAAAAATCAGAACAAATGATTAGATTTTGGTTATAAATGGGCAACCGTAAGTACCCTCAATTGAAGATTTTAACAGTTAAATATGATTTATTGGCATTTAACGTTATTGTAACTTAAAGAATATACGATTTGATTGCATTTTATACTTCATACTCAATAGATATAGTTAAAGAAATATAAAGATATTAAATTTCGTAAATCAGATATGCTAACCATGAAAATTGTTAATATATTCAGATAATTCAAATTGACAGCCGACAGTATAAATAAAATGTAAATTAATGTGGCAGAGATGAGGATGTTGAAGTAGATGTTGGGGAAGACACAAAAGATAGGTAAAGAAATAACTCTAGTGTTACAAGTTTCTAGAAAGATACATGCGACATGATTACATTGGTTTGAAAATGTCATGAGGAGAAATGAAGAATATATTGGATGAAGAATTTATAGCTTAGTAATAGAACGTTGAAGAAACAGAGGAAGACAAATATAAGATGGTAGGACTGTATTTCGGAAGACTTGAGAGACAAGGAACTGAATGAGGACGACACGCAAAATAAAAATGAGTGAAAGAAGAAAATAAAAATAACGACCCCTAACAAAAGGGAAAGTGCAATTTGCATAGTTTGTTTATAAAATAATTTCACTGGAAATATTAGATCTTTTGCAAGAAAATTTATGTATAGGGCGCGTGCAGTGACATGACTTTGCTGCCTTTGGCAAGTAGATATCGGGACCCGTGTCAAAATGACAGCAATTAATTATGTCTATAACAAAGTGACAAGTGTCATAATTTTTTATTCAAAATTTCATGATTTTCTTATTTCATGTGGTTTGTTTGTTATGAGGAGTATGAAATTCAGTTGCCGAGAAAGGGAATCAAAAATACCAAAAATTTAGAATCTTTTGCAAAAAAAATTATGTATGGAATTTGTACATAATACACAGGATTGACGGAAGGTATTGTGCTGGCCACATCAGATTTTTAAAATATTATATTAGAAGTTTCACCAAATACATTTATTATTAAGTTTAATTAGATCATTAGATGCGGTAGAATTTGATCATTGCATTAGACATTAGACCATTTAGAATCAAACCATATTGTATAAACCATGATGTTAGGAAACATCAGTTACTCAGATAAGTTACAAGAAAAATATAAATATCCTTATTTATTTTCACAGGGAAAAAACTTAAATAAAACAACCTCATTCGATACATATAAATACTCGTATAAGACATTGAACCAGCGTTAGAGTTTCCTTGACATATTATGTACATCGCCGGACAAACATCGGCACCATATTGCACTCCATCCAAACTTTCCTACATCCAAACGCTGTTTTCTCTCCATGTCGAATGCACTCGCGGATTTAGGGTGGATTAACCATATGTGGTGAAGTTAATACAATCACCAACTCTAAGCCAGATTTAAATTATTACAATGAAATGAACTACGGCAAAGCAACTAACTTGTGAATTATAGTTATTTTAAAGTTATTAAACAGCAACAGATGTAGAGAATGTTTTGTGACTTTGTCATTATACGAGTTTAAGATTTATGATGTATGTTTCAGCGTATTAATTTATTGTAGAGTCAATAATATTATTTTGTATATAAATTGTATCGGCACATATTCTTCATTTAATGTACGAGTAGAATATTTTATGAAAATAATGTTGAACATATTAACCTAATTTTTATGATGACACTTATTCAATTACCATTTTCATTTGTATTGTAGAAAAGTGGAACAAATAGTACTTTACACATGAATAATTTTTATTATAGAGATAAGAACCTATGCATTTTCTATTAAAATTTTAAACACATTGGACGGTAGCATGACCAAGTAATTAAGGGTGTTTTATCCCTGTAAATCGTTTATGGTTAATTTTAGAGAAAAATGCTTCAAATAATTTTTGTACGATTAATTTTTCTGAAACTGTTATTTGAAGTATCTCTAAAATAATCCATATTCGATTGGCAGAGTTAAAATTGTACTAGTCATCACCTCGCTAATCACCCTTAATCATTTGCTCATTTTTTTACCTTCCGTCACCTCCAAGTAAGGAAGGTATTCTTTCTTCAAAAAATTCGATCGTGAGTTTTCATTGAATAAGCATGTTTTAGGATCTTTACAATACGATTTTACTATTTTTACGATGATGTCTGTATATGTGTGTGGACGTGTGTGCGTGTGTATGTGTGTTCGTGTGTATGTGACCGCGGTTTTGGCCACGATATCTCCAATACTAGAATACCAAAAATTACAATTCTTGCGTATTCCTCTTCCTATAACTTATTATAACTTAAAGAATATATTATTCTCTATACGATTTGATTGCATTTTATATTTCATATTCAACAGATATAGAGTTAAAGAATTATAAAGATAATAAATTTGATAAATCAGCCAGCTATGCTAATTTAACCATGGAAACTGCTAATATATTCAGGTAATTCAAATTAACAGATGTCAGTATCAATAAATAGTAAATGTATGAAAGAGTAAGGGAAATAACTATAGCGTTGAATGTTTCTAGAAAGATATAAGAGAGACGATTACATTGGTTTGAACATGTCATGAGGAGAGATGAGTATATTGGAAGAATGAATAGCTTATAACAGAAGGTGAAAGAAACATAGGAAGACAAAATATAAGATGAAAGAAGAGAACAGGAACTGAATGAGGACGACACGCAAAACAAAAATTAGTAGAAAAAGAAAATAAAAAATAGCGATCCCCTAACAAATGGGAAAAACTAAAGAAGAAGAAGATGTTAGTGTCAATTCGAATACTTTTAGGTCGCGTGCAGTGACGTGACTATACTGACTTTGGCAAGCAGATACGAATGTGGACTCGTGTCAAAATGACAGCTAATAATTACGTCCATAACTGACAAATGTCATAATTTTTCATTCAAAATATCATGATTTTCTTATTTCATGTGGTTTATTTATTATCAGGGGTGTTGAATTCAGTTGCCGAGAAAAGGAATCATAAAATACCAAAAAATGAAATTTTGAATGAAAAATTTTGACGTGAGGATGACCCGCAAAACAGAAATGAATAGAAGAAGAAAATAATAAATAGCGACCCCTAACGAATGGAAAAAGCTAAAGAAGAAGAAGATGTCAGTGCCAAGTGCCATTTGCATGAAATAATATTACTGGAAATTTATAATCTTTTGAAAAACATTTTATGAATGGAATTTGTAAATAATACACAGGATTGACGGAAGGTATTGCGCTGGCCACATCAGATTTTTCTTATATATTAAATATCTTTAAAATGGCCTAGTTTAACCACTTTGTATCTCTTCTAGTTCTTCATATCCCCACGCTGAACACATTACGTTGGACATCCTGTACTGCGTTTTCACTAAACCCTTCAATTATGTTAAAACAAGATCGAACTTGTAATTACATCATGATCGTATCATAAGTTGGATAAACTATGTGGTCTAATTTTATCCCAAAAATATTGTATAGCCAATTAATGGCTCATAATCAAAGTCCGTTCAACACTCTTGGCATCCGATCAAAATCTTTTGCATATTCCATATAAACTCTTAGTTTACTGACCTCTTGACACTTGGCCAATGTAAACATGCATGTGATTGTAATGAAGCATTAAATAATCACAACAGATGTTTGTGGCATAAATCTTCTGTCCTAAACTATCCCAATTCCCCACACGTAATTGGCGGCTGCGAATTTTTTGTCGGCGAATCAAGCAAAGAAAGTGTTCCCGCGAAAGGAATGCAGTACACGCGAACCATACATAGATCTGTAGCGCCTTATAAGGCCCGAAACCGGGCGACAGTTCCCAGGAAGAGAAGTGCTCTTTTAAGGTATGATATGGTGCAATAACAGAATTCAATGCAGATATGTAGTTGTTGGAATAGTGAATAGTGAGAATGTTATATTGATTACAAGGATTAAATATATTCTAGTCGAGCCGACCACCTCCTAGTATTGAACCCTGGATAGCAGGGGTTATTTGGACACACACACTAGCAGCCAGCACTGCTTAGGGCACGACGCGGACTAGAGAAGAGCACAATAATCAACAAACAAATATAAAACGTTGTTCAGTAGACTCTTTAAACAGAAATCTATGTTGGGTGACTTTCTACCTCTCGCTAAGACGTATTGGATTAATGCTGAAAATCGCATATCCACGTTTTAAGGCCTCTACAATGCGATTTTAACATTTTTGCGATGATGTCTCTCTCTCTATGTGTGCGTGTGTGTGCGTGTGTATGTGTGAATGTATGGATATGTGTGTGGGAAAGTTGGAAGGACTATTTCTCAAAAACTGTAAGACTAAATATCTGGTTTTGGTAGCAATTGGACAATGAATTGGAAACATCTCGAAAACTTAAAAGAGTAGGTTCTTTGTATTTAAAATTAACAAATCTGATGTGGCCAGCACAATACCTTCCGTCATTCCTGTGTATTATGTATAAATTCTATACGTAAATTTTCTTGTAAAAGATTCTAAATTTCCAGTAAAATTATTTCATAAAGAAACTATGCAAATTGTACTTATCACTGACATCTTTTTCTTCTTTAGCTTTTCTCATTCGTTAGGAGTCGTCATTTTTTATTTTCTTCCACTCATTTCTGTTTTGCGTGTCGTTCTCATTGAATTCCTTTTCTCTCAAGTCTGCCGCAAAATACAATCATTCCATCTTATCTTTGGTCTTCCTCTGTTCCTTCAACCTTCTATTACTAAGTTTCATTTCTCCTCATGACATGTTCAAACCAATGTAATCGTCTCTCTTGTATCTTTCTAGAAATTTGTAACATTAGAGTTATTTCCTTACCGTGTCTTTCCCAACATCTACTTCAACATTCTCATCTCTGGCCATATTAATTTACTTTTTATTTATACTGACATCTGTCAATTTGAATTATATGAATATATTAGTAGTTTCCATGTTTAGCATAGCTGGTTAATTTATAAAATTTAATTTCTTTAAAATTCTTTAACTCTATATCTATTGAATATGAAGTATAAAATGCAATCAAATCGTGTAGAGAATAATATATTCTCTAACTTATAATAACGTTCAATGTCAATAAATCAAATTTAATTGTTAAATCTTCAAATGAGACTACTTCCGGTTCACCAATTATAACCAAAATCTAATCAGTTGTTCTTCTGGATGTAAACTTGACGAATACGAATTTTTGGAATCGTGGTATTGAAATTATGCGATCCGAAACTTTCGTCACACAGACACACATACATACATAATCGTAAACATGCTTATTCACTAAAAACTCATCATTAATTTTTTTGACCAAAGACAATACCTTCCTTACCTAAAGGTGACGGCAGGTAAAAACCCTGAAGATGTAATTATATTTGTTATAACAATTCTTCAAGAAGAAAGTAACTAGTATTTCTTGTAAGAAAGTGAGAGTCCTACGCCACTGTATCTGACTAAATATCCCAGGACTTTATAAGTAATCCCTTAGTAAGTCAGTGATCCTGTTGTATCCTTGTGACACTCAGGACTCTAGTGTGATGTCCTGAAGATGATATGCACCTGAGATGTGTCACGTGTTAATACAAAATCTCAATCTGCCCCGCAAACATCGCCAAGATTACATTCGTTTTATGTTCACGTTGCTAAGATCAACAACCTGATAAAGAAGAACTAAATTACGGGAACAGTTTACTACAAACATGAAGGATTTATGCTTTTACTTATAAATTTACATACAAATGTGAGGGAAGGTTTTTTTGAAGCCCTTGCTATGAAAGAAAACAACTGAATGTAAAGTATTATTGTATTCATTTTAAAAAGTGCTTATTTATCTAAATATTATTAAATTAGCCCTTTGTATAATCGAAATACCATTTTGGTTAAAATAGGCTAACCGGAAGTGGTACATTACTTGAAGTTGTTAACAGTTTTTCTTGAATAAAATGATTTTATTTTGATTTTAGAAATAAATGCTTCAAATAAAAGTTTTAGAGAATTAATTTCTGCGTCTAGCACATCAAGTACTCTTAAATTAGACCTTTGTATAAGCGAGATATGTAAATTTAAAAATTATATACTTTTTTGTTTTTGTAATAAAGCTTGCTATGGATTAGGACAAAAAAAATAATGTTCATGTCAAATTACGTTAAATACGTGCAATTTTATGATTCGTACAATAACAAATATTATATTTTTATTGTGAAATTAGTCATATTCATTGTTGTAATCAACTATTTCTTTGTTGTAATCAAAACTCTCTTTAAAAAGACCCGGGTTAGATTAATGTTAATTTAAGAATGATAGTAGTAAATGAATTATTTTTTGTTCTATATCAAAATATTTCTCGGGCTTGGCTTAAGCCTGTCAATATTTTGTAATTTAATTATTAAAAAAATCTGATGTGGCCAGCACATAACCTCTCGCCGTATATTTTACCTGGCTGTATGCATAAAGCAAAGAATATTTTTATAAATACAAATAATATATTCATATAAATCTATGACGTATAAACTTCTTTATTATTCAATAATAGCATGTCTCAACATGAAGATATTTTACCATAAATTATGTTACAATAAATTACAAAGTAGAGTTTACCATATATAAATATTAGGCTGGTAACAGCAATTTTCAATTCGAACAACGTTGTTTACTTTCTCTTCATATTCTTCTAGTAAAAACATTAATTTTTGGCGGTCTAAAATGTATATATCTGGATTGTGCAGCTATTCTTATATATCTTCTTTTACATTTTATTTTTTCATACTTGTTATATCTAAATAACCTTAATTCCCTTTAATAAAGTGACGGATAGATTGCACTCCGATTATTCTTATATCAATGTGTAATTTTGTCAATATTTACAACTTACTTGAGAAGAATTTGATAGCTTTTTCGCAATTCAAAGTTACTCTAGTCTACAGTACTGGTGTACATTGTCCCATAATGTTTGAAACAAATTTAAGTCCTTCCTAGACTTGTCATCTCCATAATAGTCACAGATCAAGAATTAAGGGATTCTCCAAATACATTTTTCTTTCATTACTCATTATTTCTGACACTGACATTTATCTGTCAGTTACAAATAATTTAAATTTGCAACTATTTTTCATGGCATCCTTTCGGTTGTAAAATTAATTACAACATTATTTTATATATTATATTCCTTTTATCTCTAAATCTATAAAATATGTATAAAAATATTTAAATGTATCAGAAAGAGAATTTATTTTTCTTTAATATTACCAAGAAAAATTTTCAAAAAATATTATTTAGAAGATTTTTTTTCAAGAATCTTCTACTTCCGGTTGTCCAATTGTTACCAAAACCTTTTCAGATCTTCCCATGAATGTCCGATTGGGAAATACGTTGTTAAACAAATTTTAAGTCTTATAGTTTTTGAGTCCTTCCAACATCCCACACACACACACACATCCACACACACACACACACACACACACACACACACACACACACACACACACACACACACACAGACATCATCGTAAAAATGTTAAAATCGGATTGTAGGGACCTTAAAACGTGCTTATTCAATAAAATCTGGATATGCGATTTTTAGCATGAATGCAATACCTCTCTTAGCGAGAGGTAAAAATGTTCATGTCAAATTACGTTAAACACGTGCAATTTTATGATTCGTACAATAACAAATATTATATTTTTATTGTGAAATTAGTCATATTCATTGTTGTAATCAACTATTTCTTTGTTGTAATCAAAACTCTCTTTAAAAAGAACCGGGTTAGATTAATGTTAATTTAAGAATGACAGTAGTAAATGAATTATTTTTTGTTCTATATCAAAATATATCTCGGGCTTGGCTTAAGCCTGTCCATATTTTGTAATTTAATTATTAAAAAAATATGTATAGTTTAATAATCGTACAAGGAAGTCGTGTGGTGTCCACATCAAATTTTTTTAATTAGTTGAAAGTGAAAAAAAAGTCGTCTAAACTTTCTTTTCTCTTTGTAAGTCAAGCAAACGCATACCCATGTTGATTAAACTGAAAGGATTGAGCATCATATCCCCAAACATTACAGTGAATAATTACGTGTGTCTACATCAACATTTGCGCCGGAGTGAAAAGTTTGCGCAAAGCGGGTCCATCTCCCCAGCTCCGACTGTCGGGCTACGCGTATTGAAACGAGATGTAAATGACAATCTGTAAAGTTTACAGTTCTCGCCAAGTGACGAGCTGTGCCGGCTGCAGGAATACAGGAAGCAGGAATGGAGCGCTGGAAAACTGGACGCCCGCTACAGCTCTATATTGATCTAAAAGACCTGCAGGGTTTCGTCATCGTCAACGAAACGACCGCGTTTGCAGGACAAGGACTTGCGGATTGTCGATTTGGGACACATAATATATGGCCCCAGAACTCTGAGCAATACTTAAATTTACGTTTCTTTTACTCAGTGCACTTCCTACATAAATTTTATTAAAATAAATTTTATAATACATAAAGAAGATGCATTAGATTTCTGTTACATAACCAATTCATATATGGATTTCATAAATTAACTAGGTAGTCTCGTGGCTGTGTGCCTGAGTGTCTGGTCGCGAATCTGGGGACCCGGGTTCGATCCCGACCGACGCCAAAAATTACATCGAATTTAATGGCACAAAATTGACCCCTGTGGTGCACTCTCCACGTCAGCTATGAGTGTCCGTGAGGTGACGCCTGGCAAGCGCCCGCACGGTACAAATATTCCATCATTACCGATATCTGTACAAAGCAGATTGGCACACCCAGCAATGGGTAATATGCCGTGATGAAATATTTTTTTATTTCATTTTTAACTAGGTAGTAAATATAATTATTTGTAACGAATTTTATAGTTAACTGCAGTGACCTTTATATATGAATCAATACGGTCGATATCTCTCTACTATAATTGAATCGGGAATAAATATTATCTACAAACACAATTAAAAGTAGTCTTTTTTCCTCCCACTGCCCTTGGTAAGGGAGGTATAGGGATCGTGCTAAAATCGCACCGTTTTAAAGTCCCTATAATCCAATTTTAACATTTTCACGATGATGTCTGTGGCTGCGTGTGTGTGAATATATATATATATATATATATATATATATATATATATATATATATATATATATATATATATATATATATATATATATGTACAGTGTGTTAATTAAAAACCTGGCCATAGGCGTTTAACATGGGAAATCAGTTTTTCCTTGCGCAAAAGTTCCCAAATTATTTTAGACAAAAATACTTCAAATAAATGTTGTAGAGAATTAAATTCTGCATCCAGATTAGTTATAAGATTTTATTTTCGACGTTTCATAACCGAGAAAATCAATTTCAAAGTTTTTCGAAAATTGCTGATTTATAGCGATAGCCATGAAACTCAAACAAAATTACGAACAATTGTATGACATTGACACAATGAATTAGAATTTAACTTTTTTAGAATACATAGCTGTCAACATATACAAAATAAAATAAAAATGAAAACAAGAATAATGTATTTATTTAAAAAGAAAAACAGAAAACTAGAATGAATATAATTTTATATTAAATGTTCAAATAACCCTCCATTTTGCGCTAAGCAATACCCAAGTCTATTATAAAAGCCATGTCGAACATTATGCAGCTGTCTGGCATTTATTTTTCTACATTCATTGGAAATTACAGCTTTAAGTTTTTGTAATAAGATTCTATTGTGGTTTTACTTGGAATTTGTCGATGTGACCACATTACACTTATTAAATCACGTATTTTTCTATAGCTTTGTCCACAGTAACACCATTTTATAATCTGAAGCTTTTCTTCATGAGAAAACTGTTCCATACTTCCAAAAAAATATGTTACTGAACGAAAATCACAAAACACAAACTTTCTTTGACAGTTAAGATGTCATACAATTGTTTGTAATTTTGTTTGACTTCCATGGCTATCGCTATAAATCAGCAATTTTCGATAAACTTTGAAATTGATTTTCTCGGTTATGAAACATCGAAAATAAAATCTTATTACTAATCTGGATGCAGAATTTAATTCTCTACAACATTTATTTGAAGTATTTTTGTCTAAAATAATTTGGGAACTTTTGCGCAAGGAAAAACTGATTTCCCATGTTAAACGCCTATGGCCAGGTTTTTAATTAACACACTGTATATATATATATATATATATATATATATATATATATATATATATATATATATATATATATATATATATATATGTGTGTGTGTCTGTGTGTATGTGTGTGTGTGGATCGTAATGGGCGCCCTAACTCAAATACTATCATTCAGAAAATTTTGAACCCTTGTATTTCTACCTTACTCTTATATGGAAAGATACCATTAGATTTTGGAATAAGTGTTATTTTTTCGCAAGTTGTTATTAGAAAAATTAAAGATTATTCCATTTTTTTATAAATTTTTGATGGATAAATTTATAAAATAATATAAAAATTATATCTCGGAGCTAAGGCAGGAGATATTGCCAAAACAAGAAAACTTTCAAATTGCAAGGTAAAAATATATACAAAGTCTAAATTTAGTAACAATTCATTTTTAAGAGAGATATTGGATTCATGCTAAAAATCGCATATCCAGATTTTATAGAATAAGCACGTTTTAAGCTTCCTATACAATCCATTTTAACATTTTTACGATGATGTCTGTGTGTGTGTGTGTGTGTGTGTGTGTGTGTGTGTGGCTGTATGTGTATGTATGTGTGTATGTGGGATATTGGAAGGACGATTACTCAAAAACTATAAGACTTTATATTTATTTAAGTACGTATTTCCCAATCGGACATTCATGGGAAGACCTGAATAGGTTGTGGTAACAATTGGACAACCGGAAGTAGAAGATTCTAAATATTATTTTTTAAAAAACATAAATAAAATAAATAAAATAAATATTTCATCACGGCATATTACCCATTGCTGAGTGTGCCAATCTGCTTTGTACAGATATCGGTATTGATGGAATATTTGTACCGTGCGGGCGCTTACCAGGCGTCACCTCACGGGCACCCATAGCTGGCGTGGAGAGTGCACCACATGGGTCAATTTTGTGCCATTAAAATGCGATGTAATTTTTGGCGTCGGTCGGGATCGAACCCGGGTCCCCAGATTCGCGACCAGACACCCAGGCACACGGAAAGAAAATTAAATTCTCTATCTGATACATTTAAATATTTTGTTATATATTCTATAGATCTGATACATTTAAATATTTTATTATATATTCTATAGATTTAGAGATAAAAGAAATATAATACATAAAATAATCTGAAAATTGACTTTTTCTGGGAAATACATTATATTATTTCTTAATGTATTAATAGTTAAATATTTAATATTATAGGTATATTACACATACCCTTCAGAAATACTGTTACACCCAACAATGAATTGGAAACATCTCGAAGTAGGGCAAAATTTCTTTATAGAATGAATTTAAATTTAAAAAATCTAATTATAAGGAATGGATATAAGTAGAATTTTTGGTGTAGAGTGTAGGTATACAAGAAATGTTAAATACATTAGGGCGCGAGCAGACATGTGACTATGTTGGCCTTGACAAGCAGATATGGGGTCCATGTCAGAATGATAGCTAGTAATTATGTATATAAATATCAAATATCATAATTTCTCATTCTAAATTTAGTGATTTTCCAATTCCATGTGGTTTATTTTCCTCGACAAATAAATTCCACACTCCTGGTAACAAATTAACTACGTGAATTTAGAAAATCTCGAATTTTTTTATGAAAAATTATGACATTTGACATCTATGTATATAATTACTAATTATCATTCTGAAACGAGTCCTCACATCTGCTTGTCAAGGCCAACAATGTAACATGACTGTTCGCGCCCTATACTTATGTAACCAAAAAAAGGAAGTGGCGAGAGGTATTGTGCACAACAGATTTTTTTTAAAGTAGTAGATACTACGTTATACAGTCTTAATATTTCTGCGTGCGACCTGCGATTATTCTTCCCCATTTTAAATATTGCTTTTCTTTTATTTCATATTTTTTGAAACAAATCTGTGAAAAGTTCCTCTTATCAATATTCACAGTGCATTTAATTTTTAGTGGGATTAAGCTAGAAGGAGTTTGGGCTAATATTCATTAAAGCACCCCTGGATATTTGAAATCTGGGGAGAGTCTGTATCCATTCCCGTAGTTGCAAGTCCTTGGAGAATTCCAGCGTCGATCGTCGCAAAGATAAATATATTAAAGCGCAAATTTGATTCCTAAAAATGTAGTGAGGAAAGAAACTTAATTCCGCGCTGATTACAAGGGCGCGAAGGGCGACAAAGTACTTAGACATGCACGGAAATAAATCTTCGATGTATTTCATTACCTTTACACAATTTAATTTCCCAAGTTTCCTCCGAGGAATTCTGCGAACACGGATGAAACTTACAAACAAATTAAATACAAGATTTGATTCGCAAAAAGGCACAACGAACGATAATAACATTCCCGACAAAAGAAATATAAATATGGCATTATAGTGTTTTATAGGAAATGTTAACTCAGTAGGTAGATAGGAATTAGATGCACAAACCAAATAAAATATATAAATAAATAAAAATATATCATCATGGCATATTACCCATTACTGGGTGTGCCAATCTGCTTCAGGGTTGCCAGATTATTTTATTGCAATGTCGCCAATTTCAGGACTAATAGTCGCCCAAAGTAGCCAGCTGCATTAAAATAAAAGTAGTTTAATGAAAGCGCCCAATTTTAAATATTTTTGTATAAATGGCGTGCGAAGTTGACACTGGAGTTGTGCATACTTTGGCTTATAAATGAATCACCTTTCCATTTTTACTAATTTTAGAGGTAGACGGAGTCTTTTCCTCGTTATAACAATAGCATATTATAATTACTATTACATTTCGACCAGTCCAAGTACGAATTTTAGGTTCTGCGCATTCAAGGTCAGTCTCAACAATGCGCGGCAGCTATACTTTGGTTCACGAAAGATGACAATTCAAGGTCACTTGTTCAAAGAAAGAATACACAACATTTAATACAGTAGTACCATAGCAACATTTCATGTTAGAAAGAGAAAGATTACTTGACGTATGTCTATGTAGTTTATGTTGTGTGACAGATATACGTTCATGTTGACATTACTTACACGTTACAAATATTAATGACGTATGTCGTAGAGTAACAGATATTTAATTAACTACTACACTGCCCTAATATTTACCCAGTGACGTTGACATTTAAATCAAATTATTATTCCATGGTTTTCGTCAAGTCTAGGTTATTGGGTTTTGCAAAAACATAGGTGAAGAGCATAAATCTTTGAGAAATGTATTATTTAAAAAGAAACATAATTTTCTAATAAATTACACTTATTTTTTCAGTTAAAATGTATCCATAAATATTTCATGTTGCACGTCTATGTATACGAAATGCAGTGAAGTTACGGTTAATAAATGACCTTGAATTGTCATAGTCAAAGTCTTATTTATAATAATAATAATAATAAATTATACATTTATTGCTTAAGCAGCACAGAAAAAAAATATATAACCAGTTGCAGTGTAGAATATAATCCGCTATTAAATATATTTTGATTAGTTTTGGCGTTTATCGCCCAAATTAATGAATTTTTAAAAATCGGTAGCCCAAATCAGTCGCCTGTCGCCGATTGTAAATATTAGTCGCAAATATATATTTTTTGTAGCCCAATTGGCGATAAATCGCCCAATCTGGCAACACTGATCTGCTTTGTATACAGATTTCGGTAATGATGATAACATATTTGTACCGTGCGGGCATTTACAGTAAAAAATTTGAAAGATGTCCGATCAAGGTTATCTATATCATGAACGAATTAACAAATTGGTACACATTTATCTCTTTCCTTTACAAAGGCTTTAAGCGTGTGCGATAAGGATGGATATAACACGCCTGTCTTTCAAAAATTCATATTGTTTCGACTAAGTTAGGACATTCCACTTTAAAACGATGTTCGTTGTTGATAATACTTTTGCTGTAACGTAAGTATTGTTATTATTTCAGATACATTACCTTACGAATAACGTTATTTTCTGTCAGAGTCACTGACACTGACATGGTGTCATTATCTTATTTTTAATATATTTGATTTTACATTTGCTTATAAACTTACCAGCTGACTTATTTTTGAATTTTGAATGCTTTTACTGCAACATATATTTTTATAATAATAAAATAACAGTAGTATCTTATGTACCCTCATAAAAACTAAGCAAACGACACTACTGAATTTGTCATAATGGGCGGAGCAAAAATCTGAACTCATACAATTCGTAGACGACCTTGATCGGACATCTTTCAAATTTTTTACTGTACCTGGCGTCACCGCACGGGCACTCATTGCTGGCGTGGAGACTGCACGACAGGGGTCAATTTTGTGTCATTTGAAATTCGAAATATTTGGCTTCGGTCGGGATCGAACTCGGTTTCCCAGATTCGCGACCAGACACTCAGGCACGTGGCCAAAACCAACAAATACATATTAAAATAAATTCCGTTGTGTCCGAGTGGTTTGGAACCCACTATAAATTGTAGGTCCCTTACTGAATCTGTAAGTTGTAACATAAACAAAAAATCTGTTCTGGCCAACCCAATACTTCTCGCCACTTCCGTTTTTGGTTACATAAGTATAGAGCGCGAGCAGTCATTGTTAGCCTTGACAAGCAGATATGAGGGCCCGTGTAGATCTCAAATGTCAGAATTTTTCATTAAAAATTTCAAGATTTTCTATATTCACGTAGTTAGTTTGTCATACTTGGCCCAGACAAGCAGATATGGAGGACCTTGTCAAAATGACAGTTGTAATTATTTACATAAATGTCATAATTTTTCACGTGATTAATTTGTCACCAGAAATGTGGAATTTACTTGTCGATGAAAATAAACCACATGGAATTGGAATATCATGAAATTTGACATCTATATACATAATTACTAGCTGTCATTCTAACTCGGGCCCCCATATTTGCTTGTCAAGTGCAACAAAGTCACATGACTGCTCGCGCCCTATAAAATTCTCATGTCTTTTATTTATGTTATAATTTTAAAAATATTTCATTGTTAATTTTGTTATACAACAAGAAATAGTAAATTTACCAATATCACAGAAAAAATCTTCAGTAATGTCAGTTAAACTTCTTCATTTAACGTAAAAGCATAATTTGTCATTTTACTACTGTTGCCGAAAAAGAATATCTAAGATTTATTTTTAGCTAAAATCTACATAAAACAATATTCGTACTATGACAAATTGTGAATCGGTTCTTATCCACTCTCATGTGTTTAGTTAAAATAGACTGAGGGTCAAGTTTTAGAATTGAGCTGCTAATACCGCCCAAACAGGTTTATGAACTACTGTAGCTTTTTGACACTGACATTTTTCTGTCATTTACAAACATCTGATGGTTACTATGGAGTTGTTTAGGCTATGACATTTATTGCAACAGCTTATTTTATATATTAATTTTTTATCTCAATATATAAAATATAATAAATACATATTTCATCACGGCATATTATCCTTTGCTGGGTGTGCCAATCTGCTTCATACACAAATATCGGTAATGATGGAATATTTGTACCGTGCGGGCGCTTACCAGGCGTCGTCTCACGGGCACTCATTGCTGGCGTGGAGAGTGCGCCACAGGGGTCAATTTTGTGCCATGAAAATGCGATGTAATTTTTATATAGAATATATAATAAAATTTTAAAATATATCGAAGAGAGAATTAATACTAATAATGAAAAATTTCAAAAAAAAATAATATTTAGATTTTTTTTAAGGTACTACTACTACCGGTTTTCCAATTGATACCAAAACCTATTCAACTCTTCCCATTAATGTTGGATTGAGGAATCCGTAGTCAAAAAGGTCTTTAGTCTTATAGAATTTGAGAAATCGTGTCTCCAACAACCTCTCTCATACACACACACATCCACACACACACACACACACACACACACACACACACACACACACACACACACACACACACACACACACACACACATACACACACACACACACACACAGACATCATCGTAAAAATATTAAAATCGGATTGTAGGGACCTTAAAACGTGCTTTGTCATTAAAATCTGGATAAGCGATTTTTAGCATGAATCCAATACCTCTCTTAGCGAGAGGTAAAAAACTGCACTCTCGCCTCGTATCGTATCACTCGCATCACTAGTCAGGAAATAAATATTTCATGTAAGACTGCATGTCGGATTATTTTCCATTCTTCCAATATTATTATAGTATTCTGCTTATTGCTGAGTGTACAGATTTCGGTAATGACAACATGATGAATAAAAAACATGTACATATTTTGTCGTTATTAAAACTGTTAGTTTTACATGCATTTAAAATGTTCTAGTTTGTTTTTTATTTGTTGAACGTTTATTGTCCTGACAAAGTTTCATATTGTACATTTTTAGTAAACTATGTTTTCGCTATTAAAGTATTTTTAATTTTGTTAACACTGTGCACATTTCCGTAAAAATTTTAGGTCAGCTTAATTGCACAAATTACCTACATTTTCAACAAATTTTGTATTTGTATTCCTATTTAAATTTATAGCTGTTAAGGAGGATGTATCATTTGAGTGATTTTTATGCATTAAATGACTGTTTTAAATTTGTTTCAAATTTACCGGTTTCAATAAAACTTGATGTTGTGTGTTGTATATCTTGCAGTAAAAGTAGATAATGGGATAATGTGCACATTGTCGATAAATATAAAATTGCCCAAATTTTATCTTCTAATTCAATCAAACACAACAACAATAACCCCACTCTTAGAAAACTCGGGGTGAGTTTTTGCGTTAAGTGAGGTTATTGTATTATAGCTGTTAACAATTACTCGAAAGTTCAGTCAAACCGCATTTATTCTTACTATACCAACGTTTCAGTGCACCCTTGCACCTTCTTCATATTGGATTTCATTTTTGATAATATTAGTTTTTGAAAGCAGTATACAGTACGAGAAACATGTAATAATTTTGAAAAGTGGGATGATTCAGAATTTTTTGAGGTTTAGAATGTCAAAGAATACATTTCTTTATTTGTTAGATAAAATTGAAGACCAAATATTGTTCTTATCTATAAGGTAAGTTTAAAGCTAGCATAATTTGAGAAATAAACACTTATTTGTCTATATTCGTTTTTCTGAATCACGAATCACGCTTACCTTCGATATGCCAGTTGTTGATAGCTTTACGATTTTATGTAATAGGGTGTATATCGTGGATAATGGCCACAACTTATACTAAAATAATTTCTAATTGATTCCAGATTATGCCTTTTTTTACCTTCCGTCACCTTTAGGTAAGGAAGGTATTGTCTTTGGTCAAAAAATTCAATGATGAGTTTTTACTGAATAAGCACGTTTTAGGGTCCATATAATACGATTTTACCATTTTTACGATGATGTCTGTATGTATGTGTGTCTGTGTGTGACAAAAGTTCCGGATTCCATAACTTCAATACCACGATTCCAAAAAATTATATTTTTTTCGTATTCCTCAAGTTTACATCCAGAAGAACAACTGATTAGATTTTGGTTATAATTGGTCAACCGGAAGTAGTCTCATTTGAAGATTTAACTGTTAAATTTCATTTATTGACATTTAACGTTATTATAACTTAAAGAATATATTATTCTCTATACGATTTGATTACAATTTATATTTCATATTCAATAGATACAGAGTTAAAGAATTTTAAAGAAATTAAATTTTATAATTCAGCCAGCTATGCCAAACTTGGGAACTAGTAATATATTCATATAATTCAAATTGACAGATGTCAGTATCAATAAAAAGTAAATTAATGTGGCAGAGATGAGGATGTTGAAGTAGATATTGGGGAATACACGGAAAGATACGGTAAGAAAATAACTCTAGTGCTACAAGTTTTTAGAAAGATACAAGAAAGACGATTACATTGGTTTGAACATGTCATGAGGAGAAATGAAGAATTATATTGGAACAAGAATGAATAGTTTAGTAATAGGACGTTAAAGAAACAGAGGAAGACCAAAGATAAGATGGAAGGACTGTATTGCGGAAGATTTGAGAGAAAAGCAACTGAATGAGGACGTCATGCAAAAATAGCGACCCCTAACGAATGGGAAAAGCTAAAGAAGAAGAAGATGCCAGTGTCAAGTGCAATTTGAATAGTTTGTTTATGAAATAATTTTACTGGAAATTTAGAATCTTTTGTAAGAAAAATTATGGAATTTATACATTATACACGAGAATGACGGAAGGTATTGTGCTGGCCACAACAGATTTTCTTTCCAAGAGACGGAATCTGTCTTCCTAGACTCAATTATATTTTTATATTTAACTATTAATTTAATTAAATTAGTTATTTCCACGTAGTAAAATAAACTACTCTTTTTCTCGTGGCCGTGTGCCTGAGTGTCTGGTCGCGAATCTGGAGACCCGGGTTCGATCCCGACCGACGCCAAAAATTACATCGCATTTTAATGGCACAAAATTGACCCCTGTGGCGCACTCTCCACGCCAGCAATGAGTGCCCGTGAGGTGACGCCTGGTAAGCGCCCACACGGTATAAATATTCCATCATTACCGATATCTGTGTATGAAGCAGATTGGCACACCCAGCAATGGGTAATATGCCGTGATGAAATATTTATTTATTTATTATTTTTCTTTATCTATAATTATCACCACCCAAGTCGTATTTATCTTTTTTCTAAACGTTCAAACTCTGGTTTAAACTACAACTGCACCAGACAAGCGAAAAAGTAACCAAATTTCTATTAAAATTGTTACAACCAAGTTGCCAAATTTTCAAAAATAACTCTACCCTAACACAATGTTATTCTTTCTGATAGCAATCTACCAGTTAGCTATCTGGAGAATAAAACATCATGGAGCAACCCGAAAATATTATTCTCTAGTTAAGACGGTAGAATAAATTTATCTAATAGATAGTAAACTGCTACTTTATCTGAACTTGGAACAACCGGGCCTAACTCGGTCGAACGCGAGCGTTGTTTTATTTTAGACCTAAGATTCTGTAGTTAAGCTATATGCACGTATTTTAGAAACACATCTATAGTACAATATTCAAATTAATACCAACGTATTAAGTGTTGAAATACAGTTTCAAATTTAGGCACAACTATAAATAAAATCCCCCGCCTCACATATCTGATAGGAATTGAAAACTCTCATGAAACAATATAAAGTTCATGGCCATTTGCATCCACTTCCACTCCCATATTTGCAATGAAAAAGAATAGTCCATTATCATCATTGATTCTTTTTTGAATGAAAAATCAAATAAAAACTATCCCATCCCGCGAATGCACCAGTGCGATTGTTAGCATCGTGACAATAATAATTAGTGAATGGCAACACGATGGTCCTTTTTCCAGGACAAATTGCGCTGGGACAATGCTCGGCTAGGCTGGGGCAGAATTAATTCCAGCGCACATTGTTATTGGACTGAGGGGGGCCCGAGGCGACGCGCGGGCGGCATCCTAGACCGTCGTCAAGGACGTACCGCGATGTCGGGTAATAGGTTTTTGATTGTCAGCTTCGAACGACGGGATCGGGATGTGAAGTTGGGGCAGGAACCTTCAAGTTTTGCAAATGAAAGGGGTTACACTTTCCATAAATTTGAAAATCGAGGTTAGGATATTTAAAACATTTTCTGCATTAAAGCACCGCATTTTTGGAAAAGTAATATCTACGCCGTGTTGCAACTTAAGAATGAAGCATTGCTCAAAATTAGGGTTATATTTTTGAGTTGGTGTATTTACGTCCCTTCATTGTAGTAGTAACTATATAACTTACTGTTTTGCTTACTTATGGCGTCCATATAAAAAGTACAACTTCGACATTATGACTTAAAATCTAACAAAAAAATCTATTATGGCCAGCACAATACCTCTCGCCACTGCATTTTTTTGGTTACATAAGTATAGGGCGCGAACACTCATGTTACATTGTTGGCTTTGACAAACAGATGTGGGGGCCCGTTTCAAAATGATAATTAGTAATTATGGACATAGATATCAAATGTCAGAATTTTTCATTAAAATTTTTAAGATTTTCTAAACTCACGTAGTTAATTTGTCACCAGGAGTGTGGAATTTACTTGTCAAGGAAAATAAACCACATGGAATTGGAAAATCACTAAATTTAGAATGATAAATTATGATATTTGACATCTATATACATAATTACTAGCTATCATTCTGACATGGGCCCCCATATCTCCTTGTCAAGGACAATAAAGTCACATGACTGCTCGCGCCCTATTGTATTTAACATTTCTTGTATATCTATACTCTATACCAAAAATTCTACTTATATCTATTCCTTATATTTAGATTGTTTAATTTTAAATTCATTTTATGAAGAAATTTTGTCCTCTTCTAATTTTTCGATATGTTTCCAATTCATTGTCAGGATTGACAGTATTTTTGAAGGATGTAATATACCTGCAATTTTAAATATTTAACTATTAATACAATAAGAAATAAAATGTACGTACTTCCCAGAAAACATCTTTAGCAATGTCTTCGAATTTCTGACACTGACATTTATCTTTCAGTTACAAACATTTTAAATTTTCAACTATTTTCCATGGCATTCTTTCGGCTGTAAAATTTATTACAACAGATTATTTTATATATTATATTTCTTTTATCTCTAAATCTATAGAATATTTAATAAAATATTTAAATGTATCAGATAGAGAATTTAATTTTCTTTAATATTACCAAGAAATATTATTTAGAAGATTATTTTCAAGAATCTTCTACTCCCGGTTGTCCAATTGTTACCAAAACCTTTTCAGATCTTCCCATGAATGTCCGATTGGGAAATACGTTCCACACACACACACACATACATCCACACAAAATTTATTATAACTGTGCTGTACTGTTATTGCATCAAACCAAGTTATATTGTATCTTGTACAAACATTTTATATTATATTATAGTTATTACAAGTTTTGCTAGTAATATTCTTAGAATTAAAATAAACTAAAAATAGTATTCGACGCCGTAAGTGCTTCGTTGTAAAATTATAATATCTATTTCAGTCCACCATTTAGAAGAAATGTTACCGTACATATTTTTTATGTACTTTGTTAATTACAGCTGACGTACAAAAATTCTCATAAAGTTCCAGCAAATAAAACTTTATCAAGTTGACAGTGTCGTATAAAACCCACTAAAAATATTATAAAGCAGCAAAATTATTTTATTACGGTGAAACAAAAAGAATGGATGTTAGTTTGGTGTGTGACAGTAGAGAGAGACGCCATACGAGCTCATATGTGTTCGAGAGAGATGGCATAAGGAGTCACACTTGTGATGAATATCACATGCGTCGGGCAGGGCACCGGAAACGAGAACAGCTCGGCGGATGTAAATAAGATTGCATATATAACGCAGCAGTGCCGACACACGGCCCACGAGGGAACTAACACCGGACAATTGATCAGATGTGCCGACGTATTTATTCTTCGACAAGCATTTATTACGCCCTGACATCCCGTTACGACTGTGGCTAAGGATAAACTGCCACAACACAAAGAAACCAAAAACCAAACGGTATTGCTTTGTACAGTTGCTCAACAAAAATAAAGAGGGGTTACTTTGGAAATCGCACCATAGTGATTTTAATATTAATTTTTAAATGTTCAAATATTACCTTCCCTAATTAGGTTTTAACAAAACAGTCAAACTTTTTAAATTTACGCTTTTGGTACTCCAATAAACTTATACTAGATTCTGTAAAAACTCGGCAAATATTTTCATTTTACTGGGACCTTCTTAATTTTCTCAACTCCTACTTCAGATATCGCGAAATGACCGTGCATCTTAATAACTTTAAATCAAACCCGTTCACTGCTACTTCTAGGGTCCCACAAGGATCAAACTTGGGCCCACTATTATTCAACCTCTTCATTAATGACGTACAACATTCTCAAATACTTTTGTATGCCGATGACATAAAAATTTATAAAACTATCAACTCTATTAATGACTGTATACAAAACTACATCAACAACATTTTAAATGGTCCCACAACTCAAAATTGTTCTTTAATTACAGCAAATGTAAAATAATGAGTTACTTTGTTAAAAAATACGTTTACACTTATGCATATCACATGGATACTAATTCGCTTGAGAAAGTAACTCAGTTTAAGGATCTTGGGATTATATTTGACACAAAACTAACATTACACATTGAGACTACCGTAAGATCATCCTACAAAAATCTTGGATTTGTAATTAGAAATTGTCGGTCTTTCTGTAAAACAACTACACTCAAAAGCTTATTTATGCATTTGTCCGCTCTAAGCTACCTAATACCTATTGTATACAAGTCTGGAATCTAATATATCATAAATATATATCTAATATTGAGTCTGTCCAGCATAAAGTAAGTAGCAGAAGAAATTTACAATTATCTCTCTACTTATACAAATTAATAAATAATTGTATTGATAACCCATGTAGTCTTGAGTTAATAGCATTTCACGTTCCACACGTCACTTCAAGAAATAAAGTACCATTTCATTGTAAAACACACACACACACAGACATCATCGTAAAAATGTTAAAATCGGATTGTAAAGACCTTAGAACCTGCTTATTTATTAAAATCTGGATATGCGATTTTTAGCATGAATCCAATACCTCTCTTAGCGAGAAGTAAAAGTGGTCACCTGTCCTGGAAATTCTTCCACAATTTTTAAACGTTTATTTTTTTCTGGATACTAGTCAGATTTACTTAAGTGAAGTACCATTATCTTGAGATAACAATAAAATCTGTCTGTGGCCAGCACAATACCTCTCGCCACTTCCTTTTTTGGTTACATAAGTATAGGGCGCAAACAGTCAACTAACATTGTTGGCTTTGACAAGCAGATGTGGGGGCCCGTTTCAGAATGATAATTAGTAATTATGTACATGGATGTCAATTGTCAATTTTTCATTCAGAATTTCAAGATTTTCTAAATACACGTAGTTAATTTGTCACCAGGAGTGTGGAATTTACTTGTCGAGGAAAATAAACCACATGGAATTTGAAAATCTGACATCGGCCCCATATCTGCTTGTCAAGTCACATGACTGCTCGCGTGCTAATGTATTTAACATTTCTTGTATACCTACACTCTACACCAAAAATTCTACTTACATCTATTCTATATATTTAGATTATTTTAAATTTAAATTCATTCTATGAAGAAATTTTGTCCTACTCTTCCAATATTTCGAGATGTTTCCAATTCATTGTCGGAAGTAACAGTATTTCTAAAGGGTATGTGTAATATACCTATAATGTTAAATATTTAACTATTAATACATTAAGAAATAATATAATGTATGTACTTCCCAGAAAAAGTCTTCAGTAATGTCTCCGGATTTCTGACACTGACATTTATCTGTCAGTTACAAACAATTTAAATTCTCAACTATTTTCCATGGCATTCTTTCGGCTGTAAAATTTATTACAACAGATTATTTTATATATTATATTTCCTTTATCTCTAAATCTATAGAATATATAATAAAATATTTAAATGTATCAGACAGAGAATTTAATTATCTTTAGTATTACCAAGAAAAAATTTCAAAAAATAATATTTAGAAGATTTTTTTTCAAGAATCTTCTACTTTCGGTTGTCCAATTGTTACTAAAACCTTTTTAGATCTTCCCATGAATGTCCGATTAGGAAATACTTAGTTAAACAAATATAAAGTCTTATAGTTTTTGAGTAATCGTCCTTCCAACATCCTACATACATACACACACACACAAACATCCACACAACACACACACACACACACACACGCACACACACAAACATCATCGTAAAAATGTTAAAATCGGATTGTATGGACCTTAAAACGTGCGTATTCAATAAAATCTGGATATGCGATTTTTAGCATGAATCCATTACCTCTCTTAGCGAGAGGTAATCAGCCAAAAATGGTGATATTCATTAACAACTTACTGGACTTTGTATGAAACATAATTATTTTCAAGTAAACAATAAATTCTATCAAAATGAAGTTATGGTACTAGAAGTTTTAGTACTGTAAGATCAATCGCGCCACGAATATAATAACAATAAATCGTCCTATCTGTAAGATATCAGAAATATTATAATTAATTAAAACCAATTAAATTTATTTTAATTATAAAATAATTATATTAGTACAGGTTCAGAATAAGCTCAAATATACAGATTGATGTGTAGCCTTGTTTACATTGCCCAAAATTAATTTAATTTATATTTGGCCCAGTTTTCTATTGTAAATATACTGGCACTGGCAGATGTGTTAAAGAACATATATTAATACAAAAGTTACTTCGCAAAGAGGCCAACACAGTGCGAATATTTCAACAGATAATAATTCATGTAAAGCTCCATTTTTCACAGTAATTTTTTTTCTTCATGCACACCTGCCGTATATTTCAACCCATACATCTTTTCTCAAGTCGGTCTGTTGTTCGGCCTTCCAAATTTTCCGATGTAAAATTTGAAAAATGTACAACGATTTCATTCTTGTAGCTTATACGCAAAATGTTGATAACAACGCTGACGTTTCGATGGCGAAGACGATTAATTCTCTCGCGAACAAAACAGACTTTTCCCGCTACGTGTTTTCGCCTGTTCGACATACAAACGTGCAAAGAAGAAGAGGCGATAAATGTTCAAAACAGGGGTGCATTTACTGAACAAACACACACCTCATGAGAAATCCTTCGGAACTTATAATAACTTACATTTTAGACTAAAGTACAGTAAAAAGATGTCCGACCAAGGTAATCTACGATTGTATGAATTCAGATTTTTGCTCCGCCCATTCTGACAAATTCAGTAATGTGGTTTACTCTTTCTTCTTGAAATTCGATAAAATAATCCATGACTATTATATTGGTTTTGTTCATCATACATTCAGAATACGGCAAAATATGGGTCGCGATCCATTATTAGTCCTTAAGAAAATAATAGTAGCGCGCAGAAAATACTTGAGTGATAAGCGATCAAAGAAACATACACGAAACGAAATGTTACTTGTAATAGTGTAACATTTCATAAACAATAAATATATTGAAAGGGGCCCCAGGTTTTCTCCGAGGCTTACGAAAGGTATAACGGATTCTAGGTGGTTAAGAAAGTATAATGCAAAACATACCGATCTGTAAAATGAAAAGTTTGGGTTAAACATTAAGTATATATTTTATATATTTAAAATTTGTATTGTACTATGTGGCAATCTATTTCGTTAGTTCATTTTAAGTGATAAACTATTACTATCCCGAAAATTATAAGAGCTATGAGGTCGGTTAAATTAGCAAACAATTTCTATATTACAAGATTATTAAAATGAGCGAAACAAGAATTTTTTAGATGTGATTCTCAAAAATACGGGGTGCAATTTTCTTATTTTAAATGGCAACCTATTTTTACTTCTCGCTAAGAGTGGTATTGGATTCATGCTAAAAATCGCATATTTTAATGATTTTTTTAATTAGATTTTAATATTTTTACAATGACGTCTGTGTGTGTGTGTGTTTGTGAATGTATGTGTGTGTATATGTGTATATGTGTGTGAATTGGTTGGAAGGACGATTTCTCAAAAACTAAATTACTTAATATCTGTTTAACTACGTATTTCTCAATCGAACATAACTGGGAAGAGGTTTTGGTAATAATTGAACAACCGGAAGTAGCAGATTCTTAAAAAAAAAATTCTAAATATTTTTTTTATAAATTTTGTTTTTGCTAGTAAAATAAGAGTAAATTCTTTATCTGATACATATAAATATTTTATTATATCTTTTGTAGTTTTAGAAATAAAGAAATATAAGTTATATAATAATCTGTTGTAATAAATCTCACAGCCCTAATAATATCATGGAAACCAATTGAAAAATTTAAATGTTTGTTACTGACAAATAAATGTCAGTGTCAAAAATGCAGAGACATTACTGAAGATTTTTTTTGGGAAGTACATACATTTTATTATATCTTATTGTATTAATAGTTAAATATTTAAAATTATAGGTATAGTATATATACTCTTCAAAAATACTGTCAATCCCGACAATGAATTGGAAACATTTCGAAAAATTAGAAGTGTAGGACAAAACTTCTTCATAGAATGAATTTAAAATTTAAAAATCTGAATATAAAGAATAGATGTAAGTAGAATTTTTGATGTAGAGTGTATACTAGATATGTTAAAAACAATAGGGCGCGAGCAATCATGTGACGTTGTTGGCCTTACCAGCAGATATGGAGTATAGTCTTAACTATTGTAATCTAAAAATTTATTTCTTCTTGATGTATATATTTTTTCAGAGGGTGCGAATACATTTGGGATTGGGCTCGTATGGTCTACAAAGTCAAGCGAAACTTACGAGTAGAAAATTGCAAGAAATTAGCGAAATTGAAATAATATAACATATTTATTTATCTGGCGAAATGCGTGGGCGAATGCGTCTCTGTCCAATTGGATAGCCAGGTTGAAAACATCGCTCCGCGGACAAACAAGCGAGGATCGATGTGGCGCATATTACATTCTTATACAATACATAAATTGCCGTAAAGTCGCCCCTGGTCTCAGGGGGTTCCGCAAAACCAATATCTGCCATCAAAATTTCTGCATAAACGGATCAGCCGGGCGTAAATGGAAAACAGTTACGTCTTTTCTTGCCCCACCGAAATAAATCTAAAAAGGGTGCGAGATGGCTTCCGTTTCTTAATTTATGAGCTTGCTGTGTTGATTGACTTTGATTACCAGGGAATTTCTTCACAGGCTGTTTTTATGTAAAGTCTGCTTAACTTCTTAAACTTTTCATCTTTTTCTGGTAATTATAGTGTCTTGTCACATGTTCCAGATAGCTTAATTAATATTCTAATTAAGATTTTTTTATTAAGCTTGTAAAAAGTGAGGTTATTAAATACAAAATTATGCTTGTTTTTCTTGTTTTTAACGGTTCCAGCCTTTAATCAAAAAATACCCGGGACAGAAATTTGTTTTTAGAAATTTATTAGCATCAACAAGAAAATATTCTTGATTGAAATTTATACAGGTTTTTCATTTTTGTTTACTGACATATTTCACCCATTAAATTATTTATCTTTGTGGCATATTTACAGTTATAAGTATCTATATTAGCTAACAAACTGCTTGAATGGTGGAACTGTCCCCATTCGGTTTGACTCTTGTAATACCTACTCGTTCCCTAAAAACTTGGAAAGCCCGTAAAGAGTCGTTTGGTAATTGCTCTCAACGCTACAGAATTTAGATATTATTCCTACTGTATCTACAGTATTTGAGAACATTTTAAGGAATAAACTGTTAAAATTTTTCAATGATAGCAATGAAATGAATCGTCACATCAGATTTTTACCTTCCGACACCTCTAGGTAAGGAAGGTATTGTCTTTGGTCAAAAAATTCGGTGGAGTTTTTAATAAATAAGCAGTTTTAGGGTCCCTACAGTATGTGTGTGTGTGCGTTTGTGCGTGTGTGTGTGATTATAATTTCAATCACAATATCTCCAATACTAGAATTCTAAAAATTACATTTTTTACGTATTCCTCTATTTTACATCCATAGTCAGACTATCGCTACCCTTAAGGGAGGTATAGGGATCGTGCTAAAAATCGCATATCGAGATAGAATCCAATTTTAATATTTTCACGATGATGTCTGTGTGTATGTGTGTGTGGATCTTCTTTACGCTCTAACTTAAATACTATCGTTCAGAAAATTTTGAAACCTTGTATTTCTGCCTTATTCTTATATGGAAAGATGCCATTAGATTTTGGAGTAAATCAGATAACCGAAAATGGCACTTTACTGGAAGCTCAAAATAGTTTTTGTTATTATAAAAATTAAAGTTTTTTAAATTTTCTACAGGTTTGCGTTAATACTTTTTTTTATATATTTTATGGATAAATTTCTAAAATTATCTATAATTTTAATTCCCGAGCCTACGCTCACAACTCCATGGTTACACATTTCATATCTCAAATGTTTGTAACTGACAGATATATGTCAACAAACTAATCATTTCAAATAATAACATTATAGAAAGAAAATAGTAAATGGAACAATAATTATATGGAAAGGACCTTAATACTGTTTCCAACATACGTAAATATGTAGGAATATTGGTAAGATAATAAAAATATATAATATATCATCACGGCAGATGTCGGTAGTAATGATGACATATTTATACCGTGCGGGCGTTTACAAGGCGACACTTCACGCGAATCTGGGGAACCGGGTTCGATTCCGACCGACACCAAATATTTTAGAATTTTAAATGGCACAAAATTGATCCCTGTCGTGCATCTCCACGCCAGCAATGAATATAGGTAAGTAAATAAATAAAATAAATATATCATCACGGCATATTACCCATTGCTGGGTCTGCCAATCTGCTTTGTACACAGATTTCAGTAACGATGATGACATATTTGTACCGTGCTGGCGTTTACCAAGTGTCACCTCACGAGCACTTATTGCTGGCGTAGAGATTGCATCACAGGGGTCGTTTTTGTGCCATTTAAAATTCAAAATATTGGGCGTCGGGCGAGATCGAACCCGGTATTCAAATTTAATTTAATTTTAAGTATTTACATAAATAAAAATCAAATTAAACGGGAAATATCGTGTTGAATATTTTTGTTATATCCTCTGATTAACAATTTAAATAAACATTATCAATTTATTATTTTATGATAAAAATTTCTAGAAAACATTCCTATCTTACCTACAAAAATGTTATCTGCAGAAAAAGTTTAACAATTTAAAGTAAGTCAGGTTAGTCTGTAACTCTACACTTTTTTCGTAGTTCGTTTATTTGTTTGTTAGAGTTTCTCATCTTCCGCTTCTCTTTTTTTAAGCTTTATTCTAACTTAATTTGCATTTGGCAAACAAAGTCTGCTAGGAACTCATATTATTTTAGAATCCGCGGGAGGTGAAGCTTATGTTTATTCATTTTCTTCGTTGCGTTGCATCTTATTCACTGGAGCTTGGGTCTGGATTGAAATTGCAGTTAAAACTTTCCATTGAGATTTCGTCTCAAGTGGCTCTGTTTGATAATCAAATTGATAATTCTGCTTTCCGGAACTGTTTCCACTCTAACTTTGCATTCATTTCCACCTTTTAAATATTTTTATCTTTTGTATACATAAACTCATACAATTCAGACAAATCTTGTACTATATGACAACTGTTATATTTTAGTGGACCCACCAAATATCTCGCTTATTTATTAAGTTAGTAATTTTTTTCATATAACTTCATTTATACAGCAACATGTAAGCTACTTGATGACGGTACATTCATGGTACCACTTCCGGTTTATTAGTAATTAATATCAACTTTGAAATTTCAAATGGAACATACTATATTTTTTACAAATTTGAAAAGTACATCAAATTTGCTTTACAATCATGTAAAATAATCCATATGTTACATTATTAAAAAGTAAAATGGCGGTCACTTTTTTATACACATAGTTGAAAAGAGAATAGGAGCCATGACTGTGGCTTGAAATAAAACAATGCACTAAAACAATTGAAACTATAAAAAAAGATTATTTCGTTTAATAATAATACTGGGAAGCGTTGAAAAGGTTTTAGTAATAATTGGACAACCGGAAGTAGCAGATCCTTAAAAAAATTTTTTCTAAATATTAAAATAATACAACCTTTCTAGATTTAGTTCTGTTTATTGGCATAAAAAACCGACGTTTCGGCAGCATGAACTACTGCATTCTTCAGGGAATAAAACAAATCAACAAATATATAAATAAAAAATAGCAAAAACAACAAAAAATATTATTCTTTGAAAATTTTTGTTCTTGCTAGTATTAAAGAAGAGTAAATTCTCTATCTAATACATGTAAATATTTTATTATATTTTTTATAGATACAGAGATAAAGAATATAAGATATATAAAAAATCTGTTGTAATAAATCTCACAGCCCAAATAATGTTATGGAAACCAATTGACAAATAAATGTCAGTGTCAAAAAGCCAGACACATTTCTGAAGTTTTTTCTGGGAAGTACGTACATTATATTATTTCTTATTATATTAATAGTTAAATATTTAAAATTATAGGTATATTACATATACCCTTCAAAAATACTGTCAATCCCGACAATGAATTGGAAACATTTTGAAAAATTGGAAGAATAGGACAAAATTTCTTCATAGAATGAATTTAAAATTTAAAAAATCTAAATATAAAGAATAAATATACGTAGAAATTTTGGTGTAGATTGTAGGTATACAAGAAATGTTAAGTACAATAGGGCGTGAGCACTCATGTGACTTTGTTGGCCCTGACAAACAGATATGGGGGCCCGTGTCAGAATGATAGCTAGTAATTATGTACATATATGTCAAATATCATAATTTTTCATTCTAAATTTAGTGATTTTCCAATTCCATGTGGTTTATTTTCCTAGACAAGTAAATTCCACTCTCCTTTTGAAATTTTGGATAAAAAATTCTGACTTTTGACACCTATGTACATAATTACTAAACAATGTCACATGACTGCTCGCGCCCTATACTTACATAACCAAAAACGGATCTGGCAAGAAGTATTGATTTTTTGTTTAACTTTGGTCAAATTCGTACTTATTCTTTGTAATATATTTCTAGCGTAAGACGTGCATAAATATGTATATATTCCATCTGCTTCTCAAAAATAGTTCTCAACTTCACGAAGTCTGTATAAAAATGAGAGACACAAAAAATATAACGTTTTATTTATGTCGCAATTTGCAACAGGACAACCGAGGTAATGAATGAGAGAGATAAAACGAAATGAAATAAACGAACACGAAACAAAAAACTAAAAGCTAATGAAACAAGGAAGGCTGTGCAAACGAGAACAATTTTCATTTGTGTTCGGGAAAGAATAAGGGTTCCCGCCGTTAAGTTGGGCCGTAACGAGTAGTAATCAGTGCAGTATTGAGTGGAATAACAAGTACCCGGACGTTGTCGCGACCGAAATTGACAATTCGCAGTTTACGGGCCACCAGTGGCGTCTCGATGGGGGCAATCACGCCCGAGATGCACTTGTTCCACGCGTAATTCACACTTCGGCACGTATTGTCCCCAGCAGCCACGGGCCAGCATTCAATTACTTGCATTTTTGTTGCAAATTTCAACAACCTAAATTCGAATTGCAACAGCCAACGAGATAAAGTTATTGGGGCTGGTCTAAAACAAAGGAAGCAACAAGGATAACAACTAGTATGAGATAACTTCCCTTAATTTATTTATGAAACAAACCATATCTCGTTCAACAAGAGAACAGGCATGGTCACGAATCAATTTTTACATTCCGGCAACTTTTATGTAAGGAAGGTATTGTCTTTGGTCAAAAAATTCAATGATGAATTTTTTTATGAATAAGCATGTTTTAGCCATTTTACCATTTTTACGATGATGTCTGTATGTATGTGTGCCTGTGTGTGTGTGTGACGAAAGTTTTGGATCGCATAACTTCAATACCACGATTCCAAAAATTATAATTGTTTCGTATTCCTCAAGTTTACATCCAGAAGAACAAGTGATTAGATTTTGGTTATAATTGGTGAACCGGAATTTAATTTGTTGACATTTAACGTTATTATAACTTAAAGAATATATTATTCTCTATACGATTTGATTGGATTTTATACTTCATATTCAATAGATATAGAGTTAAAGAATTTTAAAGAAATTAAATTTTATAAATCAGCCAGCTATGCTAAACATGGAAACTACTAAGATATTCAGATAATCCAAATTGACAGATGTCAGTATCAATGAAAAGTACATGAATATGACAGAGAGATGAAG
Source organism: Harpalus rufipes (assembly GCA_951394225.1). NCBI lineage: Eukaryota > Metazoa > Arthropoda > Insecta > Coleoptera > Carabidae > Harpalus > Harpalus rufipes. Next base: position 87,655,161 of record OX596274.1, read on the forward strand.
ATATTGAAGTAGATGTTGGGGAAGACACGGAAAGATACGGTAAGGAAATAACTCTAGTGTTACAAGTTTCTAGAGAGATACAAGAGAGACGATTTCATTGGTTTGAACATGTCACGAGGAGAGATGAAGAATATATTGGAAGAATGAATAGATTAGTATTAGAAGGTTGAAGAAACAGAGGAAAATCAAAGATAGGATGGAAGGACTGTATTACGGATGATATGAGTGAAAAGGACCTGAATGAGAACGACACGCAAAACAGAAATGAGTGGAAGAAAAAAATAAAAAATAGCGACCCCTAACGAATGAGAAAAGCTAAAGAAGAAGAAGAAGAAGAAGATATCAGTGTCAAGTGCAATTTGCATAGTGTGTTTATGAAATAATTTTACTGGAAATTTAGAATCATTTGCAAAAAAATTATGTATGGCATTTATACATAATATACAGAATTGGCGGAAGGTATTGTGCTGGCCACATCTTATGATCATGTGTACTGTGTCTATTTGTAGCACTTGAGATTTTCTTTCATCGGAAAATTTTCCTGTTGAGAAGCCAAACACTTACAAATAAATAAATCAGGAAAGACTCATACCTTACAATAGTTTTCATATTTCGACACTTTAAAGTTTTTAAAAATCCTAAATCTGTTATTTGTATATATATAATTATTTAGTACGCTCCAAACTTGAATACGTGTCCACAGTATGGAATAAAAGATAGGCTTGAAAAGTCACAAAAAAAAAAATAATATTTCATCACGGCATATTACCCATTGCTGGGTGTGCCAATCTGCTTTGTACAGATATCAGTAATGATGGAATATTTGTACCGTGCGGGCGCTTACCATGCGTCACCTCACGGGCACTCATTGCTGGCGTTGAGAGTGCGCCACAGGGGTTAATTTTGTGCCATTAAAATGCGATGAAATTTTTGGCGTCGGTCAGGATCGAACCCGGGTCCCCAGATTCTCGACCAGACACTCAGGCACACGGCCACGAGATCCCATAAAAAAATTATGTCAAAAAATTACGACCTACTGGTTAGGGTCAAAATTAAAAGCATAATTCTTTCCTGCTACGATGAAGATCTCTGTATATGTATTAAAATAATAAGTAATGTCAAGTTTCACGAACATCTTTGTGTTATTATTTCCACTGATAGTAATTACAATTGTGCTGTACATAAAGTAAAAGAAAAACTTGACATCTCCTAACGATCTATTAATTCAAAACAACAAAGTGCAGTCATTGTCCGTGATGACTTCGACCTCTCTGTTGAGCCGAGGGTTTAATTCAATAATAAAATTATTTGTTATGCATGTTAGTTGTGTTTAATCAGCCACCTAATTGCTGTTCTGGGAAAGAGCAACGATAGAACCAGCTCCAATCAATCTCGCGTTGCCCCCTGACCTTTCGGTTTCCGCTGAAGACAACGACAGTGATAACGAATTATTGTTTTGCGGATATATTTAATAAATTATCACTTGCAAACAGGAAAATCGTTACCGATAAAAAAAGATTTTATTTTTATGACATTTAATGAAAACCGTCCATTTTGGTACAATTTACTAACTGAATAAACTTGAGGAATACGAAAAAAATATAATTTTTGGAATCGTGTTATTGAAGTTATGCGATCCCAAACTTTCGTCACACACACACACATACGTACAGACATCATCGTAAAAATGGTAAAATCGTATTATATGGACCCCGAAACATGCTTCTTCACTAAAAACTCATCATTGAATTTTTTGACTAGACAATACGTTTCGGCATCATGAACTACTGCTGTCTTTGTTGCTTATTCTCTGAAGAAGGCAGTAGTTCATGCTGCCGAAACGTCGGCTTTTATAACAATAAACAGAACTAAAACTAAAAAGGTTGTATCATTTTGATTGAATTATGAGTTCTGAAAGATTTTTACCTCTCGCTAAGAGAGGTATTGCATTCATGCTAAAAATCGCATATCCAGATTTTATTGAATAAGCACGTTTTAAGGTCCCTACAATCCGATTTTTACATTTTTACGATGATGTCTGTGTGTGTGTGTGTGTGTGTGTGTGTGTGTGTGTGGATGTGTGTGTGTGTGTGTGTGTGTGTGGGATGTTGGAAGGACGGTTACTCAAAAACTATAAGACTTAAAATTTGTTTAACAACGTATTTCCCAATCGGACATTCATGGGAAGATCTGAAAAGGTTTTGGTAACAATTGGACAACCGGAAGTAGAAGATTCTTGAAAAAAAATCTTCTAAATATTATTTTTTGAAAATTTTTCTTGATAATATTAAAGAAAAATAAATTCTCTTTCTGATACATTTAAATATTTTTATACATATTTTATAGATTTAGAGATAAAAGGAATATAATATATAAAATAATGTTGTAATTAATTTTACAACCGAAAGGATGCCATGAAAAATAGTTGCAAATTTAAATTATTTGTAACTGACAGATAAATGTCAGTGTCAGAAATAATGAGTAATGAAAGAAAAATGTACTTGGAGAATCCCTTAATTCTTGATCTGTGACTATTATGGAGATGACAAGTCTAGGTTGAAGGACTTAAATTTGTTTCAAACATTATGGGACAATGTACACCAGTACTGTAGACTAGAGTAACTTTGAATTGCGAAAAAGCTATCAAATTCTTCTCAAGTAAGTTGTAAATATTGACAAAATTACACATCGATATAAGAATAATCGGAGTGCAATCTATCCGTCACTTTATTAAAGGGAATTAGTGTTATTTAGATATAACAAGTATGAAAAAATAAAATGTAAAAGAAGATATGTAAGAATAGATGCACAATCCATATATACATTTTAGACCGCCCAAAATTAATGTTTTTACTAGAAGAATATGAAGAGAAAGTAAACAAGGTTGTTCGAATTGAAAATTGCTGTTACCAGCCTAATATTTATATATGGTAAACTCTACTTTGTAATTTATTGTAACATAATTTATGGTAAAATATCTTTATGTTGAGACATGCTATTATTGAATAATAAAGAAGTTTATACGTCATAGATTTATATGAATATATTATTTGTATTTATAAAAATATTCTTTGCTTTATGCATATAGCCAGGTAAAATATACGGCGAGAGGTTATGTGCTGGCCACATCAGATTTTTTAATAATGTAAGGTCTCATATTTTGAGAACCATGCAACTTTTAACAGTTTTTCTTGAAAAACAGCAGTTAAATATCATTTATTGACATTTACTGTTATTATAAATTAAAGAATGTATTATTATCTATACAATATGATTGCATTTTATACTTTATATTCAATAAATATAGAGTTAAAAATTATAAAAATTTAAATTTCATAAATCAACCAGCTATGCTAAGAATGGCATTCAGATAATTCAAATTGACAGATGTCTGTATCAATGAAAATAAAATGATAAGGATTTAAAGGATAAGAGAAATGGCTCGAGCGATAGAAGCTTCTAGAGAGATACAAGAGAGACGATTACATTGTTTTGAACATGTCATAAGGAGAGATGAAGAATATGTTGAATTGGTAATTGAAAGTGGAAGAAACAGAGGAAGACCAAAGATAAGATGGAAGGATTGAGAGAAAAGGACCTAACTGAGGACGACACACAAAACAGAAATGAATGGAAAAAGAAAATAAAAAATAGCTACTCCTAACGAATGAGAAAAGCTAAAGAACATGAAGTTACGGTCAAGTGCAATTTGCATAGTTTGTTTATGAATTAATTTTACTGGAAATATAGGATCGTTTGCAAGAAGATTTTTTTATTCATTATATTAATCTTGATAAATAAAAAGTTATCTCATTATAGATTTAAAAATATGTTCCACTTCTACGACCAGGTGTATTACTTGTTACTAAAACCGATTACTAGATCAATTTACGGCCTTATCAGTGATGTCGGGAAGTAAAAAACTTAAGTGTCAAATTATATTTTATACATATTACAAAACAGATTTCCAGAGTATGCTAATTTAATTAAACAAAATATAATTGGTTCACATATAGCACTGTGTAATACACAGCAAGGAAACACATTAATTACTGACTGTATGAATCAGAAACTAATTTTCCTCTTCTATAACTCTGTGTGACTTATAGAGCAACAAAAGCTCCAAAGTAAATACGAATAGTAAAGAGCCATAATATTAATTATTGAATTCGGCATGTACATATGTAGAATAATAATACAAATGAAAGGCACAACAATGTCCAGTGTTACACAAGCTGTGAAAATGGGCCGAGTGTGTAACAATTGATTACAAAGCTTGTGGTTAACTGCAAGCGTATGACATGAATTCAGATGTAATTAATTTACCTAATTTGTAAAGTTCGCCATATGCAAACGTGCCAGTAATGCTAGTTGGAATTTCTTATACTCAACCACAATCACAGTGATACACTTAAACAAATATAGGTTAAAAGCTTCAGTTACTGGTGGATAAACAGATACCGCTTTTTTACCTCTCGCTAAGAGAGGTATTGCATTCATGCTAAAAATCGCATATCCAGATTTTATTGAATAAGCACGTTTTAAGGTCCTTACAATCCGATTTTAACATTTTTACGATGATGTCTGTGTGTGTGTGTGTGTGTGTGTGTGGATGTGTGTGTGTGTGTGTGTGTGTGTGTGGGATGTTGGAAGGACGGTTACTCAAAAACTATAAGACTTAAAATTTGTTTAACAACGTATTTCCCAATCGGACATTCCCGGGAAGATTTGAAAAGGTTTTGGTAACAATTGGACAACCGGAAGTAGAAGATTCTTGAAAAAAAATCTTCTAAATATTATTTTTTGAAAATTTTTCTTGATAATATTAAAGAAAAATAAATTCTCTTTCTGATACATTTAAATATTTTTATACATATTTTATAGATTTAGAGTTAAAGGAATATAATATATAAAATAATCTTGTAATTAATTTTACAACCGAAAGGATGCCATGAAAAATTTAAATTATTTGTGACAGATAAATGTCAGTGTCAGAAATAATGAGTTATGAAAGAAAAATGTACTTGGAGAATCCCTTAATTCTTGATCTGTGACTATTATGGAGATGACAAGTCTAGGTTGAAGGACTTAAATTTGTTTCAAACATTATGGGACAATGTACACCAGCACTGTAGACTAGAGTAACTTTGAATTGCGGAAAAGCTATCAAATTCTTCTCAAGTAAGTTGTAAATATTGACAAAATTACACATCGAATAATCGGAGTGCAATCTATCCGTCACTTTATTAAAGGGAATTAGTGTTATTTAGATATAACATGTATGAAAAAATAAAATGTAAAAGAAGATATGTAAGAATAGATGCACAATCCAGATATATACATTTTAGACCGCCCAAAATTAATATTTTTACTAGAAGAATATGAAGAGAAAATAAACAAGGTTGTTCGAATTGAAAATTGCTGTTACCAGCCTAATATTTATATATAGTAAACTCTACTTTGTAATTTACTGTAACATAATTTATGGTAAAATATCTTTATGTTGAGACATGCTATTATTGAATAATAAAGAAGTTTATACGTCATAGATTTATATGAATATATTATTTGTATTTATAAAAATATTCTTTGCTTTATGCATACAGCCAGGTAAAGTATACGGCGAGAGGTTATGTGCTGGCCACATCAGATTTTTTTATTAAATAAAAGTATGGGTTAGAATATACTAGCCCAATCCTACATGTGTTCGTACCCTATAAAAAAAAATCGGTTGTGGCTAACACAATACCTCTCGCCATTTTCATTTTATGTTGCATAGGTTGCGACCAGTTATGTGACTTTGTTAGCCGGAAGCAGATTTGGAGGCCCGTGTCAAAATGACAGCTAGTAATAATGTACATAGGTGTCAAGTATCATAAGTTCTCATTTAAAACATTATGATTTTCCAAATCCATGTAGACTACTTTCCTCGACAAGTATATTCCAATTGATGACAAACATCAGAATAAAAAAATATGACATAATAATTGTGATATTTATTTAAATAACTATTAGCCGTCATTCTGACACGGATCCTGATCTGTTTACCAAGGCCAGCAAAGTCACATGACTGCTCGCGTCCTATAAGTAACGAATTTAACATTTCTTGTACACACAAATAATTGAAATTGTATTAGCGGTATTTCTTAAGGATATATGTAATATTAACATACCTATAATTTAAATACATATTTAATTAATAATACAATAATATATAATAAATGTACTTGTACCTCCCAGAAAAATCTGATTTTTGACAATAACAATTTGCATTTATCTGACAATTACAAACATTTAAATATCTCAACTGTTTTCTGGGCAATGAGATTGGGAAATACGTAGTTAAACAAATATTAAGTCTTATAGTTTCTTAGTAATCGTCCTTCCCACGTCCCACACACATACACACACACATACATCCACATACACACAGACATCATCGTAAAAATGATAAAAGCGTACTGTAGAGACCTTAAAACGTGCTTATTCATTAAAATCTGGATATGTGAAAACGTGCTTATTCATTAAAATCTGGATATGTGATTTTTAGCATAAATCCAATACCTCTATTAGCGATCGGTAAAAATATATTAACAGCAAGAAGAATTTTTTTTTAGATTACAATAGTTAAGACTATATTTGGGTATTTTTTTATTGTATGTATTAATTAAGTGTACTTTATTTAAATACAAGTTATTAACTAAATTTCTCATTTAAACAATAATCTACGGGCAAATATATGACAAAAGACAGGGCCCAAAATTTTTCGTTCCAATAATAAATAATACAATATTTACGTTAGTATTATCTATAAAACTGAGGGTAAAGATAACTGACAATATACTCAATTAATTTCCATCTTAAATTTTATTACTTTAATAAAAATTATTTGCGAATTATCAAAGACGAAAACATTTGTCATATGCAGACAATGGTTTATTTGCAAATAAATTATTTGTAAACCTAAGAAATTTTATTATAAGCAATGTATTCAAGTTCTATACACTCTATTAATACGCCATATCAAAATTTGTTGAATTGGAGTTTATCTATTCTTGTTTTTAATATAATTGTATGTGGTATTTTAATAAATAAATATCACTTTGCAAATAATTCTACTAAAAAAATAAAATTTAATATAGTAATTAATTGAATATATTATCAGTTTCGTTTACCTTCAGTTTTATAAATAATATTAAAATAAATATTCTATTATTTACTGTTGGGACTAAAAAAAATTAGCACGTGTCTGTTGTCATATATTTGCCCGTAGATTTTTGTTAAAATGATAAATTTAGGTAATAACATTATATTTAAATCCAGTACACTTTATTAATACATAAAATAAAAATAATGCCCAAATATAGTCTTAACTATTGTAATCTAAAAAATTATTTCTTGCTGTTAATATATTTTTTCAAAGGGTACGAGTACATTTGGGGTTGGGCTCGTAGAAACTTATTTACAACAAACAAAATGTGTCCACAGGATTTTGAATCATTCTATACATAGACCACAAAATATGCGACAAACAGCAGCAAATTATTCTCCTCAACAAAGTCCATTTGAACAAGAAATCCTGTATAGTAGCAATGATTGTTCCTGACAACTCCCGCTGCACAATGGCGTGGTGTACAAAGGCTCGAGTTAGTTGTTCTGATATTAAAATCATCCGAGTCCATGCCCACTTCATGTCCGCGTCGTACAATTCCGTACATGGACGTGAACGGGAACGAGGAACGCTTTAGCAGATGTGGATGCTGCCCATTATTTTCTCAAACTTGTCCGAAACTCTCGACGAGTCGACGTAATTTTGGGAAAAGAATAATTTGTCATCCTGACTGAGCGAGTGCCTTCATTTATTTCACTTGTTTTGCCCTGAATGCCTGCTAGACTGGACATGATGTACAACCCCTTTCGAACGTTATATTTTACGCCATTTAAGCTCAGAAAAAATTAACTCTCGGATTCTTATTATTATTAACTGCTGGATGTTTTCTTGCATGACTTCATTTACAAAAAGGAAAACAACTTTTTGTCCATATTTCACTGTATTTATAGCCTTAATGAAATGATTAATATTAATTTTGATAAACCATTCTACAATATGGCGTCGTACAGTTTTGACAGATGTTTAACTATTTGACAAGAACGTAGAACACTATATTTCTTTGAATTTCAGAATATGTAATGGGGTCTCGTGGCCATGTGCCCTGTGTGTCGCTATTTTTATTTTCTTCTTCATCATATGTTCAGTATTACTATTATTAATTCCTAAGATATAATACAATGTTGAGAATTAATCGTTTTGGAAACCTTTATGAAGGTATAAAAAAAGCCATTTCTCCAAAGAGCGATTACGAGCAAATTTGTCAGATTGATAAATAATCGTATCTTTGTGGTACTGCAGTTGCGCACCCAGGAATTTGGAAAGGGAAAAGCAATATAAAAAAACCTGATGTGGCCAGCACATTACCTTCCGTTAATCCTGTGTATTATGTACAAATTCCATAGATAAATTTTCTTGTAAAGATTCTAAATTTCCAGTAAAATTATTTCATAAACAAACTATGCAAATTGCACTTGACACTGATATCGTCTTCTTCTTCTTTAGCTATTCCCAATTGTTAGGGGTCGCTACTTTTATTTATTTTTTGACTCATTTCTGTTATGCGTGTAGTTCTCATTCAATTCCTTTTCTCTCAAGTCTTCCGCAATAATGTTAGTAAAACTGTTGATTTTGGACACTTTATTTATCTGTCAATTACAAACAATTAAATATGTCATCTGTTTTTTGGGCAACGAAATTTATTACAACAGATTATTCTGTATTATTATGTACTATATCTCTAAACCTATAGGAGATATAATGCAAATTTTAAATGTATCAGATTGAGAATTTAATTATCTTTATTATTTCAACCTATTCAGCTCTTCCCATTACTGTTGAGGAATACGTTGTCTTTAGTCTTATAGAATTTGAGAAATCATATCTACAACATCCTAACACACACACACACACACACACAGACATCATCGTAAAAGTATTAAAATCGGATTGTAGGGACCTTAAAACGTGCTTAATCATTAAAATCTGGATATGTGATTTTTAGCATGAATCCAATACCTCTCTTAGCGAGAGGTAAAAATGGATTTTGAGTTGTCAAATTCATATCTATTGGGTAACAATTTTAAATAGTTGTTTTTTATAAGTAATACACTCAAAAAGTTAATTGATGTAACAATCGTTGATTACAAATAGTGTTTCGGACGAGACGAGATATTCTCGAATCTCGTCTCGTCTCGTCTCGAAATTTCTCGTCTCGGCGAGACGAGAAAGCTTTTTGAACTCACTAGACGAGACGAGACTTATATGTCGAGATTCCCGACAATTATTCCGAGATTTCTCAACTTTTTTTTATTATTAAAAATCTGATGTGGCCAGCACATAACCTCTCGCCGTATATTTTACCTGGCTGTATGCATAAAGCAAAGATTATTTTTATAAATACAAATAATATATTCATATAAATCTATGACGTATAAACTTCTTTATTATTCAATAATAGCATGTCTCAACATGAAGATATTTTACCATAAATTATGTTACAATAAATTACAAAGTAGAGTTTACCATATATAAATATTAGGCTGGTAACAGCAATTTTCAATTCGAACAACTTTGTTTACTTTCTCTTCATATTCTTATAGTAAAAACATTAATTTTGGGCGGTCTAAAATGTATATATCTGGATTGTGCATCTATTCTTATATATCTTCTTTTACATTTTATTTTTTCATACTTGTTATATCTAAATAACCTTAATTCCCTTTAATAAAGTGACGGATAGATTGCACTCCGATTTTGTCAATATTTACAACTTACTTGAGAAGAATTTGATAGCTTTTTCGCAATTCAAAGTTACTCTAGTCTACAGTACTGGTGTACATTGTCCCATAATGTTTGAAACAAATTTAAGTCCTTCAACCTAGACTTGTCATCTCCATAATAGTCACAGATCAAGAACTAAGGGATTCTCCAAGTACATTTTTAATTCATTACTCATTATTTCTGACGCTGACATTTATCTGTCAGTTACAAATAATTTAAATTATCAACTATTTTTCATGGCATTCTTTCGGCTGTCAAATTTATTACAACAGATTATTTTATATATTATACTTCTTTTATCTCTAAATCTATGGAATATATAATAAAATATTTAAATGTATCAGATAGAGAATTTAATTTTCTTTAATATTACCACGAAAAATTTTCAAAAAATAATATTTAGAAGATTTTTTTTCAAGAATCTTCTACTTCCGGTTGTCCAATTATTACCAAAACCTTTTCAGATCTTCCCATGAATGTCCGATTGGGAAATACGTTGTTAAACAAAATTTAAGTCTTATAGTTTTTGAGTAACCGTCCTTCCAACATCCCACACACACACATACACACACACACACACATCCACACACACACACACACACACAGACATCATCGTAAAAATGTTAAAATCGGATTGTAGAGATCTTAAAACGTGCTTATTCAATAAAATCTGGATATGCGATTTTTAGCATGAATGCAATACCTCTCTTAGCGAGAGGTAAAAATACATTTTTTAAAAAAATTGGTTGGGACATTTTGTAATTTTTTATATTTTTGTAATTATAAATCTAAACAGAATCGTTAAAATTTCTTAAAATACAACTACCTCCTACTTTCCTGACGTCACAGTATTCTTGTTCTCTTACCGATTCAGTGTTACACTCAGTAATGGGTAAAAATTGGATGATATATTTATTTTATTTTAATAATTTATTATTTTAGGGATTGTTTTTAATAAATGTTTAAATAAGGAAAAGATACACTTACAAAATTGATATTATATGAAACAAAGATGCATGAACATCCATATTAGAAAGAGATAAAACATAAAACATGGACTAAATATAATTTTGCCATATGCAATTTATACAGTTTGTTTATTGAACACTTTTGATTTGCAAACCAAGCTTATTTATTTGTTATATACGCTCTTCTTTAATTTTCCTTATTTTGAATTTTCGCGCCAATGAAACTTCCCAGCTCAACTGTATCTGTTTGTACTTTAGGTATAAAATTGATAGTGATAATATAATTGTTTGACTCAACCTTTTTAATTACTCTGGGTATTATTTGTGTTTCGGTTATATATCAACCTAAATCGCATATTGGATTTATTAAAAAACAATCGAGAAATCTCGTCGAGATTCTCGGCCGAGACGAGATTCCATTGTTCGAGACGAGAAAAAATCGAGACGAGACTTAATTTCTTGCCTTCGAGACGAGACGAGACGAGACAACGTAATTTCTCGTCTCGATCGTCTCGTCAGAAACACTAATTACAAATAATTGATCAAGCTATCGCATCCGTGTATAATTTTGATTATAAAAAATTTCAATAAGCACCTTTGCCAATTGGTAGATTTGAACCGAAATCCTTCAGAATCGTTGACCGAAGTCGCAATATTTTTAAAGGTTAACAAATTAGCATAAAACATTTTAGGAATATTATCTACTTGATTAAATATACGGAGTCTTCAGTCTTCTTCGTTTAGTGTTGTTTAACTCTACTCGTTCTCTGTTGGCGGTAGTAGAATTTGCAAGTTTGAAGAGGCTGTAAGTCCGTAGTGTTAAAGTAACGTTCTGCGGCGACTGTACACGTGTGAGTGACGTCATGCTAATTAATTATGCTACCCTCCATGGAAGGACAATGGCCATTGTGTCTCCTCAAGCTCAAGCAGCAGGCAACAGCAGTAGCAAGTAGCAGACTCCAGCACCAGCTAGCTGCACCATTAGGCTAGTAATGAGGAACTGCAAGCCGGTATGGTATAATGAGAGAGAGTGCTGTCTGCTTACCTTACATATCTAGGTGGAACAAAGGTAGATACAGATGTAATATATACAATGGTAGCAAATCAGGGCCTTATTATTAGATATTTGAACCTTACGCTCAATTTTTTACCTCTCGCTAAGAGAGGTATTGGATTCATGCTAAAAATCTTATATCCAGATTTTATTGAATAAGCGCGTTTTAAGGTCCCTACAATCCGATTTTAACATTTTTACGATGATGTCTGTGTGTGTGTGTGTGTGTGTGTGTGTGTGTGTGTGTGTGTGTGTGTGTGTGTGTGTGTGTGTGTGTGTGTGTGTGTGTGTGTGTGTGTGTGTGTGTGTGTGTGTGTGTGTGTGTGTGTGTGTGTGTGTGTGTGTGTGTGTGTGTGTGTGTGTGTGTGTGTGTGTGTGTGTGTGTGTGTGTGTGTGTGTGTGTGTGTGTGTGTGTGTGTGTGTGTGTGTGTGTGTGTGTGTGTGTGTGTGTGTGTGTGTGTGTGTGTGTGTGTGTGTGTGTGTGTGTGTGTGTGTGTGTGTGTGTGTGTGTGTGTGTGTGTGTGTGTGTGTGTGTGTGTGTGTGTGTGTGTGTGTGTGTGTGTGTGTGTGTGTGTGTGTGTGTGTGTGTGTGTGTGTGTGTGTGTGTGTGTGTGTGTGTGTGTGTGTGTGTGTGTGTGTGTGTGTGTGTGTGTGTGTGTGTGTGTGTGTGTGTGTGTGTGTGTGTGTGTGTGTGTGTGTGTGTGTGTGTGTGTGTGTGTGTGTGTGTGTGTGTGTGTGTGTGTGTGTGTGTGTGTGTGTGTGTGTGTGTGTGTGTGTGTGTGTGTGTGTGTGTGTGTGTGTGTGTGTGTGTGTGTGTGTGTGTGTGTGTGTGTGTGTGTGTGTGTGTGTGTGTGTGTGTGTGTGTGTGTGTGTGTGTGTGTGTGTGTGTGTGTGTGTGTGTGTGTGTGTGTGTGTGTGTGTGTGTGTGTGTGTGTGTGTGTGTGTGTGTGTGTGTGTGTGTGTGTGTGTGTGTGTGTGTGTGTGTGTGTGTGTGTGTGTGTGTGTGTGTGTGTGTGTGTGTGTGTGTGTGTGTGTGTGTGTGTGTGTGTGTGTGTGTGTGTGTGTGTGTGTGTGTGTGTGTGTGTGTGTGTGTGTGTGTGTGTGTGTGTGTGTGTGTGTGTGTGTGTGTGTGTGTGTGTGTGTGTGTGTGTGTGTGTGTGTGTGTGTGTGTGTGTGTGTGTGTGTGTGTGTGTGTGTGTGTGTGTGTGTGTGTGTGTGTGTGTGTGTGTGTGTGTGTGTGTGTGTGTGTGTGTGTGTGTGTGTGTGTGTGTGTGTGTGTGTGTGTGTGTGTGTGTGTGTGTGTGTGTGTGTGTGTGTGTGTGTGTGTGTGTGTGTGTGTGTGTGTGTGTGTGTGTGTGTGTGTGTGTGTGTGTGTGTGTGTGTGTGTGTGTGTGTGTGTGTGTGTGTGTGTGTGTGTGTGTGTGTGTGTGTGTGTGTGTGTGTGTGTGTGTGTGTGTGTGTGTGTGTGTGTGTGTGTGTGTGTGTGTGTGTGTGTGTGTGTGTGTGTGTGTGTGTGTGTGTGTGTGTGTGTGTGTGTGTGTGTGTGTGTGTGTGTGTGTGTGTGTGTGTGTGTGTGTGTGTGTGTGTGTGTGTGTGTGTGTGTGTGTGTGTGTGTGTGTGTGTGTGTGTGTGTGTGTGTGTGTGTGTGTGTGTGTGTGTGTGTGTGTGTGTGTGTGTGTGTGTGTGTGTGTGTGTGTGTGTGTGTGTGTGTGTGTGTGTGTGTGTGTGTGTGTGTGTGTGTGTGTGTGTGTGTGTGTGTGTGTGTGTGTGTGTGTGTGTGTGTGTGTGTGTGTGTGTGTGTGTGTGTGTGTGTGTGTGTGTGTGTGTGTGTGTGTGTGTGTGTGTGTGTGTGTGTGTGTGTGTGTGTGTGTGTGTGTGTGTGTGTGTGTGTGTGTGTGTGTGTGTGTGTGTGTGTGTGTGTGTGTGTGTGTGTGTGTGTGTGTGTGTGTGTGTGTGTGTGTGTGTGTGTGTGTGTGTGTGTGTGTGTGTGTGTGTGTGTGTGTGTGTGTGTGTGTGTGTGTGTGTGTGTGTGTGTGTGTGTGTGTGTGTGTGTGTGTGTGTGTGTGTGTGTGTGTGTGTGTGTGTGTGTGTGTGTGTGTGTGTGTGTGTGTGTGTGTGTGTGTGTGTGTGTGTGTGTGTGTGTGTGTGTGTGTGTGTGGATGTATGTGTGTATGTGTGTATGTGGGATGTTGGAAGGACGATTACTCAAAAACTATAAGTCTTTATATTTGTTTAACTACGTATTTCCCAATCGGACATTAGTAGGAAGATCTGCAAAGGTTTTGGTAACAATTGGACAACAGTAAAAGATTCTTAAAAAAAAAAATCTTCTAAATAATATTTTGGTAATATCAAAGAAAAATATATTCTCTATCTGATACATTTAAATATTTTATTATATATTCTACAGATTTAGAGATAAAAGATATATAATATATAAAATAATTTGTTATAATAAATTTTACAGCCGAAAGAATGCCATGGAAAATAGTTGATAAATTTAAAATGTATGTAACTGACCCTAAATATTTAAAATTACATGTATATTACATATATCCTTCAAAAATACTGTCAATCCTGACAATGAATTGGAAACATTTCGAAAAATTAGAAGAGGACAAAATTTCTTCATACGATAAATTTAAAATTAAACAATCTAAATATAAGGAATAGATATAAGTAGAATATTTGGTGTAGAGTATATGTAAACAAGAAATGTTAAATACAATACGGCGCGGGCAGTCATGTGATTTTGTTGGCCTTGACTAGCAGATATGGGGGCCCATGTCAGAATGATAGCTAGTAATTAGGTATATAGATGTCAAGTATTATAATTTCTCATTCTAAATTTAGTAATTTTCCAATTCCATGTGGTTTATTTTCCTTGACAATTAAATTCCACACTCCTGGTGACAAATTAACTACGTGAATTTAGAAAATCTGGAAATTTTTAATGAAAAATTCTTACATTTGACATCTATGTACATAATTACTAATTATCATTCTGAAACGGGTCCCACATCTGCTTGACATGACTGTTCGCGCCCTATACTTATGTAACCAAAAAAAAGGAAGTGGCGAGAGGTATTGTGCTGGACACAACAGATTTTTTAAATTTAGTACTTAGAAGTTATAGAAAATTCTTGCCACAGCCCTATTGTTGAGGGAGTTTACTGGGTGTTACCTTATACAGGCTTTTAAAGCAGTATCGGAGAGAGCACTACAGGAATCATTTTTGTACTATATTTAAAAGTTTCAAGTCAAATTATACAGCGCTCGGATTCGAACCTCGGCCGGTCAAAACACAACCGGTCAACTAATATTACATTGTTCTGCTTTGTATTAAATAGATCTAAAATAAAAGAAAAGGAATGAATGAAGTAATGTAAAACGTTTAGTTGAAATTGATATTAAAATTCTCTTTAAGAAACCGTTACTCCTCAATTGTGGTAGACTAGGGAAGATAATGTAGTATTATTAAAGCCAAGTCATTTCGTTTGAACTTACTAATCAATGCAACAATGTGGTTGGTTTCTAAACGCATCTTGTATGCAGCGCATACTAATTAGAGCATAGAACGTATTAACACGAACAGTAATTAAACAATTCATTAAACATAACCCAGTGTACAGCCAACATAACCCAACCTAAACTAACATGCACACTTTACATTTCTCACAAGGAACAGCAAAGGAAGAGCAGGGCGGTTGTCGGAGTTGAAATGTGCTCTATGATAGATACAACTACATAGCGTATGTTATACCTACCTTCTACATGGAACATTATTCTCAGTAGATATTTCAATTAATCTCATTTTATAATATTATTGCTCCATTTTAGGTAATATTGATATGTCTTAAATTTGAGATTTTAAAACATGCCTACTAGTATAAATAAATATATTAACAATACTTATCACCTTTTGCTGGCTGTGCTAAGTTACTTCTAGTTTATTAATGAGGTTTGCACACGGGTCCCTATATCTGTTTGTCAAGGCCAACAAAGTCACATGACTGCTCGCGGCCTATATACACGCTGTAGACGGAAAGTGAAACATAGACGTTTAACATGGGAAATTAGCTTTTTCGTGCGAATTGCTCCCCTAATTATTTAAATTCATATTATGAAGAAATTTTGTCCTACTCTTCTAATTTTTCGAAATTCATTGTCGGGATTGACAGTATTTTTGAAGGGTATGTATATGTAATATACCTATAATTTTAAATATTTAACTATTAATATAATTATAAATAATATAACGGATGTATTTCCAGAAAAAATCTTTAGTAAAGTCTTTGGATTTTTGATACTGATATTTATCTGTCAGTTACAAAAAAAAATTCAATTGGTTTCCATGACATTATTTGGGCTGTGAGATTTATTACAACAAATAATAGATATAATAAAATATTTATATGTATCAGATAGATAATTTACTATTCTTTAATACAAGCAAGGGCAAAAATTTCTAAAAAAATAATATTTAGAATATTTTTTTTAAGAATCTGCTACTTCCGGTTGTTCAATTATTACCAAAACCTTCTCAGCCCTTCCTAACGTCCGATTGAGAAATACGTAGTTAAACAGATATTAATAGTCCTATTCTGTAAAATATTCGCTTAACGAATCGTTATCATAACGAAATCGTTATTATGAAAATAGTTATTTATACTTAACGATAATCGTTATCTTCGTATCTATCTTCTCTAACACTTTTTAAAAAATAATAACCTTGGAATCAAGTTAAAAAAATGATTTCCTAAAATCAAATTATAATTTCAAATGAAATATCTAAATAATTCATATTACTCACAAAATTTCTAGGTTAGATCAGTTCTGGTGTGAGTCAGCTGTCAAC
The DNA here is from genome assembly GCA_951394225.1 of Harpalus rufipes. Lineage (NCBI taxonomy): Eukaryota > Metazoa > Arthropoda > Insecta > Coleoptera > Carabidae > Harpalus > Harpalus rufipes. The sequence continues at coordinate 87,671,933 of OX596274.1, forward strand.
CTGTCAGATGTCAGACTCTTTCTTCTTTTTGTTGTGGGCTATGGTAGTGCTACTTCTACCATCTGTAGACAAAATTGGGAAGCTTGCGCTAGACTAGGAATAACAATATTTTTTTCTAAATTTTTACTAGAAATACAATGGATTACAAACGAAATACAAACGATTTGTGAAATTAAAAATAAAAATTAAGCAAACTTTGCTGCAGCATAAAAATAAAATGCAATTTTATTGACATTAATTACGCAATACAAATAATATTTAGTAAAATACAATGAAATACAAACGAAATACAATCGATTAAAAGCACTTGTATTAATTTTTTTAAATATATTGCTGTCAAGTTCACACACCTATTTTAAACTGATATGAATATAGTACTAAGAGTTTATAATCTGCAAAATGTTTGTTAATTTGGGTCATTAGCAACAATTAGAACAAAAAAAATGTAATGAATTCTGTTAAATTTGTGCAAAACAGATGATTACATTCATAAAAAAATCATGTTTATGACATTTCTTATCTAAAGTTAATCGTTAATCGCCTCATTTATTAAGTCATAATTTTTGAGATAACAGAAAAAATTATTTGCAATTTGTTTTAAAAATGATATCTGAAATTGTAATAAAGATTTAAAAGGAATTTAATTGGTTCTGAAACAAAAACACGTTCATTAATTTTGATGGAAATGACGTAATATTGTATTAAGTATTTCGAAATTATTTCTTAGGAGCAATTTAATACTAAGTTATAGAATTACTTCTTCGAATATTATATCTATAATTAAATCGTTATATGCATTTTATTATGTTATTTAAACTAAATAAGTTTCTCTTAAAATTCACAATAAATTTTGATAAATATGTTATTAAATTCGAGTATACGTAGGAAATTATTTGGCATCTATTATATTTGCCATTGGCAAACATTGATTCATAGTTTCTGCAACAAAGTTTATAATTTAGTTCAATTTTAACTCTTGTTTGAAAACTATTTTCTGTATCTTATTATTTTTACCTTCCATCACCTTTAGGAAAGGAAGGTATTGTCTTTGGTCAAAAAATTCAATGATGAGTTTTTATTTAATAAGCTCGTTCTAGGGTCCCTATAATACGATTTTACCATTTTTACGATGATGTTTGTATGCATGTATGTGTGTCTGTGGGTGTGTGACGAATTTGTGTGGAATTTATACATAAATACACAAGATTGACGACAGGTATTCTGCTGGCCACATCAGATTTTTTGTGAGTGTGTTTAAGAGGTACAAATGTTACTGATGTGTTTGTCTTTCGGCACGATTTTTCCCATGGCTCAAATTTCAAAAATCATAAAAGTTTTTCTATCATAGACGTGTCTATTCCTGTTTGAAATCCCTATAATTCCATCCGTAAGACTCCAGGGGTTATCTGTACGTGTGTGGGTGGTCTGGACCGTGTGAATAGACCGATATCTGTCTCATGTCACTGCCTGGCCCTTCACATCGCTGGCCACTTGCCGTGTTGTCAACAGGCCCCAAGCTCTACGCACAGATTCTTACAGAAGAAGAACACTTTCGGAGAATCGTTAAGAGGAAGAGAGTTTGTGAATATGCTAAAGACAAGGACAGAGATATTTTTGAACAAATGTGAATATGATGATATTGTTTTAACTATTATAGTATTTGCCATATATACTAACGAAGCATTTTGATACGATCAGCAATTTTTACCTCTCGCTAAGAGAGGTATTGCATTCATGCTAAAAATTGCATATCCAGATTTTATTGAATAAGCACGTTTTAAGGTCCCTACAATCCGATTTTAACATTTTTACGATGATGTCTGTGTGTGTGTGTGTGTGTGTGTGTGTGTGTGTGTGTGTGTGTGTGTGTGGATGTATGTGTGTGTGTGTGTGTGTATGTGTGTGTAGGATGTTGGAAGGACGATTACTCAAAAACTATAAGACTTTAAATTTGTTTAACTACGTATTTCCCAATCGGACATTCATGGGAAGATCTGAAAAGGTTTTGGTAACAATTGGACAACCGGAAGTAGAAGATTCTTGAAAAAAAAATTTCTAAATAATATTTTTTGAAATTTTTTCTTGGTAATATATAAGAAAAATAAATTCTTTATCTGATACATTTAAATATTTTATTATATATTGTATAGATTTAGAGATAAAAGAAATATAATATATAAAATAATCTGTTATAATAAATTTTACAGCCGAAAGAATGCCGTGGAAAATAGTTGAAAATTTAAATTATTTGTGACAGATAAATGTCAGTGTCAGAAATAATGAGTACTGAAAGAAAAATGTACTTGGAGAATCCCTTAATTCTTGATCTGTGACTATTATGGAGATGACAAGTCTAGGTTGAAGGACCTAAATTTGTTTCAAACATTATGGGACAATGTACACCAGCACTGTAGACTACAGTAACTTTGAATTGCGAAAAATCTATCAAATTCTTCTCAAGTAAGTTGTAAATATTGACAAAATTACACATCGATATAAGAATAATCGGAGTGCAATCTATCCGTCACTTTATTAAAGGGAATTAGTGTTATTTAGATATAACAAGTATGAAAAAATAAAATGTAAAAGAAGATATGTAAGAATAGATGCACAATCCAGATATATACATTTTAGACCGCCCAAAATTAATGTTTTTACTAGAAGAATATGAAGAGAAAGTAAACAAGGTTGTTCGAATTGAAAATTGCTGTTACCAGCCTAATATTTATATATGGTAAACTCTACTTTGTAATTTATTATAACATAATTTATGATAAAATATCTTTATGTTGAGACATGCTACTATTGAATAATAAAGAAGTTTATACGTCATAGATTTATATGAATATATTATTTGTATTTATAAAAATATTCTTTGCTTTATGCATACAGCCAGGTAAAATATACGGCGAGAGGTTATGTGCTGGCCACATCAGATTTTTTATTTAAAAATGATGGAACAAACAATCTTTTAAAAATGGTATAAAGTAATAATATACCAGATGGTTTGAAAATGACCTTGAATTGTCATCTTTCGTGAACCAAACTATACTAGTAATATCATATTTTTACTTTGAACAATAAAATTATACTCATCAACAAAATCTATGAAAAACAAAGTGGCTTACCTATCAATGGAACAAAACCGTGACGATATATTTATTTATAATGCTGAAAAGAAAATTGTCAATACGGATTAAAAAGTATCTATCATAATTGATATCTGGAAACATAAAAAGCGACAATGAACAATTTTCCGTTGATTGCGATCAGAAAATTGGATTACACGCGCTTAAAAGAAATTCCAGGAATATAAAAATGGACTAAATATAGCATAAACGAGAAAAACGTAACCAAGGCAACAAATTAAAGATAAAAATCATCATTTTAAAAATGTCCGTTTGCGTGCTTTTAAATAAGAATGAGAAAATCCTCCTGAAATTTGGCGCAGAAGATTCATCCTTCATAAAAAGGTTTCATAAATTATGTAATGAAGTGACTTGTTAAAGGAAAAACAACAGACTAGCTAAGCAATTTGCAGTGAGCGTGGGAATAGTAGAGAAATATACGAAATGATGAAAGCGAATAAATAACCACTGTTTATGAAATGTTAATATTCACTGTTGCGAATATGCATTATTCATTATGCAAAAGATCTAACAAATACTACACATCAAAGTAAAAACTCAATATATAAGAACAAAGCATTGATTGTTTACCAGATACAGGAGCGTTCCCTCATTTTAAATTTATATTTGCAATGAAAATATTTATTTTAATGCGCTGTTTATACATAATTGAAACAAAATTCCTTTTTAACATGTAAACACCTACTAAAATCTGATGTGGCCACAATGCATTCCATCAAGCCTGTGTATTAGGTATAAATTCCATACATAATTTTTTTTGCAAAATATTCTAAATTTCCAGTAAAATTATTTCATAACAAACTATGCAAATAGCACTTGACACTGAAATCTTCTTCTTTAGCTTTTCCCCATTTGTTAGGGGTCGCTATTTTTTATTTTATTCTTCCACTCATTTCTGTTTTGCGTGTCGTTCTCATTCAGTTCCTTTTCTCTCAAGTCTTCCGAAATACAGTACATAGAATGAATTTAAAATTATAGAAAATACGTAAATATAAAGATTAGGTGTAATTAGAATATTTTGTGTGTACAAGAAATGTTAAATACAATACTTATATATACCATAATGGAAAGGGCGAGAGGTATTGTGATGGCCACAACAGATTTTTTTATTTATGTTATTTAAAGTATTTTTTCTAAAATAATTCATAAACGATTCGCAGTAAAAAAAATCGGTTGTAGCCAGCAAAATACCCCACGCCACTTCCTTTTTGGTTAGGTACATAAGTATAGGGCGCGAACAGTCATGTTAAATTGTTGGCCTTGACAAGCAGATGTGGGAGCCCGTTTTAGAATAATTATTAAATATGTACATATATGTCAAACGTCAGAATTTTTCATTAAAAATTTCAAGATTTTCTAAATTCACGTAGTTAATTTGTCACCAGGAGTGTGGAAATCACTTGTCGAGGAAAATAAAGCACATAGAATTGGAAAATCATTAAATTTAGAATGAGAAATTATGATATTTGACATCTATATATATAATTACTAGCTATCATTCTGACATGGGCCCTCATATCTGCTTGACAAGGTCAACAAAGTCACATGACTGCTCGCGCCCTAATGTATTTAACATTTCTTGTATACCTACACTCAAAAAATCTACTTATATATATTCCTTATATAGATTTTTTAAATTTAAATTCATTCTATGAAGAAATTTTGTCCTACTCTTATAATTTTTCGAGATGTTTCCAATTCATTGTCGGGAGTAACAGTATTTCTGAAGGGTATGTGTAATATACCTATAATAGTAAATATTTAACTACTAATACATTAAGAAATAATATAATGTATGTACTTCCCAGAAAAAGTCTTCAGTAATGTCTCCGGATTTCTGACACTGACATTTATCTGTCGATTAGAAATATTTTAAATTTTCAACTATTTTCCATCTCATTCTTTCGGCTGTATAATTTATTACAACAGATTATTTTATATATTATATTTCTTTTATCTCAACAAAATATTTAAATGTATCAGATAGAGAATTTAATTTTCTTTAATATTAGCAAGAAAAAATTTCAAAAAATAATATTTAGAAATTTTTTTTTTAAAAATCATCTACTTTCGGTTGTCCAATTGGTACCAAAACCTTTTCAGATCTTCCCATGAATGTCCGATTGGGAAATACGTAGTTAAACAAATATAAAGTCTTATAGTTTTTGAGTAATCGTCTTTCCAACATCCTACATACATACACACACACATACATCCACACACACGCACACACACACACAGACATTATCGTAAAAATGTTAAAATCGAATTTGTAGGGACCTTAAAACGTGCTTATTTAATAAAATCTTGATATGCGATTTTTAGCATGAATGCAATACCTCTCTTAGCGAGAGGTAAAAATAATACTAGTCAAGTGCTCGCTAATAACTCTTACTAACAGAAACAGCCTATCTATTTTGTAAGATTTTCTGTTTTTGCTGTACTCGTAATTCTATTTTAAATAAATTATTTAGAGGCTTTTAGTATTTGGTTCGTACTTAAAACTGTTATAAATTCATAAACATCTGAAACATTCTGTCCAAAAACCTTTTTCTTATATAATAAATCTCCTGTTATTATTGTTATATTTTTATAATTGTAACCTACAAAAAGTTAATAAAAACCCAATATCCACTTCTTTTAGACGTAATAATGTTGCACATCTGTTGAACCATTTAGAATCACGTTTATCCAAAAAATCTCATAATTTCCATTAGCAACACATACGAATAAAAAGCCGCATTACCAAAAACTGGTCTTCTTCCCCACGTAATCTCGCCTACTGCGGGGGAGTTTTTTCCTTCGTGTAAACACATCTGGTTTTTGCGTTCGGTTATGGATAGTCTCCGACGCGGAGTCTCACTGCACGAAGATACGAACCATCTGCGTAGTCGTCGACTGGAAGCCATAAAAAAAGTTTATTAAAACTGGGCTATTTGTGTGCGTAAATAAAACAAACGCTGACGGCCAGGCCTGGATTTAGAGAAAGATATTTTTCAAGAATGGGGAATCTGCGAATTTATCCTCTTTTCTTTGCAATAATTATGATTAGTACAATCATTTCACATTTATGATACTTATAAACAGAACAGTTGGTGTTACTGTCACACTCGAGTATTCTCTTCCGTTTTACGTTGAGTTATTTGATATTTATTTTTGAAGTTAAAATCGCTCGAGCATTATACAGTAAAATTTTTGAAAGATGTCCGATCAAGGTCTTCTGTATCATGAACGAATTAACAAATTGGCATACATTTATCTCCCTCCTTTACAAAGGCTATAAGCGTGTGCGATAAGGATGGATATAACATGCTTGTCTTTCAAAAATTCATATTGTTTCGACTAAGTTAGGACATTCCATTTTAAAACGATCTTCGTTGTTGATAATACTTTCGCTGTAACATAAGTTTATATATTAATTTAGATACATTACCTTGATTCATAGCCGTAGGAATAACGTTACTTCCTGTCAGTGTCACTGACACTGACATTTTGTTAGTATCTTAATTTTCACATATTTGGTTTTACATTTGCTAATAAACTTACCAGTTGACTTATTTTTGAATTTTGAATGCTTTTACTATAACATTTATTTTTATAATAATAAAATAACAGTAGTATCTTACGTACCCTCATAAAAACTAAATAAACGACATTACTGAATTTGTCAGAATGGGCAGAACAAAAATCTGAATTCATACAATTCGTAGATAACCTTGATCGGACATCTTTCAAAAATTTTACTGTATAAAACAATGAATACATTATTATACAATATTATTATATAATAAAACAGATTTGTAGTATTTTAGAGAAAATGTGATTATCACAAAAATGGATTGCAATGACAACGATTCGTCTGTGGCCAAAAAAAACCGGACACTTAAAAAAAATCTGTTGTGACCAGCACAACACCTTCCATCAATCCTGTGTATTATGTACAAATCCCACACATAAATTTTCTTGCATAAAATTCTAAATTTGCAGTAAAATTATTTCATAAACAAACTATGCAAATTGCACTTGACACTGACATCTTCTTCTTCTTTAGTTTTTCCCATTCGTTAAGGGTCGCTATTTTTTATTTTCTTCTTCCACTCATTTCTGTTTTGCGTGTCGTTCTCAATCAGTTCCTTTTCTCTTAAGTCTGCCGCAATACAGTCCTTCCATCTTATCTTTGGTCTTCCTCTGTTTCGTCAACCTTCTATTACTAAGCTATTCATTCTTCTTCCAATATATTCTTAATCTCTCCTCATAATATGTTTAAACCAATGTAATCGTCTCTCTTGTTTTCTAGAAATTTTTAATACACGAGTTATTTCCCTTATTGTTTCATTGCTTACCGAATCTTTCCGTGTCTTCCCCAACATCCTCATTTCTGCTACATTAATTTTCTTTTCATTGACACTGACATCTGTTAGTTAGAATTTTCTTAATATAGTAGCATGGTTATAGCATAGCTGGCTGATTTATAAAATTTATTTCTCTAAGTGTATATCCACTGAATATGAAGAATAAAATGCAATTAAATCGTATAGATAATAGAATATTCTATAATATTTACAATAACATTAAATGTGTAAATAATATTTAACAGTGTTTTTTGATAAAAAACTGTTAAAATCTTCAAATGAGGGTACTTCCGGTTGACCATTTATAACTAAAATCTAATCAAGTCTGCATATGGATGTAAGGAAGAGAAATATGTAAAAGTTATAATTTTGGGATTCCAGTATTGGAGATATCGCGGCCGAAACACGTACACACATACATACATCATCATAAAAATAGTAAAATCGTATTATAGAGACCCTAAAACGTGCTTATTCATTGAAAACTCACCACCGAATTTTTTGACCAAAGGTAATACCTTCCTTACCTACAGATGACGGAAAGTAAAAACATTTAACGGGTGAAGCTAATCAAACAAACACATTTATTTGTTCATTTAATTCGCAATTTTCAATTGTATTTTACTGTCAAAATTTTAATAATAAATTCATAATAGGTTTGGAACAACAAAAATTATAACAGCAATATTATTTCGTCAATAAATTGGTTTTAAGTGCGGAATTTGGAGCCATAATATTTATTTCACAATAAATTTACAATTTCAGTTATTATTTTTATTAAAACAAATTTTATGGATATTATTTCCAGTTGATCAAGTATCTTTCCAGCAGTATGAAAATATAAAATAAAATAAATAAATATATCACTATGGCATATTACTCATTGCTGGATGTGCCAATCTGCTTTGTACACAGGTAATGGCGAAATATTTGTACCGTGCTGTCGCTTACCAGGTGTAATTAAATTAAAATACATTTCTACTACGTGAAAAAGAGATATGGAACATTTACTGTAGTTGATGCATAAGTCTTTCTGCGTAATTAGTCTATCAAGATCTTCTTGAAGACTCAATCAGTCAAAGAAATAATATACAACTTAGGATCATCAGCATACATTATGAATTTAGAATTTTGAAAACATCATTAATAAATAATATAAAATGGAGAGGTCGAAGATGAGATCCCTGAGGTACTCCAGAAGTTATGGGGTAGATGTCAGAATTGATACCATTTACTGTAACATATTGTCGTCTATGATTTAGAAATGATGTAAACTACTTTATCTATAAAAATAGAGTGATTTATTTTGTCAAATACTGAAGTCATTGTATACAGCATCTAGTTGTGTATTGTAGTCCATACTTAACGGTACATAATCTGTGAATATACCATTAAAAATTCAAGTAACTTATCGGTCGGGATCAAACCCGAGTCCCCAAATTCGCAACCAGAGACTGAGGCACATGGCCACGAAACTCCGAAAATATTATTTCAAGTATTATAATTTTTACTTCCTTGTACGTATCTCGCATAACTCAAAAACGGTAAACCGTAGAAAGTTGAAATTTTGTGTTTAGGACTCTTATAACATCTAGTTGTGCACCTCCCTTTCTGGTTATTACACAATTTCCAGAAGTGGCACTTTACATGAAGCCTATAATAGATTTTAATGAAAAACTGTTTTAAAATATAATCCAAAACTTTTCAAATTTGGTATACAAGACTTTTATATCAATCGAAATACCATAATAGATTTTGGTTAAAATAGGCTAACCGGAAGTGGTACATTACTTGAAGTTGTTAACAGTTTTTCTTGAATAAAATGATTTTATTTTGATTTTAGAAATAAATTCTTCAAATAAAAGTTTTAGAGAATTAATTTCTGCGTCTAGCACATCAAGTATTATTAAATTCGACCTTTGTATAAGCGAGTTATGTAAATTTAAAAATTATATACTTTTTTGTTTTTGTAATAAAGCTTGCTATAGATTAGGACAAAAAAATTTAAAAAAAAGTTCATGTCAAATTACGTTAAATACGTGCAATTTTATGATTCGTACAATAACAAATATTATATTTTTATTGTGAAATTAGTCATATTCATTGTTGTAATCAAATATTTCTTTGTTGTAATCAAAACTATCTTTACAAAGAACCGGGTTAGATTAATGTTAATTTAAGAATGATAGTAGTAAATGAATTATTTTTTGTTCTATATCAAAATAGTTCTCGGGCTTGGCTTAAGCCTGTCAATATTTTGTAATTTAATTATTAAAAATAATGTATAGGTTAATAGGCGCACAAAGAAGTCGTGTGGTGTCAACATCACTTATGACATTAGTCATTAAAAAAATGTGTATAGTTTAATAATCGTACAAGGAAGTCGTGTGGTGTCCACATCAGATTTTTTTATTTGTGGTGGCAACTTGGTATATTTTTCGATATAAAATAAAGTAGTTAAGAATTACTTTATGACTGGGAAGACAATTAGTCAAAATTATGTCCCGCACAGGTTTAGCTGTCACCAGAAAAATTTACAACAACAGTTTCAAACTAACTTTTACTTTCCATATTTCTTGTAATGGCTGTCCGTATAAGAAAACCAGTGGCGTATCTATCGGGGATGTTGTGTACTTTAGCACCGAAATTAAAAATTTTATTATTTCCATAAATTAAACTAAACCTGTCGCGGTGCACTTATCCCAACGCGAAATTAGCCATAATAATTTAATGCCTCTCATGTACCCCGCCCGCTTTGATGTTCTGTTGTGCAGGGTTTACGAGCATGAGCATGAGCACGCGCCCTCGCTCCGGCCCTGTTTGTCCCTCCAGGGCAGGACTAGGGCGACAGAGCTGAATTAATGCTTTTTTATCGAGCTGTTTGCCTTTATTTATTGGCTAACTGATTTATAATATGCGGCTGTTATTGCATGTTGACTGATATGTTTTGTGAGTGTTTAAATGTTGATAAAGCTGTATTTGTGTAACTGTTTTATGTGCTTTGGTTATTTTCTATTTTACTGACTATGTTGACCTATTGAATCATTATGGCTTTATTTATTACAGAGGATTCTTTCATAGCATCATTGGGCTCGTTCAAAATTTAACGTGTTTTTAATGTTTATACTTCACAACAATTATTATTATACATAAAAACTTTTTCCTATTTGGCGTTCAAAAAGTGAATTTTGTACAACTGTGTAAGAAACATTGATACAATGAACAATTTTGTACAAAAAGTCAAATAAATATATTTAATTTTAGTTGTCATTACTCATGGAAAATTATTGCAATTAGATTTTTTAAAGTGAATTTTTTTATCAAACAGTTTTAAAGAAAACGATGTATTAAGAAATATCAAGTTTCATTATTTAATATTAATAATTAATAATATTAAATTCATCAAAATATGATTTTAAGGCAGACCATAGTTTCTAATCAAACCAAATATTTAAAAAAAAATCTGTTGTGGCCAGCACAATACCTTCCCTCATTTCTGTGTATAATGTATAATTTCCATACATCATTTTTCTTGGAAAAGATACTAAATTTCCAGTAAAATGATTTCATAAACAAAGTATTCAAATTGCACTTGACTCTGACATCTTCTTCCTCTTTAGCTTTTCCCATTCGTTAGGAGTCGATATTTTTGCGTGTCGTTCTCATTCGGTTCTTTTTCTCTCAAGTCTTCCGCAATACAGTCCTTCCATCTTATCTTTGGTCTTTCTCTGCTTCTTCAACCTCCCATTACTAAACTACTCATTCTTGTTCAAATATAATTCTTCATTTCTCCTCATAATATGTTCAAACCAATGTACTCGTCTTTTTTGTATCCTTCTAGAAAATTGTAACACTAGAATTATTTTATTACCGTATCTTTCCGTGATTTCCCCAACATCTACTTCAACATCCTCATCTCTGCCACATTAATTTACTTTTTATTGATACTGACATCTGTCAATTTGAATTATATGAATATATTAATAGTTTCCATATTTAGCATAGCTGGCTGAATTATAAAATTTAATTTCTTTAAAATTCTTTAACTCTGTATCTATTGAATATGAAGTATAAAATGTAATCAAATCGTATAGAGAATAATATATTCTTTAACTTATAATAACGTTAAATGTCAATAAATCAAATTTAACTGTTAAATCTTAATATGAGGCTACTTCCGGTTTACCAATTATAACCAAAATCTAATCACTTGTTCTTCTGGATGTAAACTTGAGGAATACGAAAAAAATATAATTTTTGGAATCGTGGTATTGAAGTTATGGGATCCGGAACTTTTGTCACACACACACAGACACACACAGACACACATACATACAGACATCATCGTAAAAATGGTAAAATCGTATTATAGGGACCCTAAAACATGCTTATACACTAAAAACTCATCAATGAATTTTTTGACCAAAGACAATACCTTCCTTACCTAAAGGTGACGGAAGGTAAAAACAAAATTCTCTATTCGACACATTTGAAAAAATTATTATACCTTCTATAAATTTAAAGATATAGATTTATATAACTACTTGACAAATTAAAATGTTTATAATTGACAAATAAATGACACTAATCTCAGTGAGAAAAAATCAGACTTAGTACTGAAGACTTTTTCTGGGAACGATATTTAATATTTCTTATTGTATTATTAATTATATATTTAAAAATATAGGTATATTACGTGAACCCTTCAGAAATACCACCAATCCCGTTAATGAAATGGAAAAACTTCGAACATTTAGAAGAAATGGAGAATACTTGCTCATAGAATGAATTTAAAATAATAGAAAATACGTAAATATAAAGGTGTAATTAGAATTTTTTGTGTGTACAAGAAATGTTAAATACAATACTTTTATATACTACAATGGAAAGGGTGCGAGAGGTATTGTGATGGCCACAACACATTTTTTGATATCAAATTTTCTAATAAAATTATAAAACCAAAGAATGAGAATTACTTTTTTCAGTAAACGATATTTTGCGATGTTTACATATTTAACAGTTATTAAAATGTACTAAAGTGTTACTGAAGCTAAACACAAACACCCTTTTGTCTCGTCAAAATTTGGGTAAAGAGCATCTTGTCTCCCTTCAATCACCTTGAGAGTAACTCCTCTCGAAAAATCTTCATCCTCTTAGACTGGAATTTGAAAACAGTGTGAGTGTTATTGCCTTAAAACAGAAGCATACGTAGCCGCTTTACGACGCCTTTCTATGGATTGTCCGAGGACGTCTCGTCGTCCTCGTCGTCCTGGCGTCCTTGTACTCAACGACCACCGCACAAAAGGGATCGCGTCACAAGAAAACGAGACTTTGAACGTGCTGTATCTCCTAAGGAATCTGCCCTCTCATACACAAGTAGAACAAGGTTTCAAACAGGGAAATTCATTTTCGAATGACACTGCAGTGTCAAATTTTTGATAGAATTGTAGACATTCAGTCAATACGAATATGTAGTAGAAAAAATAGAATACACGCTGCCTTTTTACCTCTCGCTAAGAGAGGTATTGCATTCATGCTAAAAATCGCATATCCAGATTTTATTGAATAAGCACGTTTTAAGGTCTCTACAATCCGATTTTAACATTTTTACGATGATGTCTGTGTGTGTGTGTGTGTGGATGTGTGTGTGTGTGTGTGTGTGTGTGTGTGTGTGTATGTGTGTATGTGTGTGGGATGTTGGAAGGACGGTTACTCAAAAACTATAAGACTTTAAATTTGTTTAGCTACGTATTTCCCAATCGGACATTCATGGGAAGATCTGAAAAGGTTTTGGTTACAATTGGACAACCGGAAGTAGAAGATTCTTGAAAAAAAAACTTCTAAATATTATTTTCTGAAATTTTTTCTTGGTAATATTAAAGAAAATTAAATTCTCTATCTGATACAATTAAATATTTAATTATATATTCCATAGATTTAGAGATAAAAGAAGTATAATATATAAAATAATCTGTTGTAATAAATTTGACAGCCGAAAGAATGCCATGAAAAATAGTTGATAATTTAAATTATTTGTAACTGACAGATAAATGTCAGTGTCAGAAATAATGAGTAATGAATTAAAAATGTACTTGGAGAATCCCTTAGTTCTTGATCTGTGACTATTATGGAGATGACAAGTCTAGGTTGAAGGACTTAAATTTGTTTCAAACATTATGGGACAATGTACACCAGTACTGTAGACTAGAGTAACTTTGAATTGCGAAAAAGCTATCAAATTCTTCTCAAGTAAGTTGTAAATATTGACAAAATCGGAGTGCAATCTATCCGTCACTTTATTAAAGGGAATTAAGGTTATTTAGATATAACAAGTATGAAAAAATAAAATGTAAAAGAAGATATATAAGAATAGATGCACAATCCAGATATATACATTTTAGACCGCCCAAAATTAATGTTTTTACTAGAAGAATATGAAGAGAAAGTAAACAAAGTTGTTCGAATTGAAAATTGCTGTTACCAGCCTAATATTTATATATGGTAAACTCTACTTTGTAATTTATTGTAACATAATTTATGGTAAAATATCTTCATGTTGAGACATGCTATTATTGAATAATAAAGAAGTTTATACGTCATAGATTTATATGAATATATTATTTGTATTTATAAAAATAATCTTTGCTTTATGCATACAGCCAGGTAAAATATACGGCGAGAGGTTATGTACTGGCCACATCAGATTTTTTAGCTTTGAAAGATGTTTGCTGACGTAGTTTGTAATGTAAACAGCTATTAAAGTATCGCAGCTACTTCGGTACGATTTTATAATAAATCATAGTTGGATATTTTAATCTGACAGTCAACAATAAAACAAACACGTGCTTCGGTGCGCCTGGCCTCTACATCGATAGATAAAGTGTTTACAAATTACAATTATGTACGAATTAAGGCTCTAATTGCGTCGCGCTAATCAATCATAGAAAGAGCAATAAATTATTTACTGTCCTTAGTCTAAGATTGTTGCACTATTAATAAGACCGACGTTTGGAGTGAGACGGTGAGACGATTACCTTAGAAGCATTTTCAAAAGCATGACATTTTTACGTGTTGAAAGGAATTTAAAAGTATGTATGTCACTGTCAACAAATTAAGCATTTCAAATAATAATAGTAACGTTTTAAAAAGAAAATAGTAAATGGAACAATAATTATATGGAAAGGAACTTAATACAGTTACCAGCATAAGTAAATATGTCGGAATGTAGGTAAGTATATAAATAACTAAAATAAATATATCATCACGGCATATTACCCATTGCTGAGTGTGCCATTCTGCTTTGTACATAGATATCGGTAATGATGATTTTTGTGCCATTTAAAATTCGAAATATTTGGCGTCGGTCGGGATCGAACCCGGTATTTAAATTTAATTTAATTTTAAGTATTTATGAATAAAATTTTAATTAAACGGAAGGTATTGTGCTGGCCACATCAGATTTTATTAAAGTATGTAGTATTGTAAGTGAAAATATGGAATTAATAAGAGAGCATTTTTTATCAAATTTTGGCAAAAATAAAAATAAAATAGTTTACGAACATCTGAGTAGTAACCACAGACGCATTTCGCACTTATTGGTGCTCATCAGTGTGGTGTAACCTGTTGTCTCTGTCCGGTCTACAGTGAGTGGACTCTTGGAGCAGAGATAATGACTCGTTGTGCTGGCGGTGATCATATAATCATCTATAATGGTAAAAGGTCTGTAGAGGTATGTTAGTACCATCAGAGCCCTCTACCGAGAACTATTTTGACTACCGTCAAACTGCAAAAAGCAAATTGCGAATTTTTCTGTCATATAAATGTTACACACAGAGCAACTTTTCTTATAACTTTGATACTAAATATTTTTATGTTCATTACTGTCTGTAAGCCTGCTATTCTTTTAATATGTTATTTCCTCATAAGTAAACGCTGTTTATATTTGAATTCATAGGTTATTTATTAAAATTTGACAGCTATTGACGGTATTTAGTAACTTTATTCTTAGGTTACCTAGTGTGTTATAGTGACATTTAGGGCGATATTACAGGTTTCTTTTATATACGTTACTTATTTGTTGATTCTGTATAGTTTCTATGGAATTTTATTTATGTTGATTTGGAAAGGTGAAATAATGGAGATTCAGTCCTTTGTTAAAATATTATTTATTGAAAACAATATCGACGTTTCGGTCTCAATTAGATTATCCTCAGGGTTCTGGAAAACATCAACTGGGTCCAAATATCTTGCTCTACAAATTTTAAGAAACTGGTCACTTACATGTTTAAAATGTTTTTAGATTTGTTGGATAATAATGAATTGTACATAATTAAAAAATTTAAAAAAAATAAAAAAGAAGGAGGTTGTAGATGTCGTCAAACTATAAAAATATAAATAACACGTACATTCTTATCAGAGTTCATTATAAAAATGCCTTTGTAAATGATACTTAGATTTTGTATGTTTGTCTGCGAGTTAACCGAGTTTTTATGTTTGTGTATTTCTAACATCTCTAGTGTAAGTCTTTTATTTAAAATATTTTCATACTTTAATATTTTCGTGTCTCTAAAATTGAATTTATGTTTTTCGGTCTGTGCATGGTTGACTAATGTACATTTGGTAACATTCGTATTCTTGTTTGAATTTCTTTCATGTTTCGATAATCTGGTCTCTAAATATCTATTATTTAATTTATTTCTACGCCAGCGGCGTAGAAATTAGCTACTTCTACTGCGGCGGTTACATAAGATGCTACTTTTATTAGGTTTAAAGAAAAACCTATTTTCTGAATAAAACACCTTGATGCATGCACCTCTACAATGCTCTTCCTCCCTTAACCTTGCTCTTAAGCATAATGACTGAGGCTTGTGGTAAATCCTTGTAAAGTCACGCTCGTGGTGGTGTAGCATATCAGACACCCTAGCCGTATCCTGCTTGCGAATTCGTGTGTAGCATGCACGACTTTCGCACTTTTATCTTTTTGTGTGACTCGGATCTCAGATCTTCGCTCGTATCTCGGTCCCTCCTGACGTAAAGTTACGCTACCAGTACCTGTGGTGCTTCAATGCCTCACTGCACACAGCACAGCAAAGAAAGAAAAAGAGGGCTTTGGTGAAAAGCGGAATGGTTTAAGAGCAGGAGGGGAAAAGGACGATAATTATGCTACTAATAAGATTGAATAGATTCTAATGCTATATGATTGAATTAATTCTTTACTTATTTCAAAATTTTAAATAGCAGAAAACTAACCTATAATAATACCAAGTACAGTAAAAATTTTGAAAGATGTCCGATCAAGGGCACCTGTATCACGAACGAATTAACAAATAGGCATACATTTATCTCTTTCTTTTGCAAAGGCTGCAAGAGTGTGTGATAAGGATGGATATAACACGCTTGTCTTTCAAAAATTCATATTGTTTCGACTAAGTTAGGACATTCCATTTATAAACCATGCTCGTTGTTGATAATACTTTCGCTGTAACGTAAGTTTATTTATTAGTTCAGATACATTACTTGGAGTCATAGCCGTACGTATAACGTTATATTCTGTCAGAGTCACTGACACTGACATTGTGTCAGTTTCTTATTTTTAACATATTTGGTTTTACATTTGCTTATAAACTTACTAGTTGACTTATTTTTGAATTTTTAATGTTTTTCCTGTAATATATATTTTTATAATAATAAAATAACAGTAGTATCTTACGTACCCTCATAAAAACTAAGCAAACGACACTACTGAATTTGTCATGATGGGCGGAGCAAAAATCTGAATTCATACAATTCGTAGACAACCTTGATCGGACATCTTTCAAATTTTTTTTACTGTAGCTATCATAAAACAAATCTTGTATGTAACTCCTTATATCAGTAGGACATTGTGATATCTCTTACAGACAACGGCTTGAGAAATATTCGTATTTTTAAGCATTTATACAAGGTGCAACAGAAATAAGTATATTAAATTTAACCAGTGGTAGAGCTCGTCAAGAGCAACAATATTTCTTAATAACTTTTTTTCGAAATCTCATTTTTACCTCTCGCTAAGAGAGGTATTGGATTCATGATAAAAATCACATATCCAGATTTTATTGAATAAGCACGTTTTAAGGTCCCTACAATCCGATTTTAACATTTTTACGATGATGTCTGTGTGTGGATGTGGATGTATGTATGTGTGTGTGTATGTGGTGTTCTAAATTTCCAGTAAAATTATTTCATAAACAAACTATTCAAATTGCACTTGACTCCGACATCTTCTTCCTCTTTAGCTTTTCCCATTCGTTAGCAGTCGATATTTTTGCGTGTCGTTATCATTCGGTTCTTTTTCTCTCAAGTCTTCCGCAATACAGTCCTTCCATCTTATCTTTGGTCTTTCTCTGCTTCTTCAACCTCCCATTACTAAACTACTCATTCTTGTTCAAATATAATTCTTCATTTCTCCTCATGACATGTTCAAACCAATGTAAACGTCTTTCTTGTATCTTTCTAGAAAATTGTAACACTAGAGTTATTTTATTACCGTATCTTTCCGTGTGTTCCCCAACATCTACTTCAACATCCTCATCTCTGCCACATTAATTTACTTTTTATTCATACTGACATCTGTCAATTTGAATTATATGAATATATTAGCAGTTTAAATGTTTAGCATAGCTGGGTGAATTATAAAATTTAATTTCTTTAAAATTCTTTAACTCTGTATCTATTAAATATGAAGTATAAAATGTAATCAAATCGTATAGAGAATAATATATTCTTTAAGTTATAATAATATTAAATGTCAATAAATCAAATTTAACTGTTAAATCTTCACTTCCGGTTCACCAATTATATCCAAAATCTAATCACTTGTTCTTCTGGATGTAAAGTTGAGGAATACGAATTTTTGGAATCGTGGTATTGAAGTTATGGGATCCGGAACTTTTGTGACACACACACACACACACACACACACACACACACACACACACACACAGACACACACACAGACACACATACATATATACAGACATCATCGTAAAAATGGTAAAATCGTATTATAGGGACCCTAAAACATGCTTATTCAGTGAAAACTCATCACTGAATTTTTTGACCACAGACAATACAAAAATATTTGATAAATTTAAATATTTTATTATATATTCTATAGATTTAGAAATAAAAGAAATATAATATATAAAATAATCTGTTATAATAAATTTTACAGCCGAAAGAATGCCATTGAAAATAGTTGAAAATTTAAATTGTTTGTAACTGACAGATAAATGTCAGTGTCAGAAATCCGGAGAAATTACGGAAGACTTTTTCTGGGAAGTGCATACATTATATTATTTTTTAGCATTTTGAGAGATTGTGAAATATGTTAAAATCAGAATCCTTATAACTCCTATCTATAGTAAACGAGAGTTAAAACCGGAAAAATATAAATAATGCGCTTTTCATAAATATTGAAAAAAGTTTTTAAACGGAATGAATATAATGTCTATTCTAAAACTTCTTTTTGAAAAGATAACTGTTTTGTTGGGACTGTAGAATCGATTCGAAATAAAAGTTGAGCGTACTTTTGTGGACTAATATGGAGAAAAGGAAATATATGTATAACAGATTATTTTGAAAAGACTGGAAAAGGAGTTGTGATTCTTAAAAAAGAAAGAAATCATACAAATACAAAATCTTTCATGTTATCATAGAAGAAAAATCTAACAAAAATATTTTTTAACTCAAAAAATCGTCATGAAATGATAATATTTTTCACAAATTAACCATTTTTTTCTAAAACCTGGGCATTAATATCCTGAAACCAGTAAATAATAATTATATTGCTAACTTAGACAACGCGTAAATGGAAATGTTATTTTGATTGGTAGCTTTGATAACAAATATGTATAATTATATATTTGATTAGCTTATTGGCTATTCGATTGAACCTTATTATTGCAATATAATTATTGTATAAGCATTAATAATTCTGTATAATAAATCCTAATAACATAAATGGCGAAGTAAGGTGACCATATTCAGTGGCGGCTTGTCAGGGTAGGCAGGTGAGGCAGTGCCTCACCAGAAAAGAAATAAACCTGCATGTAAAGTAGTATGTAAATTAAATTTTAACTTTTAACCGTTAATGCTTGTCTTTATAAATATCAAAAGAATAATTTAAGCCACGACCATAACTAATATGTAATGCAGTTCACCTAATTTACAGTCTATAAAGTGATCCTCGAAATGAATAGTATAACTGCCTAATGTTTTTGATAAAGCATTCATTCCGGTAAGAAGTACGTGCGCTAGACAAAGAGATGTTTGAGGCACTGCTTCAAATGCTAAATGCAATGAGTGCGCTTTACCTTCCACGCGGCCCTATAGAGGCCGTTACCATACATGAATATAATCAACGCCACGTATTGATAAATTTTGTATGTAGGTTCACGACATTATTGCATATTTTTGCAAGCAAGATTAAATAGTTGCAAATTGCATTCCACAATAAACAAACATAACATAACCTGTCTTGTCTAGAATTTTTATTATAATAGGCTCTGGTTTGCGACTGATACGTATTGCAGTAAATATTTAATTCTTTTATTTTTTTCGTTGTTTTTATAGTTTACCCACGTATTGTTTTTGTAATTTGAATTTTAGTTGAAAACAAAAAACAAATAATGGCTTCGACTTCAACTTTAAAAGAATTGAGTGACAATATAAGGAATTCTGAAGATATTGCTAATTTTTAATTAACAAAAATTCATTTAGTCTTATGAAGATAAACTATTTGTCAAAGAATTTCCTAAAATGTTCTGTGATCTGGCAATTTATTTTTGTACATGAGAGGGGAAAAATATGCATTTGCACATCCCTTGAAAAAATTTCAATTATAAGGCTTTTGACCTTGAATGAAAAAAAAAATACCTTCCGTCACCTTTAGGTAAGGAAGGTATTGTCTTTGGTCAAAAAATTCGGTGGTGAGTTTTCATTGAATAAGCACGTTTTTGGGTCTTTACAATACGATTTTACTATTTTTACGATGATGTCTTTATGTGTGTGTGTATGTGTGTGCGTGTGTGTATGTTACCGCGGTTTCGGAGGCGATATCTCTAATACTAGAATTCCAAAAATTAAAATTCTTGCATGTTTCTTTTCCTTTAGATTAGATTTTTGTTATAATTGGTCAACTGGAAGTATCCTCATTTGAAGATTTTAACAGCTTTTCTTGAAAAACTCAGTTAATTTTTATTATAACTTAATGAATATATTATTGTCTATACGATTTGATTGCATTTTATATTTGATATTCAACAGACATAGAGTTAAAGAAGAATAAAGATAATAAATTTCTTATAAATTTCGCTTCCGGCGCATTTTTTTTCTGGATACTTTGCCTCACCAAAGTTTTAGTGCACGAGCCGCCACTGACCATATTACATATTCATAATAATAAATGAGTAATATGTGTTTCTGACAAGTTTATACATTAGCAGTAATTGGTAAAATTATTTTAGGAAATTGTTGCAATTTCCAACTAATTAACCACAATTATCCAGTGCAGAAGCTCTTCCTGAAACCATTAAAGTGAAGCATGCCGAGTGCTCGCACTTGGAGCAGTCATAGTTAATATTTGAAGCGAGTTCATTAAAATGAAAGATTAAATGAGAGATAGTTTGAGGGCCACTGAGATCAGGACTCAAACATCCCACCAGCAATAGCAACACAAGCGGAAATGACTTAGTAGTGAATGCAGTTCCGTGATTAATAAAACACGTAACGTAACATCACGAGGCAACTTCTAGGCAAGGGTTCCTTTCGTAAGACGCGGCAAAACTTGTGGAAATAATTGATTCACGTCTGAGTGCATCCATGTACGAGAAGATGTGGGCTAAAATTACACCAACAGCAACAACTTTCCCCGTAGTTAATCACATTCCCAAAACTTGCACGGGATGAGGATGGGGATTCCCCACTGCTAAATTAAAATCTAACCTATAAAGCCTACAACGCTCCAACGAACAAGAAGACAAGCTTATTTACAATGTGAGATCAAAATCAACTATTTTAAGCGACAAATCACTAACAGAATATATAAATTAGTATAAGTAGTTTATTTTTTATTGTTGTGGCCAGCACAATACCTTCCGTCAATCCTGTATATAATGTATAAATTCCATACATAATTTTTCTTGCAAAAGTTTGTCAATATCCAGTAAAATTATGTCATAAACAAACTATGCAAATTGCACTTGACACTGACATCTTCATCTTCTTTAACTTTTACCATTCGTTAGGTTAGGTTATTTTTTATTTTCTTCTTCCATTCATTTCTGTTTTGTCTGTCGTTCTCATTCAGTTCCTTTTCTCTCAAGTCTTCTGCAATATAGTCCTTCCATCTTATCTTTGGTCTTCCTCTGTTTCTTTAACCTCCTATTACTAAGCTATTTCATTCTTCTTCCAATATATGCTTCATCTCTCCTCATGACATGTTCAAACCAATGTAATCGTCACTCTTGTATCTATCTAGAAGGTTGTAACCGTTACCGTATCTTTCCGTCTACTTCAACATCCTCATCTCTGTCAAATTAATTTATTTTTATTGATACTGACATATGTCAATTTGAATTATCTGAATATATTAATAATTTTCATGGTTAGCATAGCTGGTTAATTTATAAAATTAGTTTGTCTGTATCTATTGAATATGAGGTATAAAATTCAATCAAATCGTATAGAGAATAATATATTCTTTAAGTTATAATAACGTTAATTGTCAATAAATCATATTCAACTGTTAAAATCTACAAATAAGGCTACTTCTGGTTGACCAATTATAACCAAAATCTAATCACTTGTTCTTTTAGGTGTAAATATGAGGAATACGAAAAAAATATAATTTTTGGAATCGTGGTATTGAAGTTATGCGATCCAAAACTTTCATCACACACACACAGACACATACACATACATACATACAGACATCATTGTAAAAATAGTAAAATCGTATTGTAAAGACCCTAAAACGTGTTTATTCAATGAAAACTCACCACTGATTTTTTTGGCCAAAGACAATACCTTCCTTACCTGTAGGTGACGGAAGGTAAAAATACTCAAATATAGTCTTAACTATTGTAATCTCAAAATTGATTTTTTCTTGCTGTTAATATATTTTTTTCATAGGGTACGAATATATTTGGGGTTTGGCTAATGTATATTTATTCCGATCCAAAACTTTCGTCACACACACACAGACACAGACACACACACATACATACATACAGACATCATCGTAAAATTGGTAAAATCGTATTATGGGGACACTGAAACGTGCTTATTCACTAAAAACTCATCATTTACGGTGGTAAAAAGCTCTAATATTTCATGCAAGAACAAAAAATCTTTTATAATAGACGTATAAAAATTGCTTTGCGAGTGCTCCTCGAAATATAGGTACTCACTTTTACAAAATCCCCCGTT
Source organism: Harpalus rufipes (assembly GCA_951394225.1). Lineage (NCBI taxonomy): Eukaryota > Metazoa > Arthropoda > Insecta > Coleoptera > Carabidae > Harpalus > Harpalus rufipes. The sequence goes on from OX596274.1 coordinate 87,694,902, forward strand.
TCACGACCAATGATACAGATAATTATTGGTATTTAACGCTACTCTTATACAGTGATTATATACTAAGTACTTGAACATTAATGGCAATCTTGTTAATGTCACAATATTCTGAATACCTCCCCAAATGAAACATGATAAAAACATTGTATCTGAGAAATTCTGACAAAGTCGCAGTTGTGTAGCATAATGCTCCTTGTCTGCCAGCTAATGAAGCATCAGAGAGCCAGGAAGAGCTGCTAATATGCAATAAAGTTTGCAAGAGACAATGTAGCCATTTCTTTACGAGCTTGACAATGGGCCTGCGGGAGACATATTACCGTGGTGGTGGTGTCCAGCGAGTATATAATGCCGTGATGACCGAGACCGAGCCGAGAAGCCAAATAACTGTGGAACTTGAAGGCGAAGGCGCATTGTACAACATATCTTCCCAAGGAGATTAACTCACAAAGACGGGAGATTATGTCCGAGAGGAGATTTTTGTTAATTTGGAGGAGTTATTTATGTGTGATAACATCTGTGTTATGAGGTCGATAGTCTGAGGCTTATCACTGCTTATCAAACTAGAACAAACTTCAGTGTACGCCTACATTAACGCCAGTTTATTTCGGAGCGCTGTTTCGCAACAAATTATCTGTTTTGTTCCCACTTTGAATTAGACCTACTTTAATTATAATTGATTTATCTGCTTCTTTAATTAAACTTCCATTTAGTGTTCGCTAAAGTTAAGATAAAACTGTAAGCTATAAAGCCTAAACAATATTAAGTTAACTCATACTTCTTACAAGAATTATAATTAGAGAAATATGAAACAACGGTTACAAGAAAAAAGGATAATTGGGTAATTGCGTCAAAGTAGAAAATTATTATTTAATTTTTTAGAAAGATACTAATGACAGAAAAATTATAATATCTTATTGCGTATGTAATGTTGAACCATGCAACCTTCATATTTCTTCTTGAATATAAAACAATGGCAAAAACAAACTATCAACAAAATTCTGTTATCTTGTCCGTCAATCCTGTGTAATATGTACAAATTACTTAGGGCGCAAACAGTCACGTGACTTTGCTGATCTTGGCAATTAGATATGGACCCATATCAGAATGATAGCTATTAATTTATAAATATATTTCTAGTTCTAACATCATCTTCTTCTTTAGCTTTCCCCATTCGTTAGGGGCCGCTATATTTTATTTTCTTCTTCCACTTATTTCTGTTTTGGGTGTCGTCCTCATTCAGTTCCTTTTCCCTCAAGTCTTCCGCAATACAGACATTCCATGTTATCTTTGATCTTCCTCTGTTTCTTCCATATCCTATTACTACGCTATTCATTTCTCTTCCAATATATTTTTCATCTCTCCTCATGACATGTTCAAACCAATGTAATCGTCTCTCTTATATCTTCCTAAAAACTTGTAACAATATAGTTATTTCCTTACCGTTTCTTTTCGTGTTTTCCCCAACATCTACTTCAACATCCTCATCTCTGCCACATTAATTTACTTTTTATTAATGCTGACATCTGTTAATTTGAATTACCTGAGTTTATTAACAATTTTCATAGTTAGCATAGCTGGCTGATTTATAAAATTTAATTTCTTCAACTCTATATCTATTGAATATGAAGTATAAAATTCCATCAAATGGTATAGAGAATAATATATTATTTAAGATATAATAACGTTAAATGTCAATAAATCATATTTAACTGTTAAATCTTCAAATAAGGCTACTTTCGGTTCACCAATTATAACCAAAATCTAATTAGTTGTTCTTCTGGATGTAAATTTGTCGAATACGAAATAAATATAATTTTGAAACCGTGGTATTGAAGTTATACGATCCGAAACTTTTGTCACACACACACACACAGACACACAGACACACAGACATACACACACACATACATACGGACATCATCGTAAAAATGGTATTATAGGGACTCTAAAACATGCTTATTTACTAAAAACTCATCATTGATTTTTTTTTTAACAAAGACAATACCTTCCTTTACCTAAAGGAAACGGAAGGTAAAAAAATTAGAATTCAGAAAAAAATATGTATATTTTAATGTTCGTATGTTGGGTGTTAAATAATATTTATTATTTATTTGTATGTATTGTTATTACTAAGCAGCAATTTTTTTAGGAAATACAGGTTATGCGATAAACAACCACGAAAGATTAAATAATTAACGCATATATGAAGTAATTTGAAATATTTGATTTTCTAGAAGAAAAAAAATTGGGTGGGAGGGGTTGTCACTTCCAGAAAACCCACTCTGTGTACGCCCCTAGAAAAAAATAACATTAACAAAAATAAATGTCTGACCAATCATGTTTATAGTTATGACCAGAGGTAAAACAAGATATTTCATAAAAGCTAGATTTTATTTAGCATTTTATGATCGATATGCATATACGTTGATGCCTAAAACACGATATATTTATCTGTGAATTATAATACATATTATAAAATTTAATGCGTCGTATCAAACGGCTCTATAACATTACCATTTCATTCCTTTATCGTTCCTGGTTTCATACTTAAAATACCTATAAAATACCTAAAATACCATCCCGTCAATATATAGTTTCTATCATGTTTAACTAGTATTTTATCTGGTTGGGTAATACTAATACAATCTTTTTGTTATAGGTAAGAACCGTCCTTTATTCTTCATCTCGATCAGAATTCTACCTTCGTTCAACCAAAATCGCCGAACACCAAACAGGTACATATAAAGTCGGTTACGTACAACAACTGCTCGGATGTTTCTGATATTGTATCGTTATCATTTCGTGTAGATAATTGTTATGTTCGTACGGTTTGACTTTACCTTTATCTATTTTGGTAAAGATTTTATCGTAAAATGCATTAATATTGTTAATGTAGGTAACTTTGGTAAAATAGGGGAATTTGCCTTTTTTAATCTAGGTAAGGAATGTATTGTCTTTGGTCAAAAAAATCGGTGGTGAGTTTTCATTGAATAAGCACGTTTTAGGGTCTTTACAATACGATTTTACTATTTTTACGATGATGTCTATATGTCTATGTGTGTATGTGTGTGTGTGTGTGTGTGTATGTGTGTGTGTGTGTGTATGTGACCGCGGTTTCGTCGGCGATATCTCCAATACTAGAATTCCAAAAATTAAAATTCTTGCGTATTCCTCTTCCTTACAACCATATGCAGACTTGATTAGATTTTGGTTATAATTGGTCAACCGGAAGTCCCCTCATTTGCAGATTTTAACACACATACAGACATCATCGTAAAAACAGCAAATTCGTATTGTAAAACGTGTTTTTTCATTAAAAACTCACCATCGAATTTTTTGACCAAAGACAATAACTTCCTTACCTATAGGTGACGGAAGGTAAAAATCACTAACAAGAATTTTATATCATCAGAAATAAAAACAACTAAATAATACTATGTTTACAATTTTAAAAAATTAGTTTCCATCGAAAAATTTACCTTTTATTTTTCTCATCCAAACACAAATAAATTTTCTGTTTGACATTTATCTATTTTGACAAAAATTCTTTTAATAATAATTCATTTACACTAGCTTGCAAAAAAATGCGTACACCTTAAAAATCAAGTAACCGAGTTTTTACCTCGTTTTAGCTATGTAAATACGATTTTTTTTAAAATAGGTTAATATCAACTGTCAATGAAGTTGTCACCGTTGTCACTGTCATGTCATTATTTTAGGTATTGTGGAGCAAGTTCTTCATTGTGCTAAGTTACTACTAAATTACAAATATATTCTAGAAAAATTAAAGAACAACCAAGTATTTATTTTAAATGGATTATAAATAAGTAAAAATTATGACTGAAACAAATTATGGACGAAGTAACATTAGTAATTTATCATCGCTACATCAGCGTCCAGTACTTTATTTGATCTTAATTTTCTGCTATTGATCTGATTGACCACCCCTCTTCTAACTTAGAGAGTATTACAAATTTCTCGTTTTCTGATAATTTAGGCTTCTTAATTGACACTAATGACAATGACTTGTCACACTTGACAAGTTAACAATCGAGACCGACTCAATACAGCAAAAAACAGGTGTACGCGATTTTTTTGCAAGCCAGTGTACATATATGTTCTTTCTCTGGTACTTCCGAAACCAAAATCATTTCTTGCGAAAACTAAATGTAAATTTATTAAATCACAGTTGCTCCATTTCCTTTTATCATAGATTAATATTTAATTCATCTAAATCTTTCTTCGAAAGATAAAATTGTAGTAAGCGCATCAAAATTGGTCTAGTGGTTTTTGAGGTTAGCGCCAACAAATGGACAGATAGATAGTACGCTCACTGGGAACATTATTTTATTGTATGTAGAAATTATAAAAATATTAATATTTCACATTAAAATTTTATGACATCATTGAATATATTTATTTTTGTGATTAATAATTCATATTTATGCCCAATTTGGTAATAGTATGTGGTTTATCAAGTGTTGTTTGATAACAAATTATTGCGAAAAATATATTTTTAATTACGGGAAATAAAATACGCAGAAAATAAATATTACAAATTAATTGTGTAAAACGTTTATTTTTCAAATAATTATAATTGAAATATTTATATTTCCAATAAATACGTTGAAATCAATTTATAAAAATATTATTTTACCATTTGCGCGCATAAAAATATATTTGTATGAAAATGAGTGAGGTTTTCCTGCAATGCACTCTGTCATAAATTTCCTGCTGAGAAGCAGGAGTTGCAGAAGTTTTGTCATTGAGATGAGCGCCTCTTGCTACTAATGGTCTAGTTTACATACTGTCAAAAGTTGCGGGATGTGTACTCGTAGTCCTTTACGCTTTACGCAGACTGTGTTGTTCTATCTGGGGTATCTCTCTGTTGTCAGAACAATGACCCACCATGGAAACTTAATAGACAAGAAATTTCTTACTTATCGCACACGAGATAAATACATGTAATACTATATATTTCTTATACCAAGTAATGTTTAATATAAAAATCTGATGTGGCCAGCACATAACCTCTCGCCGTATATTTTACCTGGCTGTATGCATAAAGCAAAGATTATTTTTATAAATACAAATAATATATTCATATAAATCTATGACGTATAAACTTCTTTATTATTCAATAATAGCATGTCTCAACATGAAGATATTTTACCATAAATTATGTTACAATAAATTACAAAGTAGAGTTTACCATATATAAATATTAGGCTGGTAACTGCAATTTTCAATTCGAACAACTTTGTTTACTTTCTCTTCATATTCTTCTAGTAAAAACATTATTTTGGGCGGTCTAAAATGTATATATCTGGATTGTGCATCTATTCTTATATATCTTCTTTTACATTTTATTTTTTCATACTTGTTACATCTAAATAACCTTAATTCCCTTTAATAAAGTGACGGATAGATTGCACTCCGATTTTGTCAATATTTACAACTTACTTGAGAAGAATTTGATAGCTTTTTCGCAATTCAAAGTTACTCTAGTCTACAGTACTGGTGTACATTGTCCCATAATGTTTGAAACAAATTTAAGTCCTTCAACCTAGACTTGTCATCTCCATAATAGTCACAGATCAAGAACTAAGGGATTCTCCAAGGACATTTTTAATTCATTACTCATTATTTCTGACACTGACATTTATCTGTCAGTTACAAATAATTTAAATTAGCAACTATTTTTCATGGCATTCTTTCGGCTGTCAAATTTATTACAACAGATTATTTTATATATTATACTTCTTTTATCTCTAAATCTATGGAATATATAATAAAATATTTAAATGTATCAGATAGAGAATTTAATTTTCTTTAATATTACCACGAAAAATTTTCAAAAAATAATATTTAGAAGATTTTTTTTCAAGAATCTTCTACTTCCGGTTGTCCAATTATTACCAAAACCTTTTCAGATCTTCCCATGAATGTCCGATTGGGAAATACGTTGTTAAACAAATTTTAAGTCTTATAGTTTTTGAGTAACCGTCCTTCCAACATCCCACACACACACATCCACACACACACACACACACACACACACACACACACACACACACACACACACACACAGACATCATCGTAAAAATGTTAAAATCGGATTGTAGGGACCTTAAAACGTGCTTATTCAATAAAATCTGGATATGCGATTTTTAGCATGAATCCAATACCTCTCTTAGCGAGAGGTAAAAAGAAATACTGGCAGTCTATTCAGTATTCGATGGTTTCTTTTATTACCGTTAAAAACAAAAATTACAATAGTTAAATATATCTCTTAAATATCATATTTTTAATTGTATTAACCTATGTAACAATTGTATAAAAGTCGCTATAGCTACAAGTTTTAACTTAGTCGAAACAATATTAATTTTTGAAAGACAAGCGTATTGTATCCATCCTTATTGCACACGCTTCGTGTTATGGCAAATGTAAGAGATAAACATATGGCAATTTATTAATTAGTTCATGAATGTGCTGGCCACATCAGATTTTTCTGTGGCCAATGCAATACCTTCCGTCAATCCCGTGTATTATGTACAAATTCCATACATAATTTTTCATGCAAAAGATTATATATTACCAGTAAAATTATTTCATAAACAAACTATTCAAATGACACTTGACACTGATATTTCTTCTCTACTTTTCTCATTCGTTAAGGATCGTTTTTTATTGTCTTCTTCCATTCATTTCTGTTTTGCGGGTCGTCCTCATTCGGTTGCTTTTCTCTGAAGTCTGCACAGCCCTTCCATCTTATCTTTGGTCTTCCTCAGTTTCTGCTACCTTTTATTACTAAGCTTTTCATTCTTCTTCCAATATATTCTTCATCTCTCTTCATGACATGTTTAAATCAGTGTAATCGTCTCTCTTGTATCTTTCTAGATACTTTTAATATTCGAGTAATTCCCTTACTCTTTTATTCCTTACCGTATCTTTCCGTGTCTTCCCCAACATGTATCTCAACATCTTCATCTCTGAGACATTCATTTTCTTTTCATTGACACTGACATCTGTCAGTTAGAATTTTGTTAATATAGTAGCTGTTTCCATAGTTATAGCATAGCTGGCTGATTTATAAAATTCAATTTCTTTGTAATTCTATAACTTTATATCCATTCAATATTAAATATAAAATGCAATCAATTCGTATAAATAATAGAATATTCTTTAATACAATAGATTTAGGTCACAGGTGTAATTAACACGTCTAGCCGTTCCGCCACCGGGGATTACGTCATCGCGCGGGAATTTTTACCAGTAGTGGCGCTCGTATACTCTTTAGTCGGGGGCGCACGTTACAAAATTTTACTCTAGTGAAATGGCTATAATTCATTAGGACGAATTATAACATTCACCTAAAACTCATCTGATAAACTTTATCCTTCCAAATAAACGTTATTTGACACGCTTGTTAAATAATATAACTAAAGAACATTAAAATTAACAAAACAATATATTTTATTCGTACAAAATTTTATTCTGTAGCGTAGAATAATTTTTATGCAAGAAAAACAAAATAAATGAATGATTAAAGTATTACGGAAACAGTTTTTGAAATTACAGTCTTACGTTCTACTTAAAAAAAGAAATGAGTGATTAATTTTTTAGCTGTGTTTATAAATCCCCTAATGGAGATTTTTGGCTAAGGGCAAAATTTAAAATGTAAATTTAAAATGAAGAGATTTTAGTTTAAAATTTGAAAACTTTAGTGGTTTATGATAAGAAGATCCCTGGCTGTGCTTTTAAAGTATGCATAAACGTGTTTTCTTAATTTCATAAAATTGAAACTTGGTGTTTGAGTTAGTTAAGTAAAGGTATGCTTACGTTTTTGAAATGTAAACACTGTTTTATCTTCACTTATACTTGTGTACACATTTATGAATATTTAACGTCGTTGCCACACCACCGTCAATTAGTATAAATTAATCATAATTGCTAAATATTAGAGATAACTCTTTCCAGTGAAGGGTTGTGTACTTAGCATCCATTTGCCTTTGCGCGTATCACTAGGAAACACTCCTAGTCTTGTGTGCGATCCAATCCGGATCTTTAGCATACCTAACGTATTCTAACGTATCTTCGTCGCACATACGAGAAACGGGTTAATAATTCAAATTAAGAAAAATAAAAACGATCAGAAGTTTACTAATTTAAATATTTATGTTCGTCTATATTTATTTTATTTTCACCAAAATTACTGGTTCGATAAGATCAGTTTAAAGGTCAAACATTGAAATTAAATTTATTTTGCTATTTAATTTTGACAAAAGTTATTTAGAAGTTAAGATACAGCTAAAAATTTACAAGTGACAATGAAATGAAAAAAAAAAATGTATTTAACGTGGACTACATTTTATTTTTCTAACTTTTTGATTCCCTCCTGAAAATGTTTTTCTTTGAGGTCCTCAAAATAAGTATTTATTGCTTCGGTGGCTTCTTCGTTGGATTAAAATCCCTTTCCAGCGAGAAACGTTTTGAGTTTCGGGAAAAGATGGAAGTCCGAGGGAGCCAAATCAGGCAACGATTTCAAACCTTAGTTCGGTCAATTTTTGTTGAGCAATACGACTTGAATGAGCAGGCGCATTGTCGTGGTGATTCAATTTTCTTTGCCATTCCCGGACGTTTTTCTTGAATTGCTGCATTCAACTTGTTTAAAAGTGTGGCGTAGTATTATGCAGTTACAGTTTTTCCTTTATCAAGATAATCAATTAGCAGAATGCCTTTGGCGTCCCAAAAGACTGACGCCATCACCTTTCCTGCCGATTGAACTGACTTCGTTTCATCGGGCCCGACTCACCATATCCAATCCTCGCTGAATTTTCGTCTGGAGTGTAGTCTTTTAAAATCGATAGGATTTTTCTTAAATAACTCCAAATTTCAGGCGGCATGCGTGCGTGCGTGTGTGTATGTGTGTGTGGTTGTTGTATGTACGATTTCTCAATTTTTATTAGACTACAGACCTGTGTAACTACGGATTCCTCAATCTAACAGTAATGGGAAGAGTTGAATAGATTCTGGTAACAATTGGACAATCGGAAGTAGTAGTATTTTAACAAAAATCTTCTAAATATTGTTTTTTGAAAATTTATGTTTTTACAAATATTAAGAACCAAAAATCCCTATCCGACACATTTAAAATTACTATACCTTCTATAGATTTAAAGAATATAATCTATAAAATAATCTGTTGTAGTAAATTTCACAACCTGCTCACAGCCCAAACATCTCCATGGTAGCTACTTGAGAAATTAAAATGGGAACGATATTTAATATTTCTTATTGTATTATTAATTATATATTTAAAATTATAGGTATATTACACGAACCCTTCAGAAATACCGCCAATCCCGTTAATGAATTGGAAAAACCGCAAACATTTAGAAGAAATGGAGAAAACTTACTCATAGAATGATTTTAAAATTATAAAAAACACATAAATATAATATATATATATATATATATATATATATATATATATATATATATATATAAACAAAAGAAAGTATAAAAATGCATCTAAATAAGTAGTATTTTCGTACCAAGTTTGAAAATTGTAGTGCAACTAATACCAGAGTTTTTACCAAAATGTGATTGATGCAGTGCACTTTCAAAGGTCTGTAACTCTGTAACGAAAAGTTAGCGGAATTTTTTTGTTCAAAATGATCTTAGGTATACGCTATAATTTTTTTACACTAGTTTTGATACACTTGTATATTACTGAAACCCATAAACTATAAACGCAAAAATAAATTTAATATGCATTATTTGGCAGAAAAAAAATTGGTAATACATTAGACTAAATTGGAAGATTGATATATGTTATTTGCCAGCAGTATTTGCCGAGATTACATATAATTAAAGTTAAAATGTTCTCTCATTTATCAGCATTACACTGTCATTATCTACGCATTATTAAATAACTTATATAGTAAAAATGATTTTCGAATCAAATTTAAAGCAAATTTAATCTATAATATGTCGGATTGATCTTGTATAATATATTTATTAGTCCTCGTTCTTTCCGCTCACGTTTGGTCGTCCAGGAACCGGAGCTTCCTATCCATGCCATGGGTTTACAGGTGTCGCATGAATTTTTGATGCGGGTTACCTGGAGGAGCAGGGATTATCGATTCGGCAGCGCCGTTTGATTGAAAGCGATTTATGACTCGCGCAGCCCTTACGGCCCTCCTCGTCATTAGGAAGGATTGAGTTAGCACCCGGAGAGCTACTGCATCAACGAACGCGAATATATAAGATTGGCTAGAAAATGAAGCTTTGAACCATGCCAAGAGCTTAAATAATTTAGTTTTAAATTAGAATTTTTGGAGGAATTTATAGACGATTTATATTTTTCAATCTTGGGAGGGTACTTCAGTTTATTTGACTATATTTCACAAAATCAAATGTCTCAAGTATGTAAATTTTAATAATAATAATAAGAAGTTTTAATATAGGACCCAATAGTCTCTATAACCTATAACACTAGTTCAATTATTCCCAATAAGAAAAATCTTTTGTGACTGTCACAATACCTCTTGCCCTTTCCTTTGTAATGTATATATATACAGGGTGTTTATTAAACATAGGGCAAAAATTGAAGGGATTATTCCGTGGACCATTCTAAGATGATTTTGTCCTTTGATGATTTTTGAAAAGCCGCATTGTTTCGAAGATACAGGGCGAAAAAATTTTTCGACAATAACAACATTTAATACCAAAAATTACATGTAAAGTTTCTTAATCTACAAGTACTGTTGAAAATAACTACCTCCAGCTACGATGCAAGAATCCGCCTAGCTTGTAATGAATTGCCATCAGCAAGTCCATAAATGAAATGCATGTCAGTCATCTCGGCGTTCGTATAGCTATTCATGATAAGAGGACTTCACTAACAAAAGTTTAAGTATTATAGACAGAAAATACACGTCAAACAGTCAAACGTCTCAACAAATTTGACACATAACTTGCCTGCTGTTACTAGATTAATAATTTGAAAAATATCAAAATTGGTTTTGTCGATATTTTTTCGCCCTGTATCTTCGAAACAAAGCGGCTTTTCAAAAATCACCAAAGGACAAAATCATCTTAGAATGGTCCAGGGAATAATCCCTTCAATTTTTGCCCTATGTTTAATAAACACCCTGTATATATATCTGTATATATCTTCAAACCAATATGATCATCTTTCTTGTATCTTTCTATAAACTTCTATTATTAGAGTTATTTCCCTTATTGTCTGCAACATTCATTTATTTTCATTGATATTGACATCTATCAATTTGAATTATCTCAATATATTAGCAGTTTCCATGGTTAGCATAGCTGGCTGATTTATGAAATTCAATAACTTTATATATCTTTTACTCTATATTTATTGAATATGAAGTATAAAATGCAATCCAATCGTATAGAGAATAATATATTATTTAAATTATATTAACATTAATATTTAACTGCATTTTTTCCAGAAAAACTGTTAAAAGTTGCAAATGAGTGTACTTCCGGTGGACTAATTATAACCAAAATCTAATTATGTCAGCATATGGATATAAACTCGAGGAATACGAAAAAATTATAATTATTAGGATCGTGGTGATACACACACACACACACACAAACAGAAATCATCGTATATTCTATGGACTCCAAAACGTGCTTATTCATTAGAAACTCACTATCAATATTTTTGACCAAAACAATGCCTTCTCTACCTAAGGTGATGGAAATATGTGTAAACGATATTCAGGACGATTGTCAAAACTCATTTCCTCAAGGTAGTGTGCAGTAATAAATATATGAACTTAATAATGAATTTTGAATTTTATGTGAAATGAATAAAGTCCTTGCAATAGTAGTTAATATCCTTTGATGCTATAAATTTTAGTATCTCCTTAATCTATGCTCCCTAAAACTACAGCATTGTTTAAGACTCCTTTATAGCAATAGTTTAGTAGCGTAATAAGTGACCATCGTCACATAAACTTGAGTATAATTCCAGTCTGTAATATATCCGCAAAATTTTTAATGTAGTCCCAACCCTAGTGGTATTAAATATTCCTAAAACTAAGGGCAGTTGCCAAAATCTTAAGCAGCGTAATTTGGGAGGTCAGATCAGTAAGGTGTCGAGGCTGCCCACATAAACGAAAGTTAGGGCTGTGTTTACGACAAGGTTGGGAGATTAACTCTGCTCATGGACACACACATACTCACGGCTTGATTTAGGGAGGACGTAGGATAGCAAAATAAGTAGGAGATTCATTGTAGACCCTACTGTTTAGTGCCCTGCATTTAGTAAGTTTGCTGGTGAAGGTTGAATCCTACTGACTGCGCCAATTTACATTTGTACACTATTCCAGTGAACAGAGTAATTTATTAATGTATAATTATTTCATTTAATGCAAAATTGATTACTAAAGTACGCTATTTTCTACAGCTGGGCCTTGAGCTAAAACCATTGATTAAATAATCGGTAGCAGTTTTATTCAGAAAAAATCTTAAATACATCCTGTGGCCTTGTGCCTGGTCGCAAATCTGGGGACTCGGGTTTGATCCCGACCGAGGCCAAAAAATTCGAATATTAATTGTTCAAAATTGACTCATGTGGTGCATTCTCCACGCCAGCAATGAGTGCCCGTAAGGTGTATCGTGTGGGCGCTTACCAGGCGCTACCTCACGGGCACTCACTTCTGTAGTGGAAAGTGCAACACAGGGATCAATTTTTGGCGTCGGTCGGGATCGAACGCGGGTAATAATTAACGAATTTAATATTTCTTGTATCTACAAATATTTTTTTCTACTACTCTTCCAATATATTCAAAATTCTTTATTTTCACTGACGGTATTAGCGGTATTTCTTAAGGATATAAGTAATATTAATAACTGGTTTTCATGGAGTTGTTTGGGCAGTGATATTTATAACATTAGAATATTCTATATTATTATATAATATATCTCTAAATGTATAAAAGATATAATAATTTTTTTATATGTATCAGATTGAGAATTTAATGATTTTTATTATTGTATTAACATAAATTTTCAAAACATAATATTTAGAAGAAATTTTTAAGGGAAATACCACTTCCGGTTGTCCAATTGTTTCCAAAACAACTCTTCCCATTAATGATAGATTGAGGAATCTGTAGTTAAACAGGTCTTTAGTTGTATAGAATTTGAGAAATCGTACCTACAACATCTTAACACACACACACATCCACACATACACACGCACACAAAAACACACAAACACACGCAGACATCATCGTAAAAATATTAAAATCGGATTGTAATCCAATACCTCTCTTAGCGAAAGGTAAAAATCTAATTAAAACATTATTAATTAAAGGTGTAAATGACAAGTGTTTCAAGTCAAACTTTGTACATTTTTTTGTAATAAAGATTTTTCCTCTTGTAAACCCAACCGGAGACATACTGTATGTTTTTTAAATGCTAACATTATTAACTTGAAAATATTAATTTATTGACAGTATCATTTATCTGTCAGTTCGTAAATCTGGGATCTGAACTGTGTAACCAAGAAGATACTGTGACGTGCGCCCCTGTGTTAAGAGTATACGAGCGCCGCTACTGAAAAATGTACCAGAGCGATGATGCATTCCCCGGCGACGGACTGCCTAGACGTTTAATTGCACCGTTGACTTAATTCTTTTGGACTCGGTAACACTGTGGCGCCGGAGGGTTCTAGAAGGACGCTGGGCTGTATAAATACCGTCTGAATGACACCGGAGGAGGAGACTGTGATATAGAAGCAACGAGCAATGAAGTCGGTGATATAAATAAACAGTCTACAAGTAGTGAACATAAATAAATGTAGTTACATAAATAAATGTAGTGATATAAATATTGGTTAAATAAATAATCTTAGTGTTTAAGCATTTAATAATATTCGTAGTCTTAAATTAGTGTTTATAATTATTTAATCATAGTGTTAGTTACTTTTATCATCTTTTTAATATTATTTAATCTTAATTATTTTACCGTTTAATAAACGCATTATTTCAACTAATAATATTTGTCTGAGTTTTGCACTTCACCTATATAAATAAAAACGTTACAATACGTTTATCTTTAAAGCATGGACTCCGAAATTTATAAAATCAATTATTTTATAAATTTATTTACCAAAATCTTTATACCTTCCTTCACCAAAGTTAACGGGAGGTAAAAATGAGCGCCATTATTATTAATAATTTATGAAAATATTTTAATTTGTGCCTTAAATTAAACTTCCTTTAAAGTACCTACAGTTGGGCAAAAATATAGGTCGTAAATCGACAGACGATTTAAATCGATTAAGTATCTGATATTGGATCTTTACATGACGATGTTTTAATGTGCGCTATTACTTTTAATACTTCTTTTTTTTTCTTTTGTTCTTCTTTATCATCTTCCTTTGTTGATGTTCTGGTGTGAAAGTTTTATAAACACACTGTTTATATCTTTTTTGTGAAATTTAATCGTGGTATGTGTGTACATTACCCGTAGATCGCGTAAGTCACGCACAATATAACGTTGTAGAGCATAGTCACAGTATCCCTTTGGCATATGAGCTAACCGCACGCATTGCCTTTACGTATAAATAACAAAGTTTAAAGTTCGTCTGATTGCAGCGTAAACTCTGGATCTACTGGCCACGAGCTAAAGCCCTCGACTTAACTACAAGCTTTATAGGGGATTGCGAAACTATTAGTTTTCGCCGTGCTGATTCGTCCACAGAAAATTACAACCAGAAATATATTTAAGTTTTTAAATTAATTATGTAGAGGACTCGTCAGAATTGCAAAGATATTTTGCAAGAAAAGTAATGCTTGTATTTTCTGAAGGAAAAATATTAATAATAAATATAAAATACTCAATTTATTGAAATAATTTTATTATAAACCAAAGATTGTGAATTAATAAAATTAGCAAGCAACAACTTTTTGGCTTATTTTATATTTATCTTACTAAAATATTTAGAGTAAGCACCTTTTTACCTCCCACTACCCTTGATAAGGGAGGTATAGGGATCGTGCTAAAAATAGCATATCGAGATTTTGGTAAATGACCACGTTTTAAGGTCCCTACAATCCAATTTTAACTTCTTCACGATGATACCTGTGTACATGTGTATGTGTGTGTGTGTGTGTGTGTGTGTGTGTGTGTGTGTGTGTGTGTGTGTGCGTGTGTATGTGTGAGTATGTGTGGATCATCTATACGCTCTAATTCAAACATTATTAGTCAGAAAATCTTGAAACTTTGTATTTCTACCATACTCTTATATGGAAAGATATTTTGGTGTAAATCAGATAACCGGAAGTGGTACTTTACTGGAAGCTCAAAATAGTTTTTCTTCGAAACATACCTTTAAATGTTATTTTTTCGAGGTTTGTTAAATTTTCTACAGGTTTGCATAATACTTTTTCTATATATTTTATGGATAAATTTATAGAACTATCTATAATTTTAATCCCGGAGCTTATAAGCTTTAACACTCCATGGTTACACAGATCAGATCTCAAATCTTTGTAACTGACAGATATGTGTTACTGTCAACAAACTAATCATTTCAAATAATAATAATAGTAACGTTTAAAAAAAAATAGTAAATGGAATAATTATATGGAAAGGAACTTAATACAGTTTCGAGCATAAGTAAATATGTAGGAATATAGATAAAATAATGAATCCAATATCTCTCTTAGCGAGAGGTAAAAACGGCTTAATTTTTAATAATATATAAAAGGGTTAAATTTGCAGATTATCGCTGATATTATTTAAAATTTTAAAAATGTGTTGTGGCCAGCACAATACCTTCCGTCAACCCTGTATATAATGTATAAATTCCATACATAATTTTTCTTGCAAAAGATTCTAAATTTCCAGTATAATTATTTCATATACAAACTATTCAAATTCCACTTGACACTGACATCTTCTTCTATTCATTCTTGTTCCAATATAATTCTTCATTTCTCCTCATGACATGTTCAAACCAATGTAATCGTCTTTATTGAATCTTTCTATAAACTTGTAACACTATAGTTATTTTCTTACTGTATCTTTCCGTGTCTTCCCCAACATCTACTTCAACATCCTCATCTCTGCCACATTAATTTACTTTTTATTGATAGTGAC
Organism: Harpalus rufipes; assembly: GCA_951394225.1. Taxonomy (NCBI): domain Eukaryota; kingdom Metazoa; phylum Arthropoda; class Insecta; order Coleoptera; family Carabidae; genus Harpalus; species Harpalus rufipes. The sequence continues at coordinate 87,711,057 of OX596274.1, forward strand.
ATCTGTCAATTTGAATTATATGAATATATTAGTAGTTTCCATGTTTAGCATAGCTGGCTGAATTATAAAATTTAATTTGTTTAAAATTCTTTAACTCTGTATCTATTGAATATGAAGTATAAAATGTAATCAAATCGTAAAGAGAATAATATATTCTTTAAGTTATAATAACGTTAAATGTCAATAAATCAAATTTAACTGTTAAATCTTTAAGTGAGGCTACTTCTGGTTCGCCAATTATAACCAAAATCTAATCACTTGTTCTTCTGAATGTAAACGAAAAAATTATAATTTTTGGAATCATGGTATTGAATTTATGCGATCCGGAACTTTTGTCACACACATACATACATATAGACATCATCGCAAAAATGGTAAATTGTATTATAGGGATCCTAAAACATGCTTATTCACTAAAAACTCATCATTGAATTTTTTGACCATAGGCAATACCTTCCTTATCTAAAGGTGACGGAAGGTAAAAAGGATATACCTTGTAAATGTATTTGCTTGATTAAGACATACGTATTTCATAGACTTTAAGTGTTTTAATTGCTTATAAAAAAATAGTTTAATAATGTAATAATACTGTTTCTCCACCAGAGTGGCGCTGCTATAAGGAAACATAATGAACGTATTATGGCATTTGCAATAGTCTTATAAAATAGATTAAGAGTGTATTAAAACATTTTTATTGCGATAAGAATAATGAAAACTGTCTGAAGCTTCTTTAGAAAATGTTTAGCCTAGCGTTTTAAATACGAGCAGATATATATCTGGAGAATAGTGGCTGCGACAGTTGACCATAATTTCGTTTAAGCGCCCTTGCCAAATTACTTCGAAAACAACATAAACTTCCTAGGCAGTATCATATTTTTGTAGGTTTATTTAAAGTGACAACGACACTCTATAAAATATCAAGTAAATACTTATTAATTTTTGCGGGAGTATAAATCTGCAGCGGATAAAGTTGTTGAAGTAGTATTTTTTACTTGGAGCTGACCCAGTTTAAGAAGAAAGTTGGAACAAATTTTGTTCTATTTGTTCAGATGTAGCAATATCTGATTATAAAGTGCACATAAATTCGCGGGATAAGAACAAGCATCGAATGAGAGAAAGTGAGATGACTGCGTGGCCGTTTCTGTCAGATGCAGCCGACGTAATGTACGACAGACGGCCGATTTAACAACTTGTTAGATTAAATTTCCGACAAGTTATTGTTTTAATTATCGGGAACAATAATTAACATAAATTGCTTCAAGTTTTAATTCCTTGCGTATAATGTACTTGTCAAAGTGCTGTGTGAGAATATTAAATTCACTTTATTTAAAATTGGTTTGCATTATTATAATACAGACCGCTGTGGTTTCAATTTCTCAAATTAACTTTCTTCCTTTTATTCGTGTATACATCCTATATACTAAAGAGTTAGATTCACTATACTTTCATCACGACGATCGCCCATCATTTGAACAAGGCTACAGCTTTAACTGTGAGAGCGATTTTTGTACAAGTTTTAACAAGTGGTTGGAAATTCTTTGCTCGAGTGCCCTAGCCTTATGTGTTTTTTCTGTAGGATGCATAGTTTTTGTGGAAAAAATTATTTAATGTACATTTTTGGATTTTTGTTTTTTTCACTGAAGCAAAGCTCAAGTATTCTTTGAAATTTTTAAGATGAATATCGCCAACGAGAAAATATTATTATGACACATTTGATTGATGACATTGTCAATATTCTAAACATGATGATAATATTTTTGAAATAAAAACAACACATTTAAAATCTAAATGCAATCATAAATGAAATGAAATGCTGCTGGTGGTATTCAAACAAGTATGTATTATTTAAAAATGTTATTTTTATTATGAAATTTTTATATATTCATATTTTTCAGGTTGTCATTTTTAAATGCTAAAGCACAAGTGGAGTTTGGAAAGGTTAATAATTAGATGTTATATGTCAGAAATCAAATAGAATAATGGTACGCATGTGAATTCAAAGCATTCAACGTCTATATATTTGGTTTGAAGCATGAAACAGACTGAAGAATCATTAGAAAATTTTGTAAAACACTATCGGCTTCTGCTACACTATCGGTAAATCAAAAACAAGTAAATGAAATGAAAGGCTGGTATTCGAACAAGTATGTATTATTTAAAATGTTTGGGTGGGCATTTTGCGTGGGCAGTTTGAGTGGGCAGGTTGCGTGGGCAGTTTGGGTGGGCAGATTGGGTGGGCAATTTGGGTGGGCATGTTGCGTGGGCAGTTTGGGTGGGCAGGTTGCGTGGGCAGTTTGGGTGGGCAGTTTGGGTGGGCAGTTTGGGTGGGCAGTTTGGGTGGGCAGGTTGCGTGGGCAATTTGGATGGGCAGTTTGGGTGGGCAGGTTGCGTGGGCAATTTGGGTGGGCAGGTTGCGTGGGCAGTTTGGGTGGGCAGTTTGGGTGGGCATTTTGCGTGGGCAGTTTGGGTGGGCAGGTTGCGTGGGCAGTTTGGGTGGGCAGTTTGGGTGGGCAGGTTGCGTGGGCAATTTGGGTGAGCATGTTGCGTGGGCAGTTTGGGTGGGCATTTTGCGTGGGCAGTTTGGGTGGGCAGGTTGCGTGGGCAGTTTGGGTGGGTAGGTTGCGTGGGCAGTTTGGGTGGGTAATTTGGGTGGGCAGTTTGGGTGGGCAGTTTGGGTGGGCAGGTTGCGTGGGCAATTTGGGTGAGCATGTTGCGTGGGCAGTTTGGGTGGGCATTTTGCGTGGGCAGTTTGGGTGGGCAGGTTGCGTGGGCAGTTTGGGTGGGTAGGTTGCGTGGGCAGTTTGGGTGGGTAATTTGGGTGGGCAGTTTGGGTGGGCAGTTTGGGTGGGCAGGTTGCGTGGGCAATTTGGGTGGGCTACACCATCGGCGGAGCCCTAGGAGGAGCTCGGCCGAAGGCCGAGATTCTGCTAGTCCTATATACTAAAGGGTTAGATTCATTATTCTTTCATCACGACAATCGCCATCATTTGAACAAGGCTACAGCTTTAACTGTTTGTGCGATTTTCGTACAACTTTTACCAAATGGTAGAAAATTCTTTGCTCGAGTGCCCTAGCCTTATGTGTTTTTTCTGTAGGATGCATAGTTTTTGTGGAAAAAATTATTTAATGTGTATTTTTGGATTTTTGTTTTTAAAACTGAGACAAAACTCAAGTATTCTTTGAAATTTTTAAGATGAAAATCGCTCTTTTGACATGTCAATTTGAAACTTTAAATGTAAATATTTATGTAATGAAGAATATTTGAAATAAAGTAAATTTAACATCATAAATAATGAGAATGGACAATTATTTCACACAGGTAAAGAAGGTGTAATACATTGTATTTAAAAAATAAAAAATTTTGACGTTACATATGTATTTAGACAGTGTTACCAAATGTGACATAATTAACAAAATAAGAAGCCAAGGTCACGACACATTTGACATAATTAATTTGAATATTGAAAAATAGAGTTAAATTAGAACGATTTATTATAATTTTAATTAATTATAAACATGAGAAAATATATTACATTAGTTGTAAGTATTCTAAACAGGAAATATTCTTGTAATTCTACAATTTAATTTTTAGATAATTACAATTAAGTAACTAAATAAAAACACATATATTCCTAAATATAGACACATTTGACATATCAATATTTTTAAATAAGATAGGATTTATTAGCATTTAAAGAACTACCGTCATGAGAAAGTAAGTATTCAAAAAGAATTAATAAAATGAAACATTTTACTTAGTTTAAAATGGAAAAAGCGCGGGAAACTATTATTCCATAAACAGCGTTGAAGGATACTAATATAACAAAAATTAAGTGTTCAATAGTCTACACGTACGTATAAATTATAAATGTCTGCATATATTTTAGATGTACCTAATGAAATGGATAAATAATGCAATTTTCGAAAGAAGTTATGAAATGAAATCTGTTGGAATTCCAAACAAGACCATAACATGAAATTTCAATAATATGTGTTGATTACGACAGTGAAAAGTTGTTTTTAGGCTAATTTTAGAATAATTACATGGATTTTATACATATTTATTCCATCTAAGTGGTAATTAATAAATATTAAAACTTTAACCTCACATATATTGTCAGTGTGTGATTCAACTATCAAACATTTAAAGTTTCAATTATAAATACTAAAGGTACTGTAGATATTTATGTAAAATGATATATAAATAAAATATAAAAGGTAATTTCAATGGGGACTTATACAATTCAAATATTTTGGTCGCCATCTAGTGTGTAAAAAAGTATTTATTAATTAGTTATGTAGTGAGCAAGATTTAGCTCGAAGTTTGACGTTTATCACGTGATCCATATTTGGTCCCACGTGATCACAACAATCCTTGTTTGAAAATGATGCTGTAAAATTTAAATATTTCACCGGCTTATCAGTAGAACATTTTAATGTTCTATATGATTTGTTAAATCCCACAGTTATGCCAAAGTTGAAATACAGGTATTTCCAAAAAACGCCAAAGAAAACTAAATTTAATAATTTAACATCCAGAGACAAATTATGTATGACTTTAATAATATTAAGACGTGGATATACACTAAAAGAAATTTCATTATTTTTTCCGTGTCTCTCTCAACAGTGGAATTTGTAGTGTTTACATAGATTCAGTTCATGTTTTTTCAAATTGAATCGATGAAATCGGATTTGTTTTCCCTCCGTGAGAATCAGAAATATTCGATTCCGCAATGTTTCATTAATAACAATTACTACATATAATAACTTAACCAAACTTTGCTGACTAAATAACAAATTATGGGATCAACGAGGAGGTGTTCAAAAGGGAAAGCATTTGATCGACTCTGCCATGGTATATCACCTCGCTCTTTCTAAAAAATTCTTGTCCCTTTCTAAATTGTGTGGAGGGAGGTCCGCTGCCGATCCGCCGCCGATGACGTCAAAATCATAAGTCCTCATTTTATGTGTTTTCTCACGTAGAAATGTGTAAAAGTTATGTACTACAGTTTCCAGATTTAAATCAAATAATACCAATCAGTTAATGCATTATAATATTACCGCTGTCACACACATATATAATACAATCTTTAAAAAAAAAAAAGAAAAACAAAGATTAACTGTTGCTCGCATAACACCATTCATAAAGTTAGAAATTAAAATTATAAACTTAATTATACGTATTAATTATCATTACAAGTCACACATATTATTGTAGATATTCAATGAAAAATAGAAAAGAAACGTTACATCATCTCTGGCAGAAATGATTCAATTTCAAACTATCTTAATAGGAAGAAATAAATTATATAGTTTATAAACAATACGTAATAATTTGTTTTGTGAACTTGCATATACAAATTTCTTCCTAAAACAACTTGTGTAAGGAAATAGAATATTCTAGGGAATTTTTGGCGTATCCCCAGATATGTTTAAAACATTATTTTAAAACTATTTTCATTTTATCACTTATATTATATCATAATGTAACTAAAATAAGTGTTTACAGAACTTATTTCAATTAATTTACATATATTATACTAATAATAAACTGGTAACAACGAGATATACCGTACCACCTCTTGAACCCATGGCGTACGGGCGCGGGAAATTCAATAAAACGTCAAATTTTACATGATTGCATAGAAAAATTTGAAATGTCTTTTCTTCGATGTATATTATAATAATGATTACACATTGAACAACAAATAAATAAAAAATATAAAAATATGTATTTATGACAAAAATATTAAGTGTTATTTTAAAGTGTCATCTGAAAATTAGCTCTCGGGCGTCAGATCAACTAGACTAGAAAACTTACAGAAAATGTTTCTTCGATATGTAACAATAATGATTAAACTTTTTACAATAAATAAATAGAAAATATAAATATCAGTATTTATAATAAAAGTATAATGCATCATTAACTTTAAAAACATTTATACAGGGTGAATACTTGAAACCCAAACATAGCCCGTCAATACGGGCAAATTGTTATTCACAGACTGTTTTAACTGACAACAATGGTTGTGGTATCAATAGAAAAATAAAATATACATGTAAATTAAATTAATTTCTATCATTAATACCGATAGCTATGGTATTTGTACAGAATAACAATTAACATGTTGCGTGAGAAATTTGGGTGGGCAGTTTGGGTTGGCAGGTTGAGTGGGCAGTTTGGGTGGGCAGTTTGGGTGGGCAGGTAGCGTGGGCAATTTGGGTGGCAGATTGCGTGGGCAGTTTGGATGGGCAGGTTGCGTGGACAGTTTGGGTGGGCAGGTTGGGTGGGCATGTTGCGTGGGTAATTTGGGTGGGCAGTTTGGGTGGGCATGTTGCGTGGGTAATTTCGGTGGGCAGTTTGGGTGGGCAGGTTGCGTGGGCAGTTTGGGTGGGCATCTTGCGTGGGCAATTTGGGTGGGCAGTTTGGGTGGGCTGTTTGGGTGAGCAGGTTGCGTAAGCAATTTGGGTGGGCAGGTTGCGTAAGCAATTTGGGTGGGCCTGTTGCGTGGGCAATTTGGGTGGGCAGTTTGGGTAGCCAGGTTCCGTGACCAGGAGAGGATAGATAGAACGTACGTGTAGACCATCATAAAACACTATCGACGGAGCCCTAGGGGAAGCATGGCGAAGCAACTGGGAGGAACCAGTAGCTGTGGCAAATATTCGACAAGACGTTGGCCTTATAATGAACGCTCATCCTAATAATTCTAAATATATTTATCTAACAGTATATGAAGGTAAATTATTTCATACGAACTGATCAGTCTGTAAGATTGTAAATGTATTGATTTTAAGTGGATATCAGCGGCGTTAGCACCTTGTATAGCTTATATACGTTTCCAATGTAGGAATGCGTGTAAACAGTCATAAAATGCTAAAGACAACGGCGGTAGCACTTTTTATAAATGTTAAATTATTATAATTTAGGAATGCATATAAACAATCATAAAACACTATCCACCTAGGGGAAGCTCGGCGTAGCCGAGTTTTCGCTAGTTCAATACTAATTTGTCTTTTACAAATTATAATAAATTTAATTGTAACGTAAAATATTTATTAATTCACATATATTACCTTGATTCATAGCCGTGCGAATAATGTCATTTTCTGTCAGAGTCACTACGTGTCATTATCTTATTTTTAACATATTTGGTTTTACATTTGCTTTTAAACTTACCAGTTGACTTATTTTTGAATTTTGAATGCTTTTATTGTAAGATTATACAGTGTGTTAATTAAAAACCTTGCCATAGGCGTTTAACATAGAAATTAGTTTTTCCTTATGCAAAAGTTCCCAAATTATTTTAGACAAAAATACTTCAAATAAATGTTGTAAAGAAATCAATTCTGCAATAGTAATAAGATTTAATTTTTGACATCTAATACCCCAGAAAATCATTTTTAATTTTTTTTTAAGATTGCTGATTTATAGCGATAGCCATGGAACTTAAACAAAATTTGTCCAGAATAACACCATTTTATAATTTGAAGCTTTTATTCATGAGAAACTATTCCATACTTTCAAAGAAATATACACAAACTTTTTTTGACATTTAAGATGGCATACAATTGTTTGTAATTTTGTTTAAGGTCCTTGGCTACCGCTATAAATCAGCTATCTCTATAATAAATTAAAATTTATTTTCTCGGTTATGAAATGTCGAAAATAAGATCTTATTACTACATTTATTTAAAGTATTTTTGTCTAAAATAATTTGGGAACTTTTGCGGAAGAAAAAACTGATTTCCCATGTTAAACGCCTATGGTCAGGTTTTTAATTAACACACTGTATATATATATATATATATATATATATATATATATATATATATATATATATATTATCTTAAAATAACAGTAGTATTTTACGTACCCTCATAAAAATTAAGCAAACGACACTACTGAATTTGTCATAAATGGCGGAGCAAAAATCTGAATTCATACAATTCGTAGATGACCTTGATCGAACATCTTTCATAAAATTTCCTGTACACTTACATCTACAGACATCATCATAAAAATGTTGAAAAATAATTATTTTGTTCTGTTCCGCCAAGAAATGAAGGTTATTTTCTCCATAATGGTGAGACATATATGTGTAATTCATAATGATGAACATTTAATCCTAATTACAAAACAATCAATGTGACAGTTGACAACTTGAGCGCAAACAATAGGTCTTTTAGAAAACAAATGTTCGCCTTGTCACTCGATGCCGGCTGCAGAAAGAAGAAAATAAGAAGCAAGCGAGGGTAGTATCAAGTATCAAACTGGGAGCGCAAAGCATCTTGCTCTTGTTTACTGCTAGTCTCCACTCAAGTCTTCGTGACGCTTTCTACTCTAAACCCGTATGTGAGAGCAAGCACACAGCCAAAAAAACTCATCAGTAGAAATGTTTTCGCAATAAAACACCCAAATTTATGCGGAAATGAAAAATAAACAAAGCAGGGAGGAGCTATTTCCAAATTTATAATATGCAAAACACAAATTAGCATTGAATTTAGAGCCGAATACAACGAGCAGAGTTAATTTGAGATATTGAAATCACTCCTGTTTTATATTATACAGGTGTACCACAACTACGGTATAAACTTTAGGGGCAAATAGTACTGACCAAACTGAGTAAAAAAAGTTTACTTATTTATATTTCGAACTTTAAATAGCACAAAAATAACCCCTGTGTTGCACTCTCCTCGCCAGCAATAAGTGCCCGTGAGATGACACCTGGTAAACGCCCACACGGTACAAATATATCATCCTTACCGAAGAAATCTGTGTACAAAGCAGATTGTATCCATGTTTAGCATAGCTGGTTGATTTATAAAATTTAAATAAAATAAAATAAATAAATATTTCATCACGGTATATTAGCCATTGCTGGGTGTGCCAATCTGCTTTGTACAGATATCGGTAATGATAAAATGTTTGTACCGTGCGGGCGCTTACCAGGCGTCACCTCACGGGCACTCATTGCTGGCGTGAAGAGTGCGCCACAGGGGTCAATTGTTGTGCCATTAAAATTCTTTAACTCTATATCTATTGAATATGGAGTATAAAATGCAATCAAATCGTATAGAGAATAATATATTCTTTAAGATATAATGACGTTAATTGTCAATAAATCGAATTTAACTATTAAATCTTCAAATGAGGCTACCTTCCGTTTCACTAATTATAACCAAAATCTAATTAGTTGTTCTTCTGGAAGTAAACTTGAATTTTTGGAATCGTAGTATTGAAGTTATGCAATCCGAAACTTTCATCACATACACACACACACATACATCCATACATACATACATACAGACATCATCGTAAAAATGGTAAAATCATATTATAGGAACCCTAAAACATGCTTATTCACTAAAAACTCATCATTGAATTTTTTGACCAAAGACAATACCTTCCTTACCTAAAGGTGACGGAAGGTAAAAAGCTTTAACATTCGAAAATATGAAGTGCATATTGAAGGGAGGACATAAATGTAATAAATAAATGAACGCATCCAAATGTAGTGTAGGAACAAATATTTTCCATCAATCTGTCAGTCTCACAATTATTAAGATTGGCACAACCTTTACATAAGCTTGCTCGATTTTCTCATTTATTCCTATGTTTTCTACGCGAATAGTACTGTTGAATTATGTAACTTGAGTATAGGGGTGGGCATCATCTTTCTCTTCGACTTCTCCACCCGGGTCCCGGTCCCGGTCCCGAGTCCCGGGTCTTGGTCTGTAGGTACTCTGAATAGGAAGGCTATCAGCGTCTGAGTTGCACCCGAGGCGTCCCGAGCGAGCGCCGAGACGCAGCCGAATAAAGGAATGCAAAAAGAAGGAATATACGTATGAAAGGAACGTGTAATCGCACGGCTCAATGGAACGACAATTCAACTAAAATAACTTATTGTATACCATGCCGACAATAACGTCAGCAGAGCCAAGGCACTGGCTCTCTTAGCCCGAAGGAGAAAACACTCCAGTAACGTATAATATAAATTATTTACAAATGATGTGCGAAGTATAGTATTCAGTAGGGGGATCTGAATAATCGGGTTAGATTAAGTCAATTTAGTTATAGTATTTTTCATATTTTGTAGCTAGTGTAGCTACTATCAAATTACAAAATTACAACAGTCAAAAAGACAAAAGAAACCATTGAAAACATGTCGTATTGTTTTTTAAAACGGCGAGTGGAAAGGTGTCTAAAATAGTTTGTGCATTTTAGATTAGCGAACATATCATTATCCTAACGAAAGAATTAGGTATGAAAAAGTTTTTGGGATGGCAATGACAGCATAAAAGAAATGAAATATTCATGGAATACATGCATTGAAGTTCACGGAGGCGTTTTTAAACAATCTGATGTGGCCATCACAATTCCTTCCGAGTGTTTGGTTGCGAATCTGGGGACCCGGGTTTGATCCCGATTGACACAAACTATGCAAATATCACTTGACGTTGACTTCTTCTTCTTTACATTTTTCCATTCGTTAGGAGTTGCCATTTTTTATTTTCATCTTCCTCACTCATTCCTGTTTTGCGTATCGTTCTCATTCAGTTCCTTTTCTCTCAAGTCTTCCGCAATACAGTGCTTCCATTTTATCTTTGGTCTTCCTCTGTTTCTTCAACCTTATATTACTAAGCTATTCATTTTTCTTCCAATATATTCTTCATTTCTCCTCAGGACATTGTCAAACCAATGTAATCATCTCGATTGTATCTTTCTAGAAACTTGTAACACTAGAGTTATTTCCTTACCTATCTATCTGTGTCTTCTCCAAGATCTACTTCAACATCCTCATCTCTGCCACATTAATTTACTTTTTATTTATACTGACAACTGACAATTTGAATTATATGAATATATTAGTAGTTTCCATGTTTAGCATAGCTGGCTGATTTATAAAATTTAATTTCCTTAAAATTCTTTAACTCTATATCTATTGAATATGAAGTATAAAATGTAATCAAATCGTATAGAGAATAATATATTCTTTAAGTTATAATAACGTTAAATGTCAATAAATCACATTTAACTGGTAAATCTTCAAATGAGGCTACTTCCGGTTATAACCAAAATCTAATCAATTGTTCTTCTGGATGTAAACTTGAAGAATACGAAAAAAATATAATTTTTGGAATCGTGGTATTGAAGTTATGCGATCCGAAACTTTTGTCACACACACACACACACACACACACACACACACACACACACACACACACACACACACACACACACATACATACAGACATCATCGTAAAAATGGTAAAATCGTATTATAGGGATCCTAAAACATGCTTATTTACTAAAAACTCATCATTGAATTTTTTCCCTTCCTTACCTAAAGGTGATGGAAGGTAAAAAAACAAAAAATGGGTGTCGGCGATTTTTTTCAGATGACGAATTAAAAACTCCAAAATATGGATATCCTGGACTTCCATACACACACATACACACACACACACCTTAAAACGTGCTTATTCATTAAAATCTGGATATGCGATTTTTAGCACGAATCCATTACCTCTCTTAGCCAAAGGTAACAAGAATACATGGAACCTAACCTTGTGAGACAAAAACTTTTTTCTTTATTTAACCGACTTTGTGTCATTGTATCCTTTACAATACCAGACATCTCAATGTTAGACACGTAATCCTAGATATCTAATATATGAATAAAGTAACTACAAAGTATAATTATTACAAAGTTAGTCTTTACGAGTACGGTAGAGAAAGTTTAATACCGCCACCGTCAAAAATGTTTCATTTAGAGTTAGTTGCAAGTCAGGAGAGAATAGGTATCATAGGAAAATGAAGCGCTTCGCACTTGGTTGGTCTCTGAAGTTGGGCGTGGAAAATCGGCGTAAACTTATGTCCGCAGTCGGCGAACTTGCAAACTTATTCATGGTTATCTTGTATGAGGAAAGTTAGTCCAGTTGAGTTTGAGAATTCAGTCGCATGTGACTAACCCCGAAGCCTGAGAATACGAGAGCAATAGGCGCTGATCTGAGCTCTCCACCTATAAAACCCCTCCGTTTTATTACATAGCTGAGTGGAGCAAGGTGAGTTTTATGGCACTTGATTCCAGCAAAACTTTGCGAAATATCGCGTTCGTGTGCTTCCGCCCCGTCGTATTTATCCGACGGGAGGTACGTGCGCGCATGCGCACAATAACCACTCCGCGTTCTACTTATTGCCTGATATTCATCCACGTTCAAGTACTATACCACTCCTGAATTTCCTCATCAGTTTGCATCCGATCTTATACAAATATTTACGGGATGCAGTTGTTACAGAATTGCAATTCTGTCAATACTAAACAACTATAAAGTAAACACTTGACTACAGACATGACTTACGATCCGGGAAAAAGGTCTTTCGTGATTTAAAAAGTAACAATCGAATTGATATCGTAAGAGAAATATTACTACAGTAAAATTTTTGAAAGATGTCCGATCAAGGTCTCCTGTATCATGAACGAATTCACAAATTGGCATACAGTTACAGTCCATACGATGTAACTTGGCGAGGCAAAAGAATGTAATTCAGTTCACTATTCCTAAGTTGCGTTTTGTCAAATATTTACTTTTACTTCGATGCCGCACAGCTTCAGACATGAAATAGTGATTTTACAATGTTTTATTGCCTTACACAAAGAAAATTTCACCCTAATGCACTCAAACTCGGGGTGTCAGATACTTTTCAACCCAAGAAGTTATATTCATACATAAGCGTTGGCGCATTTTTTTCTCAATAGCAATAGAAATTTTATTTTTTTAACTTTATTAATTTAAAAAATAATTAATTATAATATGATTTATATAATAAGTAATTCATTCCAATATTTGTAATATTTTTTTTTGTATAAATAATTTCTTTTTTTTGTAATATTCGTAATTTTATTGAACTCGCCAAGTTACATCGTATGGACTGTATCTCCCTCCTTCCCAAAGGCTATGGGTGTGCGATAAGGATGGATATAACACGCTTGTCTTTCAAAAATTTATATTGTTTCGACTAAATTAGGACATTCCATTTTAAAACGATCTTCGTTGTTGATAATACTTTCGCTGTAATCTAATCAGTATCTTATTTTCCACATATTTGGTTTTACATTTGCTAATAAACTTACCAGTTGACTTATTTTTGAATTTTGAATGCTTTTCCCGTAATATATATTTTTATAATAATAAAATAACAGTAGTATCTTAAGTACCCTCGTATAAACTAAGCTGACGACACTAGTGAATTTGTCAGAATGGGTAGAACAAAATCTCAATTCATACAATTTGTAGGTAACCTTGATCGGACATCTTTCAAAAATTTTACTGCACATATATTTTTGGAAACAAAAAACTTCAGATTAAATATTTGCAGTTTGAAGTTGTATTTGCCCCAAAAAGTGTACAAGTTTATAAAGAGATTTAAAAACAGACAGATCACCGAAAACCAGCTTAAGAAATCTGATATGGAGCACATTACCCTCTGTATTATGTACAAATTCCATATTTTGCATAAGATTCTCTATTTCCAGTAAAATTATTTTATAAACAAACTATGCAAATTACACTTGACACTGTTTCTTCTTCTTCTTTACCTTTTCCCATTCGTTATGGGTCATTATATGTTATTTTCTTCTTCCACTCATTTCTGTTTTGCACGTCGTTTTCATTCAGTTCCTTTTCTCTCAAGTCTTCCGCAATACAGTCCTTCCATCTTATCTTTGGTCCCCTGTTTCTTCATTCCTTACCGTATCTTTTCGTGTCTTTCCCAACATCTATCTCAACATCCTCATCTCTGCCACATTCATTTACTTTTCATCGCTACTGACATCTGTTAATTTGAATTATCTGAATATATTATCAGTTGCCATGGTTAGCATAGCTGGTTGATTTATGAAATTTAATATCTTTATAATTCTTTAACTCTATATTTGTTAAATATGAAGCATGAAATGCAATCATATCGTATAGAGTATAATATATTCTTTAAAATTTATAATCATTAGAAAATCAAGAAAAACTGTTAAAAGTTGCAAATGAGGGTACTTCCGGTTGAGCAATTATAACCAAAATCTAATCACTTGTTCTTCTGGATGTAAACTTTGAGGAATACGAAAAAAATTATAATTTTTGGAATTGTGGTATTTAAGTTATGCTATCTGAAACTTTCGTCACACAAAATAACATTTAAAGGTATTTATCGAAGAAAAACTATTTTGAGCTTCCAGTAAAGTGCCATTTCTGGTTATCTAATTTACATCAAACTCTTACAACAAATGTTTTATTTCATCATAAATTTATACATCTGTTTGACGACGACCACAATATTTTGTTAACAAATTCTACACAAATAGCTTATAATAATGTAGTATATTCTTAGTTTTCAGGTCAACGAAACGATCACAACTTATTTTTAATATGCATGATAATTTGTTCTTAGAAATATTTACCGTAAAAATCATACACAAGATGTCATGTCACAGACACCGATAGTTATTGTGGATATTGCACCACAAGAGTAAACAATACTCTTTTAGATGTTTATAAATATAACATTTCAAACACTCCCCATTTCTCGCCATATACTCCTTCTCTAAACTAAATAACATCTTCCTCTTTTTTGTTTTTGTGACAGCTGGCACCCTTAACCTACTCAGACTCACATCCCTTGAAGTAGAGCAGGCTTATTATTCCTCGAAGCAAATGAAAGGCTGGTTTGTTGATGCAGTTGCCTCGGTGCAGTTTTTATCCCGCCTGTCACTATAAGCTTATGTTTATCTGGTTAACTGGTGTTCCGCTACTGCTGTATGCAGACCTTCTGCGAAACTCCAGCTGGGGACAATCACAGAGATGTAAAGTAATCCTAGAACGGAATTGTTATTGTTTCAAGGGAAGATGAAAAACTCGAAGAGATTATGGAGATGTTCTTTGTTGATTTTATTTTTTTGGTGGTTCTTATTAGGCGTATTACATGGATTTTTTTCTTAACCCTTAAAGGCTTGGTGATATAATATGAGAGTAGCCTTATATATTTCGGGATTGGGCAACCCTAGTGCTGCCATCCGGCAGTTGACGTCTATATCGTAAAGTTTGACATTTTTGACGGTATAGGAGCCGTTTTAAAAGACAAAATATTCTCGCTCGCAAAACTATAGTTTCTAGACAAGTTATACAAATAACTTTCGCAGCAGTATTAAATCAAATAGTCAGTGGCGGCTTGTCAGGATAGGCAGGTGAGGCAGTGCCTCACCAGAGAAGAAATAAAGTGCAAGTAAAGTAGTATGTAAATTAAATTTTAACTTATCCGTTAATGCTTGTCTTTATAAATACCAAAAGAATAATTTAAACCACGACCATAACTAATATGTAATGCAGTTCACCTAATTTACACCCTATAAAGTGCTTCTCGAAATGAATAGTATAACTGCCTAATGTTTTTGATAAAGCATTCATTCCAGTAAGAAATACGTGCGCTAGACAAAGAGCTGCTTGAGGCGCTGCTTCAAATGCTAAATGCAATGAGTGCGTAAAGGATAAAAGATAGTCGCTTTACCTTCCACGCGGCTCTATAAGGCCGAATACAATCAACGCCACGTACTGATAA
Source organism: Harpalus rufipes (assembly GCA_951394225.1). Classification (NCBI taxonomy): domain Eukaryota; kingdom Metazoa; phylum Arthropoda; class Insecta; order Coleoptera; family Carabidae; genus Harpalus; species Harpalus rufipes. The sequence goes on from OX596274.1 coordinate 87,726,667, forward strand.
ATTTTGTAAGTAGGTTCAAGACATTACTGCATATTTTTGCAAGCAAGATTAACTAATATTAGCTGCAAATTGCATTCGACAATAAACAAACATAACATAACCTGTCTTGTCTAGCATTTTTATAATAATAGGCTCTGGTTTGCGACTGATACATATTGCAGTAAACATTTAATTCTGTTATTGTTTTCGTTGTTTTTATAGTTTACCCACGTTGTGTTTTTGTAATTTTGAAGTTTAGTTGAAAACAAAAAAACAAATAATGGCTTCGACTTTAACTTTAAAAGAATTGAATGACAATATAAGGAATTCTGAAGATATTGTTAATTTTTTAATTAACAAAAATCCATTTAATCAACTGTCTTATGAAGATAAACTATTTGTCAAAGAATTTCCTAAAATGTTCTGTGATCTGGCTATTTATTTTTGTACATGAGAGGGGAAAAATATGCATGTGCACATCCCTTGAAAAATATAACTTTCAATTATAAGGCATTTGACCTAAAAAAAATTCACCCGCGGGGCATTTTTTTTTCTGGATACCTTGCCTCACCAAAGTTTTAGTGCACGAGCCGCCACTGCAAATAGTCAACGTACGAGTACATAACTTAAATGTAATTAGAAATTTACGTAAAATCTAAAACTTTTTAAAACCAATCTGTTTATCTTTCGTCCGTTATTAAAGACGAAATGTTAACCATGACGTTATATTATCTAATGACTAAATTCAAATTATTGTGAAATTAGATATCAATAGATATTTTAAGTGTTTAGATACATTTGGTTTATTAATTAAATATTTGATGTGTAATATAATTAATTATTGTATTAGTTATTACAATAAATTTATATTAATCGATAGCTTGTGTAGTAGTAGATATTTTTGTGGGATGTCTAATGTAAAGCAAATATTGATAATTACGTAAAATATTATTAGTTGCAGATATGTTTTATTTTATAAATAAATTTGTTGTTCCTGACAATAATAAACAAATAATTATCAATATTGTGGATGTTTAATATTTTATGTATGCATTTGCTTTATATATATATATATATATATATATATATATATATATATATATATATATATATATATATATATATATATATATATATATATACAGTGTGTGCAACGAGACGTGCCGAAATTGGCTCTCCTGTACATTTTGGATCAAAAGTACAAGAATTAAAAGATGTTTAGAATTACAGGGTGTTTATTGAACATAGGGCAAAAATTGAAGGGATTATTCCCTGGACCATTCTAAGACGATTTTGTCCTTTGATGATTTTTGAAAAGCCGCTTTGTTTCGAAGATACAGGGCGAAAAAAAAAATTCGACAAAACCAATTTTGATATTTTTCAAGTTATTAATCTAGAAACAGCAGGCAAGTTATGTGTCAAATTTGTTGAGACGTTTGGCTGTTTGACGTGTATTTTCTGTCTATAATACTTAAACTTTTGTTAGTGAAGTTCTCTTATCATGAATAGCTATACGAACGCCGAGATAACTGACATGCATTTCATTTATGGACTTGCTGATGGCAATTTATTACAAGCTAGGCGGATTCTTGCATTCGAAAAAATTTTTCGACAATAACAACATTTAATACCAAAAATTACATGTAAAGTTTCTTAATCTACAAGTACTGTTGAAAATGGCTTCCTCCAGCTACTATGCAAGAATCCGCCTAGCTTGTAATGAATTGCCATAAATGAAATGTATGTCAGTCATCTCGGCGTTCGTATAGCTATTCATGATAAGAGGACTTCACTAACATAAGTATTATAGACAGAAACACACGTCAAACAGCCAAACGTCTCAACAAATTTGACAGATAACTTGCCTGCTGTTACTAGATTAATAATTTGAAAAATATCAAAATTGGTTTTGTCGAATTTTTTTCGCCCTGTATCTTCGAAACAAAGCGGCTTTTCAAAAATCATCAAAGGACAAAATCATCTTAGAATGGTCCAGGGAATAATCCCTTCAATTTTTGCCCTATGTTTAATAAACACCCTGTATATAACGTTTCCATAAAATATCTAAATAATATAATAATTAATTAAATGTAATTACAATGTAAATTGCGTGACGCACACTAGCACAAATTCGGAATAATGTAGAGCAAATTCCATGAAAAAGGTATACACCGCGTTGTGTCACAGCAAAACCCATGCTTTATTTTTAATTACCAAATAACACCGCGTTGAAATATAACCCCCGTATTCTTGCGGATTACCACGATGTCATAACAGTTAACCCGGTTATGACCATTCATTATTTTTCTCTACTTTTAAATTCTGTTTGATTTACAGTTTTATTACGCGGGTGAAATTGTGTTTTCACTTGAAATTGGTTTTCCTGGAACTTAATTACCTATTCATAATTTAATAATATCTAATCAAGCTTTTCATCCACGTTTTCTCATGAATTCTGCGGGACTTTGGGTTTCAAAGTCTTTCACATGTCAAAAAGGACACGGGACATTTCCAACCTATTGTCCTTTATTAATAACATTATGAAGAAGGAGGAGACATTTTAATTTGTTTTCCAGAAATTTGGCTAGGTTAAAAGTTAAAACGGAGTTATTTAAATATTTTGTGAACACTTGGCACACTTCACAAAATTTCAGTCTTTGAATCAACCTCTCGGTCATTTATCAGAGACTGGCCCACTCAACCTGAACCACAGACGCGTTTCGCTGTATTTGCAGCTCATCAGTGTGGTGTACTGACGCCTCTTTCGAGGCACTGAGACTAGTTGAGTGGACGGATGATAAACATCCCAAAAAGATTTCAAGCCAGCAGAGGTAACTAACCACATGCAGAGCCATCTATCAGGAAAACCGCGAGCTTGGCTAGCAGAATAATAATAGTAGAAAACTGTACAGTTACCTCTGCTGGCTTGAAATCTTTTTGTGATGTTTATTATCAGTCCACTTAACTAGTCTCAGTGCATCGAAAGAGGCGTCATTATTAATTAAATATTTAATATTATAGGTATATTAATATTACATATATCCTTAATATATGCTGCTAATACCGTCAGTGAATATAAAGAATTTTGAATATATTAGAAGAGTAGGAAAAAAATCCTCATAGAACGAAAGAATAGATACAATTTGAATTATTTGTATGTACAAGAAATGCTAAATTTTAATAGCACAAAATTCAGCCCTGTGGTGCGCTTTCCACGACAGCAATGAGCAAATAGCGGTACAAATATTTCATCATTTACCGATATCTGCGTACAAGATTGGCACACCCAGCAATGGGTAATATGCCGTGTATTTAACATAAAATGGAAATAGCGACAGGTCGTGTGTTGGCCTCATCAGATTTTTAGTAATGTGGCTATTTTATAATGCAGAATTTAGTATTCAAATTTTAAATGTTACACTATGGAGCATTTTTTTTGTTTTTGAGGGGATATCCAGAGTTGGGTAGGTCAGTAAATTTAGAAAATAAACTCCAGGATAGAAATATGTGCTTTGGCTGTTACGGGGCTGCTTTATTGAGATAGTTGGAGCGCCAAGCCGCCTTGATCGCCGATACAGAACAGGACAGTCGCTGCTCAGTGCTCTTGTCTAGATCGATATATCCCATACAGCAATGTGGCGATTGTAAAGTTTCCAGCGAGCTGAGTTGCAGTTAGCTTAGCTTCATAGCTTGACCTACTTTCCAATTATTATGCTGTTTTTCTCTTATTACTTGGGGCGTAGCGTAATCTCCATATGGGGATCAATGAACAAATTTCAGAAACAAACTTAATAATTACTTTTTAAATATACATACATAGTTTTGACACAAAATATACATTTTATATGTAACTTATTAAAACACTGAACTACGTTTTTCTATTATTGCCTTTCGTCACGTTTAGGTAAGGAAGGTATTGTCTTTGGTCAAAAAAATCAATGATGAGTTTTTAAAGAATAAGCATGTTTTAGGGTCCCTATAATACGATTTTACCATTTTTACGATGATGTCTGTATGTATGTATGTATGTATGTGTGTCTGTGTGTGTGTGTGTGTGTGTGTGTGTGTGTGTGTGTGTGTGTGTGTGTGTGTGTGTGTGTGTGTCTGTGTGTGTGTGACAAAAGTTTCGGTTCCCATAACTGCAATACCACGATTTTTTTTCGTTTTCCTCAAGTTTACATCCAGAAGAACAACGATTAGATTTTGGTTATAATTGGTGAACCGAAAGTAGCCTCATTTGAAGATTTAACAGTTAAATTTGATTTATTGGCATTTAACGTTATTATAACTTAAAGAATATATTATTCTCTATACGATTTGATTACATTTTATACTTCATATTCAATAGATACATAGTTAAAGAATTTTAAAGAAATTAAATTTTATAATTCAGCCAGCTATACTAAACATGAAAACTACTACTATATTCATATAATTCAAATTGACAGATGTCAGTATCAATAAAAATAAATTAATATAGCAGAGATGAGGATGTTGAAGTAGATGTAAGGGAACACGCGGAAAAATACGGTAAGAAAATAACTCTAGTGTTACAAGTTTCTAGAAAGATACAAGAAAGACGATTACATTGGTTCGAGCATATCATGAGGAAAAATGAAGAAGTTTTTCGTATAAGGAACTGGTATTTGTTCCTTCCTGTACAATATAATTTCACTTTGTCACTGTCCATGCAACCTTGAAATGAGTTGCTCTATTGAAACAACTGTATATCAAGGCCTTGACCACAAGCAAGTGACTTCCGCAGTGACTACCAAATTTTTGTAGAAATATTTATAGATTTTTTAAAAATAAATTTCGTCTAAAAATAATATTTAAATTGCATTTGTTTTTTTTTTAATTCTGACAGTGTATTTATTTTGTGGAAAATTGGTAACACGCCATAAAATGACAAAATTGTCTAAAACTGTAGCCGTAGTAAACAGTAATGAATTTTAATTACGCTTAAAAGTGTTTTACTGCTCTAAATCCAACTCAAACAAAAGCATTAAAATGACATAGTGGCTTCTATTTCAGTGTTAAAAAGCGTACTTCTACTTTGTATATAAACACACTTGTAATAATATGACTGCGACGAGAATAACTCGGGATTTATATGACTATATTTAGCTCCAAGAATGCTAACTTGCGTAGGTAGATAGCATTACGTGTAACGACATACACTATATTTACGTGCGGGTTATGTTAAGACGCAGTAATTTTACACGCACTTAGATTTAGAATTTGTCAAAAGAGACGAAAAGGAAGTATTAACTACTTAAAATAATGGAACTTTAACCACGAAGCGTGTTTTCAAATTTCTAGAAATCCCGTTTATGATTCAGATAAGCAAAGGTTCCTGTAATTTTTAATATATAATTAATAATACAATAAGAAATATTAAATATCGTTCCCAGAAAAGCCTCAGTACTATCTTTGAATTTTTGACACTGACATTAGTGACATTTATCTGTCAATTACAGACATTAATTTCTCAAGTGGTTATGATGTAGATGTTTGGGCTGTGAGCAGGCTGTGAGATTTACTACAACAGATTATTTTATAGATTATATATCTATATCTTTAAATCTATAGAAGATATAATAGAAAAAAAAATGTGTCAGATAGAGAATATTCAGAAAAGAATATTTAGAAGATTTTAAAATACTCCTACTTCCGGTTGGTCAATTGTTAACAAAATCTATTCAACTCTTCCCATTACTGTTAGATTGAGGAATCCGTAGTTACACAGGTCCTTAGTCTTATAGAATTTGAGAAATCGTACATACAACAACCTAACACACACACACACACACACACACACACATACACACACACACACACAATATGAAGTATAAAATGTAATCAAATCGTATAAAGAATAATATATTCTTTAAGTTATAATAACGTTAAATGTCAATATATCAAATTTAACTGTTAAATCTTCAAATGAGGCTACTTCCGGTTTATCAATTATAACCAAAATCTAATCAGTTATTCTTCTGGATGTAAACTTGAGGAATACGAAAAAAATATAATTTTTGGAATCGTGGCATTGAAGTTATGCGATTCGAAACTTTTGTCACATACACACAGACACACACACACACATACACACACACATACATACAGACATCATCGTAAAAATGGTAAAATCGTATTATAGGGACCCTAAAACATGCTTATTTACTAAAAACTCATCATTGAATTTTTTGACCAAAGACAATACCTTCCTTACCTAAAGGTGACGGAAGGTAAAAAAGAATTAGTGAAATTTGCTCCACAAAGAAGTTCAGGAAGAAGACGTATTTTCTGTTTCTATGTAGTACTTCTAAATATATCTTTAGCATAATTCTTATTCTCATTGACCTTGAAGTGCGTCTTCGTAATGTCTGCAAGGAAGCTCCGGGTTCCAACGCCCTCTGCGTTGAATCGATATGTGGATATAGGTAATGGAGGAGTGTGACGCGCATCGTTTCATCTTGATTATCCCCATCCCAGCCGAGCCAGACGCTTGATCGAGCATTCACTTTGACAGAAGACACTGAAAATCAATCTGATGTCCGCTTGCTAGAGAAACGAACGCTACAGATAACCCATAGCTGATGACAAGGAGGCTAGGGCAGAAACGCGGACTTCATTACGAAAAGTTTTCCCTCACTTTCAGGGTAGTGTTTACCCAAGGAGAATATCAGGGTATGCTAATATAGAACAGCAACTAAAGTTGATATTGGAAAATACTATAGCTTCTCGAACTTGCTTCATTTTATAAATAAGAAGTCGAGACATTATATTTTGTATATTCTATACACCAATTATGAACTGAAGTCTCCATTAAGACAACTTTGTAGTATATTTAATTACTTAATTCATGACAGTAACACGGATGTGGACATATTTAGTGTTTCTTTCAGTAAATTTAAAAAAATATATCAATAATCTATTAATCTGAGATTTAGTTTATTTTTTTTTATTGTTAAGTACTGTTCATCATGTAGTTTCTCCATTGTCCTCATTTGTCTATTTGTACCATTTTGTAAATTTATACATTTTGTATAATCGTCCTGCAATTGGAATCCTAGATCCTGTTGGATAGATTTAATAATAAATAAAATAAATAAATATTACCTATTGCTGGGCTTGCTTATCTGAATGCCTGTAAGGTGACGCCTGGTATGCGTCCGCACGGTACAAATATTTCATCATTACCGATATCTGTGTACAAAGCAGACATCAAACCTGAACCTAAACCGAACCAAAACCGGAACCAAACCTTAACGTTTTAGCGAACCTAAACCCTGAACCGAACCTCAGATATATTTTTCAATTGAAGCCGAGTCGGAGCCGAACCGGGTATCAAAATTCTGGTTCAGGGTTCAGCTCCGGTTCAGGTTCAATTTTAGTTCGAAACGTAATCGTAATACTTATAGCCGATCATTGATAATCGACGCATTCTGTGTCTGCGTTGCTGTATGTGTTGATTGTTCTTGAAATTCCGGCACGCATTTTAAATGATTTCTATATAAAGATTGTTATTAAAAAAAAACATTAATTCAATTTTAATTAGGTTGAACCGTACCTGAACCCGGAACAAAACCGTAAATTTTATTAATGCTTGAATCAAAACCGCATACGAACCCATTTTTCAAATAACAAATTAACCTGAACCTGACCCTATTCAGCTTTTGGCGGGTTCGATGTCCTGGTACAAAGCAGATTGGCACACCCAGCAATGGGTAAAATGCCGTGATGATATGTTTATTTATTTTATTTTAAAATAAAAAAATCCTTCAAAAAGAATAATATGTATATTTATTTAAGAAATATGCAGAAAATACTGATAAAGAAGGAAAAAGTTGTTTACCTTTTGGAGACTCTTAGATATGTGATCTTTCGTATTTCATATTTCAAGCAAAGTTTCAAAACTTTTGTGGTGGATATCGATATGGAAAGATTTCACAAGTTGGAGATATTAATAATACAAATAAGATATTCTTTGTACCGAATTTAAAACTAGAGTTTTCCAGTGAGAATCCATCCAGCAAGAATGTTCGCTTCTTTGAACAAAGCCCAAGGAAATCTCTAAAACTGGCGCGGCGCTGAACTTTTCAATTTCATTTGAAGCGAATGCAGTAGTAAGAGAAAGAGGCTGGGTAGGTATACGTATAGGAATACGTACGATACGAAAGCTGGTTGCTGCCGAAGGAAATGGATATTCCCTGCTTCGACAACTTCCTCTGCTCGTGGTGATGCGAGCGTAAACTGTGAGAGCAGGGCACAGCCTGGCTCGTGCTTAAAACCAAATGGATCTCCCGAAATAAACCTGACCTCGCATACTAAACTCTAGATAAGTATCGCCTGTGAAACAAGACAAGCAAGGCTAATGCACGGAGATCCGCATCAATATAGGAAGATCCGCGCTTACAAATCCAGCATATTCTTTTTTTTAAAGACACCCTATTTAAGGAGATATTCTATTAGTTTCATTAGTTTTTTACCTCTCGCTAAGAGAGGTATTGGATTCATGCTAAAAATCGCATATCCAGATTTTATTGAATAAGCACGTTTTAAGGTCCCTACAATCCGATTTTAACATTTTTACGATGATGTCTGTGTGTGTGTGTGTGTGTGTGTGTGTGTGTGTGTGTGTGTGTGTGTGTGTGTGTGTGTGTGTGTGGATGTGTGTGTGTGGGATGTTTGAAGGACGGTTACTCAAAATCTATAAGACTTAAAATTTGTTTAACAACGTATTTCCCAATCGGACATTCATGGGAAGATCTGAAAAGGTTTTGGTAACAATTGGACAACCGGAAGTAGAAGATTCTTGAAAAAAAATCTTCTAAATATTATTTTTTGAAAAATTTTCTTGATAATATTAAAGAAAAATAAATTCTCTTTCTGATACATTTAAATATTTTTATACATATTTTATAGATTTAGAGATAAAAGGAATATAATATATAAAATAATGTTGTAATTAATTTTACAACCGAAAGGATGCCATGAAAAATAGTTGCAAATTTAAATTATTTGTAACTGACAGATAAATGTCAGTGTCAGAAATAATGAGTAATGAAAGAAAAATGTATTTGGAGAATCCCTTAATTCTTGATCTGTGACTATTATGGAGATGACAAGTCTAGGTTGAAGGACTTAAATTTGTTTCAAACATTATGGGACAATGTACACCAGTACTGTAGACTAGAGTAACTTTGAATTGCGAAAAAGCTATCAAATTCTTCTCAAGTAAGTTGTAAATATTGACAAAATTACACATCGATATAAGAATAATCGGAATGCAATCTATCCGTCACTTTATTAAAGGGAATTAGTGTTATTTAGATATAACAAGTATGAAAAAATAAAATGTAAAAGAAGATATGTAAGAATAGATGCACAATCCATATATACATTTTAGACCGCCCAAAATTAATGTTTTTACTAGAAGAATATGAAGAGAAAGTAAACAAGGTTGTTCGAATTGAAAATTGCTGTTACCAGCCTAATATTTATATATGGTAAACTCTACTTTGTAATTTATTGTAACATAATTTATGGTAAAATATATTTATGTTGAGACATGCTATTATTGAATAATAAAGAAGTTTATACGTCATAGATTTATATGAATATATTATTTGTATTTATAAAAATATTCTTTGCTTTATGCATACAGCCAGGTAAAATATACGGCGAGAGGTTATGTGCTGGCCACATCAGATTTTTTACCTCTCGCTAAGAGAGGTATTGGTTTCATGCTAAAAATCGCAAATTCCACATTTTAGTGTATAGGTATTTTTTAAGGTCCCTACAATCCGGTTTTAACATTTGTACAATACTGTCTGTCTGTGTGTATGAGAATATAGAAAGGACGATTTCTGAAAAATAGACTTAATATATGATTAACTTCGAATATCTCAATGGGCATTTTAGTAACAATTGGATAACATTGAACATGAAAGAAAAAAATCTGTTGTGGCCAGCACAATACCTCTCGCCATTTTCATTTTATGTAGTATAGGGCGAGAGCAGTTACAGTTATGTGACTTTGTTGGTCTTGGGAAGTAGATGTGGGGGCCCGTGTCAGAATGAGAGCTAGTAATATACATAAGTGTCAAGTATCATAAGTTTTAATTCGAAACATTATGATTTTCCAAATCCATGTGGATTATTTTCCTCGACAAGTATATTCCATACTATGGATGACAAATACACAACAGAACATTTTGAAATTTTGAATGAAAAATTATGACATATGACAATTGTGATATCTGTGTAAAAACTACTAGCCGTTATTCTGACACGGATCCTCATCTGCTTGCCAAGGCCAACAAAGTCACATGTCTGCTCGCGCCCTATAAGTACACACAAATAATTGAAATTGTTTCTCTTCTTTCGTTCTATAAGAAATTTTATCCTACTATTCTATTATGTTCAAAATTCTTCAAATTCATTGGCTGTTTAACAGTATTTCTTAAGGATATATGTAATTTAAATATATAATTAATTAATAATACAATAATATATATTAAATGTACTCTTACCTCCCAGAAAAATCTGACAGTGACATTTTGCATTTACATGTCAATTACAAAAATTTAAATATCGCAAATGTTTTTCGGACAACGAGATTTATTACAACAGATTATTCTATATTATTATTATATACTATATCTCCAAACCTGTACGAGATATAATAAAAAAATTAAGTGTGTTAGATTGAGAATTTAATTATCTTAATTATTGCAGTAACAAATTTTCAAAAAATAATATTTAGAATTTTTTTTTTTAGAAACTACCACTTCCGGTTGTCCAATTGTTACCAGAACCTATTCAACTCTTCCCATTACTGTTAGATTGAGGTATCCGTAGTTATACAGGTCTTTAGTCTTATAGAATTGGAGAAATCGTGTCTCCAACAACCTCACACACACACACACACACATCCCCACACACACATCCCCATACACACACACACACACACACACACACACACACACACACACAGACAGACATCATTGTAAAAATGTTAAAATCGGATTCTATGGACCTTAAATCGTGCTTATTCAATAAAATCTGGGTATGCGATTTTTAGCATGAATCCAATACCTCTCTTAGCGAGAGGTAAAAACAAAATTCTCTACCGACACATTTGAAATTTTTATTATATTTTCTACAGATTTAAATATGTAGAAATATAATCTATAAAATAATCTGTTGTAGTAAATCTCACAGCCTGCTCAGAGCCCAAACATCTCCATGGTAACTACTTCAGAAATTTAAATGTATGTAATTGTCAGATAAATGTAACTAATGTCAGTGTCTAAATTTCAGAGATAGTACTGCAGGCTTTCTGGGAACGATATTTAATATTTCTTATTGTATTATTAATTATATATTTAAAATTATAGGTATATTACATGAACCCTTCAGAAAAAACGCCAATCCCGTTAATGAATTGGAAAAACCTCGAACATTTAGAAGAAATGGAGAAACTTGCTCATAGAATGAATTTAAAATTATAGAAAATACGTAAATATAAAGATAAGGGTAATTAGATTTTTTACCACAATGGAAAGAGCGAGAGGTATTATTGTGATGACTACAAAAGATTTTTTTGTAAACGCATTAGTAATTTGTACATAAAACATTCCCAAAACAACTAGAGATAGTGGAATTCATTAAAAATAAACATCTATCTTAATATGTATCATTTTCTGGCAGTAAATAATAACAGAATTAAAAATGTTTATAAACTCAATTTAGAAAATTACAAGGCGTCCCTGTTTTAAGAGTTCTTTATAAATTAGGGGAAGAAATTCAACCCCTATGATTTGATGCTTGCAGTGCCGACAATTTCACAAGGATTTCAAAAAAATTTGATTACCAAACAAACCTTATTTGTATATCTTTAGGGATGGCATTATGCGTTAACGACCACATAACAATATTTTACCCCTCTTGTTGCTCCTTGGGGGAGTAGGGGATGATTGTCTGTCTCATTCTATTGTGCAGAGAGAGGTATACTCATCCTCTAATGATATCCATTTTCATGTTGATGACTGTAAGTTATTAATAGAGGACGAGAGAGCAGAGGCTGTCTTTGTTTTTCCTTCCCGCCACACTCGCTTTTCTTGTTGTTGCTTTGTTGGTCGCCTCTCCTTCCTTTTTTTACTTGTCGCGCGAAGAGGCCGCCTTAATGATGATCCGTTTGAAGCCTGCATGCTTTTATATAACGCTACCATCCCATAGCCGCCGGTAATGTACAATACTGAAAAATACACCCGTAAAAATTCTTTGTGGAGTTTTGCCTCTGACGAGATGATCTTTGTCTCGGAACTAAAATGGAGGAATACACCTTCAATCTTTTTTTTACATTTCATTTCATTAGAGTAATTACACATGACAAGCTACAGAGTGTGCCAATGCGTTCTGACGATTTTTGATAATAGTAGAAATTTAATTTATACCTCTCGCTAAGGGAGGTATTGGATTCATGCTAAAAATCGCATATCCAGATTTTATTGAATAAGCACGTTTTAAGGTCCCTACAATCCAATTTTAACATTTTTACGATGATGACTGTGTGTGTGTGGATGTGTGTGTGTATGTATGTGTGTGGGATGTTGGAAGGACGGTTACTCAAAAACTATAAGACTTTGTATTTGTTTAACTATATATTTCCCAATCGGACATTCATGGGAAGATCTGAAAAGGTTTTGGTAACAATCGGACAACCGGAAGTAGAAGATTCTTGAACGAAAAATCTTCTAAATATTATTTTTTGACAATTTTTCTTGATAATATTAAAGAAAATTATTTTTTTTCTATATATTTAGAGATAAAATAAATATAATATATAAAATAATCTATGGTAATAAATTTTACATGGAAAATAGTTGAAAATTTAAACTGTTTGTAACTGACAGATAAATGTCAGTGTCAGAAATCCGGAGACATTACTGATGATTACTGAAGTACATATATTATATTATTTCTTATAGTATTAATAGTTAAATATTTAAAATTATATAGGTATATTACACAAAAAGCCTTCAGAAATACTGTTAATGTCAACAATTAATTGGAATCATCTCGAAAAATTAGAAGAGTAGGATAAAATTTCTTCATAGAATGAATTTATATATAAAAAATCTAAATGTAAAGAATAGATATAAGCGAGAATACAGCTCGAAGGAAGACGATATTTAAATGTTATAAACACAAGATGAAAGTGAAGATGGTTTCCACTCTGCAACGTAAAATACAGAAAAATTGTATCTCATCGAAATAATGAGTAATGAAAGAAAAAAATACTTGGAGAATCTTTTAATTCTTGATCTGTGACTATTATGGAGGTGAAAAGTATAGGTTAAATAACTTAAATTTGTTTCAAACATTATGGGACAATTTACACCAACACTGTAGACTAGAGTAACAGTGCACTGCGAAAAAGCTATCAAATTCTTCTCAAGTAAGTTGTAAATATTGACAAAATTACACATCGTTATAAGAATAATCGGAGTGCAATCTATCCATCACTTTATTAAAGGGAATTAATGTGTTATTTAGATACAACAGGTATGAAAAAATAAAATATTAAAGAAGATATGAAGGAATAGATGCACAAAAATTAATGTTTTCACTAGAAGAATATGAAGAGAAAGTAAACAAGAACGTTGTTCGAAGTTTATACGTCATAGACTAATATGAATATATTATTTGTATTTCTACAAATAATATTCTTTGCTTTATGCATACAGCCAAGTAAAATATACGGCGAGAAGTTATGTGCTAGCCACATCAGATTTTTCAGAGGGTACGAATACATTTGGGGTTGGGCTCAACACAGCATCGTACCTACAAGAAATATATTTTCCTATTTCTTTTTCCTTATCTGAAGAAGGAAAAGATGCCGGGCTTCAAGTTTGTTTAAAAAGAAGTCTGAAAGAAATTAATAAACTAAAGACTGTGAGAGTAAGGCGATACCCTGGTATATGATAGCAGCAAGTACAAACAATCTCAGACGGAAGCGGAAGTTGACAGAATGCAGTGCTTCTAATTGAGAGCCAGTCCAGTACGAAGGGACTTGACTCGAAGTGCAATACAGCGCATGCGTCATGACCCGACGTAAAAACACGCACGTAGGTGCACCGATCAGAATAAATCATTCAGCGATTTCTCGGGTAGATGATTTTCACAAGACGTTTTCAAGGAACAAATAAACATTTAGAAAAATAATTTTGAAAGTAGTGTTCATATTACAATGAAATATGAATTTATTATATTCCTACATCGTTGAATTCAGAATTTCAAATAGATATCAACTTTAGAAATATGGAAGTGACCCAAAAAACGCGCCCTACATGGAGATTTCGAAAGCTATAAGAGATACGTCGGTTAACAATAGTTACTCCTTTAAGTTACCATTTTATTGGTGTATCACTATTTTAGAAAAAAATCATGGGTCAGTACATACCCGTATATGTAAATTTACTTTTTTTTACCTTCCGTCACCTTTAGGTAAGGAAGGTATTGTCTTTAGTCAAACAATTCAAGGATGAGTTTTTAGTGTATAAGCATGTTTTAGGGTCCCTATAATACGATTTTACCATTTTTACGATGATGCCTGTATGTATGTGTGTCTGTGTGTCTGTGTGTGTGTGACGAAAGTTTTGGATCGCATAACTTCAATACCACGATTCCAAAAATTATAATTTTTTCGTATTCCTCAGGTTTATATCCAGAAGAACAACTGATTAGATTTTGGTTATAATTAGTGAACCGGAGGTGGACTAATTTGACGATTTTATAGTTAAATTTGATTTATTGACATTTAACGTTATTATAACTTATATTCTCTATACGATTTGATTGCATTTTATACTTCATATTCAATAGATATAGAGTTAAAGAATTCAAAAAAATATATAAATCAGCCATCTATGCTAAACATGGAAACTACTAATATATTCATATAATTCAAATTGACAGATGTCAGTATAAATAAAAAGTAAATTAATTTGGTAGAGATAAGGATGTTAAAGTAGATGTTGGGGAAGACACGGAAAGATAGGTAAGGAAATAACTCTAGTGTTATAAATTTCTAGAAAGATACAAGCGAGATGATTACATTGATTTGAAAATATCAGGACGAGAAATGGAGAATATATTGGATGAAGAATGAATATGAAATATGAATAATAGAAGGTTGAAGAAACAGAGGAAGACCAAAGATAAGTTGGAAGGACTGTATTGCGGAAAACTTGAGAGAAAAGGAACTGAATGAGGACGACACGTTAAACAGAAATGAATGAAAGAAAGAAAAAAAGATCTAAAAAATCTGATGTGGACACCACACGACTTCCTTGTACGATTATTAAACTATACATATTTTTTTAATAAATAAATTACAAAATATTAATTTTAAATTCAAAACAGTAAGATATATAGCGACCATAAAGGTAGTTTTTAAAGAGAGTTTTGATTACAACAAAGAAATATTTGATTACAACAATGAATATGACTAATTTCACAATAAAAATATAACATTTGTTATTGTACGAATCATATTTGCACGTATTTAACGTAATTTGACATGAACATTTTATTTTTTTGTCCTAATCCATATTACAAAAAAATAACTTTTAAATTTACATATCTCGCTTATACAAAGGACTAATTTAATAATACTTGATGTGCTAGACGCAGAAATTAATTAATTTATTTGACGCATTTATTTCTAAAATCAAAATAAAATCATTTTATTCAAGAAAAACTGTTAACAACTTCAAGTAATGTACCACTTCCGGTTAGCCTATTTTAACCAAAATCTATTATGTTATTTCGATTGACATAAAAGTCTTTTATACCAAATTTGAAAAGTTTTGGATTATATTTTAAAACAGTTTTTCATTAAAATCTATTATAGGCTTCAAGTAAAGTGCCACTTCTGGAAATTGTGTAATAACCAGAAAGGGAGGTGCACAACTAGATGTTATAGGAGTCCTAAATACAAAATTTCAACTTTCTACGGCTTACCGTTTTTGAGTTATGCGAGATACGTACGTACAGACGTCACGACGAAATTAGTCAAAATGGATTCAGGGATCATCAAAATGGATATTTCCGCTGTAATCTGAAAACCGAAATTTTTCGCGATTACAATACTTCCTTTACTTACGTACAAGGAAGTAAAAAGAAGAAGATGTTTGTTTCAAGTGCAATTTGCATAGTTTGTTTATGAAATAATTTTACTGGAAATTTAGAATCTTTTGCAAGAAAATTTATGTATGGAATTTATACATAATACACAGGATTGACGGAAGGTATTGTACTGGCTACAACAGATTTTTTAGAGGGCGAAGGATACGCAGTATGACCATATGTTTTAAATGATGCTTTGTTACTCGCCGATTAAATAAATTTTGTACGCGAATGTTGACAATTAATCAAAGAATTTTTGCCTTGTTGTAGTTTGCGGATTTACACAATAAAGCAAATTTAATTATCTAAATTGCCTAGATAGAGCTTACTGTCCAGTAGAGGATATAGTGGACGCAATATGAAACTTTTCATCTGACTTAATTGATAATGATGTAACAGCGGCCTTTAATCAATTTAATTAACTCCTCAATTGCAAAAATAATTTGCACAATATGAGCACGATGTATATCAACAAAGCTACATGTGCTCTTGTACCTTGGCGGGGGCGCACTCATGCATAGAATCAATAGCGGCATATGTTAAAGGGCCAGGACACAATATGTGGACCGCGCCATGCCATGCCATACAAACACTGGATGCAGGCAACGACGTAATCTGCCGCGTCCAGTTGGCATGTCATGTTTGCCGATCAATGATAAGTTTATTCTGACTACCGTTCCTCATCGCAGAATCAACACGAGCTTGCTGTTTACACGGGAACGGGAACAGCTACACGAAGCCTTCTAGATCGATACTAATTCACTAACATCAGCCAATACCTACAGATATTTACCAACAGTCAACTTCTATTTGTGTAGCGAAAGTAGGAGTACGACTATACCAAGACCTAATACACTAATCACTTCATTCCAAGATTCACAAGATTTACTCCCTTAGATATATTAGTAAGGGAGGAAAGTTTTAATACATTTTTATGACATAAGCAGCTATATCCTAATAAGTAATAAGCCAGATATATAACTTTCTACATTACTGTTAAAATGAGGAAATGGAGATATTGACTGTCATCAAGTTATACTACTGTTAAAGTTATAACATTCCTTTTTACCTCTCGTTGAGAGGTAATGGATTCATGCTAAAAATCACATATTCAGATTTTAATGATTACGCATGTTTTAAGGTCCTTACAATCCGATTTTTATATTTTTGCGATGATATCTCTGGGTTTGGGGAGATTGGAAGGACGATTTCTCAAAAAACTATAACACTTAATATTTGTTTAACTACGTATTTCTCAATTGAACATTATTGAAAAGAGCTGAGAAATAGCAGATTCTTAAAAAAATCTTCTATTTATTATTTTTTGAAAATTTTTGTTCTTGCTAGTATTAAAAAATCTGTTGTGGCCAGCACAATACCTTCCGTCAATCCTGTGTATAATGTATAAATTCCATACATAATTTTTCTTGGAAAAGATTATAAATTTCCAGTAAAATTATTTCATAAACAAACTATTCAAATTGCACTTGACACTGACATCTTCTTCCTCTTTAGCTTTTCCCATTCGTTAGGAGTCGATATTTTTGCGTGTCGTTCTCATTCGGTTCTTTTTCTCTCAAGTCTTCCGCAATACAGTCCTTCCATCTTATCTTTGGTCTTTCTCTGCTTCTTCAACCTCCCATTACTAAACTACTCATTCTTGTTCAAATATAATTCTTCATTTCTCCTCATGACATGTTCAAACCAATGTAATCATATTTCTTGTATCTTTCTTGAAAATTGTAACACTAGAGTTATTTTCTTACCGTATCTTTCCGTTTTCCCAACATCTACTTCAACATCCTCATCTCTGCCACATTAATTTACTTTTTACTCATACTGACATCTGTCAATTTGAATTATATGAATATAATAGCAGTTTCCATGTTTAGCATAGCTGGCTGAATTATAAAATTTAATTTCTTTAAAATTCTTTAACTCTGTATCTATTAAATATGAAGTATAAAATGTAATCAAATCGTATAGAGAATAATATATTCTTTAAGTTATAATAACGTTAAATGCCAATAAATCAAATTTAACTGTTAAATCTTCAAATGTGGCAACTTCCGGTTTACCAATTATAACCAAAATCTAATCAATACGACAAAATTATAATTTTTGGAATCGTGGTATTGAAGTTATGGGATCCGGAACTTTTGTCACACACACACAGACACACACACAGACACACATACATACATACAGACATCATCGTAAAAATGGTAAAATCGTATTATAGGGACCCTAAAACATGTTTATTCAGTAAAAACTCATCACTGAATTTTTTGACCATAAAGACAATACCTTCCTTACCTAAAGGTGACGGAAGGTAAAAAGAGTAAATTCTCTATCTGATACATATAAATATCTTATTACATCTTTTATAGATTTAGAGATAAAGAAACAAAAGGTATATAATAATCTTTTGTAATAAATCTCACAGCCCAAATAATGTCATGGAAACCAATTAAAAATTAAAATGTCTGTAACTGATAGGTAAATGTCAGTGTCAAAATTCCAGAAGCTTTTTCTGGGAAGTACGTACATTATATTATTACTTGTATGAATAGTTAAATATTTAAAATTATAGGTATATTACATATACCCTTCAAAAATACTGTCAATCCCGACTATGAGTTGGAATCATTTGGAAAAAATAGAAGATGACAAAATTTCTTCATGGAATCAATTTAAAATTAAAAAATCTAAATAAGAATAAATATAAGTTGAAATGTTGGTGTAGAGTGTAGGTATACAAGAAATGTTAAATACAATAAGGCGTGAGTTATGTGACTTTGTTGGCCTTGACAAGCAGATATGGGGTCCGTGTCAGAATTAACGCTAGTAATTATGTACATAGATGTCAAATATTATAATTTTTCATTCTAAACTTAGTGATTTTCCAATTCCATGTGGTTTATTTTCCTTGACAAGTAAATTTTACACTCCTAGTGAGAAATTAACTACGTGAATTTAGAACTTCTGACATTTAACATTACTGATCGTCATTTTGACACGAGCCCCCATATCTGCTTATCAAGTCCTACAATGCACGCGCCCTATACTTATATAACCAAAAACAAGTGGCGAGAGGTATTGTGCTGGCCACAAGAGATTTTTCTTCTAATGTTGAGTTTATCTTCATGAAATAGTTCCTACCCTGCCAGAAGTGCAGAACTAAGGGACAAGGAAGTACATCTGAACATTAGAATATCCTTCTAGGATTAAAAATGTTCATCTAGACAAGATGTTGTCAATGATGTAGTCTTAGTGTATTGAATATGTGTATACTGTATATATTATGTTCTCGGTATAATCCATGTTAAACGCAAGACGACAACGTCAGCCCGGGATTAAAATGTTGTTAAGCAGGACGGCCATCGCGAGTGAATCCGGGCTCCAGGCTCCGCTCCGCTCCGGGCGGAACGCCGACGTCGAAGTGAGAAAATTCGCCTGGGGATTCGAGTTGAGACGCGGCAATTACTCACTGTCGGCCTCTGATGGAGATACGGGCTGATTGCGCGAAGCGATGCAAAGAAACTTGAAAAATTTGTTACATTTAGCAAAAACGGTTACGTTGCGATGTTGATACCCACACTGCCTGCCCCTATAACGGTTTTTTTTATTGCTATAACACAATCAAACCCGAAGACTTGACAGCCTTTTATTAAGAAATTGCTAACATTGTAAATTTTAATTATAACGTATGTCCTATATGTTTTGGCACAAATTTCAACTATTTTACCTCTCGCTAAGAGACTCATTTCTAGAACTAACCTTCCACGAATGATATTTTAACAACAGGTTAACAAATATTCTCGATATAGCTAAACTAGAAATAGGAAATTATTTATTATTACTACTGTTATCTGATCAATGTTTTCAATACGTCTGATAGAAAAAATAGTTACTTAAGTATTAAGGGCAGTAAGTGCACCTTACCGGTTAAGGATTAGTTTGGAAATACCAGTAAGAAGCACTTAATGCCCGCAATGCTTATTATATTTTTTGCACGATCGTCCCAATAATAACAAATTAAAGTTTAGAATTATTTAAAAATTATTTTGACATTTTAAAAAAATTAATTGTCATTTTTAAGTAAGCTATGATCGTTCTTTTGTTATCGTTAAAGCTTTAAAAATTGTACATTTATTTTGTATTTATGTAATTTTCACCGCCTCCAGATCGGTAGGTAGTCACATCACTTACCGGTCTGTCACATCACTTACTGGTCAGTAGCACATCACTTACTGATCAGTAATTTGTAAACAAAACTTACTGCCTTGGAAACCCAATCGGTAAAGTTTAAAAGAAAATTACAAAAAATAAATTTTATGTTGCGCTACATTCGCTTATTTCATAGAGGATAGTTCATTGCAAATCAATAGATATAAATTATTTTAATTGTTGTATCGGTTTCAGCTCGTAACCTAAATCGGCCTAGTAAATTCTATTCTCTTATCGTAAATTATTGTAAAATGAACGGACATTATTAACTTACAACTTAAGCTATAAAAGTAAGCTACACAGACGTAGGTAAGCTAATCAAATATGGAGCAAATGTTTCTTAAGGACTTCCTTTGGTTTTATATTATTATAGTTTAGTTTATTTTTTATAAAATTAAAAAAAGTATTGCAAAAATATGGTTTTTTGTGTTCTTCTAATTTTGCTAGTTTGTGTATATTGTAAATTAATTTTATATAAAATATTTTTATAACATTGACGGGAGGTGATATGCTGACCACATCAGATTTTTACCCTCCGACACCTCTAGGTAAAATTCAGTGGAGAGTTTTCAATGAATAAGCACGTTTTAGGATCCCTTCAATACGATTTTACTATTTTTGCGATGATGTCTGCATGTATGTGTGTGTGTGCGTATGAGTGTGACTATAATTTCGGCCGCTATATTTCAACACTAGAATTCGAAAAATTACAATATTTTCGTATTCTCCTTCCTTACATCCATATGCAGACCTGATTAGATTTTAACAGTTTTTCTTTAAAAACGGTGGTAATTGTTATTTTTTGATATTTAATGTTATTATAAATATTAAAGATTGTTATCTATACGAATTGATTGCATTTTGTATTTCATATTATTTATAGAATTATAAAGAAATTAAATTACAGCAACTATATTAAGAAAATTGTGACAGATGTCAGTGTCAATGAAAAGAAAATGTATGTAGCAGAGATGAGGATGGAAATCAATAAATTACTGGATTACTTCAATCCAGTAAATTATTTATTTTCATACACCCATCCAGTCAAGAAGCTTCATCATCCAGAGATGAGGATGTTGAAATAGATGTTGGAGAAAGACACGGAAAGATAGATAAGGAATGAAAGAATAAGGGAAATGGCTCGAATGATAGAAGTTTTTAGAAAGATACAAGAGAGATGATTACATTGGTTTGAACATATCATGAGAAGAATATATTAGAAGAATGAGTAGCTTAGTAGTAGAAAGCAGAAGAAATAGAAGACCAAAGAATGTATTTCGGAAGACTTGAGAGAAGAGAAACTGAATGAGGACGACTCGCAAAACAGGAATGAATGGAAGAAGAAAGTAAAAAATAGCGACCATAACGAATGGGAAAAGCTAAAAATGAAGATGTCAGTGTCAAGTGCAATTTGCATAGTTTGTTTATGAAATAATTTTACTGAAAATATAGGACCTTTCGCAAGAACTTTTATGTACATTTTTTTTTTATTTTTTGTTTTTTACCTCTCGCTAAGAGAGGTATTGGAATCATGACCAAATCGCATATCCAGATTTTAGAAAATAAGCACGTTTAAGGTTCTTAGAATCCGATAATAACATTTTTACGATGATGTGTGTGTGTGTGTGTGTGTGTGTGTGTGTGGATGTGTGTGTGAGAGGTTGTTGTATGTACGATTTTTCAAATTCTATAAGACTAAAGACCTGTGTAACTACGGATTCCTCAATCTAACAGTAATGGGAAGAGTCGAATAGATTCTGGTAACAATTGGACAACCGAAATTAGTAGTATTTTAACAAAAATCTTCTAAATATTAATTTTTAAAAAATTATGTTATTACAAATATTAAAAAAGAAAATTCTTTATCCGACAAATTTTTTATACCTTCTATAGATTTAAAGATATAGATATATAATCTATAAAATAATCTGTTGCAGTAAATCACACACAGCCTGCTCACAGCCCAAACTACTTTAGAAATTAAAATGTGCTAGCCACATCAGATTTTTTTGTTAATAGTTTGTTGTAGACTACAGGCAAAGAACTCCCGATATCACGCCAATAAACAATTGCACTAACATGTAGCACACGTTTTTATCTTTTTCATCCTTTTAAAGAAGTATAGTATATACTTCCTCCTCTGTGCGTTAAAGAAAATAGCAACAATATCCTTGTGTGAGGAATTCCTTTGCCGGGCCTTATCAAACGGGTGCATGGAAAGTTCAGGGTCTGGACTATCGACTGGATTTAATTGGGAAAGCTTTTAACAAGGCCGCTGGCGCGTACGGCCAAGTGATGTATTAACTCCGAATGCAGCGCCGCCAATGGCAGCCGGAGGAATCGATAGTGCCTCGGCGCAAAGCGGAGGTTTTCGAGGTGCTGGAATCTGATACTTTTTTTACTCGGGTTTCATTCTTTTTGATTTTTTCTTATTAAAATGTTATAATGGGATAATTACTTTCGAGAAAGAAAAGAGAAAGACGATGAAATTAACGCTCGTGCTAATAATAGGATATTTTAAATTATTAAATAATCTATCAGAACTCATAATACAATCTTTTTGTCAAAATTAATAAAATATAGTACACTATCTCTTTACAGTCCTTTAATATAATCTTTTCTATATTATAGTTTCAGAAATAATCTTTTATTAACTGACTGTTTAGTCTAGCTGCCAGAGACATTGGACAGTTATTTGATGACAATAAAGTCTAGAAATTATTGCCTACGTGCAGGGCTGATATTTTGATATAGATGCCATATGATACCCTCTTCAACTCCTCAGAGATAATCTTCTCACGAAGTAACGTTTTGTTTGAGGTAGTCGATCTTAGACACTCATGTCGACGAGACATGTAGTGCATTTTAGTTTCTGGCTCGGGCTAAACGCCTGCCTGCTGAGTTACAATGTAACTATTTAGTTTATTTGATGTAGTTATGTTTAGTTTAGTAATCAATAATACTAAGTTTAATAGTTAATAATTGATTAGTGTTAGTGTAAATATTTATAAATAAAGAAGTTAGTAGTATTAATAATGTCTGTGTCCATAATGTAAGTCATCATCATCGGTCATCAAAGTTAAGTGTGTGTTCGTCCTTCGGTTAATCAAGTCGTGGTCATCGTTGGTAAAAGAAGTGTAAGACCACCACCAATATAAGCCACTGTAACATCCCCTTCGTGTTACATTATCAATAAACTCGTCAATTCCTGTTAAAAGTGAATTTAACCCTTATTTATTATTACCGCTGTTAAACTAATCATTTTAAATAGCGGATAAATAAGATAAATAGAGTGTTTGAACAAAAAATCTTTTTAAAAATTTCGTTTCCGATTTCGGTTAACCTTGCCCTACACAAAAGTGACTCGTGTATAATATCCTTCACAGCTATATATTAAATTTAATGAACACCCGACATGATAAAGATACGCGGTCATTATCCAAATGTGTAAAAATCCAATTGATATTATCAAGAAATAATAAACAAACAGTTTTTGTTACATTATGATACTCATTTATAATATATCTCACTTTATGATCATATTTACAAAGTGTTTATCTTTATCTTATAAATGGTATGTTTTGCTCGATAGGGTTTTAGAAATCGTTAAAGTAATTTGTAGTAGCTTGAAGTTTTTGTGTAATTCATCATTCTATTTTTGACTGGTACAAGTATACCGCACGAAAAGTGAAACGATTTTCAGTATTTCACTTCTGTAATTACTTAGCTATATTTCAAACCGAAATGTTTCGGCAAAAACAGTTTACTACATTTATACGAAAGAAGATGATAGAAGAATCGTTATTTCATTGCAATTTTTTTCTACCATCTGTCATCTTTATGTAAGGAAGGTATTGTGTTTGATAAAAAAAAAATGGTGGTGAGTTTTCATTGAATAAACACGTTTTAAAGTCCCTAGAATACAATTTTACTGTTTTTACGATGATTGTATGAATAACATATTTCGTTTTGGCAAGGTTAAAATCTATATTTTAAACTAGTATTGGATTCATGCTAACAATCACATTTTTACAATTATGTGTTTGTGTGGATGTATGTATGTATGTGTGTGTGTGTGTCTATGGACGTTAGAAGGACGATTTCTAAAAAACTATAATAATTAATATCTGTTTAACTACGTATTTCTCAATCGGACATTAATGGGTGAAGTTCAAAAGTTTTGGGAGCAATTGGATAACCGGAAGTAGCAGATTCTTAAAAAAAATCTTCTAAGTGTTATTTTTGTTTATGAAAATATTAAAGAAGCTTAAATATTTTATTATATCTTTTATTGATTTAGAGATAAAATAATCTATTGTAATAAATCTCACATCTGCATATAAATATCAGTGTCAGAAATTCGAAGGCATTACTGAAGACTTTTTTTGGGAAATACATACATATATTAGTTCTTATTGTATTAATAGTTAAATATTTAAAATTATAGGTATATCACATGTATCCTTCAGAAATACTGTCAATCCCGACAATGAAATGGAAACATCTCGAAAAATTAGAAGAGCAGGACAAAATATCTGCATAGAAATTGAAAAATCTAAATATAAGAATAGATATAAGTAGAATTTTTGGTGTAGAGTGTAGGTATACAAGAAATGTTAAATACAACAGGGCGCGAGCAGTCGTGTGACCTTCTTGGCCTTGAGAAGCAGATATGGGGACCCGTGTCGGAATGATAGCTAGTCATTATGTACATAGATGTCAAATATCATAATTTTTACCTTTCGCTACCCTTGGTAAGGGAGGTATAGGGATCGTGCTAAAAATCGCGTATCGAGATTTTGGTAAATGACCACGTTTTAAGGTCTCTACAATCCATTTTTAACATTTACACGATGATGTCTGTGTGTATGTATGAGTGTGTGCGTGTGTGTGTGTGTGTGTGTGTTTGTGTGTGTGTGTGTGTGTGTGTGTGTGTGTGCGGATCCACTTTACGCTCTAACTCAAGTACTATCATTCAGAAAGTGTACTTCTACCTTATTCTAATACGGAAAGAATCCATTAGATTTTGGTGGCAATCGGATAACGGAAATGACATTTTACTTGAAGCTCAAGATAGTTTTTCTTCAAAAAATACTTTTAATGTAATTTTTTCGCAATTTGTTATGATAAAAATTAAAGATTATTCCATTTTCTACAAGTTTGCTTTAAAACTTTTTCTATATATTTTATGGATAAATTTATACAGTAATATATGTATGTAACTGACAGATAAATGTCACTGTCAAAAAAATAATCATTTCAAATTAATAATAGTAACATTGTAAAAGGAAAATTGTAAATAGAACAATAGTTTTTTTGAAAGGAACTTAAAATATATAATTTCTAGCATTAGTAAATATACAGGTATGTATTTAAATAAAGAAACAAATAAGTATATTATCACGGCATATTATCCATTGCTGGGTGTGCTAATCTGATTTATACTCACATTTAGGGAATGCTGATGACATATTTGTATTGTGCGGGCGTTTACTACAACGGTTAATTTTATGCCATTTAAAATTCGAATTATTTGGCGTTGATCGG
The DNA here is from genome assembly GCA_951394225.1 of Harpalus rufipes. Taxonomy (NCBI): domain Eukaryota; kingdom Metazoa; phylum Arthropoda; class Insecta; order Coleoptera; family Carabidae; genus Harpalus; species Harpalus rufipes. The sequence continues at coordinate 87,752,626 of OX596274.1, forward strand.
GATCGAATTGGATTCCTCAGATTCGCGACCAGACATCAGACACGCGGTAACGACGCCCCATAATAGGTAAATGGCGGGGAGGTATTGTATTGGTCACATCAGATTTTTCATTCTAAATTTCGTGATTTTTCATTTCCATGTAGTTTGTTTACCTCAACAAGTAAATTCCACACTCTTGATGACAATTAACTTCTGGCATTTGACATCTATGTACATATGTATCAAGAGGTATTTTGCTGCTCACAACAGATATTTTGTCTAGTATTCATATAATTTTTTTTTCATACATCCCTTACTGCCTCATATTTTACTGTTTACATGGTTGTATTTACAGTGTTTCAAAATGAATAAAGTTATTGACTCTAACCCGTTGTTTGTAATTTTATTCATTATCAATCTCAGACAATATGTATCTATCTGAAAACATGCTATGAAAAATGGCCTTGTATGCACTGTAAGACTAATAAAATATTTCTTTGGTAAATACAATAAAAAATTAATATTTTTACAATGGAATTCTTTCGAAGTAGAACCAATATATCTGCAGCTCGCATAAAAATACATATCTTGTCTGTGCATCAATGTGCAGATAAATCGAATTCTCTGTTTTATTGTGCATATACGTTATATATTTTCCATGAGCCATGACTAGGGTAATCATGCAATATATTTTCTGTTCTGAAGGAATGGCATCTTTCAAACTCAGACGTTGCTTTTATTATTACGATCATTTACATACACACCTTGCTGTGGAACAATTCGGATATTTGCCGGGTATCAATCACTGTGACAACAATATCCTCGGATATCTCACACGAAATCGATGCTGATGCCGTTGTATTTCAACATAGGGGAATTCTATTATTCAATCAAATAAAATACATCCTTATCTACAAATATCAATCATATTACATGCATTCATTGAATACATTATTATATTTAATAATTGAGTATGTATTGTATTTACTCGTGGCCGTGTGCCTGAGTGTCTGGTCGCGAATCTAGGGGACCCGGGTTCGATCCCGACCGACGCCAAAAATTACATCGCATTTTAATGGCACAAAATTGACCCCTGTGGCGCACTCTCCACGTCAGCAATGAGTGCCCGTGAGGTGACGCCTGGTAAGCGCCCGCACGGTACAAATATTCCATCATTACCGACATCTGTGTATGAAGCAGATTGGCACACCCCAGCAATGGGTAATATGCCGTGATGAAATATTTATTTATTTATTTTATTTGTATTTACTAGGGTAAGTAAAATTTTTCGCAAAATGAAAGACGTGTAAATTTAATCAAGTTATTATTTCTTCTTTCCTTTAGCCCTAAATATATTTTGCAGTTCTTTTAAAAAAAGATTTGTTTTTTTTTATTCAAAATTAATTGTGCAATAATTCACTAATTACCTCCCACCATACCGTAGGTAAGGGAGGTAATGTTTTTGCTCCCTGAAGAATAACCCCTTTTGTACCTCTCGCTAAGAGAGGTATTGGATTCATGCTAAATATCGCATATCCAGATTTTATTGGATAAGCACGATTTAAGGTCCATAGAATCCAATTTTAACATTTTTACAATGATGTCTGTGTGTGTGTATGTGTGTGTGGGTGTGTGTGTGTTAGGTTGTTGGCGACCTGTTTGACTACGGCTTCCTCAATCTAACATTAATGGGGATAGTTGAATAGGTTTTAGTATCAATTAGAAAACCGGAAGTAGTAGTATCTTAAAAAAAATACATATACCCATCAGAAATCCCGTCAAGAAATTGGAAGAAATTCGAACATTTAAAAGTGTAGGAGAAAAGTTCGTCAAAAAATAAATTTAAATTATAAAAATAATCTAAATAAAAAGAAAAGACATGAGAAATTTATAGGGCGCGAGCACTCATGTGACTTTGTTGGACTTGACAAGCAAATATGGGGGCCCGAGTTAGAATGACAGCTAGTAATTAGGAACATAGATGTCAAGTGTCAATTTTCCATTCCAAATTTCATGATATTCCATTTCCATCTGGTTATTTTCCTCGACAAGTAAATTCCACATTCCTGGTGACAAATTAACCACGTGAAAAATTATGACATTTGACATTTATGTAAATAATTACTAACTGTCATTTTAACAAAGGCCTCCATATCTGCTTCTCTAGGCCAAGTATGACAAACTAACTACATGAATTTAGAAAATCTTGAATTTTTTAATGAAAAATTCTGACATTTGACATCTATGTACATAATTACTAATTATCATTCTGGCATGGGCCCTCATATCTGCTTGTCAAAGCAAACAATGTCACATGACTGCTCGCGCCCTCTACTTATGTAACCAAAAACGGAAGTGGCGAGAGGTATTGTATTGGCCACAACAGATTTTTAATTTTTGTTTTTTACCTCTCGCTAAGAGAAGTATTGGAATCATGCACAAATCTCATATCCAGAATTTAGAGAATAAGTATGTTTTAAGGTTCCTAGAATCCGATAATAACATTTTTACGATGGTGTGTGTGTGTGGATGTGTGTGTACGATTTTTCAAATTGTATAAGACTAAAGACCTGTGTAACTATGGATTCCTCAATCTAACAGTAATGGGAAGAGTTGAATAGAATCTGGTAACAATTGGACAACCGAAAGTAGTAGTATTTTAACAGAAATTTTCTAAATAATATTTTTTGAAAATTTAAGTTATTAGAAATATTAAAAATCCGACCATTTTAATTTTTTATTATACCTTCTATAGATTTAAAGATATAGATATATAATCTATATAAACATCTCCATGGCAACTATTTGAGAAATAAAAATGTCTGTAATTGACAGATAAATGACAGTGTCAAAAATTCAGAGATAGCACCGAAGGCTTTTTCTGGGAACGATATTTAATATTTCTTATTGTATTATTAATTAAATATTTAAAATTCTAGGTATATAATATGAACCCTTCAGAAATACCGCCAATCCCGTTAATGAATTGGAAAAACCTCGAACATTTAGAAGAAATGGAGAAAACTTGCTCATAGAATGTATTGTAAATTATAGAAAATATGTAAATATAAAGATTAGGTGTAATTAAATTTTTTTTGTGTATAGAAGAAATGTTAAATACAATACTTTTATATACCACAATGGAACGGGTGCGACAGGTATTGTGATGGCCACACTTATAATTATTATTTCATTTGCTAATTTTGTTAAATGTTTTCATAAAATAAAAGAAAATGGCGCGATGCAATATGCTAACCACAGCATATTTTTATTTGTTTTTATGCGTGCGGTAGGATACAAAGAAGTAGTACAGTATCAAGAGTAGAATTAATTTCAATTTCATTTACTTTATCAAGTCATCACTGGAAAACAAATTCTGCTACATCCATCCTATCAAAAAATATTCCCCTTCTCTCAAAGGATCTACAAATATGCCAATTATGATGAATAATTCACATTAACTCCCCCTCTCGAGTGTTGGAATTTAAATTTCTGTCATTCCTGTATCACACCTCCAGCTCGAATTGTTTTCTTTTTCCAATCTCCAGCCTAGTTCGTAAGCGAGATGGTTATATCGCATTGCCCGCGTTTCTTTATAACCCTGCCGAGCTAATATTTCTTCATCATTTCTTAATCTTATTCCAGAGACTTTCTTTTCTCTTTCCTTTCCTTCCTTTCGTCTTTTCCAGCATTGTTGTTTCGTTTTATTATTTTCTTTTTCTCTAACAAAATCTGGATTCGCATTACGAGAGCAAGAAAGCCTATATGCAGCTTAATCATTCATTTATGACTTGGTAAAAAGTTGTGACGTGAGAAATGTTAATAAAATTAGATCATGGTTGCTGCAGATGGAAAAATGATATTGTAAATAATTAAGCAATCCTTGTATTGTATTTAAAAAATCTGTTGTGGCCATCACAATATCGCGCCCTTTCCACTGTGGTATATATAACGTTCCTTGTACAAATTAAAAATTCTTATTATACCTAATCTTTATATTTACGTATTTTCTATAATTTTAAATTCATTCTATTAGCAAATTTTCTCCATTTTTTCTAAATGTTCGAGATTTTTCTAATTCATTAACGGGATTGGCGGTATTTCTGAAGGTCTCTGAATTTTTGACACTGACATTAGTGTCATTTATCTGACAATTACAGACATTTTAGTAGTTGTGAAGAGTCTGTGAGAGTTACTATAATTGATTATTTTATAGATTATATATGTATATCTTTAAATCTATATAAGGTATAATAAAAAAATTAATGTGTCGGATAGAGAATTTTGGTTTTTAATATTTGTAATAACATAAATTTTCAAATTTTAAATTACTGCTACTTCCGGTTGTCCAATTGTTACCAAATCCATTCAACTCTTCCCATTACTGTTAGATTGAGAAATCCGTAGTTACACAGATCTTTAGTCTTATAGTATGTACTTAAATAAATATATTATCATAGCATCCATTATTGAGTGTGCTAATCTGATTTGTACATTTCGGTAATGATGACAACATATTTGTACAAAGCAGATTGGCACACCCAGCAATGGGTAATATGCCGTGATGAAATATTTATTTATTTTATTTTATTTTATATTTGTAATTGTGCGGGCGTTTACCACAAGGGTTAATTTTATGCCATTTAAAATTCGAATTATTTGGCGTTGATCGGGATCGAATCGGATTCCCCATATTCGCGACCAGACATCAGGCACGGCAACGAGACCCCATAGGTAAATGGCGGGAGGTATTGTGTTGGTCATACTAAAAAAATTATTTGCGAATACACTCTTAAATTTTATTACACAGGTTGGGTTGGACCCTGTATACCTGTATACAGTAGAGTCGCGAAATAGTGAACACACTATCCAATGTGATGAACACAAAAATAAATACTTTGAATTCATACTGAACTCCATATAGTGAACAATTATTATCTCAATATAATTAACACAACAGTCCGGTGCAGTGCGTCAGCTAATTTCAATACATTTTTAGGGACTTTCCCTATTTAGTGTAATAGGTATAAATTTTTGTTTTTTTTGTTATATGTATAATACAAATTACTTAACTCATAATGCCTCCGCAATTCGATTTTCTTATTATTTCATTTGCTTTATTTATGTTCATTAAAACAAAGTTGTGATCATGTTCATCATCAGCGTCTGCATCAGCATGAATCCTTTAATAAAGTTGCTATGCAGGCAGAATGATTCATTTCGTTCTGAAAGCATTCGATTTGCAGTAACACCCAACTTTTACACAAACTCGTCGTTAAACATCAATCGCGCCGTAATCACCCGTTTATATCGATTTGAATTTGGCGCGTTGCGTCAACTGCCCGCTTCCGCTTCCCGACACAAAAGTGCAATTCGCAGGCGTCGGCATCGAGGCGTCCGCATTCGATCAGTATTTATCTAGCGACGCCGTCTATTTACACCAGCACAAACACAGCCCGTTACTTTGCTACTCAACTCTATATTATTTTGTTGATATAACGTTTTATTAGATTCGGACTAGACTATTGTTTACATGAAGAAAATGCGTGTTACTTACAATGTTAAATTCTGAAAAGGTTACTTTTAGTAAACACATATGTTAGTGCAATGAAACAATAGCTATTTGTGTATTAAGGTATAGATGTCACTCGAGTGTACCTATTCAAAAATTTGTTCTATGTTCAAAATAAAAATGAAGCTAATGCAGTTTATATTTGCAATAACTTATATTTTTTAACATTATATACACAGATTGCATCAAAATAGTTAAAAGCTAATATCAAACTTTGTAACAGATTAATTTTCTTTATTTATCCGTAAAAGTTTTTTTTTTTGAACTGTACCACTCGCACTAACACATACACAAGTGTCGTATTTCAATCACACTACAATATGAATGTTGAAGAATAACTGTGGCAACGTCGCACCTAGACATTTATTGGTACATTCAGGTATAAAAGTAATAAGATATTTTGAGATATAATACTAATTCTAAACTACAAATGGAAACTCCAAAACAAATTAATATATTTCTTCTTAAAATTACAAAAGTAGTATTATACTGTTTAAAGTTTTCATGCTTTTCACGTAAAATATCAATTTAAAAATATTTCCTTCGAATGTACGTCTGAAATTCCTTTAACCAAAGATCACCTCTTATTCGTTATACCAAAACGGGCGTTGTTAACTGATACTCCATCTGGAACGCTTGTACATGGTTATCAAGTATAATTCTACCTATTTATCGTATCTTCAGATTATAATTTTCTAAAGCAATAAAATTAAATCTGAATGGTAAATAATTTTCAAATTTTTACATAAAATCCGTTAATTAGTTTTCTATAACATACTAGTTTTTCGATTAAATGTCGATAAGGATACAAAAGTTATAATTTAAAATGTTGTGTTTATTTTACCATTTCCTATCCTTCACGTGTTAAAAAGGCCAAATTTAATTGCAAATATCTCAGGTACTGCGTGGTCAATTGTTTTAAAACTTGGAGAGCAAGTAGATTATACTTCAGTTGAGGTGTACTTTTTATTAATTCTGGGTAAAATGGTTTCACGACATATACCTTAAAACTTGATAATGATGGAAGTTATGACGAATTTCTAAATATTTAAATAGTTTAAAAACAACAAAAAATTGTGCGCTTTTAACTTCCAAATCGAAGAATATTAATGTTACATATAAATTAAATAATTATTGAATGTATTTTGGGAAGTAATTTACTAAGCCAGATCATTTTTCTTCATATTTAAAAAAAAAAAAAACGTTGTTAGTATCTCTGTTTAATTAATGCTGCCGTAACTGCAATTTTTTAGAGAGCTGATTTATTAAATATCTCTTTTGTAATACAAATCCGATTGTTAAATATGAATTATTAACTTTAGTGCTTTCCATATAATGAAACGGAAATTAAATTAATACTGATTTCCTGTGCCATCAGTTCTATTTGTTAGAGGATATTCATTTTTTTTATTGTATCTGTAATTCTGACTAAAAGCAGGGCAGTAATTTATTGGATACTAATATTATATTATACGAGCATATTTTGCTATTATTAACTAGTATCTAATTATTTATTTCAGGGACTAAGAACGAAACGAAAACGAAAACGAAATAACGAAATAAACCGTAATTTTTATAAGAACGAAAACGGAAACGAAAACGCAATAAATTTTTTTCGTTCATGATTGAAAACGAAATAATTTATATCGGTTACCGGTTTTAACCGTTATTTTATTTAATATTTTATTTTATTTACAGCAAATATTTTACAGGCAAATATTATTGAATTTTCAGATATTTGATTTGCAAACAAGTAGATTTTCAAAGTAGCTCTCCAGTAGCTAACCCTGTTACGTGTTAGGTTAAACGGTATACTCGTAGTTTCATCTATTGAACACTGACTGCGATAATTTTCATTTGCACACACTGTCGGTATACGTTTTATTAGTTATGTTAAGTACTTATATAAGAGAACTAACATAAAGGAAGATTTGCTTGAAAACATACTATTAGTTAGGTGAAATAAAATGTAATTAATGTTTTATTCTTTATTGTAAAAATCAGGCCATAGCATAAGCTTTTCTTATTTTTATATATGTATTATCTTTCCTTTATATGTATGTTTTATTTTTAATGTTTAATAAAAAAAAAACTTATTATATTTCTATATTTTCATCAATTGTTACTCATTAATAGTTATAACCGGTATTAACCGGTATTTAACTACTGTGAACGAAAACGAAAACGAAAATATTTACGTGGGAACATTAAGAACGGAAACGAAATTTTTCGGTTTCGTTCGGATAAGAACTGAACGAAATATTTTTCGTTTTTAGTCCCTGATTTATTTATATTACAACTTTGTATATGTATTCGTATAGTCATTGATTGAATATTGCGAGGAGTACCAAATTTTTGTATTGCAAAAGAAAAAATTAGTAGACTCTTTTAGAATTGAATTTGTTTTTTATTTTCGAAAAAATAAATATAAAAATTTGGTGATTTTTACTTCCCGCTTCCCTTGGTAACGGAGGTATAGGGATCGTGCCAAAAATCGGATATTGAGATTTTGGTAAATGACCACGTTTTAATATTGCCATATTGTGTACGTGCACTATAGAAAACACACACACAAACACATACATACAGACATCATCGTAAAAATGGTAAAATCGTATTATATGGACCCTAAAACATGCTTATTCACTAAAAACTCATCATTGCATTTTTTTGACCAAAGACAATACCTAGGGTTTCATCAAATCAAGTAGCTTGATGTTTTTGTAAATTACTTGACGACTTGAAAATCAAGCTTTTGAAAAATTCATACTTGACTTGATTTTCTATCGTTACTACTTGATTTGATCAAGCAATTTCAAGCAAATTCAAGTTACTTGATTACAAACCGATTATGTACGAAAACGCGCGAATCAGTAGAATCGTAACGCATATGTTATATATGCTATGCTGATTAACTACCTGTGCAGAGGTTTAAAAAAATCACCCAATATTGATATTATATAGTAGAATAACCCGAGAATATGTCGACAAAATTTGAAGTCCTAATCATTATTATTAAGATAATTGTAAATGGTTCTAGTATATATTCCAATAATGAATGGATTTTTTAAACCTCTTAATGTCGCGGAGAAAAATAAAGTTCCAAAATGTGCCAAAACCAAATGTTGTTTAAATGGAAAAAAATCAAGTGCATTTAGGCATGGTCAAATATTAAAATTAAGCGGAATTACCAGTACCTATATATTTTATTTATTTATTTGGAACCTCGTTAGGCGGCGGCCTGGTTAAAATTCGACTTTATTGGTCAATCATAATACATAATAATATTAATAATATTTAAATTACACTTGGCAAAGTTCACAAAATTTCAGTCTCTGAATCAACCTCTCGGTCATTTATCAGAGACTGGCCCACTCAACCAGAACCACAGACGCGTTTCGCTCTTATTGGAGCTCTTCAGTGTGGTGTACTGACGCCTCTTTCGAGGCACTGAGACTAGTTGAGCGGGCAGATGATAAACATCTCACAAAGACTTTGCCAAGTGTAATTTAATTATTATTAATATTATTCAGAGCAGTTCACCAAGTGTCGCATTTGTACTTTGTACATTGTACAGTTTTCTATTATAATACATAATAGTTTAGTTAATTCATATATTATACTTTTCTTTTTTTACCTCTCGCTAAGAGAGGTATTGCATTCATGCTAAAAATCGCATATCCAGATTTTATTGAATAAGCACGTTTTAAGGTCTCTACAATCCGATTTTAACATTTTTACGATGAAGTCTGTGTGTGTGTGTGTGTGGATGTGTGTGTGTGTGTGTGTGTGTGTGTGTGTGTGTGTGTGTGTATGTGTGTATGTGTGTGGGATGTTGGAAGGACGGTTACTCAAAAACTATAAGACTTAAAATTTGTTTAACAACGTATTTCCCAATCGGACATTCATGGGAAGATCTGAAAAGGTTTTGGTAATAATTTGACAACCGGAAGTAGAAGATTCTTGAAAAAAAATCTTCTAAATATTATTTTTTGAAAATTTTTCGTGGTAATATTAAAGAAAATTAAATTCTCTATCTGATACATTTAAATATTTTATTATATATTCCATAGATTTAGAGATAAAAGAAGTATAATATATAAAATAATCTGTTGTAATAAATTTGACAGCCGAAAGAATGCCATGAAAAATAGTTGATAATTTAAATTATTTGTAACTGACAGATAAATGTCAGTGTCAGAAATAATGAGTAATGAATTAAAAATGTACTTGGAGAATCCCTTAGTTCTTGATCTGTGACTATTATGGAGATGACAAGTCTAGGTTGAAGGACTTAAATTTGTTTCAAACATTATGGGACAATGTACACCAGTACTGTAGACTAGAGTAACTTTGAATTGCGAAAAAGCTATCAAATTCTTCTCAAGTAAGTTGTAAATATTGACAAAATCGGAGTGCAATCTATCCGTCACTTTATTAAAGGGAATTAAGGTTATTTAGATATAACAAGTATGAAAAAATAAAATGTAAAAGAAGATATATAAGAATAGATGCACAATCCAGATATATACATTTTAGACCGCCCAAAATTAATGTTTTTACTAGAAGAATATGAAGAGAAAGTAAACAAAGTTGTTCGAATTGAAAATTGCTGTTACCAGCCTAATATTTATATATGGTAAACTGTACTTTGTAATTTATTGTAACATAATTTATGGTAAAATATCTACATGTTGAGACATGCTATTATTGAATAATAAAGAAGTTTATACGTCATAGATTTATATGAATATATTATTTGTATTTATAAAAATAATCTTTGCTTTATGCATACAGCCAGGTAAAATATACGGCGAGAGGTTATGTGCTGGCCACATCAGATTTTTTTAATTTTTAAATATGAATGTATGATTTATTTTTATGAATAAAAGTCTATATTTCAAGGTATATTTTTGATATTGTTATAAAACATAAGGAACTATATGAAAATGAAATGTAATCTTGAAGAACTAATTTTTCTGGTAATTTAAAAAATAACTAGGTACTTGATTTTTTCAAGTAATTGAAAAATAACTACTTGATTTTTCAAGTACTTGAAATTGTAACTATATGTCTTGACTTGACTTTCAGCTGCTATTACTTGATTTGAGCTTGGCTTGATTTCAAGTCAAGTCAAGTAACTTGAATATCAAGTCAAGCCGCGAAACCCTAACAATATCTTCCTTATCTAAGCAAAAATGTTCAGTCAGTATGATGATGTTATATAAACTTTGTAGTCCAAAGTTTGATATATAGTTTGTTGAAATTAGTCCATAGAATATAAGATAGCTGGTTTTTGTGCGTGGTGAATCGGGGTCAGGAAAGTATGCACGTACGCGCACTTAGCGTTGCATGTGGAAGTTTTAAAATTCACATTTTGTGCATTTGCATGCAGCGCAGCGCATATCGACATGGTGGCCGTAGGAAATCCTCTTCTCAGTGCATCGCGGAGCGCACGATAACCTCAGTAGTCGCCTCTTAACAACTTTTCTAACAAAATGAAGAACAAAGGAATTAGACACCGCAGTTACTGCCCTTCTTGTGACAGTTCTTTTATCTCCAGTTCCATTCCGATTGTCTTTGTCGTCTCCATCAAAACTTTGGTGGAGTTCGGATACAATGCGACAGCCACTTCCGCTTTATTTTTAGCCGAACACGAACGTAAGATGCGGGGACCCCCCTTGTAGATTCAGCAATAAAAATATTCTTCCTCTATTCCGTTTAATATTTCTATACTTTTGTGCGAGTGCGAGCGCCACCTAGAGTCTCTTCTCGTAAATTACATTTGCCACCCTCGGCGATCACCACTTTCATCTTCCCATCTCTGAAATCTCGTTTGCCCGGGGCCCGAATGAGAAAATCGCGACAAGAGGATTTCCAGCCCAACCCGGGCCTCTCAGTCGGGGCCTGCCAAGCTTTAATTGTTATCGGGAAGTCCACCATCAGATACAGAGCCAGCGCCACCCTAATCTTTCTTCCTATTTAGCTTTACTACACCTTTATATCCACTCTACTTGTATACTCCACACAATTTCCAATTCAAATGTAATAACTGCAAAACTATAATCTTCTCTACCAGCGCACTACGGTTTGTATCTAACAAGATTAGTTTTACCTGATGTGATAAGATTCTGAACTAACTGTAAAACAGTCCGTAGCTTTTAATTTCTCCATAATTTTTACCTCTCGCTAAGAGAGGTATTGGATTCATGCTAAAAATCGCATATCCAGATTTTATTGAATAAGCACGTTTTAAGGTCCCTACAATCCAATTTTTTACATTTTTACGATGATGTCTGTGTGTGTGTTTGTGTGTGTGTGTGTGTGTGTGTGTGTGTGTGTGTGTGTGTGTGTGTGTGTGTGGGTCTGTCTGTCTGTCTGTGTGTGTGTGTGTATGTGTGTGTGGATATATGTGTGTGTGTGTATGTGTGTATGTATGTAGGATGTTGGAAGGACGATTACTCAAAAACTATAAGACTTTAAATTTGTTTAAACGTATTTCCCAATCGGACATTCATGGGAAGATCTGAAAAGGTTTTGGTAACAATTGGACATCCGGAAGTAGAAGATTCTTGAAAAAAATCTTCTAAATGATATTTTTTGAAAAATATTCTTGGTAATATTTAAGAAAATTAAATTCTCTATCTGATACATTTATCTAAATATATATTATTATATATTCTATAGATTTAGAGATAAAAGAAATATAATATATAAAATAATCTGTTATAATAAATTTTACAGCCGAAAGGATGCCATGGAAAATAGTTTTTTCTGGGAGGTACATACATTTTATTTCTTATTGTATTAATAGTTTAAATATTCAAAATTATAGGTATATTACATATATCCTTCAAAAATACTGTCAATCCTTACAATGAATTGGAAACATTTCGAAAAATTAGAAGAGGATAAAATTTCTTCATAAAATGAATTTAAAAGCAAACAATCTAAATATAAGGCATAGATATAAGTACAAATTTTGGTGTAGAGTAGGTATGTTAAATACAATAGGGCGCGAGCAGTCATATGACTTTGTTGGCCTTGACAAGCAGATATGGGGGCCCATGTCAGAATGATAGCTAGTAATTATGTATATAGATGTCATATATTATAATTTTTCATTCTAAATTTACTGATTTTCGAATTCCATGTGGTTTATTTTCCTCGACAAGTAAATTCCACATTCCTGGTGACAAATTATTTTGTTATTTGTGTTGTGAAATTTATTACAACAGATTATTTTACCCTTTTCCAAATAGTCGATGAGGATTATTCTGGAGTAGTGACCTCGATAGGGCGTCCAGGATGTTCAGCGTCACTTGTGCTCATATGCCCACTCTGAAAATTTTGAAACCACTTATGAACTGTTCTATTCGAAGGTGCAGATTCATCATAATGTTTATCAAGCTTCTCCTTAGTCTTCTGAGGCGAAATGCCTTTCATAAAATAATGTTTGATCAACACATGCAATTCTTTTTCTTCCAGACGAACGTCAAATACAAATAAATAGATCGATTTGGTTGAAATTTGGTGAGCGTTCTTCCAAGACATGTCACTAACTAAATATAATCTCGGTACGTACCAGTGTGAGAACTATATAGAGAAGCCAGTTACGTTTCGTCTAAGGCATGCTTACATGGACTCGTCAGTAAAGCTGTAAAGCTGGATTCAGGGATTGCGTAGTAAACATAGCATAGAATAGCACAGAAAAACATAGAAAATGATCATACGGTAAAACGTGTACTGATTCAGAGTTACAGACATAGCATAGCACAACACAGCATAACATGGGGAATTGGCCATATTTTATTTCGAAGCTATGTTTTGCCATGTTCGGCCATGTGCGCTATGTTTCGTGAGTATTCGTAGTTAAACCACGCCTACTTCTACAGCGCGTTAATTGTTGACAACTAGCTGACATTTGTTTTGAAGTTTGGTTAAGACAACTTTTAAGTTATTTTGTATTGCAGTTGTGTTTATTATAATTATTTAAGAAGTGACATCTAAATAAAACTTGTGAAATCAGCAACAAATACTGACATGAAGTTATCTATATACAACAATTCTATGTTTTCTGTACAATCTCTGAATTGGTTTTAAGTTTCTAAGTTTTCCTGTGTTGTGTATTCATATGCTGTGTTTACTACGCAATCTCTGAATCCAGCTTAAGACGCGGGAAATTACGAATCCGGAACCGTATGATGAGAGAGAGAGACGCACTGGACCGCTGAAGTGTAGGGTAAGAAGAGTGTTGAAAAAGGTTATACTGACATAAAAAATGCTAGGTGTTAGTGACCCATCTGAAACCTGGAAATATAATTTAGAATAGCGGCCTAGAAAAATATCCTTGTCGATATATAGACATATGAGGTGCATTTATTTTAGTGACTCCTGGTGGCCAGGGTCCAGCTCTTTCTCACGGTGACAGTGGATAGATGGCGCTGAATACATTACCCAGGTCATTTCCTCGGAAGATGATGGGCGAGTGGCGCGTGTGTGGGTGTACGAGGCGAGCCCTCGAGAGAGAGATTGAAATGGATTCCCATTTCTCGTTGCCGCGGCCGCGACACGGCTACCGCTCGACGCCCGAAACCGTCTTACTTCCGCTTCATCCGGTTTTCAATCAGGGACGGAATCGGAATCAATATGAACCGGTGCTGCTGGCTGCTGCCTGCTGGCTGTTGGCTGTTGGATGTCGCTGAAGGCTCCTACCTTCATGCCACACCAGGAAGATATTGGAGTGTATACCCCAAGGCCTAAACCTAGAACGATCTTTTTCATCTAATTACAAACATACTACCGTATAGTTTCATAGTTATTACATTTGAATTGGAAATGGAATAGAAATGGTGACTGAATATATTTAAAAGACAGTACATTCAATCCTGTATCGGTTAGCGGTTTAGAGGAACGTACCCGACTATTGCCTTCGAATTGATAATCACTAACGACTTGGCCAAAAGCAATTTTGAATTTTGTCTAACCGAGATCTTATAAAATATCCTTCAAGATTAGCTGGCCGGAATGTGCTGTTAATAGATCGGCTGGAAATGCATTTAGGTTAAGTCAGATTGTACGGTGAGATTTGTCTTGATTAGGCAAAAAAAAAATCCGACTCGAAGATTGAATCGAAACCACATAAGCCGGCCTAACTCTTCCAGCCGGGGAGCTTATTTACTAATGCTCTACCAATTCAGGTTGCACCTGATACCGACATAAGCCGAATTTTCTACTATTTTTGGGCAGTAATGCATTACATGTAATGATATTATGTAATTTCATTACATTTTATTACCTCTCGCTAAGAAAAGTATTAGATTAATGCTAAAAATCGCATATTCAGATTTTAATGATTAAGCACATTTTAAGGTCCCTACAATCCGATTTTAATATTTTTTACGATGATATCTGTGTGTGTGTGTGTGTGTGTGTGTGTGTGTGTGTCTGTGTGTGTGTGTGTGTGTGTCTGTGTGTGTGTTAGAATGTTGCAGAAACGATTTGTCAAATCTATAAGACTAAAGGCCTGTGTAACAACGGATTCCTCAATCTAACAGTAATGGGAGGAGTTGAATAAATTATGGTAATGATTGGACAAACGGAAGTTTCTATAAAAAAAATATGTTATTTTTGAAAATTAATGTTACTACAAATAATAAAGATAAATAAATTCTCAATCTAATACATTTAATTTTTTTATTATATAGGTTTAGAAATATAGTTATACAGAATAATCTGTAATAAATCTCATTGCCCAAAAACCAGTTGAGATATTTAAGTGTTTGAAATTGACAGATGAATTATGTCAGTGTCAAAAATCAGAAGTTTTACTAACAATACTGGAAGGTTTTTCTTGGAGGTACGAGTACATTTAATATATCTTATTGTATTATTAATTAAATATGTATGAGAGGTATTGGATTCATGATAAAAATCGCATATCCAGATTTTAATAATTAAACACGTTTTAAGGTACCTACAATCCGATGTTCATATTTCTACGATGATGTGTGTGTGTGTGTGTGTGTTTGTGTGGATGTATGTGTGTATAAGTGTGTGTTTGTGTGTGGGGACGTTGGAAGAACGATTTCTCAAAAACTATAATACTTAATATCTATTTAACAACATATTTCTCAATCGGACATTATTGGAAAAAGCTGAAAAGCTTTTGGTAATAATTGGACAACTGTAAGTATAGTAGAATCTTAAAATAATTCTTCTAAATATTATTTTTTGATAATTGCTAGTAAAGAAGAGTAAATTCTCTATATATATATATATATATATATATATATATATATATATATATATATATATATATATATATATATATATATATATATATATATATATATGTATAGATAGAAAAAAAGATATATGACAGATAAATGTCAGTGTCAAAAATCCAGAGACATTACTGAAGTTTTTTTCTTGGAATTACATGCATTATATTACTATAGGTATAGTACATATACCCTTTAAAAATATTATCAATCCCGACAATGAATTGGAAACATTTCGAAAAATTAGAAGGGTAGGACAAAATTTCTTCCTAGAATGATTTTAAATTTAAAAATCTAAATATAAAGAATAGATGTAAGTAGAATTTTTGGTGTAGAGTATAGGTATACAAGAAATGTTAAATACAATAGGGCACGAGCAGTCATGTGACTTTGTTGGCCTTAACAATTACATATGGGGGCCTATTTCAGAATGATAGCTAGTAATTATGTACATAGATGCCAAATATCATAATTTTTCATTCTAAATTTAATGATTTCCCAATTCCATGTAGTTTATTTTTCTCGACAAGTAAATTCCACACTTCTGGTATCAAAATAACTATGTGAATTTAGAAAATCTTGAAATTTTTAATGATAAATTCTAACATTTGACATCTATGTACATAATTACTAATTATCATTGTGACATGGGCCTTCATATCTGCTTGTCAAGGTCAAAAATGTCATGATTGCTCTCGCCCTATACTTATGTAACCAAAACGGAAGAGGCGAGTTTTTAATTTTTTTAATTCCATCAAGGAAAATATTTATGAAAGGAACCCAAGTGTTTCAAATTGAATCACTATTCTAAATATGACTTCAATTTTGCAATTTGCTAAGTACGCGCTCTGCATTTAAATATTCGGTATGAGATGACTAAGTTGTAATTAACAAAATGAAAATAAAACGAATAAATCCTCTTGAATCGAATCAAAATAAAATAGCTAGCATAAAATCGTAATACTTCATCTGGTTTTTGCTGAAACGAACCCAAAATAATTACAGTAATAACTGTGAAATTCATTAAGTTAACGCCGTTCAAGTCCTGAAGAAAAAGAAAAACATGAAACGCTGAATTGTAACGGTGCTATCTGCTGCGAAATCTAGTAGGCGACGTCTGCAGGATAACTAATGACATGGCGCAGTCCTGGCGCTCCTTGTGCATTCATTATCTCCTTCGGCGCATCGTTAATAAAGACCTACGTACGTCTCTTCTTTGTCCTGGTGCCGCGGATTTATTATCATTGCGCAGTAGGCCTTGCTGCAGGAAACGGAAGACGCCGTGTGTATAAATCCTGCGGTGGTCGCACTGGCGATCGTGCCTAGCGTGACTTTTGGAAATTCCTACGCGCTCTGATTATCGGGGATCGTGCCTCAGGGACATTAAAATCCAACCGGCCTGCTAAATGATGCTAACTGGATGTTGTTAGCGCCTAACTTCTTCTTCCATACACATATTTCTTCTTATTCTTTTATTCTATTCACTTGTTTTCGTATTTACATACCATCTCTTTTATCTATTTAAAACCCAAAGTAACTTGATTCGAATGAGGTCATTTCACATTTTCTAATTCATTATTTTTTTTTGAAAGAATAGGCCAAATTAAATATGTAGGTGTATGTTTTACACATTAAAAGTCTTTAGAATCAGAGATATGATTTTTTAAAAGTTGTCTTTAATTTCAAATATTTGGACGCTGACGTCACGGCTATACGTCACGGCTTGGTGGATGCGGCGATGCGGCAGGTGCTCTCTACCAGTTGTTTTTGGAACTATGATTGTTTGAGTTATCATTTGTCAGTTTGATTTTGTAACAGCAACATATTGTTAACTAAAAACATATTTCATACAACTTTTGGTATTTATTTTAATAAATGTTTTTTTTTACAAACCTTTACTCTTAACTCTGCTGTCATCTGTCACAATTTTAGGTTAGTTTGTTTACAACAGCAAACGGATACCTCATGGACCGTTGTGTGTGTGTGAGAGAGAGAGAGGAATTTCTTTGTGTGAGTAACAAGCCGTGACGTCACGAATTTTACAGCCGCGAAAGTTCATTAGCAAATTAATGAATGAAAAGTCGCATATTTCATATTATTTTATATAACTATATTTATTAACTGAAACGGATTTCGCGAATTTTATAAAAAAAAATCTGTTGTGGCCAGCACAATACCTCTCGCCATTTTCATTTTAGGTAGTATAGGGCGAGGGCAGTTATGTGACTTTGTTGGACTTGGCAAGCAGATGTGGAGGCCCGTGTCAGAATGAGAGCTAGTAATATACATAGGTGTCAAGTATCATAAGTTTTAATTCGAAACATTATGATTTTCCAAATCCATGTGGATTATTTTCCTCGACAAGTATATTCCATACTAATGGATGACAAATAAACATCAGAACATTTTGAAATTTTGAATGAGAAATTATGACATATGACGATTGTGACATCTATGTAAAAACTACTAGCCGTCATTCTGACACGGATCCTCATCTGCTTGCCAAGGCCAATAAAGTCACATGTCTGCTCGCGCCCTATAAGTACACACAAATAATTGAAATTGTTTCTCTTCTTTCGTTCTATAAGAAATTTTATCCTACTATTCTATTATGTTCAAAATTCTTCAAATTCATTGACGGTATTAACGGTATTTCTTAAGGATATATGTAATATTAACATCTGTAATTTAAATATATAATTAATTAATAATACAATAATATATATATTAAATATATATATTGACATTTTGCATTTACATGTCAATTACAAAAATTTAAATATCGCAAATATTTTTCGTGCAACGAGATTTATTACAACAGATTATTCTATATTATTATATACTATATCTCCAAACCTATACGAGATATAATAAAAAAATTATGTGTGTTAGATTGAGAATTTAATTATCTTTAATATTTGTAGTAACAAATTTTCAAAAAATAATATTTAGAATTTATTTTTTTTAGAAACTACCACTTCCGGTTGTCCAATTGTTACCAGAACCTATTCAACTCTTCCCATTACTGTTAAATTGAGGAATCCGTAGTCAAACAGGTCTTTAGTCTTATAGAATTTGAGAAATCGTGTCTCCAACAACCTCACACACACACACACACACACACACACACACACACACACACACACACACACACATCATTGTAAATCGGATTCTATGGACCTTAAATCGTGCTTATTCAATAAAATCTGGGTATGCGATTTTTAGCATGAATCCAATACCTCTCTTAGCGAGAGGTAAAAACAACGATTTTTTTTAAATGACCCCATTATCATACTTCTTAACATATTAATCGATTAAGCGATTTTTAGCACTTGTCCAATACCTCTCTTAGCGAGAGGCAAAAAGTAGTACTTTGAAGGGTAAAAGAAGTACACATTTTAAAAGTTCACTATATGTTTGAGGCGTATAGTTTTTCAACGATTGTTATAAAAATTATAAATCATATGATTCAGTATATGTATTTTTGTTGTTAATTCAAATAAAAATTTGTACAATAGGAATAAATGTACAAAAAATATTCTGCTTTTAGCAGTACAATCGTTAAATATAAAAACTTTATTTTAAGTTGTTAAATTTTAAGTAACAATGCTTAAGTTATAAGAAAAAATAAAAATTATTTGCTTTAATTTACTGTCGGCATTTATGATGTACGTTGGCTGCTATTTCGGTTTTACTTTAGGCCATCTGCTCATTGCGTCCTTTGTATTCCGGTTGTAACTTTCAAATAATAATAATATGGAAACAAATTTTTCGATACTGTGGTTTTGTGTTTTGTTACATATTGTTGAAATAATTATATGATTTGTTTATGCCCACAAATGAATAAGCTAAATATAGCGTAGGATATGGGGCATTGTGGTTTCCTGATGCATTTGTATTTCAAATTTTTTTATGTACAAAATGTAAAATTAATTTATAATTTTTAACTCGTAACAAATTGATTTATGAAATTTTGTATACCTATTAATTAGGTAGTTTTTACACTCTTGTTGTTAGGATTAGGAAAAAAATATAATTTTTGGATTCGTGGTATTTGAGTTAACGATACACACACCTACATACAGACATGATCGTAAAATTAATAAATTCGTATTCTAGGGACCCCAAAACGTGCTTAATCATTAGAAATTCACTATCGAAAAAAAAAAACTTCAAATAAAATTTGTAAAACATAAAATTGTGCATTGAGTATTACATATCATTTCTGTTCAATTTTGTATTAATTTAAATACATAATTATTCATTTGAGGATAAATTAAGAATAAAAATAAATTAATCTAATTTGATAGATAAATCGTTACACATTTGTTAATTTTTTTATTATTTCTTATGGCTATCACTATTTTTGGGACGATTTTCAACATTTTCATACCTAATTTCTGCTGTTACAAAGCATATAAAATTAATTTTGTTTATTGATTCAGATGCAGAATTTTATGCTCTACAATTTTTCAGGTGTTTGCGTCACCAGCCTGCAGAAAAGATTACATGTTATTAATTATTTCATTATTTATTAATCAAAGACAGATCGTGATGAAGAAATGTCAGGCAAATGCAAATTTGACGCTGGGCCGACTAATCATCTTCTGAAATAGTCGAATAGTCGGTATTCGGTTAGTCGACCAAAACCCTAATTTTTATTGAAGCCTCCGATTTTCACTTTATTCCAAATGGCTTCTTTTCCATTATTTTTGGACGTTAAGTAAAGTATGTTAACCGCTTTCTTTTATCCCATACAATGTGCGATGTGTTCCGCTGTAGCAATGTACGATTCATGCTGGTATCATCGGTCACCTGCGTCGCCTTGAAGTCAGAGCGTCGCTCGCTGAGACTACCAGCTGACGGATAGCAGCTTGGAATTATTCGGACATTGATGTAGTTTCTGGTCCCCGTCGAGATCAAAACGAATTTGTTACTGTACTTGCTCTGTTTGAATTTTGTTTACTACTGTGGGGAGGCGCTAAACAGCTATTTGTACGGACAGAACCCAAAGTACAACTACTACAGAGAGGGTAAATGGGCAATGGATGGATAGTATATGTATTAACGTGGAGACATAGTAGTACCAAAAAGTAAGAAAGCGAAGACATTACTGAATAATTTTTCTGGGAAGTACATACATATTTCTTATTGCATTAAGATTTAAATATTTAAAATTGTAGGTATATTACATAAACTCTTCAGAAATACTATTAATCCCGCTAGTGAATTGGAAACATCTTGAAAAATTATATTTAACAGCGTTTTTTCAAGAAAAACTGTTAAAATATAATAATCTAATCAATTCTTCATACGGTCGTACAAAAGTGGAATATAAAGGAATTATAATTTTCGAAATTGTAGTATTGGAGTTATCACAGGAGAAATTTTTGTCACACACATACACACACACACACACACACACACACACACACACACACACACACACACACACACACATACAGAAATCATCGTAAACAATAAATTCGTATTCTAAGAACCCCATCGAATTTTTTGACCAAGGACAGTATCTTCCTTACCTAATGGTGAGGGAAGGGAAAAATGACCCGCAGTAAAGGTTTTAAACTGGGGTACAAGAAATTTGCTATATTGTGAAATTGTGACAAAACGAGCAATAACAAATAAATAACTTTTGTAGTCTTTTCTAAATTATAGCTTCAGAAATAATATTTCAACTCGTTTCTGTTTAGAAATAGTTATCATCTTTTATTAACTGACTGTTTAGTCTAGCTGTCAGAGACATTGGACAGTTATTTGTTGACAATAAAGTCTAGAAGTTATAGCAAGCCTACATTCAGGGCTGATGTTTTGATATGGATGCCATATGATACTCTCTTCAACCCCTCAGAGATAATCCTCTCACGAAAGTAACGTTCTGTTTGGAATAGTCTATCTTAGACACTCATGTCGACGAGACATGTAGTCTGTGTTTTAGTTTCTAGTGCGGGAAAAACGCCTGTCTGCTGAGTTACAATTAACTATTTAGTTTATTTCATTTATTTAGCCACCTAGGTGGCTGCCCTGATCATCTTGGCATATCGTCCGCGCCTAGCCTCTTCAGCAATTGCTGAGAGGCAGGTCAATGGTATCCAGAATTCCTGAGGTAGTGAGAAACAAAAGAGCGGAAATAATAATAATAATAATAATAATAATAGTTAAAAATTGATTAGTGTAAGAGTAAATATATGTAAATAAAGAAGTTAGTAATATTAATAATGTCTATGTCCATAATGTAAGTCAACATCATCGGTTATCAAAGTTAAGTTTAAAAGAATGTGCATTCGTCCTTCGGTTAATCAAGTCGTGGTCATCGTTGGTAAAAGAAGTCCAGCACCATCATTAGAGCCTCTGTAATACCCTCCTCGTGTTACAAAATGAAAATTACCGAGAAAATTACTAACTCAGTATGCCATATGATGATTTTGCTTATGGCAATAATTATTAATAAATGCGAGTACTAGTTTTAAGTATAAAAGTCTGAATTCACTATTGTAAGAATACTATAAACTTTCACTAACATTGTGAGAGGTACAGGTGAAATAAATTCCTGCTCGTCCCATGTCCCACGTAGAAAAAGGAACCTTCAAGGAAGCGTGCAATATTTATTTTGTACAATTTACGTATCCTGAAAAATATAGCAGCCTATTCAGTATCCTGTCTTTTTTATTTGAAAATCTACTTTTGTTGGCAACAAAACAACGTAAATTCCAACTGCCACGAACTACCAAATTTATTATCAAAAACTAAGCAAACTGCTTCCATATTTCAGTTGCAAGCGATATGCAAATCCCGTAAACTGCCGTGAAAAACAACCCATTTCAATCCGGTCCTGATAAAATGACAGCAAGAAGAAAAAGAAGGAACGAAGAAGAGGAGAGTCATTACAATGCAGTAAAGAGCGATCGCGAGGTGTCAGAATCATGGTCTGTGTCGCTCTTCTGAATGCTAAATGAATGTCTCGATAGAATTTATAATTAGTGCGCGTTTGTGCTTTTCTTCTCTTGTTTACTGCGACAGACAAATGCAGATCGTACTGGTTTATTTCCCCTCAAATGTCACACAAGATGCAGATTTACTGGTTTAAGATTTCTTGTAAGAGTTTCAAACTATTATTATCTAATAATGAGTACATAATTTACTTCAAAAATGACAATGTTAATCTCAAAAATTTAACATAATTCGTAACAATCAATATTTGCAATAATAATAATACGAGGGCTGTTTGATAAGTCCGTGACTTTATGAATAAAAAATATTTTTTTCAACAAATAAGCGTTTTATTTCTCTACATAATCTCCTTTTAGCTGGATACATTTAGTCCAACGTTTTTCCAATTTTTTTATTCCTTCCAAAAAATAGCTTTTCTCAAGGCTCTCAAAGTAGGCGTTTGTTTCAGTGATGACCTCTTCATTCGACCCAAATCTCTTACCGCCTAGCCATTTCTTTAGGTTTGGAAACAGGAAATAGTCGCAGGAAGCTAAATCTGGAGAATAGCTGGATGGGGTAGCAGTTCGAAGCCCAATTTATGATTTTTTCCCATGGCGACTACACACGTGTGCACCCGTGCATTGTCTTGATGGAACAGTACTTTTTTCTTCGCTAAATGCGGACGTTTCTGCTTCAAATCAATATCAAATCGGTCCAAAAGCTCGGAATAATAATCGCCGGTGATCATTTTACCCTTTTCAAGGTAATCGATGTGAATGACACCGCGTGCATCCTAAAAAACTGTGACCATAACCTTGTTGGCCGAAAGACCCACCTTGGCTTTATTTGGTGCACGTTCACCCGAAGAAACCCACTGTTTTGATTGTTCCTTGGTCTCTGGTGTGGTGTGATCGATCCATGTTTCGTCTACGGTAGCGAAACGACGCAAAAACTCTTTCGGATTGCGGTTGAACATCGCCAAACACTCCTTTGAAATGGTCACACGGTGGCGCTTATGGTCGAGTGTCAGTAATCGCGGCACCCAGCGCGCGGATACCTATCTCATGTCCAAATATTCATGCAAAACGTGATGCACCCGTTCAGTTGAGATGCCTACGGCCTCAGCCACCTCACGCACTTTCATTCTCCGATCGTCCAATATCATTCCATGAATTTTATCTACGATTTCTGGCGTGACGACTTCTTTTGGGCGACCTGAACGTTCGGCTGCACTTGTGCTGGTACGACCACAACGGAACTCGGTAAACCACTTCTTAACCATTGAAATTGATGGAGCAGTCCCCATAGTACTTATCAAGCTTTTCCTTGGTTTCGGTAATGGTTTTTTTACGCAAAAAATAATGCTTAATCAACACACGAAATTTACTTTTTTCCATTTTCAATGAAATTAACGAAGTTGTCTAATATAAATAGCTGTCAAACATAAACTAAATGGCGCAGCTTGTTCAAAAATTTTCAGTAGCCTACTAATAGACGGCAGTTAACTGATAGTTTGACTGACCGTTAATTATCCGTTAACGAAAATTTATCTTACTGGTAACTTTTAACCGTAAGTGAAACAACGCAAACTGAAGTTATCAATAGAATAAATTTTAAACGAATGTTTAACTATAGATGGAACAACCGGCCCAAAATGGTATTATTTATAAATGTTTATCGGGTATATTTATATCTTTATTTCTACATACAAAATGTGGTACATCTTTGTACGTTGCAAACGATTCAACGTTTGTTCCGTCGTTTTGTTTGCCTGGTTGCAAGACAAGGTTCACATGTGAGACCTATTTTAGAATGTCAAACTAATGCCGGATACGCGATGAATCATTCAGTAGAAACAATGTTGTAAATGTTCTACAAAATGGTTGTTGTTGATTTATTTAAAAGTTACTCAATGTTTAATAGGATTTGTCCATTCAAATATTCACTGCATTAAACATTTAAATTTCCTGCAATTTATAAATAAATACTGTATTATGTACATACTTGGTAAATAGTAAAAAGGTTTAGCTAGTTTTATATTTTAAAATATCCAGTCCCATCAAAGGTAACCCTTTCAAATATTAACTGATCTCACACATGCTTAACTCTTCAAGTCATACGAGGTTCACACTGGAGTATTATCCATTGCTGGGTGTGCTAATCTGATTTATACACACATTTCGGTAATGACGATAACATGATGATGATGTTGAATGTTGATAAATCCAAAGTGTTAGTATTTGAAAGAAGTAAATTGGTGACTGAGTGCAATGTGTTGGTGGATGGAGTGAAACTGGAGCAGGTAAATGAGTTTGTATATTTAGGTAGCATGATGTCGAAAGATAGTCGAATTGATCGAGAGATAGAAAGGAAAGTGAGTGCGGGATGTAAGGTAATGGGTGCTCTGGGTACGTTTGCACGAAATGTTAACGTATCAAGGGATGCACGGTTGAGTGTATATAATGGAGTGCTAGTGCCTGCTTTGATGTATGGAAGCGAATGCTGGGCATGGACGGGGAAGCATAAAAAGAGAGTGACTGCCGTGGAAATGAGGTATTTACGTGGTGTAGGTGGGTATGTCAGACGGGATCGCGTGAGGAATAATTTGGTGTATAAAGAATGTATGGTTAGGAACAATGTGATTAAGAGAGTTGGTGTGAGTCAGTTGAGATGGTTTGGGCATGTGGAGAGAATGGCGAGTGAACGGCATGTTAAGCGTATATATCTTGGTGAAGTTGAGGGTTTTCGATTGCGTGGCCGACCAGCGTGTAAGTGGACGGATGTGATTGGTAGGGTGCTTAAAGAGAGAGAGTTTCCAAGTGTGAAGAGAAGAAGAGCATGTATGATTGCGATTATGAGTGTGGCCGAGGCGAAAGAAGTCTGCTTCGATAGGAATGTGTGGCGAAGGATGATTGTTTCCTAACTATTATTGTGATCCGGATGCGGTATTTTGCTACCGAAAATCGGTCTCTTTAATATGTTTAAGAGTAAGGATTTGTTGTATGATGTTGATGTTATTCTTATTGTTATCGGGTTTGTGCGAACCCACTAAGTGGGACACGCGTGATTTTATGTATGTATGTATGTATGTATGTATGTATGTACGATAACATATTTGTATTGTGCGGGCGTTTACCACAAGGGTTAAATTGATGCCATTTAAAATTCGAATTGTTTGGCGTTGATCGGGATCGAATCGGATTCCCCATATTCGCGACCAGACAACAGGAACGCGGCAACGAGACCCCATAGGTAAATAGCGAGAAGTATTGTGTTGGTCACATCAGATTTTTATTGGTAAATTTAATTTGAATTTGTGAAAATAAAATCGTCTATTGTTAGAAATGGAATAGAGAGCATTGTGAGTGCATTTCCGTTCGTGCGTATCCTAGAGACGGTGGCGTGTAGATCCGTCCATCACTCCACTCCGCTCATGTTAAATTTAGATTGTGCGAAGCCAGAGCACGGCGCGGATTACCGCGCGCGAATCAGACACTTTCAACAGCCTTCATTTATGCACGCTGCAAGGGGAATAAAGAAGATGCACTGCCGGGCGACAACGTCGCACCGCACACGAATATTGATGTAGATAGACTCAATGAATAGAATCAGATATGTGTGGGTTCGATGCACCACCAACATTTCACATTCCAGAAAGAGGAAGTCTGTAATGTTTGCTGCAAGAGACTCATTTCTTGTAAATCAAATTTTGGTACATATTTGTGTTCACATGGGGTCTCGTGGCCGTGTGCCTGAGTGTCTGGTGGCAAATCTGGGGACCCGGGTTCGATCTCGACCGACGCCAAAAATTATATCCAATTTTAATGGCACAAAATTGACCCCTGTGGCGCACTCTCCACACCAGCAATGAGTGCCCGTGAGGTGACGCCTGGTAAGCGCCCGCACGGTACAAATATTCCATAATTACCGATATCTATGTACACAGCAGATCGGCACACCCAGCAATGGGTAATATGCTGTGATGAAATATTTATTTTATTTATTTATTTTACATTTACTTGACCCCTAGAACTGTTATTGTGATTTTACCTCACGCTATGAGAGGTATTGGATTCATGCTAAAAATCGCATATCCAGATTTTAATGATTAAGCACGTTTTAAGGTCTCTACAATCCGATTTTAATATTTTTAGGATGATGTCTTTGTTGTATGTGTGTGTGTGTGTGTGTGTGTGTGTGTGTGTGTGTGTGTGTGTGTGTGTGTGTGTGTGTGTGTATGAGTGTGTATGTGTGTATGTAGGGAGTTTAGAAGGACGATTTCTCAAAAACTATAATACTTAATATCTGTTTAACAATTTATTATTCGGATATTACTGGGAAGAGCTGAAAAGGTTTTCATAATAATTGGATAAATTCTCAATCTGATATAAATATTTTATTATATCTTTTATAGATTTAGAGATAAATATATATAATATATAAAATAACTTGTTGTAGTAAATCTCACAGCCCAAATAATGTCATGGAAACCAATTGAAAAATTAAAACTGAGAGATAAATGTCAGTGTCAAAGATCCAGAGACATTACTGAAGATTTTTTCTGGGAATTATATTATACTATTAATCCCGACAATAAATTGGAAACAATTCGAAAAATTAAAAGAGGACAAAAATTCTTCATACAATGAATTAAATTTTTAAAATCTAAATATAAAGAATAGATGTAATAGAATTGTAGGGACTAAAAGTATTTTTGAAGGGTATGTGTAATATACCTCTAATTTTAAATATTTAACTATTAATACAATAAGAAATAAGATATTGTATGTACTCAAAAAAATTGTTCAGTAATGTCTCTGTATATTTGACACTGATATTTATCTGTAAGTTACAAACATTTTAATTTTGAATTGGTTTCCGTGACATTATTTGGGCTGTGAGATTTATTACAATAAATTATTTTATATCTTATATTTCTTTATCTATAAAAGATATAATCAAATGTTTATATGTATCAGATAGAAAATTTACTATTCTAAAAAATAATATTTAGATTTTTTTTAAGAATGTGCTACTTCCGGTTGTCCAATTTTACCAAAACCTTTTCAGCTCTTACCAGTAATGTCCGATTGGGAAATAAGTAGTTAAACATATATTAAGTATTATAGTTTTTGAGAAATCGTCCTTCCACCCTCCCCACACACATACACACACACAGACATCATCGTAAAAATATAAAAATCGGATTGTAGGGACCTTAAAACGTGCGATATGCGATTTTTATCATGAGGTAAAAAGATTTTTTTGCAACACCTCATTGTAAAGAAAAATGAACAGATGTTGTATATGTCTGACCACCCTCGGAATATAACCCGTAAGGGTTGAAAATCCCGAAAAATATTCATAAATGCATGAAGTTGTATCCGTTGTAGAGGTAATTTACTCTTAATAATTATTAGTTTGAAACTTGGCCCAATTTTGTTAACGAAGTCGTGTTGATTATTTTCCCCAGCTTACTGCGATTAAACTGATTTTCCATTTAGTTACCCGTTCATTATCTAGAAATAAAATCAAAGCATCATGAATAAACAATGCTACGAGTAGTTCCTTGTAAGAATTCTTCTAGTTAAAGTCAGGCCATATATAGCATCAAGCCCCAGTCCAATGTAACGAGTAAGTTTACGGCGCAATAAGTTGGCCTGTGATTAACAGTGTTCAGATTAGTAGCCGGGCAAGTCACGCGATCACGTGAGCATGCGTGAGCGAACATCACGCGTCATGCTCCCAACGCGGCTTCCGGTCAAAACAATCGATGCAGGGAAAGGATATTGAAATTGTTTTGTAATAAAAATGGAAATTAGGTTGTAAATAAAAACCGCAAAATATGTATTTTCTGGAGGAATTTTAAGGAAGTTTGGAAAGATGTTTAAAATCTGGTTCGAATTTGATTTGAATTATGAGAGGATGAATTCAATGTGGATATTTTCAATATGTTAAATATTAATTAGAAAATTTGACGTTATATCGTATTTCAATAAATTTTGAAATACTCATAGGGCCATTTTTACTCTCTGTCTAAGCGTTTTAGCCATTTTCTCAAAAACAGTGGCACGTATTTTACATGAATGTAAAATTAAAGCTCGTAAACCTGCGTAATATATATAAATTTCATAAATAAATTTTCTTGCAAAAGATTCTAAATTTCCAATAAATTTATTTCATGAACAAACTATGTAAATTGCACTTGACACTGATATCTTTTTCTTCTTCTGTAGCTTTTCCCATTCGCTAGGGGTCGCTATTTATTATTTTCTTCTTCCACTCATTTCTGTTTTGCCTGTCGTTTTCATTCAGGTCCTCTTTACCTTCCGTCACCTTTAGGTAAGGAAGGTATTGTCTTTGGTCAAAAAATTCAATGATGAGTTTTTAGTGTATAAGCATGTTTTAGGGTCCCTATAATACGATTTTACCATTTTTACGATGATGCCTGTATGCATGTGTGTCTGTGTGTCTGTGTGTGTGTGTGTGTGTGTGTGTGTGTGTGTGTGTGTGTGTGTGTGTCTGTGTATGTGTGACAAAAGTTTCGGTTCCCATAACTGCAATACCACGATTCCAAAAATTATATTTTTTTCGTATTCCTCAAGTTTACATCCAGAATAACAAGTGATTAGATTTTGGTTATAATTGGTGAACCGGAAGTAGCCACATTTGAAGATTTTACAGTTAAATTTGATTTATTGACATTTAATATTATTATAACTTAAAGAATATATTATTCTCTATACGATTTGATTACATTTTATACTTCATATTGAATAGATACATAGTTAAAGAATTTTAAAGAAATTAAATTTGATAATTCAGCCAGCTATGCTAAACATGGAAACTACTACTATATTCATATAATTCAAATTGACAAATGTCAGTATCAATAGAAATAAATTAATGTGGCAGAGATGAGGATGTTGAAGTAGATGTAGGGGAACACGCGGAAAGATACGGTAAGAAAATAACTCTAGTGTTACAAGTTTCTAGAAAGATACAAGAAAGACATGAGGAAAAATGAAGAATTATATTGGAACAAGATTGAATAGTTTACTAATAGGAGGTTGAAGAAACAGAGGAAGACCAAAATAAGATGGATGGACTGTATTGTAGAAGACTTGAGAGAAAAGGACCTGAATGAGAACGACACGCAAAAATAGCGACCCCTAACGAATGGGAAAAGCTAAAGAAGAAGAAGATGTCAGTGTCAAGTGTAATTTGAATAATTTGTTTATGAAATAATTTTACTGGAAATTTCGAATCTTTTGCAAGAAAAATTATATATGGAATTTATACATTATATACAGGATTGACGGAAGGTATTGTGCTGGCCACAACAGATTTTTTCTCATGTCTTCCGGAATACAGTTCTTCCATTCATTTTTCCTCCAATATATTCTTCATCTCTCCTCATGACATGTTCAAAACAATGTAATCGTCTATCTTGTATCTTTTTTGAAACTTCTTACATTAGAGTTATTTTCCTTATTCTTTCTTTCCTTACTGTATCTTTCCGTATCTTCCCCAATATCTAGCTCAACATCCTCATCTCTGCCACATTCATTTACTTTTCATTTATTCTGACATCTGGCAATTTGAATTATCTGAATATATTAGCAGCTTCCATGGTTAGCATATCTGGCTGATTTATGAATTCTTTAACTATATATCTATTGAATATGAAGTATAAATTCAATCAAATCGTATACAGAGTAATATATTCTTTAAGTTATAATAACGTTAAATGTCAATAAATAACTGCGTTTTTTCAAGAAAAACTGTTAAAATCTTCAAATGGGGGTACATCAGTTGGACCAACTATAACCAAAATCTAATCACCTATTCTTCTGAATGTAAACTTATGCTTTCCGAACCTTTCGTGACACACATACACACACACACACACACACACACACACACACACACACACACACACACACACACACACACACACACACAGAGACACACAAACATACAGACATCATCGTAAAAATGGTAAAATCGTATTATATGAATATGTACCCTAAAACTCATCATTGAATTTAAAGACACGATAACGCGGTTTGAAATTTTGAATTTAACATGAAATTTTCCTTCATGGCATGTATTACACGATTTTTGATTCGATAAGCGATTTGCGATTTAAACATGAAATTCCTCTAAAAATTTTAATATCTGTGAATAAAAATCATGGTTTATACATAGAAAAAAGTGTCAATGGAAATCAATATTTTTTAAAAGTATGTAAATATTTTCCCCGGAAGCAATGATATTAATAATCCGGGATACGTATGACCTATTTTCGTACTCAATAACAAAGAGATATAATTATGCTACAGGTATCAAAATAGGATACATTTCCTAGCGTTGATTAAACAGTATGTACATTGTAAATGGAAATTTTGAATTCTATTACCATATATTGAAACAATTGCGGTAGCTTGAACAAAACGTAGCAAATATGAATAGTGAAAGCTGCATTTGTGATCTACATTTGCTATTGATGTTTAACATTCGGTTTCACATTAATCAAAGAAGGAGAATCTCGTATATTCTCATTACTTTTTGGACCTAGAAGAATTTGTCTGTACTTTGGGATAATATAGAACAAAATGGATTCATTTCCAGACGGTAAATCGAAATTGTATAAAAGAATAAAAGAACGCTTCACCTTAATATAAGATGATTGAATGATTTATTTATTTTATTTACAAAAGTGGTCATACAACCAGGACAAGGTCCTAATAACAGTATAGCACAGTATAGCATCATGGAAAAAGAGAAATAATCTCATGAGAGAGATAAACTTGGATTTGTAAATCTGTAAATAATGAATAAAATCACGACATCGGATTTTCTTATGTATAATTTCATATTAATCAACAAAGATGTGTTTTCTTAGTTTTTTACAGCTTTACAAATTTATAATACTTATGCTTGTTTGTACCGTTGCACTTTCTAAGTTACACTTAAGCAAGTAGCGCTTAAAATAAGTAACACTCATAATGGTAGTATCTTTGTACGAGTTTCACTTTAGAAAAACTTTATTAAGCTTCCCTTGCTGGTTTTAATCTGGAAAATTTGTATTTTTTACCTTCCGTCACCTCTAGGTAAGGAAGATTTTGTCTTTGGTCAAAAAATTTGGTGGTGAGTTTTCACTAAATAAGTAAGTTCTAGGGTCTCCACAATACGATTTTACTATTTTTACGATGATGTCTGTATGTATGTGTGCGTGTGTGTGTGTGTGTGCGTGTGTGCATGTGTGTGGGTGTGTGTGTGACCTCTTCCTTACATCCATATGCAGACTTGATTAGAATTTGGCACCAGAAGTACCTTCATTTGAAGATTTTTAACAGTTTTTCTTGAAAAATCACTATTAAATATTATTTATACATTTAATGTTATCTATTATCTATACGAATTGATTACATTTTATATTTCATATTCAACGGATATAGAGTTAAAGAATTATAAAGAAATTAAATTTTATAAATCAGCCAGCTATACTATAACCATGGAAACAGCTTCTATATTAAGAAAATTCTAACTGACAGATGTCAGTGTCAATGAAAAGAAAATGAATGTGACAGAGAGGAGGATGTTGAGATAGATGTTGGGGAAGACACGGAAAGATACGGTAAGGAATAAGGGATATTAAAAGTTTCTAGAAAAATACAAGAGAGACGATTACATTGGTTTAAACATGTCACGAGGAGAGGTAAAAAATATGTTGGATGAAGAATGAATAGCTTAGTAATAGAAGGTAGAAGAAACAGAGGAAGACCAATGATAAGTTGGAAAAGACTTCAGAGAAAAGTAATCGAATGAGGACGACCCGCAAAACAGAAATGAATAGAATAAGAAAATAAAAAATAGCAACCCCTAACGAATGGGAAAAGCAAGTGTCATTTATATTCTATTCTGTAAGCATCGTTATGACATAGCGAATCGTCAAAACGATATTTTGTTATGGTAATAACGAAAATCGTTTAATAGGCTTATTCTGTAAACGATCGTTAAGACATTATGCATTATTAAATCGTTATTATAACGATAATCGTTAAAGTGGTATTATGTAAACAACAACTTAATTCTACATAACGAAAAAAATATAATGATATCATTATTTTTTAATGACTTGAAAAATCATTCGTTACCTAAACGTTTTGTCAATAATTCAGTATTTTTATTTGTGTCAATATAAAATTGCTATTATGTTGAATAGTGATCTCAAAAACTCGTCACATTATAGTATTTTACAAGGTAATATTAAAATATTTTTATAAGTTTTTATTGCTAGCGCCTAACGCAAGCTTCCCAATTTTGTCTAAAGATGGTAGTAGTAGCTGTAGCATAGCCCACAACAAGAAGAAGACTCCCACCAGAACTAATCTAACCTAGAAGTTTTGTGAGTGATATTAAATTATTTTAGATATTTCATTAAAAATTAAATTTGATTGTAGGGAAAGTTCTTAACTTGACCGCAAGGTTATTATTACTTCCTTGTACGTAAGTAAAGGAAGTATAGTAATCGCGAAAAAATTCGGTTTTCAGATTTCAGAGGAAATATCCATTTTGATCATCCCTGAATCCATTTTGACTAATTTCGTCGTGACGTCTGTACGTACATACGTACGTATCTCGCATAACTCAAAAACGGTAAGCCGTAGAAAGTTGAAATTTTGTATTTAGGACTCCTATAACATCTAGTTGTGCACCTCCCTTTCTGGTTATTACACAATTTCCAGAGGTGGCACTTTACATGAAGCCTATAATAGATTTTAATGAAAAACTGTTTTAAAATATAATCCAAAACTTTTCAAATTTGGTATACAAGACTTTTATGTCAAGCGAAGTAACATAATAGATTTTGGTTAAAATTGTCTAACCGGAAGTGGTAAATTACTTGAAGTTGTTAACAGTTTTTCTTGAATAAAATGATTTTATTTTAATTTTAGAAATAAATGCTTCAAATAAAAGTTTTAGAAAATTAATTTCTGCGTCTAGCACATCAAGTATTATTAAATTAGCCCTTTG
This sequence comes from Harpalus rufipes, assembly GCA_951394225.1. Lineage (NCBI taxonomy): Eukaryota > Metazoa > Arthropoda > Insecta > Coleoptera > Carabidae > Harpalus > Harpalus rufipes. The sequence continues at coordinate 87,786,451 of OX596274.1, forward strand.
TATAAGCGAGATATGTAAATTTAAAAATTATATACTTTTTTGTTTTTGTAATAAAGCTTGCTATGGATTAGGGCAAAAACATAAAAAAAAATGTTCATGTCAAATTACGTTAAATACGTGCAATTTTATGATTCGTACAATAAAATATATTATATTTTTATTGTGAAATTAGTCATATTCATTGTTGTAATCAAATATTTCTTTGTTGTAATCAAAACTCTCTTTCAAAAAAACCGGGTTAGATTATGGTCGCTATATATCTTACTGATTTGAAGTTAAAATTAATATTTTGTAATTTATTTATTAAAAAAATATGTATAGTTTAATAATCGTACAAGGAAGTCGTGCGGTGTCCACATCAGATTTTTTTTTAATATGAGTTACAGAATACGAATACAAAGATAACGATTATCATTAAGTAGATATAACGATTTTCATAATAACGATTTCGTTATGATAACGATTCATTACGGGAATATTTTACAAAATAGGCCTGTGAATGCAGTTAACCGGTAGATGAAGTACGGCTTAATAAGCGTCACATAGTAAAAATAAAGTGCAAAGAACTATAGTAATTTAAGCTCTACTTATTAATAAGTGCAACTTAACTAGTATCCAGTGAACCATAAATAGGTGAATAAAAAATACACATTAACAGTTATGAAAACTGTTTGTAAACAAAGTGCATATCATTTATACCATGAAAGTGGAGTAAATGTTGTTTGGTTTCTAATTTGATTAATGGCATATAATGACGTCTTATGTTTTTATATTGCGGCGACTATAATTACCCATTAATGTGATACTTTGTATATTATCATCATTTTTGTTCCATAATATTTTACCCTTTCTTTCCTGCGAAAAACATCTATAGTGTTTGACTGGTCGTATTCATTTTTCTTTTTAATTTACAGCTCGCAAATCCTGTATCATAATTATTCTTCTGCATCGCGTTCGTGATAAATGACATTAGTGACATTATCAGTGGGTAAATGTTTGCCAACACTTAGAAGGCTGTGGCAAGATAAAAAGTAAAACATGTAGGGTTCTTTCCAAGACGATATTGATCGGCAGTCAACAATCGCTTTTCGTTAACCGCGTTATTTTAGTTAATTAACGTTGTCGCTCCTGTATACGCATTGACAGATTCAATTAAGTTTTTTCTTTGTTGCAGGTAAGTTGGTGTGATCAACAACACTTTCTCGATTCAACCAAGGGATTTTTCACGCGACACAGGTTTGGTAGTCCCCTACAAAAAACAAAATTACTTTCATGATTAACAAAGTACTGCCCAAAACACACAACATGTTTTCCTCTATAATTTTTACCTCTCGCTAAGAGAGGTATTGCATTCATGCTAAAAATCGCATATCCAGAGTTTATTGAATAAGCACGTTTTAAGGTCCCTACAATCCGATTTTAACATTTTTACGATGATGTCTGTGTGTGTGTGTGTGTGTGTGTGTGTGTGTGTGGATGTGTGTGTGTGGGATGTTGGAAGGACGGTTACTCAAAAACTATAAGACTTAAAATTTGTTTAACAACGTATTTCCCAATCGGACATTCATGGGAAGATCTGAAAAGGTTTTGGTAATAATTGGACAACCGGAAGTAGAAGATTCTTGAAAAAAAATCTTCTAAATATTATTTTTTGAAAATTTTTCGTGGTAATATTAAAGAAAATTAAATTCTCTATCTGATACATTTAAATATTTTATTATATATTCCATAGATTTAGAGATAAAAAAAGTATAATATATAAAATAATCTGTTGTAATAAATTTGACAGCCGAAAGAATGCCATGAAAAATAGTTGATAATTTAAATTATTTGTAACTGACAGATAAATGTCAGTGTCAGAAATAATGAGTAATGAATTAAAAATGTACTTGGAGAATCCCTTAGTTCTTGATCTGTGACTATTATGGAGATGACAAGTCTAGGTTGAAGGACTTAAATTTGTTTCAAACATTATGGGACAATGTACACCAGTACTATAGACTAGAGTAACTTTGAATTGCGAAAAAGCTATCAAATTCTTCTCAAGTAAGTTGTAAATATTGACAAAATTACACATCGATATAAGAATAATCGGAGTGCAATCTATCCGTCACTTTATTAAAGGGAATTAGTGTTATTTAGATATAACATGTATGAAAAAATAAAATGTAAAAGATGATATGTAAGAATAGATGCACAATCCATATATACATTTTAGACCGCCCAAAATTAATGTTTTTACTAGAAGAATATGAAGAGAAAGTAAACAACGTTGTTCGAATTGAAAATTGCAGTTACCAGCCTAATATTTATATATGGTAAACTCTACTTTGTAATTTATTGTAACATAATTTATGGTAAAATATCTTCATGTTGAGACATGCTATTATTGAATAATAAAGAAGTTTATACGTCATAGATTTATATGAATATATTATTTGTATTTATAAAAATATTCTTTGCTTTATGCATACAGCCAGGTAAAATATACGGCGAGAGGTTATGTGCTGGCCACATCAGATTTTTTATTACAATTTATTACGGGAATACTCGTATAATAGATGTTTTTACCTCTCGCTAAGAGGTATTGGATTCATGATAAAAATCGCATATCCAGATTTTAATGTTTAGCACTTTTAAGGTCCCTACAATATTTTTGCGATAATGTCTGTGTATATGTTTGTGTGTGTATGTGTGTGTGGATGTATGTGTGTGTATGTGTTTGAGTCGGTTGGAAGGACGATTTCTAAAAAACTATAATACTTAATATTTGTTTAACTACATATTTCTCAATCGGACATTACTGGGAAGAGCTAAAAAGGTTTTGGACAACCCGAACTAACAGATTCTTAGAAAAAATCTTCTTCATATTATTTTTTGATAAATTTGTTCTGCTATCTGACACATTTAAATATTTTATTAATCTTTAGAAATAAAGAAATATTTGTTATATAATAATCTGTTGTAATAAATCTCACAGTACATATTAATATCATGGAAACCAATTGAAAAATGAAAAAGGTTGTAACTGACAGATAAATGTCAGTGTCAGAAATCCAGAAATATTACTGAAGATTTTTTGTGGGAAGTACATACATTATACTATTTTTTATTGTATTAATAATTAAATATAGTTAATCTATGTACATAATTACTTGCTATCATTCTGACACGGGCCCCATATATGCTTGTCAAGGCCAACAAAGTCACATAAGTGCTCGCGCCCTATTGTATTTAACATTTCTTGTATAACTACTCTCTACACCAAAAATTCTAGTTACAGCTATTCTTTATATTTAGATGTTTTAATTTTAAGTTCATAGTGTCAAGAGATTTTGTCCTCTTCCAATGTTTCCAATTCATTGTCGGAATTGACAGCATTTTTGAAAGGTATATATATATAATATACCTATAATTTTAAATATTTAACTATTAATACAAGAAATAATATAATGTACGTACTTCCCAGAAAAAATCTTCAGTAATGTCTCTGGATTTTTGGCACAGGCATTTATCTGTCAGTTACAAACATTTTAGATTTTCAATTGGTTCCATGACATAATTTGGGCTGTGATATTTATTCCAACAGATTATTATTTACCTTATATTGCTTTATCTCTAAATCTATAAAATATATAATAAAATATTTATATGTATCAGATAGAGAATTTACTCTTCTTTAATATAAGCAAGAACTAAAATTAAAAAAAATATATTTAGAAGATATTTTTAAGAATCTGCTACTTCTGGTTATCCAATTATTACCAAAACCTTTTCAGCTCTTCCCAGTAATGTCCGACTGAGAAATATGTAGATAAACAAATATTAAGTATTATAGTTTTTGAGAAATCGTCCTTCAACCATTACCACACACATACATTTATCCACTCACACATACACACACACACACACACACACACACACACACACAGACATACACTCACACAGACATCATCGTAAAAATATTAAAATTGGATTGTATGGACCTTAAAACGTGCCTAATCATTAAAATCTGGTTATGTGAATTTAAGCATGAATCAAATACAGTAAAATTTTTGAAAGATGTCCGATCAAGGGCACCTGTATCACGAACGAATTAACAAATAGGCATACATTTATCTCTTTCTTTTGCAAAGGCTGTAAGACTGGGTGATAAGGATGGATATAACACGCTTGTCTTTCAAAAATTCATATTGTTTCGACTAAGTTAGGACATTCCATTTATAAACGATGCTCGTTGTTGATAATACTTTCGTTGTAACGTAAGTTTATTTATTAATTCAGATACATTACCTGGACTCATAGCCGTACGTATAACGTTATATTCTGTCAGTATCACTGACACTGACATTGTGTTGTCTTATTTTTGAATTTTGAATGCTTTTCCTGTAATATATATTTTTATAATAATAAAATAACAGTAGTATCTTACGTACCCTCATAAAAACTAAGCAAACGACACTACTGAATTTGTCATGATGGGCGGAGCAAAAATCTGAATTCATACAATTCGTAGACAACCTTGATCGGACATCTTTCAAAAATTTTACTGTACCTCTCTTAGCGAGAGGTAAAAATGAAAAAAAAAGTTGAAACACCTATTATTTTGCATTCATTGCAATATTCCATTAAAGTGCAATCCTGTCGCTTCTACTAACACATTGCAAAAAAATTCCTTCTATCTTCTTTGATATTTTGTCAAACTGTATCATTATTTAAAAAAGTAAAGGTATTTTAACGAAAATGTTACATAAAACATTTACGCGCTTTTAGCAATGCCTGAAACCATAAATATGAATGAAAAATTATATGACACGTGGAGCATATTTAGGTCAAATTAAAAATGAAAAAAAAATTATCAAACAGTGTTCGTAATTATGCCTATAACATTGATAAAGTAAAATTGGTATGCTGTTGTTATTAGAACAAAAATTGTCTGTAAAATTATAAAGAGAAAATGATTATTAAAAATAATTATTGAAATTGAATTTTAAAATAGCTTCTTTTAATAACAAAATAGCCTACAGTCGTTAAAGAGCACAGCAGTACAGGGCAAATTATTCATGCGACTCTTCGTACTCATAGTTACAAGAAACTGATGTAACAATTTATATAAATTTTATTCAACATTTGTTACAAAAGATTTTATCCTGTAAAATTACAATAAGAAATAATATAATGTATGTACTTTTCAGAAAAAGTCTTCAGTAATGTCTATGGATTTTTGACACTGGCATTTATTTGTCAGTTACAAACATTTAATTTTTCAATTGGTTTCCATGATATTATTTGCGTTGTGAGATTTATTACAACAGATTATTTTATATATTTCTTTATCTCGAAAATTATAAAAGATATTATAGAATATTTATATGTATCAGATAGAGAATTTCTTTAACATTTACAATTTAGTTTCATTTACTTAAAACTTGAAGAATCTAATATCCTCTTATTAATAATAATATTGTGTTGATTAGAACCAAGTACCTTTAATAAAAACCGTTCATCAAGCTATTTTTTTCTGTTGGAAATAATATCATTTAATATTGGCCGGAAAACAGAATCTGACAGTCTATTATTTCTGCCATATTATTATTAATATCGGATATCGTAAAAAATGAAGATACATAAATCATTCAATAACACAGTCAGGTTTTTCGTTCATCGAATGTCATTTTGGACGCAGATTGTATTTCGAGGTCCTGATGTAGAAAAATCAATAAAGGAATAATACGTCTTTACGGAATTTAGCAGACGAATATAAAAGGAATCGAACGAAGAAAGGATATTTTTTGTACCGTGAAACTCCTTTAGAAAATTTATTATTCACCAAACCCGAACAATGATATTTTTGATTAGAATTTTCTCATATCACCGAAGACAGAAATTAAAATCTTTAAAATAATTTAATAACTATATTACTAATAATAAAATATCATGCTATATAGAATATAATGTAACATGGAATAAACAACTGTGTTGTTCATTATGCAAAAATTAACAGAATTACAGTGCATTTTTTTTTATTATTTAATTTGAAGCCAACGTTTCCTTGCCACTTACAGCTTCATCAGGGCAAAAAACAAAGGCATTAAAAATAAATAAATAAATAAATTTATTCAAATATAATGTTATCGTATTGTATGAAAATATTAACAATCGTAATTCTGAAGACATTAACTTAAAAATCTGATGTGATCAACCCAATAGATCCCGCCATTTATAATTTTTATATTACTTTATAAATCTATGCATACAATATATAGAAAAAGTATTAAAGCAAACTTGTACAAAATGGAATAATCTTTAATTTTTATAATAACAAATTGAGAAAAAATTACATTTAAAGATATTTTTTGAAGAAAAACTATCTTGAGCTTCAAATAAACTGTCATTTCCGGTTGTCCGATTGCCACCAAAATCTAATCAGACATTTCCATATTAGAATAAGGTAGAAATACATGGTTTCAAAACTTTCTGAATGATAGTATTTGAGTTAGAGCGTTAACAGGATCCACACACACACATACGTACATACACACAGACATCATCGTGAAAATGTTAAAATTGGATTATAGGGACCTTAAAACGTGGTCATTTACCAAAATCTCGATATTAGATTTTTAGCACGATCCCTATACAAGGCTTTTTACCTCTCGCTAAGAGAGGTATTGGATTCATGCTAAAAATCGCATATCCAGATTTTATTGAATAAGCACGTTTTAAGGTCCCTACAATCCGATTTTAACATTTTTACGATGATGTCTGTGTGTGTGTGTGTGTGTGTGTGTGTGTGGATGTGTGTGTGTGGGATGTTGGAAGGACGGTTACTCAAAAACTATAAGACTTAAAATTTGTTTAACAACGTATTTCCCAATCGGACATTCATGGGAAGATCTGAAAAGGTTTTGGTAACAATTGGACAACCGGAAGTAGAAGATTCTTGAAAAAAAATCTTCTAAATATTATTTTTTGAAAATTTTTCTTGATAATATTAAAGAAAAATAAATTCTCTTTCTGATACATTTAAATATTTTTATACATATTTTATAGATTTAGAGATAAAAGGAATATAATATATAAAATAATGTTGTAATTAATTTTACAACCGAAAGGATGCCATGAAAAATAGTTGCAAATTTAAATTATTTGTAACTGACAGATAAATGTCAGTGTCAGAAATAATGAGTAATGAAAGAAAAATGTATTTGGAGAATCCCTTAATTCTTGATCTGTGACTATTATGGAGATGACAAGTCTAGGTTGAAGGACTTAAATTTGTTTCAAACATTATGGGACAATGTACACCAGTACTGTAGACTAGAGTAACTTTGAATTGCGAAAAAGCTATCAAATTCTTCTCAAGTAAGTTGTAAATATTGACAAAATTACACATCGATATAAGAATAATCGGAGTGCAATCTATCCGTCAATTTATTAAAGGGAATTAAGGTTATTTAGATATAACAGGTATGAAAAAATAAAATGCAAAAGAAGATATATAAGAATAGATGCACAATCCAGATATATACATTTTAGACCGCCCAAAATTAATGTTTTTACTAGAAGAATATGAAGAGAAAGTAAACAAAGTTGTTCGAATTGAAAATTGCTGTTACCAGCCTAATATTTATATATGGTAAACTCTACTTTGTAATTTATTGTAACATAATTTATGGTAAATATCTTTATGTTGAGACATGCTATTATTGAATAATAAAGAAGTTTATACCTCATAGATTTATATGAATATATTATTTGTATTTATAAAAATAATCTTTGCTTTATGCATACAGCCAGGTAAAATATACGGCGGGAGGTTATGTGCTGGTCACATCAGATTTTTTTAGCAATGGCTTGGTGCGAAATGGCCCTTAGCAGTTCATCAAACTGTTAATATATTCAGATAACTCAAAATGACAGATGTCAGTATCAATGAAAAGAAAATGAATATGTCAGAGATGGGATGTTGGGGAGGATACGGAAAAATAGGGTAAGGATTTAAAGGATAATGGAAATGGCTCGAGTGATAAAAGTTTCTAGATAGAGACGATTACATTGGTTTGAACATGTAATGAGGAGATGAAAAATATATTGGAAGAATGAATAGCTTAGTAATAGATCGTGGAAGAAACAGAGGAAGACCAAAGATAAGATGGAAGGACTGGATTGTGGAAGACTTGAGAGAAAAGGAATTGAATGGGAACGATAAGCAAAACAGAAAAGAGTGGAAAAAGAAAATAAAAAATAACGAAGAAGAAGATATTGTTAAGTGCAATTTGCATAGTTTGTTTACGAAATAATTTTACAGGAAATATAGAATCTTTTGCAAGAAATTTTATATATGGAATTTGTACATAATACACAGGATTGACGGAAGGCCATATCAGATTTTTTTATAAGTTATATTTGTAACGCTTCCCGTTAAAAATATTAACTTCACAGAAACAAATATTTGGTTGACTGACAGACTGACAGCAAAAAAATGAGGTTATAATTCATTCATCTGCCCTTCTAGAAAACGAAAAGCGCCAAAAACAGTGCATAGATCTTCTTAACGATGTGTTTTAAGTGCGTTTATAGACTCAAAAACACCGTAATAGAAAAATTGTTATGTATTAGTTGATTAAAACGATGCTATATTAATTAAAACCTAGTAAGTACGCTTTTTAGCCAAAAAGTTTCTAAATTTAATATCGAATTTAGCGAAAATAGTATAATGTAACACAGACTTCATTTTTACCTCTCGCTAAGAGAGGTATTACATTCATGCTAAAAATCACATATCCATATTTTATTGAATAAGCACGTTTTAAGGTCCCTACAATCCGATTTTAACATTTTTACGATGATGTCTGTGTGTGTGTGTGTGGATGTATGTGTGTATGTATGTAGGATGTTGGAAGGACGATTACTCAAAAACTATAAGACTTAAAAATTGTTTAATTACGTATTTTCCAATCGGACATTCATGGGAAGATCTGAAAAGGTTTTGGTAACAATTGGACAACCGGAAGTAGAAGATTCTTGAAAAAAAATCTTCTAAATAATATTTTTTGAAAATTTTTCTTGGTAATATTCAAGAAAATTAAATTCTCTATCTGATACATTTAAATATTTTATTATATATTCTATGGATTTAGAGATAAAAGAAATATAATAAATAAAATAACGTTATAATAAATTTTACAGCCGAAAGGATGCCATGGAAAATAGTTGACCAGTTGAACTGTTTGTAACTGACAGATAAATGTCAGTGTCAGAAATTCATAGATATTACTAAAGAGTTTTTCTGGGAAGTACATATACATTATATTATTTCTTAATGTATTAGTAGTTAAATATTTAAGATTATAGGTCTATTACATATATCCTTCAAAAATACAGTCAATCCTGACAATGAATTGGAAACATTTCGAAAAATTAGAAGAGGACAAAATTTCTTCATATAATGAATTTAAAATTAAACAATCTAAATATAAGGAATAGATATATGTAAGTACAATTTTTAATGTAGAATGTAGGTATACAAGAAATGTTAAATACAATAGGGCGCCTTGACAAGCAGATATGGGGACTCATGTCAGAATGATAGCTAGTAATTATGTATATAGATGTATCATAATTTCTCATTCTAAATTTAGTGATTTTCCAATTCCATATGGTTTATTTTCCTCGACAAGTAAATTCCACACTCCTGGTGACAAATTAACTACGTGTATTTTGAAAATCTTGAAATTCTGAATAAAACATACTGACTAATTGTCATTCTGAAACGGGCCCCCACATCTGCTTGTCAAGGCCAAGAATGTAACATGACTGTTCGCGCCCTATACTTATGTAACCAAAAAAGGAAGTGGCGGGAGGTATTGTGCTGGCCACAACAGATTTTTTCTTATTGTATGATTTTCGCAAAAAGATTTTGGCTCCGCAAGGCTAGAGTGTAGTGACTTGTCTTGGGTAAGTATGCAAGACATCCCGGCTGCTTGGGTGGGTTTTGTGATCACATGAACCGCAAACAACACGTGTCTGTGTGTGATACTGGTGTACATCTACACACTGGTCGCGTCCGAGTGTCAGCCTGGGATAACATGGGTCGCTGGTTAAATACTTGCCTAGACGCCCGGCCAACTCTCCCTCAGGATCAAACATGTCACCCCCGCAACAACACAAATTGTTTATTTTATATTTCTATACAGCAACAACTACACAAAACTATTATATATTTATAGAACAGGGTAACGTTTTATGACTATTAAATTAACTCAATTTAAATAATTGAAATGCCGTTTAACTTTTAAAATAAAATGTTATTTTTTCCAACATCTAATTACATTCTTGATTTCGGTTAACCATTAACATTTTTTTTGTCTTACCTTGGACTCAATCTGGCGATGAGACAGTTTCTCTTGTAACTGTTGTTTATAATAATTCTTTTTGATTTTTAAGATAAACAAAAATATTCATAACCTAGCGACTGTCTATATGCTAAGCGGCCTTAGCCAGTTTACATTTAATATATTGTTAGAACATGCAATGGTGTGTATTATTTTTTAAAATTCTTTAAATGCATTCACACGACGAAGAACATCTGCTTTGACTTAATTCTTAATAAGCTGTTCGCTCTAGAATTTCCAAATCTCATATGGTATTAATTATTCTGGTACATCTCGTATAAAAAACAAATATTCAACAAATCAGGGCAATTTAAGTGGGCGTTTTTCCGAGAGCAGTTCATTAACCATTCGAAACAAGGAGCCGTAAATCTTGAAGGACTCTCCCTCAATCTGCGTGGGTGGCTTGTCTCACTAATTGTCGCTCCCTTCTCCGCACCCTTTATGACTTATGAAGCAGGGGTTCAACCAGAAAAATACCAATGTAATTTTAGAGGAGCACTCAAGACTGCCTGAAACGTTTGCCTGCTTAAAATAATGATTTGGTATTTTCAGATTCTGACTTAGTATACGAGCATGTAATCGAATGATGGCATTTAATACATGTTTATAGTTAATTTAATCTAGAGAGCCATGGCTTGCCATTGTTAGTTTTTTTTGTCAAAAGTAAAATGGCAACCAAAAAATAAATAAACACTTTTGTTTCGAATGTTCATATATAAACATCAAAATTGTGTTAATCATTATTTATTGTATTTTAAAATTCTTCTTTAGCTTTTCCCATTCGTTCTAAATTCACGTAGTTAATTTGACACCAGGAGTGTGAAATTTACTTGTTGAGGAAAATAAACTACATGGAATTGGAAAATCACTAAATTTAGAATGAGAAATTATAATATTTGACATGTATATACATAACTACTATTTATCATTGTGACATGGGCCCCCATATCTGTTTGTAAAGGCCAACAAAGTCACATGACTGCTCGCGCATAATGTATTTAACATGTCTTGTATACCTACTCCACACCAAAAATTTTTAAATTTAAATACATTCTATGAAGAAATTTTGTCGAGATGTTACCAATTCATTGTCGGGAGTAACAGTATTTCTGAAGGGTAAAGGGTATGTGTAATATACCTATAATATTAAATATTTAACTATTAATACATTAAAAAATAATATAATGTATGTACTTCCCAGAAAAAGTCTTCAGTAATGTCTCCGGATTTCTGACACTGACATTTATCTGTCAGTAACAAACATTTAAAATTTTCAACTATTTTCCATGGCATTCTTTCGGCTGTAAAATTTATTGCAACAGATTATTTTATATGTTATATTTCTTTTATCTCTAAATCTATATAATATATAATAAAATAATTAAATGTATCAGATAGAGAATTTAATTTTCTTTAATCAATTTTCAAAAAATATTATTTAGATTTTTTTTCAAGAATCTTGTACTCCCAGTTGTCCAATTGTTAGCAAAACCTTTTCAGATCTTCCCATGAATGTCCGATAGGGAAATACGTAGTTAAACAAATATAAAGTCTTATAGTTTTTGACTAATCGTCCTTCCAACATCCCACATACACACATACATCTACACACACACACAGACATCACGTAAAAATGTTAAAATCGGATTGTAGGGACCTTAAAACGTGCTTATTCAATAAAATCTGAATATGCGATTTTAGCATGAATCCAATACCTCTCTTAGCCAGAGGTAAAAAACTACTAGACTATTGAAAATGTTTCAGAAACTAGTTTACTTAAGTAATAAAATTTCACTTGTAACTAGTAACTTGTGAACTAGTAAAATACTTTTCAGAAACACAATTTACTAGTACTATTAAAAATGTCACTTTTAATTTGTGAATTAGTATTTTTTGAGAAACAGGCTCCAGTTGACGACAATTTTACAACCGAAAATTTCGCTATTGCTGCGAATATTTCGCCTTTAGCCGCAAACTTTTCAATCCTGGTATAAAAACATAGCAATAGTAATAGTTGATATATTTATTGCATCTTTTCTCTTTCTTTCTAACAATGAGATTGAGATTTATTCCTACATGAAGTATAATATTTCCAATCTGTTGTTGTTGTGTCTTCATGTGTGAAGAAACTCCACACTGATGCTTACCGCAAGCTGTAATTCCTTGGTGCTTGGGCCCATTTTGTACCGTGTAGCCTAATGTGTTTCAGGTTAATTGTTCATGCTGTCAGTTTGCATCTGCTTTACGTTGCGTGGCGGCGCCGCCGCGGAACTGGTGGGCGAGCGAACGACGCTTGCCGCGAAGCGATGCCCTGGTTAAAATGTAGTGCGCGTTTTTTGCCAATTAGTTTCCGAGTCGGCTTGAGCGCTTTGCCAAATTGTCAGGTTGTTTCAACTCACTGCAATGATGTACGAACTGCTGCAGAATATATTACGATTCAAATCGCGCGGAGCATGCCAAATTTACATTCTTCCACACCTATCTAATTTAGGATAATTTCTCTATTATTTTGAGATTATCTACATCCGCAGAAACATAACAAGCTTTATTATTTTCAAAATTATACCAAATATATTTCTATTAAGATCAATTTTTCTAAAAGTTCTCAGATGGAATTATATGATTTATTTATATAAAAAATTACTTCTAATTTTATGGCACTAAATTGACCCGTGAGGTGACGCCTAGTAAGCACTCGCACAGTACAAATATTTCATCATTACCGATATATGTGTACAAATCAGATTGATACACCCAGCAATGGGTAATATGCCATAATGATACATTTTTTACCTTCCGTCAAAAAATTAAATGATGCGTTTGTAGTTAATAAACACGTTTTAGGATCCCTATAAAACGATTTTACCATTTTTACGATGATGTCTGTACAGTCCATACGATGTAACTTGGCGAGTTGGGGCAATTCACATTATCACTGCGGTAATGGGAAAGTTATAAAATCCACAGGCGTACCGAAAAAGAATGTAGTTCAATAAAATTACGAATATTACAAAAAAAAAGAAATTATTTATACAAAAAAAAAAAATATTACAAATATTGGAATAAATTATTTATTATATAAATCATATTATAATTAATTATTTTTTAAATTAATAAAGTTAAGAAAATAATTTTTTTATTGCTAATGAGAAAAAATGCACCAACGCTTATGTATGAATATAACTTCTTGGGTTGAAAAGTACCTGACACCCCGAGTTTGAGTATATTAGGGTGAAATTTGCTTTGTCTAAGGCAATAAAACATTTTAAAATCACTATTTCACTTCTGAAGCTGTGCGGCATCGAAGTAAAAGTAAATATTTGACAAAACGCAACTTAGGAATAGTGAACTGAATTACATTCTTTTGCTCGCCAAGTTACATCGTATGGACTGTATGTATGTGTGTCTGTGTGTGTGTGTATGTGTGTGTGTGTGTGTGTGTTGTGTGTGTGTGTGTGTGTCTGTGTGTGTGTGACGAAAGTTTCGGACCGCATAACTTCAATAACACGATACCGAAAATTATATTCTTTTCATATTCCTCAAGTTTACATCCAGAAGAACAAGTGATTAGATTTTGGTTATAAATGGTCAACCGAAAGTATCTTCATTTGAAGATTATGACAGTTTTCTTGAAAAAACGCAGTTAAATATCATTTATTGACATTTAACGTAAATATAACTTAAAGAATATAGTATTCTCTATACGATTTGATCGCTTTTTATACTTCATACTCAATAGGTATAGAGTTAAAGAATTATAAAGATATTAAATTTCAAAAATTGGCCAGCTATGCTAACCATGGGAACTGCTAATATATTCAGAAAATTCAAATTGACTGATGTCAGTATCAATAGGTGCGTTCAATTAAGGAAGCAGTTCAAGCAAATGCTAGGTAAGCAAACGAGATTTGTTGCTTATACATTGAAAGATTCGCTAGCTATATGATGAACTGATATTCACAAATATCGAGAAAGTTATACAGTTGTCAAATATAACATGTGTATCGTTCATATCCTTTTATTGGTCTAGAAAGTTATACATAATGAATTTATAGATAGGTACAGTTATTTTCAGATAGTGGAATTAATTTTGAACATTTTTTTAGGTCTAAGAAAATATTTCAAACAATGTTATGAACATTCATCACAAAACTTTGAAAACTTTTTTGGCATGTAATTAATATAAACATACCATAAAATGAGATAGAAACAAGTTAAATTCATGTATATATAATTTGCATTTCCCGCCATTATATTTCATAAGTTAGCAAGGCAAGCGAGAAATTTGACGCTTGGCTTGCTTGGGAGCAAATCAAGCAAATGCTAGGCTAGCAAAGTCGTTCAACAAATTTTCCTTCCGATTGCTTGTTTTCCTGGGGCTTACTGAATGCACCTTGAAAAGTAAATGAATGTGGCAGAGATGAGGATGTTGAAATAAGAGATATAACTCTAGTGTTAGAAGTTTCTAGAAAGATACAAAGAGACGATTACATTGGTTTGAACATGTCATGAGGAGAGATGAAGAATATATTTTTAATTTGTTTAATTTTGCAACATATCGTATACTTGTAATAATTAACAATGATAATATTAGTGTGTAATATTATATTTCGTTTCAATATATAGGAACCCCTCTTATCATAATTAATTTTTTGTTAATTGAACTGCTGAACAATTCAATTAGATTTTTCTATCTTAATTCGCATTTGATGTCTGCATCTTATCTCTACGTTTAGTATGGAACTTTATAGCTTTAAGAGAAATTTATTGGTCATATCTAAATTGATTTCGTATACTTTGTAGCGTAGATACAATGAAATAATCCTGAAAGAAATTTCCTACTGATGAAGTATTTTAGTTACTTTATCTCTATTAAAAATAACGGGGTGATAAACAACATTTGTCTTTATTAGAGTTTTTGTACTAGTAATAATATTTCTAAACTCGTGCAAGTACATTTTCGACATTTATTGAAATAATATAAACAATATATGAGTTCATTAATAACGACATTTAATAATTACAAGCCAACATTGTTATTATTAAACAATAAATTAATTAGAGATTTTCGTGAAATTGATTGCAATTAATAAAATGACAAATGTACTAGTTTATTAATGAAATTTTATGTAGTGCGTTGTTCTACTACAAAGGATTCTAATTATTAAAAGGCAATTTCCTAAATTCAAAATCAATTATTAAAATAAAACACATACAGTAAAAAATTTAAAAATGTCCGATCAAGGTCATCTTTATCATGAACGAATTAACAAATTGGCATATATTTACCTTTCTCATTTGCCATATCACAAAGCGTGTGCAATACGGATGGTTCTAACACGCTTGTCTCAAAAATTCATATCGGTTCCATTAGGACATTCCATTTTAAAACAATGATCGTTGTTGATAATACTTTCGCAATAACGTAAATTTATTTATTAATTCAGATATATTACCTTTGAATATATAATACATATAAGATCGGCAACGTAATGTATTTAGATTAAATATTTCGAGGGAAGGTGCCATCTATCCCTCCGTATACGAATTATTTCTGAGTTAGTTAAAAAAATACACAATAGGTGGATGTTGCACGGTGTTGCTACATAGCTAGAACAGCAAGTTAAGATTTTATAAAGGTTTTTAAGTTTGCTACTGTAAAACAAGTATGCATGTACATTGAAGATTCAAAATATATTATCTGGTTATTATGAAACACTATTTTTGAATTATTGATTATTGAATACCTCTAACAAATAGTTAACAAACGATTTACCGTAGTTCATAGTTTTGTGGTAGGAGTCACTAGCTATCTATAATAATTTTGTGAATAAAAAGAGACAGATATAGTATCTTGCTAGGCCATATGCGTTGCCGTTCTTATATGTATTATATATTCAAAGATATTACGTACGAATAACGTTATTTTCTGTCAGTGTCACTCACATTGACAATGTGTCAGTATCTTATATATTTGGTTTTATATTTGCTCATAAACTTACTATTTGACTTAGTTTTGCATTTTGAATTTACTGTAACATACATTTTTACCTCACTAAGAGAGGTATTGGATTCATGCTAAAAATCGCATATCCAGATTATATTGAATAAGCACGATTTAAGGTCCATAGAATCCGATTTTAACATTTTTACAATGATGTCTGTGTGTGTGTGGTGTGTGTGTGGATGTGTGTGTTAGATTGAATATAAATAAATTGTTTATTGAAATATGGCGGAGCAAAAATATATGTTTCCCAGTAATAAATAAATACTACCAAATTGGTAAATAAGGTTTGTTAGCTATTAATAAATACCTATATTTAATGTTACATGTTCATAATATTTAACATTTCGTAACATGTTTTATACTTAATCAATATTTTTACCTTCAGTCACCTTTAGGTAAGGAAGGTATTGTCTTTGGTCAAAAAATTCAATGATGAGTTTTTAGTGAATAAGCATGTTTTAGGATCCCTATAATACGATTTTACCATTTTTACGATGATGTCTGTATGTATGTATGTATGTATGTATGTATGTATGTATGTATGTGTGTCTGTGTGTGTGTGACGGAAAATTTGGATGATTAGATTTTGGTTATAATTGGTCAACCGGAAGTACCCTCATTTGCAGATCTTAACAGTTTTTCTTGAAAAAACGCAGTTAAATATCATTTATTGACATTTAATCTTATTGTAACTTAAAGAATTTATGGTTCTCTATACGATTTGATTACATTTTATACTTCATATTAATAGTAAGTTAATAAAGTTAATAAAGATATTAAATTTCAAAAATCAGCCAGCTATGCGTGGAAACTGCTAATATATTCAGATAATTCAAGTTGACATATGACAGTATCAATGAAAAAAAAATGAATGTGGCAGGGATGAGGATCTTGAGATGGATTGGGAATATACGAAGAAAAATGAACAGCTTATTAGTATAAGGTAGAAGAAACAGAGGAAGACCAAAGATAAGATGGAAGGACTGTATTGCGGAAGACTTGAGAGAAAAGGAACTGAATGAGGACGACACGTAAAACATAAATGAGTGGAAGAAGAAAATAAAAAATAGCGACCCCTAAAGAAGAAGAAGATGTTAGTGTCAAGTGCAGTTTGCATAGTTTGTTTATGAAATAATTTTACTGGAAATATAAGATCTTTTGTAGTCATGTATGAAATTTTTATATAGTTAATACACAGGATTGTCGGAAGGTAATGTGCTGGGCACATCTTGCGTATCTATGAAAAGCGTGCTGCAAAAATTGTTCAAAAATAATATTTGGACGTAATGGAAAAACATAGCCATCACACATTTATAATGTGTTTCAAGATATTTGCAAATCTACCTGCCTTGGTAATGACTCGCTACACCGCATAACAGCATGGTATAAATGTTCGTATGCGTCAGGGGAGGATTAGCAAAATTTGTAACGGCACTTTCTTAAAATCCCGTTAATTAAATACCTCATTGTATTTATAATTTGTGAAAATTTGGTGTAATGCCATTCGATTGTTGTTAAATTGCGGTTGTGCAAATTCAGACGAAATTACAGAAAAAAATGTGGCGACCATGGGACAAAGAAACTTCAGTTTTCTGCAAATTATATTTATGTGTTGATAACTTTTTATTTTATATTCTTTGTACTGCATTTCTTAAAATTCAAGTGAAACATTAAATTCTACACAAATATTTCGTATGCTGGATTTCAAATAATTTGTTACAACCCAGGCATTTTAACCATCAAGCCCATTTAATAAGCCACCCTCTGCGTAAGTCGAAGCAGATACGTTTGCAAATATCTTGAAACAAACTATAAAAAAAATTTAAAATCGGATTTTAGGGACCTTAACACTTATTTATTCGCTAAAGTTTCGATATGCGAAGTCAAGCAAGAGTCTTTACTCTTCTCTAACTTATGGTGGCGAGAGATAAAAATAAGCAAAATTAGGAATTACGAGTCTTATATAGTAATCCTTCTCATCCTTATTGTTATTCATTGTCACAGCCAACTTGATTTACTTTAACTTAGTTTTGAATGAGGAAAGAAACCCAAATATGCTATAATCCTTGATAGATTACATAGAAAGTTCCAAGGTATATGTTACTACTTACTAACTTCCCAAGTTGTCGTCGTTGATTGACCTTGACGCCTACACAATGACCCCGTCCCCATTGCGTGTGTCGTGAACTTTGTAACTTGAGCGTCAATAATCGATTGGCCGTATGTAAAAATAAAACACGGCTCTTGGTAAATTCTGCCCCAGTTTCCGTTCCGGAAGTGGGCGGGACGGTTGAACTAATGACGTATCAAGCCTAGCGGGTGAATGGCACCCTTGCTGACAAACAGAGCCACAGCTGTTCCAAGGTTGCCACATACGATTTTCGAGTACCCTTCTAATAGAGTAACTTTTATTTCGTGTTCAGAACAATTAATCAAGTAAAACACTCACTTATTTTCTTTATTAATAAAATTACAAATGTCCTCCAATATTTCAAACAACTAATCGTATTTAAAAATTTAAGTTTCAACATTTTTACCTCTCGCTAAGAGAGGTATTGCATTCATGCTAAAAATCGCATATCCAGATTTTATTGAATAAGCACGTTTTAAGGTCTCTACAATCCGATTTTAACATTTTTACGATGATGTCTGTGTGTGTGTGTGTGGATGTGTGTGTGTATGTGTGTGTGTGTGTGGGATGTTGGAAGGACGGTTACTCAAAAACTATAAGACTTAAAATTTGTTTAACAACGTATTTCCCAATCGGACATTCATGGGAAGATCTGAAAAGGTTTTGGTAATAATTGGACAACCGGAAGTAGAAGATTCTTGAAAAAAAATCTTCTAAATATTATTTTTTGAAAATTTTTCGTGGTAATATTAAAGAAAATTAAATTCTCTATCTGATACATTTAAATATTTTATTATATATTCCATAGATTTAGAGATAAAAGAAATATAATATATAAAATAATCTGTTATAATAAATTTGACAGCCGAAAGAATGCCATGAAAAATAGTTGATAATTTAAATTATTTGTAACTGACAGATAAATGTCAGTGTCAGAAATAATGAGTAATGAATTAAAAATGTACTTGGAGAATCCCTTAGTTCTTGATCTGTGACTATTATGGAGATGACAAGTCTAGGTTGAAGGACTTAAATTTGTTTCAAACATTATGGGACAATGTACACCAGTACTGTAGACTAGAGTAACTTTGAATTGCGAAAAAGCTATCAAATTCTTCTCAAGTAAGTTGTAAATATTGACAAAATCGGAGTGCAATCTATCCGTCACTTTATTAAAGGGAATTAAGGTTATTTAGATGTAACAAGTATGAAAAAATAAAATGTAAAAGAAGATATATAAGAATAGATGCACAATCCAGATATATACATTTTAGACCGCCCAAAATTAATGTTTTTACTAGAAGAATATGAAGAGAAAGTAAACAAAGTTGTTCGAATTGAAAATTGCTGTTACCAGCCTAATATTTATATATGGTAAACTCTACTTTGTAATTTATTGTAACAATTTATGGTAAAATATCTTCATGTTGAGACATGCTATTATTGAATAATAAAGAAGTTTATACGTCATAGATTCATATGAATATATTATTTGTATTTATAAAAATAATCTTTGCTTTATGCATACAGCCAGGTAAAATATACGGCGAGAGGTTATGTGCTGGCCACATCAGATTTTTTACTTTATGATGTCAATGTATGTAAATGCCGGTCCAGACCGAATTTGACCGACGTCAAATATTTCTAACTTTCAAATAGCACAAAAGAGTTATCTGTGGTCCTGTCTCCACTGCAGTATTTAAAATTCGTGAGGTGACGCCTGGTAAAGTGCCTATGTCCACAACGATACATACAGGGTGTATCGCGCAAAGTGAAACATAGGCGTCTAACATGGGAAATAAGTTTTTCCGTACGCATTACTTCCCTAAATATTTTAGACAAAAGGTTTCAAATTGATGTTTCAAAGCAAAAATTTCTACATCCGAATCAATAAAAAATATTATTTTAGCTAATTCATAACTGCAGAAAGAAAATTTGAAATTTCACGGAATTAAAGTTTAATAGTATTAGCCATGGAATTAGAAACAAGAGACGAACAAAAGTGTAACGTTTTATACGTCAAATTATTAGTATTCATTTTGACACTGACACCCTGTATAATTGCAATACGTGCTATATTATTTTCTTGTTCCCAAATTTCGCAGCATTGGTTTTTACTTCCTTGTACGTAAGTAAAGGAAGTATTGTAATCGCGAAAAATTTCGGTTTTCAGATTTCAGCGGAAATATCAATTTTGATCATCCCTGAATCCATTTTGACTAATTTCGTCGTGACGTCTGTACGTACGTACGGACGTACGTATCTCGCATAACTCAAAAACGGTAAGCCGTAGAAAGTTGAAATTTTGTATTTAGGACTCCTATAACATCTAGTTGTGCACCTCCCTTTCTGGTTATTACACAATTTCCAGAAGTGGTACTTTACATGAAGCCTATAATAGATTTTAATGAAAAACTGTTTTAAAATATAATCCAAAACTTTTCAAATTTGGTATACAAGACTTGTATGTCAATCGAAATAACATAATAGATTTTGGTTAAAATAGGCTAACCGGAAGTGGTACATTACTTGAAGTTGTTAACAGTTTTTCTTGAATAAAGTGATTTTATTTTGATTTTAGAAATAAATGCTTCAAATAAAAGTTTTAGAGAATTAATTTCTGCGTATAGCACATCAAGTATTATTAAATTAGCCCTTTGTATAAGTGAGATGTAAATTTAAAAATTATATACTTTTTTTTTGTAATAAAGCTTGCTATGGATTACGACAAAAAACTAAATAAAAGTTCATGTCAAATTACGTTAAATACGTGCAATTTTATGATTCGTACAATAACAAATATTATATTTTTATTGTGAAATTAGTCATATTCATTGTTGTAATCAAATATTTCTTTGTTGTAATCAAAACTCTCTTTAAAAAGAACCGGGTTAGATTAATGTTAATTTAAGAATGATAGTAGCAAATGAATTATTTTTTGTTCTATATCAAAATATTTCTCGGGCTTGGCTTAAGCCTGTCAATATTTTGTAATTTAATTATTAAAAAAATATGTATAGTTTAATAATCGTACAAGGAAGTCGTGTGGTGTCCACATCAGATTTTTTCATTTACATTCGTTAATACCCTTGAGATGTCAGCTGGTTACTGTTCTCTAAGGGTAACATATGTCATGTCATATACCGCAATATGTTTAAGTATAGATCTGCTAGATTAATAATGGAAACTATATTAAATTCCTTTCCATATAATTATTGTTCTATTTACAATTTTCTTCTTAGAATGTTTTTTTGACAGTGACATTTATCTGTGAGTTATGTACATTTGAGTTAAGGAGTTGTGTTTAAAGCATAGTCTCCGGGATTTAAATTATAGATTATATTATAAATTTATCCATAAAATATATAGAAAAAGTATTAATGTAAACCTGTAAAAAAATTAATAATGTTTAATTTTTAATATAAAATAAATTGCGAAGTATTTTTGGAAGTAAAACTAGTTTGAGCTTCAAGTAAAGAGACATTTCCGGTTATTCGATTTACACCAAAATCTAATGGCTTTTTCCATAATAGAATAGGTAAGGTAGAAATACATGGTTTCAAAATTTTCCGCATGATTTGAGTTAGAGCGCCCAGAGAATTCACAAACACACACACACACACACACACACACACATACACACACACTTACACATACACAAACACACACACACACACACACACACACACACACACACGCCACATGACTGCTCGTGCCTTACTGTATTTAACGTTTCTTGTATACCTACACTCTACACTCTACTTATATCTATTCTTTATATTTACATTGTTTGTAATTTTGAAGGGTAAATTTATATGTATCAGATAGAGAATTTACTCTTCTTTAATAATAGCAAAAATAAAATTTTTCAAAAAATAATATTTAGAAGAAATTTTTAAGAATCTGCTACTTGTCCAATTGCTACCAAAACCTTTTTAACTCTTCCCATTAATTTCCGATTGAGAAATACGTAGTTAAACAGATATTAAGTATTATAGTTTTTAAGAAATCGTCCTTCCAACATACCCCCCCCCCCACACACACACACAGACATCATCGTGATAAGGTTAAAATCGGATTCTAGTACTGCATTTTGTCTTCCTCAATATAGGTACCTACCTACCTCAAATAAATTTTAATTTACTGTTGCTCGAAAAACACTTTATACAAATTTTGAAAGCATACACTTAAGTCGACACTCTCACAATATTAATCTTATAATATACTAAATTTGACATTAACTTGAAAAGCTAAACGATATAAAAACTATGTACATATATACGTTGGTGTTCCAGCAACATTTAAAATAAATAGCAGCAAGCAAGAAGCGTATCGTTGGAGTAAAAATAGATTTGTTAGCTCAGGGCAAACGCGGATCACAGCTGACAAAGATGAATGGGGTTGTGCGACCTAAACGCATTGTTTACACATTTATGGGATTTAGGATTTCCCTGTTGATAACTGTTAAACAGAATTTTCAAACGCCACATGACATAAATATGATTTACTGATATAATAATGAGAAAAAGATAATAAAGAAATTAAATTATGTGTAGCACATATTTTCCATTATACATATAAATGATTACAATGCATTTCATTATTACGCGAAATTTTATATCGTTGAACAAAACGTCACAATTTAAAATTTGTTGACTCGGCAGATATTATTTCGCTGATTTGAACATAAATGAAATAGTTTTGTACAGCAATTTTGGATTTTTTTATTTGTATCTAGCCCATATTTGATCCATATTTTCTATCAACACATATTGTTCAGATATTTTACCGTTTTTAATATAACTAAATTTATAAGTTACATTTACACCATAGAAAACACAAGAGAAAATTTTCTATTCTCGGAATTTTGTACGTAAACATTTATAAAATTCTGACATAGACAACACAATACCTCCTGCCATTTAATTTTTATTAATTTAAGCATTTACCTACATATTTACTAATGATGGAAACCATATTAAATTCTTTTCCATATAATTAATGTTCTATTTACAATTTTCATTTTAAAACTTTACTATTATTAATTTGAAATGATTATTTATTCACAATGATATCTGTCAATTACATACATTTGAGCTGAACTGTGTAACCAAGAAGTTGTTTAAAGCAGAGACTCCAGGATTTAAATAACAGATTATTTTATAAATTTATCCATAAAATATATAGAATATTCTGTTGTGGCCAACACAATTCCTCTCATGTCAGAATTTTTTATTAAAAATGTCAAGATATTCTAAATTCACGTAGGTAATTTGTCTCCAGGAGTGTTTAGTTTACTCGAGGAAAATAAACCACATGGAATTGGAAAATCACTAAATTTAGAATGAGAAATTATGATGTTTGACATCTATGTACATAATTACTAGCTATCATTCTGTCTGATACGGGCCCCCATATCTGCTTGTCAAGACCAGCAAAGTCACATGACTGCTCACGCCCTATTGTATTTAACATTTCTTGTATACCTACAATCTATACCACAAATTTTACTTATATCTATTGTTTATATTTAGATTTTTAATTTAAAATTCATTCTATGAAGAAATTGTGTCCTACTCTTCTAATTTTTCGGGATGTTTTCAATTCATTGTCGGGGTTGTCAGTATTTTTGAAGGGTATTGTAATATACCTATAATTTTAAATATTTAATTATTAATACAATAAGAAATAATATAATGTATGTACTTCCCAGAAAAAATACTATGATATTATTTGGGCTGTGAGATTTATTGCAACAGATTATTATATAACTTATATTTATTTATTTATTTCTAAATCTATAAAAGATATAATAAAATATTTATACGTATCAGATAGAAAATGTACTCTTCTTTAATACTAGCAAGAACAAAACTCTTCAAAAAAGAATATTTAGATTTTTTAAGAATCTGCTACTTATCCAATTATTACCAAGACCTTTCCAGCTCTTCCCACATACATTACAACACACACACACACACACACACACACACACACACACACACACATACACACACACACACACACACACACACACACATACACACACACGCATACTGACAAACAGACAACATCGTAAAAATATTAAAATCGGATTGTAGGGACCTTAAAACGTGCCTATTCATTAAAATCCGGATATGCGATCTTTAGCATGAATCCAATACCTCTCTTAGCGAGAGGTATAAAATGCTAATGTAAACCTGGGGGCCAATTTTGTAACTAGAAAGCGATAGCGAATACAATTCATACTGAATAAGATTATCCCCACTACTTTTTGTCAGCCATGATGCCTTATTCCGACTGAATACCTATTCAGCTGGTCCGGACCTCATGAATACGGTATTCGCTTACGAATAAGCATAATCGGCTCGTTTATTTTTCCTAATGTGTAGTTTGTTATTGATTGTATAATTATTTATTTTTTAGTGCCTTTTAATTATTGTTTTTTTATTATTATTTTCTTCTATTGGAAATTAATTAAAATACCTTATCTAAAAACATGTGTATAATGCACAAAGGAAATATAACCACAAAATAAGTATGATACAATTTCAAATAACGCTACTTTTCAAATGAACTAAAATTTTCCCAGCGCGGGAATTTTGAACAAATGTCAGACTAGTACTGAATATGTATAGTGTACACAATACAATAGAAATCAGTCATATGAATAGAAAATAAGATGGCGCTTATTCAGTGACCCGCCATATTGCATTCGTATTCGCTGTCGCTTTCTAGTTACAAAATTGGCCCCCTGTACGACAAAACCATGACATTTTAAAATAAATTAACTTCTACGTTTTTTGGGAGAAGTTAGGACAAAATGTTGTATATTTAGAAGCAGCAGTGTATATTATAAAATAGATTAAGTAGAACGCGTCTACAAAGAAAACTATATTTTGTATAGAGTTTACGCTAAGCACGCTGCTGATAATGTAGGTGTAGTGATAAACGACATTTCTGGGGAATTACTTAAGAATAATTGCTTTTTCTTTTTTACTTCTTCCTTACCCGGGAACAAAAAGCAATAGATGAATTTATGTTTAGGTAAACAAGCTTTATAATTACAAATAAAAGACGCCGGCTTTCTTGTAATAATCTCACGCTATTCTTCCTTATATTCACAGAAATTAATTACTCAAACTACTATTCTTTTTGTACGTTCTCATTAATTTTCCTGCAGCATAAAGGCTTTGTTTGTATTTATACTATTTTTCTGGCGGACGATAATCATTTTTATAATAACATTTCCTTAATAAATAAATAGCTGAAGTGATTACAACTGCTTAACACTACGACTAATCCTATACAGCCGTATTCATAGTGACCGAATGCTAGTTTAAACTAGGATTATCTTTGTACCTGCGTAGACCGACAATTTTCCCTATTCATAGTAGCGGTTTAACGGTAGTTCCAGTTTAAACCAGGTCCAGTATTTAAACCTGACATCACCCTAGTTTTACACTGGTCTAAGATAGTGAAACATCAGTACAAACGCGTGTGGTTATATAATTTGAATATCATTTTATGTATGTATACAATTGTAAGTACATATTTACATTATATATTTGTATTACACTTAGTTTTGTTAAAAATAAAACAATTTTGAACAAGACAATTAAATATAACCTACTTAATTACAACTTATTTTACAGATATTGGGGTAAAAGTAAATTGATTAATTTATTTAAAGAAATACGAGCGTAATGGATGACATACAAGATATGTTGGATAACATTAATGATGTTCAAGATGTAGTTGAACGTCAAAGAAAACAAAAAAAATATTTTCCACAAATCAACCCCTTCGAAAAATATGATGACACAGTTTAGAATAATCTATAGGTAATTCTCATATACATAAATAAAATAATATGTACATAATTCTGTTTTAGATTCAAGAAAGAAACAAATAAAAATTTAATTGAAGAAGTCAGGCCTTCAATACACATACGGGATGATAATAAAGGACGGCAAGTTTCTGCGGAAATTCAAGTTTTAAGTACCATAAGATACTTGGCGAAAGGGAATTACCAGAGTGAGACTGGTAATTATAAGAAACAGTATACAGATGCATTTTTTATATAATAAAAATTATATTACAGCTGATTTACATAACTTCTCTCAAGCCACTGTCTCGGATTGCTGGAAGAGTAACAAGAGCTATAGCTTCTTTAATAGAACGATACCTCAATTTCCCACAGAACGACAGATAATTATCTGTAATGAAAGAAAATTTTTATATTTGTCAAATGTCAAAAATTGTGGGCGCAATTGATTTCTGAAAATTTTATTTATAATAAATATTACATATACTTATATTGCAATAATACATACCAGTATATTATTTTAAAATGTTTTTCTTGTTAAAATGTCTAAACTTAAGACAAAGTTGTCAATTGCTTTCAGTAAACGTCAAAATATTGAGAACTACGCGTGCGCAAACCAAGATCAGCTAGATTCGTCAACTAGAATGGAGCTTAAACCAGGATTACTTGAAGCTGGTTTAAACCAAGTTGAAATATTACTATGAATAGGCTAAATTAAACCACGTCTAAACCAGAACTAGAAAAATACAGTTTAAACCTGGTTTTTCTAATGCACTATGAATTCGGCTGTTAGTCTTTACATAACTAGTGTTCAATTAATAGAGGAAGCTGTTGGCAGTAGGTGAAACATTTTTCAAAATGAATAAGAAAAACACTCGGTTGTTTCACAAAATTAAAGAAAATTCTTTATTGTAAAATTTTGGCTGTTAGGCCATCATCAGAAGAACTACAAGAATATATTACAGCGGGTCCTTTTATATCTAGTTTAGCGGTGGAGATTTGGGCATTAAGGTTTCAAGAAATGGGGAATGTACCAAGTCTAACTGTTCGTTCATTAAAGCGGTGTTGTTGGAAATGGCTTTCTTAATTTCGTAAGATTCCAGGAGAAGTAGTCTTGCTAAATTATTTTCGACATGTAAAACTGATGCATTTTCAAATTACAAACATGATTGAACTCTAACATGTGATTAGCGATATTGGAATTCAGTTTAAGATTTTGAAAGCTGTGTGTGTGTGACAAAAGTTTTGGATCGCATAACTTCAATACCACGATTCCAAAAATTATATTTTTTTCGTATTCCTCAAGTTTACACCCGGAAGAACAAGTGACTGGATTTTGGTTGTAATTGGTCAAGCGGAAGTACCCTCATTTAATGTTATTATAACTTAAAGAATATATTATTCTCTATACGATTTGATTGCATTTTATACTTCATATTCGATAGATATAGAGTTAAAGAATTATAAAGGAATTAAATTTTATAAATCAGCCAGCTATGCTAATCATGGAAACTGCTAATATATACGCAGATAATTTAAACAAGTTTCTAGAAAGATACAAGAGAGACGATTACATTGATTTGAACATGTCATGAGTAATAGAAGGTTGAAGAAACAGAGGAAGACCAAAGATAAGATGGAAGGACTGTATTTCGGAAGACTTGAGAGAAAAGGAACTGAATGAGACACGCAAAATAGAAATGAGTGGAAGAAGAAAATAACAAATAGCGACCCTTAACGAATGGGAAAAGCTAAAGAAGATGTCAGTGTCAAGTGCAATTTGCATAGTTTCTTTATGAAATAATTTTACTGGAAATTTATAATCTTTTGCAAGAAAATTTATGTATGGAATTTATACAAAATACACAGGATTGATGGAAGGTATTGTGCTGGCCACAACAGACTTTTTCTGATGTCCATAACTGTGTGTGATGTAACATGTACATGAAAATATCTCCGAAATATATTATAATTTACACGAAATTATTTCGTAAATTAATCCTAAATCTAATTATGCTGCATATAACATCCAAAATTACATTTGAATTGCTGTATAAATCGTAGAATTTGCACTCAGGTATATATTATAGAGCAATTAAGGCACTGTAGGCTGCTATTAAGTAGTGAGTTACTATATCTTTAATTCATAATTCAGTTCCTTATTGTGCAAGCTGGCGAATAACTTTTCACATTCATAATATTTGATTAATGATAATTGCTCTATGTTCTTGCCGACTTATAAATTAGGAATCCGCTCGCCCACGAATAGATTTATAAGTGTGGTGATAATAACATCACGTGTTTTTGTTTATCTGGAGCGTCAGTCAGAATTCCGGGTGAAGTAGCCCGGAATAGGGTGCGACTCCGGCGTTCCGGAATGCTGTAAAAAATTTACAACCGATTCAGTGACGATTTATTGCTGCTGGTTCTTTGCTGTTTTATGATCGGCTGCATATTGCAAGTGAGCTGGGAGATTTTGACACAAAACGGCTACAAATGTGAGGTATACACCGATTTTTCTCACTTGAGCTATACGTCATTGATTTATGACTAGAAAAATAACAAGTAATTGTATATTTATCTCTGTCTTACTTATGGTTTCCTTAATTCTTTTTTCGATACGTATGCCTAATAGCTTCATATAGTCAATTTTTTTGACTCTGTCGGGTACGGTAATAAAACTATAAATGAACTATAAATATCGCAATTATGATAAAGCGGCATATCCTTTACTTTCTGCAGTATAATACTGTTTGGCATCGGCCCATATTTTTGAGCCGCTCTATTCATGCATTGAATCAAACGTCTACCAGGTATGTATAGGAAAATAGCCTTACAGTCCTTTAACATAAATGAATAGAGCGGCTCAAAAATATGGGCCGATGCCAAACAGTATTATACTACAGAAAGTAAAGGATATGCCGCTTTATCATAATTGCAATATTTATAGTTCATTTATAGTTTTATTACTGTACCCGACAGAGTCAAAAAAATTAACTATATTTGTCTTACTAACGTTTACGTACTGTTCTGGCCAGCACAATACCTCTCGCCACTTCCGTTTTTGGTTACATCTGACATTGTTGGCTTTGACAAGCAGATATTGGGGCCCGTAATGTCCCTGGATTTTTGAAACTGGCATATATCTGTTAGTTACAAATATTTTAATATATCAATTGGTTTCCATGACATTATTTGGGCTGTGAGATTTATTACAACAGATTATTATTTACATATATTTCTTTACCTCTAAATCTATAAAAGCAAGAACAAAAATTTTCAAAAAATAATATTTAGAAGAATATTTTTAAGAATCTACTACTTGCGGTTGTCCAGTTGTTACCAAAACCTTTTCAGCTCTTCCCAGTAAATCATGATTAAAAAGGATCACGATTAAACTAATCAGGATTCACAAAACTCGGCTTATGTTTCTTAAAAGCTTCTGGAATTATTTGGAAAACTAACAGATCGAAATTTTTCAAATATAAATGAATTATGGTGCTTTTATTGTTATTCAATAATTCTAAGTTACACAATTATACTGAATTGTAATCTTTAAAAAATATGTTGTGGGCAGCACAATATCTCTTATATAACTAATATTTCTTTACCACTAAATCTATAAAAGATAAAATAAAATATTTATTAGTATCAGATAGAGAATTTACTCTTCATTAATACTAGCAAGAATAAATAATTTAAAAAAATATTTAGAAGATTTTTTTAATAGTCTGCTACTTCCAGTTGTCCAATTATTACCAAAACCTTTTCAGCAATTCCCAGTAATGTCCGATTGAGAATAAATAGTTAAATAGATATTAAGTATTATAGTTTTTGAGAAATCGTCCTTCCAACGGCTCCACACACATACACATACATTTACAGTAAAATTTTTGAAAGATGGCCGATCAAGGATATCTAAGAATTGAATGAATTCAGATTTTTGCTCCGCCCATTCTGACAAATTCAGTATTGTCGTTTGCTTAGTTTTTGTGAGTGTACATAAGATACTAGTGTTATTTTATTATTATAAAAATATATGTTACAATAACAGCATTCAAAATCCAAAATTAAGTCAATTGGTGAGTTTATTAGCAAATGTAAAACCAAATATGTGAAAAATAAGATAATGACACAAGTGTCACTGACACTGACAGAAACGTTATTCGTACGGCTATGAATCAAGGTAATGTATCTTGATTAATATATAAACTTACGTTACAGCGAAAGTATTATTAACAACAAGCATCGTTTTAAAATGGAATGTCCTAACTTAGTCGCAACAATATGAATTTTTGAAAGACAAGCGTGTTATATCCATCCTTATCGCACACGCTTAAAGCCTTTGTAAATGAGGGGGATACATGTATGCCAATTTGTTAATTCGTTCTTGATAAAGATGATTTTGATCGGACATTTTAAAAAAATTACTGTACACACACACACAGGCATCATCGTAGAAATATTAAAATCGGATTGTAGGGACCTTAAAACGTGCTTAATCATTAAAATCTGGATATGTTATTTTCTGTATGAATCCCATACCTCTCTTAGCGAGAGCTAAAAAGAAAATTGCAAAATTAAATTTTGACATAATGTTATTGAATGTAGTCATAACTACAACTTGTATAGTAGTTATTACAAGCTTTTAACTTTCGTTGTAGTGTCCTGTACTCTTATGCCCTGTATCTCTCGGTAACACGTGTTGTGTGCGGTTGATGTGATCGTCTCCACTTCAGCGAAGCTCTGTTGTTTATTTTGTTATCGGCCGAGGCCGTGAGCCATACTTCCTCCAATATCTGCTGAGCTTGACTTCGCACAATCGTATTACGCTGGTATTGTCGTTGCGATCACTCGCTTAATTATGTATTGTCGAGGTTGTTTCCTATTTCTAAACGCTCCGTTCAAGAGCCTCGAAGCTTTCTATATACTATTATTATATCCTTAAACAGGAGATTAAATCTTATTAGCCAGACAGGCAACGTAAAATCAATAAAGACGAAAATAGATTTTGCTGGCCAATCGCAAAATTATTGCACATTCTGCTGTTTTATATTTGTGTAACAACATTTAGGTACGTACGTTGTTCGTTGTATAATAGTTTGAGATTGCATACTTGACTAGTAAATAGTTTCTCCAACACTATTTTAGAAACTACAAATTCCACAACTAAAAATTATGTTAGAAATTATGACAAACCGTGTGGAATAATTCCGTACGGCGTTTGGAATAATTCCGCACGGCTTTCGACGAATCACAATCTATTTAGCCAGATATTAACGAGGTATATCAAATATCTTGGTTCGGTTGCTATGGTTATGACTCTTTGTTTTATATTTATTTATTTCTGTATTCGCGTTCAACGTTTTAAAATTTTGAACATTTTTAGAGTTTTTGTTAAGTTTTACAGGTTTTTGGAGTTGTCTAGAGTAATAAGTTTGTCTAAATAATAATATATTACTTAGAAAATTAACTGAAGACATTTCATAAAAGACATATAAAGTGGAAATGAAGATATAGATATGGAATGTACGTCACCAGAAATAAGGGAACTTGCTATTGATACAGGAAGTCAGTCGGTATTTTTTATTTTCTTCTTCCACTCATTTCTGTTTTGTGTATCGTTCTCATTCAGTTCCTTTTCTCTCAAGTCCTCCGCAATATAGTTCTTTTATCTTATCTTTGATCTTCCTCTGTTTCTTTTATCTCTTCTACTACTAAGCTATTCATTCTTCTTGACATCTTCAAACCAGTGAAATCGTCTCTCTTATAACTCTTAATTCCTTACCCTATCTTTCCGTGTATTCCCCAACATCTATCTCAAAATCCTCATCTCTGCCATATTCATTTTCGTTTCATTGATACTGACGTTTTTCTTCGAATATATTAGCAGTTTTCATGGTTAACATAGCTGGTTGATTTATAATATCGAATATCTTTATAATTCTTTAACTCTATATCTATTGAATATGAAGTATAAAATGCAATCAAATCATATAGAGAATAATATATTCTTTAAAATTTATATAAAATTAAATGCCAATAAAAGATATTTAACTGCATTTTTCAAGAAAAACTGTTAAAAGTTTCAAATCACGGATCCTT
This sequence comes from Harpalus rufipes, assembly GCA_951394225.1. Taxonomy (NCBI): domain Eukaryota; kingdom Metazoa; phylum Arthropoda; class Insecta; order Coleoptera; family Carabidae; genus Harpalus; species Harpalus rufipes. The sequence goes on from OX596274.1 coordinate 87,818,919, forward strand.
ATGGATCTAAACTTGAGGAATACGAAAAAATTATAATTTTTGGAATCGTGGTATTGGAGTTATGTGATGCACACACACGCACATATACAGACGCACACACACACACACACACACACACACACACACATATATATATATATATATATATATATATATATATATATATATACAGACTTCATCGTAAAAATAGTAAATTCGTATTCAAGGGACCCCTAAACGCGCTTATTCATTAGAAACACACTATAGATTTCTTTAACCAAATAAAATACCTTCCTTACCTAAAGGTGATGGAAGGTAAAAATGTATTCAAGTACTAACTACTAAATACTTGCAAGAAAATATTTGAACTAGTAAGTAAAGTAATACTTCAAGTACTTTTTTCACGACTTACAATACATGTACTATTTTATTATTATTATTAAATCAAGGTTGCTGTACAATTTAAATATCAAACTAGTTTTTACAAATAGTTGCGCTCTAAATCTATACCAATATTTTACAATATACAAGCTACTGCCAAAATGAACATACATTTTTCTACCAGAGTGGCATACCAAACGCGACTACTCGACCACTGTTGGTTTTAAAGTATCTACTTGGTGACAATGTTGATGGTCTGCGAGAAAGTGTTATTCGCCAAATAATAATTGAATGAAGTGCATGAGAGTGTAAGCGTGTAAAACTGTGGCATACTTGAAGCCCTTTTGATGATAATAACAGCACAGCCATCGATTTCCCGTTTATTCCTCTCGACATGCTATTAATAAGCGGGCGGCTGTGTTCGGTACGTCGATGATTATTAATTAAAATCGCTGGCTGATCAAAATTAACATTCCTCAATCGAAAATGCAACGCAGCACATCGACAGTTACTGCAATCCACTACGTCTAACGACATTACATGGACCAGTGATCTGCCGTTGCCACTAAGTAGATATGCTATGCATTCCCTGTCTCTATTCTCGGTCTCTGTTCCCGTCTTGCATTCAACTATTGCAGCTTTGTTTGTCTTTGTTCCAGCGAGACTTTGAGAGCTACAACGAGCACGAATTAATCTGAAATTAGTCTTGGGAGACTTGCAATAATTCAATCAACTCTCAAATGTGCAACTAGAATTTTCGGACCGCTGAGTATACCACGATGATTACTGGAATTTAGCTACTGGAGTTCTCTGGAATGTGGAGACATTCACTTAGATACTCATAAAGGGAAATGCCTTTCCTTATCGCAAAGAACACAATCGTTTACTTCAAATGTATTACGGATATTATTATGTGATTGTCTTACTTTTTACCTCTCGCTATAAGAGGTATTGGATTCATGCTAAAAATCACATATCCAGATTTTAATGATTAAGCACGTTTTAAGGTCCCTACAATCCGATTTTAACATTTTTACGATGATGTCTGTGTGTGTGTGTGTGTGTGTATCTGTGTCTGTATGTGTTTGACAAAAGTTTCGTATCACATAACTTCAATACCGCGATTCCAAAAGTTATAATTTTTTCATATTTCTCAAGTTTACATCCAGAAGAACAAGTGATTATATTTTGGTTATAAATGGTCAACCGTAAGTACCCTCATTTGAAGATTTTAACAATTTTTCTTGACGAAACGCAGTTAAATATCATTTATTGACATTTATCGTTATTATAACTTCAAGAATATATTATTCTCTATCCGATTTGATCGAATTTTATACATCATATTCAATGGATATAGAGTTAAAGAATTATAAAAATATTAAATTTCACAAATTAGCCAAATATGCTAACCATGGAAACTGCTAATATATGCAAATAATACAAATTGACAGATGTCAGTATCAATAAGTTCGTTCAATGAAGTAAGCAGTTCAAGCAAATGCTAGGTAAGCAAACGAGACTTGTTGCTTAGTACACTGAAAGATTTGCTAGATATATGACGAACTGATATTTACAAATGTCATGTCATCGAGAAAGTTATACAGTTGTTAAATATAACATGTGTATCTCTCATATCCCTTTTATTGGTCTGGAAAGTTATACAAAATGAATTTATAGATGGTACAGTTATTTGCAGAACATTTTTTTAGGTCTAAGAGAATATTTCAAATTTAACTATGTTATGAACATTTATTACAAAACTTTAAAAGCCTTTTTGACATGTACACTGGCTTGCAAAAAAATCGCGTACACCTTAAAAATCAAGTAACCGAGTTTTTACCTTTTTTTAGCTATGTAAATACGATTTTTTTAAAAATAAGTTAATATCAACTGTCAGTGAAGTTGTCACCGTTGTCACTGTCATGTCATTATTATAGGTATCGTGGAGCAAGTTTGTCATTGTGCTAAGTTACTAAGTACTAAATTACAAATATATTCTAGAAAAATTAAAGAACAAGCAAGTATTTATTTTAAATGGATTATAAATAAGTAAAAATTATGACCACCCCTCTTCTAACTTAGAAAGTATTACAACTTTCTCGTTTTCTGATAATTTTGGCATCTTAATTGACACTAATGACACTGACTTGTGACATTGACAAGTTTACAATCGAGACCTACTCAATACAGCAAAAAACAGGTGTACGCGATTTTTTTGCAAGCCAGTGTAATTGATATAAACACAGCATAAAATGAGAAACAGTACAAGTTAAATTCATGTATGTATAATTTGCATTTCCCGCCATTATATTTCATAAGTTAGAAAGAGAAGGAAGAAATTTGGTGCTTGGTTTGCTTGCGAGCAAATTATTTGGGCTGTGAGATTTATTACAACAGGTAATTTTATATAATATTCTTTCATCTCTAAATGAATGAAAGATAATAAAATATTTAAATATAAAATTTTCAAAAAATAAAATTTAGAAGATTTTTTTAAGAATCTGCTATTTCCAGTTGTTTAATTGCTATCAAAACCTTTTCAATACACACACACGCACACACACACACACACACACACACACACACACACACACACACACACACAGAGACATCATCGTAAAAATGTTAAAATCGAATTGTAGGGACCTTAAAACATGCTTATCATGAATCCAATACCTCTCTTATCGAGAGGTAAAAAAATGAAATTTATTTGATTTTAACAAACAACAGCAACGTTAAATATTCTTCAACAGATTTTTCTAGAGCTTTGTATAGGTGTGAAATTTAATGAAGAAAAATACCCTCACACGTTTTTCTACGGGTTATTCATCATCGATTGGTACTTCTTCTAGTGGAGTAATAATTCACTCCTTGTATAAAGTTGGAATCTTTAGGTCGTAAATCCCGCGGCGTATCTCTATCTGACTGCGTTATTATTCACGGTTTGGTGCGATAACAGCATTCGCGGATTAATTGAGAGCGAAATGCTGATTGGTGAAGAATTCTGATTGATTTGGCTGGGCTGATTATAATTACAGTCGTTATCTGGTGTTTTTACAGCAACTTCCGCAAGGGAAACGAACCTCCCACCCTCTGGCGTGATCGATATGTACTAGGCTGGGCACGATTACGATTACTCTTTCTTTGCTTGTCTGCTGCTGACGTTCAAATAAACGGAAATTTCATGTTTCGGTCTAGATTGAGAATAATGATAATTTACTTCTACTTCTTTCAACATCATTTTTTTCTTTCATATATTCATTTGATTATTAATTTTTAAAACACCTTTCACAAAAGGATGTTAACGTTGACGGCAACACAACAAATAATGAAATATATGATTACTTTTTCTTATTTCATTTTGGAAGAAATAATCTCTATTACTCTCCGTTCGTATTCATGATGGTTCGCCATTTCGTTTGTATTCGTATTCGCGTTCGACTGTTAAAACAAATTATTTGTTAATAAATATTTGATAAAAATAAAGTTTTAATAACACTAACGAAAATTCAGAAACTTACTACCTTCCGTCACCTTCAGGTACCGAAGGTATTGTCTTTGGTCAAAAAATTCAATAACGAATTTCATGAATAAGCATGTTTTAGGGTCCCTATAATACTATTTTACTATTTTTACGATGATATCTGTATGTATGTGTGTCTGTGTGTGTGTGACGAATGTTTCGGATCGCATAACTTCAATGCCACGATTCCAAAAATTATATTCTTTTTCCTATTCCTCAAGTTTACATCCAGAAGAAGAAGTGATTAGATTTTGGTTATAATTGGTCAACCGGAAGTAGCCTCATTTGAATATTTTAACAGTTAAAAATGCTTCATTATTCTCTATACGTTTTGCTTGCATTTCATACTTCATACTCAATAGATATAGAGTTAAAGAATTATAGAGATATTAAATTTCATATATCAGCCAGCTATGCTAATCATGGAAACTGCTAATATATACGCAGATAATTCAAATTGACAGATGTCATAATCAATGAAACGTAAATGAATATGGCAGAGTTGATGTTGAAGTATATTTTGGAGAAGACACGGAAAAATACGGTAAGGAAATAATTTTACGAGTTTCTAAAAAGATACAAGAGCGACGATTACATTGGTTTGAGCATGTCATGAGGAGAGATGAAGAATATATTGGATGAAGAATGAATAGCTTAGTAGTAGAAGGTTGAAGAAACAGAGGAAGACCAAAGATAAGATGGAAGGAGTATATTTCTACTAATATATTCATATAATTCAAATTGATAGATGTCAGTATAAATAAAAAGTAAATTAATGTAGCAGAGATGAGGATGTTGAAGTAGATGACGGAAAGATAGGTAAGGAAATAACTCTAGTGTTACAAGTTTCTAGAAAGATACAAGCGAAATAATTACATTGGTTTGAAAATGTCATAAGACGAAATGAAGAATATATTGGATGAAGAATGAATAGCTTAGTAATAGAAGGTTGAAGAAACAGAGGAAGACCAAATATAAGATGGAAGGACTGTATTTCGGAAGACTTGAGAAAAAAGGAACTGAATGAGAACGACACGCAAAACAGAAATAAGTGGAAGAAGAAAATAAAAAATATCGATCCCTAACGAATGGGGAAAGCTAAAGAAGAAGAAGAAATGCCATTTGCATAGTTTGTTTATGAAATAATTTTACTGGAGATTTAGAATCTTTTGCAAGAAAATTTATGTATGGAATTTATACACAATGCACATAAAAAATGAAATAATCTTTAATTTTTATAGAAAAACTATTTTGAGCTTCAAGTAGAAACACATGGTTTCAAAAATTTCTGAATGATAGTATTTGAGTTAGAGTGCCCAGAAAATCCACACACACACACACACACACACACACACACACACACACACACACACACACACACACACACACACACATACGGACATCATCGTAAAAATGATTGTAGGGACTTTAAAACGTGATCATCTACCAAAATGACGATATGCGATTTTTAGCACGATCCCTATACCTCCCTTACCAAGGGTAGCGGGAGGCAAAAAATATTTTGAGTGGCCTGTTTTTCAGTGTCACCTGTATATATGTTAAGATATATAGCGCAAACCGAGTTAACCTATCACAATCTGTTTTCAAGTTATTTGTAAATTGGAGATTTTTAAAGCTGAAAATGCAACTGAATGTGCAACATTGAAACTAATTGTAGATTAATATGTAAATGAAGACAATTAAATATTTTTTGATGCAACCGGCCCCTAACCTTTTAAATTACAGTAGTCTAATGTGAAACATTTTAATTGCATTATCAATTAGCAGCGATGTATAAATTGACAGCAGTTTTGATAAATTTAACGGGCAATAAATTTTTTATAACGTTCCATCAAACAGTACAAATTAGTGGTATTGATGTGCCAATATTATTTCCACTCCACTGATTTTAATTTAATATTGCATATTAAGTATTCCATTCAACAAAATTTATTATATCTCTGTAACAATTTCACAAAAAATAATTTGTTTTTCCTTCCACCTCTTCGCGTTGGTATCATTTAAGTCCGGGTTTCCTCTGCAAGTAGAACAAACGATCACTAATGATCGTCCTTTCCCAGTCCTCTACCCATTCGTTCCTTGTAATCGCAGGAGTTCCAGGCCCTTATTAAAAACTCCTCGGCTGTACCACAGGCACAGACCCTGGGAGAGTGCAACAATTAGGGTCTGTGATGTGTGACGTCGTTAGGGAACGTCCTCTGTCACTTCCAGATCGGGTAACTAGCCTAGATTCTGCTACGAGTGGAATTACTTTGCCATAGAAAGCAGGGAATCATTTTGCTGCTGGCAAACCGTTTCAACGAGGACGAGGACTTTGGTGATAAATCTGTTGTCACTTGAAACGGTTTTAATTTGTTATAAGTTTTGTTGATGCAAAGGATATTTTCACGATTTTTTGATTTATTTATGTTAATCCCGATAAAAAATCTGTTGTGGCAAACACAATACCTTCCACCACTTCCGTTTTTGGTTACAAAAGTAAAGGGCGCGAGTAGTTATGTGTTGTGTATATAGATGTCAAGATTTTCTAAATTCACGTAGTTAATTTGTCATCAGGAGTGTGGAATTTACTTGCCGAGGAAAATAAACTATATGGAATTGAAAAGTAACTAAATTTAGAATGAAAAATTATGATATTTGACATCTATGTATTTAATTACTATCATTCTGAAACGGGCCCCCATATCTGCTTGTTAAGTGGTCAATAAAGTCACATGACTATTCGCGGTCTATTGTATTTAACATTTCTTGTATACGTTTATTTTTATATTTAGATTTTTACCTCCCGCTACCCTTGGTAAGGGAGGTATAGGGATCGTGCTAAAAATCGCATATCGAGATTTTGGTAAATGACCACGTTTTAAGGTCCCTAGAATCCAGTTTTAACATTTTCACGATGATGTCTGTGTGTATGTATGTATGTATGTATGTATGTATGTATGTATGTATGTATGTATGTATGTATGTGTGGATCCTGTATACGCTCTAACTCAAAAAATTATCATTCAGAAAGTTTTGAAACCATGTATTTCTACCTTATTCTAATATGGAAATATCTGATTAGATAATCGGATAACGACAAATGGCAGTTTACTTGAAGATCAAGATAGTTTTTCTTCAAAAAATACCTTTAAATATAATATTTTCTCAATTTGTTATTATAAAAATTAAAGATTATTCCATTTTCTACAAGTTTGCTTCAATACTTTTTCTATATATTGTATGGATAAATTTATAAAGTAATATAAAAATTATATACATAGGTAAATGACGGGAGGTACTGTGTTGGTCACATCAGATTTTTTAATTTTAAATTCATTCTATGAAGAAATTTTGTCCTCTTCTTATTTTTCGAAATGTTTCCAATTCATTATCGAGATTGACAGTATTTTTGAAGGATATATGTAATATACCTATATTTTTAAATATTTAAATATTAATATAATATGAAATAATGTAATGTATGTACTTCCCAGAAAAAATCTTCAGTAATGTCCCTAGATTTTTGACACCGACATTTATCTGTTAAAAAAAAATTCCATGCCATTATTGGGGCTGTGAGATTTATTACAACAAATTATTATATACCTTATATTTCTTTATCTCTAAATTTATAAAAGATATAATAAAATATTTATATGTATCAGATAGAGAATTTATAACTTTTTAAGAATCTGCTACTTAGAATAGATGTAAGTAGAATTTTTGGTGTAGAGTGTAGGTATACAAGTCATGTGACGATGTTGACTTTGACCAGCAGCTATGGGGGACCGTGACAAATTGATATCTAGTAATTATGTACATAGATGTCAAATATAATATTTCATTCTAAATTTCGTAATTTTCCAATTCCATGTGATTTATTTTCCTCGACAAGTAAATTTCACACTCCTGGTGACAAACTAACTACGTGAATTTAGAAAATCTTGAAATTTTTAATGAAAAATTCTGACATTTGACATCTATGTATATAATTACTAATTGTCATTCTGACACGGGCCCCATATCTGCTTACTTAGGCCAACAATATCACATGACTGCCCGCGCCCCATACTTATGTAACCAAAAACGGAAATGGCTAGAGGATTTTTTCTATAGTGGTTATAAATATTTTTTTTTTTATTCAAAATTATAATCCGATACCAGGGCTCACCTGTCAACATTATCGATATGGTTTCCCATGCCGAACTATATTGTACTTGCCGTATGGTATTTGCTATTACTTATACATGAATTGAGAGAATTATCCTGTGTTGTTCGACACGTTTTGTGTGAAAAACTATATCACATACCAAGCTGACTTCAGGGTGGTCCAGATGCGGACAGCTTCTCGTGATGGAGTCTAAATATAGCATGGATGTTGAACAAAAGAAATTGTTGCAGGCTAGCTCAATGGAAGACAAGGCACATATACAAAAGATATAATACTCAAAGTGAATCTTTAACGATATAGAAATAAATATGTGTGTGAGGTTGAATGGTTTCTATGGTCCGGTATTTAAGTATGTAGATGGAAATTATTATTAATACATAAAAACAGCTTGCAGTACAGTTTAGTATTTATTGATATATGTGTCGCAGCCAAATTGTAAAACCCGTCTTTTAATGAAACGTCTAGGCGTTTTATAAAACGTAGCCAGATTGTTGAACCTTAGGCCAAATGTGGCCATAAACTCTTCTTTTTTGTTTGTTTAATCATTTTTTCTTTATTTATTATTCATTGATAATGACATCTGTCAATTTGAATTATCTGAATATATTAGCATAGCTGGCTGATTTATGAAATTTAATATCTTTATTATTTTTAACTCTACATATATTGAAAATGCAATCGTATAGAGAATAATATAATCTAATCACCTCTTTTTTTGGATGCAAACTTGAGGAATACGAAAAAATTATAATTTTTGGAATCGTGGGGTCTCGTGGCCGTGTGTCTAAGTGTCTGGTCGCGAATCTGGGGACCTGGGTTCGATCCCGACCGACGCCAAAAATTTCATCGCATTTTAATGGCACAAAATTGACTTCTGTGGCGCACTCTCCACGCCAGCAATGAGTACCCGTGAGGTGACGCCTGGTAAGCGCCCACACGGTACAAATATTCCATCATTACCGATATCTGTGTACGAAGCAGATTGGCACACCTAGCAATAAGTAATATGCCGTGATGAAATATTTTTTATTTTTTTTATTTATTATTATTTTTTGTGGTACCTATTGAAGTTATGCGAGCCGAAACTTTCATCACACACACACACACACACACACACACACACACACACACACACACCCGCACACACAAATACACACACACAGAAATCATCGTAAAAATAGTAAATCCGTATCCTGTAGACTCCAAAACGTGCTTATTCATTAAAAACTCACTATCGATTTTTTTGATCAAAGACAATACCTTCCTAACCTAAAAGGTGACGGAAGGTAAAATATTAACATTCCGTTATGGGTAAAACCCGTGATAATACATTTACTTTTTAAATTCTTTTTCATTTACTAACGAATTGTGAAATACTGTAATAACATTATTCTATGTATTATTTATAATTTTATCGTCTTGATATTAAAATATCCCAGTGTCCCTAATCTCATATTGCTCTTCCGTACGTCTGTTGTTGGTGATAATAGTGCCCAGTATCGCTCCAACCAGTGCGAGGAAATTTTTAATCGTACCCAAGCGTCCTGCTCTATCATTTGTCATAATTTATAGTCGCTTGAATGCGGCCTACACCTCGTAAATGATTCCAAAGCCTCCAAACGTCATTACATATTTATCATAAAATTACGTCGCTGTAATCAGCCCGGGTAATTTATGAATATAAATCATACGGACCGAGTCGTTATGTGCTGTTTATTACCCTGAATGGTCTGGATGCGAATGAGCAAAAGAGTTTTTGTTGATGAAAAAGAGAGACAGAGAATGGGAAAATGGATGGAAGCTATTGCGTGCAAGACTAAGCGTGATGGTCGATGCTTTTTTTCACATTTTTAAATTATAAAATGAAAATTACTGGTATTAAATTAGAGATGTTTGCTCAAGAATGCATGTCATTTTGCGCACTAATGTAGTATCTTATGAGTGATTCGATTTACTTGCTGGTACTAAGAAATTAATATGGGAAATCTGTTTTCTGCAGACTATTGCCTCACGTTTAAATTGACAACAACGGTTGATGTATCAATAGAAACATATAAAATTTCTGCATCGAATGAGATCAAATACATGTAAATATATAGCTGGCCACATCAGATTTGCTTTATTATTATCTCTTTAATGTTTTATACGAGATTAGAAAATGCTTGATAAAAATTAAATTAATAAAATTATAATATAATAAAATTTGCACAAGTTTTTCCGTAAATGACATCACCAACTATTGTGAAAATTAATAATAAAAAATCTGTTGTGGCCAGCACAATACATTCCGTCAATCCTGTGTATAATGTATAAATTCCATACATAATTTTTCTTGGAAAAGATTCTAAATTTCCAGTAAAATTATTTCATAAACAAACTATTCAAATTGCACTTGACACTGACATCTTCTTCCTCTTTAGCTTTTCACATTCGTTAGGAGTCGATATTTTTGCTTGTCATTCTCATTCGTTTCTTTTTCTCTCAAGTCTTCCGCAATACAGTCCTTCCATCTTATCTTTGGTCTTTGTCTGTTCTTCAACCTCCCATTACTAAACTACTCATTCTTGTTCAAATATAAATCTTCATTTCTCCTCATGACATGTTCAAACCAATGTAATCGTCTTTCTTGTATCTTTCTAGAAAATTGTAACACTAGAGTTATTTTATTACCGTATCTTTCCGTGTGTTCCCCAACATCCTCATCACTGCCACATTAATTTACTTTTTAGTGATACTGACATCTGTCAATTTGAATTATATGAATATATTAGCAGTTTCCATGTTTAGCATAGCTGGCTGAATTATAAAATTTAATTTCTTTAAAATTCTTTAACTCTGTATCTATTGAATTTGAAGTATAAAGTGTAATCAAATAGTATAGAGAATAATATATTCTTTAAGTTATAATAATATTAAATGACAATAAATCAAATCCAACTGTTAAATCTTCAAATGAGGCTACTTCCGGTTCACCAATTATAACCAAAATCTAATCACTTGTTCTGCTGGATTTAAACTTGAGGAATACGAAAAAAATATAATTTTTGGAATCATAGTATTGAAGTTATGGGATCCGGAACTTTTGTCACACACACACACACAGACACACACACACACACACACACACACACACACACACACACACACACACACACATACATACATACATACATCATCGTAAAAATGGTAAAATCGTATTATAGGGACCCTAAAACAAGCTTATTCAGTAAAAACTCAGCATTGAATTTTTTGACCAAACACAATACCTTCCTTACCTAAAGGTGACAGAAGGTAAAAACTGTACAAAGTACAATTATGCGACACTTGGTGAAACTGTTCTAAATAATAATATTTAAAACACTAGGCACGATTCACAAGATTTCAGTCTCTGAATCAACCTTCCGGTCATTTATCAGAGACTGGCCCACTCAACCATAACCACAGAAGCGTTTCGCTCTTATTGGAGCTCTTCAGTGTGGTGTACTGACGTTTCATGCGAGGCGAAAGCTCCAATATGAGCGAAACGCGTCTGTGGTTCTGGTTTAGTGGGCCAGTCTCTGATAAATGACCGAGAGGTTGATTCAGAGACTGAAATCTTGTGAAACGTGCCTAGTGTTTTAATAGTTATTTAACTATCAAGTGTGTTAATGAGGGCGATTAATGATCGAGACGTTAATTGTTGAGATCATTAATCGCCAATTAACACACGTGTTAGTTACAATATTTTTTCGTTGACCGTATCTTACTTAAATGGAAAATCTAATTTTATTCCATAACAATTTTTTTTAGGTTAGTAATGGTTGACCGAACGTCAAATTTTACGTCAGAAAATCAATAAGTTTTTGTCATCAATTGTTTTCAGTGGGTGCGTTCAGTTTACTTAATCCTAGACGACACAAGTGGTTTTTTATGTTATTTGAGGAATTTTATTCTTTCAAATTCATTTTAAAGGTATGCTACGTGAATATATACCTAGCTAGTAAGTGTCAAAAGCATGATTCTTAATTCTGCCTACCTTTTTGCTACAACTTAGCGTTAGCAATACATGCTGTGTTCCATGTGGTGAACGCACCCAATAAATCGTTTATTAATAAAAATCATGCATTAATAGGGGTCATTAATGAATGATTTTCTATACATTAAAATAGCTTATTAATAAACGGTCGACGGAAAATATTATTATTGTGAAAATTATTCATATATTATTTTTCTCTCTTTTGGTAAAAGGTATTAATTTTTGTCTTTTGTTTCAGGTAAGACGGCATTCTTGAGATATATTTAGAATTTCATTTGAGCTATCTTGGACAATTAGTAAGTAGTAGTATCTATGCATTTTTTTAACATTTTGAGTGACACTAAATAGTGTAAAGCTTTTTTAACATTTTGAGGATCATTGATACATAATCAAACTAAATTTAGGACCACAGGTTTCCTAAATGTCACAGTAACTGAAAAATATTCCAACTGTAACTTAATCTCTTTTTCACAAATTAAATATAAACTCATTTATGACGACAACTATTCATATCTCTGGATTCAAAGTTTTTTTCGGTAGAAAATAGCTAGTCCTTTCATTGATTTCTGAGAGAAAAATTGGAAAACTCCCCGTTGACAGTACATTGTTTGCATGGGTAGGTTATGAAGGGCCATCTATTTCCCTGCAATCCCCGAAAGGAAATTTCGTCCAGACACCAACTTCTGTTGGTAATTTTCCATTAAAAACTTTCCTTTCTCTTACTTCACCCCATCGGTTTTTGTTCTTTTTAAAACTTTTCACATCCAAATTTGTTCTGAATGGGTTTCGACCAAATCGGCGCGGGAATTCCTGCTGTATTTTAACTAAATGTGTCAGTTTTAAGTGACAAACTTAGATTGCTGATTGACGGACATTTTCATTCCGGAACTTTCCCAAATATTCGATCGTTTTCCCAATAAACAATGGAGGGATAGTTTGCATGTAAAACAAAACACAATAAACAGGGAAACTGTTTGCTGTTTATATTTTTTTAAAGAGGACAATATCAATAAAAACATATTTTGTCACAATATCATATTTATATTTACAAATAAATTGAAACAAAATAAATTTTATGGAATATTAACACTGATAACTGCATAAAAATTTACGGACGGTGTGTTTACTCTTCAATAGCTGCTGCTACCTAAATTTAAATTTAATTGTACTAATAGTATGTTATATTCGTGAAATGTTATATTATTGACATTATATATTATATTACGTAAGTAGTGATGCAACAGATAGTGAATTGGTTGGATACCAGATAATGCAAACCGCAGCTATTTATTTATTTATTTAGTTATATTACATTGCTTAACAAGTTAATAGTACGTCAAATAATTCTTACTATACCAACATTTCGGTGTACCTTGCACCTTGCATTATCACACTTAGTCAGATCTTACAAATTGTTACAATTCATATACACAAAATACATTCGTACAAAACATTCAGTTAATTTATTAAACTTCGTACAAAAAATAATTTGGAAAATAGTAAGAAATATTCTGTGTAAGGATTCTGGGTTACATCATTGATACAAGAGACCAAGAGAGACAATTACATTGGTTTGAACATGTCATGAGAAGAGATGAAGAATATATTGGAAGAATAATGAACAGCCTAATAAATAAGGTTGAAGAAACAGAGGAAGACCAAAGATAAGATGGAAGGAATGAATTGCGGACGAGAGAAAAGGAACTGAATGAGAACGACACGCAAAACAGAAATGAGTGGAAGAAGAAAATAAAAAATAGCGACCCTTAACGAATGGGAAAAACTAAAGAAGAAGATGTCAGTGCAAGTGCAATTTTTATAGTTATTTTATGATATAATTTTACTGGAAATTTAGAATCTTTTGCAAGAAAATTTATATATGGTCTTTATACATAATATACAGGATTGACGGAAGGTATCGTGCTGGCCACGACAGATTTTTTGTACAGATCTAAATGTAATGAACATTTAAGGTATTTATCGGATTAAAATCCACACACTCACACATTTTTTAAATCGGATTATGGGGACTTTAAAACGTTCTTGTTTACTAAAATCTCGATATGGAATTTTTAGCAACATTCCTATAACTTACAATTTTCTTAAGGAGCATTTTCTGCGGTGAATATATATATATGAATTTGCCGGGCACTTTTTACAGTAAAATATTTTAAAGATGTTCGTTCAAGATCATTTCTATCATGAACGAATTAACTTGGTTTCGAGGTTAGATCCTTATAAGTTTTATTTGATAAGTTTTTGGGAGGCAGTAGGATCATTTTTTATTCCAATACATATTTATTAAATTACCTCCACAATTGATACTACTTCATATAAATTATCACGTTTTTTAGCTGACATTCTTTCTAAAGTCACAATGAAGTCAAAATACAATATTAAAAACTCTTTTGATTTGGTTTTCTCTTGATGTTAACGCACTATTTCCGAGTATCCCTCAAAATCTTGTGATGCAATGTTTGGAGGAGAGATGGGATGAGATATCAGAATATACAGATTTAACACTTACACAATTTAAAGCTGGGGTCACACTATGTTTTGAGTCCTCTGTGTTCACCTATGGAAATTCCATCTATAAACAAATTGATGGCACTCCCATGGGTTCCAGCCTAAGTAATTCTGTGGCTGATCTAGTTTTGCAAAAATTAGAATCTTCCGTTATCAACGATATTGCTTTAAATATTCTTTATTATGTAAGATATGTGGACGATTGCCTTGTTATAGCCCCCACTAATAACACTAATTCTATACTCAATACATTTAATAATTTCCATCCCCGTATAAGTTTCACCATAGAATTAGAGAACAATAATCAGCTAAATTTTTTAGACATAACATTAATCAAATACAATAATAACATCATTACGAACTGGTACCGGAAACCTACTTATTCTGGACGCTATTTGCATTATAAAGCATACACGAATATAAATTATAAAATTAGTGTTATCACTGCATTAGTGGATCGTGCTATACTTTTGTCACACAAATCCTTTCATAAAAGCAATCTTGAATTCATAAAACATATTTTAGTAAAAAACAGTTATCCACTTACAGTCATTGAAAATACTATTAAAAAAAGAGTACACATTTTACGCAATAGACGTTCAAAAACACCCTTTATTGGCCCACTACCTTTAACATTGCACACCAAGATCCCTTACCACAAATCCTTTAACAATGGTATAAAATCAATCCTTAAAAATACAAACATAAAAATTGTTAACGGGAACCAACTTACGTTAAAAAATTTACATACTAAACTGAAAGATGAAGTTGACATACAGGACAAACGTAATGTGGTCTACCAAATCAACTGCAGTACTTGTAAAAAACATTATATTGGGGAAACTAGCCAACCACTTAAAAAAAGAATATACCAACATTCATACCATTCAAAACTACTTAATCCGCATCATAGTGGAATATCTAGACATGTACAAGAAACAGGACATAAGATCGATTTTAAAAATCCAATTATTGTGGATTCTGAGAACAATAAATACAAAAGACTTATACTTGAAACTTTATATATTAATAAAGACAATGTAAGTACTTTGAATAATAACACGGATTTTTTAAATATCATGAAACACGCGGGTTCAATTTTACAATCACTGTCGCCTACTAGGCATGCGTAACTTCATTTTGTCTTTGGTGGTTTGTACATTTCCGCACATCCAACCAAGATGTCGTAGTGGTACAACAAACTTAAAGTGTTCCAAATGTAACTTAGTCAATATTTATTTAAAAAAATTTATATATACATAATGTACAAGTAAACAGGTCAGTATTCAATGTTTATATGTTATGTTGTTCAAAATTATATTGTTTAATGTATTATTGATTGATAATGTATTGTAGCTGATGATGACTCGCATAGCGGTCGAAACGTCCAAAATATAACTAATTGTACCATTAATAAATATGTATTGGAATAAAAAATGATCCTACTGCCTCCCAAAAACTTATCATGAACGAATTAACAAATTGGCACACATTTATCTGTTTCCTTTACAAAGGCTTATAAGCGTGTGCGATAAGGATGGATATAACACGATTGTCTTTCAAAAATTCATATTTTTTCGACTAAGGTAGGACATTCCATTTTAAAACGATGCTCGTTGTTGATAATACTTTCGCTATAACGTAAGTTTATTTATTAATTCAGATACATTATCTTGATTCATATTCGTACGTATAATGTTATTTTATGTCAGTGTCACTGACATTGACACTGTCAGTAATGTAATAAGTATCTTATTTTTCACATATTTGGTTTTATATTTGCTAATAAACTTACCAGTTGACTTATTTTTAATTTTGAATGCTTTTACTGTAACATATATTTGTATAATAATAAAATAATAGTAGTATCTTATGTAACCTTATAAAAACTAAGCAAACGACACTACTGAATTTTTCAAAATGGGCGGAACAAACATCTTATTTCATACAAATTGTAAATGACCTTGATCGGACATCTTTCAAAATTTTTACTGTAACCACGTATCGGCCGTATAAAGAATAGATAAATGTATCTTATTCTTGTTTTATTGCATGAAATTTTGTATTTCTGTGGCACATACTTCATAATAGTCGATAGTCATATTCGTAATTTATATCTTTTTATCATAATCATGTATCAATTGCTTCCATTGTCCTATGCGTAAATAACTTTGCTTAATTTGGTCATGTGTACCGAGTTCACGAGTCGCTAATGCGAATGAATCATGGACTTATGAATTTTTTTAATGTTAGGAAACAAAACGTGGGAAGAACTAACCGACTAGCTATGTTGTCTTTCCTTTTAGAGTTTGTTTTCAATATTCCAGATTTAAAATGTAAACGCTCCAGGCAAAGCACAATTACTTGTGAACACAGTCTGTAAAATTTTAATGATACATTATTTTCAAGAGGATAATTAATTTACGAATCTTGAATATTTTAATGAGACATACTTGGAAGTTTTAACGAAATTTGTAAACTTTCAAAAGACTCTTTTAAATTACTACAAATCATTAATTTGTGAGTAATTAAGTTATCTGGCTTACGGTGACTTACTTTTTTGTTTATTTAAACATCTCCTTTATTCTAATAAAAAACAAAAACATTTTCAGCAAAGTCTGCTGATATATTGTTAGTTTAGAAAAGCTGTCAATATTTTTTCACAACTTGACCAATACATTCCGTCAAATATATTGGCAATTGCACTTGACACTGACATCTGTCAATCAGAATTTTCTTAATAAAACCTACATGTTTCCATGGTTATAATATAGCTGGTTGCTTTTTGAAATTTAATTTCTATGTAATTTTTTAATCAAATCGTATAGAGAATAAAATATTCTTTTATATTTATAACATGAAATGTGAAAAAATCTGATGTGGCCAGCACAATACCTTCCGTCAATCCTGTGTATTATGCAGAAATTTCATAAATACTCTATGTAAATTGCACTTGACACTGACATCTTCTTCTTCTCTAGCTTTTCCCATTCGTTAGGGGTCGCTATTTTTTACTTCCTTGTACGTAAGTAAAGGAAGTATTGTAATCGCGAAAAAATTCGGTTTTCAGATTTCAGCGGAAATATCCATTTTGATCATCCCTGAATCCATTTTGACTAATTTCGTCGTGACGTGTGTACGTACATACGTACGTATCTCGCATAACTCAAAAACGGTAAGCCGTAGAAAGTTGAAATTTTGTATTTAGGACTCTTATAACATCTAGTTGTGCACCTCCCTTTCTGGTCATTACACAATTTCCAGAAGTGGCACTTTACATGAAGCCTATAATAGATTTTAATGAAAAACTGTTTTAAAATATAATCCAAAACTTTTCTAATTTGGTATACAAGACTTTTATGTCAATCGAAATAACATAATAGATTTTGGTTAAAATAGGCTAACCGGAAGTGGTACATTACTTAAAGTTGTTAACAGGTTTTCTTGAATAAAATGATTTTATTTTGATTTTAGAAATAAATGCTTCAAATAAAAGTTTTAGATAGCACATAAAGTATTATTAAATTAGCCCTTTTATAAGCGAGATATGTAAATTTAAAAATTATATACTTTTTTGTTTTTGTAATAAAGCTTGCTATGGATTAGGACAAAAACATTAACAAAATGTTCATGTCAAATTACATTAAATACGTGCAATTTTATGATTCGTACAATAACAAATATTATATTTTTATTGTGAAATTAGTCATATTCATTGTTGTAATCAAATATTTCTTTGTTGTAATCAAAACTCTCTTTAAAAAGAACCGGGTTAGATTATGGTTGCTGTATATCGTACTGTTTTGAAGTTAAAATTAATATTTTGTAATTTATTTATTAAAAAAATATGTATAGTTTAATAATCGTACAAGGAAGTCGTGTGGTGTCCACATCAGATTTTTTATTTCCTTCTTCCACTCATTTGTGTTTTGTGTGTCGTTGTTCTTCAGTTTCTTTTCTCTCAAGTCTTTCATAAAACAGTCCTTCCATCCTATCTTTGGTCTTCCTCTGTTTCATCTAACCTCTATTACTAAGCTATACATTCTTTCAATATATTCTTCATCTCTCCTCATGACATGTTCAAACCAATGTAATCGTCTCTCTTGTATCTTTCTATAAACATTTATCACTCGAGCCATTGCCATTGCCTTTCTTTCATTCCTTATATGTATCTCAACATCCTCATCTCTGTCACATTCACTGACTATAAAAATACAATTGAACAACTTAAAATTAAAACTTTAATGTGTCTAATTATCAATTTAAACATCACTCAGCGTCTACTAAGCAACCATAAATAATAATAAGCTTCACCAGTAGGCAGTAACACTACATGAAGGTATCATTTGAAAATGAACTGTTATTTATATATTTTTATATTAACAAATTTGCAAAAACTTCACATATTCATAAATAACAAAAAATTGAAATAAACCTTTTTACGAAATCTATAGCAATTTTATAAATCATTTTCAGCAAATTTCAATTTCGTAATGTATTCCGCTTTTAGAAACCAAAACTAAAATTCCCATGTGTGGTCCCAGAGAGGCAGTATTCCGTAACCCCTACTCATAAATTTAACGACAAGTGGCCGAACTTTTCCAAAATAACTTGAAAACTGAGATAACGCAGAACTACTAGACTCATTAACATTTTTCATTTCTGACATGACGTTGGGTACATATTTTTTACCATCAATCTTCAAACACACTTTAAAAAACCTTTCAAGTAATATGAGCACAAGATGTTCAAAAAGTTAAACTATATAGATAACATATTTATTACCCTCTCCAGCGTCTAGTACTAATTAAAAAAATCTGTTGTGGCCAGCACATTACCTACCGTCAATATGTATAAATTCCATACATAAATTTTCTTGCAAAAGATTCTAAATTTGCAGTAAAATTATTTCATAAACAAACTATGCAAATTGCACTTGACAATAACAACTTCTTCTTCAGCTTTTCCAATCGTTAGGGGTCGCTATTTTGTATTTTCTTCTTCCACTCATTTCTGTGTGTCTTTCTCATTGAGTTCCTTTTCTCTCAAGTCTTCGCAACACAGTCCGTCCATCTTATCTTTGGTCTTCCTCTGTTACTTTAACCTTCTATTACTAAGCTATTCAATATATTCTTCATTTCTCCTTATGACAAACTATTCAAATTGCACTTGACACTGACATCTTCTTCCTCTTTAGCTTTTCCCATTCGTTAGGAGTCGATATTTTTGCGTGTCGTTCTCATTCGGTTCATTTTCTCTCATGTCTTCCGCAATACAGTCCTTCCATCTTATCTTTGGTCCAATATAATTTTCATTTCTCCTCATGACATATTCAAACCAACGTAATCATCTCTCTTCTATCTTTCTAGTAACTTGTAACACTAGAGTTATTTCCTTGCCGTATCATTCCGTGTCTTCCCCAACATCTACTTCAACATCCTCATCTCTGCCACATTAATTTACTTTTTATTTATACTGACATCTGTCAATTTGAATTATATGAATATATTAGTAATTTCCCTGTTTAGCATAGCTGACTGATTTATAATTTCTTTAAAATTCTTTAACTCTATATCTATTAAATATGAAGTATAATAATCGAATTTTTGCCCAAGACAATACCTTCCTTACCTACAGGTGGCGGAAGATAACAACAAAGTATTTTTCAATTAGTCTTACATTTATT
The DNA here is from genome assembly GCA_951394225.1 of Harpalus rufipes. Classification (NCBI taxonomy): domain Eukaryota; kingdom Metazoa; phylum Arthropoda; class Insecta; order Coleoptera; family Carabidae; genus Harpalus; species Harpalus rufipes. The sequence goes on from OX596274.1 coordinate 87,839,206, forward strand.
TTACATAATATGTACTTTGTTTCATTTCTAAATTACAAACGTCATTTCATGTGCTTGAAATCAATTCTAAAATATTTAAAAATAAATATCACATATTTTGGAAAACATGCAAATGTTTTCCAGTTCAAGGTGAAATATTTGCAAGTGGGTAGCAAAATATTTATAACACCGAATTAAAATTACTTAATAAAAAATTGAACGCGGTAAATCAATATGACGTTATATCGTTGGACGAATTAGCATGATTACTCAAAATTATAGCAGAATTTTTCCATTAATATGCATTATTAATGCGATCGTTCAAATTATTAGTAATATAGATGTTATTTTCGTTTTACGACTGACAAGGAAAAGAAAATTATCATAATGACATTAAATATTCACGCAGAATAAAATGCGACTATATTTAGCTGGAAGGAACTCATATTCCATACATAAATTTTCTTGCAAAAGATTCTAAATTTTTGGTATTTTATGATTCTCTTTCTCGGCAATTAAATTCCATACTCCTGATAACAAACAAACCACATGAAATAAGAAAATCATGAAATTTTGAATGAAAAATTATGACACTTGTCAGTTATGGACATAATTAATTGCTGTCATTTTGATACGGGTCCCTATATCTGCTTGCCAAAGGCAGCAAAGTCATGTCACTGCACGCGCCCTATACATAATTTTTTTTGCAAAAGATCCTATATTTCCAGTAAAGTTATTTCATAAACAAACTATGCAAATTGCACTTGACACTGACATCTTCTTCTTCTTTAGTTTTTCCCATTCGTTAGGGAGTCGCTATTTTTTTTATTTTCTTCTTCCACTCATTTTTGTTTTTCATATCGTCCTCATTCAGTTCCTTTTACTCAAGTCTACTGCAATACAGTCTTTTCATCTTATATTTGGTCTTCCTATGTTTCTTCCACCTTCTATTAATATATTCATCTCTCCTCATGACATGTTCAAACCAATGTAATCGTCTCTATTATATCTAAAAACTTCTAACACTAGAGTTACTTCCCTTATTCTTTCATTCAATTACTTTTTATTGATACTGACGTCTGTCAATTTGAATTACCTGAATATATTATCAGTTTCCATGGTTAAGTTAGCATAGCTGGCTGAATTATGAAATTTATATGAATTTTTTTATCTTTATTATTCTTTAATTCTATATCTGTTGAATATGAAATATAAAATGCAATCAAATCGTATAGAGAATAATATATTCTTTAAGTTATAATAAATGAGGACGAAACGCAAAACAGAAATGAGTGGAAGAAGAATATAAAACATAACGAGCCCTAAGGAATGGGAAAAGCTAAAAGAAGAAGAAGATGTCAGTGTCAAGTGCAATTTGTATAGTTTGTTTATGTAATAATTTTACTGAAAATATAGGAACTTTTGCAACAAAATTAAGGTATGGAATTTGTACATAATACACAGGATTCACGGAAGGTAATGTGCTGACCACATCAGATTTTTTTATCGTTTTTATAAGACAGGATTTTAAATAATATATCCGGGCGAGATTAGCCTCCAATATGGCGTGGTAATTAGTTTAAGCTTCACTTTGTGTTCACGTGATCTGAACTTTCCTCCATTGGTGGTTGTTCGTGTAAAAGCGCCCCACATTCGCGAGTGCCCTTATCTAGTGTAAACTTTTTGCTACGCGGCCTTAGATAACAACGACCAAAGCGAGTGTACTCAGCCCAGCTCGGCTCGGCGCTGGTAGACCGCAGCTTAAGTCGATAATTCTGTTAGGACTGGTTTTTCATAGAATTACTCCAAAACCGCTCAAATGTCGAAATAATACTCTAAACTCCATTAACCAGTTATCCACATAGAACATTTTCAGTTCACTGAATTTTAAGTTAGTTTCACCGTCACCAGTTTAAAGAAACATTTTCAAAACATAATATTTCCATACATTTATTAATAGGTATTTTTACCTGCCGCTAAGAGAGGTATTAGATTCATTCTAAAGATCGCATATCCAGATTTTATTGAATAAGCACGTTTTAAGGTGCGTGTGTTATTGGAGACACGATTTCTCAAATTCTATAAGACTAAAGACCTGTCTGACTACGGATTCCTCAATCTAACAGTAATGGGAAGAGTTGAATAGGTTCTGGTAACAATTGGACAACCGGAACTGGTAGTTTCTAAAAAAAAAAGTTCTAAATATTATTTTTTGAAAATTTGTTACTACAAATATTAAAGATAATTAAATTCTCAATCTGGCACATTTTTTTTTTTATTATATATCGTCTTTGAATATAAAATACATATAAGAACGGCAACGCATATGGCCTAGCAAGATACTATATCTGTCTCTTTTTATTCACAAAATTATTATAGATAGCTAGTGACTCCTACCACAAAACTATGAACTACGGTAAATCGTGCTGACAGCATTGCCAGATACTATTTGTTAGAGGTATTCAATAATCAATAATTCAAAATATTGTTTCATAATAACCAGATAATATATTTTGAATCTTCAATGTACATGTATACTTGTTTTACAGTAGCAAACTTAAAAACCTTTTTAAAATATTATCTTGTTGTTCTAGCTACGTGGCAATACTGTGCAACATCCACCTATTATGTATTTTTTTAACTAACTCCGAAATAATTCGTATACGGAGGGATAGATGGCACCTTCTCTCGAAATATTTAATCTAAATACGATACGTTGCCATTCTTATATGTATTATATATTCAAAGATATCGTATAGGTTTGGAGAGAGTATATTTTCGTTGCCCGAAAACAGTTGCAATATTTAAAGTTTTGTAATTGACAAATAAATACAAAATGTCAGTGTCAGATTTTTCTGGGAGGTATGTGTACATTTAATATATATTATTGTATTATTAATTAAATATATGTATTTAAATTATAGGTATGTTAATATTATATTATCCTGAAGAAATACCGCTAATATCGTCAATGAATTTTAAGAATTTTGAACATATTAGAATAGTAGGATTTCTCATAGAACGAAAGAAGAGAAACAATTTCAATTATTTGTGTGTACAAGAAATGTTAAATTCGTTACTTATAGGGCGTGAGCAGTCATGTGACTTTGTTGGCCTTGGCACGCAGATATGAGGATCCGTGTCAGAATAACGGCTAGTAGTTATTTACATAGATGTCACAATATACTTGTCGAGAAAAATAATCCACATGGATTTGGAAAATCATAATGTTTTGAATGAAACTTGACACCTATGAACATTACTAGCTGTCATTCTGACACGGGACCCCATATCTGCTTGCCAGGGCCAACAAAGTCACATAACTGCTCGCGCTTTATGCAACATGAAATGAAAATGGCGAAAGGTATTTTGCTGGCCACAAAATATTTTTTGTCAATGCCACTCGATAAATTGTTAGGCAACCAGATCTCGTTACAATCTGAAAAATTTTCTGACAAAAATTTACCACTTATTATATATGAAAAAAATTGCAGTTAAAATTGATAAATACCATTATTGTTTCTAGTAGAAATCTTTTAAATTATAACACTAGAAAGGCACTTAAACTATTTGAAATCGTTTTAAACGTCTCATTGAAATTCTCTCACTGTTTCTTCTTTGAATTGGTAATAATTTTCCAAGTAGAAAAAGAGCAATATTTCACTGTTTTTACACTATTACCATCAAATTATCATGTGTTGAGATGGATTGCTCGGAGATCTAGATGCGGCCATTGGCAACGTAAGAAATGCAGCAGTTAAAGGTAAAAACAGTTGGCTGTGAGATTTATACGTGAGAACCGTGGCCATTACTACAGGACGATAGGAAACAACGACCGCATACGAACAAACACTAAGAAAAACATAGAAGATGTATATATTCAATACCAGCGATAGTATATTTCACACACTTAGATAAAGGATAATGGCCATTGCCGAAATTTTGTTAACAGATTTATTTCAATAATACTATAAATAAAATGTACTCTCCTACTCCTGATTTCGAATAGTTTGAATTTGAAATTCTCAAAAATAGAGGGGGTATTGATAAGCTTCAAGATTTGGTGTGCGGGAGGTAATAAGAATAACTTTAGCCACTCCTATTCAAGTACAGGTCGTTGAAAAAGTTATACATTTTACCATAAATAACACTTCCACCATACAAGAAATAACACTTTGGATTAAATGGCTCTAGGTCGACACCTAGAGCAAAACTGTCGTTCGTACTTTTCTGTTTTCTAATATCTTATATCTGATATACTTTAGAGAAACATATTTGTTTAATTTTTTGTTGTTTTTAGACAAATTTATACGTTATACACCTACTAAATAAAAAAATCATAAAAATGATTTTCTTATAACTTGCAAATTACAACTTAATTATTATTTTTACATAAAAATTGTTAAACTTTTAAAAATGTATTTTCAATTTCATATTGCAATCATTTAGAAATAATAATAACATATGGGGTCTCGTGGCCTTGTGCCTGAGTGTCTGGTCCCGAATCTGGGGACCCGGGTTCGATCCCGACCGACGCCAAAAATTATATCGAATTTTAATGGCACAAAAATTGACCCCTGTGGTGCACTCCCCACGCCATCTATGAGTGCCCGTGAGGTGACGCCTGGTAAGCGCCCACACGGTACAAATATTCCATCATTACCGAAATCTGTATACAAAGCAGATTGGCACACCCAGCAATGAGTAATATGCCGTGATGAAATATTTATTTATTTATTTATTTAATAATAACATAGTAATAAGTAAAGAGAAAATAATTGATTACAATAATCAAAATATTATGTATTAAGTATAAATTCCATATACAAATTTTCTTGCAAAAGATTCTAAATTGCTAGTAAAATTATTTCATAAACAAACTATGCAAATTGTACTTGACACTGACATCTTCTTCTTCTTCTCTAGCATTTCCCATTCATTAGGTGTTGCTATTTTTTATTTTCTTCTTCTATTCATTTCTGTTTTGCATGTCGTTCTCATTCAGTTCCTTTTCTCTCAAGTCTGCCGCAATACAGTCCTTCCATCTTATCTTTGGTCTTCCTCTGTTTGTTTAACCTCCTATTACTAAGCTATTCATTCTTCTTCCAATATATTTTTCATCTCTCCTATGACATGTTCAAACCAATGTAATCGTCTCTCTTGTATCTTTCTAAAAACTTGTAACACTAGAGTTATTTCCTTATTTATCTTCCTGTGTCTATCCCAACATCTACTTCAACATCCTCATCTCTGAATTATCTGATTATATTAGCACATTTCATGGATAACATAGCTGGCTGATTTATATTAATATCTTTATAATACTTTAACTCTATATCTATTGAATATGAAGTATAAAATGCAATAAAATCGCATAGAGAAAAATATATTCTTTAAGTTATAATAACGTTAAATGTCAATAAATCATATTAACAATTATAACCAAAATCTAATCATTTGTTCTTCTGGATGTAAACTTGAGGAATACGAAATTATTATTTTTGGAATCGTGGTATTGAAGTTATGCGATCCGAAACTTTCGTCACACACACACACACAGACACACACATACAGACATTATCGTAAAAATGGTAAAATGGTATTATAGGGACCCTAAAACATGCTTATTCACTAAAAACTCATTGAATTTTTTGACCAAAGACAATACCTTCCTTACCTAAAGGTGATGGAAGGTAAAAATGTGTATTTGATATTCAGTTATTTTACATTTTTCATCGTTAAATTGTCTATATCTTCAAATAAGAAAGTTAGTAATGGTATCAATATTACCAAATTACAAGATCGCATTTAAACTATCAATGAACTAGAATAAGAGATCAGCATATAAAACAAATGAAAAAAAAAAGTTGGCAGAACAAATCCTAATTCACTATTTCATTCCCCATGAAGTAGGTATCCAAGATAATGTAAAAATCTTAGAATGCATATTAGGTTCGGCATGTTGTTTTTGTTTTCTTTCGATGTCTGCTCGTTTTAGTTCCTTGTGGAATGTCTGGCGTAGGAAATGATTGCAGGAGGAATTAAATTCGTCGGGGATCTGCAGGTGACGTGGCACTTGGCGACCGTGAAATACGGTGGTTCTACTCGCAATCACTCCTCTAAATTGATAATCGATCCTGCCAAGACTCATCCACGTGCCGAGCACGAGACTTTTTGCAAATTACATTGTTTTACCAAACGCCAAAGCAAAATAATGTCACCCGAGAAGAGTAAATTCAAGATAGAGAAAAGGAAAGGCATGAAATTTAAGTGGATTTCGCATGACAATATTAATGATACCGTTTGAAATAGTATTTACTTATCATATTGTAACGTTTTATTTATATGGGTGAAGTGTAAAAATAAGAGAAATAATTATTAATTAAAATAATTTATTTACAACGATAAATATTAAAAGTAATTTAAGACTAAGAATATTATTAAATGCTTAAACACTAAGATTATTTATTTAAACAATATTTATATCACTATATTTATTTATATAACTACATTTATTTGTTAACAACTCGTATACTACTTATTTATATCACCAACTTCAATACTCGTTACTTCTATATCACAGAGAATATAATTCCTTAGTCACGTGATATGTTTTCCGCCAATCAACATTCAGAATCTCCCTAGCTACAAGTTATCACAGCGATGATAAAAAACAAAGAAATAAACACCGTCTTTATAGTCGTTACTAAGAGATTTGTTTTCTTTATTTATGACATTGACAGTTAATTTTGAGTATAAAAATAAATAATATCAATAATTCAAACTCCGAAATATTAAATAAAACTAGTAAGTACCATGTTTTAACACAATATGAATATGTATATCAAAAGTTAGGTTAGGTTATATTGCAAAAATTTATTATATTCTCTCATTAAATATAAGCTCGTGATATGATTAATAATCGAAGATATTGCTCGTGAAACCGGAGCAGCACATTTCATCTCGTCCTTCGGACTCGTGAAATCTGCAGCTCGGTTTCACTCGAGAATATCATCGATGATAATCATATCACTTGTTATATTACGTATGACTATATCTCCGCTGTTGTTCGGACGGTATTTATACAGCCCAGCGTCCTTCTGGAACCCTCCGACGCCACAATGATACCGAGCACAATAGATTTAGGTCATCGGTGTAATCAACACGTCTCAACGCGTATGGGTTATTCCGTCGCCGGGATTACGTCATCGCTCGGAAACATTCCACCAGTACCGGCGCCCGAATACTCTTCAGTCAGTGGCGCACGTTATAATATTTAATATTTATAGACAAACAATTTGTGCAATAATATCAAATTTCTCAGGAATAATTAGTTATTTTTGGCAATCGTTTGGTAGAACCAGTTTTACTACGAATAAAGTCTCATTATATTATAATTTACTGGATGTGGCCAAATACTGCTCAAAATTAACGTAATAGGCTTATTCTGTAAAAATATCCCTAAACGACATTTTTAAAAAATCGTATTCACTAAGTAATATCGATATAAACGTCCTCAAAACGTTTGTCGCAACATTAGGCATTTTTTACCTTCCGTCACCTTTAGGTAAGGAAGGTATTGTCTTTGGTCAAAAAATTCAATCAAGAGTTTTTAGTAAATAAGCATGTTTTAGGGTCCCTATAATACGATTTTACCATTTTTACGATGATGTCTGTATGTATGTGTGAGTGTATGTGTGTGTGTGTGGCTGTGTATATGTGACAAAAGTTTCGGATCGCATAACTTCAATGCCACGATCCCAAAAATTATATTTTTTTCGTATTCCTCAAGTTTACATCCAGAAGAACAAGTGATTAGATTTTGGTTATAATTGGTGAACCGGAAGTAGCCTCATTTGAAGATTTAACAGTTAAATTTGATTTATTGACATTTAACGTTATTATAACTTAAAGAATATATTATTCTCTATACGATTTGATTGCATTTTATACTTCATATTCAATAGATATAGAGTTAAAGAATTATAAAGATATTAAATTTTATAAATCAGCCAGCTATGCTAAACATGGAAACTACTAATATATTCATATAATTGAAATTGACAGATACGGAAAGATAGGTAAGGAAATAACTCTAGTGTTACTAGTTTCTAGAAATATACAAGCGAGATGATTACATTGGTTTAAAAATGTGATGAGGAGAAATGAAGAATACATTGGATAAATAATGAATAGCTTAGAAATAGAAGGTTGAAGAAACAGAGGAAGACCAAAGATAAGATGGAAGGACTATATTGCGGAAGACTTGAGAGGAAAGGAACTGAATGAGAACGACACGTAAAATAAAAATGATTGGAAGAAAATAAAAAATAGCGACCTTTAACGGATGGGAAAGCTAAAGAAGGAGAAGATGTAAGTGTCAAGTGCAATGGGCTACTTGCATACAAGAGGATTTTGAAAACTATTATATTTTTCAAGTTTAGTTTACTCAACTACATTATTTACATTATAAATTTTTCAAATACATTGTGTTATTATTTAATAAATTTAACATAAATGTATCCCTCCTATCTTGATGACGACACAATCACTAGCATTTGTTTCGTTAATGTGAATGGGAGAGGTGAAGGGAAGATCGAGGATCAGACAACGTTCTACTATCTCCGTCTTTGTCTTCCCAAACTACAGAACTAGGACGTATGTCATCCGTGATAGTGACGTCTTAAAAAGAAAATATTTATTTTTAGCCGTAAGTGACAAAATTTTGAAAAAAGAAAAAATAGGGGGTCTTTTATTTTATATATATATATATATATATATATATATATATATATATTCCAAAAAAAAAAATCTTAGTATCATGCAAGTAGCCAATTTGCATAGTTTGTTTATAAAATAATTTTACTGGAAATTTAGAATCTTTTGCAAGAAAATATATGTATGGATTTTATACATAATACACAGAATTGACGGAAGGTGTTGTGCTGGCCACAACAGATTTTTTTATATTAATTTCTAAATGCATATTACTTCCTATAGGACATCAATGAACGCGAATAATTTCTTGTATTGCTAAACAATAAACCCTGAATTCGACTTCTTTTACCATCACATCCATATGATGCAAAATACGCGTCCGTTACTTTATTTGTCATAATTTTATTAATAGCAGTGAACCTATTTCCCAGTCCGAAATACAAAACTTTCCAAGTGTGACGCCTATGGGAACCTACGCTATTTCGCTGTCCTATACATCAAGATGTGTCAAACCAACACCTAAAATTATTGACGGCATGACGGCTATCATAATTTTTAATCCAGCTATAATTAAGTTGTCTGATCAAAATCGAAACCCACATCAGCAATTATATGTGGATAGAATTCTCCACACCCTGTTCCGACTGTTCCCTAACCAACAATTCGCGACGAAATTATTCAGAAAGATCGGAAGTGGAAGCGAGCGAGATTGTTTGTTATTACATTTCTTACATGAAGCGTAATGCATTTTTCACTACAAGTCGTATCCGTATTTCCTCGCTGTTGTAATTCAGTCAATTTTTTCCAGAGCGCGTTGAGAAAAAGCGATTGAACTGTCAAATATGTCGGTATCTTATTTCTCTGTGTCTAACAAAAACGTAATGCGTTATCGATACGTTACTGTTCGTTATAAAAAAAATTGAGGAAATAAAGTTTTTCTGCAAATAATCTTATGTCACTTTGAATCGTATTCGATGCTGTGTATGCAACGGTGTCTTTGATCTTTTTCACACACCTTTCCAAGACGTAAATAACGTTTCAGATTTTAAAGGCGATAGGTATTATGTAAAATTCTTAAGTATTTACTTAACCGGAAGACAAAAACAGAAGTGTCAACTATTAGTGCTATGTCAACTAACGATGCTTTTACCTTAATCCATTGTTTAAAAATCAACTGATTATGAAATCAAACTGATCCGTAAATCAACATAATACAAAATACCTACAATAAAATTTTTGAATGATGCCCGATCAAGGTCCACTGTATCATGAACGAATTAACAAAATGGCATACATTGATCCCCCTCCTTTACAAAGGCTTTAAGCGTGTGCGATAAGGATGGATATAACACGCTTGTCTTTCAAAAAATCATATTGTTTCGACTAATTTAGGACATTCCATTTTAAAACGATGCTCGTTGTTGATAATACTTACGCTGTAGTTTAGATATTAATTCCAGGGACGTAGCCAGGGGTGGGCCAGGGTGGTCCAGGCCCACCCTGAAAAAACTCTGGCCCACCCATTGGCCCACCCGTTTAAAAGTCAAATGAGAGAAAACAGTTCACGCACATTATTTGAACTGCATTTCTCATTCTAAAACAATGATGGCATTTATGGTAAAGAAACAGTAATATTATTTTATTCACAATCATTATAGTTATATGTCGATTTCTAACCTTTTAGAGGTTGGGAAATACGTCATGACTTCTCTTGGGTGGGAATAATATATTTCACTTCCACCCCGCGGGTTGGAAATGTTTATGTAGGGGTTGCCTAGCAAAATTGTCATAGATTCGTATAATAAAGGATGTTTTTACTTTAATTTATGAGTAAGTACATATTAAATTATATGTATAAGTATAATTTCTATTTTTTAAACACATGTTTACAGAAACGGGTTCATTTATTTATCGAATTTCAAAATGCCAAAAAGAAAGTGTGTTTATAAAGAAGACGAATATGAAAAAGAAATGGGAAATACATGCAGCTTCACATCCCTTGAAAAATTATAACTTTCAATTATAAGGCATTTGACCTTGAATAAAAAAAAAATTCACCAAAGTTTTGGTACACAAACCGCCACTGGTTTTACAATCCTTTAAAAAATGTCCCGATTTTGCAATTTATAAATCTGGTCACCCTAAGTACAAAACTTTTCTTAGTGGCCCACCTAAAAAAATTTTGGCCCACCGCTGGCCCACCCTACAAAAATATACTGGCTACGTCCCTGGTCAATTCAGATACATTACCTTGATTCATAGCCGTATGAATAACGTTATTTTCTGTCAGTGTCACTGACAATGAAATTGTATCAATATCTTATTTTTCACATATTTGGTTTTACATTTGCTAATAAACTTACCAGTTGATTTATTTTTGAATTCTGAATGCTATTATTGTAACATATATTTTATCTTATGTAACCTCATAAAAACTAAATAAACAACACTACTGAATTTGTCAGAATGGGCGGAGCAAAAATCTGAATTCATACAATTCGTAGACGACCTTGATCGGACATCTTTCAAAATTTTTCCTGTATATCTCTTAAAATTGAGATTAAATATATCTCGTACATAATTTAATTTCAATAATGATATTTTAGAATAGAATACGCATAGAGTAAGAGTGGAAGAATAATTGCTTAACTCTAATAAAATAAAAACAAACTCAGGTACCTATATTAGACTTTTAATTTACTAGTCCCACTTTTTTACTTATTGGCAATTCTATTTTGAGTAGCACTATTCCGCGCTCAGTGACATTGCGAAGTTAGTGATCCTTGTTCCTTAATGACCTAGGGTTTTTAACGACGAAAGTTGATTAAGGCAGGCGTCGGTTGGCATCCATGCGTGAGATGGACGCTGCGCGGCGACGCGCAACACTCAATTGTCTCGCGCGGTTATGCGTTGCGCACTGCTGCCAAGATTTGGGCCACTGCACAAAATGTAGGGATAGGTATCAACCATACGATGAACATTACTTCCCATGGGTTACGACATCATTTAATGTGAGGTAAATATATAGTATAGGGTCAGGTCGAACAAAAATGGTGATACCTTTTAATTTAGTGCGTACGAGGATCATTTCATAAATAATGCACAGGTTGGCAACACTGCGAATTGGATGATGCAACAACATAAACATTTACGTTAGTTGTAGCAGAAGGCTTGGGGAAGCAGCGTGTGTTTTGTTTTCAACTATAGCAACATTTGTTTTTCACAAACGTCATCTAGAAATGGAACCTGCACATGACTTGGGTATTGTGAAAGGTCATACAATAAAAACGAAACTTTATGTCTGGATAATCGTTTTCGTAGTGGTCGTATGAACATGAAACGATAACCCAAGACTAGGAAGTCCAAAAACATCAACAGATGAACGAAGTATGAAACTTGTGACAAACGCTGTTAAAGCAGATCGTCGTGCGACATGTAAAGAATTTCTGAAATCAAAAGAATCCCACTAACATGGTTTTAAAAAGACAAAAATATGGACAGCTTAATCAAAAGTCAAACAAATGATCTTTGCTTATGATTACAAAGAATCATCATGACACGCGCACAAACACACACACATACACATACACACACACACACACACACACACACACACACACACACACACACACACACACACACACACACACACACACACACTGAATTCATCAAAAGAATAAATTCGTATTCTAGGGATCCTAAAACGTGCTTACTCATTAAAAACTCACTATCAAATATTTGCTTGTCAAGGCCAACAAAGTGATATGACTGTTCACGCCCTATTGTATTTAACATTTCTTGTTCTTCTACACTCAACACCAAAAATTCTACTTACATCTATTCCTTATATTTCGATGTTTTAATTTTAAATTCATTCTATGAAGAAATTTTGTCCTCTTCTAATTTATCGAAATGTTTCCAATTCATTGTCGGGATTGACAGTATTTTTTAAGGGTATATATAATATACCTATAATTTTAAACATTTAACTATTAATACAAGAAATAATATATTGTATGTACTTCCCAGAAAAAAATGCTCAGTAATTTCTCTAGATTTTTGACACTGACATTTATCTGTCAGTTACAAACATGTTCATTTTTCCATTGGTTTCCATGGCATTATTTGGGCTGTGAAATTTATTACAACAGATTATTATTTACTCTTCTTTAATACAAGTAAGAACAAAATATTTCAAAAAATAATATTTAGTAGATGGTTTTTAAGAATCTGCTAGTTTTGGTTTTCCACTTATTACCAAAACCTTTTCAGCTCCACTCTGTAATGTCCGATTGGGAAACATGTAGTTAAATAGATTTTAAGTATTATAGTTTTTGAGAAATCGTCCTTCCAACCTCCACCACACATACACACGTACATACACACACACACACACACACACACACACACACACACACACACACACACACACACACACACACACACACAGACAGACATTATCGTAAAAATATTAAAATCGGATTGTAGGGACCTTAAAACGTGCTTAATCATTAAAATCTGGATATGTGATTTTTAGCATGAATCCAATACCTCTCTTAGCGAGAGGTAAAAATAATTTTATATCTATTTTGATCGTTGTTTTTATTTACTTACCGCTTCGCCTCCTGATCGGTAACCAATCACAATCTATTACCGGTCAATGATTTGAAAATAAAACTTATTGCCTTGGAAACCCTCTTCGCAAACATTAAAAAAAAATCCAGTCATGAAGAAAACAACTTTAAATAAAAGGTTGTGCTGGCGGATTTATTGTTATGTACCATCCTAAGTATAGTTCGTAAAAGTAAAAATCTGATGTGGCCAGCACATAACCTCTCGCCGTATATTTTACCTGGCTGTATGCATAAAGCAAAGAATATTTTTATAAATACAAATAATATATTCATATAAATCTATGACGTATAAACTTCTTTATTATTCAATAATAGCATGTCTCAACATGAAGATATTTTACCATAAATTATGTTACAATAAATTACAAAGTAGAGTTTACCATATATAAATATTAGGCTGGTAACAGCAATTTTCAATTCGAACAACCTTGTTTACTTTCTCTTCATATTCTTCTAGTAAAAACATTAATTTTGGGCGGTCTAAAATGTATATATGGATTGTGCATCTATTCTTACATATCTTCTTTTACATTTTATTTTTTCATACTTGTTATATCTAAATAACACTAATTCCCTTTAATAAAGTGACGGATAGATTGCACTCCGATTATTCTTATATCGATGTGTAATTTTGTCAATATTTACAACTTACTTGAGAAGAATTTGATAGCTTTTTCGCAATTCAAAGTTACTCTAGTCTACAGTACTGGTGTACATTGTCCCATAATGTTTGAAACAAATTTAAGTCCTTCAACCTAGACTTGTCATCTCCATAATAGTCACAGATCAAGAATTAAGGGATTCTCCAAATACATTTTTCTTTCATTACTCATTATTTCTGACACTGACATTTATCTGTCAGTTACAAATAATTTAAATTTGCAACTATTTTTCATGGCATCCTTTCGGTTGTAAAATTAATTACAACATTATTTTATATATTATATTCCTTTTATCTCTAAATCTATAAAATATGTATAAAAATATTTAAATGTATCAGAAAGAGATTTATTTTTCTTTAATATTATCAAGAAAAATTTTCAAAAAATAATATTTAGAAGATTTTTTTTCAAGAATCTTCTACTTCCGGTTGTCCAATTGTTACCAAAACCTTTTCAGATCTTCCCATGAATGTCCGATTGGGAAATACGTTGTTAAACAAATTTTAAGTCTTATAGTTTTTGAGTAACCGTCCTTCCAACATCCCACACACACACATCCACACACACACACACACACACACACACACACACACACACACAGACATCATCGTAAAAATGTTAAAATCGGATTGTAGGGACCTTAAAACGTGCTTATTCAATAAAATCTGGATATGCGATTTTTAGCATGAATCCAATACCTCTCTTAGCGAGAGGTAAAAATTTATTACAAAGTATAGCAAAACATATGTTTAAAACCATATCTCATAACAACTAACGATCATTTTTCCCTTGTAAAGAACGCATGTCAACTTCCTCTTCCCGTATCAAAAAACAATTACTTACAAAGTATGAATCATCTTATGTTGTTCTCGATTAATTAGAATATAATTGCTGCCTTTTTGCGTTTCCTCACTATCGCTCGATCTCAATGATTAGTGTACGCCCACAATAATGTCTTTCGACTGAGACCCTGAGTGGTCGAAGTACTTGAGCTGGTTTATAGTCGGCGATAGATACGTAGACTTGAATGTTCTCTAAGGTTTTAATGTGCCAGACGCAATGGAATGTCACTTTTTTCAACGAGAACTCGACAATTTTGTTGGGTAGTTAAGCTGGTTACAGTGTAATAAAACAGAATGATAGAAGAGAACAGTTAAAATGTACGGACGCTAATGAATGTGTGTTATTGTATACATATTCTTTGTATTTTAATCATGAACTTGAAGATGTAAACTTTCTTCGAAGAGTCAATTTAAAAATGTATTTCTAATGTATATTTACTCAACCAAGTTTCTACAACATTCAAGTCTACGCTTTCAAGAAAATCAATGCAGAAAATAACGATACAATGAAACTAAACCTAATAATGAATTTCTTGGTATTTCTTGACTGTTGGTAGGTATGATGTTAAGGTTAAAGATAAATAATTGGAGTTGCAATCTTGGTGAAAAATGTTTATTAAGATTTCATCTACTTAACATACCGACGTTTCGATTCCAAATGAATCATCATCAGGGATAGTTAATGTATAGTTGAGAAACAATTCATTAGAATATGAAAATTAAATAATAGAAAAAGATGAAAATGTCGTCAAAAGTTATCAAGGTAATAAAAAACGTGCATACATCAGAAAACACTTCAGTTTTATTTACAACCTGCTATTACAAAACTATTCATTCTTGTTCCAATATAATTCTTCATTTTCTTATCGTATCTTTCGAGGTCTTCGCCAACATCTACTTCAACATCCTCATCTCTGCCACATTAATTTACTTTTTATTGATACTGACATCTGTCAATTTGAATTATATATTAGTAGTTCCCATGTTTAGCATAGCTGGTTGAATTATGAAATTTAATTTCTTTAAAATTCGTTAACTCTGTATCTATTGAATATGAAGTATAAAATGTAATCAAATCGTATAGAGAATAATATATTCTTTAGTTATAATAACGTTAAATGTCAATAAAACAAATTTAACTGTTAAATCTTCAAATGAGGCTATTTGCGGTTCACCAATTATAACCAAAATCTAATCAGTTGTTCTTCTGGATGTTAACTTGAGGAATATGAAAAAAATATAATTTTTGGAATCGTGGTATTGAAGTTATGCGATCCGGAACTTTTATCACACACACACAGACACATACACAGACACACACACATAGACTCACATACATACATACATACAGACATCATCGTAAAAATGGTAAAAACGTATTATATTCATCATTGAATTTTTTGACCAAAGACAATAACTTCCGTACCTAAAGGTGACGGAAGGTAAAAATGATTCCGATGAAAAGTAAATTTAAAATTAATGAAATAGAAACAATTACTTACAAAGATTCCACGCAGTAACTTTTAAAAAATAGATTCATTTTTTATTCCATTTGAAAATGAAATAATAAAAAAGGAGAAAATCGTTAATATCTATATAGGGAGCAGAAGGCAGGCGAGCTATTAGCGCATTAAATTTTTGATGCGTGCCTTTGACTTGGACCATCTAATAACCCGGGGCCCGTGCCGTCGCCGTCTACCTGAAAGTCTTTTTCTTTTTAAAGAACGGTCGTTCGTTGTCGCTGAGATTTAGGCCCTTTTTTTACATCCTCGTTTTTTATCTCGGCATTAATGATAGCAACATGTGTTGACCGTAACCCTTAGCTTGTGCTTTGTGCGGCTCAGACATATGGAACGACGGAGACTATATGAACTCGTTGTTTTGAGAAAATGTTTGTACAGTTTCAGTTTTATAGTTGACTTTTTGTTTTGTGTTGTGTTAACTCAGATGTTGGTTTAGATTTAATGAATAGTTGTGTTGAGGCTTTATTTACTCGCTATGATTTGTTTTTCTTTTCAATTCCGCAAGATTATTTTTAAATGAACAATTCCGACGAACGGGAGCTGGTATATCATTATTGTATTTTCTATTTAAACAACTTTATTCCTTAATGAGCAAATAGCTTGAAGGACTTGCATTCTTATATGTATACGAGTATAATCGCGAACTAAATACATACTTATTTCAATTCTATGGAAATTTTATTTATTTACGATATTGTAAAATCGTAAAATACATAGATGATTATTTCTAACCAGCATTTCTAATAGACCAATAGACCTTTTCAATTAAATGAGACAGACAATATTAAGTAAAATGGTGGTAACGCAAAATTTAGGGAAATCCGCAACGACGCCAAAACATTTGATAAGCTTAATCATGATATTCTTTCTAAACTTTCTCAAAATTTTAACCTCCTTATAGCTTTCCTTTTTAGCTTCCCACCTCTAGGTAGGAAGGTATTGTCTTTGGTCAAAAAAATCGGTGATGACTTTTTAATGAATAAGCACGTTTCAGGGTCTCTACAATACGATGATGTATCTGTGTGTGTGTGCGTGTGTGTTCGTGTATGTGTGCATGTGTATGTAACGGCGGTTTCGGCCGCGATATCTCCAATACTAGAATTCCAAAAACTACAATTCTTACGTATTCCTCTTCCTTACATCCATATGCAGACTTGATTAGATTTTAGTTATAATTGGTCAACCGGAAGTACACATTTAATATTATTGTAAATATTATAGAATATTCTATTATCTATACGATTTAATTGCATTTTATTTTTCATATTCAGTGGATATAGAATTAAAGAATTTAAATTTCATAAATCAGCCAGCTATGCTATAACCATGGAAACAGCTACTATATTAAGAAAATTCTGACAGACGGTGGATAAATGTCAGTGTCAATGAAAAGAAAATTAATCTGGCAGAGATGAGGACGTTGACATGGATGTTGAGGAAGACACGGAAAGGTACGGTGTGCAATGAAAGAATAAAGGAAATAACTCATAAAAAACAAGAGAGACGATTACATTGGTTTAAACATATCACGAGAAGAGATGAAGAATATATTGGAAGAAGAATGAATAGCTTATAATAGAAGGTTCAAGAAACAGAGGACGACCAAAGTTAAGATGGTAGGACTGTATTACGGAAGACTTGAGAGAAAAGGAACTCCATGAGAACGACACGCAAAACAGAAATGAGTGGAAGAAAAAAATAAAAATAACGACCCCTAACAAATGGAAAAGCTAAATAAAAAGAAGAAGATGCCAGTGTCAAGTGCAATTTGTATAGTTTGTTTATGAAATAATTTTACTGGAAACTTAGTATCTTTTTCAAGAAAATTTATGTATGAAATTTATACATAATACACAGGATTGACGGAAGGTATTGTGCTGGCCACATCAGATTTTTATATCTAACTAACAGAAAGTACATTATAATAAGTACCTTTCGATCAGTATACTCCTACTCTTGTTGTACCACAAGGTTCAAACCTAGGTCCCTTGCTATTTATATTATTTATTAATTATTACTTCTGTTAAATATTCCAATATATTTCTTTATGCTGAAGATATGAATATGTGTATCTAAAATAATATATTCATTTGAAGATAGTTTAATGCTGCAAAAGGATATAAACCGCATTCTAAAGTGGTTCAAATTTTGTGAACTACATTTCAATATCAAAACTGTAAAATTATGTCATATTCTGTAAAAAACATTTTGCCTGCTATTTGTATAAAATGGAACACCATCTACTTATACGATTTACAGAATTTAAAGATTAAGTAGTGTAATTCGCAGTTGTACCTTTTTAATTCTCGCTAAGAGAGGTATAGTATTCATGCTAAATTTTGTAAAAGATGTCTTAAAATATATAATTACTAAAGTTTCGCGTTTAAAGTATTTTGAAAATAGATCCAAATTTAATGATGTCAAGAAGTGGAACAGCAATCTCATTTTTCATGTATTTCCATCCAAGTAAAAACAACTAAACGTATTTTTTTTTCGTCAAACTCGCAGTAGTAGCTACGTAGGAAAATTCAATTACCTACACAATATTTCATTTTACATAGCCGTCCGCTAGCGAAAAATTTAGAAGTTTTTCAACATTCTTTCATATCGTGTTACACAGGCTAACGAACGAAGAGAACGTTACAGAACGTTCATTAGGTCAGACTTACTTGGATATAATCACTCATTCATTATAATTTAAAAATAAATAAATATACAGACTACTAATTTTTGCGTTTCTAAATTTGTTATCACAGATTTTGATGTCTATAGACTTTATATTTTTACTGCACCAGGCATTTATCACACGGACACTGAAAGCATTTCTAATGGAATGAATTCATAATCGGGTTTTTAAGTAAATTTTGAAAGTAGAGGCATATTCTCATAGCATTTAAAATTGGCTTTTCCAATTGATGATAATTTGTTCCGCATCGTATCAAAATGAAACCTTGAAATTATATTTAGTAATTGTTATGTTTATGGTGTTAAACAAATGAACATATCAAGATAATAAACAGTGTCATTTATTCGTAAATATGAAATGTTACAAAAAAATCTGATGTGGCCAGCACAATACCTTCCGTCAATCATGTGTATTATGTACAAATTCAATACATAAATTTTCTTGCAAAAGATTCTAAATTTTTGGTATTATGTGATTCCCTTTCTCGGCAACTGAATTCCATACTCCTGATAACAAACAAACCACATGAAATAAGAAAATTATGAAATTTTGAATGAAAATTTATAACACTTGTCAGTTATGAACATAATTAATTGCTGTCATTTTGACACGTGTCCCCATATCTGCTTGCCAAAGTCAGCAAAGTCATGTCACTGCACGCACCCTATACATAAATTTTCTTGCAAAAGATCCTATATTTCCAGTAAAGTTATTTCATAAACAAACTATGCAAATTGCACTTGACACTGACATCTTCTACTTCTTTAGTTTTTCCCATTCGTTAGGAGGGCGCTACTTTTTATTTTCTTCTACCACTCATTTTTGTTTTGCGTGTCGTCCTCATTCAGTTCCTTTTCTCTCAAGTCTTCTGCAACACAGTCTTTTCATCTTATATTTGGTCTTCCTATGTTTCTTCCACCTTCTATTAATATATTCATCTCTCCTCATGACATGTTCAAACCAGTGTAATCGTCTCTCTTATATCTAGAAACTTCTAACACTAGAGTTACTTCCCTTATTCTTTCATTGATTTACATTTTATTGATACTGACATCTGTTAATTTGAATTACCTGAATATATTAGCAGTTTCCATGGTTAAGTTAGCATAGCTGGCTGAATTATGAAATTTACATGAAATTTATTAGCCTTATTCTTCTTTAACTCTATATCTGTTGAATATGAAATATAAAATGCAATCAAATCGTATAGATAATAATAATAATAATATATTCTTTAAGTTATAATAAAATTTAACTGAGGTTTTCAAGAAAACTGTTAAAATCTTCAAATGAGGATACTTCCGGTTGACCAATTATAACCAAAATCTAATCAAGTCTGCATATGGTTGTAAGGAAGAGGAATACGCAAGAATTGTAATTTTTGGAATTCTAGTATTGGAGAAACCGAGGTCACACACACACACACACACATACACACACACACGAACACACACACACACACACACATACAGACATCATCGTAAAAATAGTAAAATCGTATTGTGAAGACCCTAAAACGTGCTTATTCAATGAAAACTCACCACCGAATTTTTTGACCAAAGACAATACCTTCCTTACCTATAGGTGTCGGAAGGTAAAAAGATTTTCAGTAATTTAAGCTCCACTTATTAATCGTGCAACTTAACTAGTAACGGTGCCAGCGGGCGTTAATGTTGTAATTAATGAATAGACAGTTGTTGGATTACACCACACACCTGATTTGTGATCCTTCCTAAGTTGGATATGAATTTATATCCGTTCAATTAACCAGTATTGCCTACATATCCATTTTGCAGATTGTGAAAAAACGATAAGTTTTTCAGGTGGGAGTAGAAAAAATATATTTTCGGAAAGAAGGCAGTGACCCTAATAAGTTTGAGAATCATTGTTATAAGGCGATGTCGTTTTACCCTGTGCTGCGCTAGAAGAAAACATGAAAATTAATTTTTCGTTTGATTCGCATGCTCAATTTTCCTCCACAAAGAGCTCCAAGTCAACGATTCCTTTCGTCGTTACCTTTAATAAGACGTTGGGCGCACCGTTTTCTAATTAAAATCAAGTAACCTGCGATGTTTAGGGCTTGTCTTGTTTTTAATTATCGCCGGGTTTTGTCGCACGTCGACCTCCGCTCCGCTGTAATTCAATGGTTGCGTAGCGTTGCTGTTGCTGGCAATGACTTGGGTAAATATTGCTAGACGATGTGTCGAGAAGTCGAACGGGAAATACGTGATACGTTGTTTGTTGCTCGGTCTCGCTGCTTGTGCTTGTGCTTGCCTTCTTGAATGCCCACGCTATTCTGAACATGTGCGTGGATCCCAGCGTTGGATTTAACAGAAAGCTAAATTGCAAACCGAACTAAAAATATTATATCAACAAAACAACAAATACAAACAAAAATCGACTATTTGTCCAGCTTACGACTTTATCGGGACTGCTTTCATTATTAAAACGATGAAACATTCGCCAATTCGAATATCAACATTAATATATAACAAACTTCTTTTGGATTTAGCAAATTTTTTCTTATTTCGTATTTTCTCGTACCAAATACCTAAAGCATTATTAAGGCAATGGATTTTTTTTACCTTCCGTCACCTTTAGGTAAGGAAGGTATTGTCTTTGGTCAAAAAATTCTATGATGAGGTTTTAGTGAATAAGTATGTTTTGGGGTCCCTATAATACAAATTTACCATTTTTACGATGATGTCTGTATGTATGTATGAATGTCTCTCTCTCTCTCTCTCTATTTGTGTGTGTGTGTGTGTGTTTAAATTATATACTTCTTATAGTATTCTTCACGTAAGGACATTGCGCAATGAAAAGTACCTATATGATTTTTTACGATATACGTAATTTAAGTAGTTTATTTTTGCCACGTAGATTATATAATCATTCATAGTATATAGGAAGAAATATGGAACTGTCAACAAAACAATTTTTTCACCTTTAAGTAAGGAAGGTATTGTCTTTGGTCAAAAAATTCATTGATGATACCATTTTATACATTTTTAAGATGATATCTGTATGTATGTATGTATGTATGTATGTATGTATGTATGTATGTGTGTGTGTGTGTGTGTGTGTGTGTGTGTGTGTGTGTATGTAATGAAAGTTTCGGATCGCTTAATTTCAATACCACGATTCCAAAAATTATATTTTTATCGTATTCCTCAAGTTTACATCCAGAAGAACAAGTGATGAGATTTTGGTTATAATTGGTCAACCGGAAGTAGCCTCATTTGAAGATTTAACAGTTAAATTTGATTTATTGACATTTAACGTTATTATAACTTAAAGAATATATTATTCTGTATACGTTTTGATTACATTTTATACTTCATATTCAATAGATACAGAGTTAAAGAATTTTAAAGAAATTAAATTTTATAAATCAGCCAACTATGCTAACCATGAAAATTATTAATATATTCAGATTGACAGATGTCAGTATCAATAAAAAGTAAATTAATACGGCAGAGATGAGGATGTTGAAGTAGATGTTGGGGAAAACACGGGAAGATACGGTAAGGATATAACTCTTGTGTTACAAATTTCTAGAAAGATACAAGAGAGACGATTACATTAGTTTTAACATGTCATGAAGAGTGATGAAGTATATATAGCAAGGAGAATGAATAGCTTAAAAATGGAAGGTTAAAAAAACAGAGGAAGACCAAAGATAAGATGGAAGGACTGTATTGCGGAAGAATTGAGAGAAAAGGAACTAAATGAGAACGACACGCAAAACAGAAATGAGTGGAAGAAGAAAATAAAAAATAGCGACCCTTAACGAATGGGACAAGCTAGAAAAGAAGAAGAAGATTTCAGTGTCAAATACAATTTGTATAGTTTGTTTATGAAATAAATATACTGGAAATTTAGAACCTTTTTGCAAGAAAATTTATGTATGGAATTTATACATAATTCACAGGATTGACGGAAGGTATTGTGCTGGCCACATCAGATTTTTTTAACTAATTAACTTCATTTATATTCACCGAGTTTTTCTTCAAAAGTTTATGGGTTTTCGCGATTCTAGAGGCAATTTTTAGCTTCCCTTTACTGCCGTTGTTAAATCTTCCAAAGGAGTTCAATAACTCCGATCAGAACTGGGCAAGTTCACTAAAATTTTGGATTTACATTGAGCAATACTTAATTTAGCTGTACACCAAAGATTACTAATATTTTATGGATTTCACTTCATACTCCAACTACCTTAATGTACTAGTTTCCCTGATGCAAACTTTAGCTTCGATTATTTGCCCTTGTAACCAAAAATGTTACAAACTTATACATTAACCAAATATAAAATTGCATTATAAACTTTATGAAACAACATAAATTTGTTATAATTATTCTAAATGTGTATTTGAACGTAGATAAGTATTGCATTCTTAAGGAAATACTGGTATGCAAATCTTACATAAATTTATAGGTAGTTAAGTTGAACGGTATTAATTGTCTGTAATAAAACATTATCAAATAACAGTTTTCAATTTACAAGTGCATTAATTGTAATCCTAGAGCAATCCGGTTCTGTCCATAAGCCATGTAGGTACGGAAGCGTAGGAAGTCCAACATACACAATATTCAAATCAACTTGCGTAAGCTGACAACTTGTGAACATTCTTTCATTTCACTTTTCTGTAGCCTTCTTGCTATAGGAGTTATCGCGATGATGAAAGTAATTAAGTAATAAGAAAAATTGCCAATGCTGTCTCTTGGTAGGTCAGAATTAGAAAGGAATGTGCAATATGAATGAAAGCGATTTTGAAATAAATGGTCGATTTGATGAAATATTTACTCTAAATTTAAAATATAAACAGGTGTACCAAATAACGGGTCCGCGTGGAAATCTCGAGAAATATAAGAGATACGTAGGTTAAATTACATAATAGTTACCCCACTAGGAGACCATTTTAATGATTTATTGTAATTTGGAAGAAAATGTATAGGCCAATAGATATAATAATTATTTACGACACAAGTATGTAAAGCTAGTGAGTGACTAAAGATGCTTTACGTATGTGTGTCGTACAATATTTTATCTACGATATAATGAAAAAACGTAATAAATATAAAAACACCTTTATTTATCACAATATTGAATGAGAAGTTTGCCATGATAACAAAATATTCATCCTGGTTTTACAAATTTAGCGTGTTTAAATTTTTTTATTCACATCATTGTAGTAATACGTCGCTTCCTAACCTTTTGGAGGTTGGGAAATACGTCATTCCTAACTGCAATGACAATCTCTTGGGATGGAAATAACATATTTCACTTCCACCCAACGGGTTGGAAATGTTTATGTCGGGGTTGCCTAGCAACATTGTCATAGATCTCTGTAATAAAGTAGGCTAAACAAATTTTAATAGAGTTGTCAAAAACATTAACAAAATTGAAGGTTAACTCAATGATTTATTCTAAAAATTATTGATATGAGAATATAATTCCTTAGTCACGTGACATGTTTTCCGCCAATCAACATTCAGAATCTCCCTAGCTACGCGTTTATCACAGCGATGATAAAAAACAAGGAAATAAACACCGTATTTATAGTCGTTACTAAGGGATTTGTTTTCTTTATTTATGACATTGACAGTTAATTTTGAGTATAAAAATAAATAATAACAATAATTCAAACTCCGAAATATTAAATAAAACTCGTAAGTACCATGTTTTAAAACAATATGAATATGTATATCAAAAGTTAGGTTAGATTGCAAAAATTCATTATATTCTCTCATTAAATATAAGCTCGTGATATGATTAACAATCGAAGATATTTCTCGTGAAACCGAAACAGCACATTTCAACTCGTCCTTCGGACTCGTGAAATCTGCAGCTCGGTTTCACTCGAGAATATCATCGATGATAATCATATCACTTGTTATATTACGTATGAAAATAGGATGATTGTGAATAAAATATTATACATACCTCGATGGGAGTTTCATTACAGCCTCGGGTTGTATCTCACCTCGAGGCTTCGCCTCTCGGTAATATACACAAGCCTTCGGCTGTAATGAAACATATTCCACCTCGATGTAATATACTATAATCGCTCGTTGCTCGGCAACCCGTGACTAATGAAACCTTGTTACTAAACAAAAATAACTTACATTGTTGTTTGTTTCTGTGTAGTACAATGGTCAAATTTAAATGGAAAGCTATGGAAGTAACACATGTTCCACATACGTGATTGGCTAGAAGTAGTTATGGATACTTTATTATAAATCATAGAGTGCTCTTGCTCCTTAAAAATATTTTAAATTTTCAAGCACATATTTTTACCTCTCGCTAAGAGAGGTATTGGATTCATGCTAAAAATCGCACATCCAGATTTGATTGATTAAGCACGTTTTAAAGTTCTATCCGAATTTAATATTTTTATGATGATGTCTGTGTGTATGTGGATATATGGGTGTGTGTGTGTGTGTTTGTGTGTGTATTTGTGTTGGGATGTTGGAAGGACGATTTCTCAAAAATTATAATACTTAATACTTGTTTTACTACGTATTTCTCAATCGGACATTACTGGGAAGAGCTGAAAAGATTTTAGTAATACTTGGACAACCAGAAGTAGCAGATTCCTAAAAAAAAAATCCTCTAAATATTATTTATGATTTTTTTTCTGGCTGGTATTAAAGAAGAGTAAATTCTCTATCTGACACATATAAATATTTTATTATATCTTTTATAGATTTAGAGATAAAGAAATATAAGTTATATAATAATCTGTTGTAATAAATCTCACATCCCAATTATTATCATGGAAACCAATTGAAAAATAAAAATATTAGTAACTGTCTGTCTAAAATCAAAAAACATTACTGAAGATTTTTTTCTGGGAAGTACGTTTATTATATTATTTCTTATTGTATTAATAGTTAAATATTTAAAATTATAGGTATATTATATATACCCTTCAATAATACTGACAATCTCGACAATGAATTGGAAACATTTCGAAAAATTAGAAGAGTAGGACTAAATTTCTTCATAGAATGAATTTAATATTAGAAAATCTAAATATAAATAATATATAAGTAGAATTTTTGGTGTGGAGTGTAGTTATTATATATAAAGATGTCAAATATTATAAATTTAGTGATTTTCCAATTCCATATGGTTTACTTTCCTCGGCAAGTAAACTCCACACTCCTGGTGACAAATTAACTACGTGAATTTCGAAAATCTTGAAATTTTTAATGAAAAATTCTGACTTTTGACACCCATGTTCATAATTACTAATTGTCATTATAACACGGGCCCCATATCTGCTTGTCAAGGGCGAGAGGTATTGTATTGGCCGCAACAGATTTTTTGTTGTATTAAGATTGGTAGGAATTTTTGTCAAACCCTATAAATTCTCGTTTATTGCGTATCTATTGAATTAAAATACGAGTGTGACAAAAAAAATGTAGGTAAATAAATTTATTGATAACTTGTTTACGTGTCATAGTTGTAAATACCAATTTTTTCCTAATAAACGTGTAGGCAAAGCAATTTCGCAACTGATCTGGAATTGAGTTCGTATACACACAACAGTAGAGAAATCTAATTTATGACAGTTGGTTCTCACTTCCGCGATATTCCATTAAAATGATCTATTCACCGGGAGCAAATCATTTATTACCCATTTCCTCTTTATAAAAACCTCCCCTTTACAATCTCTTCACAATCACGTCA
Source organism: Harpalus rufipes (assembly GCA_951394225.1). Lineage (NCBI taxonomy): Eukaryota > Metazoa > Arthropoda > Insecta > Coleoptera > Carabidae > Harpalus > Harpalus rufipes. Next base: position 87,865,946 of record OX596274.1, read on the forward strand.
AAACAAAAATAGCCGATCCGTTAATTATAAATGATGTTATTTTTAATTTCAGTGACTGAGAGTAATGAGGTTTTTGAGTTTTTTCCGGTATTGACGGACTGTCGCCGAGTTGAGTTTTTGGGATGACCGGGTGGACAGTGGACACGCGACCTCGCTCTGCCACTGACACGTGCAAGATGGATGGACAGCTGGAGGGATCATATCAGTTTGTCTGATAATAGGTGCATCAGCCAATGACAATTCCCTGCTGTCTCTATTTTGCGCGTGATGCATGGGATGCGATTTTCCTTCCTGAAACGACTTCACCACATTTTGTACTTTTCAAAGGGTCAGTCAATAAAACGGCCGATTGCTACGTATTTGAAGTATATTTATGTTATAGGACGAACCCTTAATCTAGTTGGAAGTTCTAGTATAAAGTAGGTTTATCAGAAGATTTTGTGACCCTGAAATTTTATACTTCCAGCCACCTTTTAAGTAAGGAAGGTATTGTCTTTGGTAAAAAGTTCGTTAGTGAGTTTCTAATGAATAAACAAGTTTTGGAGTCCCCAGAATACGAATTTATTATTTCTACGATGTCTATATGTATGTGTGTCTGCGTGTGTGTGTGTGTGTTTGCGTGTGTGTATGTGACTATCGTTGCGAATCGCATAACTCCAATAACACAATTCCAAAAATTATAATTATTTCGTATTCCTCGAGTATAGATCTGTATGCAGACGTATTAGATTTAATATTCTGTTTAACTACGTATTTCTCAATCGGACATTAATGGGAAGATCTGAAAAGGTTTTGGTAATAATTGGACAACCGAAAGTAGCAGATTATTAAGATTGAAAAGTTTTATTCTTGCTAGTATTAAAGAAGAGCAAATTATCTATCTGATACATATAAATATTCTATTATATCTTTTATAGATTTAGAGATAAAGGAATATAAAATATATAATAATCTATTGTAATAAATCTCACAGCCCGAATAATGTCATAAAAACCACCTGATAAATTAAAGTGTTTGTAACTGACAGATAAATGCCAGTGTCAGGAATCCAGAGACATTACTGAAGATTTTTTCTGGGAAGTACATACATTATATTATTACTTATTGTATTAATAGTTAGGTACTTAAAATTATAGGTACATTACAAATACCCTACAAAAAAACTTTCTTCATAGAATGAATTTAAAAATAAACAATTTAAATGTAAGGAATTGTTATAAGTAGAATTTTTGGTGTAGAGTGTAGGTATACAAGAAATGTTTTTACGATGATCTCTGTATGTATGTATGTGTGTGTGTGTGTCTGTGTGTGTGTGACAAAAGTTCCGGATTCCATAACTTCAATACCACGATTCCAAAAATTATATTTTTTTCGTATTCCTCAAGAAGAACAAGTGATTAGATTTTCGTTATAATTTGTAAACCGGAAGTAGCCTCATTTAAAAATTAAACAGTTAAATTTTATTTATTGACATTTATTGTTATTATAACTTAAATAATATATTATTCTCTATACGATTTGATTACATTTTATACTTCATATTCAATAGATACAGAGTTAAAGAATTTTAAAGAAATTAAATTTTATAAATTAGCCAGCTACGCTAACCATGAAAATTGTTAATATATTCAGATTGACAGATGTCAGTATCAATAAAAAGTAAATTAATGTGGCAGAGATGAGAATGTTGAAGTAGATGTTTGGAAAGACATGGAAAGATAAGAAAGGAAATAACTCTAGTGCTACAAGTTTCTAGAAAGATACAAGCGAGATGATTACTTTGTTTGAAAATGTCATGAGGAGAAATGAAGAATATATTGGATGAATGCTTAGTAATAGAAGGTTGAAGAAACAGAGACCAAAGATAAGATGGAAGGACTATATTGCGAAAGACTTGAGAGAAAAGGAACTGAATGAGAACGACACGTAAAACAGAAATGAGTGGAAGAAGAAAATAAAAAATAGCGACCCCTAACGAACGGGGAAATAATTTTACTGGAAATTTATAATCTTTTGCAAGAAAATTTATGTATGGAATTTATACATAATACACAGGATTAACGGAAGGTATTGTACTGGCCACAACAGATTTTTTATTATATTCTTCAATTTAGTTAAACACATCAGTATTTGATAATTAACGTTGTAAGCAATGTTATCCGCTAATGTATTGACATTAAGTAATAAACATAAGTTGGTAATGTTCATGTTTAATGTAAGTTTTTGCGGTACACAAGCAAGTGGGTGTTACACATAAATGTAAATGTAATGCTGTAATAACAATAATTACTTTGTGTTACATTTGTCTGGCAGTAAAATAAATCTTATTAAATTATATCCCTAAGAGAAAATTGAATTTATATCACACCTTTTTCTTACTGTAGGCAATTTCCTTCATAACATTCCACGAAATAAAGTACGTGTTGTAGATAACATAATGATGAAATCCAGGCTTGAAATGCATTGAACGTGTCAAGAAAAGATAGCAGCCATATTTCTTCCTCATCGCGGTGTCTTGTACAACTTTATAGTCAGCAATTAAACGACTAAATTCAGTTCGTAATTAAGTTTCGTCTTTCTCGGCAACTTAACGTCTTATTTTGCTTTGTTTGAATTCGTGTTTTGTGTTTCCCGAGAAGTGGTATCGTCGGATCGTCTCCGTCACTGATTCTCCTTGCATCGTCATTGAATCTGCTACCGGAAGGTGGCGCTATTATCAAAAGGGAAACGCTACTTCCTTCCGTCATGTACTTTACTTAAGTTAAAATACATTGATTGATGTTCTACGCAACAAATACAATATTGAAGAGGCACTTTCAATTAGAAATTCATGCAGTAAATGTTTAAGAAACATGAACTATATTGGTAACAAAGAAAGTATGTTTTAACGATGTATATGTCATTATCTAGCAAACAGGTGATCAAACAATGCAATCTACACATGCACTTTACATGTCGTTCTAGAATAATTACATTATGGACAAAGTAATTGACATGTAAGTATTATAAGAGATTGTAACTAACAATGTATATGGTATTTGCGAAGTATATGTAATTATTGTACATTCATAAAGAATTAATTTTAATTCTGAAATAACATAGTAACTAAAAATGTTTGAATTACATTTAAATAGGTCATTATTTTAGGTAAATAATTCTGGTACATATTTGGTTTTATTGAAACAAGCATGATCTATAAAAATAAAAGCAATTACACCTCAATATTGGAATAAATATTCGTGATATTTAACAGCAGAATAATATTTTTGCATCATGAGTAAAAAATATAGTCTTATTTCACGAATTATGGCTCGTTTGTCAAATTCTGTGAGTGAAATAAGATACTTTTACTGATGTAGTAGATATATTAAAAAATATATTTTTAGACGATTGCAGAAGTATATTTAAAAAAAATCTGATGTAGCCAGCACAATACTTTCCGTCAATCCTGTGTATCATGTATAAATTCCATACATAAATTTTCTTGCAAAAGATTCTAAAATTCCAGTAAAATTATTTCACAAACTATGCAAATTGCACTTGACAGTAGTATCTTCTTCTTCTTTAGCTTTCCCCATTCGTTAGGGGTCGCTATTTTTTATTTTCTTCTTCCACTCATTTCTGTTTTACGTGTCGTTCTCATTCAGTTCCTTTTCTCTCAAGTCTTCCACAATACAGTCCTTTTATTTTATCTTTGGTCTTCCTCTGTTTCTTCAACCTTCTATTACTAAGCCATTCATGTTTCATCCAATATATTCTTTTCTCCTCATGACATTTTCAAACCAATGTAATCATCTCTATTGTATCTTTCTAGAAACATGTAAGTTATTTCCTTACCGTATCTTCACGTGTCTTCCCCAATATCTACTTCAACATCCTCATCTCCGCCACATTAATTTACTGACATCTGTCAATTTGAATTATTTGAATATATTAATAATTATCATTGCTAGCATAGCTGACTGATTTATAAAATTTAATTTCTTTATAATTCTATAACTCTATATCTATTGAATATGTAGTATAAAATGCAAACAAATCGTTTAGAGAATAATATATTATTTAAGTTATAATAACGTTAAATGTCAATAAATGATATTTAACTGTAAAATATTCAAATGAATGTACTTCCGGTTGACAAATTATAACCAAAATATAATAACCTTTACTTTTGGATGTAAGCTTAAGGAATACGAAAACATTATAATATTTGGAATCGTAGTATTGAAGTTATGCGATCTGAATCTTTCTTCTCGCACACATAGACACTCACACACACACATCATAAAAATAATAAAATTGTATTATACGAACCCTAAAACTTCTGGCTAGTTCACGTGGGTTTACGTTTTCGCGGAATGAGGTTAGGATTTTTTAGTTCGTATTGGAATTTTATTTGTTTTCAAAACTATTATACGATATTCAATTACAATAATACACGAAATGAAATAAATAGAACCAGTCGTTTGCACAAGAAGAACAACATAACTATAATAATCACAACACAGAACTGTCACTGCTGATAAAAGACAAAACATGTGGATGCCATTTTTAAAATTTCCTGTTGCCATGTTCACCTGCTTACGGTAGACTATACATTCTCCGGGAACTTGTGTGACGTCATTAATTTAGAAATTTTCATTTTTTGAGAAATCTAGCATCTTTGAGTGAAATAAATATAGAATATCAATTTTGAAGACATTCTTAGTAAAATAAGAAAAAAAAATACGCTAAACTTCCCCATTTTAGTTTTTGATTGAAAAAGATATTTGTACCATGAAATGGTTTTTGCTGTCAAATTTATTTAAACGGAGTCCTTATTCTAAATGAGCGACATGTCTTAGTTAAAGTTGATTATTTTATCATCGTTGAAAATTTGTATATTTTGATACGAAAATGAAAAGTTACTAAACAGAATGAATGTATCTCTTTATAACGATACTGACGTAATTCATTTGTCTGTGTTTGTGGGAAGTGTAAAGTAATTTAAATTCGAGAAGTAAATTAATCACGCAATTAAATCGCGAAAAACTACACGAGTATTCGAGTCAAGTGAATTTTATAATGAACATGTCGTTTACGGCAACAATAAATTTTATCTGGGTTAATTTAGGTGGAGAAGCAGCAGCGTAATTTGAAACAACGGCAATTTGTTTTGTTATCAGGGTGGGCCTATTTAGCATAGTATGATGCACAGCACACCGCGATCACGATGTTGAAGGTATGTCCGTGTATCGCGTGAACGACCAACGACGTGATGGCTCGCGGTGATGCCTCGATGTCTTCTCTCGACTTCTCATGCACTTCTTCGTGGGAATTAATATAAATTGACTCAACTTGCGTGAATACTGCAGGACACTCCTACAATTTACGTGATTTTCTACATGCACTTTGCTTTGCAACTATTTTTAACCAACGTACATGCATTACATCATTTATTAGATAAACACATAAATATTAACATGGTGTAACAGGGTGTGTTCATTTGATATAAGTAGATGTCATATGTTTAGCCATATTATGCACCAGGAATACCTGCTAGAAATCGTAATTTTCGGAAAAAATACGCACTGTATACAAACACAGTAAAATTGTTCTTCCAGGGCCAAAAAAAATTGAAGAAACTTTTCTGCTTGAATTTTATTTTAAAAATTTGATGTGGCCAACGCATGACCTCTCGCCATTTCTATTTTATGTTACACAAGTAAATAATAAATATATCATCACGGCATATTACCCATTGCTGGGTGTGCCAATCTGCTTTGAAGATTTTTTTTTAAGAAACTACCACTTCCGGTTGTCCAATTGCTACCAAAACCTATTCAACTCTTCCCATTAATGTTAGATCGAGGAATCCGTAGATAAACAGGACTTTAGTTGTATAGAATTTGAAAAATCGTACCGACATCTTAACACACACAAACACACATCCACACACACACACACAGACATCATCGTAAAAATGTTAAAATCGTATTCTATGCCCTTAAACGAGCTTGTTCAATAAAATGCGGATATGCGATTTTTAGTATGAATCCAATACCTTTCTTAGCGAGAGGTGAAAATGGAAATAAATTAGAAACATTTAAATATTTTGTGAACACTTGGCACACTTCACAAGATTTCAGTCTTTGAATCAACCTCTCGGTTATTTATCAGAGACTGGCCCACTCAACCAGAACCACAGACGCGTTTCGCTCTTATTGGAGCTCTTCAGTGTGGTGTACTGACGCCTCTTTCGAGGCACTGAGACTAGTTGAGTGGACGGATTATAAACATCCCAAAAAGATTTCAAGCCAGCAGAGGTAACTAACCACATGCAGAGCCATCTATCAGCCATCTATTGGAGCTCCAATAAGAGCGAAACGCGTCTGTGGTTCTGGTTGAGTGGGCCAGTCTCTGATAAATGACCGAGAGGTTGATTCAAAGACTGAAATCTTGTGAAGTGTGCCAAGTGTTCACAAAATATTTAAATATTTAGAACAACTTCACCAAGTGTCGCAAATTGTACATTGTACAGTTTTCTATTATTAAATTAGAAACAGTGAATGGCAATAGCCTTAGCTGCCTGTTACAATGAATTTCAGGAAAATCCTGTGTATTATGTACAAATTCCATACATAAATTTTAAATTTCCAGTAAAACTATTTCATAAACAAACTATGCACAATGCACTTGACACTGACATCTTCTTCATCGTTCCAATATATTCTTCATCTCTCCTCATGACATATTCATACAAATGTAATCGTTTCTCTTGTATTTTTCTAGAAATAAATATATTATTACGGCATATTATCCATTGCTGGGTGTGCTAATCTGATTTATACACACATTTCGGTAATGATGATGACATATTTGTATTGTGCGGGCGTTTACCACAAGGGTTAATTTTATACCATTTAAAATTTGAATTATTTGGCGTTGATCGGGATCGAATCGGATTCCCCAGATTCGCGACCAGACATCAGGCACGCGGCAACGAGACCCCATAGGTAAATGGCGGGAGGTATTGTGTTGGTCACATTAGATTTTTTAATATACATATCGTGCAAGGAATAAATTTATATAGCAATCATCTTTTAATGAACATGTCTTAACCCATCTTAACCTCCACATGTAGTGGTATAAGAAAGAATAACGCAATTATTCATAAGAAGTCTGGCGAGTGCAAATAAGAAGTGGAGAGGCTGTGTACATTTGCATAGACCGTCGTCTACAAGCAGCGCAGCGCCTATCCGAGCGTCAAGAATCTCGCGTCTCGAGGGCTCCACAAGGTGCAGACATCAAAGAAATCACTTCGCCACCTCGTTAGCACCGGACAAACACTATCCTCATCGTCAAACAAAAATACACTATGTGCCTCATTATTTCCCCATGAATTTTCATTACGCTGCTTACAATGTTTAATAAGAGGCTCAACGAAACTCTAAAGATTTTTATATTGTAGGAAGTAAAATCTTCATTATAATTATTATAATGAGTGCGTGACTGGACGGTTTTGTCAACCTAAATTTTGATGTACTCGTAAGTTAAAGTGGTACCAGATAATAAATATTTACAGTACAAGAGATAAATAAATACAAGGTGACACTGAAAAACGCCATTCAAGCTAACATTTTACCTCTCGCTAAGAGGTATTGGATTCATGCTAAAAATCGCATATTCACATTCTAATGATTAAGCACGTTTTAAGGTCCCTACAATACGATTATAATTTTTTTACGATGATGTCTGTGTGTATGTGTGCGTGTGTATGTGGGACGGTGGAAGGACGATTACTCAAAAACTATGACTTTATATTTATTTAACTACGTATTTCCAAATCGGACATTCATGGGAAGGTTTTGGTTACAATTGGACAACCGGAAGTAGCAGATTCTTGAAAAAAAATCTTCTAAATAATATTTTTTAAAAAATTGTCTTGGTAATTTTGAAGAATTTTTTTTTTATCTGTCACATTATTATTAAACGAAATAATTTTTTTGTCATAATAATACAGAAAATAAGAATAAGGAACACTTAATAACAACAAAATGATTTTACAACAAATATTCAAAATGACTCCCAGCCTCTTCAATACATTTTTCACAATGTTTTGAAACAGAATAAGTAGGCCTTTCTATTTGGTAATAATAAAGGTTAGAACAATTATTACTGAGTATTTACAGGTTAACATTTACCGTGTTACAATTGTTTTAGTTAATTGTTTTATTTCAAGGCATAGTTATGCCTCACTATTCTCTTTTCGACTAGGTGTATAAAAAAGTGCCCGCCATTTTACTTTTTAATACTGTAACAAATGGATTATTTTACATGATTTTAAAGAAAATTTGATATACATTTCAAATTTGTAAAAAAATATAGTATGTTCCATTTGAAATTTCAAAGTTGGTATTAATTACTAATAAACCGGAAGTGGTATCATGAATGTATATCCGTCTTCAAGTAGCTTACATGCTGCTATATAAATCATGTTATATGAAAGAAATTACTAACTTAATAAATAAGCGAGATATTTGTTGGGTCCATTAAAATATAACACCTGTATAAAACAAAAAAATCTGTTGTGGCCAGCACAATACCTCTCGCCACTTACTTTTTTGGTTACATAAGTATATAACAGTCATGTTACATTGTTGGCCTTAACAAGTAGATGTGGGGGTCCGTTTCAGAATGATAATTAGTAATTATGTACATGGATATCACTTGTCAATTTTTCATTTAAAACTTCAAGATTTTCTAAATACACGTAGTTAATTTGTCACCAGGAGTGTGGAATTTACTTGTCTTGGAAAATAAACCACATGAAATTGGAAAATCACTAAATTTAGAATGATAAATTATGATACTTGACATCTATATACATAATTACTAGCTATCATTCTGTCATGGGCCCCCATATCTGCTAGTCAGGGCCAACAAAATCACATGACTGCTCGCGCTCTATTGTATTTAACATTTCTTGTATACTACACTCTACACCAAAAATTCTACTTACATATATCTATTTCTTATATTTAGATTGATTAATTTTAAATTCATTTTTTGAAGACATTTTGTCCTCTTCTAATTTTTCAAAATGTTTCCAATTCATTGTCAGGATTGACAGTATTTTTGAAGGATATATGTTATGTATTTATTAATACATTAAGAAATAATATAATGTATGTACTTCCCAGAAAAAGTCTTCAGTAATGTCTCCGTATTTCTGACACTGACATTTATCTGTCAGTTACATACAATTTAAATTTGCAACTATTTTCCATGGCATTCTTTCGGCTGTAAAATTTATTATAACAGATTATTTTACATATTTTATTTCTTTTATCTCTAAATCTATAGAATATATTATAAAATATTTAAATGTATCAGATAGAGAATTTAATTTTCTTTAATATTACCAAGAAAAAATTTCAAAAAATATTATTTAGAAGATTTTTTTTCATGAATCTTCTACTTCCGGTTGTCCAATTGTTACCAAAACCTTTTCAGATCTTCCCATGAATGTCCGATTGGGAAATACGTAGTTAAACAAATTTAAAGTCTTATAGTTTTTGAGTAATCGTCCTTCCAACATCCTACATACATACATACATCCACACACACACACATACAGACATCATCGTAAAAATGTTAAAATCGGATTGTAGGGACCTTAAAACGTGATTATTCCATAAAATCTGGATATGCGATTTTTAGCATGAATGCAATACCTCTCTTAGCGAGAGGTAAAAAATGTTCTTTTATTTGTCAAATAAATATCTATTGGACATTTTTTTTCATAAATCGTTAAAAATTAATCGAGTTACAGAATACGTACGTAAGCCGGTCGAACTATTATAAGCCTAGGCTCGTATGTAGAATAGGAAATTATTGAATGTTAAAAATCGCTTCTCCAAACATTTATAATTTTTTTTCCTCAAATGCCATCGACATTGTCGGTTTTTGCTGTAAGTTTCAGTTATTATAGTCTTTTGAATTACGTACGTATATTAAATTTGCGTATTGTGTGTTGGAGCCAGTGTAGAAGCATACGCTGCAACTGCGAACAAAGCACCCTCAACCTTCCCACTGTAGAGTCGTTCACGTTACTTGACCCGTCTGCCATGCCTGTCTGAGTCTGCCCTGCTGAAGCACTCCACGCCACCTATTTTCCACTTACGCCGAGTTTTCATACTGTCTGCTTCTCAGACCTACCAACCTACACTGACAAATTTCCCTGCTCGGCTCTCGAGAGCCTCAAGCCGAAGCTTCTTGTTGCCTGCTGGGAATGTTGGCTGCACTGCTTTTCACATAGCAATAAAATTGATGATTGATACGCAAAGGGGGGAGGTACAGTTTAGTGGACTTTACGGGGAAGTATACTGAAGCGGAGCGTTTTCAGAAGCTTTCAGAATCTCGAATTTATTTTTGTAAATACAGTATTGTAATAAATTTTCTTTATAACATTTTTTTTAACCTCAATGTTGAAATAAACTTGAAACCTTTCGTTCAACAATCATTCCAAACCAAATTTTTATCGGAGTACACAATTCACATTCATACATTTTATTCCTCATAAAAAATTCTCTTTTTTATCCAATACTATATTTGTTTGAAACCTTCGCTGAGGTAATATTTAAATAAATATTTTATTTACAATTTGTATAGTCCAGTATTGTAGTTTAAAAATAAAGCTTTATCCCACAAAATATATTTGACCCTACATTAGTCGCGTGCCCTGTATTGATGTGATTAGTCGCGTGGGTGTGTTATATATCGTAACATATACGAAATTAATGGATATTTATTTAAAGTCTTTATTCATTATTATTGTTATAAACTTGCTATGAACAGAGAAATGTGTATGTCTGACGTCAAAAATAAAATTGTCAAAATGGATCTTGAAATATAATTTTAAGCAAAAATAAAATCTGACGTGGCCACACAATACTTTCCGTTAATCCTGTGTATTATGTATAAATTCCATACATAAATTTTCTTGTAAAAGATTCTAAATTTTCAATAAAATTATTTCATGAACAAACTATGCAAATTGCACTTGACACTGACATCTTCTTCTTATTTAGCCTTTCCCATTCATTACGAGTCGCTATTTTTTATTTTCCTCTTCCATTCATTTTTTTGCGTGTCGTTCACATTCAGTTCCTTTTTTCTCAAGTCTTCCGCAATACAGTCCTTCCATCTTATCTTTGGTCTGTCTCAGTTTTTTCAACCTTCTCTTACTAAACTATACTTCTTCCAATATATTTTTCATCTCTCCTCATGACATGTTCAAATCAATGTAATCGTCTCAAATCTTTCTACAAACTTCTAACACTAGATTTATTTCCATTCCTTACCGTATCTTTCCGTGTCTTCCCTCTCAACATCCTCATCTCTCCCACATTCATTTACTTTTCATTGATACTGACTTCTGACAATTTGAATTGTCTGAATATATTAGCAGTTTCCATGGTTAACATAGCTGGCTGATTTATGAAATTTATTATCTTTATAATTCTTTAACTCTATATTTATTGAATATGAAATATTAAATGCAATCAAATCGTACAGAGAATAATATATTCTTTAGTTATAATAACGTTAAATGTCAATAAATGGTATTTAACCGTAAAATATTCAAATGAGGGTACTTCCGGTTGACCAATTATAACCAAAATGAGAAATATGTGCGCCATGTGGGTGCCGCATTTGCTTAGTTCGGAGCAAGAGCGCATTCGTGTATGAACTTCAGCCGAAAATTTGGAGTTGTTTAAGAAGAGACAAAAATTCAGTCGAAAACGTGGATAGCACGTGGTGAATCGGTCCTGAAGAAAGCGAAGCAGTTCAATCGGCAGGAAAGGTGATAGCGTCAGTCTTTTGGGACGCCACTAGCATTCTGCTAATTCAAGTCGTGTTGCTCAACAAAAATTGACCGAAATGTGGTTCAAAATTGTCCCGCATCCAACGAAGAAGCCTTAGAAACAGTAAATGCTTATTTTGAGGACCTCAAAGTAAACCATATTCGGGAGGGAATCGTAAAGTTAGAAAAACGTTGGACCAAATGTGTTGACCTCAAAGGGGACTATGTAGAAAAATAAAATGTAGTCCGTGTTAAATATACATATTTTTTCATGTCATTTCAGAAACTTTTCAATCCATTCTCGTAACTACTACTATTCCTAAAAGGTACTTAGATTTATGAATTTATACAACTTCAGAAATAGGCTCTAGCTTTTATTAAAGTATAGTGGGTAACTGACGTAGTTTTAATATTGGATTAATTCAGTCTCTTTTAAAATGTGCCTACCTATCCATGTGTTTAATGAAAAGAATTTAAATAACCAAGTACCGTAAATAGTGAATAAGCTTCACCGTGTATGAAAAAGTAGTATGAATATATGATAAAATTGAAAATTAGTGGGACAAAATCTAGTTAGTACGGTCCTGGTTGCAGCGGATTTTCAGGCATACGAGGACGCTGAATAATCCATGGCGCTGGTACGGGGCTCGGCTCACAAAACGACCAAAATTTAATAAATAATTCCGGCCAATTATAAACTTTATCGCATAATTAAATTTGAACCAATTGTAGCTTTATGAGAGTTGTCGTCGCTCAAGACTTGGACGCCTTTGTTCTGCACTTGCCGAAGAAACCGCCGTTGCAGGACAGACTCAAATCTTTGCAAATTTTATTCACCAATTCCAACAAGAAATATAACTGCGTTGGCTTATACCGGGTGTCTACTTAAAATTTGCTTTATATGAAGTAAATACAATATACACTCGTGGCCAAAAAAAAATCTGTTGTGGCCACCACAATATCTTCCGTCAATCCTGTGTAATACGTATAAATTCCATATATAAATTTTCTTACAAAACATTCTATATTTCCAGTAAAATTATTTTATAAACAAACTATGCAAATTTCACTTGACACTAACATATTCTTCTTTAGCTTTTCCCATTCGTTAGGGGTCGCTATTTTTTATTTTCTTCTTCCACTCATTTCTGTTTTCGTGTCGTTCTCATTCAGTTCCTTTTCTCTCAAGTCTTCCGAAATACAGTCCTTTCATCTTATGTTTGGTCTTCCTCTGTTTCTTCTACCCTTCATTCTTCATCCAATATACTCTTCATTTCACCTCATAACATTTTCAAACCAATGTACTCATCACGCTTGTATCTTTCTAGAAACTTGTAACACTAGAGTTATTTCCTTACCTATCTTTCCGTGTCTTCCCCAACATCTACTTCAATATCCTCATCTTTGCCGCCTTTATTTACATTTTATTTATACTGACATCTGTCAATTTGAATTATATGAATATATTAGTAGTTTCCATGTTTAGCATAGCTGGCTGATTTATAAAATTTTATTTCTTTAAAATTCTTTAACTCTATATTTATTGAATATGAAGTATACAATGCAATCAAATTGGATATAGAATAATATATGCTTTAAGTTATATTAACGTTAAATGTCAATAAATCATATTTAACTGTTAAATCTTCAAATGAGGCTACTTCTGGTTCACCAATTATAACCAAAATCTAATCACTTGTTCGTCTGAATGTAAACTTGAAGAATACGAAAAAAATATAACTTTTGGAATCGTGGTATTGAAGTTATGCGATCCGAAACTTTTGTCACACACATACATCATTGAATTTTTTGACCAAAGACAATACCTTCCAAACCTAAAGGTGACGGTAAAAATATACAAGATATTTCAATCTTAAAATTAGAGTAGAGCACTGAATCAGTCCATTGATAGCACAGTCTTAATTTGAAAATGAAAACAGTGTCTTCCATAAATAGAAAATTGCTGTTTTTGTTTTATGAGAGGTTTCTTTCGTGACGTTGTGTATAGTAGGTAGTTTAGCGTTCGGCTCGGCGGATAAAATACTCCACCTCTCGGCTATTGCTATAGCAATAGCAAAACAGAAGAAGTGAAGAGCAGAAACAGGAGCTGAAAAGGAAGGAAAATTAGAGAGAGGAAGTTTGTAAAGAAACAAAACCAGGCAACACGTCTTGGTAGTCGTTGCGGATGTTTGCATTGCTATGAAAAGTTGGAACAAAAACAGCTATAAACTATGCACGCGCTCACTTCATATGTCTTTGTCTTGTGTTGGTTGAGGCAGATGTCGCCAAGGAAACGCACGACGCAAAACACTACAGATAAACTCTCAACTTCACCAACGCTCCGTTTCAACTTTAATATTGCAACGAATATTGGATGACTTTTTTATGTTAACAGATGTTTTCAGACATAAATCAGGTCACCTTCCGTGCATGCGTTACAAGTTTTTAATTAAATTTAAATGTTCTCATCTGAATGACAAATTTATTACTTCGTACGTAAACGTTACTGCCCAGATCTTAATATAACTCCAAGTCGGCTTCTATACAGAAATGGAGAAATGTATATGAATACTTCTTATCACTTATAAAACGATTCATCTAGTTTATATTCATAGAAGGTGTTAAAATAAAGGGTTTTTATTTTAAAGAACATATAGTACTAACCAAAATGAGTTAAAAGGTGAATCAACGTAGTAGGTCTGGTTTTTAACTGTGCACAAGAAAAGCAAAAATAGAAGAAAAACTGACAAAGACAGTAATTGAACAAAAAAATTCTATGTCAATACATAGACTATAAAAAAATCTGATGTGGCCAGCACAATACCTTCCATCAATCCTGCGTATTATGTTAAATCCCATACATAAATTTCATAAACAAATTATGCAAATTGCACTTGACACTAACATCTTCTTCTTAATTATCTTTTCCGATTCGTTAAGGGACGCTATTTTTTATTTTATTCTTCCACTCATTTCTGTTCATTCAGTTCCTTTTCTCTTAAGTCTTACGCAATACAGTCCTTCCATCTTGTATTTGGTCTTCCTCTGTTTCTTCAACCTTTTATTATTAAGCTATTTATTCTTCTTTCAATATATTCTTCATCTCTTCTCATGACATGTTCAAATTAATGTAATTGTCTCTATTGTATCTTTCTAGAAACTTGTCACACTAGAGTTAGTACTTTACCGTAATTACTTCAACATTCTTATTTCTATCACATTCATTTACTTTTTATTTATAGTGACATCTGTCAATTTGAATTATATGAATATATTAGTAGTTTCCATGTTTTGAATAGCTGGCTGATTTATAAAATTTAATTTCTTTACAATTCTTTAACTCTATATCTATTGAATATGAAATATAAAATGCAATCAAATCGTATAGAGAATAATATATTCTTTAAGTTATAATAACTTTAAATGTCAATAAATCAAATTTAACTGTTAAATCTTCAAATGAGGCTACTCCCGGTTCACCAATTATAAGCAAAATCTAATCAGTTGTTCTTCTGGATGTAAACTTGAGTAAACGTAAAAAAAAAAAATTTTTGGAATCGTGGTATTGAAGTTATGCGATCCGAAACTTTCGTCACACACACACACAGACACACATACAAACATCATCTTAAAAATGGTCAATTCGTATTATAGGGACCCTAAAACATGCTTATTCATTAAAAACTCATCATTGAATATTTTGACCAAAGACAATACCTTCCTTACCTAAAGGTGACGGAAGGTAAAAAAAATATATACAAAAAACATAAACGTAAACCTGTAGAAAATTTTAAAAAACTTTAATTTTTATAATAACAAATCTTGAAAATATAACATTTAAAGGAATTTTTGAAAAAAACTATTTTGAGTTTCCAGTAAAGTGCCATTTCCAGTTATCTGAGCGGGAGGTGAAAAATCATTAAAAAACCTGCATTTAATAGATTTTTAGGATAAAAATATATTTGACTTGGGAATAGGTATGTGTGACTTGGGAATAGATTTTGAGATTTATTTATTACAATGGGCTACTTGCATGATACTAAGAATTTTTTTTTTTTTGGAATATATATATATATATATATATATATATATATATATATATATATATATATATATAAAATAAAGACACCCTATTTTTCCTTTTTTCAAAATTTTGTCACTTACGGCTAAAAATAAATATTTTCTTTTTATGACGTCACAATCACGGATGACCTCTCCCATTCACATTAACGAATCAAATGCTAGTGATTGTGTCGTCATCAAGATAGGAGGGATACATTTATGTTAAATTTATTAAATAATAACACAATGTATTTGAAAAATTTATAATGTAAATAATGTAGTTGAATAAACTAAACTTGAAAAAAAAAGTTTTCAAAATCCTCTTGTATGCAAGTTGCCCATTACACCAACTCACCAACAACGCTTAAATTTGAAGCTACCATTAAACAAAGATATGCTTATTAAAATTACAAGTTATAATAAATTATTCATTGAAAGCGGTGAATCTATTCAAAATAAAATAAAAATACAACAAAATCCGTCACTATATTCGTGCAAAAAATAATGTTTTGAGAGAAAAAGTTAATAGCTTGCCATACAAATAGCAAGAAACATTGTTTCATTGAATAATTATTAGATTTACCAATATTTTTGGTCGGTGCTGTATAATTTTGTGAGTATTATTGTCTTACATCTTGAAATATTTTATTGAGAATCCCTTATCTTTTGCGTTTGCCATCTATCATCACTATCTCACGCTTACCCTTACGCGTCTTTCCGCTGGCCGGAGCCGGAACAGTGCGTCTCCGTGTCTGACAGGAATCTCTGGACACAAATCGCCTTTCGTGCTTTTTATTTGTTTTTATCTTTCGCCTGTTTTCACCCATCATATCGCGCACTTTTTACTCTGGTTTTTCGCCTTTGATTACGCGGGATCTTGCTTCTTGCTGCGCCTTCCTCTTCATCAAGCTGCTCAAGGTTTTTGAATTTGCTGATGCTAGTGTTTTTACGCAAGCCAACACAAGGATCAGCCTGAGATTTATTTTTTGTCAAGGCACAGATTGGTGATTTCTCAAAAAGTAAACAATGGCTGGCACTAATCTAGATAGTGGAAGTCATTGTTTGGCGATTCGACTTGGTAAAAAATTATAATAATATTAATTAGTTTGTTATCTGCTTTAAGCACCATGGAGCAGAAATTCACCTGTTTTATTGTCAATTTAACAGTTTAGTGGAAAAATGGTATACTAAATTTTACAAGACAAGATACATTCAATTTCTCACGCCGGTCACCACCTGTATATTAATTGTTTTAACAAAACAAAAAAATTAAATGAATATTCGTTTGTTAAATAGACTTGTTTACAAAAACTAAATTAAATCTCAAGAAAGAAATTGATCGAAAGCGATTATAGGAAAAATTAATCATTTTGTTCTAATTTCGCATTAGAACAACGGCAGATTACATAATGATAACACTACGAGCCCATCCCCAAATGTATTCGTATCCTTTGAAAAAACTATATTAACAGCAAGAAGAAATAATTTTTAGATTACAATAGTAAAAAATAAATTTGAGCATTTTTAACCTCTAGCTAAGAGAGGTATTGGATTCATGCTAAAAATCGCATTTCCGGATTTTATTGAATAAGCACGTTTTAAGGTCCCTACAATCCGATTTTAACATTTTTACAATGATGTCTGTGTGTGTTTGCGTGGATGTATGTGTGTGTATGTATGTGTGGATGTATGTGTGTGTATATATGTGTGTATGTGGGATGTTAAAAGGACGATTACTCAAAAACTGTAAGACTTTATATTTGTTTAACTACGTATTTCCCAATCGGACATTCATGGGAAGATCTGAAAAGGTTTTGGTAACAATTGGACAACCGGAACTAGAAGATTCTTGAAAAAAAATCTTATAAATATTATTTCTTGAAAAATTTTCTCGGTAATATTAAAGGAAATTAAATTCTCTATCTGATACATTTAAATATTTTATTATATATTCTATAGATTTAGAGATAAAAGAAATATAATGTATAAAATAATCTGGTGTAATAAATTTTACAGCCGAAAGAATTCCATGGAAAATAGTTGAAAATTTTAATTGTTTGTAACTGAAAGAAATCCGGAGACATTACTGAAGACTTTTTCTGGGAAGTACATAAATTATATTATTTCTTAATGTATTAATAGTTAAATATTTAATATTATATGTATATTACACATATCCTTCAGAAATACTGTTACTCCCGACAATGAATTGGAAACATCTCGAAAAATTAGAAGTGTAGGACAAAATTTCTTCATAGAATAAATTTAAATTTAAACAATCTAAATATAAGGAATAGATATAATAGAATTTTTGGTGTAGAGTGTAGGAATACAAGAAATGTTAAATACAATAGGGCGCGAGTAGTCGTGTGACTTTGTTGGCCTTGACAAGCAAATATCATAATTTCTCATTCTAAATTTCCTGATTTTCCAATTCCATGTGGTTTATTTTCCTCGACGCTTCCACGGAATCTTTTGGGAAAAATAAACAATCTTAAGAAATTTGCATTGCAGTTAGGAATGACGTATTTCCCAACTTCTAAAAGGTTAGGAATTGACATATTACTATAATAATTGTGAATAAAAATTATTTTTACTCTATTAAAACTGCTTGTATGATTTTTTCTATTAAATTGTGTTTTATCGCATTTATTAGTTATATTGCTTGCAGTCTCATATGCATGATCTCAGTTTTAAATATTTGAATGACTAGCAAATTTTGATAGATCGTTGAACTAAATATGTTAAAAAAGATGTTTGTTACATTCATTAATTTTGTTTTATAACGCCCAGCTGCAAAACTAAAAATAGATTCACATAGTTTTTTGTTAAGCAATTCTTGTAGCTTTTTAAATTTATATATCTGGCGATTTTTAATTTAAAAAACAGGACCTAACTAGAAATAGTAGAAACTAAACCAACTACTAAAACAACAGTCAAATGTCAACAAAATTTATTCAATTCATAATTATTGATTTTACGAGTAATAAAATGAAATGTCACAGATGATTATATAATTATATAACTGTAAACTAATTAATAACTACTACTAAACTATAACAGTTGATATTTATAACTGCATTACTTATTATTTATTTATGCACATTATTGATTTTACAATTTACATGTGCTATTAATTTACACCAATCAATACTATAATACTTATCTATATTTAGTATACCTTCTAGAATTCCCTGTAATTTCGAAACCCTTTAGATGTAGAGTCTCAACTTGAAGCATTAGGCTTGGAACCATTTTCTGATTGACTAACAGTCTAAGCCCGTGGTCACACTGGACAAGTGGGATCGACTAACGCCGATTGATTGCGATCGATTAAAAATTAAACTAACACTAGCTTATGGGAATGGTCACACTGCATGCATCCACTATGGTCGAACGATGTCGAACGTCGACGAGCGGTTTGATATATCAAACATGTTTGCTTTTCTAGTCGATCGCCAGCGATTGATGTATTTACGCATGCTCAGTGTTGTCATATTTTTCATACCAACTTAACTGTATTGATATTTGTGTACAGGTTAAAAAAATGACGGAAATGTGGAGAATTAATGAAATAGACCATAGTTGAAAAACTGTGTAAGAAATAATGTACAATTTTATGATCAAAGCACACCAGGATACAGTAATAATTATAAGACAATGGAAAAATTATGGATGCAAATTTCTCTAATATTAAAAACAAAAACTCATAAGGTTTGTCATTTATTTAAATATTCCTGAAAACATATATTTGCGGCGTTCCAGTGCAAGAAAAAAATAATTTTCTTTCAATTTAAGTTGGTATCATTTTTGTGGAAATATTTACGTCGATTCATGCAGTGTGACATATCGCCTAAAATTTCGGTCGGTCGCTATTAATCTACGACAGTTGATCTTGGTTGATCGATTGCATTCTACTCAATGTGACCACTGCCTAACTTTAAATGGCGTCCATCTATTTACACTTTAAGCAGATATTTTTAAATTCTTCAATTTTATTTTCGAATCATGCATTATCTCGCCCATCCTAATATTTGTAGACCACACTGTAAAATGGGGGGATATCCCATTTTTACCTCTCGCTAAGAGAGGTATTGGATTCATGCTAAAAATCGCATATCCAGATTTTAATGATTAAGCACGGTTTTAAGGTCCCTACAATCCGATTTTAATATTTTTACGATGATGTCTGTGTGTGTGTGTGTGTGTGTGTGTGTATGTGTGTGTGTGTGTCTGTGTGTGTGTGGGGGGGGGGGCGTTGGAAGGACGATTTCTCAAAAACTATAATACTTAATATCTGTTTAACTACGAATTTCTCAATCGGACATTACTGGGAAGAGCTGAAAAGGTTTTGGTAATAATTGGACTACCGGAAGTATCAGATTCTGAAAAAAATTCTTGTAAATATAATTTTTTGAAAAATTTTGTTCTTGCTATTATTAAAGAAGAGTAAATTCTCTATTCGATACATATAAATATTTTATTATATATTTTAAAGATTTAGAGATAAAGATATATAAGGTATATAATAATCTGTTGTAATAAATCTCACAGTCCAAAAAAGTCATGGAAACCAATTGAAAAATAAATATGTTTATAAGTGACAGATAAATGTCAGTGTCAAAATCCAGAGACATTACTGAAGATTTTTTCTGGGAAGTATATACATTATATTATTTCTTATTGTAGCCAACAAAATATTATTATTATTATTATTATATACCCTTTAAAAATACTGCCAATCCGGACAATGAATTGGATACATTTTGAGAAATTAGAAGAGGACGAAACATATTCATAATTCACATATTTAAAATTAAAAAATCTAAATATAAGGAATAAATGTAAGTAGAATATTTGGTGTATAATGTAGGTATACAAGAAATGATAAATACAATATGTGACATTTTTGGCATTGACAAGGAGATATGGGGGCCCGTGTCAGACTGATATCAAATATCATAATTTTTCATTCTAAATTTAGTGAATTTTCAATTCCATGTGGTTTATTTTCCTCGACAAAAACGGGAGCGGCAAGAAGGATTGTACTAGACACAACAGATTTTTAGAATTGTAGTTTTGGAGTTATCGTCTGAAAAATCGTCACACACATATACACATATGCAAACACACACACATTCACACAAACATACAAACATCATCGTAAAGATAGTGTAATTGTCTTTGCGGGACCTTAAAACGTGTTTATCCACTAAAAATTACCATTGACTTTTTGACCAAAGACAATACCGTCTTACCAAAAGGTGACGGAAAGTAATACAGTAACTTAATTAAATTTACATTCCCTTTCCTTCATTCTACATTTTTTTGCCCTTTCTTTATACAGACATGTTTGTTGAAAGTTTTTCAGATTTAATTAATGACCATTTACTCCCATTTTCATGTTTGCATTCTTATATTTATGATTGTATCTCTGTAAATAAATATTCGTCGATTTGCGTCTCCCGCGTTGATCTTCCATCCCATCTATCTGCATAAGCAGCGGAGCGGGAACTAAGCTAGCTGCTGATTCTGACAATGAAGTTAAGTGCAGCGTGGTACTATCACTATGGCCTCAAGACGGCTGTCTCATGATTAATGTTTGTACATTACGAGTGTAGCAGTAGCATCACATCTCGATGTGAGATATTCGCAACATCATGTTCCGATATCGCTGCGCCCGAAGCTATTGTGAGGGCTTTAATTATTCTCTGACTTGCAGATATGAGGGATGGAGAATTCAAGGATAAGGAGCAGAAGATACCAACATATTATGGAAAATATTTCAGGATGAGCAATGAGATCATGAAAAAAAATCTGATGTGGCCAGCACAATACCTTCCGTATAAAATCCATACATAGATTTTCTTGCAGAAGCTTCTAAATGTCCAGTAAAATTATTTCATATACAAACTATGCAAATTGTACTTGACACTAAAATCTTCTTCTTTAGCTTTTCCCATTTGTTAGGGGTCGCTATATTTTTTATTTTCTTCTTCATTTTTGTTTTACGTGTCGTTCACATTTTCTCTCAAATCTTCCGCAATACAGTCCTTCCATCTTATATTTGGTCTTCTTCTGTTTCTTCAACCTTTTATTACGAAGCTAACATCTGTCAATTTGAATTATATGAATATATTAGTAGTTTCCATGTTTAGCATAGCTGGCTGATTTATAAAATTTAATTTCTTTCAAATTCTTTAACACTGTATCTATTGAATATGAAGTATAAAATGCAATCAAATCGTATAGATAATAATATATTCTTTAAGTTATAATAACATTAAATGTCAATAATTCTAATCTAACTGTTAAATCTTTAAATGAGGCTACTTTCGGTTCACCAATTATAACCAAAACCTAATCAGTTGTTCTTCTGAATGTAAATTTGAGGAATACAAAAAAAATATAATTTTTGGAATCGTGGTATTGATGTTATGAGATCCGGAACTTTCGTCACATACACACAGACACACACACACATACATACAGACATTATCGTAAAAATGGTAAAATCGTATTATAGGGACCCTAAAACATACTTATTCACTAAAAACTCATCATTGAATTTTTTGACCGAAGACAATACCTTCCTTACCTAAAGGTGACGGAAGGTAAAAACATAAAAATTATTATTCAATAAAGAAAACTTTAGCTTTAAAAAATAATGTTTAAATGCCTAATGAGAAGAGCTTCAGAAAAATGTCTGAAACCGAAAAGACCTATTAACAATGCTAATGGAAGGGACGTATTGTTTACTTCACATCCTTATGTCAAAAATGTCTCGGACAAGATTGGTAGAATTCTTCGTATGAATATGAAGATTTCGTTTTCTCCATATATTAAAATTCAATATATGTTGAGACAAGTAAAAGACGTCATCACTCTTCAATCATCAGGGATTTACCATATGTGTCTGCGGGAAAGTTTACATTGGCTAGACTGGTAGAACTATTTCAACAAGATTGAATGAACACCAGCGATCAATCAGATTGAACCAGCCAGAAAAATCTTCAGTTGCAGAGCATGCCCTGGAAGAATTCCACCGTATAAAATTCGAAGAAACAAAAATACTAGCGAGACCAGCACACCTAAACAACAGGTTAATTAGAGAAGCCATTGAGATTTTCAAAACCAAGAATAATAATCTCATTCATTATGACGGTTTAGATCTTAGTCGAGCATGGCTTCCTATATTAATTATATTGTAATTTGTCACCATGGTTACCTGTTGCTAATGTTTTTGTTATTATTTATTATTACATTTGTTGATTTGTTGTTTATTCCCTGAAGAAGGCAGTAACTGCCGAAACGTAGATTTTTATAACAATAAACACAACTAAAACTAAAAATGTTCTATCATTTTAATTGAAATATGATTTCTGAAAGATTTTTTAATAATTTAACAAGGTTTTATTTTTGCGTGGAAGTAAATATAAGTCGAAAATCCTTCTAACAATAATTGCGTTGATTAAATGCAAATCCTCCTTTTAATACCTGTTTATTAATGGTATTTATCTTTTCAGGTGAGTCGAGTCGAGACAACAGTGACGAGTTGGTTACATTTGGTAAATATACTTTCATGTAAAAACTTACCAGATAGGGAATAATTCATAATTCATTTTAAGCATATCCGGTCGCGTGATATGCCAAGTGTTCTGCATAATTCTTATCGCATAATGCTACAAATATCCTACACAATTCATATTTATAGTGAAAGAAATTTTTACAGAATTCTTGAGGAATATGACAAAGAATTTTCTTACAGACATTAAAACATTAAAAGATAATTGAATTTACTTTGTTTCTCATAGGAATACCATGTTTTCTTAATGAAAATAAACAAAAACAAATGCACTTATTTTATTCGTTTTAACTTATTATTACCTCTCGCTAAAGGTACGGTTTCCTAGACGCGACAAGCCGCGGCGGCTGGTCGCCGCGACTTTACTCCGATCGCTAGTCGCAGAGCATTACTGTTTTCCTAGACGCGACAGCTGCAGTTCGAAATGAAGCGAATTATGTTACAAAATAATTACATTTTACAAATGTAAATTTCAATTTATAATAGCATTAAGTTTTTTTTTTTATTATTTCATTTACAATTACCTAATTTTTCTATTTTCTCTGTAATCCCCATCCATATTACGTCTTTATATATTACATATTTATACTTATCATTGATCATATCATACAAAACATTATTTTCTCGAACTTCTTCAACTAATTTCCCATCATCTAAGGCTGAAAATGCTGATTTCGCCATCCTGTCGCCGGCGACTGTCGCGGAGTACTGCTCACTATACCAGTCATTCGTTTGTCGCCGCGGCAGACGATTTGCCGCGCAGTCGCGGTCGCGCCGAGGAAACCACTTCTTACAATTTGCGTATACGCAGGGGTGCCGCGCGACCTGTCGCCGCGGCTTGTCGCGTCTAGGAAACCGTACCTTAAGAGAGGTATTGGATTAATGCTAAAAATCGCATATCCAGATTTTATTGAATAAGCACGTTTTAAGGTCTCTACAATCCGATTTTAACATTTTTACGATGATGTCTGTGTGTGTGTGTGTGTGTGTGTATGTACTATGTTGGAAGGACGATTACTCAAAAACTGTAAGACTTTAAAATTGTTTAACTACGTATTTCCCAATCGGACATTCATGGAAAGATCTGAAAAGGTTTTGGTAACAATTGCACAACCGAAAGTAGAAGATTCTTGAAAAAAAATCTTCTAAATATTATTTTTTGAAATTTTTTCTTGGTAATATTAAAGAAAATTAAATTCTCTATCTGTTACATTTAAATATTTTATTATATATTCTATAGATTTAGAGATAAAATAAATATAATATATAAAATAATCTATTATAATAAATTTTACAGTCGGAAGAATGCCATGGAAAATAGTTGAAAATTTAATATATTTGTAACAGACAGATAAATGTCAGTGTCAGAAATCCGAAGACATTACTGAAGACTTTCTGGGAAATACATACATTATATTATTTCTTATTGTATTAATAGTTAAATATTTAAAATTATAGGTATATTACATATACCCTTCAAAAATACTGTCAATCCCGACTGAATTGGAAACATTTCGAAAAATTAGAAGAGTAGGAGAAAATTTCTTCATAGAATGAATTTAAATTTAAAAATCTAAATATATGGAATGGATATAAGTAGATTTTTTGGTGTAGGTATACAAGAAATGTTAAATTCATTAGGGCGCGAGCAGTCATGTGACATTGTTGGACTTGACAAGCAGATATGGTGGCCCATGTCAGAATAATAGCTAGTAATTATGTATATAGATGTCATATATCATAATTTCTCGTTCTAAATTTAGTGATTTTCCAAATCCATGTGGTTTATTTTCCTCGACAAGTAAATTCCACACTCCTGGTGACAAATTACTACGTGAATTTAGAAAATCTTGAAATTTTTAATTAAAAAATTCTGACATTTGACATCTATGTACATAATTACTAATTATCACTCTGAAACGGGCCCCACATCTGATTGTTAAAGCCAACAATGTAACATGACTTTTCGCGCCCTATACTTATGTAACCAAAAGAGGAAGTGGCGAGAGGTATTGTGCTGGCCACAACAGATTTTTTTTACCTGTAATAAATTATTTTTTCTTCAAACGTCATAAAAGTAGCATCTTTTGTGACTTGATTCACAAGATATCCATAGAAACTATACAGAATCAACGAATAAGTAGTTACTGTATAAAATAAACCTGTAATGTCACCCTAAATGTAACTAGGTAACCTAAGAATAAAGTTACTAAATATCATCAATAGCCCTGGGTTTAAATCCCAGCGAGGTCCATGAATTTTTCACAATTTCTTTCTTCGTTTATTTAATTTCACCTCGATCCATCATGGCCATTTCTACGATTTATTAAAAAAATATTTCGTTATAAACATAATACTTTAATTTTGTGGAATTATATTGAAGCACGAGACAAGTCGCTCAATTATTTGTATTTTATTGGGCCAATAGTGTTTACAAATTTCATACTGTCTAATATTTACATGGTAGAATATTAGAGTATGTGAGTAATATATCAATGTTAAAAACGTCTGCATATTAAAATCCTTGTCTCTGGGAGTGAAGCTAATATATGCTACATGTAATGAAATTCCTGTAGTTCGTAAACGATATTGTAACGAGCCTGCAGTAATGGCCACCGAAATAATATACAATGTAAGAATGTGCGGTGGTCAGGCTGTGCATGGCATGGCAGGGCATGGCGCAGCATGGCTAGCGGCTTTAATAACACAACTACATAATTGATTTTATTATACGGAACCTATGAGCACAGTAATTGAAACTAATAAAATTTAAATGTGCGGGACGCGCAGGGCAGCGCACTTGCTGCAAGGACCAAACATTACAAGTTATAATTCCAATAAGGTTCCACTCAAGAGATATTATCACGATAAATCAAAATATGTTTAATATAAACTATACATTTGGACCTATTATGCAACAAAGTGGTTAATTTTTAGCAACTGCTTAAAATTGTATTCCAATATACGAAATTGTTGAAATGGAAAGGAGATGGAAGAGAAAATATAAAATATAAAACTATAATATTGTTTTATTTACGATAGTGCGTAAAATTTATGTTTAGATGTTAGTTTTAACTTTGTAAAACGGTTGTTTAGCAACAAGGTTTCATTAGTCACGGGTTGCCGAGAACAAGTATTTAAATTTTTTATCCATGACTGTCTAATAATATAAACATAATTCAACCGTTTTTTACCTTTCGTCACCTCTAGGTAAGGAAGGTATTGTCTTTGGTCAAAAAATTCAATGATGAGTTTTTAGTGAATAAGCATGTTTTAGGGTCCCTATAATATGATTTTACCATTTTTACGATGATGTCTGTATGTATGTATGTGTGTGTCTGTGTGTGTGTCTGTGTGTCTGTGTGTGTGTGACAAAAGTTCGGGATCCCATAACTTCAAAACCACGATTCCAAAAATTATATTTTTTTCGTATTCCTCAAGTTTACATCCAGAAGAACAAGTGATTAGATTTTGGTTATAATTGGTGAACCGGAAGTAGCCTCATTTGAAGATTTAACAGTTAAATTTGATTTATTGACATTTAATATTATTATAACTTAAAGAATATATTATTCTCTATACGATTTGATTACATTTTATACTTCATATTCAATAGATACAGAGATAAAGAATTTTAAAGAAATTAAATTTTATAATTCAGCCAGCTATGCCAAACATGGAAACTATTAATATATTCATATAATTCAAATTGACAGATGTCAGTATCAATAAAAAGTAAATTAATGTGGCAGAGATGAGGATGTTGAAGTAGATGTTGGGGAAAACACGGAAAGATACGGTAAGAAAATAACTCTAGTATTACAAGTTTCTAGAAAGATACAAGAAAGACGATTAAATTGGTTTGAACATGACATGAGGAGAAATGAAGAATTATATTTGAACAAGAATGAGTAGTTTAGTAATGGGAGGTTGAAGAAGCAAAGAAAGACCAAAGATAAGATGGAAGGACTGTATTGCGGAAGACTTGAGAGAAAAAGAACCGATTGAGAACGACACGCAAAAATATCGACTCCTAACGAATGGGAAAAGTTAAAGAGGAAGAAGATGTCAGTGTCAAGTGCAATTTGAATAGTTTGTTTATGAAATAATTTTACTGGATATTTAGAATCTTTTCCAAGAAAAATTATGTATGGAATTATACACATGATTGACGGAAGGTATTGTGCTGGCCACAACAGATTTTTTAATCAATTAATGACCTTCGTTACTGTTGCTAATTGAATAATATTGACAGTTCAATGGAATAATATTATTCAATCGTTATGTCAAATTCAAATCTTACCATACAAAAAGTACAAACAAATTACTTTTAATAAGTATTTTTTTCCACATAAAAAGATAAAATTTTAATAGTTTTCTCATTTTTTATAGTTTTATTTTTTCTTAACTTTAAAATATAGCTGAATAGTCGGTCAACGCTAACTATGTTTATGTTTCTAAAATTTGTTACATTATTTCTGATTTTATAATAGTACAGTATGTTCTTATTTGACAGTTGTGGATAAAGTATAGTATTATATTCGCTTGTTATGGCTATTACTCACTCGAATGATTTACATGCCAAATATCTCCGTTGGCGCGGATTCAAAATGTTCGGTTATTTTCTGAACAGACCTCGTATCAATATGATTTGTATAATTAAATATTCAACTAACAATAACCTATCCATTATTATGTACTCATTATTAGTAATACTAAATCATATGCACTATTGCATTTATTAAATTAGAGCATACTCGAATACCTACAACAAAACACTTGAATAAATGATGAATCTCTCACACCACAAATGCAACTATGCTAAAGCCAATGAATTAATATTCAAATACATGCTACAAAACAGATTATCAAATGAGTACATTATCCCGTCCTCATCTGAAACTAATACGGCTCGTCTTCATGCAAATTACATCATGGTTATCATTTCGAGCTCTGAACGAGAAGTAACTTACACATCTCTGGGTTACCTACATTTTCAAGGTAACACTATTGGTTTTAAAAGTAGGTAAATTTGGAACATTTTTCGAATTTATTTACATTTATTCTAAACATACTTGAATGCATGACTATGAAATTTTCGGAACTTCATAACGTGTAAGTAATCTTTTTACATTCCGTCACCTTTAGGTAGGGAAGGTATTGTCTTTGATCGAAAAATTCAATGATGAGTTTTTAGTGAATAAGTACGTTTTAGGGTCCCTATAATACGGTATTACCATTTTTACGATGATGTTTGTATGTATGTATGTATGTATGTATGTATGTGTGTGTGTGTGTGTCTGTGTATGTGGGGAAAGTTTCGGATCGCAGAATTTCAATACCACGATTCCAAAAATTATATTTTTTTCGTATTCCTCAAGTTTACATCCAGAAGAACAACTGATTAGATTTTGGTTATAATTGGTGAACCAGAAGAAGTAGCCTCATTTGAAGATTTAACAGTTAAATTTGATTTATTGACATTTAACGTTATTATAACTTAAAGAATATATTATTCTCCATGCGATTTGATTGCATTTTATACTTCATATTCAATAGATACAGAGTTAGAATTTTACAAATCAGCCAGCTATGCTAAACATGGAAACTACTAATATATTCATATAATTCAAATTGACAGATGTCAGTATAAATAAAAAGTAAATTAATGTGGCAGAGATGAGGATGTTGAAGTAAATGTTGGGGATGACACGGAAAGATAGGTAAGGAAATAACTCTTAGTGTTACAAGTTTCTAGAAAGATAAAAGAGAGACGATTACATTGGTTTGAACATGTGTCGTGAGGCGAGATGAAGAATATATTGATGGAATAATGAATATCTTAGTAAAAGAATGTTGAAGAAACAGTGGAAGACCAAATATAAGATGGAAGGACTGTATTGCGGAAGACGAGAGAAAAGGAACTGAATGAGAACGACACGCAAAACAGAAATGAGTGGAAGAATACAATAAAAAATAGCGATCCCTAACGAATGGGTAAAGCTAAAGAAGATCTAAGATCTTAAACATTGGTTGACGTTCACACTAGAAATTTAAATCGTTAGCGCTGCTATGGATATTGTCGGTATTCGCTAAGAGAGGTATTGGATTCTAGCTAAAAATCGCATATCCATATTTTAATGATTAAGCACGTTTTCAGGTCTCAAGTCTGAACAATTCGATTTTAATATTTTTACGATGAAGTGTGTGTCTGTATGTGTGTGGGGAAATTGGAAGGATGATTTCTTTAAAACTATAATACTTAATATTTGTTTAAATAAGTATTTCTCAATCACACATTACTGGGAAGAGCTGAAAAGGTTTTGGTAATAATTGCAGGCGTTTACCAGGTGTCACCTCACGGGCACTAATAGCTGGCGTGAAGAGTGCACCACAGGGGTTAATTTTGTGCCATTTAAAATTTGAGCATTGGTCGGGATCGAACCCGGTTCTCGTGGCCGCGTGTATGAGTGTCTGATCGCGAATCGGAGGTATATAATAAATCTCACAGCCCAAATAATGTCATGGAAACCAATTGAAAAATAAAAATGAAGATTTTTCATGGGAAGTACATATATTATTATTTCTTATTGTATTAATAGTTAAATATTTAACATTATAGGTATATTACATATACCCTTAAAAAATACAGTCAATCCAAATAATGAATTGGAAACATGTCGAAAAATTAGAAGAGTAGTACAAAATTTCTTGATACATTGAATTTTAAATATCTAAATATAGAAAAAAGATGAAGAATTTTTGGTGTAGTGCAAGTATACAAGAAATGTAAACGTAAAATTTATGTAAAATTCTATGGTTCGAAATATTTGGCAATATCATTAATCATATTTTCAAGGTCTGCTCGTATTTCGTACTTCTACCATCAATAACAATATTACTGACAAATTATTGACAAAGTCGTTAGAATCAAATTAGTATAATGCAAGTGATCCATACAATTTTGAAACCGTTGCCGCCTTCAGAAAACAAACGTTGTAAACTAAGCGTGATAGGTCACCAGGCAACAGTTACTTGTATGTTTCACTTGTCGAGACATTCCAATTGTTTTGGTCATGTAGCGTGGGGGAACAAGACAAGTGAATAAAAGTTAGTGTGAGTCAGGTGTGCCCAAAGATTTTAACAGGATGAAATAATGGAGGATAAAAATTGTGTTTTATTGTACTGTGGTTGTTTGACCATGACTCACAAGGTAAACCTTAAGGGCAACACCAGAGGACAAATCGAAGTGGATAAATTTGTTTTGTCTTTATCTAGATTTAGCCAAGAACTTATAAACATTTGCATGTATGCTACATGTATTTTCATACGTAATATAACAAGTGATATGATTATCATCGATGATATTCTCGAGCAATATCTTCGATTATTAATAATATCACGAGCTTATATTTAATGAGAGAATAAATTGAATTATTGTAACACATTATTTAATCTAACTTTTGATATACATATTCATAATGTATTAAAACATGGTACTTACGAGTTTTATTTAATATTTCGGAGTTTAAATTATTGTTATTACTTATTTTATACTAAAAATTAACTGTCAATGTCGTAAATAAAAAAACAAATCCCTAAGTAACGACTATAAATACGGTGATAATTTCTTTGTTTTTATCAACGCTTTGATAGACATTAACTAGGGAGATTCTGAATGTTGATTGGCGGAAAACATATCACGTGACTAATGAATTATATTCTCATAATAATATGATCCAGTGGCAGTAACAATGAAACAATTATTTTTGACAAATGTGAGTAGTTAACTTTTTCAAATAAATTTTAACGAATAGATCGATTAATAATTATTATAAAAATGCCTGCCTCTACGGATAGCGAGTATACATGATACAGACTTGCTGAGGGAAACACTACCAAAGCTCAGAAAATGTATTTGGAACATTTGCCGAATCTTCATCTTCTAAATGTTCGCACCTTTGTACAAGTATGTGAATAAAATAAATAAATCTACGAGAACATGAGGCCTTTAAGCCTGCTGCTCAAGATCATGGTAGAATAGACCATATTAAAGAAGATGTTTTGGACATTGTTGAGGCTCAGCCGGGGTCTAGTACTTGAAGAATAGCACTAGAACACAGTGTCACATATGATAATTAGCGGATAATGAAAGAACAGCATTCAATAACATCCACAGTTTTCGAGATAATTAAATTTAAACAATTTTTTTGATCATATTTTCTATTTTTTACCTTCCATCACCCTTAGGTACGGAAGGTAATGTATTTGGTCAAAGAATTCAATGATGAGTTTTTAGTGAATAAGCATGTTTTAAGGTCCCTATAATACGATTTTACCATTTGTACGATGATGTATGTATGTGTGTCTTTGTGTGTGTGACAAAGTTTCGGATCTCATAACTTCAATACCACGATTCCAAAAATTATAATTATTTCGTATTCCTCAAATTTACATCCAGAAGAACAACTGATTAGATTTTGGTTTTAATTGATCAACCGGAAGTACCCTATAATTTATTGACACTTAACGTTATTATAACTTCAAGAATATATTTTTCTCTATACGATTTGATTGCATTTTATACTTCATATTCAATAGATACAGAGTTAAAGAACTTTAAAGAAATTAAATTTTATAAATCAGCCAGCTATGCTAACCATGAAAACTGCTAATATATTCAGATAATTCAAATTGACACGGAAAGATACGGTAAGGAAATACCTCTAGTGTTACAAGTTTCTAGAAAGATACAAGAGAGACGATTACATTGGTTTGAACATGTCATGAGGAGAGATGAAGAATATATTGGAAGAAGAATTAATAGATTAGTAATAGAAGGTTAAAGAAACAGGGGAAGACCAAAGATAGGATGGAAGGAGACTTGAGAGAAAAGGATTTGAATGAGAACGGCACGCAAAACAGAAATGAGTGGAAAAATAAAATAAAAAAGATGTCAGTATCAAGTGCAATTTACATAGTTTGTTTATGAAATAATTTTACTGGAAATTTAGAATATTTTGCAAAAAAAATATGTATGGAATTTATACATAATACACAGGATTGACGGAAGGTATTGTGCTGGCCGCATCATTTTTTTTTATTATTTTGTTTCAACCGGTTTAAGATACACGAAAATATCAGTTTGTGTTAAAAATCTTATTTTATGATGAAAAAGTGGTAACCGGTTACCTAAACCAGTGTCTGTTCTATGTATTAAGTGACTATATTCTCCCTGCTTTTGAAAAGGCGAAGCCCTGCCCTTCTGTAATCTGTGCCCCCCATATACGCCTCTGTGTATAGGCCCCTTTTGACTTAGGGCGTCGAAGGAGCAGTGACGCATTCATTACCTCACGTCACATTTGGTTTGTATGGAAATATGATAATGTTACGTGATCGCTTCGGAGACAAAAACGGAAGGAAAAAAGCTGATACTTTGTGTGGGGGAAGATTGCAGTTTGTGGTTTGTGCAATTTTATTGCTGATTAGATAGACTTAATATGATATGTAACAGGAAACAGTTATATAGTTACAAATATCGTGTTTTTCGTCATGCGTATTTTATAAATTGTTACTCCATTTCATTACTAAGAAATACTGAATTGTATGTGCTGCAATTCTTCTTTCGACATCATAGAATTAAAAATTTGTTGTGCCCAGCACAATACCTCTCGGCATTTTTATTTATGTTGCATAGGTCGCGAGCAGTTATGTGACTTTGTTGGCCTCGGCAAGCAGATATGGGGGCCTGTGTCAGAATAACAGCTAATAATGATGTACATAGGTGTCAAGTATCATATGTTTTCATTCAAAACTATGATTTTTCCAAATCCATATGTATTATTTTCCTCGACAAGTATATTCCATACTATTGATGACAAGTATCAGAATATTTTGAAATTTTGGATGAAAAATTATGACAAACTTGCCAAGGCCAACAAAGTCACATGACTGCTCGCGCCCTATAAGTAACGAATTTAACATTTCTTGTATATACACATAATTGAAATTGTTTCTCTTCTTTCGTTCTATGAGAAATTTTATCCTACTATTCTAATATGTTCAAAATTCTTCAAATTCATTAACGGTATTAGCGGTATTTTTTGAGGATATATGTAATATTAACATACCTATAATTTAAATACATATTTAATTAATAATACAATAATATATATAAAATGTACTCATACCTCCCAGAAAAATCTGATTTTTGACACATTTTGCATTTATTTGTCAATTATAAAAATTTAAATATCGCAACTGCTTTTCGGGCAACGAGATTTATAACAACAGATTATTCTATATTATTATACTATATCTCCAAACCTATACAAGATATAATATGTCAGCTTGAGAATTTAATTATCTTTAATATTTGTAGTAACAAATTTTCAAAAAATAATATTTAGAATTTTTTTTTTAGAAACTACCACTTCCGGTTGTCCAATTGTTACCAGAACCTATTCAACTCTTTTCATTACTGTTAGATTGAGGAGTCCGTAGTCAAACAGATCTTTTGTCTAATAGAAATTGGGAAATCGTGTCTCCAACAACCTAACACACACACAGCCACACACACACACACACACACACACACACACACACACACACACACACACACACACACACACACACACACACAGACATCATTGTAAAACTGTTAAAGTCGTGCTTATTCTTTAAAATCTCGATATGCGATTTTTAGCATGAATCCAATACCTCTCTTAGCGAGAGGTAAAAATTATAATCTGAAAATGTTAAGAAAATCTAATCACATCTTATTATTTCTGAGAGGTATTATCCTCGTCTTGTAATTAGTTAAAAGTTAAAATTATATAAAACTAGAAAAGGTAATAGAACAATACAAAGAATATCCTGGACGAAAAGAAGATAAAATAAAACAACCATTTAAAATTTTAATTACTAAAGAATTTTTTGCTAAACATATTTCTACAATTAAAATTAATATTTAACTAATTCCTGAATAGTAAAATGAACTGAATTTGTAAAGAGCGTTCTGCTTTAAAGAATAACCTCAGAAAAAAGTTATATTTTTTCTCATAACACAAGAAAAAAAATACAGACTGTGAGTTGTAAAATTTACACTTTAATCAGAAAATTACAAAAGAGGAATAATAAGAGAGAAATAATGTTATTTTAACATAACAATTACAGATTAACCAGGAGATTATGTTATAAAGAACAGAATTTATATTGTTATTTTCATTATACAACTGGACTCAAATGTAATTCTTTATCAAGTAACTCTGATAATATAATCTCAAAATAACTGGGACAAAATGACCACTGCTAAATCTGACAAAAGAAATAAAAACCTGTGCCAAGCGACAATATTATTTTTTGTATTTTGGTGTAAAGCCTCGTACAGACCTGCGAACCGTTCGGCGAACCGTACGCCGAACCGATCGCCGAACTATTCGGCGAACGGCTCGACGAGCTCTAGCAGATGATGGTGAGGGAATGTTCGTCTCTTTTTCATTATTGTTGCAGATAGATATATGTATGTTTTGCGGATTCCAAATAATATCATGATATTGTACAGTTCGATAAATTTTGTATTGTCTTTAGACCATTCCATTTTTGGTAAATGTAGTATTAATGAAGAGCAAACATCTACTTCGAACCAAAGAATAAAGTGTAATAAAATATTTTGTTGCAAGTATCCGTTCGCCGTCGCGTCCAGACTAGCTGCAACGTGTTCGCACAACATACTTTGATCGTTCGTTGAAATACCGACAACGGATGGATCGCGGAAACGTTGCACGTGTTGCATTGCTTTGCTCGGATCGCAATTTTGTTTCGCCGGTTTGGACGTGGTTCGCCGAACGGTTCGCAGGTCTGTACGAGGCTATAAAATCACTGGAATGTTTGACACAATCAAACAAAATTCACAACATACACTACACAAACGATCAAATATGTTATCGTCATTACCGAAATCTGTGTACGAAGCAGATTAGCACACCCAGTAATGGGTAATATGCCTTGATAATATATTTATCTTTGGTCTTCCTCTGTTTCTTCAACCTTCTATTAGTAAGCCATTCATTATTGTTCCAATATATTCTTCATCTCTCCGCATGACATGTTCAAACCAATGTAATCGACTCTCTTGCATCTATCTAGAAACTAACACTATGGAGTTATTTTCCTTATTATTTCATACCTTACCGTATCTTTCCGTGTCTTCTCCAACATCTATCTCAACATCTTCATCTCTGCCACATTCATTTGCTTTTCATTGATATTGACATCTGTCAATTTGAATTATCTGAATATATTAGAAGTTTCTATGGCTATATTTTTATAATTTTAACTGCATATCTATTGAATAACAAGTATAAAATGGAATCAAATCTTATAGAGAATAATATATTCTTTAAGGTATAATAACGTTAAAGGTCAATAAATGATATTTAACTGTTAAATTCTTTAAATGAGGGTACTTCCGGTTGACCAATTATAACCAAAATCTAATCACCTCTTCTTCTGGATGTAATCTTGAGGAGCACGAAAAAATTATAATTTTTGAAATCGTGGTATTGAAGTTATGCGGTCCGAAACTTTAGTCACACACACATACACACACAAACACATACACATATACATACAGGACATCATCGTAAAAATGGTAAAATCGTATTATATGCACCCTAAAACGTGCTTATACACTAAAAACTCATCATTGAATTTATTGACCAAAGCCAATACTTCCCTTCCCTAAAGGTGACAAACATTTATTTCGTATTGTAGATACAGAATATTAGCTACCACATTTTAACAATTAACCTTGAATAACTAATAACAAATCAATTTAAATGATTTCTATAATCCTACATGTTATTTTAATCAACTACAGTTTTTATTGATTTTGCTAAAAATATCCCCGAAGGTTCTGAATTAATCAATCAATTTCATGAATGAGAAATAATATAAACATAATGAAATATTTGCCGAGGTCAACTTGAATTATTTTATCTTAGGAAGGATTCAAGGAATTTTGTTTG
Source organism: Harpalus rufipes (assembly GCA_951394225.1). Classification (NCBI taxonomy): domain Eukaryota; kingdom Metazoa; phylum Arthropoda; class Insecta; order Coleoptera; family Carabidae; genus Harpalus; species Harpalus rufipes. The sequence continues at coordinate 87,902,469 of OX596274.1, forward strand.
TTGAAAAGGATGACCATGCGTTGCTTAACGCCCATGCCATATTCTGTGAAATTGGATATTTATTTATACCAGAATTTTTTGAATATTTCTCTATCCGACAAATTTAAAAAAATATTATACCTTCTATAGATTTAAAGATATGGATATATTATAATCTATAAAATAATCTGTTGTAGTAAATCTCATAGCCTGCTCACAACCCAAACATCTCCATGGGAACTAATTGAGAAAGTAAAATGTCTGTAATTGACAGATAAATGTCAATAATGTCAGTATAGTATTGAAGGCTTTTTCTGGGAACGATATTTAATATTTCTTATTATTAGTAATTATTTTTTCAAATTACAGTATATTACATGAAACCTCAGAATTAACGCCAATCTCGTTAATGAATTGGAAAAATGTCGAACATTTAGAAGAAATGGAGAAAAATTGCTCATAGAATGAATTTAAAATTATAGAAAATACGTAAATAGAAAGATTAGGTGTAATTAGAACTGCTATAACCTTTAGTTAAACAGATATTAAGTATTATAGTTTTTGAGATATCGGCCTTCCAACGTCCCCACACACATACATCCACATACAGTAAAAATTTTGAAAGATGTCCGATCAAGGGCACCTGTATCACGAACGAATTAACAAATAGGCATACATTTATCTCTTTCTGTTGCAAAGGCTGTATGAGTGTGTGATAAGGATGGATATAATACGCTTGTCTTTCAAAAATTCATATTGTTTCGACTAAGGACATTCCATTTATAAACGATGCTCGTTGTTGATAATACTTTCGCTGTAACGTAAGTTTATTTATTAATTCAGATACATTACCTGGATTCATAGCCGTACTTATAACGTTATATTCTGTCAGAGTTACTGACACTGACATTGTGTCAGTATCTTATTTTTAACATATTTGGTTTTACATTTGCTTATAAACTTACTAGTTGACTTATTTTTGAATTTTGAATGCTTTTCCTGTAATATATATTTTTATAATAATAAAATAACAGTAGTATTTTACGTACCCTCATAAAAACTAAGCAAACGACACTACTGAATTTGTCATGATGGGCGGAGCAAAAATCTGAATTCATACAATTCGTAGACAACCTTGATCGGACATCTTTCAAAAATTTTACTGTACACACGTGCTTAATTATTAAAATCTGGATATGCGATTTTTAGCATGAATCCAATACCTTTCTTAGCGAGAGGTAAAAAATATATTCACTGTACATACGCAGCACATTTGAAAAAATCTTTAACTACTATGCAAATAATCTTTTTCTACTATTAATGTAAATTTCATACAGAAGCTGTTTTACTTCGCATATTTATTTAACCTAATAAATCCCAGCCAATATTAATTTAATTATTTGTATGTTATGTGACTGTTATATCAAATTTGTGATAGCTGCATTTTAAAAATATACACCTCTAAAATATTAAGTTATTAACAGCAAGAAATAAGATCACATTTTTCGCCATAAATTTTTAACTTTGCTACTTAATAAATTTATGATCGTCTCAGGCTTTGGAAAGTTTTCTCTATAAGAAAGCAGAACATGTTCAAACCTGTACATTTTTCACTATTACGTTGTAATACTGAAAAAGTATAACATTCATGTTAAAAGAAAGGAAAAGGAGAAAATGCAAGCGTGAATTATTTATAAAACAGTAAAAATATAAATGAAACAAATTGTTCTCTCCTAATCGTAAATTTAATTAAAAGTTAAAAAAATCTCTTTAAATATTTCAGCAGCGAAAGAGTAGCGGTTGATAAAAAATTTATATCATTTAGGTATGAATTATTTTATCACGTGAAAAATACATTTAACACGGTGTTTTGCTGAATATTTAACAGCTTTCCATAAACTGCCTTCTCTGTTAAATCTTTCTTCATAATAAAGAAATGAGTTATAGAGCTATTTGCTTAGGTTGTAAAATTATATCTTAAACAAGTCATGTTAACTTCCGTAAATTGTTTGAAGTTTAAAGTAGTTTTGCGTTAAAAGGAAAAATGTTTCCTTGTGCACTGGATATTAATGTCAGAGTCACAAGCATTATCAAGCCACATTAAGAAACTCTCTGAATCAGACAACGACTAAGAATGTTGGGAAAGATATGAATCATTAGGTTTGTAGTTAAATTTCGAAACTTTATGTCACATGCTTTACTGAAAAGAACATAAAATTTCGAATATGTGAACAAATAATCTCAAAGCCAATGAATTCGTTGTTCTAACACTTAAAATATTACTACTAGATTAGATTAGAAAATTTAAGGTTTATTGGTTTATTTGAAGTATTATTACTCTGAGATTAATACACAGGGTGTAACAGAAGTAAGTACATTAAATTTAACCAGTTATAGAACTCGTTGAGTGCTACAATATTTCTCAATATATAGATATAAAATAGAGAGAAACTGGTGAATAGATTGATAGATACACCAGAATATGAAACTATACACAAATCGGGAAAGATAAGAGATACAATAGAATACCTCGACAAAGGTAAAAAAAAAACCATACGTCAAATTTTTATGTTACAACAGGTTGGACAATCCAAAAATGGTAGGACATTTATAGGATGCAGTCGCCTAAGAACAACTCTACAATTGACGGAACAAGAAAACGCACAAAGATAATGAAAAATGATGCTGACTTAAATGAAATCGCATTAAGTATTCAAAATGGCCACCGCTATTGTCAATACAATACTGATGTAACTGTTGTTGTTTCAATGTCGTCTAAATTGCCATATGTTACACTCCGTGTTGTAGTGCTATTCTTCGAGTACTAGACTCTGGTTGAGTCCAAAACATCCTCTTCAATATTCTCTATGTGATCAGGGCGAGTTATACCACAGCCTTGAGCAGCAGGCTTAAAAGACTCATGATCTCGGAGATTTATTTATTTTATTTACATATATATATATATATATATATATATATATATATATATATATATATATATACCCCTGTGGTGCACTCTCCACGCCAACAATAAGTGCTCGTCAGGTGACACCTGGTAAACGCCTGCAAGGTACAAATATGTCATTATCGTTACCGAAATCTGTGTACAAAGCAGATTGGCAGACCCAGCAGTGGATAATATGCCGTGATGATATATTTATTTTATTTATTTATATACTTACCTATATTCATTGCTGGCATGGAGAGTGCACCGCAGGAGTAAATTTTGTGCCATTTAAAATTCTAAAATATTTGGCGTCGGTCGGAATCGAACCCGTTCTTCAGATTCGTATGAAGTGACGCCTGCACAAATATGTCATCATTATTACCGACATCTGCATACAAAGCAGATTGGCCTACCCATCAATGGGTAATATGCCGTGATGATATATGTTTTTATTATCTTACCTATATTTTTACATATTTACTTATGCTGAAAACTGTATTAAGTTCCTGTCCATATAATTATTGTTCCATTTACTATTTTCCTTTTAAAACGTTAATATTATTATTTGAAATGATTAGTTTGTTGACAGTGATATATATCTGTCAGTTACAAACATTTGAGATCGGAATTGTGTAACCATGTGTACTCGTATGAGTTGTGTTTAAAACGTAGGCTCCGGGATTAAAGTTATAGATAGTTTTATAAATTTATCCAAAAAATGTATAGAAAAAGTATTAATGCAAACCTGTAGAAAATTTAATAATCTTTAATTCTTATATACCATAATTCTCGAAAAAATATCATTTAAAGGTATTTTTCGAAGAAAAACTATTTTGAGCTTCCAGTAAAGTGCCATTATCGGTTATCTGATTTATTCCAAAATCTAATACCATCTTTCCATATCAGAGTAAGGTAGAAATACAAGGTTTCAAAATTTTCTAGACGATAGTATTTGAGTTAGAGCGTAAAGAGGATCCACACACACATACACACACACACACACTACAAACACACACACACACACACACACACACACACATACACACATACACACACATACACACATACACACATACACATACACACACATACACTCATACATACATACTATACCCTATAAAAATGAGAAAATTTACATTCTTTCATTTCTAGTAACCTATGCTTTTTATTCAATGAATGCATCTATAAAATAGTCTCGTAATATGGCAACTTTTGTCAAATTAAACGGAAAATGAACTTTGTATCTCTTATAGTTCCATAGATTTCATTGTTAATCACGGAATCCTGGTTACCTGTCTGTAAGTATACCAAATGAAGTGTAAAGACAAAATTACGTTTGTGCGGTCCGGTTAAATTAATCTGATGTGTCTTTAGGTGGAAAAAGGTAGAAAAAGAAAATTGGAAAAAACCGTTGGGCATTGTAATGACGGTTAGAGCAATACAAATGACCGTTTTATGATGTCCATTCATGTTTTGTCCGTGCAAAATATATATTTTTTATCTATAATAAACCGCAGTTGGAGAAAAAATTGCTTCGAAAGCATATATTCAGAAAGAAAAGGACTTCTGACGTCTGTTCTGTTATTAAAAATGATAAGTGTGGAACGTGGAAGATGGAACATACCCCATTTGTAAACGTGGATTTATTTCTCTCTGCCAGTCTCTCTTTCTTTCTTTCTCTTTCTCATTTTGTTCTCGCTTCCTCCCACGCCGGATATAACCCCTGGTTTAATCCAGCGGCTCTAAACCTTTTACTGACCATTATCTCTTCGACTCCGCATTCTAATTCTGTCCGCAAACCTTCGTTTCTTACACAACAACGTTTCCAGAACTGACAGCAAAGCCAAATCCACACACAACACAATTAGCAAATGTATTCATGGAAAAGATCGAAATCTGTTACACACGACAATATTATAACAACTAGGTACATTCAGAATTTGAAACAACTTTAAAAGTTTTTAAGTAATTACTCATTTATGTCTTCTTTGATATAGTCAAATTTTTTGACTCTGTCGGGTACAGTAATAAAACTATAAATGAACTATAAATATCGCAATTATGATAAAGCGGCATATCCTTTACTTTCTGTAGTATAATACTGTTTGGCATCGGCCCATATTTTTGAGCCGCTCTATTCATGCATGTTAAAGGACTGTAAGGCTATTTTCCTATACATACCTGGTAGACGTTTGATTCAATGCATGAATAGAGCGGCTCAAAAATATGGGCTGATGCCAAACAGTATTATACTACAGAAAGTAAAGGATATGCCGCTTTATCATAATTGCGATATTTATAGTTCATTTATAGTTTTATTACTGTACCCGACAGAGTCAAAAAATTTGACTTATACTTGTTTTGAATGTCTCAAAATCTACTTTAGTATTTTTTTCTACCCGAGAAAAAATTAATAGCATGCTAATTAGATGCAATAATGCAACTTGAAGTTGTTAAAGTTTTAGGTCTAATTTTAAACGATAATTTAGCATGGATTGATGAAATTGACAACAAATGCAAAAAAATTGCATCCATGCGTTATATTTTAAAGAGAGAGGTATGGATTCATGCTAAAAATCGCATAGATTTTATTGAATAAGTACGATTTAACGTCCGTAGATTCCGATTTTAACATTTTTACAATTATGTTGTGTGTGTGTGTGTGTGTGTGTGTGTGTGTGTGTGTGTGTGTGTAGCTGTGTGTATGTGTGTTAGGTTGTTGAAGGCACGATTTCTCAAATTCTTTAAGAGTAAAGATCTGTTTGACTACGGATTCCTCAATCTAACATTATTGGGAAGAGTTGAATAGGTTTTGGTACCAATTGGAAAACCGGAAATAATAGTAGTATCTTAAAAAAAAATCTAAATATTATTTTTTTGAAATTTTTATTATTAGTATTAAAGAACGTAAAATTCTCTATTCGATACATTTTAAATTTTTTATTATTATGTTCTATATATTGAGATAAAAATTAATACATAATATCATGTGTTGTAATAAATTTCAGAGCGTAAACAACTCCATAGTAACCATCATGTTTGTAAATGACAGAAAAATGTTAGTGTCAAAAACCAACAGTAGTTCATAAACCTATTTGGGCGGTATTGGCAGCTCAATTCTAAAACTTGACCTTGAGTCTATTTTAACTAAACACATGACAGTGGATAAGAACCGATTCAAGATTTGTCATAGTACGAATATGGTTTTATGTAGATTTTAGCTTAAACTAAATCTAAGAACTTTTTTTTGGCAACTAACATTATTGAAGATTTTTTTCTGTGATATTGGTAAGTTTACTATTTCTTGTTGTATAACAATAATAACAATTAAATATTTAAAATTATAACTATGTACATACATCCAGTTGCTCTAAAATTTGATTGTCGTTTTTTTTGAACAAATGGATATGTGTGTGCTCTTTGAATTTTTTGTACGATGTTTAATAAATTAACTGAATGTTTCGGACGAATGTATTTTGTGTACATGAATTGTAAAAATTTGTAAGATCTTCCTACCCTGAAAAAGGTGCAAGGGTGCACCAAAACGGTGGTATAGTTGTTTACACCTAATGTCTAACGGACATGTTAGGGTAATTTATTTTTATTAGATATTATTTCTAATTTCTGTTCCAGTTTTGAAAGTATTCCAAAAGAAAATTGGTTGGGAGCGTTTAGTAAGTGGATGGAAACTCCGATACTCGGTTGCAAAATAACAAATGTTGCATTATAAAGAAAAAGAATCCTCCTTTTTCATATTGGTTATTCATCACAACGCGAATCGCATCCTCTGAAAGCAAAACTTTTCTTTTAGCATCGCAGCAAGCTTTGGCTGTTCTCACGCACCGTTCTGCGCTAAAACAATCGCTATATTCCGCATACATTAAGAGGAGTTACGGACTGTAATATCACTCAAAAATATTGAAATGTGTCTTTGTGTCGTAGCAGGCGTTGGGAAGCGTCGCGGCGCTCTGCAGAGCCATCTAGCGGTGTGATGGTGAAGCTCGCATCCGCGCATCCCAAAGCTTAAAGAGCGATGCTGTGGAATTTGCAATGCATTTGCAGCCATCGCTTTAAATTTAAGCCGGCTTAATTACATACACATACAAATTATTACTTTCAAATGAGGACGCGATATCTTACAAGAAAAGAAAAAAGAAATGGAGCTTAACTGGAATTTCGTATGCGGAAAAAAGAGTGAATGAAATTAAAATGTAGTTAATGGGATACATACATATTCATTTGCTTTTAAAAGCGTTCATCAGGCGTCACCTCACGGGCTCTCAAATCTTTTGAGAAAAGAACACAACTGTATAATAATGGTCACTATTGTTAGATTTGAAAATTGGAAATCAATTTAAAATTGACTGGGGTTGAAATTGAATCTGATGAACCGGTCTTTTAACGCACTCAGCCACGTCACCCCATGTTAATATGGTCCTAATAACAAACATGTTTTTATTATCGCTTGTTAAAAGCAGCATTTTACATACATAATAATAATAATATATTGTAATAGGCAATTTGTGCATAAGTAGTTAAGCCGACCTATCGGAAGAAATAAATACAATTTTTGAAGAAGTAACAAGGTTCTGTTTTGCATAAGAATATTTCTGTTATTTCTTGATTTGACTTGACACTTTGGCCAAGTCGACTACCCTCCTAAAAAATTCTGGATTCGCCAGGCCCACCCGGTCAACAAACACAAAATATAAAAAAATGTTTAATGTCCAGTATCTTCCAACTTTTTAAATGGAAATCTATTGTGGGTGACTTTTTACCTCTCGCTAAGAGAGGTATTGGATTTATGCTAAAAATCGCTTATCCAGATTACAATGATTAAGCACGTTTTAAGGTCTCTACAATTCGATTTTAATATTTTTACGATGATGTCTGCGTGTGTGTATGTGTGTGTGTGTGTATGTGTATGTGTGTGGGGAGGTTGGGAGAACGATTTCTCAAAAACTATAATACTTAATATTTGTTTAACTACGAATTTCTTAATCGGACATTACTGGGAAGAGCTGAAAAGGTTTTGGTAATAATTGGACAACCGGAAGTAGCAAATTCTTAACAAAAATCTTCTAAATATTTTTTTTTTAAATTTTGTTCTTGCTAGTATTAGAAAGGAGTAAATTCTCTATCTGATACATATAAATATTTTATTATATCTTTTATAGATTTAGAAATAAAGAAATATAAGGTATATTATAAACTATTGTAATAAATTTCACAGCCCAAATAATGTCATGGAAACCAACTGAAATAATAAAAGTTTGTAACTGACATCTAAATGTCAGTGTCAAAAATCCAGAGACATTACTGAAGATTTTCTCTGGGAAGTACATGCATTATATTATTTCTTATTGTATTAATAGTTAAATATTTAAAATAAGAAGAGAAGAAGAGCATGTATGAATGCGATTATGAGGGTGGCCGAGGCGAAAGAAGGGTGGTTAGATAGGAATGTATGGCGAAGGATGATTGTTTCGTAACTAAAATTGTGATCCGGATGCGGTATTTCGCTAACGAAAATCTGTCACTTTAATATGTTTAAGAGTAAGGATTTGTTGTATTATGTTGATGTTGTTCTTATTGTTTTTGGGTTTCTGCGAACCCACTAAGTGCGACACGCGTGATTTTATGTATGTATGTATGTATGTATGTATGTATGTATGTATATATATATATATATATATATATATATATATATATATATATATATATATATATATTTAAAATTATAGGCATATTACATATACCCTTCAAAAATACGGCCAATCCCGACAATAAATTGGAAACATTTCGAAAAATTAGAAAAGGACAAAATTTCTTCATAGAATGAATTCAAAACTAAAAATCTAAATATAAACAATAGATTTAAGTAGAATTTTTGGTGTAGAGTGTAGGTGTACAGGAAATGTAGGGTTAAATCTGACCAATCTCTTTTCTCGTCTTTGCCTTGTGAGTCTGTGTTTATGAATTAAATAGCATTTTCTTTCAATTTGCTCCACCCTGTACGCTTATTCTCGTACGCCGCAACCTTCCAGCTGCTATGAGGGCCGTAATTATTTATTTATTCCAATCGATCGTACACGACATCCACCGCGAATTTTCCTGCGAGACTCGACTATCACCTGGGAAATCTGTATATGTTGCGATATCGTATTGAATAGGAGATTTTATAGCATAGGCATAGCTTGCCATGCACACACAGACATATAAACCCAAAAACCAACGGAGTGACGGTATCTAAAATCAAGTAGGTTAATAGAAACAACAATTTTTTCTTTTTTTCATCGAATTAAGATAAATTTTTAACTTTTAAATGAATGAAAATTAAAAGGCGGGAAATAATGTGCAGACCAAATTTTTTTTCCGTTATTGCGTCTTTCAGTAAAATACGGATTATACGAATATTCAATATCTCAAAGTATCTAGATGAACGGGTCTCTACTGAAAGAAAAAAAAATGTCAAACGTTTTTATGGCTTGGGTTTGATTCTGACTAGCGTCAAACTTAAAAATGCTGGACTAGAAATAAATGTCCCCAAAACCAAAGCAATGCGTATAAACACAAATAATCTCCTTCCTTTCAAAATGGAAAATGATAACATAGAAGACGTACCCGAATTCAGTTACCTAGGAAGGATAATATCATTAGATGGAGGAGCAACCCGCGATGTAGAAGAAAGAATAAAGAAGGCAAGACGATCATTTGGCCTACTTTATAACATATGGAGATCCAACAATATATCAACTAAGACTAAATTAAGACTTTTTAACTCCAACGTTAAATCAGTCTTGCTATATGGCTGCGAAACTTGGAAAATGACCCAAAGCATATCAAACAAGTTACAAGTCTTCTTGAACACCTGCCTTCGAAGACTACTGCAGATCTTTTGGCCATCCGTTATCTCTAACGAAGAGCTTTGGTCCCGTTGCAACCTAAAACCAATTCATCTCCAAATAAAACTCAGAAAGTGGAATTGGATCGGCCAAACATTAAGACGTCCCGACCCCCACATCGCGAAGCATGCTTTAGACTGGAACCTACAAGGCTCCAGAAGAAGAGGTCGCCCAGCTATAACTTGGAGACGCACTGTGTCGAAGGAAGCGCTAGAGGAAGGAAAATCCTGGAGAGAAATAAAAACTCTAAGCTCGAACCGAACCCGATGTCGAAGTTTCGTTGAGGCCCTATGCTTCTCGTGAGGAGCGAAAGGATCATATTATAAGCAAATTGTTTTGTGAATTGTCAAGATGACAACATAGCACTCTGCAAGTAATAAATCAATCAGATATGAAACATATTTCTAAATACAAATTTAATTTTTACCTCTCGCTAAGAGAGGTATTGCATTCATGCTAAAAATCGCATATCCAGATTTTATTGAATAAGCACGTTTTAAGGTCCCTACAATCCGATTTTAACATTTTTACGATGATGTCTGTGTGTGTGTGTGTGTGTGTGTGGATGTGTGTGTGTGTGTGTGTGTGGGATGTTGGAAGGACGGTTACTCAAAAACTATAAGACTTAAAATTTGTTTAACAACGTATTTCCCAATCGGACATTCATGGGAAGATCTGAAAAGGTTTTGGTAATAATTGGACAACCGGAAGTAGAAGATTCTTGAAAAAAAATCTTCTAAATATTATTTTTTTAAAATTTTTCGTGGTAATATTAAAGAAAATTAAATTCTCTATCTGATACATTTAAATATTTTATTATATATTCCATAGATTTAGAGATAAAAGAAGTATAATATATAAAATAATCTGTTCTAATAAATTTGACAGCCGAAAGAATGCCATGAAAAATAGTTGATAATTTAAATTATTTGTAACTGACAGATAAATGTCAGTGTCAGAAATAATGAGTAATGAAAGAAAAATGTACTTGGAGAATCCCTTAGTTCTTGATCTGTGACTATTATGGAGATGACAAGTCTAGGTTGAAGGACTTAAATTTGTTTCAAACATTATGGGACAATGTACACCAGTACTATAGACTAGAGTAACTTTGAATTGCGAAAAAGCTATCAAATTCTTCTCAAGTAAGTTGTAAATATTGACAAAATTACACATCGATATAAGAATAATCGGAGTGCAATCTATCCGTCACTTTATTAAAGGGAATTAGTGTTATTTAGATATAACATGTATGAAAAAATAAAATGTAAAAGAAGATATGTAAGAATAGATGCACAATCCATATATACATTTTAGACCGCCCAAAATTAATGTTTTTACTAGAAGAATATGAAGAGAAAGTAAACAACGTTGTTCGAATTGAAAATTGCAGTTACCAGCCTAATATTTATATATGGTAAACTCTAGTTTGTAATTTATTGTAACATAATTTATGGTAAAATATCTTCATGTTGAGACATGCTATTATTGAATAATAAAGAGGTTTATACGTCATAGATTTATATGAATATATTATTTGTATTTATAAAAATAATCTTTGCTTTATGCATACAGCCAGGTAAAATATACGGCGAGAGGTTATGTGCTGGCCACATCAGATTTTTTTTTCTGTGATAGTCGCCTAAGAAATATATTATGTGAACTTCGGTTTAAAAGTTCTTTTTTAGCTTCACTCATACAACATTGATACAGAAATAGATATTATTCTTTGATAGATGTTTTTGTTGAGCATATTTTTACACGCAGACCATTTTTTTGATTTTCTTAAATATTTATTCTTATGAAAAAGTATGGAAATTTTTTTACTTTTTCTTTATACGAAGTATTAGAAAATCTACGTTGAAAATAAAAAAGAACTGAAATATATTCCAGTTATTATTTTAATTATATTTTTTTGTTGATATTTTCATTTTAATGATGATTCCTTTTTTGTATATCTCTGTATATAATTTACATTAGTCGGAAATGATCTCATATTAAAACAATTTTATTTATCTCATATTTTAATTATAAGAAGTGATCTTATTTGTTTTGTTTATTACTATAGCAAATATTTGTGGTATTTATTCATATACATATGAATATTAGTAATTTATTATCAACACCGGAAAAATCAGAAGATTGCCAAAAAAGCTATGCATTTCAAATATTATGAACCCTATGTCTTTTATATTTCTGTTGGTAATTCTACATCTACAACAAATAACAAATGACGATATAGCACCTAGCCACCTACAATTTGATAATTATTTATAGAGGTCTTTAGTTTTATTGAATATGGGTGTTTTAATAAAATAACTGAACATTTTGTACGAATGTATTTTGTGTACATGAATCGTAACAATCTGTAAGAACTTACTACCCTGATGAAGGTGCAAGGGTGTACCGAAACGTTGGTAGAAACAAATGCTATTTAACTGAACTTTCAAGTAATTGTTAACACCAAAATTTAATCACCTTTTTATACGTGTAGATTTCAAAACGTGAAATACGACAAATAGATATTTTTGAAGTTCGGGGAGACGAAAAAATCAACACAAACACACACGCATTACAGAGACATAATTGTAAAAATCTGTTGTGGCCAGCACAATACCTCTCGCTAATTCCGTTTTTGGTTATATAAGTATAAGGCGCGAGCAGTCATTTGACATTGTTGGCCTTGTGACAAGCTGACATGGGCTTCGTGAGAAAATGACAATTAGTAATTTGGTCATAGATGTCAAATGTCACAATTTTTCATCAAAAATTTCAAGATTTTTTAAATTCACGTAGTTGGTTAGTCATACTTGACCTAGACAAGCTGATATGGAGGCCCTTGTCAGAATAACAGTAATTATTTACATAAATGTCAAATGTCATAATTTTTCATGTGGTGTTCTGGTTCTTATCCACTGTCATGTGTTTAGATAAAATAGACTTAAGGTCAAGTTTTAGAATTGGGCTGCCAATACCGCCCAAATAGGTTTATGAACTACTGTTGGTTTTTGACAATGACATTTTTCTGTCATTTAAAAAAACATCTGATGGTTACTATAGAGTTGTTTAGGCTCTAAAATTTATTATAATAGATTATTTTATATATTACTTTTTTATCTCAATATATAGAAGATATAATAAAATTTTAAAACGTATCGAATAGAGAATTTTACGTTCTTTAATTCTAATAATAAAAAAAAAATAAAAAAAAAATATTTAGATTTTTTTTCCAATTGGTACCAAAACCTATTCAACTCTTTCCATTAATGTTAGATTGAGGAATCCGTAGTCAAAAAGGTATTTAGACTTATAGAATTTGAGAAATCGTGTCTCCAACAACCTCACACACACACACATGCATCCACACACACACACACACACACACACACACACACACACACACACACACACACACACACACACACACACACACACACACATCCACTCACACACACAGACATCATTGTAAAAATGTTAAAATCGGATACTATGAACCTTAAATCGTGCTTATTCAATAAAATCTGGATATGCGATTTTTAGCATGAATTTAATACCTCTCTTAGCGAGAAGTAAAAATAATAAAACCGTTTACTAAAGATCCTAAAACGTGCTTGCTCAAAAAAATTCAGCATTTAATATTTAACCAAAAACAGTATAACTTTATCATTTTTATTGCCGAAATTTTCATGCAGCAAATTAGTACACCCATAATAGATACAAACCGTAATGACACATAATACAATTTAATTTCAAAGAAATCATATTAGTTAAAACCGTCGTCCTCTATTTGGCGCTTATTAAAAGCGAAAGCCCCAATCCAAATCTTCCAAATCCGAAGTTCCATCAATATAAGTGAAGTCAATCTCATCAGCTGTTGTTGCGCGCGCAACGCAGCCTCTAACCGCCGCTTCAGTGCGACTCCGACGGTCGAACAGACAAGTCGTGCGATCGGTTTGTATCTCTCAAACATTGCCTCGTGTGTCTGACCGACAGTGTGTGCGATAAGTGAACAGTGTTGTGACTTGAGTGAGTGAAGTGAGCGGGATTACATGCGAGAGGAATAGCTGTAAGTCAACCGGATAGCAAGGATGTATTAGTTTAGAATTTTGTCAACCGTTGAAGGAAAATCTGGAATCATAAAAACATCATACAAATCTGGTGGAATCTTATAAGAAAATTGCACAAATTCGTTTTCATTATATCAAACAAGGGCCAACAGAACATCTAGTGTTTAAATTGTGTGGACCATAAAGATTTTATTTAACCATAAGAGGAACAAAAAATGCCATAAAAGGAACTTCACTTCTTGTGGAATCTTATGAAAAGATTGGTTGATTAATTTAACGACACAATATTTTCCGACAAATCCTTTTATCTTATTAGAATATTTATGAACTCAAACAGAAAAAAATAGTTTCCCAACGCAACATCTAGTGTTAAAATTGTTTAGAAACGTAGAATTTTGTTAGGCATGGGACAAAAATCTGAAAATCACAAAAGGGACTAAGTTTTTGCCCACGCTAATCTAATAGAATCTCATGAGAATATATTGTTTGAAAGTGAATCTTATTAGAACTCATTTTTTAATAATTGAAGAGCTCGCCGGACAACAGCACAAATTCTTTTATTCACATATCATCAGAACCGATCCATAATATTTTATTTTTTTACAGAAATATTGGTAAATTGTACCTGTGTGTGTGTACTAATGATATTAGCTGCTTCTTTTGTTTAAATTGTTAAAAACTACACAGATTTTTCTTTTAAGTTTCAAATTTATCCACTGTTTCCTAAAATTCTAAATTTTATCAAGACATGACTTAAAAGATGATAGAAAAATAAATCGGGCAAGAAAACTATAAAAATAAAATATTTTTTCAAAGAGGAAGAATTCTCATTAGAAAAATTTGTATGTATAATATATTATAACAAATTAAATAAATTATTTTAACAAAGATAAACAATTTGATTCTTGTTTGGACAACAGTACAAATTCTTTTATTTACATAAATATCAGAAACGATCCATTAGAATTGTTTTATTTATTGTACAAGTGTCTTCTATTGATATTAGCAGCTTCTTCTATTTAAATTGTCGAGAACTGTACAGATTTTTCATTTAAATTTGAAATTTTCTCAGTTATAATACTTTTCCACTAAGCCCGTCAATTATTGTGGCATATTTTAAACGACAAGAATTTTAAAGATGATTAAATCGGACAAAAAAATATTGGTTAATTGAAAATAAGAAAACCATAAAAAAAATCTGTTGTGACCATCACAATACCTCTCGCTCTTTCCATTGTGGTATATATGAATATTGTATTTAACGGAAATGATGAAATTACTGGATTGCAATAAATAAAAAAAAATTAATATTCGGCCTCTACCGGTTTCGGCATCTCCTATGCCTTCTTCAGGAGGTATACAAAATAATTTTCACCTCCATATACCCATCCAGTCAAGAAGGTTCATCATCCATTGTATTTAACATTTCGTGTACACATAAAAATTCTAATTACACCTTTACATTTACGTATTTTCTATAATTTTAAATTCATTCTATGAGCTAGTTTTCTCCATTTCTTCTAAATGTTCGTTTTTCCAATTCATTAACGAGATTGGCGGTATTTCTAAAGGGTTCATGTAATACACCTATAATTTTAAATATATAATTAATAATACAATAAGAAATATTAAATATCGTTCGCAGAAAAATCCCGCAGTACTATTTCTGAATTTTTGACACGATATTAGTGACATTTATCTGTCAATTACAGACATTTAAATTTCTCAAGTAGTCACCATAGACTTGTTTGGGCTGTGAGCAGGCTGTGAGATTTACTACAACAGATTATTTTATAGATTATATATCTATATCTTTAAATCTATGGAAGGTATAATAAAAAAATTAAATGTGTCGGATAGAGAATTTTGTTCTTTAATATTTGTAATAACATAAATTTTCAAAAATTAATATTTAGAAGATTTTTGTGAAAATACTGCTACTTCCGGTTATACAATTGTTACCAGAACCTATTCAACTCTTCCCATTACTGTTAGATTGAGGAATTCGTAGTTACATAGGTCTTTAGTCTTATAGAATTTGAGAAATCGTACCTCCAACAACTTCACACACACACACACACACACAAACACACACACACACACACACAAACATCATGAATCCAATACCTCTCTTAGCGAGAGGTAATAAGTTTTTTTGAGGAAGAATTCTCATTAGAAAAATCTTGTTTGTATAATTGTTTTAACAAAGATAATTATTTATAAACGATTTGATTCTTGTTTGATTTGAGAATTTTGAAGCAATGTAAATATTTCAACTTGTTATTATTTTGTTACAATGTTTTTGTAGCATATTAAAAAGGTGTAAAAACAAATAAGCAAACATGTAAACAAAACTGGTATA
This sequence comes from Harpalus rufipes, assembly GCA_951394225.1. Lineage (NCBI taxonomy): Eukaryota > Metazoa > Arthropoda > Insecta > Coleoptera > Carabidae > Harpalus > Harpalus rufipes. The sequence goes on from OX596274.1 coordinate 87,918,729, forward strand.
CAAATATGACCAATCTGATCCGATTATGCCGCTGTAAATCATATTATTCGTGACAAAAATATATAAAATATTTATATTCAAAAAATTATTAAAATGAAACCTGTATTTTGAATTTATTTAAAAGTTTTGCATATGTTAAAATTAATCAATATCATGTCTTAATGTAAATAGATCTTGTTTGAGACTAGATGTGAAAAACATATTTACGGGAAAAGAAAAATGTAAAAATGTTATGCCATTTGTCTGTTTAACCAAATATAGTAATGTTACATACTTACTTTAGGTATTAGTAAGTATCGCATATGTGAAATTATTTATTTGTTTTCACTGTATATATTAATTTATATTTACTTCTTTTATGGTATTATAAATAGTATGCACTCTTAAGGTAGAAAGTAAGTAGTGTAAGTAATTCGTTGTAAAATATATTATACCTAAATCAGGAAATTATAAAATTAGGTCGCTTGACGTTTAAATTAACTATTAGCTACGTATGTATATCGGGTGTTTTTTATCTCTCGTTAAGAGAGGTATTGGCTTCATGCTAAAAATTGTATATGCAGATTGTTGGAAATACGATTTCTCAAATTCTGTAAGACTAAAGACCTGTTTGACTACGGATTCCTCAATAAAAAGTAAGATAATTAAATTCTCAATCTGACACATTTAATTATTTTATTATATCTCGTATATGTTTGGAGATATAGGATATAATAATATTAAATAATCTGTTGTAATAAATCTCGTTGCCCAAAAAACAGTTAAGATATCTAAATGTTTGTAATTGTCAGATAAATGCAAAATGTCAGTGACAAAAATCAACAGTTTTAATAACATTACTGGAATAATTTGTCTGGGAGGTACGAGTACATTATTGTATTATTAATTAAATATGTTTTTAAAATTATATATATGTTAATATTACATATATCCTTAAGAAATACCGCTAATACCGTCAATGAATTTGAAGAATTTTGAACATATTAGAATAGTAGGACAAAATTTCTCATAGAACGAAAGAAGAGATACTATTTCAATTTTATAAATAACATATATTTGTCAGTTATATACATTTGAGATCTGAACTGTGTAAGCATGGACTTGTGCCTCAAGCGCAGGCTCCAGGATTAAAATTATAAATAATTTTAAAAAATTATCCATAAAATATATACCAAAAGTATTAATGCAAATCTGAAGAAATTTTAAAAAACTTTAATTTTTATAACAAATCTCGAAAAAATACTTTTAAATGTATTTTTCGAAGAAAAACTATTTTGAGCTTCCAGTATTGTGCCATTTCCGGTTATCTGATTTACTCCAAAATGTAACGGCATCTTTTCGTATAAGAGTAAGGTAGAAATACAAGGTTTCAAAATTTTCTGAACGATAGTATTTGAGTTAGAGTGTAAAGAGACACACACACACACACACACACACACACACACACACACACACAGACAACATCGTGAAAATATTAAAATTGGATTGTACAGACCTTAAAACGTAGTCATTTACCAAAATCTCGATATGCGATTTTTAGCACGATCCCTATACCTCCCTTACCAAGGGCAGCGGGAGGTAAAAATGAAGCTGTACTCTTTAATTGTAAAATTGACATCCATTAACAACCATTAAAACATAATTGCACAACTCTTCAAATATTTGCTGCTCTTTTAAATTTTTTAAATTCAAAATTACTTGTTTATATAAACTAAACATTTGCGCTATATTTTTTTCGAATTGTCAATAATTAAATTTCGCATTTGTTACAAATTGCACATAGTTTTTTTGCATACGTTCGCCATGTTTATCCGCGTATTTGTCGGGTACAAATTGAAGCTGTAGCTATTCCCTGTGTTGGAACTTTTGCAACTTGGTGTTTATCAGAGTAGGTGGCAGGGGATGTTTACTCCTTTGTTTTTATTTATTTTCGCTTTATCTCCACCACAATGCGAAAGAAGCTCAATGAATTTTTTAGCTTAATTTATTCACCCTTAATTCATTTTTTTCTATCGAAGAAAATCGTCATTAATGCGAACGGTGTTGTTTGTGCAACGCTTCCGGCGTTCAGGTTTTTTCGCTTTGTCAATTGTTTTCATTGCAGATCAATGCATTGTAATTACTATATTTGCACGCGCGCAAATATGTGTTTATTCTATTTATTTTTAGAATTTAATTCAGTTTAGAATAATATTCAATATATGAATATTTCCATAATATTACCGACGAATATCGTATAGTGTTTATGAGAGTTTTCAAATTTTTGTTTCATTGACCAATTTAAACAATTGTAAATTTTAAATAAATCATTTATTCTACATTAGTGATGGTGTGAATCGTCGAAATACCGGATTATCGAATCCTGAAATTCTGGCTTAAAATTTGCAGGATCACCGGAATTCCGGTCGCCTGATCATCATTTTTATTAAATTTGGTTAATTCCTGGTTGGATCTGCGTTTATTTGCAGTTTATTTAACCAAATCTGATCTTATTTTTCATACTGAGCCCTATAGATCCTCACTTTGATGACATATATAGTGGAATGTTAAAAATAGTACTAATGACAATCAACTGACGTCGTCGGTGCCTCGTAGCTCGTGGTTCAGATGGTAGAATTCCCGCCCGGCAAGTGGGAGGTCCCGGGTTCGACTCCCGGCGAGGCCAGTTGATTTTTCAAATATATCTTTAAGCTACTCGCTTCGCAGATGTTAGTCTTTACCTTTAGGTACGAATATTTGCATTACTAATAATGTCTCATATCAGATAAAATCAAAGTGTACCTAAAATTCTATCTTTAATAAAAAAAAATCTAATTGTGGGCATCACATTACCTTCCGTCAATCCTGTGTATTATTTCATAAACAAACTATGCAAATTTCACTTGACGCTGAAATGTTCTTTTTTACTTCCTTGTACTAAGTAAAGGAAGAATTGTAATCGCGGAAATTTCGGTTTTCAGATTTCAGCGGAAATATCCATTTTGATCATCCCTGAATCCATTTTGACTAATTTCGTAGTGACGTCTGTACGTACGTATCTCGCATAACTCTAAAACGGTAAGCCGTAGAAAGTTGAAATTTTGTATTTAGGACTCCTATAACATCTAGTTGTGCAACTCCCTTTCTGGTTATTACACAATTTCCAGAAGTGGCACTTTACATGAAGCCTATAATAGATTTTAATGAAAAACTGTTTTAAAATATAATCCAAAACTTTTCAAATTTGGTATACAAGACTTTTATGTCAATCTAAATAACATAATAGATTTTGGTTAAAATAGGCTAACTGGAAGTGGTACATTACTTGAAGTTGTTAACAGTTTTTCTTGAATAAAATGATTTTATTTTGATTTTAGAAATAAATGCTTCAAATAAAAGTTTTAGATAATTAATTTCTGCGTCTAGCACATAAAGTATTATTAAATTAGCCCTTTGTATAAGCGAGATATGTAAATTTAAAAATTATATACTTATTTGTTTTTGTAATAAAGCTTGCTATGGATTAGGACAAAAAAATAAAACAAAAATGGTCATGTCTAATTACGTTAAATACGTGCAATTTTATGATTCGTACAATAACAAATATTATATTTTTATTGTGAAATTAGTCATATTCATTGTTGTAATCAAATATTTCTTTGTTGTAATCAAAACTCTCTTTAAAAAGAACCGGGTTAAATTATGGTCGCTATATATCTTACCGTTTTGAAGTTAAAATTAATATTTTGTAATTTAGTTATTAAAAAAATATGTATAGTTTAATAATCGTACAAGGAAGTCATGTGGTGTCCACATCAGATATTTTTCTTCAGCTTTTCCCATTCGTTAGGAGTCGCTATTTTTATTTTCTTCTTCCACTCATTTCTGTTTTGCGTGTCATCCTCATTCAGTTCCTTTTCGCTCAAGTCTTCACTATGCTGTTCATTCTTCTTCCAATATATTGTTCTCTGGTCATGACATGTTCAAACCACTGTAATTATCTTTCTTGAATCTTTCTACAAACTTCTAACACTCAAGTTATTTACCCTATCTTCCCCAACATCTATTTCAACATCCTCATTTCTGCCACATTCATTTTATTTTCATTGATATTTACATCGGTCAATTTGAATTATCTGAATATATTAGCAATTTCATGGTTAGCATAGTTGGCCGATTTTTGAAATTTTATTAATATCTTTATAATTCTTTAACTCAATATCTATTGAATATGAAGTATAAAATGCAATCTAATCATATAGAGGATAATATAATCTTTAAAATTCATAATAAATGATTTAATTGTGTGATCGGGTTAAAAGATGATAGTCAAAAAGACTATAGTACAAGCAAAGTAAAATTTTCCGTAGAAAAATCAAAGCTACGCCGTAAAATCAAAGTAACCCATCTTTATGATAATTGGCATTAAAATAACACACGGATCGATACCTATAAACACAAATAACATATTTCGCTTTATTTGTAAGGGAAAAGGTTGTCGGATATATTTATTTATTAAATTACTGTATTTTTCATTTGTTCTACATTTCGAAAACTGTGTTTGTTGTGCGAATGAATGTTACTGATGTATTCTATAGCCATAATGTTTCCATTTAAAAACTTTTAATTAAACACAGCGAAATAGAGTTTACAAATAATACGAGTGCATTTACAACTTGCGGTATTCATATAATCCGTATTGTTACCTTAATAACCTACTATATTCTCACAATACATAGTCTACTTTACAAACAAACAATACCAACAAATACATTGCTCTCAAAAAATATGCATTTTATTCTGTGTAATTAAACTTAAATAATTTAAATTAAAAAAAATAATAAAAATATATATAAATACATACACAATATAAATAAAAGAGTAAAATCAATTATTTTAATTTTATTTGATTTGCTTTGTTATATTTATTCATAACTGTAGTATAAAGAACGTTTATAAATAATTTACAGGGTAACGTACTGACGTATTAAAAATGTATGATTACACAAAGTAAGTTGTGTATAAAATGTTAAGATTATTATAATAATACTGTAAAAATGAGCGATATAAAATATTAATAAACTTTAATAAAGGATTTTATTTATATAATACAATGCTGCATAAATAAAAAATATACCGGGTGGATATTAAAAAATGAATTCAGTTTGAAACTATATAACTCTGAAGTATATTGAGATATCAATTTGAACCTCCGTCCTGACGTAATAAAACGTTACGTTTTTGTTCGTGTCTTATTTCTAATTCCATGGCTAATACTATTAAATTTTCAAATTTTATTTCTGCAGTTATAAAGTACCCAAAATGAATTTTTTTATTGATTCGGATATAGAAATTTTTGCTTTACAATATCAATTTGAAACTTTTTGTCTAAAATAATTAGGGGAGCAATGCGTGATACTCCCTGTATAAATTTTCGTGCCAAAGATTATATATTTCCAGTAAAATTATTTCATAAACTTCTTCTTTAGCTTTTCCCACTGGTTAAGTGGTCGCTATTCATGAATTTCTTCACCACTCATTTCTATTTTGCTTTTTGTCGTCATTCTGTTCCATTCTCTTAAGTCCTTCGAAATACATCATTTCCATCTTATCTTTGTTCTTCCTCTGTTTCTTCTACGTTCTATTACTAAGCTGTTCATTTTTCTTCCAATATATTCTTCATCTCTCCTCATGACATGTTCAAACCAATATAATCGTCTCTCTTGTATCATTCTAGTTATTATCCCGTATCTTCCCCAACATCCATCTCAATATTCTCATTTCTCTGCCACATTCATTTTCATTTCATTGATACTGACGTCTGTCAATTAGAATTTTCTTAATATAGTAGCTGTTTCCATGGTTATAGCATAGCTGGCTGATCTATGAAATTTAATATATTTATAATTCTTTGACTCTATATTCATTGAATATGAAGTATAAAATGCAATTAAATCGTATAGATAAAAGTATATTCTTTAATAGTGTCAAAGAATGATTTAACAGCGTTTTTTTTCAAGAAAAACTGAAAATCTTCAAATGTGGGTACAATGGGGGTCATTAAAAAAAATATCTTTGTTTTTTTTATAAAATCGTGAAATCCGTCTCATTTAATAAATATAGTAATATAAAATAACATGAAATATGCAACTTTTCATTCATAAATTTGCTAATAAACTTTCGCGGCTGTAAAATTCGTGACGTCACGGCTTGTTACTCACACAAAGACATTCCTCTCACCCACACACAACGGTCCATGTGATATCCGTTTGCTGCTGTAAACAATCTAACCTAAAATTGTGACAGGTGACAGCAGAGTTAAGAGTAAAGATATGTAAATAAAACATTTATTAAAATAAATACCAAAAGTTGTATGAAATATGTTTTTCGTTAACAATATGTTGTCACAAAATTAAACTAACAAGGGATAACTCAAACAATCATAGTTCCAAACACAAACGGTAGATAGCTGCTGCCGCATCCGACAAGACGTGACGTATAGACGTGACGTTAGCGTCCAAATATTTGAAATTAAAGACAATTTTTAAAAAATCATATCTCTGATTCTAACGACTTGTAAAGTGTAAAACATACACCTACATATTTAATTTGACCTATTCTTTCAAGAAAAAAATAAATTAGGAAATGTGAAATGACCCCATTATAACCAAAATCTAATCACCTCTTCTTTTGGATGTAAACTTGAGGAATATGAAAAAATTATAATTTTTGAAATCGTCACACACATACAGACATCATCGTAAAAATGGTAAAATCGTATTATAGGGTCCCTAAAACACGTTTATTCACTAAAAACTTATTGATTTTTTTGACAAAAGACAATACCTTCTTTACCTAAAAGTGATGTAAGGTAAAAATATTTTCTCTATTCGGATGTTCCATTGGTTTTCTATAAGATTTTCTTATAGTATTTTATTGTATCTTTAATAATACAAAAAATATTTGAAGTAGCTCATTTAACTGTTACACCCTGTATTGACTAGTATATAATAAACCTAATCAAGTAAGAATAAACACGGTTAAAAGATGCATGGTAATATTTTTAACGAGAATACATTGTACCTATATTATTTTGAACGTATATATTCCGCAAATTAATATTGAGTTAATAATAAAAACAAAATATGTTTAATTAAACACCGTTTTTAATAAATGAAATACCACTTGTAACAAAATGATTAATTAAACAAATTTATAAATAAATCCGGATCACTGCATATTTAATTACAAATATTAACACTTATTTATACATGCCACTTGTCCTAGATGTGTTAATATAGTAACTATGCCTTTGGAATTCCTTGGAGTCTAGAATATGGAATCTAAGCTCTATTGTTACCTTTGGTAACCTCTAGAGTTATCATTCTAGACCTATAGATAGTACACTCTATATCTCATTACCTATTAGATGTAGTGACCGACTCACTAACTCTCAACTGATTGCTACTATTTATTATTTATACGTTCCATCGATGGTTTTATATTTTTCGGTTCCTTTCTTGAATTTAGACTTTTAATTTTCACGAACTTTCATTGCAAACTCATTTTAGTCTGCTTTAGGATCATATGAATAGATACAACTTTCATCACCCGTCGCAACGTTTAAATCAAATAAAAGAATCCTTGAGCAAAGCCACTAAAACAACATGGCCACCACAGGCTGCCAACACTGACCCGCCCCAATTGAAAAACCCTATGGTGAGAATTCTCTATCTCGTACGCGTGTTTTCCAATGGTATAAACGGTTTTCTGAAGGCCGAGAGAGCACCGAAAATTTAAAGCCATGCTAATCGTTTTTTTGACCCGAGATCAAACTGTAAACCAAACTTACTATTTGAAAGTTTTGGCAACACTGCGAGTTCGTAAGAAACGGCCGGAGTTGTGGAAAAACAAGTCGTGGATTTTGCACCAGGACAACGCACCTGCACATAACGCGTTGTCCGTGAAGCGTTATTTAGCCGCTAGAGGAACTCCAGTGCTCGAACACGCGCCGTAATCGCCTGATTTAGCACCCTGTGACTTTTTTCTGTTTCCGAAGATCAAGTCTGCCTTAAAAGGAACCCGGTTCGAGTCGATGGAAGAGGTGAAGCGAAAATCGGCGGAGCTCCTAAACGCTCTTACAAAAGAAGGCTTCCAACATTGCTTTGACCAATGGAAAAAAATCTGATGTGGCCAGCACAATACCTTCCGTCAATCCTGTGTATTATGTACAAATTTCATACATAAATTTTCTTGCAAAAGATTCTAAATTTTTGGTATTATGTGATTCCCTTTCTCGACAACTGAATTCCATACTCCTGATAACAAACAAACCACATGAAATAAGAAAATTATGAAATTTTGAATGAAAAATTATAACATTTGTCAGTTATGGACATAATTAATTGCTGTCATTTTGACACGGGTCCCCATATCTTCTTGCCAAAGTCAGCAAAGTCATGTCACTGCACGCGCTCTATACAAAATTTTCTTGTAAAAGATCCTATATTTCCAGTAAAGTTATTTCATAAACAAACTATGCAAATTGCACTTGACACTGACATCTTCTTCTTCTTCTTTAGTTTTTCCCATTCGTTAGGGGGTCGCTATTTTTTATATTCTTCTTTCACTCATTTTTGTTTTGCGTGTCGTCCTCATTCAGTTCCTTTTCTCTCAAGTCTTCTGCAATACAGTCTCTTCATCTTATATTTGGTCTTCCTATGTTTCTTCCATCTTCTATTAATATATTCATCTTTCCTCATGATATGTTCAAACCAATGTAATCGTCTCTCTTATACCTAGAAACTTCTAGAGTTACTTCCCTTATTCTTTCATTGATTTACATTGTATTGATACTGACAATTTGAATTACCTGAATATATTAGCAGTTTCCATGGTTAAGTTAGCATAGCTGGCTGAATTATGAAATTTATTATTTTTATTCTTCTTTAACTCTATATCTGTTGAATATCAAATATAAAATGCAATCAAATCGTATAGACAATAATATATTCTTGAAGTTATAATAACATTTAACTGAGTTTTTCACGAAAAACTGTTAAAATCTTCAAATGAGGGTACTTCCGGTTGACCAATTATAACCAAAATCTAAACAAGTCTGCATATGGTTGTAAGGAAGAGGAATACGCAAGAATTGTGATTTTTGGAATTCTAGTATTGGAGATATCGTGCACGAAACCGCGGTAACACACACACACATACACACACACGCACACACACACACACACACACATACAGACATCATCGTAAAAATAGTAAAATCGTATTGTAAAGACCCTAAAACGTGCTTATTCAATGAAAACTCACCACCGAATTTTTTGACCAAAGACAATACCTTCCTTACCTAGAGGTGACGGAAGGTAAAAACGAATGGAACGGTGTGTGGCGAGGGGAGGGGAGTACATTGAAGGGGAGCATTCGATTATAAAATAATTTTTAAAATAAAACTCTTCTTCATAAGCTGTCTCGTTATTTAACAGCCAGATCTCATATTGCTCTCCTGATATAATATGAAATGACATATACATAGAACCGAGCATAGAACGTTTATAAATTCTACTCTCCATATTCTAGCGTGGTATTTCACAGCATAAAAATAATGTTTATTTGTAAATGGTTAAATTTGTCTGCTCTATATTTACAATAAATGTATATTAACATTTTCGTTAATGAACGTAAATAAATTTATATTAATTAAGAAATATTATTAATTATGCATACAGCGCAGAATTAAACAGTGCATAATTATCATCAATGTATCCATAATTCACATAAATTGATTTAAAATTTATTGCGCATAAAGTTATATATTAAAATACAGCTTTAGCATAAAGGAGCCGCAGATACAATCTTGCAAATAAATAATCCAAGTTGGTTCGGTTGGCGGACGATAAATGTAGCGTTTTTATGTGCAGAATAAAAATAACATTTCATGCAACACGTTAAGCTTATAAAAAGATACGAATATTGTATAAATACTACGATCTCCTGAGAGATTATCATAAATTACTGTAAGAAAATAGCACTAGACTCACGGTGACATTTGTGGATTGGAAAATCGATGTTGCCTCCCGTACCGTTTCATTACCAACTCGCAACAAACTTTGCTTTAAATGCGATTATATTTTTACATTTTTTCTTTCCTTACAAACGTAAATACACATATTACTGTGCAAATAATAGTTAATTTAATCGTATTATATCAAATTCTGAGGAACGAATACCAGCATTCACTATGTCAAGAGATGAAGAGCAGTTGACTGCCTGAATGGGAAATACGATACTCTGAAAACCATATGTTGGCATCTTTCTAATCAATTAATAACAGCAGTTTGACAACTATGTTATAGGCGTAATATGTCTCTTATTTAATAGCGACAAGTTTCTTTGAAAATTTGTAAAACAGTTTTTCATAATAAATTATAACATTAGACTCTTTTGCTTATTATCATTTTTTAATAACTTTTATTTGAAATCGTCACTAATAGGGCTATTCTGTAAACATCCGCATGACATAACGAATCATTAAAACGTTATATCGTTATGATAATAACGAAAAACGTTTAATAGGCTTATAGGCCACTCTGTAAAATATTCACTTAACGAATCGTTATCATAACAAAATCGTTATTATGAAAATCGTTATTTGTATTTAACAATAATCGTTATCTTCGTATCCGTATTCTGTAACACATTTTGAAAAAAAATCTGATGTGGACACCACACGACTTCCTTGTACGATTATTAAACTATACATATTTTTTTAATAGATAAATTACAAAATATTAATTTTAACTTCAAAACAATAAGATATATAGCGACCATAATCTATCCCGGTTCTTTTTAAAGAGAGTTTTGATTACAACAAAGAAATATATGATTACAACGATGAATATGACTAATTTCACAATAAAAATATAATATTTGTTATTGTACGAATCATAAAATTGTACGTATTTAACGTAATTTGACATGAACATTTTTATGTTTTTGTCCTAATCCATAGCAAACTTTATTACAAAAACAAAAAATCTGTTGTGGCCAGCACAATACCTTCCGTCATTCTCGTGTATAATGTATAAATTCCATAATTTTTCTTACAAAAGATTCTAAATTTCCAGTAAAACTATTTTATAAACAAACTGTTCAAATTGCACTTGACACTGGCATCTTCTTCTTCTTTAGCTTTTCCCATTCGTTAGGGGTCGCTATTTTTGCATGTCGTTCTCATTCAGTTCCTTTTCTCTCAAATCTTCCGCAATACAGTCCTTCCATCTTATCTTTGGTCTTCCTCTGTTTCTTTAACGTCCTAATACTAAACTATTCATTCTTGTTCCAATATAATTCTTCATTTCGCCTCATGACATGTTCAAACCAATGTAATCGTCTGTCTTGTATCTTTCTAAAAACTTGTAAGACTAGAGTTATTTTCTTACCGTATCTTTCCGTTTATTCCCCAATATCTACTTCAACATCCTCATATCTGCCACATTAATATACTTTTTATTGATACTGACATCTGTCAATTTGAATTATATGAATATATTACTAGTTCCCAAGTTTGGCATAGCTGGCTGAATTATAAAATTTAATTTCTTTAAAATTCTTTAAATCTGTATATATTGAATATGAAGTATAAATTGTAATCAAATCGTATAGAGAATAATATATTCTTTAAGTTATAATAACGTTAAATATCAATAAATCAAATTTAATTGTTAAATCATCAAATGAGACTACTTCCGGTTGACCAATTATAACCAAAATCTAATCAGTTGTTCTTCTGGATGTAAACTTGAGGAATACGAAAAAATTATAATTTTTGAAATCGTGGTATTGAAGTTATTGGATCCGGAAATTTTGTTACACACACACAGACACACAGACACACGGACACACAGACACACAGACACACAGACACACATACATACAGACATCATCGTAAAAATGGTAAAATCGTATTATATGGACCCTAAAACGTGCTTATTCAGTAAAAACTCATTATTGAATTTTTTGACCAAAGACAATACCTTCCTTACCTAAAGGTGACGGAAGGTAAAAAGTATATAATTTTTGAATTTACATATCTCGCTTATACAAAGGGCTAATTTAATAATACTTGAAAACCGAAATTTTTCGCGATTATAATACTTGCTTAACTTACGTACAAGGAAGTAATAATAACCTTAGGATCACTTTTAGGTAAGGAAGGTATTATCTTTGGTCAAAATATTTAATGATGTGTTATTAGTAAATAAGTATGCTTTAGTGTCCCTATAATACGATTTTACCATTTTTACGATGATGTCTGTATGTATGTATGCGTGTGTGTGTATATGTATGTGTGTGTGTGTGTGTGTGTGTGTGTCTGCTTATGTGTGACAAAAGTTTCGGATCGCATATCTTCGATACCACGATTCCAAAAATTATAAATTTTTCGTATTCCCCAAATTTTTTAGTATGACCATGTTTGGCAGCCGTATGTGAGGGTAGGAATGACACACTGGTTGTAGGCTTTAGCTTTTAATTTTGCCGAGTATTTGCCTTTAAAAATATTACGGAGGCTCCAAATAAAATTTATGTTAGTGCTACTAGTTAATAAAGAAGTTATGTTCGTAAACTTGGTCTTTCCAAGATAAATATAGAACAAGTAAAAAGAAAATGAAAACTCTAGGAATATCTCCAGTAACAGAAATAGACCAGACTTATTTTCATTTACAAATATGCTTCACATGAAATTGTATTTTGTATAACACCAGCACCAGACGATCAGTTTTTCAATTAGTTTTTTTTACTTCCTTGTACGTAAGTAAAGGAAGTATTGTAATCGCGAAAAATTTCGGTTTTCAGATTTCAGCGGAAATATCCATTTTGATCATCCCTGAATCCATTTTGACTAATTTCGTCGTGACGTCTGTATGTACGTACGTACAACAAAGAAATATGTTATTTGTGTTTATAGGTATCGATCCGTGTGTTATTTTAATGCCAATCATCGTAAAGATGGGTTACTTTGATTTTACGGCGTAGCTTTGATTTTTCTACGGAAAATTTTACTTTGCTTGTACTATAGTCTTTTTGACTATCATCTTTTAACCCGATCACACAATTAAATCATTTATTATGAATTTTAAAGATTATATTATCCTGTATATGATTAGATTGCATTTTATACTTCATATTCAATAGATATTGAGTTAAAGAATTATAAAGATATTAATAAAATTTCAAAAATCGGCCAACTATGCTAACCATGAAATTGCTAATATATTCAGATAATTCAAATTGACCGATGTCAATATCAATGAAAATAAAATGAATGTGGCAGAAATGAGGATGTTGAAATAGATGTTGGGGAAGATAGGGTAAATAGGGGAAATAACTCGAGTGTTAGAAGTTTGTAGAAAGATACAAGAGAGATAATTACATTGGTTTAAACATGTCACGAGCAGAGAAAATAATATATTGGAAGAAGAATGAACAGCATAGTGAAGACTTGAAAGAAAAGGAACAATGAGGATGACAAGCAAAACAGAAATGAGTGGAGGAAGAAAATAAAAATAGTGACTCCTAACGAATGGGAAAAGCTGAAGAAAAAAATTTGATGTGGACACCACATGACTTCCTTGTACGATTATTAAACTATACATATTTTTTTAATAATTAAATTACAAAATATTGACAGGCTTAAGCCAAGCCCGAGAAATATTTTGATATAGAACAAAAAATAATTCATTTACTACTATCATTCTTAAATTAACATTAATTTAACCCGGTTCTTTTTAAAGAGAGTTTTGATTACAACAAAGAAATATTTGATTACAACAATGAATATGACTAATTTCACAATAAAAATATAATATTTGTTATTGTACGAATCATAAAATTGCACGTATTTAACGTAATTTGACATGAACAATTTTTTTTAGTTTTTTGTCCTAATCCATAGCAAGCTTTATTACAAAAACAAAAAAGTATATAATTTTTAAATTTACATATCTCGCTTATACAAAGTGCTAACTTAATAATACTTGATGTGCTAGACGCAGAAATTAATTGTCTAAAACTTTTATTTGAAGCATTTATTTCTAAAATCAAAATAAAATCATTTTATTCAAGAAAAACTGTTAACAACTTCAAGTAATGTACTACTTCCGGTTAGCCGGTTTTAACCAAAATCTATTATGTTATTTCGATTGACATAAAAGTCTTGTATACCAAATTTGATAAGTTTTGGATTATATTTTAAAAGTTTTTCATTAAAATCTATAATAGGCTTCATGTAAAGTGCCACTTCTGGAAATTGTGTAATAACGAGAAAGGGAGGTGCACAACTAGATGTCCTAAATACAAAATTTCAACTTTCTACTGCTTACCGTTTTTGAGTTAAGCGAGCTACGTACGTACGTACGTACAGACGTCACGACGAAATTAGTCAAAATGGATTCAGTGATGATCAAAATGGGTATTTCCGCTGAAATCTGAAAACCGAAATTTTTCGCGATTACAATACTTCCTTTACTTACGTACAAGGAAGTAATAAAAACAAAACCTTACATTCATCGTCCTTTGACGTATTACTTACATAAATACATATGAAATAGCACTCACACAATTTAACGTAAATACACTTTTCAGTTTATTGCAAATTGCAACTCAGTTTTAACTTGTCCTTTTTCTCCATGCATTGGCAAATAAAGCATTTTTTATATTTAAAATTCTTTTAGCGAGAATGAAAGTTTTTGCAAACCACAAACGAATGATAAAGTAGTGTATTCAACAGCTTTAGAATTATAAAATTATACATTCACTTTGAAGAAATTAGTTTTAGTTTTTAATAGATACAAACGTTTTATTTATTAATTATGCAAAAGTTTCTTTGATATATTGCAAAATGTAATTACAAGCCAGAGATAAATTTATTAGTTATAGTTATAGTGGGTGGGAAAAGTAGGTTTCTGGAAAAACTAATTCCATATCAATACAAATGGATTGATTTTACTTCTAACTCCATAACATCTAAATAGGTACAGTATTTTTTTTTTATAGATGTCCGATCAAAGTCATGGATAAGATATATAATTATTATAAAAATATATGATACAGTACATATTCAAAATTCAAAAATAAATCAACCGGTAAGTTTATTAGCAAATGTAGAACTAACAGGCCTATTCTGTAAAATATTCGCTTAACGAATCGTTATTATGAAAATCGTTATATCTACTTAACGATCATCGTTATCTTCGTATCCGTATTCTGTAACATATTTTAAAAAATATAACTTTGGGATCAAGTTAAGAACTTCATTTCCTAAAATCAAATTTAATTTTAAATTAAATATCTACAATAATTCAATTACACTCACAAAACTTCTAGGTTAGATTAGTTCTGGTGGGAGTCAGGTGTCAACCTGTCAGCTGTCAGACTCTTCTTCTTCTTGTGGGCTATGCTAGAGCTACTACTATAATCTGTAGACAAATTTCCCCATTCGTTAGGAGTCGCTATTTTTTATTTTCTTCTTCCATTCATTTCTGTTTTACGTGTCGTTCTCATTCAGTTCATTTTCTCTCAAGTCTTCCGCAGTACAGTCCTTCCATCTTATCTTTGGTCTTCCTCTGTTACTTCAACCTTCTATTACTAAGCTATTCATTCTTCCAATATATTCTTCATTTCTCTTCATGACATTTTAAACCAATGTAACCATTTCGCTTGTATCTTTCTAAAAACTTGTAACACTAGAGTTATTTCCTTACATATCTTGCCGTGTCTTCCCCAACATCTACTTCAACATCCTCATCTCTGCCACATTAATTTACTTTTTATTTATACTGACATCTGTCAATTTGAATATATGAATATATTCGTAGTTTCCATGTTTAGCATGGCTGGCTGATTTATAAAATTTAATTTCTTTAAAATTCTTTAACTCTATATCTATTGAATATGAAGTATAAAATGCAATCAAATCGTATAGAGAATAATATATTCTTTAAGTTAAGTTTAATGTCAATAAATCATATTTAACCGTTAAATCTTTAAATGAGGCTACTTCCGGTTCACCAATTATAACCAAAATCTAATCAGTTGTTCTTCTGGATGTAAACTTGCGGAACACGAAAAAAATATAATTTTTGGAATCGTGGTATTGAAGTTATGCGATTCGAAACATTAAAATCGTATTATAGGGACGCTAAAACATGCTTATTCACTAAAAACTCATCATTGAATTTTTTGACCAAAGAAAAAAGAAGGTAAAATAGCTTGCGGTATGGGTTTCTTGAAATAAGAGATATGAAATTTCTAATATATAAAGTGGATAATACTTGATTGCAATATATGATTTATATGTCCGTAATCAAACAATCTACAGGGATTTCTTTGTTGTCACTAATAACACAATATATCATTTTCATTATAGGCTTTTCCTCATATTTCAAACTACAATCGGATATATCACCTTCAATTTAGCAATAATTTATAGCTACTTTTTTAAACAAGAAAAAAGAACGCTATGTCAGATAAGGCAGCTAAATACCGAACCAATAATGTGCAAATAAATGATAAATCGAATCTAGAGGGCCAGTAAACAATAATAATCCGATAAAAAAAAAACAATATCCAACACGAGTGACGTACATAGCAATATAAATTACGCGGGTACAGTAATGCTAGTGAAGTTTAATACAGTTCATTCAAAATGAGATGATAAATAAATACTCATTATTCACAACATTTTCGCAATTATTATTCCATTGCCCCGTTGCCAATAACATATCATCCCAAGTGTCTCTATATATTTTGACCTGCAGAACTGTGTGTTATGATAATGATAGTAATTCGGTACATTATTTGTAGATAATATTGTTAATATTACACCAGACATTCTGTTGAATGCAATGAAGTACAGTAATGCAAATGTGGATAACTCTAAATGTGACTACATTTCAAATTAATCCAATATTTAGCTTCAGTATAAGTAGTTCACGTGGTAATTCATTTATAATTTAACCGTATTAATGCGCTGGAAGATAAATTTTTGTCAAAAAAATCTGTTGTGGCCAGCACAATACCTCTCGCCACTTCCTTTTTGGTTACATAAGTATGTATCACGAACAAATTAACAAATAGGCATACATTTATCACTTTCTTTTGCAAAGGCTGTAAGACTGTGTGGTAAGGATGGATATAACACGTTTGTCTTTCAAAAATTCATATTGTTTCGACTATTTTAGGACATTCCATTTATAAACGATGCTCGTTGTTGATAATACTTTCGCTGTAACGTAAGTTTATTTATTAATACACATACATTACCTGGATTCATAGCCGTACGTATAACGTTATATTCTGTCAGAGTCACTGACACTGACATTGTGTCAGTTTCTTATTTTTAACATATTTGGTTTTACATTTGCTTATAAACTTACTAGTTGACTTATTTTTGAATTTTGAATGTTTTTCCTGTAATATATATTTTTATAATAATAAAATAACAGTAGTATCTTACGTACCCTCATAAAAACTAAGCAAACGACACTACTGAATTTGTCATGATGGGCGGAACAAAAATCTGAATTCATACAATTCGTAGACAATCTTGATCGGACATCTTTCAAAAATTTTACTGTATAGGGCGCGAACAGTCATGCTACTTGTTGGCCTTGGCAAGCAGATGTGGGGGCCCGTTTCAGAATGATAATTAGTCAGATTTTTTCATTAAAAATTTCAAGATTTTCTAAATTCACGTAGTTAATTTGTCACCAGGAGTGTGCAATTTACTTGCCGAGGAAAATAAATCACATGGAATTGGAAAATCACTAAATTTAAAATGAGAATTATTATAAAATCTTTCAGAACTCATATTTTATTAAGAATAATACAACCTGTTTTAGTTTAGATTCTGTTTTATTTATTAAATTAACGACGTTTCGGCAATATACAATTTAATAAATAAAACAGAATTTAAACAAAAAAAGGTTGTATTATTCTTATTAAAATGAGAAATTATGATATTTGACATCTATATACATAATTACTAGCTATCATTCTGACATGGGCTTGTCAAGGCCAACAAAGTCACATGACTGCTCGCGTCCTATTGTATTTAACATTTCTTGTATACCTACACTCTACACCAACGATTCTACTTATATCTTCTATTCCTTATATTTAGATTGTTTAATTTTAAATTCATTTTATGAAGAAATTTTCTCCTCTTCTAATTTTTCGAAATGTTTCCAATTTATTGTCAGGATTGACAGTATTTTTGAAGGATATATGTAATATACCTATAATTTTAAATATTTAACTATTAATACAATAAGAAATAAAATGTATGTACATCCCAGAAAAAATCTTCAGTATTTCAACTATTTTCCATGGCATTCTTTCGGCTGTAAAATTTATTATAACAGATTATTTTATATATTATAATTCTTTTTTCTCTATATCTATGGAATATATAATAAACGATTTAAATGTATGAGAGAGAATTTAATTTTCTTTAATATTACCAAGAAAAATTTCAAAAAAATAATGTAAGAATCATCTACTTCCGGTTGTCCAATTGTTACCAAACCTTTTCAGATCTTCCAATGAATGTCCGATTGGGAAATACGTAGTTAAACAAATATAAAGTTTTATAGTTTTTGAGTAATCGTCCTTCCAACATCCCACACACATACACACATACACACACATACATCCACACACACACACACACACACACACACACACACACACACACACACACACACACACACACACACACACACACACACACACACATACATCCACACACACACACGCACACACACACACACATACACACAGACATCATCGTAAAAACCTTAAAATCGGACAGTATAACGTGCTTAATCATTAAAATCTGGATATGCGATTTTTAGCATGATTCCAATACCTTTCTTAGCGAGAGGTAAAAATCCTTTACTTGAATGCAATACAAAAATTAAAATATGTAAATATTAATACACTTTTATGGAAATAATTATTTCATAAATGAAATAATTATAAATATCATTCAGTCTAAAGCAATTTTAATTTTCCATTGAAATAAAATATTTCTACAATAATTATTTTATAATTTGTATTTATATTTCTTTATTCTTTTGTGAATATTAATAATGTATATAGGTACTAGTTTTCTCGTAGGATAAAAACAAATTATATTCACATGAACCATAATTTAAGTATATACAGGTTGATAAATCAATTTTGATTTACAACTGATGCAAAAAATATTAGATAAATATCTACCTTAGATCAAAATAAGTATTAATTAAATAATTTCTAAGTATTCTAGATCCCAACAACCAACTCTTAATGGCTTATATCTTATTATATTAATATTTTAATACATTATCAAGTATCGTCCTTTTTCCTCTTAAATACATACTTCTTTTTCGTTTCCTGTTTCATTCGTTCGTATTATTTATATTTGTCTTTACCTTATGTATTTGTCTTTTGTGAAATTTAATCAAATTGACATTTCCTTTGACCTATATACTTTGCACATAAAAGTGCTTTAAATCGGGAAAGGTTAAAAACTTGAATAGCATTAATACAAAAAGGAAAATTATAATTTTCTCTCAAATAAATATTAAGTAGAAATTCAATAACGAATTTGAATATTATTTAATATAAATAAAAGTTTGTATTCGGAACATTTCTCGTTATAAAATATGTATATTTACAACTGAAGTAAAAAATATATAAAATGTTAAATATTTTCTCTTATCTTTCAAGATACATATTAAAATATGAAGCTTCTAAAAACAATATTTTTCGAGTAAATTTCATTTACTGATACATAAAACAGAGTTTTTGCTGTTTTGAGATTTTAAATCCAGTCTGCAATGTTTTACCAATTTGCGTTATATTACGAACTTATAATGATAATTCGGAATTATTGCATTTCCCTATAATTTATATGAACAGAATATTTTTGTTACAACTGTATTGATTACGAAAAAAATTTGATGTGGCCAGCACAATACCTTCCGTCAATTCTACGTATTCCACACAGAATTTGGGCGTTTTCTTTTTAGGGGAGAAATGAACTGAAGAACAGTATGTTTCTTAAAATAAGAAGTAGAAAATAAAAAAATATATATCATTGTCTTTATAACATAATTTTATGCTGAATTGGCGTCTGGTTATAATCTTTTGTATTACCTTATGTGATTTGTTTTTGCCACCTTAAATTATTTTACATTTTTATATTTCCAGTAAAATCATTTCATAAAGACATTATGTAAATTTTATGTCATTATAATTCTCTAAATTTATTGGATATAAAGAAAAAAATCTGATGTGGCCAACACAATACTTCTCGTTTAATTTAATTTTTATTCATGTAAATACTTAAAATTAAATTAAATTTAAATATTGGGTCCGCTCCCGACCGACGCTAAATATTTTAAATGGCACAAAAATTACCCTGTGGTGCACTCTCCACGCCAGCAATAAGTGCTCGGGAGGTGATACCTTGTAGAACCCCGCACGGTACAAATATGTCATCATCGTTACCCTAATCTGTGTACAAAGCAGATTGGCACACCCAGCAATAGGTAATATGCCGTGATGATATATATTTTTTATTATCTTACCTAGATTGCACCACAGTTACATACATTTGAGATCTGAACTGTGTAACCATGGAGTTGTCTTTAAAACGTAGCGTCCGGGATTAAAATTATAGATAATTTTATAAATTTATCCATAAAATATATACAAAAAGTATTAACGCAAACCTGTAGAAAATTTAAAATACTTTAATTTTTATAATGAAAAATCGTGAAAAAAAAATATTTAAAGGTATTATTCGAAGAAAAATATTTTGAACTTCCAGTAAAGTGCCATTTCCGGTTTTCTGATTTACACCAAAATCTAATAGCATCTTTCCATATAAGAGTAAGGTAGAAATACAAGGTTTCAAAATTTTCTGAACGATAATATTTGAGTTAGACCGTAAAGAGGATCCACACATACACACAGACATCATCGTGAAAATGTTAAAATTGGATTCGAGGGACCTTAAAACGTGGTCATTTACCAAAATCTCGATATGCGATTTTTAGCACGATCCCTATAAAATATAATTAAATCAAATAGAGAATAACATAATCTTTGATAATAACATATTTAACAGCGTTTTTTTCAAGAAAAACTGTTAAAATATTCAAATTAAGGTATTTCAGGTTAACCAATCATAACCAAAATCTAATCACATCTGTAAATGAATGAAAGGGAACGGAATACGAAAAAATTGTAATTGTTGACCTGATAATACCTTTCTTTCCTAAAGGTAACGGAAGGTAAAAATACAACCCGTTTTCTAATTCGTGTCAGTAGTCAAATAAAATCTATAGTTTCGCGAATTTAAATTTTTTACGTATGTAAAAACGCTTTGCTTTCATACGCCATCTGCTCCATTTTTAACTGAAACAATATACAAGCGAATGTTTTTCAGTTATTTGATATTTAAAACCGGGTCTCGCAATGTTTTCCATATTTAAAGAAGTAATTTTGATTTCTCCTGCAAAGGGCAGGAATTCGGTCACGTCGGGTCGCACGCGAGCGGCGGATTAGGGACGGGCTAGGGGGCACGTCGATAACGCAAAAATTGGTGGATACCATGAATGAACGCCATCAACCAATGACCGAATTCTTTTGTTTCCGATGACGAGGAAATATGACGTAATTAGCTTTATGATGCCGCTCCCGTGATTGGCCCTTCAGCTCATTTCCCTTCGATATGGATTCATATTTTGGCCGAAAATCAACAACTACATTATACTGGCTTCGATTTTTTACTGCAGACACATCAATTTTCGCGTTTCTAAAACTTTTAACAAATAGTCTATCATATTTTATTGCTTGTAGAAATGAAATGTAATAAAAATGATATAGTTGATTGATTAATGAAGCAATCATTTGAAATTAGGTATGACGCACTATTTTTATGTTAACCACATAAATATATAAATAAATCATTAAATCAATGAATGAATGTCAAGTATATTAATAATTTCTAAACTGATTGTTGTAATGTGGATACATTTCTCGACTGTGGTGTAAATTAGGTATTAAAAATTACTCGAAATATCGGTCATACAGAATTTTTATTTTTACAAAACTGACGTTTCTAAATAGAGTGGAATCCACCTATAATAAACTCGCCTGCCTGCAATAGAAACTATGTTATAATGTACCCTTTTTACTTCCTTGTACGTAAGTAAAGGAAGTATTGTAATCGCGAAAAATTTTGGTTTTCAGATTTCAGCGGTAATATCCATTTTGTTCATCCCTGAATCCATTTTGACTAATTTCATCGTGACGTCTGTACGTACGTACGTATCTCACATAACTCAAAAACGGTAAGCCGTAGAAAGTTGAAATTTTGTATTTCGGACTCCTATAACATCTAGTTGTGCACCTCCCTTTCTGGTTATTACACAATTTCCAGAAGTGGCACTTTACATGAAGCCTATAATAGATTTTAATGAAAAACTGTTTCAAAATATAATCCAAAACTTTTCAAATTTGGTATACAAGACTTTTATGTCAATCGAAATAACATAATAGAATTTGGTTAAAATAGGCAAACCGGAAGTGGTACATTACTTGAAGTTATTAACAGTTTTTCTTGAATAAAATTATTTTATTTTGATTTTAGAAATAAATGCTTCAAATAAAAGTTTTAGAGAATTAATTTCTGCGTCTAGCGCATCAAGTATTATTAAATTAGCCCTTTGTATAAGCGAGATATGTAAATTTAAAAATTATATACTTTTTTTTTTTTAAATAAAGCTTGCTATGGATTAGGACAAAAAAAAAGTTCGTCAAATTACGTTAAATACGTGCAATTTTATGATTCGTACAATAACAAATATTATATTTTTATTGTGAAATTAGTCATATTCATTGTTGTAATCAAATATTTCTTTGTTGTAATCAAAACTCTCTTTAAAAAGAACCGGGTTAGATTATGGTCGCTATATATCTTACTGTTTTGAAGTTAAAATTAATATTTCGTAATTTATTTATTAAAAAAATATGTATAGTTTAATAATCGTACAAGGAAGTCGTGTGGTGTCCACATCAGATTTTTTAAAGTCCCATTACAAACACGTCAAAAATCACAATTCCTTCTTAACCTAAACTGTAGGTGACGGAAGGTAAAAAGTAGTATATGCTTAGATGTAAGAGTGTATAATTTCGCAATTAATTGTAATGAACCATCTCGCATATGTGTACCATGAATTCCTCACCGTCTATACGTGTATAATCTAATCTATCGTTTAATGGTTTAGTGTTATGCATGTAGTGTGTGTGTATTGGGTGTTAATATCGCTTAGTAGTGGTTGATTGGCTTGTTGCAGGTAGCGGTGCAGCCGCAGCCGCCCGCGTCCCGACGCTCGACGCCGTCGCCCCTGTTTGACGCCCCCGCCGTCGTCTCTGCCTCCGCCAGCTACATGTCCGCCACACGTGCGCGATCTTCGTCCCACCAGATATGAACAGCTATTCGCAAGGTACCGTGCATTTATTTATTTATATTTGTATATAAATTTCCAACAATTACAATACAATAAATGATTAAAAAATCTTATACCTCCCGCTATTTAATTATTATTAATTTAAATACATATACCTATGGGGTCTCGTGGCCGCGTGCCTGACTGTCTGGTCGCAAATCTGGGGAACCGTATTCAATACTACCAACACCAAATATTTCGAATTTTAAATGGCACCAAATTGACCCCTATGGTGCACTCTCCACGCCAGAAATAAGTGAGGCGACGCTTGGTAAGCGCCCGCACGATATAAATATGTCCGAAATCTGTGTACAAAGTAGATTAGCACACCCAGCAATTTTTTTTTTATTTAAATACATACCTGTGTATATAACTATTGTTCTATTTACGATTTTCTTTTAAAAATGTTACTATTATTATTTTTTGACAGTGACATTTATCTGTCAGTTACGTACATTTGAAATATGAACTGTATAACTGAGAAATTGATTATTTTACTAACTTATCTATAAAATATATAGAAAAATTATTAATGCATGACTGTCAAAAACGCAATAATCTTTAATTATAATATCATAATTGCGAAAAAATGACATTTAAAGGTATTTTTCTACAGTCTACATAGAAAGTAGTCATTTGCGCTTTTTTTTTCAACGCAATATGTCACTTTGCCGTTCTAGCGCGACAAAGTAGAAAAAAACGCTCGCTGTTCATTTTTCTAACTATACAATGTTTAGAAATGTCACTCGTCTACATTCTTAATGGAAACGTTTAGTCAGGAACTAATGGCACTGTAGTGAACACATTTACCACCTTTACAAATCAATCTGACATATCTACTCTATCGGTATATTACATAACCAAAAAATGCCGCACTATTGTGAAAATAAAATAGGGCATTCATTTACAAAAACGAAAGTATAAAATGTTTAGATTAGATTGAAGCAATAGGTCAAGAAGAATGCGAAATAACGATAAATTAAAATTAAATATAAAAGACGTTTTTTCTTTATATTAATCCTTATAAATTGAGTAGTAGTGTAAGGACAAATGTTCTATTATGCGCTCTTAATACACAAATAGCTATTGTAATTTCTTACATAATTTAAAAGTTAAAATACACGTGTTTTATATCGTTAAAAAGAGAAAAAACAAATGCCTATTTAATGGTATAACAGCCTACTCCGAATTCCATATAAAAATTGAAAGTTAATATGAATTTCTCGAAAATCTTAAGAGATATTTTTTTGCGCGTATGAAAGTGGGTTTAGAAAGTGCAAGTTAAAATTTAGTTAAAAAAGTTACAAACAAAAAACGAAAATACCGCTAAAATGGCCCACTAACGAGGCAACTTTTGTTTAATTTAACCATCCTCGTAGCTCTTACAGTCCTCGAGATCCCAATGCATTCGTACCTTGAATGGGGCACCCTGTATAGTCAAGCAAGGATGAGCACGGTTAGTTTTAAGATGAGTAACCGCCTTTGGTTGGTTGCATATGACCTTAGCAGTCATGATATTTAAAAAAAAAACTTCCATGGACACTGAAGCACAACGACACCACTGCTATTGTTTCAAAACCTAAAGGTTACCACATTCATAAAACAACCTATGCAGTTTTCAGTGCCTTTGTTATTAGTTTTAAAAGAGACAAACCAGAAAAAATGTACGAAAGACAATCAAAATCAAACTATTTCTAAATTTAGAATTTACGGAGAAATTGGAACCCTTCTCCGATAATATCGTGACGAAATTCTGTTGAGTTTAGAGAGTATTTGTTCTCGTTCTGTACCGGTTGGAATTCAATTACTGGCGTCCACAATACGAAGGAACGAAGAGGACTACTTCCCACCTTGGACAAGTGTCCGAGAGGTATGTAAGCGCGGTTATGAGGGGGTGTGTGAAGTGTGTATTTTACCTGGAATTTCTCCAGGAATGCGTCATATTGTTTCATTCGATTATACGGTAAAGGAAGGCAACGGTATGCAAGTAATTAATATTCACATAAAGCCAAACACAGGCTTTTAAATAATGAAACGGTAATATGTTTTCATTATAAAAATCTCATATTCCAAGGACAGTACTTCCGTCCGTCAGTTCTATTTTTAGAATATGTGAGTAACGATTTTGCAAAAATACTTCTGGATTCAATAAAATGAGTGATAATGTGTAGTAATATTTTATAAGTAAAAATCTGTTGTGGCCAGCACAATACCTTCCGTCAATCCTGTGTATTATGTACAAATTCCAAACATAAATTTTCTTACAAAAGATTCTAAATTTTTGGTATTATGTGATTCCCTTTCTCGGCAACTGGATTCCATACTCCTGATAACAAACAAACCACATGAAATATGAAAATTATGAAATTTTGAATGAAAAATTATAACACTTGTCAATTATGCACATAATTAATTGCTGTCTTTTTGACACGGGTCCCCATATCTGCTTGCCAAAGTCAGCAAAGTCATGTCACTGTACGCGCCCTATACTTAAATTTTCTTGCAAAAGATCCTATATTTCCAGTAAAGTTATTTCATAAACAAACTATGCAAATTGCACTTGACACTGACATCTTCTTCTTCTTTAGTTTTTCCCATTCGTTAGGGGGTCGATATTTTTTAATTTTCTTCTTCCACTCATTTTTGTTTTGCGTGTCGTCCTCATTCAGTTCCTTTTCTCTCAAGTCTTCTGCAATACAGTCTTTTCATCTTATATTTGGTCTTCCTATGTTTCTTCCACCTTCTATTAATATATTCAACTCTCGTCATGACATGTTCAAACCAATGTAATCGTCTCTCTTATATCTAGAAACTTCTAATACTAGAGTTACTTCCCTTATTCTTTCATTGATTTACATTTTCATTGATACTGACATCTGTCAATTTGAATTACTTGAATATATTAGCAGTTTCTATGGTTAAGTTAGCATAGCTGGCTGAATTATGAAATTTATATGAAATATATTATCTTTATTCTTCTTTAACTCTATATCTGTTGTATATCAAATATAAAATGCAATCAAATCGTATAGACAATAATATATTCTTTAAGTTATAATAACATTTAACTGAGTTTTTCAAGAAAAACTGTTAAAATCTTCAAATGAGGGTACTTCCGGTTGACCAATTATAACCAAAATCTAATCAAGTCTGCATATGGTTGTAAGGAAGAGGAATACGCAAGAATTGTAATTTTTGGAATTCTAGTATTGGAGATATCGTTGACGAAACCGCGGTCACACACACACACACACACACACACACACACATACACACACACACAGGCACACACGAACACACACACACACATACAGACATCATCGTAAAAATAGTAAAATCGTATTGTAAAGACCCTAAAACGTGCTTATTCAATGAAAACTCACCATCGAATTTTTTGACCAAAGACAATACCTTCCTTACCTATAGGTGACGAAAGGTAAAAATCTGTTGTGACCAGCACAATACCTTCCGTCCATCCTGTGTATTACGTATAAATTCCATACATACATTTTCTTGCAAAGGAATCTAAATTTCCAAACAAACTATGCAAATTTCACTTGACACTGACATCTTCTTCTTTAGCTTTTCCCACTCGTTAGGAGTCGCCATTTTTTTCTACTTCCACTCATTTCTGTTTTGCGTGTCGTTTTCATTCAGTTCCTTTTCTCTTAAATCTTCCGCAATACAGTCCCTCCATCTTATCTTTGGTCTTCCTCTGTTTCTTCAACCTTTTTTCATTAGTAAGCTATTCATTCTTTTTCCAATATATATTGTTCATTTTTCGTGACACTCGATAAATTGCTAGGCAACCAGCTCTCGTAACAATCTGAAAATTTTCCCGCAAAAAAATACCACTTATGATATATATGATAAAATAAATTCAGTACAGCCATTCAGAAGAGCTTGAAAAAGGAACCTTGAACAGTTACAAAATCCAGTATTGTAAAATTTACATTCTTACATATTTTCTAACGATTCATTAAATGTCTGCTAGGTTCAACTTTTGTCTAATTTAACCGAATTTCTCAAAATCTCACGCAGTTGAGTATTTTTTGGGACGGCCTATAAGAGTATATGGATATTTTGTTCATGTTAACACAGGTTAAATAAGTTAAGTTTTTATTATAAATATTAGCAAAATTAAATTCGATGCGTATCTTCAAAAAACTTCACTGAACAATCAAATCGTGTATTACACAATTATCCATATTATTCATTTATGTATATATGTCACATTTATCCTTCTAATAATTAGATTATTAAATACCATGTAAACAGCAATGTAATAAATATGAATCCATATAAAATAATTATATGCCATTTACATTATTTGTTGCCACGATAATATACTTATTAATTATTCGTAAAAACAACTAGAATATGAGGTTAACAAATATGTGCTATAATATTCCAATATCAAGTAAATATATTTCATTGATATTTGCATTAACGTAATAGGATATGGGAATGGTAATGCGAGTCTTATTAACTATAAAATTTATCTTTAAGCCCAGTTTATCTATTAGTTTTATTTGTCAAAATTTCAATGCTGATGTAAAATTTATGATTTTGAAGATATTTGTTTGAAAATTGGGCCAGGAAGTTATTTTTTTCACTGATGTATTTCTTATAGTTATTGTTTGAGGGCATCACTGATTTTGGATATGGTACCTATATATCTATTGATTTAATATGATAATGAATAGAATATTTATTTGGTATCATTTAAATCTATTTTGCTTTAAGTCACGGTTTGACTTATTTATCCAGCAATAAATTCATTATTTAATCCTGATATACTATTTACATAAAATAATAAAAATATAATAATTCAACATAAATTTTCTATTTTTTACCTTCCGTCACGAACGATAGTATTTGAGTTAGAGTTACCAAAATCTCGATATGCGATTTATAGCACGATCCCTTTACCTCCCTTACCAAGGGTAGCAGGAGGTAAAAATAACCAAACTGCTTAATTACTGAAAATTTGGCTGATACCTATAAAATAAATAGTTTTCTATGCCTAAAAAATAAGTTGTGGCTATGTACCTCTCGCACCCATTTTAAAATTTCTTGTACACACAAAAAATTCTAATTACACCTTTATATTTACGTATTTTCTATAATTTTAAATTCATTCTATGAGCAAGTTTTCTCCATTTCTTCTAAATGTTTGAGGTTTTCTAATTCATTACCGGGATGTGTGGTATTTCTCAAAGGTTGATATAATATACCTATAATTTTAAATATATAATTAATAATACAATAAGAAATAGTAAATATCGTTCCCAGAAAAAGCCTTCAATACTATCTCTGAATTTTTGACGCTGACATTACTAACATTTATCTGTCAATTACAGACAATTTAATTTCTCAAGTTTTTACCATATGGAGATGTTTGGGCTGTGAGTAGGCTGTGAGGTTTACTGCAACAGATTATTTTATAGGGAATAAAATTCCTTAGTCACGTGACATGTTTTCCGCCAATCAACATTCAGAATCTCCCTAGCTACGCGTTTATCACAGCGATGATAAAAAACAAGGAAATAAACGCCGTATTTATAGTCGTTACTAAGGGATTTGTTTTCTTTGTTTATGACATTGACAGTTAATTTTGAGTATAAAAATAAATAATAACAATAATTCAAACTCCGAAATATTAAATAAAACTCGTAAGTACCATGTTTTAATACAATATGAATATGTATATCAAAAGTTAGGTTAGGTTAGATTGCAAAAAATCATTATATTCTCTCATTAAATATAAGCTCGTGATATGATTAATAATCGAAGATATTGCTCGTGAAACTGAAACAGCACATTTCAACTCGTTCTTCGGACTCGTGAAATCTGCAGCTCGGTTTCACTCGAGAATATCATCGATGATAATCATATCACTTGTTATATTACGTATGATTATATATTTATATCTTTAAATTTATAGAAGGTATAATAAAAAAAAAATGTGTCGGGTGGAAAATTTTGGTTTTTAATATTTGTAATAATAATATATTTTCAAAAAATAATATTTAGAATATTTTTGTTAAAATACTACTACTTCCGGTTGTCCAATTGTTACCAGAATCTATTCAACTCTTCCTATTACTGTTATATTGAGGAATCCGTAGTAACACAGGTCTTTAGTCTTATAGAATTTGCGAAATCGTACATACAACAACCTCACACACACACACACACACACACACACACACATGAAAAATATTAATATATCATATATTTATCATTTATTTAGTAATTTATTTACTTATAGAACTTCAATAAAAACATTAAACAATGTCATCAATTTTGAACAATAGAATTAATATTTAGTAAATTTTATTAAATTCACAGATGTGACGTCACGTCATATGTTTTTACATTCAAAACAGTGTCAAATTGATGGACAAACTGACTGTCTGACACGGTTTAGAAAAAAATGCTGGTAGATAGTAAATCTGGCACATGCAAATCTGTAATATGACAGAAAGGAAGCGATGCGAGGCATGTTATCCAACCGACAATAATAATCAGTGGATCCAGAGCAACGACTTGTTCACAAAAAATCTTATCCAAACCACGCCAATTACATTGCAGAGACGTAATCCCACAGTAGAGAGTTAACCCCGATCCAAACCAAAGAAAATACCTCAAATCCTTCTTCAAATCTTCACTGGACCAAAATACAAGAAACAAAAACATCCACACGCAAGAAAGAAAGAGAAAGAAAAGGAATTCGGCCTCTGCTTGTTTGTCCTACGTCAAAATTATTTTATTATTTATGTAGTTTCCTCTTTTTATTAAGGTAAACATGATAAAAGAAAATGTTGTAAATCCTTGATTAATTCGACTTTTATTCTAGCTTTTATTAAATTATGCGCATTTTGCAATAATAATATAATGGCAATATCGTTTTTTCTTTACTTCTTGTTATTATAAAAGCGAAATTACCTAAAAGGATATTATCTTTGGCTAAAGAAAAAAAAAATCATCAAAACTAGGGAAAAGCACTTTGCTCATGACGTGTACTTCTATAAAAAAAATCTGATGTGGCCAGCACTTAACCTTTCGTCACATATTTTACCTGGCTGTATGCATAAAGCAAAGAATATTTTTAGAAATACAAATAATATATTCATATAAGTCTATGACGTATAAACTTCTTTATTATTCAATAAGAGCATGTCTCAACATAAAACAATTTTCACATATATTTACAAAATCTATAGGATATTTTACTATAAATTATGTACTATAAATTACAAAGTAGAGTTTACCATATATAAATTTTAGGCTGGTAACAGGGATTTTCCATTCGAACAACGTTCTTGTTTACTTTCTCTTCATATTCTTCTAGAAAAAACATTAATTTTGGGCGGTCTAAAATGTATATATCTTATTTTTTCATGTTGTATATAAATAACGCATTAATTCCCTTTAATAAAATGGATAGATTGCGCTCCGATTATTCTTATAACGGTGTGTAATTTTGTCAATATTTACAACTTACTTGAGAAGAATTTTAATGTTATTCTAGACTAAAGTGCTGGTGTACACTGTCCCATAATATTTGAAACAAATTTAAGCCCTTCAACCTGGACTTGTCACCTCCATAATAGTCACAGATCAAGAATTAAGAGATTCTCCAAGTACATTTTTATTTCATTACTCATTATTTCGAAGAGATACATTTTTTTCTGTATTTTACGTTGCAGAGTGGAGACCATCTTCACTTTCATCTTGTGTTTTTAACATTTAAATATCGTCTTCCTTCGAGCTGTATTCTATGTAGAAATTTTGTCCTACTCTTTAAATTTTTCGAGATGATTCCAATTCATTTTTGGCATTAACAGTATTTCTGAAGGGTATGTGTAATATACCTATAATTTTAAATATTTAACTATTAATATAATAAGAAATAATATAATGTATGTACTTCCCAGAAAAACTCTTTAGTAATGTCTCCGGATTTCTGACACTGACATTTTTCTGTCAGTTACAAACAATTTAAATTTTCAACTATTTTCCATGGCATTCTTTCGGCTGTAAAATTTATTACAATAGATTATTTTATTACTAACAAAAACTAGTCATACTTTTAACACTACAATAAATTAAGAGTGAGATTATTCATGATAAAATTGTGTTTGTAACAAACAATAACAATAATTATGACAAATAAGGAAAAACAAAATACTATATTCAATTGTTTTCCATTGTAAACAACCACTATGATTTTATATGTTTATATGGACTTTTTTATTGTTTTGAGATGTATTATCCGCCTTTAAATCCATGCTTTTGAACACTTTGTATATTAACAAAATAAAATGAAATAAGAACATTACATATTCCTCTTTAAATCTGAAAGTATTATCGTCTATGAATTAGTATTTTCTGACAATTTAGAAAAGCAATTGAGTACTGGAATCCCAATACCCTGTGCCTGTGTGTATCTATTTCCCTTGGTGCATGGTTTTTGGCGTGGCGCATGCATGCGGTGCCGTGGGCGATCGATACGCCGGCAGGCCGGCCCGCGGCGCTGCTGACCGCCAGCGAGAGCCCGGAGCCTCCGGAACCTCCCGGACTCGCGCCGGATCCCCCGAACCCCGGACTAATTGCCAAGCGACAGGCTCCCGCTAAATCGAGTTTAGCGTCCGTCTACGTCCATGAGTCTGATCCCAAACAACCAAAGGGTAAAAGCCACCAGAAATAAATATATACAGGACGGAAGGGTTATTATGGAAAAGAAATTGCAATATAATCTTAAATGGTACTTGTGGTAAATAAATAAATTATTATATTAATAAATCTTTGTTTCATTCATGTGCCATAAACGAAACGAACGGTCAAATTATAATTTTACTAGATTCAGATTTTGCATGACATTTTATATTATAATTTAAAAAATTCTATTCCGGTAATATTTCGTATCTTCCATTGTTAGCAAAAATAGAGTATTTCTAGAGTATTTTAAATTGTAATTTAAAAAAATCGGATGTGGCCAGCACAATACCTTCCGTCAATCCTATGTATTATGTTCAAATTTCATACATAAATTTTCTTGCAAAAGATTCTAAATTTTTAGTATTTTAAGATTCCCTTTCTCGGCAACTAAATTCCGTATTCCTGATAACAACCAAACCACATGAAATAAGAAAATCATGAAATTTTTAATGAAAAATGATGACACTTGTCAGTTATGGACATAATTAATTGCTGTCATTTTGACACGGGTCCCCATATCTGCTTGCCAAAGGCAGCAAAGTCATGTCACTACTAACTATGCAAATTGCACTTGACACTGACATCTTCTTCTTCTTTAGTTTTTCCCATTCGTTAGGGGATCGCTATTTTTTATTTTCTTCTTCCACTCATTTTTGTTTTGCGTGTCGCCTCATTCAGTTCCTTTTCTCTCAAGTCTTCGGCAATACAGCCTTTTCTTCTTAGATTTGGTCTTCCTATGTTTCTTCCACCTTCTATTAATATATTCATCTCTCCTCATGACATGTTCAAACTAATATAATCGTCTCTCTTATATGTAAAAACACTAGAGTTACTTCCCTTATTCTTTCATTCATTTACTTTTTATTGATACTGACATCTGTCAATTTGAATTACCAGAATATATTAGAAGTTTCTAATGTTAAGTTAGCATAGCTGGCTGAATTATGAAATTTATATGAAATTATCTTTATTATTCTTTAACTCTATAACTGTTGAATGTGAAATATAAAATAAAATCAAATCGTATAGAGAATAATATATTCTGAATTTAACTGAATTTTTCAAGAACAACTGTTAAAATTTTCAAATGGGGACCCTTTCGGTTGACCAATTATAAGCAAAATCTAATCAAGTCTGCATATGGTTATAAGGAAGAGGAATACGCAAGAATTGTAATTTTTGGGATTCTAGTATTGGAGATATCGTGCACGAAACCGCGGTCACATACACGCAAACACATACACACGCACGAACACACACATACAGACATCATCGTAAAAATAGTAAAATCGTATTGTAAAGACCCTAAAACGTGGTTATTCAATGAAAACTCACCACCGAATTTTTTGACCAAAGATAATACCTTCCTTACCTAGAAGTGACGGAAGGTAAAAATTTGATGTGGCCAGCACAATACCTTCCGTCAATCCTGTGTATTATTTTTTAAATTTCCAGTAAAATAATTTCATACACAAAGTATGCAAATTGCACTTGACACTGACTTCTTCTACTTTAGCTACTTCAGTTCCTTTTCTCTCAAGTCTTCCGCAATACAGGGCATATTCGCTCTACCCTGGTGGATATCCTACCGACTGCGCCACATTCTAAGAGTGGTAGCATGAATTGTGATCAGGAGATGACTAGCAGTGTTGTACGCAACTTTTATTTGCAGTATTTTTCTCTAAAATATATGAAAAACGATTGACATAGTTAGAACACTGCTAGTCACCCTAAATATTTAAATGGACGCATAGTGAACATTGCAAAAATAAATTAACTTCGACCTTTATTATAATGCGCATAATATGATGAAAGTTTTGTTTAACTTTGGCATAAGAGTCTGTTATAGTTAATATATTGTTAAATATACAGAGTAATATATAAATGTAATAATATTGTTGACTATGTAATGTAATCCGTGTGCAAATTTGCTGTGATTTGATAGTTCTAAACACAATAGTAGTTTAAACTTTTCCTCACACTACATTCATACGCACACACGCACACGCACACCATGACACATTCAATGCATTGATGAAGTGAAACCCTGTCTGCGTCCCTAACGAATGCCCTACGTGTGTTTATTTTGCTGATTTACTGTTTACTAACAGGCCCGGCCACTCTAACATATATGGACCGCAGCCCGCAACGTCCACGCGTTGGAATTTCACGCCGGGCGATCCAATCGAACGTTCGCATTGGCACAGCCAACCAACGCTGTTTTATCAACTGAAAAACCTGGCATGTTTTGTAATTATTCAGGTTTCATTTGTTCCCAGGATTTTTTCACTTCGCCTCATGCATCTCAGCTATTTATAGGTATACTAAATGTCGAATTTGATACAGGACAAGAACAAAAAGTCTGATGTGGCCAACACAATACCTCCCGTTTAATTTAATTTTTACTTCCGTGTACGTAAGTAAAGGAAGTATTGTAATCGCGAAAAATTTCGGTTTTCAGATTTCAGCAGAAATATCCATTTTGATCATCCCTGAATCCATTTTGACTAATTTCGTCGTGACGTCTGTACGTACGTACGTATCTCGCATAACTCAAAACGGTAAGCCGTAGAAAGTTGAAATTTTGTATTTAGGACTCCTATAACATCTAGTTGTGCACCTCCCTTTCTGGTTATTACACAATTTCCAGAAGTGGCACTTTACATGAAGCCTATAATAGATTTTAATGAAAAACTCTTTTAAAATATAATCCAAAACTTTTCAAATTTGGTATACAAGACTTTTATGTCAATCGAAATAACATAATAGATTTTGGTTAAAATAGGTTAACCGGAAGTGGTACATTATTTGAAGTTGTTAACAGTTTTTCTTGAATAAAATGATTTTATTTTGATTTTAGAAATAAATGCTCCAAATAAAAGTTTTAGAGAATTAATTTCTGCGTCTAGCACATCAAGTATTATTAATGTATAGTTTAATAATCGTACAAGGAAGTCATGTGGTGTCCACATCAGATTTTTTTTATTATTATTCTGCTAGCCGAGCTCTCGATTTTCTCGATAGATGGCTCTGCATGTGTTTAGTTACCTCTGCAGGCTTGATATCTTTGTGGGATGTTTATCATCCGTCCGCTCAACCAGTCTCAGTGCCTTGAAAGAGGCGTCAGTACACCACACTGATGAGCTGCAATAACAGCGAAACGCGTCTGTGGTTCTGGTTGAGTGGGCCAGTCTCGGATAAATGACCGAGAGGTTGATTCAGAACTGAACTTTGCCAAGTGTAATTTAAATATTATTTAGAGCAGTTCACCAAGTGTCGCATTTGTACTTTGTACAGTTTTTTTTATTAAATTTAAATACGGGATTCGATCCCGACCGACGCCAAATATTTCGAATTTTAAATGGCACAAAAATTACCCCTGTGGTGCACTCTCCACGCCAGCAATAAGTGCTCGTGAGGTGACATCGTCAAAAATTAACATTTAAAGGTATTTTTCGAAGAAAAACTATTTTGAGCTCCAGTAAAGTGTCATTTCCGGTTATTTGATTTACACCAAAATCTAATGGCTTCTTTCCATATTAAAATAAGGTAGAAATACAAGATTTCAAAATTTTCGATTGTATTTGAGTTAGAGCGTAAAGAGGATCCACATAAATACACACATACACACAGACATCATCGTGAAAATGTTAAAATTGGATTGTAGGGACCTTAAAACATGGTCATTTACCAAAATCTCGATATGCGATTTTTAGCACGATCCCTATACCTCCCTTACCAAGGGTTGCGGGAGGTAAAACCACCCTGTATATATTTTCTTACTAAATTTACCGTAATGGAGTTCATAATAAAATGTCCATAAACCGCCCATTAAATCCAGACAAATAGTAATTAATATAAAATTGTCCACTAAACTCGATAACACCCATAATTCCCAAATCTTCTTTAGCAGTAAATCGCAAACTCACTCATTCATAAATAGAGTTATTAAAATGACTTTTACGGCCTGGCTCTTATGGTTCATGCGAACTTATTTGTATTGCCATAAAACGAAATTATAGTACCGTATATGTGTCGTAAAATGTTCGCCTACCCGCTCGATGGAATTTTCAAAATCTTATTAGCTTCAGAAAAGCTTTTTGTTCGGGGAATATAGCGAAGGAATTTTACATGTATTGATTTTCTAGCATTTTTTACATAAATTATGTTGCTCGATTTTTTATGCATGTTTCTTATCGCATATTTTATCAAGTAAATAGTATACCTAGTACACTGTATTATATTTATGTATTAAATCGTATGGTTATTTAGATTTCATGTTCTTTATTATAATAATTTGTTCAAGTTTTATTTATGGCACATAAATTAAGGGGGCGTATAATTTTTTATCAAAATCATTATGCATTATTAATGCCTGTAATATATGTTGCCATATGTTCCTAAATACACAAATGTATCGCGGGATATTACATATTTAGTACCAGTTAATTCGATAGATGGTACATTTTACTACATAAATTTAATATATTAATGATATATTGTAATAAAGACATTAATATTTCATATTTAAGTGGCACCATATAAATGTCATTGTCAAATATAATGAAGTTATTTATTTGCTTATTTACTAAATATTTTATCATGAAGTGGGTGAAATGGTCACATTTTTCAACGATTTTTGTTATTATTTACACTGATATAAGCAGAGGTGACCGGCAAGGCCGAACATAGGATTTTAACGTGTAATATCAGACTTTTCTAATTTCCTGCTTCCCTAATTATTTTAGATATATAATACTTCAAATAAAAGTTTTATAGCATAAAATTCTGCATCTGAATCAACAAGCCTTTAGGCTTGATTCACATTACCGGTACAATAACAATACAATGACGGTATGTCAATTACAAGAGGCATTTACATTAGACGATACCACGACGGTACGAAAATAATAAAATACCATGACAATATAATTTTGTCTTTTTACATCCTTGTACGTAAGTAAAGGAAGTATTGTAATCGCGAAAAATTTCGGTTTTCAAATTTCAGCGGAAATATCCATTTTGATCATCCCTGAATCCATTTTGACTAATTTCGTCGTGACGTCTGTACGTACGTATCTCGCATAACTCAAAAACGGTAAGCCGGAGAAAGTTGAAATTTTGTATTTAGGACTGCTATAACATCTAGTTGTGCAACCTCCTTTTCTGGTTATTACACAATTTCCAGAAGTGGCACTTTGCATGAAGCCTATAATAGATTTTAATGAAAAACTGTTTTAAAATATAATCCAAAACTTTTCAAATTTAGTATACAAGACTTTTACGTCAATCGAAGTAACATAAAAGATTTTGGTTAAAATAGGCTAACCGGAAGTGGTACATTACTTGAAGTTGTTAACAGTTTTTCTTGAATAAAATGATTTTATATTGATTTTAAAAATAAATGCTTCAAATAAAAGTTTTAGAGAATTAATTTCTGCGTCTAGCACATCAAGTATTATTAAATTAGCCTTTTGTATAAGCGAGCTATGTAAATTAAAAAATTATATACTTTTTGTTTGGATTAGGACAAAAAAAATTAAAAAAATATTCATGTGAAATTACGTTAAATACGTGCAATTTTATGATTCATACAATAACAAATATTATATTTTTTATTGTGAAATTAGTCATATTCATTGTTGTAATCAAATATTTCTTTGTTGTAATCAAAACAAAGAACCGGGTTAGATTAATGTTAATTTAAGAATGATAGTAGTAAATGAATTATTTTTTGGTCTATATCAAAATATTTCTCGGGCTTGGCTTAAGCCTGTCAATATTTTGTAATTTAATTATTAAAAAAATATGTATAGTTTAATAATCGTACAAGGAAAGGAAGTTATGTGGTGGCCACATCAGATTTTTTTTTATATAGAATCAACGGTTTTTATAGTGTTTTTATGTTGTTAAAATACGCAGTAGTAACATCTTTGCTAGCGGATAGTAAAATAACATATTGTTTATTTTGATTAAACATTATTGCAACAGTAATGTTTACAATAATTGTGTGTGAATTATGGTAAATGCAACATATAAATATGTATTTGATTTAAAATATAACATTACCATGTTTATAACTGAATTCGTTCCGATCGACGCTTCCAAATGATAAATATATTAGAATCGAATGAATGTTGTTATTGATGATGAATAGGCACGTGTCATTGGTGGATAGTTGCGCAATTCAACCAATAGGAATTAATTTAGAAACTAATTAAAGCTTAGGGAAAATGCCGGTTCGCTAGGAGGTCGTTTCAAATGGCTAATTAGTTGGTCACGTTTTCGCCTGTCTCACGCATGCGCATTTCCTAAATAATTATAGTGCCCTTTGTACGTGCTAGTCACTGTGTCCGCTATACTTGACTTCTGCTCCGCAAAGGGAATTCAGACCCAACAATGACTACGTGACAAATTACCGTCCTCACACATTCAAACGTAACTTTTTTACCTACTACAAAAATTCCAACTTCATCTAATCAACTCCAATTACTAACCTCTACTAGTTAGACATCTTTTTGTATTTGCCAATACGCAACAATTTCAAACACATTAGTAGAATTCGAGTAGAAGTTACGCGAAAAGTTTTTTGGTTTGAATTTAGCATATTGTGAGGATGGAATATATCAAAGTTTTCTTTAAAAATTGGATTTAGAACAAGACGTCCATACAATAACGACAGTAGCACTGATATATTCTACAAGAAAAATGACATTAGATTTTCAGAATTTTTTCAAAAGTTATATAAATTTCAGAGTAACGTAACAAAATATTGGCCAAAATCGTAAAATTGAAATTAATTGAATGATTGAATCAATAAATCATCTGTAACTTTTCAGGGACGGTAAGAACTACCTCAATGTAGTATTTATTTTATACATAAATAATATAAAAAATCTGATGTGGCCAGCACAATACCTTCCGTCAATTCTGTGTATTATGTATAAATTCCATACATAAATTTTCTTGCAAAAGATTATAAATTTCCAGTAAAATTATTTCATAAATAAACTATCCAAATTGCACTTGACACTGACATCTTCTTTTTCTTCTTTAGCTTTCCCCATTCGTTAGGGGTCGTTATTTTTTATTTTCTTCTTCCACTCATTTCTGTTTATCGTGTCATTCAGTTACTTTTTACGCAAGTCTTCCGCAATACAGTCCTTCCATCTTATCTTTGGTCTTCCTCTGCTTCCTCAACCTTCTAATACTAAGCATTCATTATTCATCTCTCCTCATCACATGTTCAAAGCAATGTAATCATCTCGCTTGTATCTTTCTAGAAACTTGTAACACTAGAGTTATTTCCTTACCGTATCTTTCCGTGTCTTCCCCAACATCTACTTCAACATCTACAACTCTGCCACATTAATTTACTTTTTATTTATACTGACATCTATCAATTTGAATTATATGAATATATTTGTAGTTTCTATGTTTAGCATAGCTGGCTGATTTATAAAATTTTATTTCTTTAAAATTCGTTAACTCTATATCTATTGAATGTGAAGTATAAAATACAATCAAATCGTATAGGGAATAATATATTCTTTAAGTTATAATAACTTTAAATAAATCAAATTTAACTGTTAAATCTTCAAATGAGGTTATTTCCGGTTCACCAATGCAATTATAACCAAAATCTAATCAGTTGTTCTCCTGGATGTAAACTTGAGGAATACGAAAAAAATATAATATTTGGAATCGTGGTATTGGAGTTATGCGATCCGAAACTTTCGTCACACACACACAGCCACAAACACACACAGCCACAAACACACACACACACACACACATACACACATACATACAGACATCATCGTAAAAATGGTAAAATCGTATTATATGGACCCTAAAACGTGCTTATTCAGTAGAAACTCATCATTGAATTTTTTGACCAAAGACAATACCTTCCTTATTACCTAAGGTGACGGAAGGTAAAAATTATTGGCGTTCGAGTTTGTCAAAAAAAACCGTTATTTTCTTTTCGTGCCGACGTTCTCATAAATGAAGTTATTCAGGTAAAAGTTTGAAGTAGCTTTTGTAATAAGTCATTAAGTAAAATCATATGTTTACCTACTACAAAAGTTGAGAAAACTTATATAAAACATTATACGAGACAGTTAAAATTATAATAAACTGTAGATAACACTTTTCTCATTATTATGTTTCACTTTTTATTGACTTTCATTGAACAAAGTTATATTATAATTTATCTTTAATGAAAATAGTTTTCCAAAACTTTGATACTTGTTGGTGAAAGATTTATAAACAAACATCATATTTATAGAACAGAGAGTTTTCGAACGATAATGAAGTATATATTTCATATTGTTTTCGGTTTTCTTTCTTCAATGTCTGACAA
This sequence comes from Harpalus rufipes, assembly GCA_951394225.1. NCBI lineage: Eukaryota > Metazoa > Arthropoda > Insecta > Coleoptera > Carabidae > Harpalus > Harpalus rufipes. The sequence continues at coordinate 87,959,379 of OX596274.1, forward strand.
GGTAGTGAATAATTCCAAAGCTTCATACGCTTGCCAGCTGCCCATATTTGAATTCGCTTCTACTCTCAAAGTAGGGGAGAAATTAAATAACTTATTTTTGGCATAATGGCCGTTTTCTGACCGTAGTCCAGATGGGCACTATGAATTGCTTTTTTGTTTGTAGTCGTTTATTTTTACACTAATTTAAATTTGGGTTGAGTAATTTTTCTTGGTTGTAATTTTTTATTTCCATTTTTAATTCCCGGAATTTTTTCATGTCATGACTTATTTCCTTTTTTACATTTTATACATTTTAATTTCGTATGCAAATTTTTCCCGCGGATGTACTTAGCAGAAAAGATCTTTTGCCATTTTTCTTATTTATATAATTTTAGACATATTACTCTAAATATTAAATTTCATTTGGTACCATTGCGAATTTTTTTATTATTTACAGAACAAGTTGCATATGTGCACGTCGCTTATTTTCTTGCTCAACATATTTATTAATGCCTGTATCCATAGTCAGTACTTCGCTTCGACTCATACTTGAGTATGTCTTGAGTCCCAGATTTCATTTCATAGTCGCTATTTGATTCTTCACTCATACTTCGATCGAAGGTTTACTTGAGTCGAGCTCCAAACAACCTTGAGTAATGGTTGACGTAATGCATTATGCTTTTTACCTTCCGTCATCTTTAGGTAAGGAAGGTATTGTCTTTGGTCAAAAAATTCAATGATGAGTTTTTACTGAATAAGCATGTTTTAGGGTTCCTATAATGCGATTTTACCATTTTTACGATGATCTCTGTATGTATGTGTGTCTGTGTGTGTGTGACGAAAGTTTCGGATCGCATAACTTCAATACCACGATTCCAAAAATTACATTTTTTTCGTATTCCTCAAGTTTACATCCAGAAGAACAACTGATTAGATTTTGGTTATAATTGGTGAACCGGAAGTAGCCTCATTTGAAGATTTAACAGTTAAATTTGATTTATTGACATTTAAAGATATTATATCTTAAAGAATATATTATTCTCTATACCATTTGATTGCATTTTATACTTCATATTCAATAGATATAGAGTTAAAGAATTTTAAAGAAATTAAATTTTATAAATTTGCCAGCTATGCTAAACATAGAAACTACTAATATATTCATATAATTCAAATTGACAGATGTCAGTATAAATAAAAAGTAAATTAATGTGGCAGAGATGAGGATGTTGAAGTAAATGATGGAAAGATAGGTAAGGAAATAACTCTAGTGTTACGAGTTTCTAGAAAGATACAAGCGAGATGATTACATTGGCTTTAAAATGTCATAAGGAGAAATGAAGAATATATTGGATGAAGAATGAATAGCTTAAAAGAAATAGAGGAAGACCAAAGATAAGATGGGAGGACTGTATTGCGGAAGACTTGAGAGAAAAGGAACTGAATGAGAACGGCACGTAAAACAGATATTAGTGGACGAATAAAATAAAAAATAACGACCCCTAACGAATGGGGAAAGCTAAAGCAGAAGAAGATGTTAGTGTCAAGTGCAATTTGCATAGTTTGTTTATGAAATAATTTTACTGGAAATTTAGAATCTTTTGTAAGAAAATTTATGTATGGAATTTACACATAATACACAGGATTGACGGAAGGTATTGTGCTGGTCACAACAGATTTTTATAATTGTGCTGTACTGTTATTGAGACCTTGTGCTGTTATATGGCTACTTTTGTAAATAAATAAATAAATAAACAAATAAAAATAAGTAGCAGATTCACTGCTGTTGCGGCGTTTCATGGGCGCCGAAGCCAAGTTTTTTTTAGTTGAACCTAGGCATTTTGGTGTGTTGTACACATAATAGGAGTAAATAATGTTTGAGAATTTTATTTACTATATCAAACGTCTATATTACGGATTCTAGTATTTGCCCTGTATAAGGAATTAACATTTTAATAAACTCAGATCTTCGCTTTACTGGGGCTGCGTTTTGATCAATTGAGGTATTTATGAAGGCCAATGGAAGCTATGAATCTTTTATACCATCATTTAGTTCAATAATGTAGTAACACAAATGTGTTTGTAGTACTTGGAAAAACGGTTAGCTTTTCAATTACAAAACTATGTACATTTACTGCAATGAATCTAAATTTTATATTCTATTATCCTAGGTGGAATTCGAACGCTATTACTTATGTTATTTTTGTAGGCCACGTAGCTATGCTAAAGTGAACGAATATCCAATCAAATGATGAATTATTTATAAGCCGAGGAATGAACATAAGAAACAGCACAGATTCTTGAGGTAATACACATTTTAACGGAAAATATTCTTAACGCAATGCTTTGAAGACGCAGCATACATATTCATCGCTCGCGAGCTTATATTCCTCCTAAGGTAATATTAACAAATATGCAAAAAAGTTAAATAACAACACCGAACAAATAAATCGCCATTAGAGTAGGGCTGTGGGCTCATAAAAATACATTTTCATTTCAACACAAATTCCACATTCAGTGACACTGTGCACCGAACGAATTATAAATAATACGCGCGGTTACCACCATTAAAGCGTAAGTCTTGCTTATATGCATGTGCGCTGTAGAAAAAGACGACGACGAATGATGAGCTACGTTGATGCAGAGGCAGAGGGAAAGAGCGAGGGGTGCTTTTCTTTCCGTGTTTATGTCTAAAGAACCGAAAATGAAGAAATATGTAAGACATAAAGTCAAGGCGGCTGGGGCACTAAGCAGCTGAGTTATGGTGACACGCAGCGCCATCAAACAATGCGCTAGGTGACCACACGGTACGCACCCTGCATCAAAATCACTTCTCTCCACTAGAGAGACCATTTCCGAGGTTGTCTTGGCTCCCCATAGTATGCACTCACTATACTTCACCAATAGTTTTTTAGAAGACGATTTGACCTAGGGGAGGAAAACTATTATTATGCAAAAAGTAACTACTATGAAGTATAATTGAAGTGACCGGTTGAAATTCGGATTTCCCGAGATCAAAACTGTATTGTTTCAATAAACTTGTTTCGTACGTCACTAGTGGACTTATGTACGGATTAAAGAATTTTTTATCCATTCTTATCATTAGTGTTGCTTCAGTAATGAGATTTCAATAGATAAAATGTCACTTTAAATAGTTGTTGAAAAAATGTTATTTTTTACCACCCGCTAGCCATGGTGGGGGGATAGGGAACTTGCTAAAAAATCGCATTTTGAAATTTTAGTAAATGACCACATTTTAACATTTTCACGATGATGTCTGTGGGTGTGGGTGTGTTTGCATCCTCTAGACTGAAAAATTATTATTCAGAAAATTTTGAAACCATGTATTTCTGCTCTATTCTAATTTGGAAAGAAGCCATTAATTTTATTGGTGTAAATCAGATAACCGGAAGTGACACTTTACTAGCTCAAAATAGTTTTTGCAAAAATAGCGTTATTTTTTTGCGATTTATGTTATTATAAAAATTATAGATTATTAAATTTTCTACAGGTATGCATTAATACTTTTTTGTATTCATGCATTGAAATGTGTTGTTTTGCGTTCCCGGAATCGTTCTATGGCAGCGTAACACTTAACCGGGAACCAAGCGTTCCCGCACTTGTTATGTAAATAACTATTTCTATATACCTATTAAATAAATAAATTTATTAATTAATTTTGTAAATACTGAAGTCTATGTTTTAAAGATAAACACGTAGAAATAGGCTATAGTAGGTCGAGGACCTCGCTGAGATTTGAACCCAGGACCTTCCTATATCTAGTAGGACGCTCTAACCACCTGAGCCACAAGTTCCCATTAAAGTCAATGAATATTTCACAAGTCTTTTTACAAATCGTAACGAGTACACTCTTCTAAATGGAGAGATGAATACTCAGCGCGAACAATGCGCATATATACAAATTATTGTGAACTTTAAGCCGTCACATATACGTAGATTATAATTATTGTGGACTCACTAAGATAAACATAATTCCGTAGTTACACAGTTCAGATTTCAAATATAACCAACAAATAGAGTCATTGTCATTGAATTATCATTTAAAATTAATAATGATAACGTTTTAAGAATATATCAATAGTTATAGTTATATATTATACTACGTACCAATGCAAAAGAATAAAGTATAATTTCCAAGCATCAGTAGTTCATATGTATTTAAATTAAAAAAAAATTGCAGTAGGTATTGTGTTGGCCGTATTAGATTTTTAATATATAATTTTCATCTACTTGTTGACTAATTTTTATAATTTTGTTTCAGGTAATCCACATCTTTTTCCTCTACTCCTGCTATGGTAAATTAATTATTCTGTATTCTTATTATAATCTTATTTGCAATATTTGTATAACTAACTATGTTGAATTATCTAGATATACGAATACAGTAAAATTTCTCTTAGCGGAACACCTCTACTAACTAGACAATTTTACGAGAACCGGCATTTTCATAATATATATATATATATATATATATATATATATATATATATATATATATATATATATATATATATATATACATATATGAGCTCTCACTAGGGCTCCGCCGATAGTGTTTTATGATAGTCTACACGTACATCCAATCCGTCTAGGCATACTTTAAACGCGAAGTGCTAACGCTAACATTTTCATTTGTACAAATTTCAGACAAAAGCCAGATACTAAAACAGCTAAATCAACGAAGATTTGACGTTAAAGCGTTTTACATAAACTTATATAAACAAATTTTCAATCTGGTTACAACATATTCACTTCCCGATATAATTTCAATAAATGATGCAGTCAAAGGCATTGTTCCACACAGAATGAACGAAATAAATACTTTGTTAGGTCCGACGATAAGTTAAAAATTTACAGCACATTCTGCGAACATACCCGTTTAGCACATTCTCTTTTGTGGTAGGTATGTATTTAACATATGCGCGTTCGTCTGTGTATTCAAGCGGTTCGTTCGCATCCACACTGACTTTATTATTTAACTTTATTAGCTTCGTAATTGAAATATTTACGTTTACTAGCAGCAATTAACACCGTCTTCTGAAATGATATCGTTGTTAAATGAGTTTCTTGGCATTCTTGCTCTGGGAGCTTCGTTTACAGTTAAAGCTGATGCTACACGATGGCTTAACTTAGGGAATAACTCGCTTAAAACAGACGATTTCCTGATAGCGACGTTGATACGCGCAAGCGGAAATAGAAAAGGTTAACAGTATTAGTTCTTCAATAACTTTGCGCAAATAAAAATACAAAACTTCACTTGAAATGAAAAAGCTCTTTGTCACAGCAGATCGATACAGAGAAATAGTTTTAAAAGCTGCTACGTTAAGTTAGGCGCAGCACAGTTTTCGCTAGAAGAAAAGTTCAGCTTTTGCTTTAGCAATTTTTCTAAAACCGTTGCGTTCTTGATTTCTTTTCAGCAACAAGAAGATACAAATAATTCTTACATTAGAATATAATTATACATAGTTTCAAATTAACTACTACAGTAGAACCCCGGTTAACCGAACTCGGATCAACCGAAACCCGGGTTAACTGAAACAATTCCACGTATAATTATCAGTTCCACGAATGATTATGTAGCCCCATTTACTGTCCGGCTCGCAAATGAATAGTAGAGTGGAACATAGGTTTTTTTGTGTGTGTCTTTAAGTATTGGTGTGAGATGGCAACTAAGCGGAAGCGTGTTGTGATTTCTATTGCGGATAAATTAGCTGCTATCAAAGAAGTTGAAAACATATGTACATACTGTACTGTATCTAAAAACGGTAACTACATATGTATATTATGTAATGTACATTTGTTCAAAATAATTCATTTCCCCTACACACCCATTTTAGTACATATGTAGGCTATTTTTAGATGTTAATGGGTTAACCGAAAAAATCGTTATCCGAAACGGCTGCGCCCCCTTTATTTCGGTTAACCGGGGTTCTACTGTACTTATAATAATATGTGCATATTTAAGGGTAATTTTCATGAAATTAACAATTTTGGTACCACTGGACCACTAGCAACAACGCATTTGCATTATTTTATTTATTACACAATTATTTTCGTTAAAAATGCTATTTAATTTAATTATTAAGAATAATATCTTATACAACTAATTTTGAATGTATTTTTGATAACCATATTTTTAATAAAATATTAATCAAAACAGCAGTAAAAAAAATCCTTAAGAAAAGTCGAATTTTCTTATTTCAATTTAAAAAAAAATCTTTCCGTTTTGTATTTTACACATACCACTTATCCTTTTAAGATGATAAAAATGTTCTTTAAACTAAGTGTCAATTTGTCTTTTAGTTTGCCCGATGTAAACTTTATTACAATCATTACAAATTGACACTCGGTTTAAAGAACATTTTTATCATCTAAAAAGCGGTAATCCCGAAAAATCTAGCGTAGCTCAACATATGTTCATTAATAATCACAAAATTAACAATTCTAATATTAAACTTTTAAAACATATTAATAATGATAGATATTTAGACGCATACGATAGCTTAATAATGAATACATTTAAAAATAATTTGATGAACGCAGACTTCGGTCCCATACCAAACTGTTAACTATTCGATTTAATATAAACTTTTATAAAATTTTATAGGAAGTTTAAATCTTAAATATCATTGGACGCTTAATCTTAGTTTATAATTGGTATTCATTTACCTTGACTCCCATCCCTATGTAATCCCAGTACTCTCCCTTGTTTTTTTCAGAGTTGTCATGGACCTCTGGCATGGTTTACATGTTGAGTAATCTTAGCTACTCCGCTTAAATTTGTACTACGGATGATGAGAACTTAGTTCTTGAAATACGTATATAACTTATTTTATAATTTTAAGGTTAAGGGGTAATTGTAATAGTTTTAATTATGGATATATATCTTTAAAATTTAGTACTTACAAGTCGTCCAAAAATTCTTGCTACATCCCTATTTTGTATGTTAATCCAATTCGTATCCCTCAGCTACTAACTTAGTCCTCTGGTCGCATTTTTACCAGCCGAATCATTCCATGTCAATGACCACAGCTTCGGAAGGGTCTGCGTTAGAACAGGGGTAATTTTGGAATTGGAATTGTAAATGATTTCCCCTTGCAAATACCTCTGGAACTGTTACATACTGGACATGCGAAGCAGGCGTACATCATCGACAGCTTAACGTTAGCGTTAATGTTACCCTCTAACTTATGTTAATGTCTCCAATTACCACCGGGGCTTGACTGTCTACTCTTTCATCAAGGGTAGTAATTGTACAAAAGGACAAACCGCTTCAACAAAACCAAGTGATTCTAATAGGTGACAATCATGTAAAGTTTTTTGGGGGGTGTAATTTTACACTAGAATAACCAACGGAATAATTCAGAAAGTTATATAATTTTAATAACTTTTTACCTCTCGCTAAGGGAGGTATTGGATTCATGCTATAAGAAAACTATAAGACTTTATATTTGTTTAACTACGTATTTCCTAATTGGACATTCATGGGAAAATCTGAAAAGGTTTTGAACAATTGGACAACCGGAAGTAGAAGATTCTTGAAAAAAAATCTTCTAAATATTATTTTTGGTGATATTAAAGAAAATTAAATTCTCTATCTGATACATTTAAATATTTTATTATATATTCTATAGATTTAGAGATAAAAGAAATATAATATATAAAATAAATTTTACAGCCGAAAGAATGCCATGGAAAATAGTTGAAAATTTAAATAAAAGAAATATAATATATAAAATAAAGTATGCCATGGAAAATAGTTGATAATTTAAATTATTTGTAACAGATAAATGTCAGTGTCAGAAATCCGAAAACAATACTGAAGACTTTTTCTCGGAAGTACATACATGATATTATTTCTTAATGTATTAATAATTAAATATTTAGTATTATAGGTATATTACACATACCCTTCAGAAATACTGTTACTTGCGACAATGAAGAAACGTAGCCGAAAATCAAGTCAAGTCAAGTAGTTACATTTCAAGTACTTGAAAAATCAAGTAGTTATTTTTCAATTACTTGAAAAAATCAAGTAATTATTTTTTTAATTACCAGAAAAAGTTCTTCAAGACAACATTCCATTTTCATATAATATATATGAATTAACAAACTATTTATAGTATATGTAATTATGGTGGACCTTAAAAGGGGACAAGTCGAATTTTAACTGGACCATCCCTTAAAATGGTTTCAAATGAATAAAAACAAATTATACTATCATTCCGCTTAATTTTAATATTTGACCGTGCCTAAATGCATTTGATTTTTTTCCCATTTAAATAACATGGCACATTTTGGAACTTTATTTTTTTCCAAGATATTAAGAGGTTTCAAAAACCCATTCATTATTGGAATATATACTAGAATGAGTCGAGAATATGTGGACAAAATCTGAAGTTCCAATTATTATTATTATTTCGAATGGAGTATAGCTTTTTGGGCTTTTGTGCGATAGTTTAACCATCTACAGTTAACTTAATAATAATGATTAGGACTTCAAATTTTGTTGACATATTCTCGGGTCATTCTAGTATATATTCCAATATTGAGTGAATTTTTTAAACCTCTGCACAGATTTTAACTTGCAGTAGTGAACCAGCACAGCATAATATGGCACACCACGCCGTACCACACACAGCTAGGTTATGATTCTACTGATTCGCGTGTTTACGTACATAATCGGTTCGTTATCAAGTAGCTTGAATTTGCTTGAAATTGCTTGATCAAGTCAAGTAGTATCGATAGAAAATCAAGTCAAGTAATGAATTTTTGAAAAGCTTGATTTTCAAGTCAAGTCAAGTAATTTACAAAAATATCAAACTACTTGACTTGATGAAACCCTAGTAATTTGTGTACATGAATTGTAACAATTTGTAAGATCTTACAGTAAGAGTGATAATAACCATGTTATTTTGTGTGTATTACATTTTTGTTGAAGAAGGTGCAAGGGTGCACCGAAATGTTGACAAATGAAAATAAATGCTGTTTGATCACAGTCGAGAAATTACCCATAGTTACTTGTATTTAAAGTTTGAAACAAGGACTGTAAGTTTCTTAAATTTAATCATTTTTACCTCTCGCTAAGAGAGGTATTGCATTCATGCTAAAAATCGCATGTCCAGATTTTATTGAATAAGCATGTTTTAAGGTCCCTACAATCCGATTTTAACATTTTTACGATGATGTCTGTGTGTGTGTGTGTATGTATGTAGGATGTTGGAAGGACGATTACTCAAAAACTATAAGACTTTAAATTTGTTTAACTACGTATTTCCCAATCGGACATTCATGGGAAGATCTGAAAAGGTTTTGGTAACAATTGGACAACCGGAAGTAGAAGATTCTTGAAAAATAATCTTCAAAATAATATTTTATGAAAATTTTTCTTGGTAATATTAAAGCAAATTAAATTCTTTATCTGATACATTTAAATGTTTTATTATATATTCTATAGATTTAGAAATAAAAGAAATATAATATATAAAATAATCTGTTATAATAAATTTTACAGCCGAAAGAATGCCATGGAAAATAGTTGCAAATTTAAATTGTTTGTAACTGACAGATAAATGTCAGTGTCAGAAATACGGAGACATTACTGAAGACTTTTTCTGGGAAGTACATACATTATATTATTTCATAATGTATTAATAAATACATAACATATATCCTTCAAAAATACTGTCAATCCTGGTAATGAATTGGAAACATTTCGAAAAATTAGAAGAGGACAAAATTTCTTCAAAAAATGAATTTAAAATTGATCAATCTAAATATAAGAAATAGATATATGTAAGTAGAATTTTTGGTGTAGAGGGTAGTATACAAGAAATGTTAAATACAATAGGGCGCGAGCAGTCATGTGATTTTGTTGGCCCTGACTAACAGATATGGGGGACCATGACAGAATGATAGCTAGTAATTATGTATATAGATGTCAAGTATCATAATTTCTCATTCTAAATTTAGTGATTTTCCAATTCCATGTGGTTTATTTTCCTCGACAAGTAAATTCCACACTCCTGGTGAAAAATTAACTACGTGTATTTAGAAATTTTTTAAATTTTTTAATGAAAAATTGACAAGTGATATCCATGTACATAATTACTAATTATCATTCTGAAACGGGCCCCCACATCTGCTTGTTAAGGCCAATAATGTAACATGACTGTTATATACTTATGTAACCAAAAAAATAAGCGGCGAGAGGTATTGTGCTGGCCACAACAGATTTTTTTGTATCATTACCTATGTCAAACCTAATCAGTACACTATATAATTAATGGAAAAATTATCGTGTGTTCTTTGTGGTCAAAGGAAACGGCTAATTCTGATGATAGGAATTAATATAGACACTACAATGTGTTGTTACGAAATAGGGTAGAAGTCTAAAGAAACCGCAAAGTGTTGCAGCAAATCCCGAAAACTTTGAACCATCATTAAGGCAATAAAACACAATGATCATCATTCCTTCCCCTCGAACAAATTCTTCTTTGGGTAAGAAACAGGAAAAGGGAAAAAATCCTGATCAAATAATCCAACCTTGGAATCTGTGGTGCAAGGACAACGCAACAGTGGGAAGCAGAACTGCTCCTACTTCTTCCTGCAGGAACTTACAAGAAGTTAGTGTTATTGCGTGACGGGGGAGGCATCCCTGTCGCTAATGCGCCCCTCTATCGAGCGCAGCCTGGCAAAAACAGGCCATTTGATTCGGAATAAACGACCCAATGATAGTCCGCGAAATGTTCATTTGAACGAGACTGTGTCTTCGCTCTAAACTCCACGAGCTGCCCGATAAATTACCGCTTGCATCCGACTGTCCGAGTAGAGTTACAGCCAAACACAACTCACACACGCGCGGGGAGAATGTTTTTCTAACAGGTAGTAATGATTGTATTTTCTTGTTAACGAAAAGATACCTTAGTCTTTAATGGAGTAGTTTTGGTTTGGATTTACACCAAATGTAATTTCTAAAGTATTTATTGTAGCAATAACTTTTTAAAACTGTAAAAATAAAGTAAAATTCATTGTTTCCCGTCAACTTTACTAAAAAATACTGGTCTGCTGGATCATTTTAAAATTAACTGTGCAACATATTAAGGTAGTTATATCTCAACTGAAGTATAATCAACCTGCTCTCCAAGTTTTGAAACAATTGACCATGCGGTACCTGAGATATTTGCAATTAAATTTGGCCTTTTTAACACGTGAAGAATACATCTATTCCATATATTTAGATGTTTTAAATTTAAATTCATTCTATGAAGAAATTTTTTCCTACTCTTCTAATTTTTCGAGATGTTTCCAATTCATTGTCGGAAGTAACAGTATTTCTGAAGGGTATGTGTAATATACCTATAATATTAAATATTTAACTATTAATACATTAAGAAATAATATAATGTATGTACTTCCCAGAAAAAGTCTTCAGTAATGTCTTCGGATTTCTGACACTGACATTTATCTGTTACAAATAATTTAAATTATCAACTATTTTCCATGGCATACTTTATTTTATATATTATATTTCTTTTATCTCTAAATCTATAGAATATATAATAAAATATTTAAATGTAACAGATAGAGAATTTAATTTTCTTTAATATTACCAAGAAAAATTTTCAAAAAATAATATTTACAAGAGTTTTTTTCAAGAATCTTCTACTTCCGGTTGTTCAATTGTTACCAAAACCTTTTCAGATCTTCCCATGAATGTCCGATTGGGAAATGCGTAGTTAACAAATTTAAAGTCTTATAGTTTTTGTGTAATCATCCTTCCAATATACACATACACACATACACACACACACATTGACACATACACACACACATCATCGTAAAAATGTTAAAATCGGATTGTAGGGACCTTAAAACGTGCTTATTCAATAAAATCTGGATATGCGATTTTTAGCATGAATGCAATACCTCTCTTAGCGAGAGATAAAAAATACTGTACCTATCCTAATGCGACAGTGTTTGTTAAATAGGTAAATAACAAAACTGTTAAATACGGTGTTTTAATTCAAGAATTATGGCGAATGCTGTCCTTAAGAAAACCAAGATAACGGTTAAGAAATATTTAGAAAGAATTATTTGATGTAGTGGAAACCCACGTTGGAATTGGAAGGAGGTATAAAATAAATTCGTTTCCCTTAAGTAGAGTTTTAATGAGTTTGAGTTGAAGAGATTTGATGAAAAGGATTTGTAGAAGATTGGTAATCTTTGCGATAGAGCAATTGAATGAATGAAATATTAATGCATGGGAATCGAGCGGGAAGTTCAAATCTAATCTGCGTCTGTGTCTACTGGCTGGCCTTAATCGAACGCAACGTGATATCCGCAACGAGTTCTTTTGATGATTTACGTTCGCTCAGTGAAAAAATTCCAGAAATTTAATTTACACTCGAAAGAAAGAATGTTCGTTTGCATTGCCAGGCTAAATCTAAAGGAGTGATGAATATAAATGAAGAAAAGGGGAGAGATACAGAATTTAATGTAAGCAATATTCCAATGAATGCTCCGGCAAATGGATTTCTAGTCGAAGATTCTGTATTAGATATTTATTTTAATCTCAAATTGTTCCCGAGGTAGGTACTTCCTTTAAACAACTTGGATAGCGTTCGTTTTATTTCAATTTATTCTTATTTAATATTTGAGTAGCTGACAAGGTAACCAAATAAGACTTTGATCATTCTGCGATGAGCGACCACTTCGTTTTTCTCTTTTGCAGTTTTCAACGGAATTCATTAGTCGATTCGCAGTGGTAAAATACGAAACTTATTTTGAAATAAAACATTACACATTTACAAGTTTAGAAACATCGTAGAAAAGCTTTTAACGGTACTTTATATTTTTTCAAACAACAGTATTCAACAGTGCTCTATTGTTGTTAAATATATATAAAAAGTAGTAAGCTTGTTGATATAGTGAAAATAGTAATGTCAATATGTTAGATATTTTATTGTAATACTGTTGTTATTACATATTGGTGTGTTCCCTAATAAAACCTGTTATCTGTTTTCACTAATTTATTATATTCTACAATTATATATCGAGTATTTTACATCGTATTCTATCATACATAACATTGGCGACTAGGATTATTTTAATTTTTCAATATGGAGAAGACGACGTAGCTGCTTCTGGTTGATTTGCTAAACAAACAGCAAAATGAAATGGAAAAATTATCTACTTTATTAGAAAAAGCAAATAATCGTCTTGACATTTTAGAAAGAAATCAAACCGAAGAACGCGTGCCAGATTATCACATTATGGACACTGCTCATAAAAGAATTCCGGAATTTAATTATGTACAAATTCCATCCATAAATTTTCTTGCAAAAGTTCTAAATTTCTATAAAAATTATTTCATAAACAAACTATGTAAATTGCACTTGACACTGACTTCTTCTTTTTCTTTAGCTTTTCCCATTCGTTAGGGGTCGCTATTTTTTATTTTCTTCTTCTACTCATTTCTGTTTTGCGTGTCGTTCTCATTCAGTTCCTTCTCTCTCAATTATTCCTAAATGCTGTCTTTCCATCTTATCTTTGGTCTTCCTCTGTTTCTTCAACCTATTAGCGGAATCTTCACATAGCCATTGCTCCAATGGCTATTTGAGCACGGTCGTCGTCGAATGGATGGCCTCCCATGGCTTCTTTGAGGGGCCCATGACGCTGAAAGTCACTTGGTGACAAGTCGGGATTGCAGCGTGGATGTTCCAACGTTTCCCAGTCAATTCTGTTCAATTTTTACCTCGTAATGTTTACTGTGTGAAGCAAAATTTTAAAATTCGACTTACTCCCTTTTAAGGTCAATTATTTAATATAAATTCAAGGTATATTTTTGATATTGTTATAAAACATAAGGAACTATATGAAAATGAAATGTAGTCTTGAAGAACTACTTGATTTTTTCAAGTAATTGAAAAATGACTACTTGATTTTTCAAGTACTTGAAATTGTAACTATTTGACTTGACTTGGATTTCCGCTACTATTACTTGACTTGATTTCAAGTCAAGTCAAGTCAAGTCAATAACTTGAATATCAAGTCGTGAAGCCCTATGTCTACGGCTCAACGTATTATAAACACGTATCTATATAGTTAAACAAATGAAGTTACAAAGCGCTATTCGTTTGTTATAATTATGCGTTGATTGGATATAGTGTAATGATGTTTTGTTATGGGGAAACAAATATTGATATTTTCATAATAACAAATTGCAATTGAAAAACAAATGAGTTAATTTTGAATGTAAATTGACTTGATAAAAAATTGTAATGTAACGTATATCTAAATGATAGGAAATATTGTATGTAATAGTAAACATTTGCTCTACGTTCCGTAATTTAAATTGTGCAAAAACAGTATTGGAAAAACTGCGGTTCATTTAATCTCGTGCAGTTTGCAATGGAATAACTAATTGTGATATTTCGTTCCTGACAGATATCCATCAGTCGCTGAATGTATTGGTAAACAGTTTTTATTATTTGAGCCGCGTAACTGATGTTGAATTATGCAACGCAGTTATGATGAAAATCCGCCAAAAAAGAAAATTCGTTTCTCATTCAAATTCACAGTAACAGTGAATTTAAAATGCTTTTAATACGGGACTACACAACACTGCAACGATACGAAAGCATTGCTATTGATGCTACTGCCCTAATTATTTATTGCTCCCTTGTGATACGTGATACATGCTCCATAACGGCAATTCGATACCATGAAAAATCAATAATTATTTTGAATGATTTTTGGTGTACATGAGACCTCTATGGTGCATTTCCTAATAAGCATTAAGGGCTCGAGAAGTGACGTATGAGAAATGCTTCATAGTATGCTAACGAATAAATACCTTCCGTACAAATTCCATACGTAAATTTTCTTGCAAAACATCCTATATTTCCAGTAAAATTATTTCATAAACCAACTATGCAAATTGCACTTGACACTGACATCTTCTTCTTTAGCTTAGAGTTAGAGCTTAAAAAGGATACACACACACACACACACACACACACCACACACACAAAATGGAGGAAATCTGTGAAAGAAATACTTAAAATCAACCATTCTGCAAGGGAAAATATGCCGTGATGATATATTTATCTATAGTTGCTGAGCGAGTATTAATAATTCTAACAGACTTCATTTATACGTTTGAGTTACAGCATTGTCAACAATGTACATTTACATTCTACTGACGATAAATTCATTCATTATTCAACTGCTATTGATATTTTATAGTTACCTACTTTTGTATACAGTTACTATACATTTCCCATTCACTATATAAATTGTATTAAGTACTACTTAACTTAAGAAAACGGCGAATCCTTCTTTATTTTCTTCTTAAAATTACATTTCAAGATCAATTTTGACAAATTGACTTTTTAATTGATTAATGATCAGACACA
The DNA here is from genome assembly GCA_951394225.1 of Harpalus rufipes. Taxonomy (NCBI): domain Eukaryota; kingdom Metazoa; phylum Arthropoda; class Insecta; order Coleoptera; family Carabidae; genus Harpalus; species Harpalus rufipes. The sequence continues at coordinate 87,974,798 of OX596274.1, forward strand.
CGTTCATACGTTTTTTTTTTTTGAACACATTGGCCCGTACTACGATCACGGTTTTAACTAAAACGCCGTTTTAAAAAATGTCAAATTCAAATTTCAACATTTAATTTTGCATGTATGTTTGAAGATCGATTTTTTAAAAAATATTTGTTTGAATACAAACTATGTTCTGCTTTTAAAACATATTTTGATAAATTCGATATTATTTATTATTGTTATTAAATAATGATATCTGACACTTCTTAAAACAGCGTTTTAGTTAAAACCGTGATCGTAGTACGGGCCACTGAGATTGTCACACCAAGAAATAAGTAGTAAACAATGATAATATATTTATTTAAAAAAAAAAAAATCTTGGAAAAAATAATTGCACGATATTATAATTATTCAATCCTTTAAATTGAAAATAATTTTTCTGATATTTTTTAATAGCTATTGTAAATATAAATTTATACCTATTGATAAATTGAAATACTTATACAAAGAAAAATATCAACTTGATAATGGTAGACATCAAGAAATACATAAACTTCTGTGAAAGATAATCGATAAGTTGATAGAAAATACATTAACAGAATCGGTGTTAAGTACTTTCTCGATGACGTATTCGCATTCTGGAGAAAGTGATAAAGAGAATTTTCTTTCAGAAAATGTAATATAACTTTGATAACTTTTATTTTGTTTATGTTGCTGCTTGGGAATAAAAAATCCAGTTTATTTCTTGCAAAAAGGTCTTAATAATAAATTAGATAAATTGAAAAGAAAATGTAGAGGCATCTCTCTCCCGGATGCGGTATGATATTTATGTTCCCGCCAGGGAAAAGGGTACATGACAACGCAGTAATTAATAAAAGAAAAGCTGGAGGTAGCGCTCTTACGGCCGGTGGAACAACGTTATATAATTAGCCTCCACAGGCTTACGAAGGATTCTAAAGAGAAGAACGCGAGCTATCGTGATAGCTCACGGCTTGCTTCACGTACTACCGTGAAGGCGTAATTCTCAACACAGGAGTTTGGAGAGAACTTAACACTGAAATGCTTATAACGTGTACGGTAAACATCCACAGTTCAAATAGCACAGATTACAACATGGGACGAAAACGATTGGCTCGATATATCTTGGTTCACGAAAGATGACTATTCAAGGTCACTTGTTCGAAGAAAGAATACACAGCACTTTATACAGTAGTAGCTTAGCAACATTTCATGTTAGAAAAAGAAAGAGTATATTGTGCCACTCGTGCAGAAACACCTATTGCCCACGAGGTGTGAAAGTTTCAGCACGAGATGAAGTCGAGGGCTGGAATCACACAAGTGGGCAATAGGTGTTTCTGCACGAGTGGCACACTATACTTTTTCTACGACCACACTCTTTTGTAAGATAAATAATTTATTTTTAATACAAAACATATAGTTGGCAAGTCGTGGGATAAAGTGTGAGAAATAATTTCTCACACTTTATCCCACGACTGTGGGAAATTAATAACTTTCGGGTTATGTAAAGTATGGGAAAAGTTCAATTTTCTGTAGTGGTCGTAGGAAAGATTATTTGACGTATGTCTATATAATTTATGTTGTGTGACAGATATACGTAAATGGTGACATTACTTTCTAACACATTACAAATAATAATGTATGTCGTAGAATTACAGATATCTAATTATCTACTGCACTGCCCTCTGTCCTAATAGTTACCCAGTGACGTTGACATTTAAATCAAATTATTATTCCATGGTTTTTGTCAAGTTTATGTTTTTGGGTTTTGCAAATACATAGGTGAAGAGCATAAATCTTTGAGAAAGGCGTTATTTAAAAAGAAACATAATTTTCAAATAAATTACACTTATTTTTTTCAGTAAAAATGAATCCATACATATTTCATGTTGCACGTCTATGTATACGAAATGCAGTGAAGTTATCTGCTAGTAATATTATACCATACGGTTAATAAATGACCTTGAATTGTCATCTTTCTTGAACCAAACTATACAAAAAAATCTGTTGTGGCCAGCACAATACCTCTCGCCACTTCCGTTTTTGGTTACATAAGTATAGGGCGCGAGCAGTCATGTGACATCGTTGGCCTTGACAAGCAGATATGGGGACCTGTGTCAGAATGACAATTACTAATTATGTATTTTTCATTAAAAATTTCAAGATTTTCTAAATTCACGTAGTTTGTCATACTTGACCTAGACAAGCAGATATGGAAGCCCTTGTCAAAATGACAGTAATTATTTACATAAATGTCAAATGTCCTGATTTTTCACGTGGTTAATTTGTCACCAGAAATATAGAATTTACTTGTCGAGGAAAATAAACCACATGAAATTGGTATATCATTAAATTTTGGATGGAAAATTGACATTTGACAATATGTACATAACTACTAGCTGTCATTCTAACACGGGTCCCCATATTTGATTGTCAAGTCCAACAAAGTCACATGACTGCTCGCGCCCTATAAATTTCTCATGTCTTTTCTTTATGTTTAGATTAGTTTTAGAATTGAGCTGCCAATACCGCCCAAATGGGTTTATGAACTACTGTTTGTTGGAGACAATGACATTTTCTATATTACTTTTTTATCTCAATATATAGAAGATATAATAAAAATTGAAAATGTATCGAATAGAGAATTTTACGTTCTTTAAGACTAATAATAAATTATTTCAAAAAAATAATATTTAGATTTTTTAAGATACTACTACTTTCGGTTTTCCAATTGGTACCAAAACCTATTCAACTCTTCCCATTAATGTTAGATTGAGGAATCCGTAGTCAAAAAGGTTTTTAGTCGTATAGAATTTGAGAAATCGTGTCTCCAACAAACTAACACACAGACACACACACAGACATCATTGTAAACATGTTAAAAACGGATTCCATGGACCTTAAATCGTGCTTATTCAATAAAATCTGGATATGCGAATTTTATCGTGATTACAATAGGTACCTTTCTTAGCGAGAGGAAAAAAATCTGATGTGGACACCACACGACTTCCTTGTACAATTATTAAACTATACATATTTTTTTAATAACTAAATTACAAAATATTAATTTTAACTTCAAAACGGTAAGATATATAGCGACCATAATCTAACCCGGTTCTTTTTAAAGAGAGTTTTGATTACAACAAAGAAATATTTGATTACAACAATGAATATGACTAATTTCACAATAAAAATATAATACTTGTTATTGTACGAATCATAAAATTGCACGTATTTAACGTAATTTGACATGAACATTTTTTTTTATTTTTTTGTCCTAATCCATAGCAACCTTTATTACAAAAACAAAAAAGTATATAATTTTTAAATTTATATATCTCGCTTATACAAAGGGCTAATTTAATAATACTTGATGTGCTAGACGCAGAAATTAATTCTCTAAAACTTTTATTTGAAGCATTTATTTCTAAAATTAAAATAAAATCATTTTATTCAAGAAAAACTGTTAACAACTTCAAGTAATGTACCACTTCCGGTTAGCCTATTTTAACCAAAATCTATTATGTTATTTCGATTGACATAAAAGTCTTGTATACCAAATTTGAAAAGTTTTGGATTATATTTTAAAACAGTTTTTCATTAAAATCTATTATTGGCTTCATGTAAAGTGCCACTTCTGGAAATTGTGTAATAACCAGAAAGGGAGGTGCACAACTAGATGTTATAGGAGTCCTAAATACAAAATTTCAACTTTCTACGGCTTACCGTTTTTGAGTTATGCGAGATACGTACGTACGTACATACGTACAGACGTCACGACGAAATTAGTCAAAATGGATTCAGGGATGATCAAAATGGATATTTCCGCTGAAATCTGAAAACCGAAATTTTTCGCGATTACAATACTTCCTTTACTTACGTACAAGGAAGTAAAAATCATAGCAAAATATCCCGATACTGAATCCAAGGATGGCCTTACCAAGTTTACTAGGCGGAGCTTAGTGGTCCGATAACTTTTATAAGGACGATCAGCTGAGCAATTATTAACAAATAATGCTGTTGAGATTTATAGTAAAGCGGACGGTGTGTTTATATTTAATATATTAAAATAGAACACAACAAATTAAGTTCGGTGTAGGTGGATATTAATATTTATTATTGACATAAATACAATCAACGTTGTATGTTTAATGTATTTCTAATAGGTACATAAGTGATTAGTTTTATATCTAGTGCGTAAGCGTGACATGGATAAAAATAATAGAGTTCACATAACGTTAAAAAATATAGCGTGAACGTTAAAATTCCAGATGACGTGAACGTTATTCCGTAAATCAAAATATGTTTTCATATAATGTATACGATATTATATCTGTCTAAGGCCCGGTATTTTCACTTCCGAATAAATTTATTCTATATATTTATTCAACGAATAACTCCATTGAGTCTTTTCATTTATTTTCTTTATTATTGGCTCCCAGGCACCTCCGCCAATTTTCTGCTTTTCCACCTTCTGTCTTCGACCAATCAACAATCTAGTCCTAGTCCCATCCTTGCAGTAAACATGCAGTATGTCGTACATGTAATTACTAAGCAACCAATTTCCTCCCACTATCCTTGTCTGGAATATATCCGCTGCTATAGGCTGTCCCGTTCTTCCGCTCGCCCGTGCAATTACGCGGTAATGAGACGTTCCGATGCGTGCGACGGCGGCGCCGCCGACGTCGTCTTGCGAACTTTGTAATTATGCATTGTGGCACTAATGACAGACGTATAGACGACGATGAGCTAAATGCGTCTTCGTTAGGAGCATAAATAGAGGAAAAATGACAAGTAGGAGGTATGAGAGATGTTTTGGACTAATGTGCCTATGTTACTGTTGAAATGAAGTGCTTGTCGTTCATTTCTGGAAGAAAATGTTTTTACCTCTCGCTAAGAGAGGTAGTGGATTCATGCTAAAAATAAATACGTTTTAAGGTCCCTACAATCCGATTTTAACATTTTTACGATGATGTCTGTGTGTGTGTGTATGTCCGGATGTGTGTGAGGTTGTTGGAGGTACGATTTCTCAAATTCTATAAGACTAAAGACCTGTGTAACTACGGATTCCTCAATAACAGTAATAGGAAGAGTTGAATAGATTCTGGTAACAATTGGACAACCGGAAGCAGTAGTATTTTCACAAATATCTTTTAAATATTTTTTTAAATCTATGTTATTACAGATTTTAAAAAATCTGTTGTGGCCAGCATAATACCTTCCATCAATCCTGTGTAATATGTATAAATTCCATACATAAATCTTGTAAAAGATTCTAAATTTCCAGTAAAATTATTTCATAAACAAACTATGCAACTAACACTAACATCTTCTTCTTCTTTAGCTTTCCCCATTCGTTAGGGTCGATATTTTTTATTTTCTTCTTCCACTCTTTTCTGTTTTGCGTGTCATTCGCATTCAATTCCTTTTCTCTCAAGTCTTCTGCAATACAATCCTTCCAATCTTATCTTTGGTCTTTGTTTCTTCAACCTTCCATTACTACGTTATTCATTCTTCATCCAATATATTCTTCATTTCTCCTCATGACATTTTCAAATCAATGTAATCATCTCGCTTATATCTTTCTAGAAACTTGTAACACTAGAGTTATTTCCTTACCTATCTTTTCGTGTCTTCCCCAACATCTACTTCAACATCCTCATATCTGCCACATTAATTTACTTTTTATTTATACTGACATCTGTCAATTTGAATTATATGAATATATTAGTAGTTTCAATGTTTAGCATAGCTGGCTGATTTATAAAATTTAATTTCTTTCTTTAACTCTATATCTATTGAATATGAAATATAAAATGCAATCAAATCGTACAGAGAATAATATATTCTTTAAGTTACAATAACTTTAAATGTCAATAAATCAAATTTAACTGTTAAATCTTCAAATGAGGCTACTTCCGCTTCACCAATTATAACCAAAATCTAATCAGTTGTTCTTCTGGATGTAAACTCGAGGAATAAGAAAAATAATAATTTTGGAATCGTGGTATTGAAGTTATGCGATCCGGAACTTTTGTCACACACACACAGACACACACACACACAGACACACATACATACATACATACATACATACATACATACATACATACATACATACATACATACATACATACATACATACATACATACATACATACATACATACAGACATCATCGTAAAAATGGTAAAATCGTATTATAGGGACCCTAAAACATGCTTATTCACTAAAAACTCATGATTGAATTTTTTGACCAAAGACAATACCTTCCTTACCTAAAGGTGACGGAAGGTAATAAGTGACCACATGAAACAGTTTCTAATCAAAATAATCTAAACAAATGATTCAAATGGCCTTTCAGTCTCACTTGATTCGTCGTACATAAAATTATCTACAACTACAGAAAGAAGCACTATTTTCTTATCTAATTTAACAAGTTAAATTTCTTCTATGACCCCAGATTTAAACATCAAAATCATATACAGATCTGAAGCGTTTGTAAAAGCTCCGATAACCGGTTAAATTAACTATACTAAACGCCTATAATTACAATTAAACTACATATAACTAAATCCTAAAGATGCATCCTTAGGCCAAACTGAGACTAATAAATATTTGTTACAAACTCCATTGTTAAATCATTATTAGATAAATCAATGAAAGAAACAACAATATCGCATGTTTAATAAAAGCTTCTGTATAGAAGCAACACTTTCTGATTCATGGTTTAATATTCTCATGCATGTAATAAATACTAATAACATTAAAGAGCAAAAACTTCACAAGTATTCGAATCAAAACGTTCTTTTCCAATAAAGATCGTCATAGCTCCGAGGCGGCGTGCTTTAGAAAGCATAGCTTGAGGGCACACGCTATGCTATACTACGAGAATACTCTGCCATGCTAACTTACGTTGCGTTACGTAGCGTTACGATCCTGTTCTGCTCATATCTTGCAGTTTATCGTCTTGTTAGAATAATATCGGTGCAAGAACATTAACATGTAATGAGTTCGCGAATAGGGATCGGGTAATGTGTGAACTACGACACGGTAGCTTGCGTGCCGGATTTCACAAGAAGTGTGGATTATCTAAAGATAAAGATTATGGCAGTGGCATAGCGTAGACCCGTACACTATTATAAAGTTTTCATATACAGTCAAAATTGATAGCGTGGACGTTAATATTTGAATAACGTATACGTTATTTTTATTTATATAACTATATTGATGGTCATAATATTGTAGACAATTTGAATTTTCACGTTCAGAAATCTAATACAAGAAACGAAAAAAATATTTTATGTTGGAAGGTTTAATTCAAATAAGTACAAAAATTTGAAACTCAATAGAATTATAATATGAATTGCGAAGAGTTATACATCTTCTCATTATCTATAGCACTATTTACATCAGCTCTAAACCGCAATGATAACTTTTGAATTTATTAGGTACCACTTCTATCAATGTTAATGTAGGCTTGTTTATATGTATGTTTGTGTTTATGTAAACCATGTAAAGCATTATTGTTAACTTCTCTATGTATTGATGCGGAAGCCTATTATTGGATTTATCTGTTGGCTTCCCGAATATATAGGGTTTCATCAAGTCATGTATCTATTTATTTATTTATTAATAAATCGATCCAACAGGATTCAAGATCCCAATTACAGGACGATCATATGACATACAAATACAGAAACGAATGAGTTGAACAGTAAATACATACAAGAAATTTAACAAGTGACTTATTGCAAGAAATATTTTGTTAATATATTCTTAAATTTAGAGGAGTCGCCAAATATATCAATGTCAATAATACATGATACACTGTTATATGCTACACAGAGTTGTCTTATTGGAGATTTCAATGCATAATTAGTCCTAGCTGCTTTACAATGAAATGGTACTTCATTTCTTGAAGTGACGCGTGGAACGTGTTGTAAATTACTTGACTTGAAAATCAAGCTTTTCAAAAATTCATTATTTCTATCGTTACTATTTATTTGATCAAGCAATTTCAAGCAAATTCTAGCTACTTGATAACGAACCGATTATGTACGAAAACGCGCGAATCAGTAGAATCGTAACCTAGCTGTGTGTGTGGTAAAATACCGCGTGGCGCGTCGTATGCCAAAAGCCCAAAAAGCTATACTCCATTCGAATTAAGAATAATAATTGAATCTTCAGATTTTGTCTACATATTCTCGGGTCATTCTAGTATATATTCCAATAATGAATGGGATCTCGTGGCCGGGTGCCTGAGTGTCTGGTCGCGAATCTGGAGAACCGGGTTCGATCCCGACCGACGCCAAAAATTACTTCGAAATTTAATGGCACAAAATTGACCCCTGTGGTGCAGTCTTCACGCCAGCAATGGGTGCCCGTGAGGTGAGGCCTGATAAGCGCCCGCACGGTACAGAAAATTCATCATTACCGATATCTGTGTACAAAGCATATTGGCACACCCAGCAATGGGTAATATGCCATGATGATATATTTATTTTTTATTTATGAATGGGTTTTTTAAACCTCTTAATATCTCGGAGAAAAATAAAGTTCCAAAATGTGCCAAAACCGAGTTTTATATAAATGGGGAAAAATCAAGTGCATTTAGGCACGGTCAAATATTAAAATTAAGCGGAATCATTCCCAGTATATTTTTTTTTTATTTATTTGGAACCACTTTAGGAGGCGGCCCCGTTTAAGGTTCACCATAATAGATATACTATAAATAGTTTATGTAATTCAGCTTTTTTTTCTAATTTTAAACCAGAATGTATGATTTATTTTTATTAATATTAGTCTATATTTCAAGGTATATTATTGATATTGTTATAAAACATAAGGAACTATAAAAAAATAAAATGTAGTCTTGAAGAACTTCTTGATTTTCCTCGCAATTTAAAAAATAACTACTTAATTTTTTCAAGTAATTGAAAAATAACTACTTGATTTTGCTGTTAATATGTTTATTTCAAAAGGTACGAATACATTTAGGGTTGGGCTCGTATGATTGTGAAAAAAAAATTATGGTCATTTTTGAACGAACTTTGAAAATTAGTATGTGCAACCGTACCGTGTCTACACAAATAACAATTCTAATTTTTTTGTGATGTAACGTTGTCTTTAAATTTACTCCTTCACTTTTAAAAACAATGTATACTTGTGAAAAAGTATTACTTTTTGTGTTTGCTAAGAAAATTTGTTAAATTATTGTGTAGTCAGTAAAAACATTTTCGTACAAATGTTATTTTATGAAATTATAATTGTATATAATTTATTAAAAATGTATTACTAGAAAGAACCACATATTGTCTAATGAACATATCAAAGTTTGCATTTTGTTTAATTAATTTTTTTATATTTATTTCAATAATGTGGATATCTGTCTAAAAAATATCTCGAATAAAAATAAAATAATATTTACATAAAGTTCTCGTTGAGTATGAAAAATAAGGCATATATTTAAATTATTTTTGATGTTTAATATAAATATAAATCATATACTAGAATAATGATTTTTATAATTCATTTCATAAATCAGTATATTATAAATAATGAAAATATATTACGCATATTTATAATTTAGATATATTATCAAACAAGTTAATAAAAATTTGCAATATTTACATTAATATCTACTGGAGCGTATTCGAAATTAAATATTACTCTACATCAGAAACAGTGGCGGCTCGTGCAATAAAACTTTGGTGAGGCAAGATATCCATAAAAAATCATTCAAGATCAAATGCCTTATAATTGAAAGTTACATTTTTTAAGGGATGTGCAAATGCATATTTTTCCCCTCTTATGTACAAAAATAAATTGCCAGATAGACAAATAGTTTATCTTCATAAGACAGTTGATTAAATAGATTTTTGTTAATTAAAAAATTAACAATATCTTCAGAATTCCCTATATTGTCACTCAATTATTTTAAAATTGTAGTCGAAGCCATTATTTGTTTTTTGTTTTCAACTAAAATTCAAATTACAAAAACACTACGTGGGTAAACTATAAAAACAACGAAAAAAATAAAAGAATATTTATTGCAATACGTATCAGTCGCAAACCAGAGCCTATTATAATAAAAATGCAAAACAAGACAGGTTATGTTATGTTTGTTTATTGTCGAATGCAATTTGCAGCTAATATTATTTAATCTTGCTTGCAAAAATATGCAGTAATGTCGTGAACCTACTTACAAAATTTATAAGTACGTGGCGCGTGGAAGGTAAAGCGACTATCTTTTATCCTTTACGCACTCATTGCATTTAGCATTTGAAGCAGTGCCTCAAACAGCTCTTTGTCTAGCGCACGTATTTCTTACCGGAATGAATGCTTTATCAAAAACATTAGGCAGTTATACTATTCATTTCGAGAAGCACTTTATAGGGGTAAATTATGTGAACTGCATTACATATTAGTTATGGTCGTGGCTTAAATTATTCTTTTGATATTTATGAAGACAAGCATTAACGGAATAAGTTAAAATTTAATTTACATACTATTTTACTTGCAGCTTTATTTCTTTTCTGGTGAGGCACTGCCTCACCTGACCACCCTGACAAGCAGTCACTGATCAGAACGAATAAATGTTTTTCGTACCTATTCTCTGAATACTTCGCTTAGAATAAATCTTCTTATTCTTAGTAGACGTCGATAAAGCATTCCCGCACTTTATCGCTTCTTTCTTGGTATACAGTCTCATTGTTATTGTATAATCTAGTCTTTGATGTAGGTAGAGTCAATACGGATAAAAAGTATTTTTCTTTGTAGATTAGATGTCTTCTCTGCAAATAGTTTGTCAGATGGATGCATCGGGTTCTCTGTGTATACAAATACCCGACTAAGTTGCCTCGTATATACTTCCACTCACTATATGGCACGAAGTGAAGGATACACTGTATTGGTAAACATTTTATTCCATCTCAAAAGCGAAATAGCTTGCAGTTGAAGACTTGTACAACTCTGTAACAATTTTTACCTCTCGCTAAGAGAGGTATTGGATTCATGCTAAAAATCGCATATCCAGATTTTATTGAATAAACACGTTTTAAGGACCCTACAATCCGATTTTAACATTTTTACGATGATGTCTGTGTGTGTGTGTCGATGTATGTGTGTGTGTATGTATGTGGGATGTTGGAAGGACGATTATTCAAAAACTATAAGACTTTATATTTGTTTAACTACGTATTTCCCAATCGGACATTCATGGGAAGATCTGAAAAGGTTTTGGTAATAATTGGACAACCGGAAGTAGAAGATTCTTGAAAAAATCTTCTAAATATTATTTTTTGAAAAATTTCTTGCTAATATTAAAGAAAATTATTATAATATATATTACAGCCGCAAGAATGCCATGGAAAATAGTTGATAATTTAAAATATTTGTAAATGACAGATAAATGTCAGTGTCAGAAATCCGAAGACATTACTGAAGACTTTTTGTGGGAAGTACATATATTTTATTTCTTATTGTATTAATAGTTAAATATTTAAAATTACAGGTATATTACATATATCCTTCAAAAATACTGTCAATCCAGAAAATGAATTGGAAACATTTCGAAAAATTAAAAAAGAACAAAATTTCTTCATAAAATGAATTTAAAATGAAACAATGCACTGTTCACTACTGACCGTTCTGTGAACGGTCACCTACCAGCTGACCACAGAAAAAGTAATGTTAGATGTTCTTGTTCACTTGTGCAATATTTAAATTCACTGTTTTTAAAAATAATCCAATTTTATCATCCATTATCTCTGCAGTATAACAAAATAATAATTTATTCACATGTAAAGCATTGAAAATATATTATTTATGCTATTTGTTAACACTAATGAAAAAATCTGTTGTAGCCAGCACAATACCTTCCGTCAATCCTGTGTATAATGTATAAATTCTATACATAATTTTTCTTGCAAAAGATTCTAAATTTCCAGTAACATTATTTCATTAAAAAACTATTCAAATTACACTTGACATTGACATCTTCTTCTTCTTTAGCTTTTCCCATTCGTTAGGGGTCGCTATTTTTGCGTCTCGTTATCATTCAGTTCCTTTTCTCTCATGTCTTCCGCAATACAGTCCTTCCATCTTATCTTTGGTCTTCCTCTGTTTCTTCAATATCCTATTACTAAACTATTCATTCTTGTTCCAATATAATTCTTCATTTCCCTTCATGACATGTTCAAACCAATGTAATCATCTTTTTTGTATTTTTAGAAACTTATAATACTAGAGTTATTTTCTTACCGTATCTTTCCGTGTTTTCCCCAACATCTATTTCAATATCCTCATCTCTGCCACATTAATTTACTTTTTATTGATAGTGACATCTGTCAATTTGAATTATATGAATATATTAGTAGTTTCCATGTTTAGCATAGCTGGCTGAATTATAAAATTTAATTTCTTTAAAATTCTTTAACTCTGTTATAATAAGTTAAATGTCAATAAATCAAATTTAACTGTTAAATCTTCAAATGGGGCTACTTCCGGTTCACCGATTATAACCAAAATCTAATCACTTGTTCTTCTGGATGTAAACTTGAGGAATACGAAAAAAATATAATTTTTGGAATCGTGGTATTGAAGTTATGGGATCCGGAACTTTTGTCATACACAGACACACATACATACAGACATCATCGTAAAAATGGTAAAATCGTATTATAGGGACCCTAATACATGCTTATTCAGTAAAAACTCATCATTGAATTTTTTGACCAAAGACAATACCTTCCTTACTTAAAGGTGACGGAAGGTAAAAATTGCAATACAAGAAAATTTAAAAATTTGATAAGAACTTGTGTAGTTATTTAACTTTTCAATCAATTTAGTTACCTATGTATGATATACGTAGAATATAATGACAACAAAAGTTATTATAACTTGAGACTATTTGACGTACATTCAGCAGAAACCTTCTTGGTCGGTGACCGTTCGGTCAGGTGTTTAGCGACCACAGAAATCTGCTGAATGCGCCCAATACCTTCCTTACCTAAAGGTAACGGAAGGTAAGTCTACCACCATAGTTTGTTACCCATTTCTGGGTGTACCAATCTGCTTTTATTCACAAGCTGTCGTGCAAAAAGTATCTCCGGGGTCGGTACGAATCAAAAATTAGAAGTATTTTCCGATTCGGAGTTTAGAAATATTAAACATTTTAGTGGTTGAAATTGAAATGATCTATTTTCAATTAAAGTTGTCAAAACTGTGAGTCATTTATAGATTAGTCTACTGTCAGTTTTAGGAAAATAAATGAAAGCACATTCCACTTGGTAGTTTTGGAATAAATTCGCGTTTAGGTTTCGACGTGATGCCGTGTCATCGCGCGTGAGTTATAAACATTTATCGCTGTACGTGTTCGAGGCTTCAGCAGGCTTCAGGCTTCAGCTTCAGGTATTCCTGCCCGTGGCTTCTACCTTATTTCCGGTGCAGATGATTGAAAGCTCCAACTCGCGGGTTAACTATGCCTTGCATGTTTCATATTTGCCATTCGACCTGTTATTACTTTTTCCAACTGCACAAGTACGGAGAATGGCTTGAAGTTTTTATAATTTTCCTCGACAATACTTAAATTATTCTCACGAGGAAATGGAATGAAATGTAAGGTGGAACGAAGCTTTACTTCATACTTCGGTAACTCAACGGGAATTCTTTTCTCTGTAAAAGGATTCCTCATGTCAAAGATTGCCACAGCTACTTCAAGTGTGTGCACACTTGTACATGATACATGTGATGTGCATGTACAAAGCTCTCCAAATACCAAACATGAAAAAAGTTACTATCTTTGTGGTTTACATCTAGACAGAATCTAGCTAAAATTCCGAAAATTCAATCGTACATAATGATTTACTTTATTGCATTAGATGTAAATAATTAACATCGTGTTTATGCACATTAATAAATGTGTATACAGTAAAATTTTTGAAAGATGTCCGATCAAGGTTGTCTATGAATTGTATGAATCAGATTTTTGCTCCGCCCATCATGAGAAATTCAGTAGTGTCGTATGCTTAGTTTTTATGAGGGTACGTAAGATACTACTGTTATTTTATTATTATAAAAATATATATTACAGGAAAAACATTCAAAATTCAAAAATAAGTCAGCTAGTAAGATTATAAGCAAATGTAAAACCAAATATGTTAAAAATAAGATACTGACACAATGTCAGTGTCAGTGACTCTGACAGAATATAACGTTATACGTACGGCTATGAATGCAGGTAATGTATCTGAATTAATAAATAAACTTACGTTACAGCGAAAGTATTATCAACAACGAGCATCGTTTATAAATGGAATGTCCTAACTTAGTCGAAACAATATGAATTTTTGAAAGACAAGCGTGTTATATCCATCCTTATCACACAGTCTTACAGCCTTTGCAAAAGAAAGAGATAAATGTATGCCTATTTGTTAATTCGTTGGTGATACAGGTGCCCTTGATCGGACATGTTTCAAAAATTTTACTGTACGTACAGTTTCTTATAAGTGACCACGAAATCAAAGTGTTCATCCAACAATTATAATAATTTTCGCGTGCTTTGTAACTAAGTAACGTTTTCATTCATTCATAGCTAGGACATAAAAATATCATGGTATTTATATAAATAAAATAAATAAATATTTCATCATGGCATATTACTCATTGCTGATTGTGCTAATCTGTTTTGTATACAGATTTCGGTAATGATGGAATATTTGTACCGTGTGGGCGCTTACCAAGCGTCACCTCACGGGCACTCATGGATGGCGTGGAGTGTGCACCACAGGGGTTAATTTTGTACCATTAAAATTCGATGTAATTTTTGGCGTCGGTCGGGATCGAACCCGGGTCCCCAGATTCACGACCAGACACTCAGGCACACGGCCACGCGACCCCATTTATATAAATATAAAAATATCGGATATAAATATATATATATATATATATATATATATATATATATATATATATATATACAGTGTGTTAATTAAAAACCTGGCCATAGGCGTTTAACATGGGAAATCAGTTTTTCCTTGCGCAATAGTTCCCAAATTATTTTAGACAAAAATACTTCAAATAAATATTGTAGACAATTAAATTATGCACCGGAGTTGCACCCTAATATGAAGATTTTAACCTTTTATGTTATTTATGAATAAAAGAATAGGTACGTTATTCTCTATTCGATTTAATTATATTTTTTTCTTCATGTTCAATGAATTTAGAGATAATTATAAAGAAATATCTTGCATCCTAATGCTGTTCAAAGCTGCACCTTGGAAACAGAATATTCAAATATTACTAATTGACGATGTCAGTGTCAAATAAAATTTACGTATCTTTGTGAAATAATTTTACTGGAAATATAAATATATAAATATTTTTTTAACCAAAGACAATACCTTCCTTACCTAAAGATGACAGAAAGTAAAAAGGCTGGCCCTAGATATGACAAAAACTATTACCATTACGGCGGTCAAAGTGTTAAGAATGTTAAACAAACTATGTACATGGTCTAATTTTGCATCAATTTTCATAGTTCATTAATAATAATTAATATATAACCTATATATGAGTGACATTAACAATTTGGTATTAATTTATTAAATGTAATGCATTAATTACATCTGGAACATGTTAAAATATTTGACACATACATTCATTAATTTTGTAATACTACATTTAGTAATGATAAAATCTTCAGAGAAATTTTACGTTTGTAATTTGTAAAGTTGAAATTGATTATGTGCTCCATAAAATCTAAAATTTATGATTGCGGTCAGAAAAAAATCTGTGTAAAAATCTTAATTGGTTATTTCCTAAAATTAATTACAGTAATTGTAATTCTCGCGCCAACTAATTAGTAGAACAAATTTAAAGAAAAAAATACAATACCCGTTCTTGGGGTTTTTCACAAAAGGAAATCTTAAAAGATATCAAGGGTAGTTAAAATTTTATACGGCTTTCCCTACCACAAAAATCCATTTTCCTTGCGGTAACTGTTCCACGCAGTAAATACTCTGCGGCCAAATTCCTTACATTATTAAAAAGTTTCCAAGCAAGGGAAACGATACTTATAAACTCGATACTTCGATATGGTACTAATCCAAGCACGGTATATTATACAATCGTGCATTGCCCCATTTCCCAACCAATAAGAAATCTTTTAAACTTGATTTATAGAAATGAAACTGAAAATATGAAGGATTTATTTATATAAAAGAAATCTGATGTGGCCAGCATACTTAACGTCAATTTTATACACATTTTTTATAGAAAATATACTCACAAAGTTATTTGGCACAGCCGAACTTTAACATGTAAAATCAGACTTTCTTAATTTCCTGCTTCCCTAATTATTTTACGTAAAAAAGCTTCAAATAAAAGTTGTAGGGCATAAAATTCTGCATTTGAATCAATAAACAAAATTCACTTTGTGTGCTTCGTAATGGCAGAAATTAGGTATGAAAATGCCGAAAATCACTTCAAAAATGGAATTGAAACAAAAAATTAACAAATGTTAACGATTTATTCGTCAAACTAGGTTAATTTATTTTTTTCGCGATTGATCTTTTTTATCAACTTACCATACCTGTTTCCACGACAGTAAGTTATGTTTACTGGTTGCTAGGACTAGCACGACGATAAGTGATTTACTTACCGTTCACTGAACGGTAAGTAAAGTATATAAATTTAATAATTTAATATAATAATACGAGGGTCATTCAATAAGTAAAGAGACAAATGGCTATAGCTCAAAAACGGTTTATTTCAATCTTTCAAAATTAAGGCTATTTTTCAACATAATCACCCCCCACAGTTATGCACTTGTCCCATATTTCTTGCAGCTTCCTAATTCCCTTGGCGAAGAATTCTTTCGATTTAGTGGTCCAAACAGGTAAAAATCAGATGGGACGAGGTCGGGACTGTAGGCAGGATGAGGTAAGACCTCCCAACCCAATTCTTGAAGCTTATCACGGGTCAGCTGGGCTGTATGAGGGCGGGCGTTATCGTGCTGAAGAATGACTCGTTTTTCTGTACTTTAAATTGTTCTGAATGACATTGTGAACAGTTTCAACTCTTACTTGAACTTCCTCAGCTATCATTTCAACAGTAATTCTTCTGTTATCACGAATAAGTCCGTCAATCCTCGATTCCAACGAGGGACCAGAAACTTCCACTGGACGTCCACATCGGGGTTCATCACCTACACTTGTTCGGCCACTTTTAAACCGATCATCCCACTTGTAAAAATTCGCACGGTTCATACAACTTTCACCGTACTGTATTAACATTCTAGAAAAAAATTCACTTGTTTTTACATCTTCTGCGACTAAAAATCTAATGACTGAGCGCTGCTCTTCTAAGGTGCAATCTTCTAGTGGACTTGCCATGGTGAACTGAAAATTTTGAGGCTATGTTGACATAAAATGATGAAACAGCTGATCAGAGCATATCCCAAGGTTGCCAACTAACACCCCTGAAAAGATTGTACACATTCATTGAATAGTTTTAAAATTATAGAATTTGTCTCTTTACTTATTGAATGACCCTCGTAATAGTACGACCGGCATTCAAAGGGGGTTTGATTACATCAAAGAAATGCTTGATTACAACAAAGAAATACACACAGTGTCAGTATTTTCTTTTTCACATATTTGGTTTTACAATAATTACATTTTACAAATATTATTTATGTATGTGAATAATAAATGTACAATTAAAACAATTATTAATAGTAATGCCACTGGTTTGTGCGTTATTAGCATTATTCACAGAAAATGTTTCGGAAGTCAAAGAAATAATCTTTTGCACTGCTATTCCACCGTCGTCGTGTATAATTTTTTCGGCGAATTCTATTTTGTTCTGAAGAGAATCCTCCACGTAGCTTTCCGCTACTGTGAAAGAGCGCCACCCACCATGTCTTTCTAACCCAAGAACATCCACTCCTTTATTAGCTAAAAGTGTTGCTGAAGTGCGCCGAAACGAGTGGCCAGTGTAATCCGGATTTTTCAAATTAAGATATTTCGCAATTTTTGACGGCCAACTACCGATTATACCTTTTCCCACAACTTGAACAGCACATTTTCCTCTGCGATAGTTCAAAAATAAAATATCTTATTTTACGTTGCTTGATCAAAGTTTGATATATTTACAAAAAATGTCTAAGTAGTGTATTTTTTCATCTTGTATGTTTGTTACAGCAAAAAGAAATATTTTTTAGATTACAATAGTTAAGGCTATATTTGGGCAATTTTTTATTTTATGTATTGATAAAGTGTCCTGGATTTAAATATGTTATTACCTAAATTTATCATTTTAACAATAATATACGGGCAAATATATGACAATAGACACGTGCTATTTTTTTTAGTTCCAACAGTAAATAATACAGTATTTATGTTAGTATTATTTATAAAACTGAAAATAAAGGAAACTGACAATATATTCAATTAATTACTATATTAAACACCTACAATTATATTAAAAACAAGAATAAATAAACTTCTGGATGATTGTTACTCTAATTCAACAAACTTTGATATGATGTATTAATAGAGGAACTTGAATACATTGCTTATAATAAAATTTCTTAGGTTTAATAATAATTTATTTGCAAATAAACCATTGTCTGCATGTGACAAATGTTTTCGTCTTCAATAATTTGTACATAATTTTTATTAAAGTAATAAAATTTAAGATGGCAATTAATTGAGTATATTGTCAGTTACCTTTACCCTCAGTTTTATAGATAAACTAACATAAATATGGTATTATTTACTGTTGGAACTGAAAAAATTAGCACGTGTCTATTGTCATATATTTGCCCGTAGATTATTGTTAAAATGATAAAAGTACATAAAATAAACTATTGTAACCTAAAAAAATGTTTGTTATTGATACATTTGAGGTTGGGCTCGTGGCATTAATAAAGAGTAATTTATATTAAAAATGGGTTAAATTCCAATGTTGTATATCTAGTAAAACGATTTTGATGTTAGTGATGAATATGGGAGTAATATTAGGAAATTGCTGACGGTTCTGCGAATGGTGCTTTGTAAGAAGACGAATGCCTGCCGTCGTGTAAGGGAAATTGTTGGGTATATTTAGCATTTGCTGCAGAGCTTAACTAGTCATGCGAGAATAACTGCACAAGTTTGAAGAAAGTCTGGGTAATAGCGAAGAATGTTGTTAAATTCCAGCCGAGTATCGGATATTGGAAAAAGCATTATAACAAACGAGTGATCAAAATCTAGCTGGCTCGAAATGAACATTCTACTATCGCTGACTCAATTATTTGTTTCTAAACTTAGCGCGGTATCCGCCATTTTAAATACAGTACCGCCTTAGGGTAGGCTCACCCCCTTCGCGAATTTGCATCCCCCGTTCGCTTTTCCATTGCAAATTTGTTAAACTTCCTTTTAAGATCTGGGATAAGATTTGAAGTGTTCGAAATTTGCAAACTTTTGAAGGTTTTTATTGTCCCAAGAGAATGCTCAGATCATCTCAACTTAATGTAAAAACTATTCGTTTCATAGTGCTCCACTCGCCTATCTTTTCAGCCATCTTTCTGCATTACAGAACTTTTAACATTCAGATTCTTTCAATGCAGATATTAACTTTTACTGCAGTAACACATTATACATAGAACATGAAAATAAAATAAGAACTAAGAATTTTTAATTGAAAGAACACGTCAGCAAATATTAATATTCCAATGTACAATAAAATTTTTGAAAGATGTCCGATCAAGGTCATCTACGAATAGTATGAATTCAGATTTTTGCTCCGCCCATTATGACAAATTCAGTAGTGTCGTTTGCTTAGTTTTTATGAGGGTACATAAGATACTACTGTTATTGTATTATTATAAAAATATATGTCACAATAAAAGCATTCAAAATTCAAAAATAAGTCAACTGGTAAGTTTATTAGCAAATATAAAAACAAATATTTGAAAAATAAGATACTGATACAACTTTTAAATGTTACTTCAATTAGTTGTGTGTACAAGATATGTTAAATTCGTTACTTATAGGGCCAAAGCAGTTATATGACTTTGTTGACCTTGGAAAACAGATATAAGGATCCGTGTCAGAATAACGGGTAGTAGTTATTTACATAGATGTCACAATTGTCTTGTCATAATTTTTTTTCAAAATTTCAAAATATTTTGATGTTTATTTGTCATCAATTGTATGGAATATACTTGTCGAGGAAAATAATACACATGGATTTGGAAAATCATGTTTTGAATAAAAATTTATGTACTTGACACCTATGTACATGATTACAAGCTGTCATTCCGACACGGGCCCCCATGTCTGCTTGCCAAGGCCAACAAAGTCACATGACTGCTCGCGCCCTATACAACATAAAATAAAAATGGTGAGAAGTATTGTGCTGGCCACAACAGATTTTTATACTCGGCATTATTATTATTTCAACAAACCGTGTGGAATAATTCCGCACGGTTTTCGACGTATCACAATCTATTTAGTCGCATATTAGCGCGGTATATCAAATATCTTTGTTTGGTTACTATGGTTATGACTTTTTGTTTTATATGTATTTATTTCTGTATTCGCGTTTGACGTTTTAAAGTTTTGAACATTTTTAGAGTTTTTTGCTAAGTTTTACAGCTTTTGGAGTTGTCCAGAGTAATAAGTTTATCTAAATAATAATAATGTATTACTTTATAGAAAAACATATAAAGTGGAAATGAAGATATAGATGTGGAATGTACGTCACCAGAGAAATATGAATGGAGTTATTATAAGCAATTTATGGACTGGCGTCAAAAAAATATTTAATGGTATATGATAATATATTGTTATTATCAATCAACACTTTGTGTATAATTTCTAAAATCTTGTTAGAGAAAGTATAGTCTACAACATGTTTGGAATGGCATAATCCATACTCGCAAACCGTAGTCGTCGCCTTCGACTCGGGCCACAAACTTTTTGCTCGTGTGGAATTCCATTCCATTACTTGTTGTAGAATATACTATTCAACAAAACCAATGAAATAGAAAGAGATTGATTGATTTCTAAGTTATTAAGCAGTAATTATTTACATAACAGTTTATCGAAATGTTTCTAAACGATATAATTCGGAATAAGTGGAGTGTTCGAATGTGATTGAGGTATAGAAAGAAATGAAACAGCACAATATTTTATTGTTATGTTCAATTTCCTTTACGTTTCAAAAACAGAATTCCTCCCGCGTTTCCTCATTTGTATTTGACGTATCCATGTGGAAATATTTGTGTAGGGGCAATTACCTCCTGAATCTGCACGGCAGCACCAGCACGCCAGGCAACACTGTCACGCGCATTCACGCACACGCTCGCACCTTGGCTCCGCTGACATTTTATTTCCTCCGTTGACGTGCGTCTCAATCGAAAGCAATTTCTACTCCTTCGGCTTTTATTATTTGCTGTTGTAATATTTTCGCTGCACTACCAAATGTTACTACCAGATGATGTCAGAATTCAAAAACCATTTGCGGAACGATCAATTTTCTTTCCCGACTCTCAATTATTTCTTATAATATGTCAACGGATATAGAAGTTTGTTTGAGGTTTTGACAGCAATACAACAAACTGTGAAAGAGAATTTATTAATAAAAGAAGAGATGACCGAGGACACACACAAAGAATTCTTTTTATGGAAGCTCAGATTTCAATGGCGCTTTTATTAGAAGCGGTCATAAATTTAAAGTTACACACTGGTGTAAACTTGCAGTAAGCTAGTAAAAACTGCAAATAAAACAGCGAATCTTCTACGTTCCATCTATTTTGGGAGAATTTTTTGTCTATTGTAGTACCTCATGAATTCATGTACTCGTTGTTCGATCGATCCATTCATTGTCCATCCAGTATTTACTTGTATTAGTTCGACAATCATTGATTGCTATTTATATCTAGAATTAGAGCGTCGAACAATTTGACTCTTCTGGACCTCTCATCATCCATCAAAAATATAAAATTAGGTATTTAATGAATTTTGGGAATACAAATTTACTATTTTTATGATGAAATCTGTATGTATGTGTTTGTGCGTCTGTGTGTGTGTATGTGTGTGTGTGTGAGTGTGTATGTGTGCGTGTGCGTGTGTATATGTGACGATTGTTTCGGATCGCATAACTACAATACCACGATTCCATAAATTATAATCTTTTCGTATTCCTCAAGTTTAGATTCATATGCAGACATGATTGTATGTATGTATGTATATGTGTGTGTGTGTGTGTGTGTGTGTGTGTGTGTATGTACGTCTATGTGTGGGGTGCGTTTGTGTATATGTGACGATCGTTTCGTATCGCAAAACTCTAATACCACGATTCCAAAAATTATAATCTTTTCGTATTCCGCGAGTTTAGCTTCATATGCAGACATGATTGTATGTATGTGTGTGTGTGTGTGTGCGCGCGCGTCTATGTGTGTGTGTATGTGACGCTCGTTTCGGATCGCATAACTCTAATACCACTATTCCAAAAATTATACTTTTTTCATATTAGATGTTGGTTTTAATTGGTTTTAATTGGCCCACCGGAAGTTAAACGCAGTTAAACATTATTGATTGACATATAATGTTTATAAACTTTAAATATTGTTTATACGATGTGAATGCATTTTATACTTCATATTCAATAGATATAAAGTTAAAGAATTATAAAGACATCAAATTTCATACGGCAGCCAGCAGCCAGCTATACTAACCATGGAAACTGCTAATATATTTAGATAATTCAAATTGACAGATGTCAATACCAATGAAAATTGAATGTGGCAGAGATGAGGATGTTGAAATAGATGTTTGGGAAGATATAAAAAGAGACGATAAGGAATGAAAGAATAAGGGAAATAACTCGATTGCTAGAAGTTTCTAGAAAAATACATTGGTTTTAACATGTTGAGGAGAGATGAAGAAACTGAATGAGGACGACACGCAAAAGACAAATGAGTTGAAGAAGAAAATAAAAAATAGTAACTCCTAACAAATAAAGATGTCAGTGTTAAATGCAATTTGCATAGTTTGTTTATGGAATAAATTTACTGGAAATTTAGAATCTTTTGCAAGAAAATTTATGTATGGAATTTGTACATAATACACAGGATTGACGGAAGGTAATGTGCTGGCTACATCAAATTCTTTAGATAACACAACGGCCGCTAGTATGAACAAGTAATTGAGGGTGATTAGCGAGCATTTGAAAAAATGAAAGAATAAGGAAAATAACTCGAGTGTTAGAAGTTTCTAGAAAAATACATTCGTTTGAACATGTCATGAGGAGAGATGAAGAATATATTGGAAGAAGAATGAATAGCTTAGTAACAGAAGTTAAAAGAAGCAGTGGAAGACCAAAGATAAGATGGAAGGACTGTATTGCGAAAGACTTGAGAGAAAAGAAACTGAATGAGAACGACACGCAAGAGAAATGAGTTGAAGAAGAAAATAAAAATAATGTAATCACTGTCCATACTACCAGCCATTGTTTTTTTTTAAATTTTGAACCATGTCATAATTGTTCAGTTTTTTTAAAAACGTTACCGTTGGTCAAAATAATTCTTATCAGCGATTAAAATAAAAGTAAATTTGAAACAAGCATTTTTTAGGAAAACCAATTATATTTGTTTATTTATTTCCACATAACCCAATTTGAATCCACGAGGATGCGAACTTGCGTCATAGTTTCTCAATATTTCCAATATTCCGTTAAACATAAACTGAATTACGATCTCTGATTTGAAATCAGATTTAGTGCAACTGCTCGATTCACACTGCGCTCGTCAAACTTCGTAAATCATCGGAATCTTTCGGGACAGGACGAATGTAGATGGTTTCACGAACTGCAGGCAACGTGAAACATGTGAATAATAAATTAAGGTTTTTGTATGCGCCTCCTGCTACTCCTGTAGGTAGAGAGAAAGAGAGAGAGAGAGACGCAGCAGGAGAGAATGCGGACGCTCTTCTATTCTCTTTCCGCTCTCCCCTGAGCTTTGTATTTTCACACGTCGGTGGATCCTTTGTGCCGCGAAATGTAACATGATTCATAATGTCGTCGAGTTGACTATACGAATCATTCCAGACCTGTTTCATATTCAATTATTTTCGATGAATCAATGTTGATTCTCACCAGTTGCTTTATAATTCCGTTTTATGCACCTTTCCTCTCGTCGTCCTGGACAGGAGCTCTCATCCTTCAAGCGTTATTCAATTTGTTATTCGATAGGATTATTATTATCCAATTATCTGAATTCATAAGCTCAAAGGACTTCCTGTACCATATAAGACTTTTTAATGACAACGTTTTTAATCTTTTCAACGTAGAATCTTTCATTGAAAAATAAATATACAACAGGGTGTTATATTTTAGTGTACCCAGAAAATATTTCGCTTATTTATTAAGTTAGTAATTTCTTTCATATAACATGATTTATACAGCAACATGCAAGCTATTTAATGACGGATGTATATTCATGATACCACTTCCGGTTTATTAGTAATTAATATCAACTTTCAAATTTCAAATGGAACATACTATATTTTTTACAAATTTGAAAAGTACATCAAATTTGCTTTACAATCATGTAAAATAATCCATATGTTACATTATTAAAAATCAATTGTGGCCAGCACAATACCTCTCGCCACTTCCTTTTTTGGTTACATAAGTATAGGGCGCGAACAGTCATGTTACATTGTTGGCCTTGACAAGCAGATGTGGGGGCCCGTTTCAGAATGATAACTAGTCATTATGTTTCATTCAGAATTTCAAGATTTTCTAAATACACGTAGTTAATTTGTCACCAGGAGTGTGGAATTTACTTGTCGAGGAAAATGAACCATATGGAATTGGAAAATCACTATATTTAGAATGAGAAATTATGATACTTACATCTATATACATAATTACTAGCTATCATTCTGACATGAACCCCCATATCTGCTTGTCAAGGCGCCCTATTGTATTTAACATTTCTTGTATACCTACATTCTACACCAAAATTCTACTTACATATATCTATTCCTTATATTTAGATTGTTTAATTTTAAATTCATTTTATGAAGAAATTTTGTCTTCTTCTATTTTTTCGAAATGTTTCCAATTCATTATCAGGATTGACAGTATTTTTGAAGGATATATGTAATATACCTATAATTTTAAATATTTAACTATTAATACATTAAGAAATAATATAATGTATGTACTTCCCAGAAAAACTCTTTAGTAATATCTACGAATTTCTGACACTGACCAGACACTGACATTTATCTGTCAGTTACAAAGAATTTAAATTTTCAACTATTTTCCATGGCATCCTTTCGGCTGTAAAATTTATTATAACATTATTTTATATATTATATTTCTTTTATCTCTAAATCTATAGAATATATAATAAAATATTTAAATGTATCAGATAGAGAATTTAATTTTCTTTAATATTACCAAGAAAAATTTTAAAAAAATAATATTTAGAAGATTTTTTTTCAAGAATCTTCTACTTCCGGTTGTCCAATTGTTACCAAAACCTTTTCAGATCTTCCCATAAATGTCCGATTGGAAAATACGTAGTTAAACAAATTTAGTCTTATAGTTTTTGAGTAATCGTCCTTCCAACATCCTACATACATACACACACACACACACACATACATCCACACACACACACACACACACACACACACACACACAGACATCATCGTAAAAATGTTAAAATCGGATTGTAGGGACCTTAAAACGTGCTTATTGAATAAAATCTGGATATGCGATTTTTAGCATGAATGCAATACCTCTCTTAGCGAGAAGTAAAAAGTAAAATGGCGGGCACTTTTTTATACACCTAGTCGAAAAGGGAATAGTGAACCATGACTGTGGCTTGAAATACGATTTTACTATTTTTACGATGATGTCGGTATCTGTGTGTGTGTGCGTGTGTGTGTGTGTGTGTGTGTGTGTGTGTGTGTGTGTGTGTGTGTGTGTATGTATGTGACCGCGGTTTCGGACACGATATCTCCAATACTAGAATTCCAAAAATTACAATTCTTGCGTATTCCTCTACCTTAAACCATATGTAGACTTGATTAGATATTTTGGTTATAATTGGTCAACCGGAAGTATTCTCATTTGAAGATTTTAACAGTTTTTCTTGAAAAACTCAGTTAAATATTATTATAACTTAAATAATATATTATTCTCTATACGAATTGTTTGCATTTTATATTTCATATTCAACAGATATAAGGTTAAAGAATTATAAAATGCTAACTTAACCATGGAAACTGCTAATATATTCAGGTAATTCAAATTGACAGATGTCAATTAAAGTAAATGAATGAAAGAATAAGGGAAGTAACTCTATTGTTAGAAGTTTCTAGCACAATATAAGAGAGAAGGAACTGAATGAGAACGATACGTAAAACAAAATGAGTGGAAGAAGAAAATAAAAATAGCGACCCCCTAACGAATGGAAAAACTAAAGAAGAAGATGGCAGTGTCAAGTGCAACTTGCATAGTTTGTTTATGAAATAATTTTACTGGAAATATAGGATCTTTTGCAAGAAAATTTATGTATAGGGCGCATGCAGTGACGTGACTTTACTGACTTTGGCAAGCAGATATGGGGACCCATGTCAAAATGACAACTATTAATTTTGTCCATAACTGACAAATGTCATAATTTTTCTTTCATAATTTCATGATATTCTTATTTCATGTAATTTATTTGTTATCAGGAATGTGGAATTCAGTTGCCGAGAAAAGGAATCATAAAATACCAAAAAATTAAATTTTGAATGAATAATTATGACATTTGTCAGTTGACATAATTAATAGCTGTCATTTTGGTACGGACTGCTCATGTCCTATCAATAAATTTTATTATTTAATAATAAATTTGTAACTATAACAGTCTCAAAGCAAATTGGCACACACAGTTGCACAAAAAGCATAACAATACGCAATCTTCTAATGGCTCAACTGCATTTTACCTTCACAATAAACCTAACAATAACATCTGCTACCCCAAATCTTGTGCGGCATAATGATTCCTTTTCTAAGGTATCCTCCCTATATCCTTGCATCCCCTAGTGACCATCCTGTCCTGACCCATCCTGGCTGTCAGTCGCACTCACTTCTCGAAGTCCTGTCACTCTAACAATGCGCGCTTCGTTATCCGCTCGTTCGTTTGTTCCTTCTGAGGGAAGGACCTCGCAGGACATGCGCAGGACCTCAAAATAGAAAGGTCACAGGAGGTACAGGGATATTGGAAAATTATTAGGTTATGTAATATATTTTTAAAATGGGTCGATTTACGTAGAAATCAATTTATGCAGATAACTTACACTCTGATTAGATTTTGTGAAATATATTTTGAGAACAGGAGGAGATACATACAGGGTGTTTCTAAATTCACAAATTTTAAGGGTTTGTTAGTAGTTACTAAAATGAGTTAAAAAGCTTAATCAACATGGGTCTGTTCTTTAATAGTTTCCGAGATATTAGGCAATGGAAAAAGAGTTTTTATGGGGTTTATCCCGAAAACTATTAGAGATACGACTTTTTGTTTACATTTTACATTTTAAAGATTTAAAAGTGTCATATAAAGACTATTTATATTTTAATTTAATTGTACATTTTTATAAAAAAATCTAGTAGAGAAACTCAAAAATCGTGTTGAGGTTAATCTTTAATATAAGCACTCTGTCAAAACGTCAACAAATTTGACATATTCTACTAAGCGCCCTGACAGGTTCGCTTACAATACTACCAACAGATTCTACGAGCCTCAAATTAGTGTTTTGCGAGAGTCTTGCATACATTATATTATTTCTTATTGTATTAAGAGTTAAATATTTAAAATTATAGGTATGTTACATATACCCTTCAAAAATACTGTCAATCCTGGCAATGAATTGGAAATATTTCGAAAAAATAGAAGTGTAGGACAAAATTTCTTCATTGAATGAATTTTAAATTTTAAAAATCTAAATATAAAGAATATATATAAATTTATGGTGTAGAGTGTTGGTATATAAGAAATGTTTAATACAATACGGCGCAAGTAGTCATGTGACTTTGTTGGCCTTGACAAGCAGATATGGGGGCCCATGTCAGAATGATAACTAGTAATTATGTACATAGTTGTCAAATATAATAATTTCTCATTCTAAAGCCAAGAATTAGCCTAACAAGACAAGAAATCTTGCCTTGTGAAACAATACCTCAAATAGCCTAGCGACAAATTCAAAACAAATATGAAACATGTTTCAGTGTTGATTAAATTAAAAATACGAATGAAAATGAAATAATTAACCCTAAAAATTACTCCATTACATTTTAGATTAGATTAAAAATAATTCGTAATTTAACTAGTTTTTTTTTACCTTTCGGTAAGAGAGGTATTGAAATAATGCTAAAAATCGCTTATACAGATTTTAGTGAATAAACCCGTTTTAAGGTCCCTAGATTCTGACAATAACATTCTTACAATGATGTCTGAATGTGTTTGTGTGTGTGTGTGTGTGTGTGAGTGTGAGGTTGTTGTATGTACGATTTCTTAAATTCTATAAGACTAAAGATTTGTGTAACTATAGATACCTCAATCTAACAGTAATGGAAAGATTTGAATAGATTCTGGTAACAATTGGACAACCGGAAGTAGTGGTATTTTAACAAAAATCTTCTAAATATTTGAATATGTATGTTATAACAAATATTAAAAACCTAAATTCTCTATCCGACACATTTAAAAAGATTTATTATACATTCTATATATTTAAAGATATAGATATACAATCTATAAAATAATTTATTGTAGTAAATTTTACAACCTGCTCACAGCCCAAACATCTCTATGGTAACTACTTGACAAATTAAAATGTCTGTATTTGGCAGATGAATGTCAATAATGTCAGTGTCAAAAATTCAGAGATAGTAATGAAGGCTTTTTCTGGGAACGATATTTAATATTTCTTGTTGTATTATTAATTATATATTTAAAATTATAGGTATATTATAGGAACCCTTTAGAAATACCGCCAATCCCGTTAATGAATTGGAAAAACCCCGAACATTTAAAAGAAATGGAAAAAACTTACTCATAGAATGAATTTAAAATTATAGGAAATATAAAGATCAGGTGTAATTAATTTTTTTTGTGTGTACAAGAAATGTTAAATATAATATTTATATATACCACACAATAATGGAAAGGGCAAGAGAGGTATTGTGATGGCCACAACAATTTTTTTTATGTACTTTACTTATTTTTTTATTTTCGCTGAAACAAATTTTTACCTCTCGCTAAGAGAGGTATTGGATTCATGCTAAAAATCGCATATCCAGATTTTATTGAATAAGCACGTTTTAAGGTCCCTACAATCCGATTTTAACATTTTTACGATGATGTCTGTGTGTGTGTGTGTGTGTGTGTGTGTGTGTGTGTGTGTGTGTGTGTGTGTGTGTGTGTGTGTGTGTGGATGTGTGTGTGTGGGATGTTGGAAGGACGGTTACTCAAAAACTATAAGACTTAAAATTTGTTTAACAACGTATTTCCCAATCGGACATTCATGGGAAGATCTGAAAAGGTTTTGGTAACAATTGGACAACCGGAAGTAGAAGATTCTTGAAAAAAAATCTTCTAAATATTATTTTTTGAAAATTTTTCTTGATAATATTAAAGAAAAATAAATTCTCTTTCTGATACATTTAAATATTTTTATACATATTTTATAGATTTAGAGATAAAAGGAATATAATATATAAAATAATCTGTTGTAATAAATTTGACAGCCGAAAGAATGCCATGAAAAATAGTTGATAATTTAAATTATTTGTAACTGACAGATAAATGTCAGTGTCAGAAATAATGAGTAATGAAAGAAAAATGTACTTGGAGAATCCCTTAGTTCTTGATCTGTGACTATTATGAAGATGACAAGTCTAGGTTGAAGGACTTAAATTTGTTTCAAACATTATGGGACAATGTACACCAGTACTGTAGACTAGAGTAACTTTGAATTGCGAAAAAGCTATCAAATTCTTCTCAAGTAAGTTGTAAATATTGACAAAATTACACATCGATATAAGAATAATCGGAGTGCAATCTATCCGTCACTTTATTAAAGGGAATTAGTGTTATTTAGATATAACAAGTATGAAAAAATAAAATGTAAAAGAAGATATGTAAGAATAGATGCACAATCCATATATACATTTTAGACCGCCCAAAATTAATGTTTTTACTAGAAGAATATGAAGAGAAAGTAAACAAGGTTGTTCGAATTGAAAATTGCTGTTACCAGCCTAATATTTATATATGGTAAACTCTACTTTGTAATTTATTGTAACATAATTTATGGTAAAATATCTTTATGTTGAGACATGCAATTATTGAATAATAAAGAAGTTTATACGTCATAGATTTATATGAATATATTATTTGTATTTATAAAAATATTCTTTGCTTTATGCATACAGCCAGGTAAAATATACGGCGAGAGGTTATGTGCTGGCCACATCAGATTTTTATATTTTTGTTTCAGGTAAACCACTTTTTCAATCAGTCAGTACTTCATCTGCAGCTTTGGTAAATTCACTATTACATTCTCATTAGCTGCTTATTTGCAAAATAGCCACACCGTAGTACATTTATCCAGCTATAATATGAACAATATCATTGTGGTTGTACATAAATCAATGAGATGACTGAATGATTAGGATTGCGGTACAGGTGATTCGTATTGGTTTTGGAACTAGCTAATACCTTTGTTTGATGGCAATGGGTTAATTTTCCACTTCCCAGCCTCTTTGACCTCGATGGCGTGTTGTGACATGTTCTACATGCAATCACTGTAAGATCGAACTGAAAATAGGACACTAGACAGGACAACAACAAAGTTAAATATTGACTTTTAATTAAAATGGGAAATCAATTGTTATTTCAGAAGAATATAGTACAAAGATTTATTTAATATATTTCATATTTATTGCTCACTATTCTGAAATACTAGTACACAATGATTTATTAAAAAAAATATAATTTGTGTAATACTAATATAGTAATTAATATGATGTTCAGTATGATGGCTTGATTTTCTATTGGATACTTTTTATTTACAAAAAAAATATATAATGAAAGACAAGTACATGTTAAAATTATTCTTATTGTAACACGATCACAGTTTGCGTAATCGAGCCGTAGGCGAGTTAAGCAAAGTACTAATATTACAAATGAAACATGATTTCGTACTATATTTCCTATTTCGCATTAATTTACTTTTATTTCAAAGTTATTATTGAAAGCAATATTAAAAAATCTGATGTGGCCAGCACAATACCTTCCGTCAATCCTGTGTATAATGTATAAATTTCATACATAATTCTAAATTTTCAGTAAAATTAATTCATAAACAAACTATTCAAATTGCACCTGACACTGACATCTTCTTCTTCTTTAGCTTTTCCCATTCGTTAGGGGTCGCTATTTTTGCGTGTCGTTCTCATTCAGTTGCTTTTCTCTCAATTCCATTCTGTGGTCTTCCTCTGTTTGTTCAACCTCCTATTACTAAGCACTCTTGTTCCAATATAATTCTTCATTTTTCCTCATGACATGTTCAAACCAATGTAATCGTCTTTCTTGTATTTTTCTAGAAACATTAATTCACTTTTTATTGATACTGACATCTGTCAATTTGAATTATTAGTAGTTTCCATGTTTACCATAGCTGGGTGATTTATAAAATTTAATTTCTTTAAAAGTCTTTAACTGTATATCTATTGAATATGAAGTATAAAATGCAATCAAATCGTATAGGGAATAATATATTCTTTAAGTTATAATAACGTTAAATGACAATAAATGATGTTTAACAGTTAAAATCTATAGGGGTACTTCCGTTGACCAATTATAACTAAAATCTAATCACCTCTTCTGGATGTAAACTTGAGGAATACGAAAAAAATATAATTTTTGTAATCGTGGTATTGAAGTAATGCCATCTGAAACTTTCGTTACACACACACACACACACACACACACACACACACACACACACACACACACACACACACACACACACACGACACATTACATACAGACATCATCGTAAAAATGGTTAAATCGTATTATATGAATCCTAAAATGTGCTTAATCACTAAGAACTCATCATTGAATTTTTTGAATAAAGACAATACCTTTCTTACCTAAAGGTGACGGAAGGTAAAAGTATAGTATGTGACTCGTTTTTAAATTCTTCACACACTCGTAACTAAAGAGATTTATACTACTTGTTTTATAATATACTACTAATACTGATTGTTTGAATGAACTAAAACAATTGTAACTATTATTATTTATTTATTATTATTTACCGTGTTACAATTGTTTTATTTCAAGCCATAGTCATGGCTCACTATTCTCTTTTCGACTAGGGGTATAAAAAATTGCTGCCATTTTACATTTACCTCTCGCTAAGAGAGGTATTGCATTCATGCTAAAAATCGCATATCCAGATTTTATTGAATAAGCATGTTTTAAGGTCCCTACAATCCGATTTTAACATTTTTACGATGATGTCTGTGTGTGTGTGTGTGTGTGTGTGTGTGTGTTTGTGTGTGTGTGTGTGGATGTGTGTGTGTGTATGTGTGTGTGGGATGTTGGAAGGACGGTTACTCAAAAACTATAAGACTTAAAATTTGTTTAACAACGTATTTCCCAATCGGACATTCATGGGAAGATCTGAAAAGGTTTTGGTAATAATTGGACAACCGGAAGTAGAAGATTCTTGAAAAAAAATCTTCTAAATATTATTTTTTGAAAATTTTTCGTGGTAAAATTAAAGAAAATTAAATTCTCTATCTGATACATTTAAATATTTTATTATATATTCCATAGATTTAGAGATAAAAGAAGTATAATATATAAAATAATCTGTTGTAATAAATTTGACAGCCGAAAGAATGCCATGAAAAATAGTTGATAAATCAGAAATAATGAGTAATGAAAGAAAAATGTACTTGGAGAATCCCTTAATTCTTGATCTGTGACTATTATGGAGATGACAAGTCTAGGTTGAAGGACTTAAATTTGTTTCAAACATTATGGGACAATGTACACCAGTACTATAGACTAGAGTAACTTTGAATTGCGAAAAAGCTATCAAATTCTTCTCAAGTAAGTTGTAAATATTGACAAAATTACACATCGATATAAGAATAATCGGAGTGCAATCTATCCGTCACTTTATTAAAGGGAATTAGTGTTATTTAGATATAACATGTATGAAAAAATAAAATGTAAAAGAAGATATGTAAGAATAGATGCACAATCCATATATACATTTTAGACCGCCCAAAATTAATGTTTTTACTAGAAGAATATGAAGAGAAAGTAAACAACGTTGTTCGAATTGAAAATTGCTGTTACCAGCCTAATATTTATATATAGTACTCTTCTTTGTAATTTATTGTAACATAATTTATGGTAAAATATCTTCATGTTGAGACATGCTATTATTGAATAACAAAGAAGTTTATACGTTATAGATTTATATGAATATATTATTTGTATTTATAAAAATATTCTTTGCTTTATGCATACAGCCAGGTAAAATATACGGCGAGAGGTTATGTGCTGGCCACATCAGATTTTTAATAATGTAACATATGGATTATTTTACATGATTGTAAAGCAAATTTGATGTACTTTTCATATTTGAAATTTCAAAGTTGATATTAATTACTAATAAACCGGAAGTAGTATCATGAAAGTACATCCGTCATCAAGTAGTTTACATGTTGCTATAAATCATGTTATATATATGAAAGAAATTACTAACTTAATAAATAAGCGAGATATTTGTTGAGGCCATTAAAATATAGCACCCTATATAGATATGTTACTTTTTTAATAACACACTTTTTTCTCTTTAATATCACTATAATGTTTCAATTTATTTTTGTATGAATATGCATCTGTTATTGGCGGGTATCGTTTGCATGGCCGCCTATATTTGCCTATATTAATCCTGTATCTCATTGCCGAACAAATTGAATGCAACATTACATTTGTAAGTGAATCTATTGTGCCACCCCTATGTTGTTCTACCCCCAGCAAACACAAGCTGTCGCTCAACCTCCCTTTTCTAGTTCTGTCGTTAGTCATCATTTCATAGATTTGCTTTTAATTAAACGCACTCTATCCACTAAAGCAATTCTAGAAGTGTATTGCCTTGCCTGGCCCGGGATATAGATTATCTTCCTTAGGAATTGATGGAGGGTATTTGACAGTGGATTTTATTTCTATCAATAATACACTGCAATTAATGAGGTGTGATGTTATTAAAGATTCATGCAAGGTATACATATTAACAGTCATCGCATTATGTTTAATATATTATTAACAGTGTTCGCTTTGCATATCTATCAGACACTATAATTATTCTTCAATGTAATGGAAGTATTTTTACCTCTCCCTAAGAGAGGTATTGGATTCATGCTAAAAATCGCATACCCAGATTTTATTGAATAAGCACGATTTAAGGTCCATAGAATCCGATTTTAACATTTTTACAATGATGTCTGTGTGTGTGTGTGTGTGTGTGTGAGGTTGTTGGAGACACGATTTCTCAAATTCTATAATACTAAAGACTTTTTTGATTACGGATTTCTCAATCTAACATTAATGGGAAGAGTTGAATAGGTTTTGGTACCAATTGGAAAACCGGAAGTAGTAGTATCTTAAAAAAAAAATTCTAAATATTATTTTTTTGAATTTTTTTATTATTAGCATTAAAGAACATAAAATTCTCTATTCGGTACATTTTAAAATTTTATTATATCTCCTATAGGTTTGGAGATATAGTATATAATAATATAAAATAATTTGTAATAAATTTCAGAGCCTAAACAACACTATAGTAACCATCAGATGTTTGTAAATGACAGAAAAATGTCATTGTCAAAAACCAACAGTAGTTGGGCGATATTGGCAGCTCAATTCTAAAACTTGACCTTACGTCTATTTTAACTAAACACATGACAGTGGATAACAGATTCAGAATTTGCCATAGTACGAATATGGTTTTATATAGATTTTAGCTGAAAATAAATCTTAGATATTCTTTTTGGGCAACATAGTAGTAAAACGTCAAAATACGCTTTTACGTTAAATGAAGAAGTTTAACTGACATTATTGAAGAATTTTTCAGAGATATTGGTAAGTTTACTATTTCTTGTTGTATAACAATAATAACAATTAAATATTGAAAATTATAGCTGAAATCCAGTCAAGAAATTGGAAGAAATTCGAACATTTAGAAGTATAAGAGAAAACTTCCTCAAAAAATAAATTTTAAATTATAAAAATTATCTAAACATAAAGAAAAGACATGAGAAATTTATAGAGCGCGAGCAGTCATATGACTTTGTTGGACTTGACAAGCAAATATAGGGGCCCGAGTTAGAATGACAGCTGGTATATATACATATATGTCAAATGTCAATTTTCCATCCAAAATTTTGTGATATTCCAATTCCATGTGGTTTATTTTCCTCGACAAGTAAATTCCACATTCCTGGTGAAAAATTAACAACGTGAAAAATTACTACATTTGACATTTATGTAAATAATTACTAACTGTCATTTTGACGAGGGCCTCCATATCTGCTTGTCTAGGTCAAGTATGACAAACTAACTACGTGAATTTAGAAAATCTTGGAATTTTTGATGAAAAATTCCGACATTTGACATCTATATACTAAATTACTAATTGTCATTTTGACAGAACCCTCATATCTGCTTGTCAAGGCCAACAATGTCACATGAATGCTCGCGCCCTATACTTATGTAACCAAAACGCGTCTGTGGTTCTAGTTGAGTGGGCCAGTCTCTGATAAATGACCGAGAGGTTGATTCAGAGACTGAAATCTTGTGAAGTGTGCCAAGTGTTCACAAATATTTAAATATTTAGAACAACTTCACCAAGTGTCGCAAATTGTATATTATTAAAAATATATAAATGTCTGGTTTTAGAAATTTTGTTGGTACATTAATTTTTATTTTTATTTCCGTCTCGTCGATTCGTCATCGCGAAACAAAGTTCCACAAATACTTGAAATCCCGTCCGTGCGTAATTTAAATTTGAATAATAAATTCGACATAGACGTCGTGAGTTTGACAATAGTTACACAATGATATATTGTGTGAAATATTGGGTGGTAGTGGCAGTGGCGAACTCGCTCTCGCTTCACTCGACGTCGCCTGAAGCGTTCGTCACACTTCTCGTCGATTTGCATATCCATGTATATAGAACGAGTTCAGTTAGTGTATCACATAATGGAATGAGTAATCATACAACTTCCCGGCCCCTTCATTCTTAATGCATGCAAACTGCCTAATTTGTTAAAAACCGACCCGCGGACAATTGAAAATATGACGAGTTGGGAGGATGCCAAATAGCCAACAACAGGGACGATATTACATATAAATATGACCAGTCTTGGCTGCAAGCAGAATGGTCATATATACGAAATACAATTATGAATACTAACATCACAAAACTGCAAATACGAATAATATGGTCCAATGACTAGCAATGCGAGTTTGATTTAGTTCTACAGAATATACAGAGAAACATTGAAAAGCGGGACGCAAAATAACCTTTTACCTCCCGCTACCTTTGGTAAGGAAGATATAGGGATTGTGTTAAAAATCGCGTATCGAGATTTTGGTAAATGACCACTGTTTAAGGTCCCTACAATCCAATTTTAACATTTTCATGATAATGTTTGTGTGTATATGTGGGTGTATGTGTTTGTATGTGTGGGTGTATGTGTTTGTATGTGTGTGTGTGTGTGTGTGTGTGTGTGTGTGTGTGTCTGAGTGCGTGTGTGTATGGCTCCTCTTTACGCTCTAACTCAAATACTATCGTTCAGAAAATTTTGAAACCTTGTATTACTTTACTCTTATATGGAAAGAAGCCATTAGATTTTTCTCTAAATCAGATAACCGGAAATGACATTTTACTCGAAGCTCAAAATAGTTTTTCTTCGAAAAATACCTTTAAATATTATTTTTTCGGGATTTGTTATTATAAAATTAAAGTTAGTGTTAGTATTTGAAAGAAGTAAATTGGTGACTGAGTGTAATGTGTTGGTGGCTGGAGTGAAACTGGAGCAGGTAAATGAGTTTGTATATTTGGGTAGCATGATGTCGAGAGATGGTCGAATTGATCGAGAGATAGAAAGGAGAGTGAGTGCGGGATGTAAGGTAATGGGTGCTCTGGGTACGTTTGCACGAAATATTAACGTATCAAAGGATACTCGGTTGAGTGTATATAATGGAGTGCTAGTGCCTGCTTTGATGTATGGAAGTGAATGCTGGGCATGGACAGGGAAGCATAAAAAGAGAGTGACTGCCGTGGAAATGAGGTATTTACGTGGTGTATGTGGGTATGTCAGACGGTATCGCGTGAGGAATAATTTGGTGTATGAAGAATGTATGGTTAGGAACAATGTGATTAAGAGAGTTGGTGTGAGTCAGTTGAGATGGTTTGGGCATGTGGAGAGAATGGCGAGTGAACGGCTTGTTAAGCGTATATATCTTGGTGAAGTTGAGGGTTTTCGATTGCGTGGCCGACCAGTGTGTAAGTGGATGGATGTGATTGGTAGGGTGCTTAAAGAGAGAGAGTTTCCAAGTGTGAAGAGAAGAAGAGCATGTATGAATTCGATTATGAGTGTGGCCGAGGCGAAAGAAGTCTGCTTAGATAGGAATGTGTGGCGAAGGATGATTGTTTCCTAACTATTATTGTGATCCGGATGCGGTATTTCGCTACCGAAAATCGGTCACTTTAATATGTTAAGAGTAAGGATTTGTTGTATGATGTTGATGATGTTCTTATTGTTATCGGGTTTGTGCGAACCCACTAAGTGGGACACGCGTGATTTTATGTATGTATGTATGTAAGTTGATACTTTTTGTATATATTTTATGGATAAATTTACAAAATTACTTTAATTTTAATCCCGGGGCCTACACTTTAAACACAACTCCATGGTTACACAGTTTTTAATTTTCTTTATATATTGGTATACTACCTATGTTTAGGGGCTCAAAAATATTGGTATTCCGCAATACAGTCCTTCCATCTTATCTTTGGTCTTCCTCTGTTTCTCTGTATCTTTATAGAAACTTCTATCAGTCGAGCCATTTTCCTTATTCTCTCATTCCTTATCATGTAACTTCGAATAGCATAATTCCAACACCAAGATTCCAAAAATTATATTTTCTTCGAAGTTTACATCCAAAAGAAGAGGTGATTAGATTTTGTTATAATTGGTCAACCTGAAGTACCCTCATTTGAAGATTTCTTGAGAAAACATAATAGATAATTTTTTGACACTTAATGTTATAAATTTTAAAGAATATACTACACGATTTAATTCCATTTTATATTTCATATTCAATAGATATAGAGTTAAAGAATTTTAAAGAAATTAAATTTTATAAATCAGCCAGCTATGTTAAACATGGAAACTACTAATATATTCATATAATTTAAATTGACAGATGTCAGTAGGTATCAATAAAAAGTAAATTAATGTGGCAGAGATGAGGATGTTGAAGTAAATGTCGACTGAACTTTCGAGTAATTGTTAACACCTAATCTACATCACAGTCGAGAAATTTACACATATATTATTTAATATATTCTAAGTTCAAAATAGCAAAGGTTAATTAATTGATTATTGTTGTATTATAATTCTCTTTTTTTTGCAACTTTCACAATGGCTTTCCTCCGTGAAAACCCTGACAATCATATTATTCATAATGTTTGTCATTTATATTTTTTCTTATTGCTGTCGCCAATTCACCAAGTCGTAACGTCCCAGGTGAATACAAACGAAGGAAGTGGCGATTATTTCTGAATTATTTATAAGGTTCGATTTAAAAATGAATGACTTTACATTGTACGTAATGCAACGTATATAGGTATTGTTTCAGCCCACCATTTGTCATATTGTTATAAACATGGCGATATAAATCGAAGGATGTATATAAATACATACTAAGTGCGTGACTGCAATTCTAAATACAGTTTTGCGGCATTAATGATTCATGCATTAACCTTTACAAATATGCGTGAACAATACCATCGGGGTGTGAAATTGCGTGCTTTGGGTAGATCAGCCGATAGCTGAAGGGTTATTGACAGCTGCACTTATTGTCTGACAAGTATCTGACTTACCATTTAAGCTAATACATTCCCAACATTGTTATAGTTATTAGATCCACTTGCTTTAAAATCGGTCATACAAGCTAACTATGTTAGATCTGATTTCATTTATTCTGATATTGAAGTAGGTATATTACTTAGTAAGTCCAGAAAGTATGGTTTGATTCAGGAAAAATAACAATTCAAGGTCATTTATTAACCGTATGGTATAATATTACTAGCAGATAACTTCACTGCATTTCGTATACATAGACGTGCAACATGAAATATTTATGGATACATTTTAACTGAAAAAAATAAGTGTAATTTTTTCGAAAATTATGTTTCTTTTTAAATAATGCCTATTTCAAAGATTTATGCTCTTCACCTATGTATTTGCAAAACCCAAAAACATAGACTTGACAAAAACCATGGAATAATAATTTGATTTAAATGTCAACGTCACTGGGTAACTATTAGGACAGAGGGCAGTGCTGTAGATAATTAGATACCTGTACTTCTACGACATACGTCATTATTATTTGTAAAGTGTTAGAAAGTAATGTCACCATTTACGTATGTCACACAACATAATCTATATAGACATACATCAAATAATCTTTCTCTTTCTAACGTGAAATGTTGCTAAGCTACTGCTGTATAATGTGTTGTTTATTCTTTCTTCGAACAAGTAACCTTGAATAATCATCTTTCGTGAACCAAAGTATGCTATTTTATTTGATGAAGCAAGGCAGACAATAGTTTCAGAATCATATTTTTCGCATGCATTGCACACTATATTTTTTCTACAATCTCCATAGAAAGTAGCCATTTGCACTCTCTTTTGTCAACGCAAAATGTCATTTTGTGGCTCTAGCGCGACAAAGTAGAAAAAACGCTCGCTGTCCAAATTTCTAACTATACAATGTTGAGAAATGTCACTTGTCTACATTCTTAATAGAAACGTTTAGTTAGGAACTAATGGCACTGTAGTGACACATTTACCACCTTTACAAATCAATCTGACATATAACTGCTCTGTCGGTATATTAAATAACCAAAAAAATAGGGCATTCATTTACAAAAACGAAAGAATAAGATATTTAGATTAAATTGAAGCAATAGGTCATGAAGAATGAGAAATAACGATAAATTAAAAATAAATATAAAAGACGTTTTTATTTATATTTATCCTTATTAATTGAGTAGTAGTATAAGTACAAAATGTACATTTTATTATTTTTTGTTATGGTGGAGGACCCCTCTGTGGCTACTGTAGCAAAAATCTTGTGTTTGTTTCGAGCGCAAATGGCCATTGTCGATTTCGAGT
Source organism: Harpalus rufipes (assembly GCA_951394225.1). NCBI lineage: Eukaryota > Metazoa > Arthropoda > Insecta > Coleoptera > Carabidae > Harpalus > Harpalus rufipes. Next base: position 88,015,348 of record OX596274.1, read on the forward strand.
CGCGCGGTATTCTCTCGAATAATAACCTTGGGATCAATTTAAGAACTTTATTTCCTAAAATCAAATTATAATTTTAAAATAATTCAATATAACTCACAAAACTTCTAGGTTAGATTAGTTCTGGTGGGAATCAGCTGTCAACCTGTAAGCTGTCGGATCCTTTCTTTTTCTTGTTGTAGACTATGCTAGAGCTACTATTACCATATGTAGACAAATTAGGAAGCTTGCGATAAGCTCTACGAATAAAAACTTATTAAATTATTTTAATATTACCTTGCAAAAAACTGTAATACGACGGGTTTTTGAGATCACTATTCAACATAATAGCAATTTTATTTTGACATGAATAAAAATACTGAGTTATTGACAAAACGTTTATATAACGAATTATTTTTCCAGTCGTTAAAAAATAACGATATCATTATCCTTTTTTCGTTATGTAGAATTAAATTATTGTTTACAGAATACCACTTTGACGATTTTCGTTATAATAATAATATAAAAATGCATAATGTCATAACGATCGTTTACAGAATAAGCCTATTTAACGATTTTCGTTATTACCATAACGATATAACGTTTTAACGATTCGTTATGGCATAACGATGCGTACAGAATTAATCAGGTATTTTTCTTACAGTTTCTTTTGAATATATGTATAATTTGTTAAATTCAATTTCTGTAAGTCTTTGTAAACGATTTTTTTTTTGTTTTATATGTTCATTGACAAATTATTAGATACTAATAATTTATACTTGTACTAATTTCACTTTATGAGCGCAAATAATTTAATAGTGAGTAGTTACAATCATTAGTAGTGCTCCTAATATTTAGATATAGGTTATGAGCTTGTCTCATTGAATCTGAATTTGTGTAGCATAATGGTGGCAGCGTCAAAACTACTATATATTTAATAGAAGTTTCTTAACAGATTTACATAGACATTATAGTATCTCTCAAAAACTTTATCGTAGTATTTGGAGTTTGGCAAAATTAATTAAAACATAACATGTAGAAAAGTCAAATATTAACATGGAAGCATGTCCTCGACATAATTTCGCCATCTTCCTCTCAGAAACTAATTCCCGTTTAATTTGAACGGTCCATAGCCCAAGCAATTTCTTCCAAATTACGCGAGTGAACAGCATTAATTGTAATAACTACGTCATGGGCACGTGTTTGCTATACTCTACTTCCCCTACATTGGCGTGGAGGGCGAAGGGGGAAGGGTTCGTTCCTCCTAACGAAGATATCGACAATAGCTCCCAAGGCGAACCCGTATGCAGATTTTTTAATCATCGTTTGTATTAATTTTTACGTACAAGTGTTCAAGGGAGAAACTCAATTCGTCGTCAGTTAATGGCTACTGCTGACAAAGTCGTTATGAAGACTAAAATAAGGGAGGACGAGATGCTCATTTTGTTTCAATGACTGACTTGATTGTTTGCTATGCATACGTTTATTTTTTACTCTACAAGGTCGTGCAATCATGTACGTAAAACCAACAAAATTCAGATGAGTAACTTTTTATTTTGTAACCATAAAAAAATCTGATGTGGACTGCACAATACCTTCCGTCAATCCTGTGTATTATATATAAATTCCATACATAAATGTTCTTGTAAAAGATTCTACATTTCCAGTAAAATTATTTCATGAACAAAATATGCAAATTATACTTGACTATACTGACATCTTTTTCTTCTTCTTTAGCTTTTCCCATTATTTAGGGGTAGCTAGTTTTTATTTTCTTCTTCCACTAATTCAATTCCTTGTTCCTTTTCTCTTAATCTTCCGCAATACAATCCTTCCATCTTATATTTGGTCTTCTTCTGTTTCATGAACCTTTTATTATTAAGCTATTCATTCTTCTTCCAATATATTCTGCATATCTCCTCATGACATGTTCAAACCAATGTAATCGTCTGTCTTGTATCTTTCTAAACATTTCTTATACTAGAGTTATTTTCCTTATTGTTTCATTTCTTATCGTATCTTTCCGTGTCTTCTCCAACATCTATCTCAACATTCTCATCTCAGCCACATTCATTTACTTTTCATTGTACTGACATCAATTTGAATTATCTGAATATATTAGCAGTATCCATAGTTAGCATAGCTGGCTAATTTATGAACTTTAATAACTTTATAATTCTTTAACTCGATATCTATTGAATATGAAGTATAAAATGCAATCAAATTGTATAAGAATAATATATTTTTTAAGTTATAATAATAATAATAATAATGATATTTAACTGCGTTTTTCAAGAAAAATCTAGTCGTCTCTTCTTCTGGATGTAAATTTGAGGAATACGAAAGAATTATAATTTTTGGAATCATGGTATTGAAGTTATGTGAACTGAAACTTTCGTCACACGCGCACACACACGCACACACATACGCACATAGATACACACATACATATATACAGATATCATCGTAAAAATGGTAAAATTGTATTATGTGGACCCTAAAACGTGCTAATTCGCTAAAAACTCATCATTGACTTTTTTAACCAAAGACAATACTGTAACGTTTTTATTTATATGGGTGAAGTGTAAAACATAGACAAATATTATTAACTAAAAGAATACGTTTATAAAACGATAAATAACTAAGGATTAAATAATAAAAGATAATAAAAACAACTAACACTATGATTAAATAACACTAAGAATATTATTAAACACTACGATTATTTATCTAACTAATATTTATATCACTACACTTATTTATATAACTACATTTATTTATGTTAACAACTTGTAAACTGTTTATTTATATCACTGAGTTCATTTCTGGTTGCTTGTATAAATGAGACTGCCCTCCCGCTGTTCTCCCGACGGTATTTATACAGCCCCTATCATTCTAGAACTCTTCTAAAGCGACAATGACCTGTATACAAAAGAAATGGGTCACGGCGTAGTTCTCTAGCCGGCGCGTCGCGGGGATTTCAACATCGCTCTGGTACGTTCTTTCGAAGGGATTACGTCATTGTTCGCGAACATGCTATCAATAGCGGCGCAAGCATACTTTTCTCTCAGGGGCGCACGTCACAATACCTTCCTTACCTAAAGGTGACGGAAGGTAAAATATTAATAAAGTTATTAACGTCATTAGCTCCATATAAAGCAAGTAACGGATGGGGCTGAAGTTCGTAAACCGATACGATGGCCGAAGCTTATAATCAGCCAATTTTGTAATCGACAATAAACTTTATTGTTGGTCTTGAAACACTCATTCTAAAATTAAATTGGTTATTCTTGCATTAAGCCAAATAATTCAGTTGTTACAGTATTAACTACTTGTTAACAAAATAGAGCATATCAAAAATTTGAACAACTGATTTGACATTTCGTTTCGACTTGATATTATCAATTTAATCTTGAGTTAAAATTTACCTATGAGCGGCACAACAGGTCATAAAGTTTTGATTCTTACAAAGATTACTACGTAGAATAATGTCTATAATTATACAAAATAGACATTTTGGCATGTAGTTAAATAGACCAAGACAATTACCCGTCAATTAACATAAACTGACAAATCATCACTGGTCTCACGCGCATGTTCACGTTGTGTTCACGCTCACGCACACGCTCACGCTCCAATCACGCAATTAGTGACACGTGTGATTGTCCTGGATGAAATATGCATTTGCCAACTGCGCCCGCCGCGTCGCTCCTATTTAATATATGCGTGCGAGGGCGTGCGTGTAGTTTTTGACATTTTACATGCGAGTGGGGTAGGAACGGAACGCGAAGCGCAGAGGTATAGGGTGCCCGTCACTCGGCGAGATTTATATTTATACAGTGGTGACTCGTTTAAATGAACGCAGGGGTGCAGAATGGAATACGTGATGTTTTGTTTTTGTGGATTTGTAATTTTTTTGAAGCGGCCACTGCTTTCTTAATTTCAACCGTATTTTTGATCCATATTTGTCAAGTTTTAATTGGTACCAAAATAGTGACAATTAGGAAAAGCAATTAAAAATATTGTTGGAACGAAATTATGCATCAGTTAGGAAAATAATAGATGTGCTTAGGTCAAAAAATTCAATGATGAGTTTTTAGTGAATAAGTATGTTTTCGGGTATAATACGATTTTACCATTTTTACGATGATGTCTGTATGTATACGTGTATGTGTGTGTGACGAAAGTTTCGGATCGCATAACTTCAATACCACGATTTTAAATATTATAATTTTTGGTATTCCTCAAGTATACATCCAGAAGAACAACTGATTAGATTTTGGTTATAATTGGTCTGCCTTATTTGAAGATTTTAACAGTTAAATATGATTTATTGACATTTAATATTATTATAAATTTCTATACGATTTGATTGCATACTTAATATTCAATAGATATAGAGTTAAAGAATTATAAAAATATTAAATTTCATAAAAAGGCAGCTATGCTAACCACTGAAACTACTAATATATTCAGATAATTAAAATTGACAGATGTCAGTATCAATGAAAAGTAAATGAATGTAGCAGATATGAGGATGTAGAGATAGATGTTGGGGAAAACATGGAAAGATACGGTAAGAAATTAACTCTAGTGTTACAAGTTTCTAGAAAGATAAAAGAGAGACGATTACATTGGTTTGAACATGTCATGAGGAGAGATGAAAAATATATTGGAATAAGAATAAATAGCTTAGTAATAGGATGTTGAAGAGACAGGGGAAGACGAGAGACAAGATGGAAGGACTGTATTGCGGAAGACTTGAGAAAAAAATCTGTTGTGGCCAGCACAATACCTCTCGCCATTTTCATTTTATGAAGCATAGGGCGCGAGCAGTTATGTGACTTTGTTGGTCATGGCAAGCAGATGTGGGGGCCCGTGTCAGAATGAGAGCTAGTAATATAGTAATATGCATAGGTGTCAAGTATCATAAGTTTTAATTCGAAACATTATGATTTTCCAAATCCATGTGGATTATTTTCATCGACAAGTATATTCCATGCTAATGGATGACAAATAAACATCAGAACATTTTGAAATTTTGAATGAAAAATTATGACATATGACAATTGTGACATCTATGTAAAAACTACTAGCCGTCATTCTGACACGGATCCTCATATCCGCTTGCCAAGGCTAACAAAGTCACATGTTTGCTCGCGCCTTGTAAGTACACACAAATAATTGAAATTGTTTCTCTTCTTCCGTTCTATGAGAAATTTTATCCTACTATTCTATTATGTTCAAAATTCTTCAAATTCATTGACGGTGTTAGCTGTATTTCTTACGGATATATGTAATATTAACATACCTGTAATTTAAATATATAATTAATTAATAATACTATAATATATATTAAATGTACTTTTACCTCCCAGAAACATCTGACACTGACATTTTGCATTTACTTGTCAATTACAAAAATTTAAATAGCGCAACTGTTTTTCGGGCAACGAGATTTATTACAACAGATTATTCTATATTATTATATACTATATCTCCAAACCTATACGAGATATTATAAAAAATTTAAATGTGTCAGATTGAGAATTTAATTATCTTTAATATTTGTAGTAACAAAATAATATTTAGAATTTTTTTTTTAGAAACTATTACTTCCGGTTGTCCAATTGTTACCAGAACCTATTCAACTCTTCCCATTACTGTTAGATTGAGGAATCCGTAGTCAAACAGGTCTTTAGTCTTATAGAATTTGAGAAATCGTGTCTCCAACAACCTCTCTCACACACACACACACACACACACACACACACACACATCCACACACACACACACACACAGACATCATTGTAAAAATATTAAAATCGGATTCTATGGACCTTAAATCGTGCTTATTCAATCAAATCTGGATATGCGATTTTTAGCATGAATCCAATACCTCTCTTAGCGAGAGGTAAAAATGATCGTATTCTAAAGAACCCTTAATATATGGTTATTCAATGAGAAGTTTTAGAATAAAGACAACAACCACCTCATTCACATATATCTTGAAAACAGATTAAAAAATCTCATGTGGCCAGCACATAACCTCTCGCCGTATACTTTACCTGGCTGTATGCATAAAGCAAAGAATATTTTTATAAATACAAATAATATATTCATATAAATCTATGACGTATAAACTTCTTTATTATTCAATAATAGCATGTCTCAACATAAAGATATTTTACCATAAATTATGTTACAGTAAATTACAAAGTAGAGTTTACTATATATAAATATTAGGCTGGTAACAGCAATTTTCAATTCGAACAACCTTGTTTATTTTCTCTTCATATTCTTCTAGTAAAAACATTAATTTTGGGCGGTCTAAAATGTATATATCTGGATTGTGCATCTATTCTTACATATCTTCTTTTACATTTTATTTTTTCATACATGTTATATCTAAATAACACTAATTCCCTTTAATAAAGTGACGGATAGATTGCACTCCGATTATTCGATGTGTAATTTTGTCAATATTTACAACTTACTTGAGAAGAATTTGATAGCTTTTCCGCAATTCAAAGTTACTCTAGTCTACAGTGCTGGTGTACATTGTCCCATAATGTTTGAAACAAATTTAAGTCCTTCAACCTAGACTTGTCATCTCCATAATAGTCACAGATCAAGAATTAAGGGATTCTCCAAGTACATTTTTCTTTCATAACTCATTATTTCTGACACTGACATTTATCTGTCACAAATAATTTAAATTTTTCATGGCATCCTTTCGGTTGTAAAATTAATTACAAGATTATTTTATATATTATATTCCTTTTATCTCTAAATCTATAAAATATGTATAAAAATATTTAAATGTATCAGAAAGAGAATTTATTTTTCTTTAATATTATCAAGAAAAATTTTCAAAAAATAATATTTAGAAGATTTTTTTTCAAGAATCTTCTACTTCCGGTTGTCCAATTGTTACCAAAACCTTTTCAAATCTTCCCGGGAATGTCCGATTGGGAAATACGTTGTTAAACAAATTTTAAGTCTTATAGTTTTTGAGTAACCGTCCTTCCAACATCCCACACACACACACACACACACACACACATCCACACACACACACACACACACACACACACACAGACATCATCGTAAAAATGTTAAAATCGGATTGTAAGGACCTTAAAACGTGCTTATTCAATAAAATCTGGATATGCGATTTTTAGCATGAATGCAATACCTCTCTTAGCGAGAGGTAAAAATTGTGAAAATAAGTGTTTATGAAAATAAATCTGTTTGTTATGATTAGAAAATAGTAATGTGTGTGCTTATTATAGACGATCAATATTAACTTAATCTGAACACCTGTGTGATGTGATGAATTTTACATTAACTGCTCTAAAGTTTTGCCGATAATTAATTAACTTGTAATGTTAATACATTAGTTCGTACACTGCGTTCAACTAAATTTAATGCGTTAAAACTGACCAAAGTACATTATAATTATAAAGTGTTAACTTATTCCTTTAATAGCATAAAGTGTAAAGTACATATAAAGAGGACTTGAAACATTAATACTGTAATACCAAGCGCAAATATTCCGAATAAAATACAGAGATATTATAGAATTTCATTTAAAAATTTATATAATCTTTAAATAAATACGTGAGTTTGAATATTCATAACAATTTTTTCATTTTATTCTGTTTAATGGAAAATTACTTGGTATTTCCAATTGATTTAATAATAAAATATTATAATTCATTTGAAAACAGTCTCTTGCAGTAAACTAGTTTAGAGTGCTTAACAATTTAAGCTGGAGAACCGGGTTTGATCCCGACCGATGCCAAATTTAAAGCTCATTGCTTTCTAAACAGACTATTAAAAAGTTGTCATTGGAAAGAAAATATTTTTGCTTAGCAACGATGTATAATTTGACCATGTTTATTTGTTTAATCTGCAAAAATATGCTGTTGTTGCCAGAAAAATACCTCTCCTCACTTTAAGTTTTGGTTACATAAGTATTGTATTTAATAATTCTTGTATATTTACAATTTACACCAAATATTGTATTTATACCTATTTTTACCTCTCGCTAAGAGAGGTATTGCATTCATGCTAAAAATCGCATATCCAGATTTTATTGAATAAGCACGTTTTAAGGTCCCTACAATCCGATTTTTACGATGATGTCTGTATGTGTGTGTGTGTGTGTGTGTGTGTGTGTATGTGTGTGTGTGGGATGTTGGAAGGACGGTTACTCAAAAACTATAAGACTTAAAATTTGTTTAACAACGTATTTCCCAATCGGACATTCATGGGAAAATCTGAAAAGGTTTTGGTAATAATTGGACAACCGGAAGTAGAAGATTCTTGAAAAAAAATCTTCTAAATATTATTTTTTGAAAATTTTTCGTGGTAATATTAAAGAAAATTAAATTCTCTATCTGATACATTTAAATATTTTATTATATATTCCATAGATTTAGAGATAAAAGGAGTATAATATATAAAATAATCTGTTGTAATAAATTTGACAGCCGAAAGAATGCCATGAAAAATAGTTGATAATTTAAATTATTTGTAACTGACAGATAAATGTCAGTGTCAGAAATAATGAGTAATGAATTAAAATTGTACTTGGAGAATCCCTTAGTTCTTGATCTGTGACTATTATGGAGATGACAAGTCTAGGTTGAAGGACTTAAATTTGTTTCAAACATTATGGGACAATGTACACCAGTACTGTAGACTAGAGTAACTTTGAATTGCGAAAAAGCTATCAAATTCTTCTCAAGTAAGTTGTAAATATTGACAAAATCGGAGTGCAATCTATCCGTCACTTTATTAAAGGGAATTAAGGTTATTTAGATATAACAAGTATGAAAAAATAAAATGTAAAAGAAGATATATAAGAATAGATGCACAATCCAGATATATACATTTTAGACCGCCCAAAATTAATGTTTTTACTAGAAGAATATGAAGAGAAAGTAAACAAAGTTGTTCGAATTGAAAATTGCTGTTACCAGCCTAATATTTATATATGGTAAACTCTACTTTGTAATTTATTGTAACATAATTTATGGTAAAATATCTTCATGTTGAGACATGCTATTATTGAATAATAAAGAAGTTTATACGTCATAGATTTATATGAATATATTATTTGTATTTATAAAAATAATCTTTGCTTTATGCATACAGCCAGGTAAAATATACGGCGAGAGGTTATGTGCTGGCCACATCAGATTTTTATATTTAGATTTTTTCAGTTTAAACTCAGTCTATAGAATGCGAGCAGTAATGTGATTTTGTTCGCCTTAACAAGCATATATGGGGGCTCGTGTAAGAATGACAACTGGTAATTATATATATAGATATCAAATGTCACAATTTTTCATTCAAAATTTCAAGATTTTCTGAGTTCAAGTGATTCATTTACTAAATCATACGGAATTAGAAAATTATGAAATTAGCAATGGAAAATTATGACATTTTACATCTGTGTTTTTCTGACACAGGCCTATAACATGTATCCAGATGCCCTTGAACAATAATTAGAAACAGAAGAAAAAGGAAAAAAATAAACAATCATTACTTTGTCAGATCAAAATTTTAAATATCAAATTTTAATTTGAATGTAAATAAATTATCGTTCTTTATATTTTTTATTTCGTTTATAATTTAACTTATTACTTAACTTATTTTACTATCGTAACGGCCCCAGCTGTTATAAGCCCTCATATCTGCTTGGCAAAGCCAACGAAATGAAGAAATTTTGTCCTACTCTTCTAATTTTTCGACATGTTTCCAATCCAGTCGGTATTGACAGTATTTCTGAAGGGTATACCTATAATTTTAAATATGTAACTATTAATACTATAAGAAATAATATAATGTATGTACTTCGCAGAAAAGGTCTCCAATAATGACTTTGGATTTCTAACAATTGGTGTGCATGATATTTGCGTTGTGAGATTTATTTCTAAATCTATAAAAGATATAATATAATATTTATCTGTATTAGATGGAGAATTTAATAAATAATATTTAGAAGATTTTTTTAAGAATATGCTACTTTCAGTTGTTTAATTATTGCCAAATCCTTTTCTACTCTTCCCAGTAATGTCCGATTGAGAAATACGTAGTTAAACAAACATTAAGTATTATAGTTTTTGAGAAATCGCCTTTCCAACATACACACACACACCCACACTTACACACACAAAACACACACACATACACACATACAAACACACACACATCATTGTAAAAATGTTAAAATCGGATTGTAGGGACCTTAAAACGTGCTTATTCATAAAAATCTGGATATGCGATTTTTAGCATGAAAGCAATACCTCTCTTAGCGAGAGATAAAAAGATTAAAATTATAATAAATTCAAAGGTGGAATAACTGACTACAACAATGAAATCTAATGTTATTTTTTGAAATTCTAAATAGCAAAGATAAACAGTGTCGAAAATCTTTATGAATCATTTTGAGTACATTAATTTTTAGAAATTAACAGGTGTATGATTATTTTTGGTCGTTTCTGTATGTTATAAAAATAAAATATAAAAGTCTAGCTTTTCCAATTTGTATGTAGATCCGTTTTCATTTTAAACAAATTTCGTATCGTGAGTCGCTAACTTTCCGTGTTGCGAGGTCAGGTGGACATCAGGTCAGTCTGTGTATCTGGCCGTCTGCAGGGAGCAGGTAACCATGTAAGCAGAGCTGAAACATTCATGCAAGACTTCCCGTGACTAGAATCTATTCCCGCGGGAACTCTGTCCAAGTCCGGAGTCCCTAGTTCTTTCCACGTCATGCAACATTCACCATATGTTTGGTTTCGCTGTGTGATTGTTCTCAAATATTCAAAGCACAAGATACGCCATGATGAAATGTTAATTTTTACAGGGAGACCAAAGTCTTCTCGTGTGTTTATGTTAGCTAAACATGGGAGCAGATGATAGAGATACATTAAAAAGAAAATAAATTTAGTGTAAAACAACCTCGAAAATAAACATCCACTCGACAATTTAACTTACCAGTTGATCAATACGACACAGTTAGAGGATGATAGGGAATCATAGAAAAGTTTTAGAAATTTATTAATTTTTACCTTCCGTCACCTATAGGTAAGGAAGGTATTGTCTTTGGTCAAAAAATTCAATGATGAGTTTTAGGGTCCATATAATACGATTTACCATTTTTACGATGATGTCTGTATGTATGTATGTGTGTGTGTGTGTGTGTGTGTGTGTGTGTGTATGTGTGTGTGTGTGAGTGTGTGTGTGTGTGTGTGTGTGTCTGTGCGTATGTGTGAGACGAAAGTTTCGGGTCGCATAACTTCAATACCACGATTCCAAAAATTATATATTTTTTTGTATTCCTCAAGTTTATATCCAAAAGAAAAGCTGATTAGATTTTGGTTATAATTAAGGATTTTAACAGTTTTTTTTCAATTAAATATTATTATAACTTAAAGAATATATTATTCCCTACACGATTTGATTGCATTTTATACTTCCTACTAAACAGATATAGAATTAAAGAGTATTAAATTTCATAAATCAGCCAGCTATGCTAACTATCGAAACTGCTAATATATTCAGATATTCAAATTGACAGAGGTCAGTATCAATGAAAAATAAATGAATGTCGCAGAGATGAGGATGTTGACACGGAGGAGAGATGAAGAATATATTGGTAGAAGAATGAATAGTTTAGTAATAGAAGGTTGAAGAAACAGAGAAAGACCAAAAATAAGATGGTAGGACTGTATTGTGGAAGAGTTGAGAGAAAAGGACAGAAATGAGTGGAAGAAAATAAAAAAATAGCGACCCCTAACGATTGGGAAAAGCTAAAGAAGAAGAATAAGATATCAGTGTCAAATATAAATTGCATAGTTTGTTTATGAATAATTTTACCTGAAGTTTAGAATATTTTCTAAGAAAATTTATGTATGGAATTTATACATAACACACAGGATTGGCGGAAGGTATTGTGCTGGCCACATCAGATTTTTTTCTTCTGTGAAGTGACGAATGGGTAGTGTCATTTACGATACAGACATATCAACATCACAAAAATCTACGAATAAAAGCAAATTAGCATATTTAAGGCCAATTTTACAATCTTCTATTAGAATTTAACTATAAGTTAAATAAACAATATTGAATCGGATTATTGACAGCAATGACCAATTTGTCATTTGACATTTCATTTCGTTTCAATTTTGTTTATTTATCTGATGGTTAAAATTATAACCAGGGATTGAATAACTGGCCTTAGAAATAAATAACAAGCTGTTTATTTATTTATTTATTTATTTATTTATTTATTTTATAATACAGATACTTCTACTAAATTTATTAATTGCATATCGATCCATACTAGTATACAACTCATAGTTACAATAAAAGTAAAATTAATTCCATGTTATAATGACACACAGATAACAAATATGATATAGAAGAAATTTATATGTACTTATTTACCTTCTATCGTTATTGAACTTTGTAATGGTATTTTTATTACTTTTCTATAATAAATATATCTGAGAATCAATTAGTATATAATTGAATTCTAATATAAATATAAATAATAAGTTTATATGAATTAAATATATATTAATGTCAGTAAATAATAAATATATCATAACAACCAAGTTGTCCACTATTTGCTGCGTAAGTTGGTAGGTATATATATATTTAACTATCAAGGGCGTTAATAATTGAGACGCGGAAAAGCAGCTAATGTGTTAATAATTGAGATTATTAATCATTGAGTAGCACACGCGTGTTTGGTTACATAAGTTTTGGCCTTGTTAAGCAGATACGAAAGCTCGTATCAAAATGACAATTATGTACATAGATGTAAAATGTCAGAAATTTGAAGATTTTCTAAATTATTTGAATTACATGAATATATTAGTAGTATCCATGGCTGATTTATAAAATTGTATCTATTGAATATGAAGTATAAAATATATAATAATATATTCTTTAAGTTATAATAACGTTAAACGTCAATAAATCAAATTGTTCTTCCGGATGTAAACTTGAAGAATACGAAAAAAATATAATTTTTGGAATCGTGGTATTGAAGTTATGCGATCCGAAACTTTCGTCTTATACATACACACACACACACACACACACACACAAAGACATCATCGTAAAAGTATTTAAATTGGATTGTAGGGACCTTAAAACGTGCTCATTAAAATCTGGATATGCAATTTTTAGCTTGAATCCAATACCTCTCTTAGCGAGAGATAAAAAGTTATCCAATATAGATTTCCATTTAAAAATTTGGAGAGTCTAACATGCAGTTAAACATTTTTTTTATATTTTATGTTTGTGTTAAGTCAAGTCAAGTGATTGTGGTTCTAACAATAGGATGACAGACATTGTGACAGTTATTGTTAATTGTTTTTTTTGGGATATTTATTGTATTTATGGGATTATATGAACAGCAAAATATCTTAATTAACCTTACAATCAACAGTGGGCAGGACATTAATTACCTAATTGCAAAATTTAATTTCAGAGTACTGCATCAATAATAATTTAAGCGTTTATTGGTTCAAATAAGCCAACGATCACAAAACACGTGTATTCCTGGCAAATAACTGATCTGTATCAATCCATCTACATGATGTCATATTAATATTAATTTCGTTTAATTCACTTTAATATCAAAGGTACCTCTGTATGTTTATATTTCATTTCATTAATATCGGCAAACATGGGCCATAATATTAAAACTGCACATAATAACATTATAAACTGCGCGATTCGTTTTAATTTCCACAGTGGCATTATCAGTCTCGTCATAATCATCAGATGCAAACATCAATTCCAGGTTTCGTAATTTACTGCATTTTTAGATTAAATATAAACATCGCCCGACCAAAACAAACCCGCGTACATCAATTACGTCAGATTACAAATGTAAATCCGCGGTAAAAATATCAATTCGCTGTCCGCAGCGAGACACTGCGATTGATCAGTTCTGATTAAAATGTTAGCAAACAAATGAAAAATCATGACGTGTACGGTGAATCGCAGGCGGCGAGCTGACAAGGCTTATACTTTGATGTAGAAACATTCTTGACACTGAAAACAGCAATTATTACTTACATTCTCTTATTTTAGTTTTAACAACTGAATGTCATATAGTTTGTTATAAAATCGAGCTGTCAAGGTTTACACTTTGATGTAGAACCATTCTTGACACTGAAAACACCAATTATTACTTATATTCTCTTATTTTAACAACTGAATATTATATAGTTTGTTATAAGATCGGACCCCTAAATTTTGCTAACCTCATTATAATGGATTTTATTTATTAATATTTATCATTATTTACACTTGCATTGTTTTTACCTTCCGTCACCTTTAAGTAAGGAAGGTATTTTCCCTATAATACGATTTTACCATTTTTACGATGATGTCTGTATGTATGTATGTGTGTCTGTGTGTGTGTGACGAAAGTTTCGGATCAATACCACGGTTTCAAAAATTATATTTTTTTCGTATTCCTCAAGTTTCCATCCAGAAGAACAACTGATTAGATTTTGATTATGGAAGTAGCCTCATTTGAAGATTTAACAGTTAAATATGATTTATTGTATTTAACGTTATTATAACTTAAAGAATATATTATTCTCTATACGATTTGATTGCATTTTATACTTCATATTCAATATAGTGTTAACGAATTATAAAAAAATTAAATTTTATAAATCAGCCAGCTATGCTAAACATGGAAACTACTAAAATATTCATAAAATTCAAATTGACAGATGTCAGTATAAATAAAAAGTAAATTAATATGGCAGAGATGAGGATGTTGAAATAGATGTTGGGGAAGACACGGAAAGATAAGTAACGAAATAACTCTAGTGTTACAAGTTTCTAGAAAGATACAAACGAGATGATTACATTGGTTTGAAAATGTCATGAGAAGATATGAAGAATATATTGGATGAAGAAGGAATAGCTTAGTAATAGAAGGTTGAAGAAACAGAGGAAGACCAAAGATAAGATGGAAGATAGTATTGCGGAAAATTGAGAGAAAAGGAACTGAATGAGAACGACACGTAAAACAGAAATGAATGGAAGAAAAAAATAAAAAATAGCGACCCCTAACTAAAGCTAAAGAAGATGAAGATGATGTGTCAAGTCCAATTTGCATAGTTTATTTATGAAATTACTGGAAATTTAGAATCTTTTGCAAGAAAATTTATGTATGGAATTTATACATAATACACAGGATTGACGAAAGGTATTGTGTTGGTTACAAAATTTAGAATTACATTATTTTATGACAGATCTGTTGGAGTAAAGTAAAAACTATCATTACACGCCCGTTGAATTAATATATTATATGATGAAAGCGATATAGTGATAAATTATAAAATACAAATAGAACTGGCGAGCAGTAATGTGCTAGCATCAGATTTTTTGCATCTCTGTTCGTGATTGCCGGCTCTATACGTGATTACATTAACGTGTGTTGTTCGGAAACCCGTTAGGAAACGCCGGCTCAGCAATTACGCGATCTCATCAATCGCTTAACATCTGGAAGCCATTTCCTTTACGATCGCGGAGAAAATCTCCGTTTGGTGGCAGGAAGCTTCAATTAGATGATTTTAAAGTAGCGGAGCCTTTCTTCTTTTCTTCAAATGGTCTTTGTTTGTCTCTTTTGTACCTGATGGTCCTGCACTTTTGACTGCTAATGATCATTGTGCTTCTCTCTCACGACTTTAGTTTCAAAGCTTTTGCATAACTGTGATTATACATCGCGAGGATTCTTACATTTTATTGGTTCCTGACTTTGTACCGTCATTCCTAAATATTGATTTCTGAGGAGGAACGGCTATGTTGCTTTATAAACAGAAAATATTGAAAAAGTTTAAAACTGAATTCTAGCTAACATAATTTGTGATTCGTAATTTTTAGCATGTAGTTGTATTTGTATATATGTTGGTAGGACAATAGTAAAAAATCTGATGTGGCCAGCACATAACCTCTCGCCGTATATTTTACCTGGCTGTATGCATAAAGCAAAGATTATTTTTATAAATACAAATAATATATTCATATAAATCTATGACGTATAAACTTCTTTATTATTCAATAATAGCATGTCTCAACATGAAGATATTTTACCATAAATTATGTTACAATAAATTACAAAGTAGAGTTTACCATATATAAATATTAGGCTGGTAACTGCAATTTTCAATTCGAACAACGTTGTTTACTTTCTCTTCATATTCTTCTAGTAAAAACATTAATTTTGGGCGGTCTAAAATGTATATATATGGATTGTGCATCTATTCTTACATATCTTCTTTTACATTTTATTTTTTCATACATGTTATATCTAAATAACACTAATTCCCTTTAATAAAGTGACGGATAGATTGCACTCCGATTATTCTTATATCGATGTGTAATTTTGTCAATATTTACAACTTACTTGAGAAGAATTTGATAGCTTTTTCGCAATTCAAAGTTACTCTAGTCTATAGTACTGGTGTACATTGTCCCATAATGTTTGAAACAAATTTAAGTCCTTCAACCTAGACTTGTCATCTCCATAATAGTCACAGATCAAGAACTAAGGGATTCTCCAAGTACATTTTTCTTTCATTACTCATTATTTCTGACACTGACATTTATCTGTCAGTTACAAATAATTTAAATTATCAACTATTTTTCATGGCATTCTTTCGGCTGTCAAATTTATTACAACAGATTATTTTATATATTATACTTCTTTTATCTCTAAATCTATGGAATATAGAATAAAATATTTAAATGTATCAGATAGAGAATTTAATTTTCTTTAATATTACCACGAAAAATTTTCAAAAAATAATATTTAGAAGATTTTTTTTCAAGAATCTTCTACTTCCGGTTGTCCAATTATTACCAAAACCTTTTCAGATCTTCCCATGAATGTCCGATTGGGAAATACGTTGTTAAACAAATTTTAAGTCTTATAGTTTTTGAGTAACCGTCCTTCCAACATCCCACACACACACATCCACACACACACACACACACACACACACACACACACACACACACACACACACACACACACACACACACACACAGACATCATCGTAAAAATGTTAAAATCGGATTGTAGGGACCTTAAAACGTGCTTATTCAATAAAATCTGGATATGCGATTTTTAGCATGAATGCAATACCTCTCTTAGCGAGAGGTAAAAATGTTTGAATAGTAAAAGATAAATACACTTTTTTAAGTTCTCTGTATTCCTGATAAATTTTTATCAATTTCACTGTAATATACAGGGTGTTTATTAAACACAGGGCAAAAATTTAAGGGATTATTCCCTGGACCATTCTAAGATGATTTTGTCCTTTGATGATTTTTGAAAAGCCGCTTTGTTTCGAAGATACAGGGCGAAAAACCAATTTTGATATTTTTCATATTATTAATCTAGTAACAGCAGGCAAGTTATGTGTCAAGTTTCTGGAGGATGTACCGCTGGCAACAAGAAATGCAATGTGGTTTATGCACGATGGTGCACCAGCGCATTTTAGTGTGGTTGCTTGTGATTTTTTAACAATAATATACGGAGATCGCTGGATTGGTCGAGGTGGACCTCACTTTTGGCCTGCTCGATCCCCGGACTTAACCCCCTGGATTTTTTCCTATGGGGCCATCTAAAATCATTAGTTTATTCTACTCCATTGGCAAATTTGGAAGATTTAAGACATCGGATAATTGCTGGCTGTAACTCCATAAGAAACGACCCTGGTGTTTTTGAAAGAGTTCGGCAATCAATGAGAAGAAGATTGGATGTTTGCATCGTAGCTGGAGGTAGTCATTTTCAACAGTACTTGTAGATTAAGAAACTTTACATGTATTTTTTGGTATTAAATGTTGTTATTGTTGAAATTTTTTTTCGCCCTGTATCTTCGAAACAAAGCGGCTTTTCAAAAATCATCAAAGGACAAAATCATCTTAGAATGGTCCAGGGAATAATCCTTTCAATTTTTGCCCTAGGTTTAATAAACATTGACAGATGTCGGTATCAATGAAAGATAAATGAATATGGCAAAGATGAGGATGTTGAGATAGATGTTGGGGAAGACACGGAAAGAAACGGTAAGGAATGAAATAATAAGGGAAATAACTCTAACTTGAGAGAAAGGGAACTAAATGAGAACAACTCGCAAAAAAGAAATGAGTGGAAAAAGAAAATAAAAATTAGCACCCCCTAACGAATGGGTAAAGCTAAAGAAGAAGAAGATGTCAGTGCCAAGCGCAATTTGCAAGGTTTGTTTATGAAATAATTTTACTGGAAATTTAGAATCTTTTGTAAGAAAATTTATGTATGGAATTTATACATAATACACAGGATTAACGGAAGGTACTGTGCTGGCCACATCAGATTTTTTAAGGGTATATAGTAAGTACTAAAATGAGTAAAAAAAACAATCAATATAGGTCCGATCTTCAAAAGTTTCTGAGATATAAAACAGCGAAAAATGTACCCCTACTGAGTTAGGACTTTGATTAAATGAGATTTTTTGTTTACCTTTTTTAACAGAAGTAATCTTGGATGTGCTTTTTAAAAAATCAATAACAGTTGAGATAAGTCCTATGTTTTTTATGCAATTTTTACTCATTTTGCTCAGTACAATATACCCTCAATTTTTTACCCTTTTTGAACACTCTGCATTTTCATTTATTTTTATTAGGTACAACTAGTGTCTTAATCAAACCTCGATCTCACGCCAGTAATCCACGACCACGAAAATCTGATTATAGACTTCAAACATACCTCGCTATGTGACTTTTAGCTTGATTCCAATTTCCAATACACTTTATACGTAAGACATAAAAATAGTCCTCTAGAGACATTACTAATTTACCACCTCTTCACAATTTACTCCACGCGTTTGTGGAACGTGTTTGCTTCTTTCCGACTTGATGTTTAATTGTGGTTTGGTGTTTTAATCCCCGGATTATCGGGATTAGAAAGTGGATTGGAAGTTACCCAGTCGAACGGTTACCAGGTGAATTATTAAACAGATTATTGCAAGATTAAAAGGAACTGTTTAAAACCTACCTGCCAATTCCAAAGTAATCGGTCTCTTTTAAATTATTCGTCTGTGATTATATCTACCGTCGATAGATTTATTATTTATTCATATTTTAATCATAATCTCGTTATTCAATTCCAAGTTATATATAGAATTCTAAAATTACAACTTATGTAAAGACGTACATTTCATGTTCTTGTATGACTATGGTTTTCTTTGAACTTATATTAAGTATTAATTGATTTAAACTGCAGTCATTTATATAATTTATGAGAAAGCTTATATATTTTATTGAATAATAATTATTAGTTTCTAGAGAAATATAAAAGACCACATTAGCATCTATTATGAATTTAATTTAATTATTATTCAAACTGAGATGTCAAGAACTTGGATTTTCATCAAATACTAACCTAGTCATTAATGGTCGCCTTCAGCCATATGTATCGCATCTAGCAATCTAGTGGGATGTGATGTCACAGTGCAGTGTCAAATTTACAACTGTCGTATGTCATTTTTGCTTAGTTTTTATGGGGGTACAGAAGATACTACTGTTATTTTATTATTATATCTATGCTACAATAAAAGCATTCAAAATTCAAACATAAGTCAACTGGTAAATTTATTAGCCAATGTAAAACCAAATATGAGAAAAATAAAATACTGACACACTGTCAGTGTCAATGAAAATAACGTTATTCGTACGACTATGAATCAAGGTAATCTATCTGAATTAATAAATAAACTTACGTTACAGTTAAAGTATTACCAACAACGAGCATCATTTTAAAATGGAATGTCTTAACTTAATTGAAACAGTATGAATTTTTGAAAGACAAGCGTGTTATATCCGTCCTTATCGCACACGCTTATAGCCTTTGCAAAGGAAAGTGATAAATGTATGCCAATTTGTTAATTCGTTCATGATGCAGATGACCTTGATCGGTCATCTTTAAAAACATTAGTGTACATAATTACTAGCAATTCTATTATTCTAATCTACTTATATCTATTCTTTATATATAGATTTTTTAATTTTAAATTCATTCTATGAAGAAATTTTGTCCGACTCTTCTATTTTTTCAAAATGTTTCCAATTCATTGTCGGGATTGACAGTATATTTGAAGGGTATATGTAATATATCTATGATTTTACTTATTTAACTATTAATACAATAAGAAATAATATAGTGTATGTATTTCCCAGAAAAAATCTTCAGTAATGTCTTTGGATTTTTAACACTGACATTTATCTGTCAATTACAAACAACTTAATTTTTCAATTGGTTTCCATGACATTATTTGGGCTGTGAGATTTATTACAACAGATTATTATATAACCTATATTTCTTTATCTCTAGATCTATAAAAGATATAATAAACTATTTAAATGTATCAGATAGAGAATTTACTCTTTTTTAATAAAAGAACAAAAAAATTCAAAAATAGTATTTAGAAGATTTTTTTTAAGAATCTGTTACTTCCGGTTGTCCAGTTATTACCAAAACCTTTTTAGCTCTTCCAAGTAATATCCAATTGAGAAATACCTAGTTAAACAGATATTAAGTATTATAGTTTTTGAGAAATCGTCTTTCTAACATCCCACACACACATACATCCACAGTCACACAGACATCATCGTAAAAATATTAAAATCGGATTGTAGGGACCTTAAAACGTGCTAAATCATTAAAATCTGGATATGCGAGTCCAATACCTCTGTTAGCGAGAGGTAAAAGTTTTTACTATAACATTTTATTGTAAAATAAAAAATAAAGACTTTTTCCCTCTTGTAAATCCAATCCGGGGACATACTGTATATCAATCCATGAAACAAAAAGTAGAATTCAGTATATTTTTACACCAAAAAGTTGCATTTAAGTTCTTCCCCAACTTTGTAATATAAAATACAATCCAATTCAGCATTAAAAATCAAGCTAATCTATTAATCAAAATCAATGATCAACTGATTCGTCATATTCCATGAATCAAGGACTGATCACATCTTTGAATCCTAATTTTGACATTTATAGCTATGTTGGGATTCTGGCTGTTGTACCCATTTGTAACTTTGGCTCATACTTATTCTTTATCTTTATTTAGAACCGAATTGGTTTTATTATTTTTAACTATACTTTTACATCTTTCATTTTCACTATGTTTAAAAACACTCCTTTATTGGAATTAGAGTAATTTCTACCTATATCAAAATAAAAATATAATATTATAGAAAAATTATAAAATATACTTTTTAAATAAATGAAAAACTTACATATCAATACCTTTTCAACGGAAAGTACAATTACCATGAATAAAATTCCATGACAGTTACATTAATTGTCAAAAACCAAAACAAAACTGTAAATCAGTTGATCATGATTCCTTGAGTCAGAAATCAAGTTGATGAATTAGAACGTACGTTGATCTACAGATCAGCTTGATTCCTTAATCAACTGAATATTAATCAACGGATTAGTGGTGAATTCAGCCGTTAATAATATTTTTGCAATCAATCAGTATAAGTTTTGGTATATTCAATTAACTAAAATGCTACTTCGTACACAGTCTTAGAAAGAAGGACATTTTCTCCTGTGTTTAAACTCAAATATTTGCTGATTTGTTTTACAAATAACTGGTCTATGAAAACTATAGAATCCTGTGAATCTTTTACAAGTTGAGTGTAATTAATTTTGTATGTAAGTTCGTAATAAAGTATAGCTCGTAGAAGCAATAAAAACACTTGACAGGGTAGTTTATCGTCTCGAATTTTGTACAACTTCTAACTAAATCCATCCTCCTGCGAATATATAGTGTACCCTAAAACTATACACCCCTTGCGACTGTATATTCAAATTTAGGCTTCATCTTGTACCCTCGCGAGGTGTGGGGGTCAAAGCACCCCAGATCATGCATCGTTGTGTACCCCCCTGCCTCCGCTGGAAATTAAACCGGAGCCCCTGTTTGCTCCGGGCGAGTGCGGATGCTGGTTCCAGAGTCGCTGCTGCTCGCGTTGTGTAATAATTTATTCTATGTCACTTTTGGGATACCTGTAACGAGATTATCTGAATATTTTGCATTTTAGAGAACATCTTTTTGTCCTTGTATGTATTAAGATGAATGGGAGAGTAGGATATAAGATAGAAATTTTAATTCGAAATGAAATTGCAGTCTGGAAGCTTAACAACAAGATGCTGCTTACGTATATGCGACGAATAACCTAAAAAGTAACGACAAGAAAAAATATCACAAAATTAGGACACGGGTTTTATCACCAAGCATATGTAGATTCGTGAGTGATATGTGTACAGCGTCAAGCAAAAGTATAGTTAGTATCTATCACATAGGCATAGTTAGGGGGTATTTGGGGGTGCTTAGCACTCTCAGATTTTTAATTACCACCCCCAAAGAAAATTTCTGTAAATTTTAATAATTGTTATTTTCATTTTAATACGAAGAATCGACACAGAATGATAAAACGTCTCTATACTTATAAAATGAAGAGGATTCTTTTCCTGCAAACCGACAATTGATTTATAATGCTGGATTTATTATAAACCTTTTTGTATTTCAGTCAGTAAAGAAAATTTGTACTTTAATTATTTAATTAGTTCCGGACGATATTAAATATTATCAACATATTAAGCAAAAACCTTTAAAATAAATAAAATAATTTAGCTAAATGTACGTACAACTATCATTAATGGTATAATAAAAACATTAGAAGAAAAGCGAACTGACGATGCCTTTTTGTCTTCATGGAAATATATTGAAATTGCATAAATAATAGCAATATTGAAATAAAACCTATTAAAACATCAAAAAGAAAAAACTCTGTTGTGGCCAGCACAATACCTTCCGTCAATCCTGTGTATAATGTATAAATTCCATACATAATTTTTCTTGAAAAAGATTCTAAATTTCCAGTAAAATTATTTCATAAACAAACTATTCAAATTGCACTTGACACTGACATCTTCTTCCTCTTTAGCTTTTCCCATTCGTGATATTTTCTCGAGTCGTTCTCATTCGGTTCTTCTTCTCTCAAGTTTTCCGCAATACAGTCCTTCCAGCTTATCTTTGGTCTTTCTCTGCTTCTTCAACCTCCCATTACTAAACTACTCATTCTTGTTCAAATATAATTCTTCTTTTTTCCTCATGACATGTTCAAACCAATGTAATCGTCTTTCTTGTATCTTTCTAGAAAATTGTAACACTAGAGTTATTTTATTACCGTATCTTTCCGTGTGTTCCCCAACATCTACTTCAACATCCTCATCTCTACCACATTAATTTACTTTTTATTCATACTGACATCTGTCAATTTGAATTATATGAATATATTAGCAGTTTCCATGTTTAGCATAACTGGCTGAATTATAAAATTTAATTTCTTTAAAATTCTTTAACTCTATCTATTGAATAGTATAAAATGTAATCAAATCATATAGAGATAGAGAATAATATATTCTTTAAGTTATAATCTTCAAATGAGGGTACTTCCGGTTCACCAATTATAACCAAAATCTAATCACTTCTTCTTCTGGATAAACTTGAGGAATGCGAAAAAATTATAATTTTTGGAATCGTGGTATTGAAGTTATGGGATCCGGAACTTTTGTCACACACACACACAGACACACACACATACATACATACATACATACATACATACATACATACATACATACATACATACATACATACATACATACATACAGACATCATCGTAAAAATGGTAAAATCATATTATAGGGACCCTAAAACATGCTTATTCACTAAAAACTCATCATTGAATTTTTTGACCAAAGACAATACCTTCCTTACCTAAAGGTGACGGAAGGTAAAAAAACGAGTCAAAATTACTTAAAGATTATTTGATTACATCATAAATTTGATAATTCAATAAATATCAAAGATTCTTTCCGAATTAATATTTACTATAGCATAATTAGTGCAATAACTATACACACCTAAAACAGCCGTAGATAATTTTCTTAACTTTAATTTTAATGAAAATTCCAAATTTATAGATTATACCGCTTTTGTAATAAATAAAGATATTTTGGCACCTGAAATAACTATCCTAAAGAACATGATCCTTCAAAAATCAAATGATATTAAAAATATACTTATTTAAGGTACATTTGGTAAAATCTCTGCTATGAGGAGAATTAAAAACTGGCTGAGAAGTACTATGACACAAAATGGCTGAATGAAAACAGAAAATTGTTATTAGAATACAATAATATATGATAGATAACGATATTCCTGTAATTTTACATTACACAATAATTTCACTATTTTCAACATTCGTTACAAATTTTTAAGAAAAATCATCCCCAGAAGAAGACACATGTGGTGTCGAAACTAGTTTAGTATGCCAATAAAGTTGACTGAAATCCAGGAATATCGTTATCTTTCATCATCCACCCCAGTCAAGTTATTACCTAGATCCTCACAATAATTGTAAAGGTGGTAAATGTGTCATTACAATGACATTAGTTCCTGACTAAACGTTTCTATTAAGAATGTAGACAAGTGACATTTCTCAACATTGTATACTTAGAAATTTGGACAGCGAGCGTTTATTCTACTTTGTCGCGTTAGAGCGGCAAAGTGACATTTTGCGTTGACAAAAGAGAGCGCAAATGGCTATTTTCTATGTACAGTAAAATTTTTGAAAGATGTCCGATCAAGGTCGTCTGTATCATGAACGAATTAACAAATTGGTATACATTTATCTCTTTCCTTTGCAAAGGTTATAAGCATGTGCGATAAGGATAGATATAACTTGCTTGTCTTTCAAAAATTCATATTGTTTCGACTAAGCTAGGACATTCAACTTTAAAACGATGCTCGTTGTTGATAATACTTTCGCTGTAACGTAAGTTTATTTATTAATTCAGATACATTACCTTGATTCATAGACGAATAATGTTATTTTGTGTCAAAGTCACTGACATTGTGTCAGTATCTTATTTTTCATTTATGTATTTGGTTTTACATTTGCTAATCAACTTACCAGTTGACTTATTTCTGAATTTTGAATGCCTTTATTGTAACACATATTTTTATAATAATAAAATAACAGTAGTATCTTATGTACCATCATAAAAACTAAGCAAACGACACTATTGAATTTGTCAGAATGGGCGGAGCAAAAATCTGAATTCGTACAATTCGTAGACGACCTTGATCGGACATCTTTCAAAAATTTTACTGTTAGACTGTAGAAAAAATATAGTAGATTCATATGATTTTCACCTTCACGTGTTCTATGTTCGAATTAGCGTTGGCTCCACCCTTTGTAAATTGTTATCCAGTCCATTTTTCATTGAATTTACGAATTAAAGCTATAAAGTTACCAACGCTTTTTATTGCGAGACACTCGCGAGAATCTCACGAGATTTCTTGCTTCTCGTGGTTGTTATATCGATCTCGCCTAGAGTTTTAAACCGTAATCTCGCTCTCGTTCTCGTCTCGCAAAAAGCAACGAAACGAGACGAAATGAGAGAGTACTCTCGCCTCGTTCATCACTAATATTCGGGATACTACTTTTTCTTCACAGATCCTTAATACCCTTTATTGGGTGTCGGATATGGTTTGCTACTTCTCGGTCTTGACCCAATGTTTCCATGCTGTCCGGTCCTTTACTAGTTTTTCCATTTCCTCCATGTTTTTCCCTCTCCTTTTGGCTATCTCTTCTATTCGTCCCTCCCATGTTTTTCTTGGTCTTCCCCTTGTCCTTTTCCCTATCTTTTTTATTCTATTACTTTTTTAACTAGATTATCTTTCTTCATTCTTCTAATATGCCCAAACCAGTTCAGTTGTTTATTTTCTATTTTTAACAGTATTTGATCTTGATCTACTTGTTGCCTGATGCTTTCATTGGTTTCTCTGTCCCATTTTGTTTTCCCTCAATTACTTCATTTCTATTGCTGTTAGTTTTGATTCATATTTTTTCTGTATTGTCCAGGACTCACTTCCGTAAGTAATTATTGGGATTACTACAGCGTTATATATTTTTCATTCCAATTTTATTAATTGCGTAGTACACATTATTTGCCTTCTTTATTCTGCTTGCTATATCTGTAACTATATTTCCATCTTGTGTTACTATACATCCTAGATATTCATAAGTTGATACTCTTTCCATTGTTTGTCCAAATATTTGGGATACATATAGATAAAACTACGAAAATAATATTGAAATCCTTGTTATATATATTTGTACCTAGAATATATGCATGTTGTAAATGGTATTTAATTCGGAAATATTCGACATGGCATACAAAACAGCTGCTCTGCACAGCCATCCTAGTATCTACTCATAATTGACATTTCTGTTGTGGTATTTTGCGGTATCGTTCGAAACACGAATTGCACAGTTTTGCTTTGTACTATGAAAGGCAGATTACAGCAAATAGCGAGCTGAATTTCAAAATCAATCAATGAGGAATGTACAAAATGAAGTTGACAAGCTTCATACGACCAACGACCATCCACCATGCCGAAGGATATGGGTCGCAGTCACGTCAATCAATTATTATATCATTACGAAAGCTTCCCAAAGGTTCGATCTTATAACCGTTTATTCATAATTTTAAATAACTATAATTTATTAGTGATAAATTTCGCCGGCGTTGCAACGTCGCGCGGGAATATCGACAGGGGTCGCACGCACCGCCCTCATAAATAATGCACGAGCTGGCAACGTTGAATTAACAGTTTATTACCTCTGTTTACGCATCAATTTTAATGTGTGTATGCTTGCCTGAAATATGTCCCTGGACTATGGAACCTTAACGAGCCAATTTCCAAATAAATTTGAACGGATTAATTTATTGGATGTGAATAAGTAAGGCGGGGAAATTGGATCCGGGTTGCCTTGCCTTGAGATGATGACGTGACTTTCACGTGACGGCGAATTATTTAACATTGATATGACGAGGATGCCAAATCCTTGACAATGTCGTGGAGTTGAATATCACACATTTACATAACTTATTTTATACATACATACATAAAATCACGCGTGTCCCACTTAGTGGGTTCGCACAAACCCGATAACAATAAGAATATTAACATCGTACAACTCCTTATTCTTAAACATATTAAAGTGACTGATTTTCGGTTACGAAATACCGCATCCGGATCACGATAATAGTTAGGAAAAAATCATCCTTCGCCACACATTCCTATCTAAGCAGACTTCTTTCGCCTCGGCCACACTCATAATCGCATTCATACATGCTCTTCTTCTCTTCTTATTTTATAAAGAATAAATTATGTATGTAGCAGTATTTTCTGTTCTATCAGACATTTATGGATTTCATATACCATAGGTGTCCAAACTTTTGAATCTGCTGGACTGCATCGTCCAATAATAATAATAATAATTTGTCAAGAACCTCATATCCAAAGTGCACGTGACATTGACATTTTCTTCTTTAGTTTTTCCCATTCATTAGGGGTCATTATGTTTTATTTTCTTCTTCCACTCATTTCTGTTTTACGTGTCTTTTAGTTCCTTTTCTCTGAAGTCTTCCGCGATATAGTCCTTCCATCTTATCTTTGGTCTTCCTCTGTTTCGTAAGCTATTCATTCTTCCAACATACGAGCCCAGCCCCAAATGTATTCGTATCCTCTGAAAAAAAATATTAACAGCAAGAAGAAATTTTTTTTTTTGGATTACAATAGTTAAGACTGTATTTGGGCAATTTTTTATTTTATATATTAATAAAATGTACTGGATTTAAATATAATGTTATTACCTAAATTTATCATTTTAACAATAATGTACGGGCAAATATATAACAACAGATATGTGCTATTTTTATAGTTCCAACAGTAAATAATACAATATGTATGTATTATTTATAAAAATGAAGGTAAAGGAAACTGACAATATATTCAATTAGTTACTATATTAAATTTTATTTTTTTAGCAAAATTATTTGCAAAGTGATATTTATTTAGTAAAGTACCACCTACAATTATATTAAAATCAAGAATAAATAAACTTCTGGATGCTATGTTTATTACTCCAATTCAACAAATTTTGATATGGTGTATTAATAGAGTGTATAGAACTTGAATACATTACTTATATTAACATTTCTTAGGTTTAATAATAATTTATTTGCAAATAAATCATTATCTACATGTGACAAATGTTTTCGTCTTTAATACTTCGCAAATATTTTTTATTAAAGTATTAAAATTTAAGATGGCAATTAATTGAGTATATTGTCAGTTACCTTTACCGTCAGTTTTAAAAAATAATACTAATATAAATATTGTATTATTTACTGTTGGAACGAAAAAAATTGGGACTTGTCTTTTGTCATATATTTGCCCGTAGATTATTGTTTAAATGAGAAATTTAGTTAATAACATTGTATTTAAATCCAGTACACTTTATTAATACATAAAATAAAAAATATCCCAAATATAGTCTTAACTATTGTAACCTAAAAAAAATTTTTTTATTGGTGTTAATATATTTATTTCAGAGGGTAAGCCTCTCTTGTATCTATGTAGAAACTTCTATCACTCGAGCCTTTTCTCTTATTCTTTCATTCCTTATCCTATCTTTCCGTGTCATCCGCAATATTTATCTCAACATCCTCATCTCTGCCACATTCATTTTCTTTTCACTGACACTGACATATGTCAGTTAGAATTTTCTTAATATAGTAGCTGTTTCCATGGTTATAGCATAGCTGGCTGATTTATAAGATTTAGTTCATTATACTTTAACTCTATATTCATATAAAATATAAAATACAATCAGTCACATCCATTTGTTATTTTTACCTTAGACTTTTTTAAAGGAACTCGTCGCCAATGTTGTGTATGTGGGTTTGTATGTTAAGTCTAGATAATTATTTAAAAAAGAACTCAAGAGACATATAAATTAAATTCTGCCATTCCATGTATCTCTAAAAATAACCCCATTTTTATACATCTCGTCAGAAACTTGATCGCTGCCATAACACATGCTTTAGTACCGTCATCGACTCGTTCATCGTTCCAACACTTGTTCAAACTTGTCAGTAACTAGTTTACGTACACGCATGCGCATTAAACAAATCAGATACATGTTGCAAACTTGTCCAAAATTACCGGCTGGAGCAAAGCTAATAACAACAAAGTGAAGTAAGGCAACAGTGGCTTGGAATGGTTACTCCTCTGATATCTCAGTCATCATCTATGGCACGAATAAATGTAACACACCCACGTGTTTCTCATACCCTCTCGCACGTAGTGCATAAAACGTGGCCATTGCGTACGGTGCGTCTTGGGGCCCTTATGCCACGTATACCCTTAGGCTGTTTCCTTCCCATCATCCTAAATCTAATAAAATATTGATCATCGTACCGCCAAACTCAGGTGCGATTGGATTGCAGTTGGTCAAACTGACTCCCATTTACTCATGCACTGATTATTATTTTATCATCGCTAAATCGATCGGTGATTGAATTATTTCTTAATTTTGTACTGTAATTTTATTACAACCGGAAAATGAATTCGCGTAGTATGCGTAGAGCGATGCAGAAATATATTAATTAGGATGTTTTCGCAATTTAGGTTTATTTATGTAATTTCCGAGTACTATGTATTTCATTTCCGGTCCGCTCTTAAATATATACCGTGTGTCCCAAGCAAACCTTGGCATAGGCGTTTAACATAGGAAAACAGTTTTTACCTTCCGTCACCTCTAGGTAAGGAAGGTATTGTCTTTGGTCAAAAAATTCGGTGGTGAGTTTTCATTGAATATGCACGTTTTAGGGTCTTTATAATACGATTTTACTATTTTTACGATGAAGTCTGTATGTGTGTGTGTGTGTGTTCGTGTGTGCGTGTGTGTGTATGTGTGTGTGTGTATGTGTGTGTGTGTGTGACCGCGTTTTCGGGCACGATATCTCCAATACTAGAATTCCAAAAATTACAATTCTTGCGTATTCCTCTTCCTTACAACCATATGCAGACCTGTTTAGATTTTGGTTATAATTGGTCAACCGGAAGTACCCTCATTTGAAGATTTTAATAGTTTTTCTTGAAAAAATCAGTTAAATGTTTATTGTAACTTAAAGAATATGTTATTGTCTATACGATTTGATTGCATTTTATATTTGATATTCAACAGATATAGAGTTAAAGAAGAATAGCGATAATAAATTTTATATAAATTTCATAATTCAGCCAGCTATGCTAACTTAACCATGGAAACTGCTAATATATTCAGGTAATTCAAATTGACAGATGTCAGTATCAATAAAATGAAATCAATGAAAGAATAAGGGAAGTAACTCTAGTGTTAGAAGTTTCTAGATATAAGAGAGACGATTACATATTGGTTTGAACATGTCATGAGGAGAGATGAATATATTAATAGAAGGTGGAAGAAACATAGGAACACCAAATATAAGATGAAAAGACTGTATTGTAGAAGACTTGAGAGAAAAGGAACTGAAAGAGGACGACACGCAAAAAAAAAATGAGTGGAAGAAGAAAATAAAAAATAGCGACCCCCTAACGAATGGGAAAAACTAAAGAAGAAGATGACAGTGTCAAGTGCAATTTGCATAGTTTGTTAATGAAATAACTTTACTGGAAATATAGGATCTTTTGAAAAAAAAAATTTGTATGGGGCACGTGCAGTAACATGACTTTGACCCGTGTCAAAATGACAGCAATTAATTATGTCCATAACTGACAAGTGTTATAATTTTTCAATCAAAATTTCATAATTTTCTTATTTCATGTGGTTTGTTTGTTATCAGGAGTATGGAATTCAGCCGAGAAAGGGAATCACATAATACCAAAAATTTATAATCTTTTGCAAGAAAATTTTGTATGGAATTTATACATAATACACAGGATTGACGGAAGGTATTGTGCTGGCCACATCAGATTTTTTGTAAATAAAAAGTGTCCGGCAGGAAATTAAGCCATACTATTGAATATGATAATAGTACATTGTCTTTGGTCAAAAAATTCAATGATGAGTTTTTAGTGAATGAGAAAAGCTAAAGAAGAAGATGTCAGTGTCAAGTGCAAAATGCATACAGTATTTTTTTAGACAGAATTAACAAATTGGCATTCATTTATCTCTTTCCTTTGCAAAGACTATAAGCGTGTCCGATAAAGATGGATACAACATGCTTGTCTTTCGACTAAGTTAGGACATTCCACTTTAAAACGATGCCCGTTGTTGATAATACTTTCGTTGTAACGTAAGTTTATTTATTAATTCAGATACATTACTTTGACTCATAGCCGTACGAATAACGTTATTTTCTGTCAGTGTCATTGACACTAACATTGTGTCACTATCCTATTTTTCAGATATTTGGTTTTACATTTGCTAATAAACTTACCAGTTGACTTATTTTAAAATATGGAATGCTTTTATTGTAATATATATTTAATAAATAATAAAATAACCGTAGTATCTTATGTACCCTCATAAAAACTAAATAAGCGACACTACTGAATTTGTCAGAATGGGCGGAGCAAAAATCTGAATTCATACAATTCGTAGATAACCTTGATCGGACATCTATCAAAAATTTTACTGTATCTACCAACATTTTATGAAATAAGTATACAGACCAAGTAATTATTAGTGTTTTATGAAACAGGCCACTTGTCGTTAAGTAATCATGATGACTTATCGATTAGTAATTTATAAAGATAGCCCACTTCCTTAGAAAACCTATCATAAAATATTTAAAAACTCGATCGTGCAAAAAAAGTATAAACCAAAATCTAGTTTTAATCATCCGGCAACCACCATATGTGTCGCACCACAGTTTCAGCAATAGGTATTACTGAATATAAATCATGAAATATCTATTTAATCTGTAATAATAGTTTACCGCAAGAATTACAATAATTGGATGTATTTGTGGTGGACCAAATGCAGCGATACAATATATAATATTGTAATAACGATGAGTGCGTGTTTAGTGTTGATGGTAAAGATGATTGCTCCGATCGGATCCTCTGAGTGTTCAATGCTGCAAGTGCTATGGCTTGGCTATCCGTTCCACAGCGCTCATCCTCTGCCGTTCTGTTTTGTTTTTCATTTCATACGATGTGGCGTCCATTATCCCGCGCACGAAAATCCAACAAAGGGAAAGTCGAAATGGAATCCTTAATATGATTTCAGTATTTTCCATCCCATTTTCTCCCGTTCGCGTACAGGCAAATTGGTTTTCGTGCATCATCATTTTAATTCAATAACCGAAGTACCCATCGTGTACGTCCGCACATAACACCGAGGATTTACATATGTGACTCTGCTCTCACTGTTTCTAACTCCAATTTAAACGGAAATTAAAACTTACCGATCAATAACATTGCAATTCTATTTATTTATATTAAATAAAAAAATCTGTTGTGGCCAGCCCAATACCTTCCGTCAATCCTGTGTATTATACAGGGTGGGGCAGAAAAACCTATCCGATTTCAAAACGTTATAAAATTAAAACCACTCAACTTGTCAAAAAAATTTTTTTATTAACATATCGCAAATTTTATGCCATTTTTAAATTTAAGTTTTGAAAAGCACATCACTCAAATGTCGTCCTTGGGAGCGGATACACTGATTTAGGCGCTCGCGGTAGCTTTCCATAACTTTCACCGTCATTTCCACAGGAATTTCTTCAATTGCCCGAGCAATTTCCCTTCGTAAAGCAAGAAGGGTCCTTGGTCGATGCTGGTAAACCTTCGATTTGAGGTAACCCCAAAGGAAGAAGTCACATGGAGTGAGATCCGGTGAGCGCGGCGGCCAGCCAAGATCACCTCTCAGGGAAATGAGGCGACCGGGAAACAGTTCCCTGAGAATGTCCATTGATCGTCGCGATGTGTGGGCGGTTGCCCCATCCTGTTGAAACCACACATTTTCCACGCCATTTTCTTCCATTTTGGGTCTAAGAAAATTTTCCAGCATGAAACAATAGCGCTCGCTGTTGACCGTTACGGTTTGCCCATTTTCTTCAAAAAAGTAAGGCCCCCAGACGCCTAGGCGGGAAAGAGCACACCACACAGTCACTTTTGGGCTATGGAGGGGTTCCTGATGGATTTCTCGAGGATTTTCGTCACTCCAATATCGAAAATTCTGCCTGTTAACGGCACCACAAAGGTGAAAATGGGCTTCGTCCGTGAAGAGCACAATCGCCGCATTCGATAAACCGCTCAATAACAAAAGCACGATGTTCACCAGACCAAGGCATGTTGACTACTGACAAATGGCATAAAACCGGCTTTCTAACGGTTTTTACCCCACTACTCTACCTGCTCCCTCTTTTGAGAAAAAGGGATTTGAAATCGGATAGGTTTTTCTGCCCCACCCTGTATATCAATACCATACATAAATTTTCTTGCAAAAGATTCTAAATTTCCAGTAAATTATTTCATAAACAAATTTTGAATAAATGTCTTACAAAGAAGAACATGAAAATAAATACGGACAAAACAAAAACAATGGTTGTACATAAGAAAGAAAAACAACATACAATTAAACTAGACGCAGTAATTCTAGAACAAGTCAAAAAAATTAAATATCTAGGATCAATAATAGCCCAAAACGGAAAATTAGAGGAGGAAATAAAAGAGCGCATAACGAAAGGAGGAAGACTATTTAATAATATGAAGAACTTAAACAAAAAGGAAATCCCTAAGACAACAAAAATAGAAATCCACAAAAAAGTGGTGACACCAATCGTCCTATACGGTGCCGAAACTTGGACAACGAAAATAAATCAGAGGACAATTAATACTGGAGGCCACTCAGATGAGATTTCTACGGACAATAGAAAATAAAACCAAACTAGACAAAATAAAGAACGAAAAGTATAGAGAAACACTAAATATAAAACCGATAGAAGACAAAATAGAAGAAAGCCAACTACGATGGTTGGGACACATTAACAGATATGATGACAATAAACTAACAAAACAAATATATGAAGCAAGAACCGGAAAAAGAAGAACAAGAGGAAGGCCTAGAAGAACTTGGCAAGACGAAGTTAGGAAAGCACTAGAAAGAAGGGGAGAAAAATGGGAAAATATTACAAACAAAACGAAAGATAGGAACAAATGGAGAAGCATATGGAAAAAAAGCGTAATCAACTCAACCCCAACCACACCCACACTCGAAAGGGTAGAAGGGTATCCGGATTAAGTAAGTAAGTAAAGAAACTATGCAAATCTTCTTCTTTAGCCTTTCCATTCGTTAGGGGTCGCTATTTTATATTTTCTTCTTCCACTCATTTTTCGTTTTGCGTGTCGTTCTCATTCAGTTCCTGTTCTCTCAAGTCTGCCGCAATACAGTCCTTCCATCTTATCTTTGGTCCTCCTCTGTTTCTTCAATATATTCAGCTATTCATTCTTCTTCCAACATATTTTTCATTTCTCCTCATGACATGTTCAAACCAACATAATCGTCTCTCTTGTATATATCTAGAAACTTGTAACACTAGAGTTATTTCCTTACCGTATCTTTCCAGTCTTCCCCAACATCTACTTCAACATCCTCATCTCTACCACATTCATTTACTTTTCATTGGTACTGACATCTGTCAATTTTAATTGTCTGAATATATTAGCAGTTTTCATGGTTGATTTATGAAATTTAATATCTTTATAATTATTTAACTCTATATCTATTGAATATAAAGTATAAAATACAATCAAATCGTATAGAGAATAATATATTCTTTAAGTTATAATAACGTTAAATGTCATTAAATCATATATAACTGTTAAATCTTCAAATGAGGCTACTTCCGGTTCACCAATTATAACCAAAATCTAATCAGTTGTTCTTCTGGATGTAAACTTGAGGAATACGAAAAAATTATAATTTTTGGAATCGTGGTATTGAAGTTATGCGATCCGAAACTTTCGTCACACACATCAGACACACATACATACAGACATCATCGTAATAATGGTAAAATCGTATTATAGGGACGGAAGGTTTTTACCTTCCGTCACCTATAGGTAAGGAAGGGGTTGCCTTTGGTCAAAAATTCGATGGTGTTTTTAATAAATAAGAATATTTTACGATCCGTAGAATGCGAATTTACTGTTCTTACGATGATGTCTGTATGTGGATGTGTGTGTGTGTGTGTGAAAAATTTCTCTTTTAATAACTCCAATACTACAATTTCGAAATTTTCTTTTCGTATTCCTTTTCTATACGTCCATATGGAGAG
Source organism: Harpalus rufipes (assembly GCA_951394225.1). Classification (NCBI taxonomy): domain Eukaryota; kingdom Metazoa; phylum Arthropoda; class Insecta; order Coleoptera; family Carabidae; genus Harpalus; species Harpalus rufipes. The sequence continues at coordinate 88,050,623 of OX596274.1, forward strand.
TTGATTAGATTTTGGTTATAATTGGTCAACCGGAAGTACTCTCAATTGAAATTTTAAACGTTAAATATCATATTTTAACAATTTCTCTATATGGTTTTATTGAATTTTTACCTTTATATTCAATGCATATAGAGTTAAAAAATTATAAACGTATTAAATATCATAAATTACACACACACACACACACACATACACATACAGACACCATCGTAACTATAGTAAATTCGTATTCTAGTTGACCAAAGACAATACCTTCCTTACCTACAGGTGACGGAAGGTAAAAATACTATGTTATTAGTTGCAAAATCTGATTAAATATTGAAAGATAATTATATTTGATTACCTACAAATGCAACACTTCCCCATTATGTTTGTCATAACAGGAGAATTATTTATCAAAATTAAATTGGGTGTTGGTTTGTAACGGTGGGAGTAAAATGTAAAGGCGGAATGATTAATTAATATTTACAATAACAAGAGAATGACCTGCTTTGAAAATTGTGACAGAGGAAAATATTTGTTGGTAAACATGATGAATATCAACTTTCATTACAGAAATCGGGGATGATTTTTCACGTTTGAAATAACTTGTCACTTTTGACATATTGCGGAATCAAATATTCAACATTGCGAGTACGGTACTTTATTTAATCCACTAACTTACACAAATATATACGAGTATTTGTACCGTCATTATAATGGTAAACTAAATATAAATTGGCGATGATGTAAAGTGAAGTGCACCTTCACAGTTTAAATATTCCAATATAAAAAAGCAGATTTGGTCAGCACAATACCTCCCGCCATTTAATAAAGTTCAATACATATACACAGTGTGGCTAGAAATATTTAAGACTAATTATCTGTTCCGCCATCTATGGATTGGCGCCCAAACTATTATTGATTAACCCGTCAAGGTTTTTACCCCTCGCTAAGAGAGGTATTAGATTCATGCTAAAAATCGCATATCCATATTTTAATGAATAACCACGTTTCAAGGTCCATACATTCTGAGTTTAACATTTTTACGATGATGTCTGTGTGTGTGAATGTTGGAAGGACGATTTCTCAAAAACTATAATACTCAACTACGTGTTTCTCAATCGGACATTACTGGGAATAGTTGAAATGGTTTTTGTAATAATTGGACAACCGGAAGTAGCAGATTCTTAAAAAAATTCTATCTATAGATTTAGAGACAACGCAAATAATGTCATGGAAACCAATATAAAATGAAAATGTTTGCAACTGACAGATAAATGCCATTGTCAAAATTTTTATATTACTGAAGATTTTTCTGGGAAATACATACATTATATAATTTCTTATTCTATTAATAGTTAAATATATAAAATTATAGGTATATTACCTTTCAGAAATACTGTTAATCCCGACAATGAATTGGAAACATGTCGAAAAATTAGAAGAGTAGGACATAATTTCTCCATGAAAGACAGCTACACAGATATAAAATTTCATAATATTTTTTTCTTCTTCCACTCATTTCTGTTTTGCATGTCATTTGTCGTTCTCGTTCAGTTCCTTTTTTCTCAAGTCTTCCGCAATACAGTCCTTCCATATTATCTTTGGTCTTCCTCTGTTTCTTCAACCCTCTTTTAATAAGCTATTTATTCTTCTTCCAATATATTCTTCATCTCTCCTCATGACATCTTAAAACCAATGTAATCGTCTCTCGTGTATCTTTCTAGAAACTTTTAACACTATTTCCTTACCGTATCTTTCCGTGTCTTCCCCAACATCTACTTCAACATCCTCATCTCTGCCACATTCGTTTACTTTTCATGATACTGACATCTGTCAATTTGAATTATCTGAATATATTAGCAGTTTCCATGGCTAGCATAGCTGGCTAATTTATAAAATTTAATATCTTTATAATTCTTTAACTCTGTATCAATTGAATATGTAGTATGAAATGCAATCAAATCGTATAGAGAATAATATATTCTTTAAGTTATAATAACGTTAAATGTCAATAAAACATATTTAACTATTAAAATCTTCAAATGAGGCTACTTCCGGTTGAGCAAGTATAACCAAAATCTAACCACTTGTTCTTCTGGATGTAAAGTTGAGGAATACGAAAAAAATATAATTTTAATCATCGTAAAAATGGTAAAATCGTATTATAGGGATCCTAAAACATACTTATTCACTATAAACTCATCATTGATTTTTTTTTACCAAAGACAATACCTTCCTTACCTAAAGGTGACGGAAGGTTAAAACAATGCTACTGAACTGTTCGATAATCTTTACTTTATTGTGATTACATCACCGATAGGTAAAAGTTGTATTATCTTCCTGACGGAGGGTAATGTGAAAAATATGAGACTTTAATATCAAAAGTATTGATTAGTATATTGACATATTTGATAGCGTGTAAATGTGTTAAAATGCAATAACAAGAGTAGAAGTAGTCTTGGTGTAGTGTTTGGTTTGGAAGTAATCTAATAGCAGTCGATAGGGAGCCATGTATTCGTTGCCCTTGTAACCATATTAAACCTGGAGCTTATTGCTTAAAGCGTTTTTGCCATAATGTCGACTTGTACTTTTACCTACTTCTCCGAGCTTATGTACACACACATTCGATCTGTGTTTTTGTTCTATTTTGTTAGTTTATGCGCTTGTTTTCCATTCACTTTATCTCTGTTATTCAATTTTTCAGTTTGCTTTTCCACTTTTTTGAATTTTTTACTAGCGTTCTTGTTTTTCTATCGTTGCGTACGATGTTAGTTTAGAGAGGACAACTGTTCATTTTATTGCTTGTCTTTTTTTGTTAATCTTCTTTTGTTCTTGATAGAGCACGAGTTTCTTCTAGTGAATAAACAAATGGCTTTTTTGTCCACTCGTAAAAATGATATTAAAGAAAACGCCGACTACTTACGAATAGCCTATAACTGGGTAATTGATTAATAGAAGCCAAATCGGTTTATTTGATCGAATAACGGAATAACCGAGTAATTATTAAAATTAGATAGTGTAAATACATTCATAACGGATGAAATAAAACTGTTTGTTGTTTCGGTTGAGAGTTGTAGCCTTTTAAAAGTGTACCTTACTCATTTATTAACACACGCTATTATTGGATTCATGCTAAAAATCGCATATCCAGATTTTAATGATTAAGCACGTTTTAAAGTCCCTACAATCCGATTTTAATGAATGAAAAACTTTGGGTAGTAATTGGACAACCGGAAGTAGCAGATTCTTAAAAAAATGTAAATATTATTTTTTGAACATTTTTGTTCTTGCTTGTATTAAAGAAGAGTAAATTCTCTATCTGATACATATAAATATTTTATTATATCTTTTATAGATTTAGAGATAAAGAAATATAAGTTATATAATAGTCTGTTGTAATAAATCTCACAGCCCAAATAATGGCATGGAAACCAATTGAAAAATTAAAATATTTGTAACTGACAGATAAATGTTAGTGTCAAAAATCCAGAGACATTACTGAAGATTTTTTGTGGGAAGTATGTACATACATTATATTATTTCTTATTGTATTAACAATTAAATATTTAAAATTATAGGTATAGTACATATACCTTTCAAAAATATTGTCAATCCCGACAATGAATTGGAAACATTTCGAAAAATTAGAAGAGTAGGACAAAATTTCTTCTTAGAATGAATTTAAAAATAAAAAATCTAAATATATAAGGAATAGATATAAGTAGAATATCTGTTGTAGAGTGTAGGTATACAAGAAATGTTAAATACAATACGGCGCGAGCAGTTATGTGACTTTGTTGGCCTTGACAAGCAGATATGGGGGCCCATGTTAGAACGACAATTAGTAATTATGTACATATCATAATTTTTCATTCTAAATTTAGTGATTTTCCAATTCCATGTGGTTTATTTTCCTGGACAAGTAAATTCCACACTTCTGGTGACAAATTAACTAAGTGAATTTAGAAAATCTAGAAATTTTTAATGAAAAATTCTGACATTTGACATCTATGTACATAATTACTAATTGTCATTTTGTCGCGGGCCCCCATATCTGCTTGTAAAGGCCAACAATGTGACATGTCTGCTCGCGCCCTATACTTACATAACCAAAAACGGAAGTGGCGAAAGGTATTGTGCTGGCCACAACAGATTGTTTTTAAATGGAATGCCATATTGAAAGTGATACCACTTAATTTTTACCTCTCGCTAAGAGAGGTATTGGATTCATGCTAAAAATCGCATATCCAGATTTTATTGAATAAGCACGTTCTAAGGTCCCTACAATCCGATTTTAACATTTTTACGATGATGTCTGTGTGTGTGTGTGTGTGTGTGGATGTGTGTGTGTGGGATGTTGGAAGGACGGTTACTCAAAAACTATAAGACTTAAAATTTGTTTAACAACGTATTTCCCAATCGGACATTCATGGGAAGATCTGAAAAGGTTTTGGTAACAATTGGACACCCGGAAGTAGAATATTCTTGAAAAAAAATCTTCTAAATATTATTTTTTGAAAATTTTTCTTGATAATATTAAAGAAAAATAAATTCTCTTTCTGATACATTTAAATATTTTTATACATATTTTATAGATTTAGAGATAAAAGGAATATAATATATAAAATAATGTTGTAATTAATTTTACAACCGAAAGGATGCCATGAAAAATAGTTGCAAATTTAAATTATTTGTAACTGACAGATAAATGTCAGTGTCAGAAATAATGAGTAATGAAAGAAAAATGTATTTGGAGAATCCCTTAATTCTTGATCTGTGACTATTATGGAGATGACAAGTCTAGGTTGAAGGACTTAAATTTGTTTCAAACATTATGGGACAATGTATACCAGTACTGTAGACTAGAGTAACTTTGAATTGCGAAAAAGCTATCAAATTCTTCTCAAGTAAGTTGTAAATATTGACAAAATTACACATCGATATAAGAATAATCGGAGTGCAATCTATCCGTCACTTTATTAAAGGGAATTAGTGTTATTTAGATATAACATGTATGAAAAAATAAAATGTAAAAGAAGATATGTAAGAATAGATGCACAATCCATATATACATTTTAGACCGCCCAAAATTAATGTTTTTACTAGAAGAATATGAAGAGAAAGTAAACAACGTTGTTCGAATTGAAAATTGCAGTTACCAGCCTAATATTTATATATGGTAAACTCTACTTTGTAATTTATTGTAACATAATTTATGGTAAAATATCTTCATGTTGAGACATGCTATTATTGAATAATAAAGAAGTTTATACGTCATAGATTTATATGAATATATTATTTGTATTTATAAAAATAATCTTTGCTTTATGCATACAGCCAGGTAAAATATACGGCGAGAGGTTATGTGCTGGCCACATCAGATTTTTTTATCTGAATATATAATAGTTCATTATCACTACGCCTTTATAATTAAAAACAAAAGAGTTATTTCAGTTGAAATTTAAATATTATATTTCTTATTTTAATACAAAAAAGCATATCAACTAATTCATCATTAGTGTATGTTGTTAACAGCATCTATCAAAAATATAAATAAATAAACAAAATGTTAATTTTCTTTATATAATGTTAGTTTTTGTTGTTTTCAACCAGAAACGTTTCATTTGGAGTAGTAATAATCGTTTTTCATCGTTAATTTTTTTTCACCTATTACATTTTTTTTTAATTTTTACTTATTAAATATTACAGAAAATACAAAAATAAACAAATATGTGCTCGTGCTAAAACTTGTTAAAGGCAGTAGTTTTTGAAACATTTTAGTTTTTAAAAGAAAACAAGTATTCATAAAAATTTAGGTACGTAACCGTCAAAAAACATCAATTTTTTACGCTGTTATCTGAATATTAATTTTGTTAAAAATGCAACATAATAAAACTAACACTTATTTTCATAAATATTATTGTAAAATCCAAAGGGAATCCTAATTCATAATTGATAATATGACTCCTGTGAAATTAATTATAGATGTATATATTTATACCACTACGTTAATTATAATATTCTAAATATTGAATTGAATTCAATAATAATAATTACATTATAGCTACGTTGAATCCAAATCAAATAAATTCGAAATAATATTAAAGTTCTGCGAATAAAGTCACATCGAGTTGTAAACCCATTCACTTTTGAAATTATTTCGCGCTGAAATCGTTAACATGACAGAACATATTAAATTATCACAGAATTTAATGAAAATTATGGTAATCAAATGTGGAACAATCTTTTTTATAAATTTGACATGTCAAGCAGATCCTATGCGGAATAAAAGCTTGTCTGCTCTGTTTCGACACTTGGCCGTCACGTCGCTGCTGTCACTAGCAAAAAACATTTCACAATCGCGAATGACGGTCGCCGTGGACATCGCGCTAGCCTTGGACCGAAATGCTAATGAATATTGTCATTTTTTTGTCAGGGCGCAATAGACATTAATTACAGTACAAGTATGCAGATTCTGTCCGAAAAAATTGTTAATGGAATTAATATTAGCTTGTTCCAACCTGTCATTGCTAATAGTGACACATTACCGCTAAATACCGTTCCAACCGTACCACTAAGTTCGCAACTATTCTTCTTTCGTATTCGTATTGAAAATAACGACAATAATTATAACTATGGAAAGGAATAGTATTAATAGTGCGTATTTTTCAGCCTTCGCTACTGCCATTCAGACTGGCATTCATTTAAGTTATACAACTATAAATAAATTACAAAGTTACGTCTAGTTTAACTAGTTTACGAACATCTGAGTCAACTCTCATGGAGCTATCGTCAGAAGTCGGCCAGCCCAACAAGTAACCACAGACGCGTTTCTCACTTATTGGTGCTCATCAGTGTGGTGTAACCTGTGGTCTCTGTCCGGTCCACAGTGAGTGGACTCCTGGAGCAGAGACAATGGTTACGTTCAATGAGGCCAGCAAAAGACAGCAAACCGGAAACAGTTCATGTTGAACGCTTTGCTGGTTTTGCTTTGCTGAATTTGCTGAGCAGCAAAACCAGCAAGAAAAATTACGCTGCTTTTGCTGTTATTGTGAAAAGTGCGGTAGAATACGAAAAACTGTAAATATGAATAAAGTACTACTTTTAGAATTTTTTGATAATCATGAACATTACACTTTGTTGAAATGTATAAACGAGTTAAATAATTCTGTCACTAATAACAAATTTAATAACGAAATAGCCTAGTTTGTTAAAGGATTCCGCAATTTCTTGCCAAAATTTTTACCTCTCGCTAAGAGAGGTATTGGATTCATGCTAAAAATCGCATATCCAGATTTTATTGAATAAGCACGATTTAAGGTCCATAGAATCCGATTTTAACATTTTTACAATGATGTCTGTGTGTGTTTGTGTGTGTGTGAGGTTGTTGGAGACACGATTTCTCAAATTCTATAAGACTAAAGACCTGTTTGACTACGGATTCCTGAATCTAACAGTAATGGGAAGAGTTGAATAGGTTCTGGTAATAATTGGAAAACCGGAAGTGGTAGTTTCTAAAAAAAAAAAAATTCTAAATATTATTTTTTGAAAATTTGTTACTACAAATATTAAAGATAATTAAATTCTCAATCTGACACAATTTTTTTATTATATCTCGTATAGGTTTGGAGATATAGTATATAATAATATAAAATAATCTGTTGTAATAAATCTCGTTGCCCGAAAAACATTTGCGATATTTAAATTTTTGTAATTGACATGTAAATGCAAAATGTCAGTGTCAGATTTTTCTGGGAGGTAAGAGTACATTTAATATATATTATTGTATTATTAATTAATTATATATTTAAATTACAGATATGTTAATATTACATATATCATTAAGAAATACCCTAATACTGTCAATGAATTTGAAGAATTTTTAACATAATAGAATAGTAGGATAAAATTTCTTATAGAACGAAAGAAGAGAAACAATTTCAATTATTTGTGTGTACTTATAGGGCGCGAGCAGACATGTGACTTTGTTGGCCTTGGCAAGCAGATGAGGATCCGTGTCAGAATGACGGCTAGTAGTTTTTACATAGATGTCACAATTGTCATATGTCATAATTTTTCATTCAAAATTTCAAAATGTTTTGTTGTTTATTTGTCATCCATTAGTATGGAATATACTTGCCGAGGAAAATAGTCCACATGGATTTGGAATATCATAATGTTTCGAATTAAAACTTATGATACTTGACACCTATGTATATTACTAGCTCTCATTCTGACACGGGCCCCCACATCTGCTTGCCAAGACCAACAAAGTCACATAACTGCTCGCGCCCCGTGCTACATAAAATGAAAATGGCGAGAGGTATTGTGCTGGCCACAACAGATTTTTTCCTATTAAGTCCAACATTAAGAGAACGGTAGCATGATTGAATTTAAATTTATCTTGTTGTTGCTCCTCAGTCCCAATGTACCCAATGACTCGTTGTGCTGGCGGTGATCATAAGATCATCTATAATTCTAAAAGGCCTGTAGAGGTATGTTAATACCAGCAGAGCCCTCCACCGAGAAATATTTTGACTACCGTCAAACTGCAAAAAGCAAATATTGAATTTCTCTGTTGGTTTGTACTTTTGGTTAACCAATTATAAGCATATTTGCATATTGATGTAAGGAAGAGCAATACGTAAAAATTGTATTTTTTTAATTCTAGTATTGGAGATATCGCGACCGAAATTATAGTCACACACACACACGTACACCCACACACTTATACAGACATCATCGTAAAAATAGTAAAATCGTTTTGTAGAGACCCTAAAACGTGCTTATTCATTGAAAACTCACCACCGAATTTTTTGACCAAAGACAATACCTTCCTTACTTGGTGACGGAAGGGCCCTTAAAAATTAAACATTTACAGAAATTTACTACATGCTTTCTTTCTTAACACCAATGTTAATACTTGCGGTTTTTCTGTTCTCCATAATGATTACATTTGTTGTATTATTCAAGACAAATGGCTACTCGTGTGATAAATAGTGCAGGAAATGCAATCCCAGTCCATCAGGTCATAATAATCCCTCAGGTAATTCGCTGTGAGAGCCGAATGAAAAGTAACAAGAGCTGCTGGGCCGAGAGTCCAGGGGAAACTGCGAGGCGGGAAGAAGAATCATCCCAGGCAGGGGGCAAACTAACGATAATCCAGGGAGCATCTAGACGAGCAGGCCGGCTTGATGTGCGTTCAGTGTGTAATCAGCAATCCAATCTTAAGTTAAATGAGTGTCTGCCAAACCAGGCAAGTCTGGCCCGGCAAAGCCAAGACCTTTGTCATAGAAGACGACCGATCCTCTCCCAAAAAAAGAAAGAAAAGTTACTTTGTACTAAATATATAGCTTTTAAACATAATGATATCAAAACAACTAACAACAACCACAAGTGGAAAAATCTGATGTGACCAACACAATACCTTCCGCCATTTAATATTTATTATTATTTATATATACCTAGGGGTCTAATGTTCGCGTGCCTGAGTGTCTGGTCGCGAATCTGGGAATCCGAATTCGCCAAATATTTCGAATTTTAAATGATACAAAATTGACCGTAGGTGACGCTTAGTAAACGTTATGTTATCATCATTACCGAAATCTTTATACAAAGCATCTTAGCACACCCAGCAATGGAAAATATGCCGTGATGATATATTTATTTAAATACATACCTCCATATTTACTAATGCTAAAAATTATGTATATTTAGTTCCGTTCCATATATCTATTGTTCTATTTACAATTTTCTTTTTACAGTACAGTATTTTTTTAAAGATGTCCGATCGAGGCCATATCTGTATCATGAACGAATTAACAAATTAGCATACATATATCTCTTTCCTTTGCAAAGGCTATAAGCGTGTGCGATAAGGATGGATATAACATGCTTGTCTTTCAAAAATTCATATTGTTTCGACTAAGTTAGGACATTCCACTTTAAAATGATGCTCGTTGTTGATAATACTTTCGCTGTAACGTACGTTTATATATTATATCAGATACATTACCTTGATTCATAGCTGTACGAATAACGTTATTGTCTGTCAGAGTCACTGACACCAACATTGTGTCATAACTTATTTTTCACATATTTGGTTTTACATTTGCCAATAAACTTACCAGTTGACTTACTTTCGAATTTGAATGCTTTTATTATAACATATGTTTTTATAATAATTAAATAACAGTAGTATTATATGTACCCTCATAAAAACTAAATAAACGACACTACTGAATTTGTCAGAATGGGCGGAGCAAAAATCTGAATTCATACAATTCGTAGCTAACCTTGATCGGACATCTTTCAAAATTTTTACTGTATCTACTAATATTTTATGAAATAAGTATACTTAACCAGGTATTTACTAAAATTTACTTCAGTAACATACTGAAGTAATTATTAGTGTTTTATGAAACGGGCCACTTGTCGGTAAGTAATCAGGATCACTTATCGATTAGTAATTTATAAAGATAGGCCACTTCCTTAGAAAACTTATCATAAAATATTAAAAAACTCGATCGTGCAAAAAAAGTTTAAACCAAAATCTAGTTTTAATCATCCGGCAGCCACTTTAAAATGATGCTCGTTGTTGATAATACTTTCGCTGTAACGTAAGTTTATATATTAATTCAGATACATTACCTTGATTCATAGCTGTACGAATAACGTTATTGTCTGTCAGAGTCACTGACACCAACATTGTGTCATTAACTTATTTTTCACATATTTGGTTTTACATTTGCCAATAAACTTACCAGTTGACTTACTTTCGAATTTTGTATGCTTTTATTGTAACATGTATTTTTATAATAATAAAATAACAGTAGTATCTTATGTACTCTCATAAAAACTAAGCACACTACACTACTGAATTTGTCATAATGGGCGGAGCAAAAATCTGAATTCATACAATTCGTAGATGACTTTGTTCGAACATCTTTCAAAAATTTTACTGTAACCATGTTGTTTAGAGCATAAACCATAAGCTCCGGGATATAATTTTTATATTATTTTATAAATTTATCCATAAAATATATAGAAAAACTATTAATTCAAACCTGTAGAAAATTGAATAATCTTTCATTTTTATAATAAGAACGTTTAAAGGTATTTTTTGACGAAAAACTATTTTGAGCTTCAAGTAAAGTTCCATTTCGGGTTATCCGATTGACCCCAAAATATAATGTCTTCTTTCCATATTAGACTAAGTTAGAATGGTTTCAAACACACACACACACATGCACACCCACAGACATCATCGTAAAAATGTTAAAATCGGATTGTAGGACCTCCCTAACCAAGGGTACCTAGCGAGAGGTAAAAATGTACAGTATTGTTTTTTATAAGTTTCCGAGCTATAAATATATTTAATACAGTAGCATTAACTCCAGAATTAGAGATGTTACTAAAAGCATTTTGTCTAAAAAATTCTGTTAAACCGTTGCTTTAAAAATTAAACAGTGTTGCAGAATTTATGTTTGAATTTTCACTTACTTTATTCATAAACCTTTTAAAAAATTTAAACCATTGCATTTCACCAAAAACAATATAACACAATGTCATGTAACAGCAATAAAACATTTCTCTCTTGTGTAAATCACTGAATAATTAACAACCTGGCGATGCATTTTGCTCTTGAGATTGCTTACTTGCATGTTTGCACGGAGAGGATAAATGTTTGCACTTGGAACAATGGCTACCGAATCTGAGTGATTCGAAACTGGGTCATACACTGCTATCCCCATGTGATCAGCGCTAAGTGAATTATGAACGCAAATAAAGGGAAAAATAAGCTGCCATACGATGATGTATGGAATGGTAGGAGAGAATAAGTTGATGGAAGTAAATAAAACCAGCAGAAGGCAGTAAATAAACTTCGCAATCCAGATGAGGGGTCATCAAAATACTGTAAAATAAATAAATAAATAAATATTTCATCACGGCATATTACCCATTGCTGGGTGTGCCAATCTGCTTTGTACAGATGTCGGTAATGATGGAATATTTGTACAATGCGGGCGCTTACCAAGCGTCACCTCACGGACACTCATACTGTCACATTGTTAATTTGTAACAAATGTTTAATTGAATTCTAGACCATAGTACTACAACTTTAATAAACGCTACGTATGTTTTTTGCGTCGAAGGTTCTACCGATTTCAGCTCAATAAACTAACTCCTCGAACAAAAATCTGTTGTGGCCAGCACAATACCTCTCGCCACTTCCTTTTTTTGGTTACATAAGTCTAGGGCGCGAACAGTCCTGCTACATTGTTGGCCTTGACAAGCAGATGTGGGGGCCTGGTTCAGAATGATAATTAGTAATTATATACATAGATGTCAAGTGTCAAAATTTTCATTAAAAATTTCAAGATTTTCTAAATTCACCTAATTAATTTGTCACCAGGAGTGTCGAATTTACTTGTCGAGGAAAATAAACCACATGGAATTGAAAAATCACTAAATGTAGAATGAGAAATTTGACATCTATATACATAATTACTAGCTATCATTCTAACATGGGCTCCCATATCTGCTTGTCAAGGCCAACAAAGTCACATGACTGCTCGCGCCCTAATGTGTTTAACATTTCTTGTATACCTACATTCTACACCAAAAATTCTACTTATATCTATTCCATATATTTAGATTTTTTAAATTTAAATTCATTCTATGAAGAAATTTTGTCCTACTCTTCTAATTTTTCGAGATGTTTCCAATTCATTGTCGGAAGTAACAATATTTCTGAAGGGTATGTTTAATATACCTATAATATTAAATATTTAACTATTTATACATTAAGAAATAATATTATGCATGTACTTCCCAGAAAAAGTCTTCAGTAATGTCTCCGGATTTCTGACACTGACATTTATCTGTCAGTTACAAACATTTTAAATTTTCAACTATTTTTCATGGCATTCTTTCGGATGTAAAATTTATTATAACAGATTATTTTATATATTATATTTCTTTTATCTCTAAATCTATAGAATATATAATAAAATATTTAAATGTATCAGATAGAGAATTTAATTTTCTTTAATATTACCAAGAAAAAATTTCAAAAAATATTATTTAGAAGATTTTTTTCAAGAATCTTCTACTTCCGGTTGCCCAATTGTTACCAAAACCTTTTCAGATCTTCCCATGAATGTCCGATTGGGAAATACGTAGTTAAACAAATTTAAAGTCTTATAGTTTTTGAGTAATCATCCTTCCAACACCCTTCATACATACATACACACACATACACAGACATCATCATAAAAATGTTAAAATTGGATTGTAGGGACCTTAAAACGTGCTTATTCAATAAAATCTGGATATGCGATTTTTAGCATCAATCCAATACCTCTCTTAGCGAGAGGTAAAAATACTATATATTTTTTAAGAAACTATAAGATCTTATTTATGTTGAATAGAATATAAACGTTAGTTTTGTAAAAAATAAATTCTGTATGATTGAGATTTTAAATATTTATTAACAACTAATCTACACCATAGTCGAGATATTTAACTATGTTTATAAATTATTTATTGTTATTATATTTCTATTTTATGTTAATAATTTCAAATGAAACAGGTCATATTCTTTAGAATCCTTCAGAAACATCGTTGAACGTTATGTTTAAATAAACAGCATTTCCACGGTAGTAATTGGTAATATAGATCAATATTCAATATCATTTCTTATAAAATAAAATAAATTGATACTTTATATTCCCGTTATTCGAAGAGGAATCTAATTATTATGCATCAAAAGTTAATTTTCATTTAATAAAATTTCAACAATACGACAGTTCTTTATTTATAAATTTTAAATGAAATCTCAATTCAGAGAATGTCTATACACAACGGACAATACCAAGACAACAATTGGAAAGAAAATCTAATAGAAAATGGAGCAGACAGAGAAAAAATGTTATAAATGCGTACAATACAATAACCCCTGTATAAAACGATAAGTGTGCGTGGAAAACCCACGAAGACAAATTATTCAATTTATTGTCAACTTCAGATTGTGAGATACACATTGCCACTTCTTACTTTATTAAGCAGATACGAAATTGCTTGTCATGCTTAATATCGCTTTTATTTTTTACGGTGTGAGGGTTCCAATCTAAAACAAAATAGAAACATTTTTTAGCCTTTACAAGAAATTATCTGATGCAGACTCTAGGTCGTTTTATATGTAAATTTCAATATCTCCACAATATGTAAAAGATTACTCTGTGTGCTTTTTCAAGAACAATTCACATTTTTCTTAAGGTGGCGAACTATTCATTGTTATTGTTATTATAATGATCTAATTTATATATGCCGAGATTAAGTTAATATATGTAAATGTTTCAAACACCACCTTTTTCTTGTAGAATGTATTTTATAAGAAAATGTAAAATTTGAAATACTCACGAATCTTTGAAATAATTATTTAGGAATAAACGTCAAACGTTAATTTTTGTTCGAGGAGTTAGTTTATTGAGTCGAGATCGGTAAAACTTTCGATGCAAAAAAAAAATCTGTTGTGGCCAGCACAATACCTCTCGCCATTTTCATTTTATGTGGCATTGGGCGCGAGCAGTTATGCGACTTTGTTGGCCTTGGCAAGCAGATATGGGAGCCCGTGTCAAAATGACAGGTAATTATAATGTACTTAGGTGTCAAGTATTATAAGTTTTCATTGAAAACATTATGATTTTCCAAATTCATGTGCATTATTTTCCTCGACAAGTATATTCCATACTATGAATGACAAATAAACGTCAGAATATTTTGAAATTTTGAATGAAAAGTTATGACATGATAATGGTGACATCTATGTAAATAACTACTAGCCGTGATTCTGACACGGATCCTCATAATATCTGCTTGCCAAGGCCAAGTTCAAAATTCTTCAAATTCATTGTTCAAAAAGTAAATTAATGTGGCAGAGATGAGGATGTTGAAGTAGATGTTGAGGAAGGCACGGAAAGATAGACAAGGAAATAACTCTAGTGTTACAAGTTTCTAGAAAGATACAAGCGAGATGATTACATTTGTATGAAAATGTCATGAGGAGAAATGAAGAATATATTGGATGAAGAATCACTAGCTTAGTAATAGAAGTTTGAAGAAACAGAGGAAAACCAAAGATAAGATGGAAGGACTGTATTGCGGAAGACTTGAGAGAAAAGGAACTGAATAAGAACGACACGTAAAACAGAAATGAGTGGAAGAAGAAAATCAAAAATAGCGACCCCTAACGAATGGGGAAAGCTAAAGAAGAAGATGTTAGTATCAAGTGCAATTTGCATTGTTGGTTTATGAAATAATTTTACTGGAAATTTAGAATCTTTTGCAAGAGAATTTATGTATGAAATTTATACATAATACACAGAATTGACGGAAGGTATTGTGCTGCCCACAACAGATTTTTTTATAATAAAATAACAGTAGTATCTTTTGTACCCGCATAAAAACTAAGTAAACGACACTACTGCATTTGATAGAATGGGCGCAGCTAAAATCTTAATTTATACAATTCGTAGATCATCATGACCGAACATATTTTTAAAAAAAATACTGTATAGGGATATACAGTAAAAAAATCTGTTGTGGCCAGCACAATACCTCTCGCCACTTCCTTTTTTGGTTACATAAGTATAGGGCGCGAACAGTCATGTTACATTGTTGGCCTTGACAAACAGATGTGGGGGCCCGTTTCAGAATGATAATTAGTCAGTATGTTTCATTCAGAATTTCAAGATTTTCTAAATACACGTAGTTAATTTGTCACCAGGAGTGTGGAATTTACTTGTCGAGGAAAATAAACCATATGGAATTAGAAAATCACTAAATTTAGAATGAGAAATTATGATACATCTATATACATAATTACTAGCTATCATTCTGACATGAGTCCCCATATCTGCTTGTCAAGGCGCCCTATTGTATTTAACATTTCTTGTATACCTACATTCTACACCAAAAATTGTACTTACATATATCTATTCCTTATATTTAGATTGTTTAATTTTAAATTCATTATATGAAGAAATTTTGTCCTCTTCTAATTTTTCGAAATGTTTCCAATTCATTGTCAGAATTGACTGAATTTTTGAAGGATATATGTAATAGACCTATAATCTTAAATATTTAACTACTAATACATTAAGAAATAATATAATGTATATGTACTTCCCAGAAAAACTCTTTAGTAATATCTATGAATTTCTGACACTGACATTTATCTGTCAGTTACAAACAGTTCAACTGGTCAACTATTTTCCATGGCATCCTTTCGGCTGTCAAATTTATTACAACAGATTATTTTATATATTATACTTCTTTTATCTCTAAATCTATGGAATATATAATAAAATATTTAAATGTATCAGATAGAGAATTTAATTTTCTTTAATATTACCACGAAAAATTTTCAAAAAATAATATTTAGAAGATTTTTTTTCAAGAATCTTCTACTTCCGGTTGTCCAATTATTACCAAAACCTTTTCAGATCTTCCCATGAATGTCCGATTGGGAAATACGTTGTTAAACAAATTTTAAGTCTTATAGTTTTTGAGTAACCGTCCTTCCAACATCCCACACACACACATACACACACACACACACACACACACACATCCACACACACACACACAGACATCATCGTAAAAATGTTAAAATCGGATTGTAGGGACCTTAAAACGTGCTTATTCAATAAAATCTGGATATGCGATTTTTAGCATGAATGCAATACCTCTCTTAGCGAGAGGTAAAAATTGAAAGATGTCCGATCAAGGTTATCTACGAATTGTATGAATTCAGATTTTAGCTCCGCCCATTCTGTCAAATTCAGTAGTGTCGTTTGGTTAGTTTTTGTGAGGGTACATAACATACTACTGTTTTTTATTATTATAAAAATATATGTTACAATAAAAGCATTCAAAATTCAAAAATAAATCAATTGGTAAGTTTATTAGCAAATGTAAAACCAAATATGTGAAAATGAAGATACTGATGCAATGTCAGTATCTTAACGTTATTTGTACGGCTGTGAATCAAGGTAATGTATCTGAATTAATATATAAACTTACGTTACAGCGAAAGTATTATCAACAACGAGCATCGTTTTAAAATGGAATATCCGAACGTAGTGGAAACAATATGAATTTTTGAAAGACAAGCGTGTTATATCCATCCTTATCGCACACCCTTAAAGCTTTTGTAAAGGAGTGGGATAAATGTATGCTAATTCGTTAATTCGTTCATGATACAGATGACCTTGATCGGACATCTTTCAAAATTTTTACTGTATCATACATATCGAGGTATTTTTATTTGATGTAATTTGTGTAAGTAAAGTTGTATTGGAACGTATGTGTAATATAATAGAAAAGTACATGTAGGGGTAAGTAAGAATAAAAATGTTAGTAGTCAGGTCGGACGTATTTCGAATGCTCCAGACAATCGGCAGCGAAGGAGACAAATGGAACGGGGATGGATTTTAGAGCAATAAGATAAGAGAAAAAAGAAAATATCTGCAGCAGGCTGTTAGAGAAAGAGAAACAAGCATTTGTTTTGTTGACTCATTCCTGGCATGGATTACCTGATGTTACATCCTTTATCGAATGCGATATTTTTATTTTATTTTTCAATACGATACTGCAGTACTATAAATTTTATTGTTTTCATATTACCAGCAATAAAACTGAACACCAAAAAATATTAGTCGGAAAATTGAAACTGAATCGAAAAATGAAGAGATGGCCTCCAGCACACATAAAATCAGGTCATCTTGCACATTCACCATTATCAACTGGCAGCCAATTTTTTACTGTCAATAACGGAAAATATTCCACAGAATCAATCAACACCATGTGAAATATTTGTTAATTTCGTTCTTCTATCCAATAACCAAATTCAATTATTAAAAGGAAATTAGGTACTTTATTTGTGACCTTAATCAAATATTTATATATTATTAAAATATAACTTTTTTATTATTATAAATACAAAAAACTTTTTTAAAAACACTAGTGGTAAAATACATGGTGACACTGAAAAACGGGCCACTCACATATCATAGTATTTGGTATGATGATAGCGCTTCCGGTTTGACCGGAAGTGACATTAACTATTTATTTATTTATAATTTTAAATATTTTTTCAACCGACATTTCTAGCCCTGATGAAGACTATGGTATAGTCGAAATGTTGGCGTGAATAAATTTTATTATTAACTTTCATATTTCAAATGGGAAACCCTTTATTTTTCTATATATATGGAATCTACGTAAACTTATGAATTGAAGTGTGAAGAGATAAATTACAAATAGTAAGAGAAAATCATGCATAATTAATGAACCTGCCAAGAATATTTAAGTTTCCATATTTTGTTACAAAAAAAAATTGTGGTCAGCACAATATCTCTCGCCACTTCCGTTTTTGGTTACAGAAGTAAAGGGCGCGAGCATTCGTGTGACATTGTTTAGTAATTTTATATATATATATATATATATATATATATATATATATATATATATATATATATATGTCAAACGTCAGAATTTTTCATTAAATATTTCAAGATTCTCTAAATTTACGTAGTTATTACTTGTGCAGGAAAATAAACCACGTGGAATTGGGAAATCACTAAATTTAGAATGAAAAATTATGATATTTGACATCTATGTACATAATTACTAGCTATCATTCTGATACGTGCCCCCATATCTGCTTGACAAGACCAACAAAGTCATATGACTGTTTGCGCCCTATTATATTTAGCATTTCTTGTATACCTACACTCTGTACCAAAAATTCTACTTACATCTATTCTTTATATGCAGATTTTTTAATTTTAAGTTCATTCTATAAAGAAATTATGTCTTACTCTTCTAATTTTTCGAAATGTTTCCTATGCCTATAATTTTAAATATCTAACTATTAATACAATAAGAAATAATATAATATATGTACTTCCCAGAAAAAATCTTCAGTAATGTCTCTGGATTTTTAACAATGACATTTGTTTGTCAGTTACAAACATTTTAATTTTTCATGACATTGTTTGGGCTGTGAGATTTATTACAACAGATTATTATATACCTTATATTTCTTTATCTCTAAATCTGTAAAAGATATAATAAAATGTTTATATGTATCAGATAGAGAATTTACTCTTCTTTAATAACCAAGCACAAAATTATCAAAAATAATATTTAAAAGATTTTTTTAAGAATCTGCTACTTCCGGTTGTCTAATTATTACCAAATCCTTTTCAGCTCTTCCCAGTAATGTTCTATTGAGAAATACATAGTTAAACCGATATTAAGTATTATAATTTTTGAGAAATTGTCTTTCCAACATCGCCACACACACACACATACATCCAGGTACACACACACATCATCGTAAAAATATTAACCCTTAAATTCCGGTGCCATAAAATCAACGTTGTTTCCGAATGGGGGTTCAGAATGGACCCCACATGATTAATGGACTAATTAATAATATATATGTTAATATATCTTAAAAGGTTAACTAACACATATATAAAAGCAGGACAGCCACCTTTACATATTACACAAATGCAACAAAGAATACTATGGTGGGGTCCACAATGTCCCCCCATCCGGAATTTAAGGGTTAAAATCGGATTGTAGGGACCTTAAAACGTTCTTATTCATTAAATTGAATGAATTCAATAAATCTCAGCGAATTTGTAACTCGTGTTAGAATACGTTGTTTTCTGTAACTTATATTTTAATATACTATTAAAATTAAATTGATAGAGGGATTTAAAAAAAATTGACCACACACTTCATTAGAATATCATTTTACCCGGCTGATGTTGAGGGTAAATTTTGTTTTTATTCGCTACTAGGCTAAATATCTATGGATCCTGTCCATTGTTTGATGTGATATATTTTTGTCTGTGTGTGCCAGGGTTTAGAATTTGAGAAATCAATCATTACAAAGACAGAGTGGGACTGGTTTTCGCTTTGTATTTAATATGAGCGCTAATGAATTTAATTTAATCCACGGTATTGGGATTCAGGCCGGGTACAATGGCAGGTCACTAAAGTCAACATTTGTTCCGATTCAGTCGAAGTCCGAATGTTCGATGGGTCGAATCCAAACCGCAGAGGTGGGGTGAGTAAATGGACGTTTGAATTGTGCGAATTACGCATCCCCTTTCGGCGGGCCAGCCCGACCGAATAGCCGAAGCTAATGGGATTATACACAGACAATATCCTAAAGCGGTCACCGTACTAACGCGAATTCACTATACGTAGCAGGAGCCTATACTCCTCTCCTGCTGTTGTTCCTGCTGTCTACTACCACTGCGGTGCCTTCTCCCGTCTCCCTCGCAGAACAATTAGCGTTTGACATATACCTGCTCGTCGGAACGCTCGGTTCACTTGTTTTCTGATCTATCACGCCGGCATTACGTTAATTGTTGCGTTTCGCACGGATGCTTCTCAACGCAAGTAATGAATGGACCACTCCCCCTTTCAATTTATTAAACCATCACGAACTAAATTCCAAATATTTTCCTAATTATATTTCTTTTATTTGGATACATGATAGGACATCAGTTCGAACCCGACCGATGTCAAAATTATTTCGAATTTTAAATTGGCACAAATTTACATATGTGATGCACTCTCCACGTCAGCAATGAGTGCCTGTGTATTGACGCCTGTTAATGTTCGCACGATATGAATATGCCATCATCGTCATCGCTACCCTTGGTAAAGGAGGTACAGTAAAATTTTTGAAAGATGTCCGATCAAGGTTGTCCACGATTTGTATGAATTCAGATTTTTGTTCCGCGCATTTTGACAAATTCAGTAGTGTCGTTTGCTTAGTTTTTATGAGGGTACATAAGATACTACTGTTATTTTATTATTATAAAAATATTTGTTACAATAAAAGCATTTAAAGTTCAAAAATAAGTCAACTGGTAAGTTTATTAGCAAATGTAAAACCAAATATGTGAACAATAAGATACTGACACAATGTCAGTGTCAGTGACTCTGACACAAAATAACGTTATTCGTACGGCTATGAATTAAGGTAATGTATATGAATTAATAAATAAACTTACGTTACAGCGAAAGTATTATCAACAACGAACATCGTTTTAAAATGGAATGTCCTAACTTAGTCGAAACTATATGAATTTTTGAAAGACAAGCGTGTTATATCCATCCTTATAGCACATGCTTATAGCCTTTGCAAAGGAAAGAGATAAATGTATGCCAATTTGTTAATTCGTTCATGATACAGACGACCTTGATCGGACATTTTTCAAAAATTTTACTGTACCTATAGGGATTGTGCTAAAAATCGCATATCGAGATTTTGGTAACTAACCACGTTTTAAGGCCCCTACAATCCAATTTTAACATTTTCACAATGATGTATGTGTGTATAGATAACTGAAAATGGCACTTTACTGGAAGCTCAAAATAGTTTTTCTCAAAAAAATACCTTTAAATGTTATTTTTTCGAGATTTATGTTATATAAAAATTAGAGATTATTAAATTTTTTACAGGTTTGCATTAATACTGTTTCTATATATTTTATGAATAAATTTATAAAACTATCTATAATTTTAATCCCGGAGCCTACGCTTTAAACACAACTCATACACTTGGTTCCACAATTCAGATCTCAAATGTTTGTAACTGACAGATATATGTCACTATCAACAAACTAATCTTTTTAAATAATAATGGTAACGTTTTAAAAAGAAAATAGTAAATGGAACAATAATTATATGGAAAGGAACTTAATACAGTTTCCAGTATAAGTAAATATGTAAAAATATAGGGATAATAAAAACATATATCATCACAGCATATTACCAATTGATGGGTGAGTCAATCTACTTTGTGCGCAGATGTTGGTAATAATGATGACATATTTGTTTCGGCGTCACGTGAATCTTGGGAACGGGTTCGATTCTGACCGACGAGAAATATTTTGGAATTTTAAATGGCACAAAATTAACCCCTGTGGTGTACTCTCCACGCCAGCAATGAATATAGGTAAGTACATAAATAAATAAAATAAATATATCATCACGGCATATTACCTATTGCTGGGTCTGTCAATCTGCTTTGTACACAGATTTCGGTAATGATGATGACACATTTGTACCGTACGGGCGTTTACCAGGTGTCACCTTACGAGCACTTATTTTTGGCGTGGAGAGTGTACCACAGTGGTCATTTTTGTGCCATTTAAAATTCGAAATATTTTGCGTCGGTCGGGATCGAATCCGATATTTAAATTTAATTTAATTTTAAATATTTACATGAATAAAAAATAAATTAAACGGGAGGTATTGTGTTGGCTACATCAGATTTTTAGAATTGTAGTGTTGGAGTTATCGAAGGACAAACTTTTGTCACACACACATACATCTACACGTACACTGGCTTGCAAAAAAATCGCGCACACCTGTTTTTTGCTGTATTGAGTCAGTCTCGATTGTTAACTTGTCAGTGTCACAAGTCAGTGTCATTAACGTCAATTAAGATGTCAAAATTATCAGAAAACGAGAAAGTTGTAATACTTTCTAAGTTAGAAGAGGGGTGGTCAATCAGATCAATAGCAGAACATTTTAATATTAATAAAAGTACTGTTATGAGGGTGAGGAGTAGGTGGGAAAATGAAGGAAGTATAAAAAGGAAAGAAGGTTCCGGACGTCCCAAAATTTCCACCAATGATTAAGATGAAGCATTTTTAAATCATTTATGGGAACATCCTTTTGAAACAGCAAGAGACGATGCTTTTGCAACACCTGGGAAACCTTGAGTCAGGATGAAAATTATTTTAGAAATCTTATTTCCTCCATGCCTCAAAGATTAAATAAAGTACTGGAGACTGATGGAGCGATGGTAAATTACTAATGTTACTTCGTCCATAATTTGTTTCAGTCATAATTTTTACTTATTTATAATCCATTTAAATAAATACTTGGTTGTTCTTTAATTTTTATAGAATATTTTTGCAATTTAGTAGTAACTTAGCACAATGAAGAACTTGCTCCACGATACCTAAAATAATGACATGACAGTGACATAAAAAATCGTATTTACATAGCTCAAAATAGGTAAAAACGCGGTTACTTGATTTTTAAGGTGTACGCGATTTTTTTGCAAGCCAGTGTACACACACACATACAGACAATATCGTAAAATAGTAAAATGGTATTCTATACCCTATAACGGGCTTATTCATTAAAAACTCACCATCGATTTTTTTGACCAAAGACAATACCTTCCTTACCGAAAGGTGACGAAAGGTAATAAATAAAAAACGCGTTCTTTTAACCTTAAATACTACTATCAGTACTATGTGCGTACAGTAAATGTTAATAGATAACTATTTACAGGTTTATATAAATAACAAGTTAGTGATAACGAAAATAAATGAATTTATCTAGAAGTGGAAATCGCCAATGTAATCATTATTTATTCTTTTAGTCTAGGTCAATGACTAAACTCGACTCGGCTCGCCTATTCACCACCCCGTCTCTATCAAACACATCACGCAATTCCACAACCTAATTATTCTTTTAAATCACCTTTTAGTTAAATGCAATTATCTTTTTTATTTCACCGGCACGCAATGTCTGTTTCTTTCTCGGACTTAATTATTGTTTTGCTTTTTAACTTGTTCGAGGAATCTCAATATAACTTCGAGCTCTTTATTAAATATTTGTATTTAAACGAAAATCATTTTGACGACATTATACGAGGGGATGCGATACGACCACTTAATTAAAATTTAATTATATAAAAACTATTCAGTAATTAGTGCATGCAATATATTATAATAGTATCGTTTTAATAACTATCTAATTATTTTATACAAAACTTTGTTACTGCAGAAGAAAATTATACATTTTTATTCAATCGTATTATATTTAACACGGACTACATTTTATTTTTCTACATAGTTCCCTCTGAGGTCAATACACTTGGTCCAACGTTTTTCTAATTTTTCGATTCCTCCCCCGAAAATGAGCATTTACTGCTACGATGGCTTCTTCGTTTGATCCAAATATTTTTTCACCGAAAAATGGTTTGAGTTTCGAGAAAATATGGAAGTCCGACGGTGGATGGGGGACGATTTCAAACCTAAGTTCGGTCAATTTATACCGGACCTACGTTCCAAGCGAATAATTTTGAGTATAAAGTAATACATTTTTATTCAATCATATTTACACGGACTACATTTAATTTTTCTACATAGTCCCTTCTGAGGTGAACACATTTGGTCCAATGTTTTCTAACTTTTCGATTCCCTCCCAAAAATGGTTTATTTTGAGGACCTCAAAATAAGCATTTACTGCTTCGATGGCTTCTTCGTTGAATCGAAATATCTTTCCAGCGAGGAACGTTTTGAGTTTCGGGAAAAGATGGATGGGGGACGATTTCAAACCTCAGTTCGGTCAATTTTTGTTGAGCAATACGACTTGAATGAGATGGTGTCTTTTCTTTGCCATTCCCGGGCATTTTTCTTGAATTTCTGCTTTCAGCTTGTCTAAAAGTGTGGCGTAGTATTGTCCAGTTACAGTTTTTCCTTTATCAAGATAATGAATTAGCAGAATGCCTTTGGCGTCCCAAAAGCCTGACGCCATCACCATTCCTGCCGATTCAACTGACTTCGCTTTGTTCGGGGCCGACTCACCATGTCAAAGACACGCTTTCGACTGACTTGCCGTGTCTGGAGTGTAGTGGTGTATCCTAGTTTCATCCATGGTTATGATACGTCTTTTAAAATCGACCAGATTTTTCTTAAACCACTCCAAATTTTCGGCACACACTGTGCGCACATTTTTATCATGTAAAATATGAATTGCACGCTCATAAGAGATCCCTATGGCTTCCTCAATCTCACGAACTTTCATTCGACAATCTTCCAGAACTATATCATGGACTTTATCTACAATTTTCGATGTGGTAGCTGATTTTGGGCGATCTGGACATAACTCGTCACAGGTGTGTTTTCGGCCACGCTTACAGAAACTCATCGTGGAAAACGAAGTGAAGCATTCCTAAGGACAGTATCCAACTTGGACTTGATCTCCGATGCCGTCTTCTTTCCAAATAAAAAAACTTGATCACCGCACGAACTTCGTTTTTATCCATTATCGATTTAACGCTAGGTAGATCAACATAGACGCTTTTCACGATGAGACTGATAGACAGATTGTAAAATTCATATGAAGAGTTAAACAAAACACCAACATAAGATTGTTTTCCAAAAACCTTGCCTTCTCACTGATTCCGGAAACTTATCAATCCGCGTTCGTAATCCACCATATTGCTTTGAAAACTATACTAGTACTACTTTCATTTAAATTGAAAGGTTTTGGATGAGTTTAATGTATAAATATAGATGCAAACTTATCCAATGTATATTTGAATAACAAGTAAGTGGCTTTGAGCAAATACGCTATCCAGTACATGTATTGTTGTTTGCACAGTTCTAAAAGTATTTTAGTTTGATTTTCCAGTGATGTTCAGATATTTGCATTTCATTTATTGCAACTTAAGCAAACAAGATTAAGGAAAATATGTTTGTTTTTCATTTTCATCTCATATAATATTTATAACTGTGTAACTGCATTTCGTAATAATTTTACTAATGTCAGTTTTCTTTTTCAGGTAAGAAACATTCATACTTCTTCATTTGGAATTCAGATATATCAATATGAATATTCCAAAATAATTCCTACATCTTCTACAGTAAGTTTTTTTTTATAATTTTAATCATGTAGTATATAGAATTTCAGAAACATTAAATTACAAATAATGTAAATTTAATTTCAGAAATAGTAAACTCAATTTCTGAATGTATTTTTGTATAAAAAAAATCTGATGTGGCCAGCACAATACCTTCCGTCAATCCTGTGTATTATGTACAAATTCCATACATAAATGTTCTTGCAAAAGATTCTAAATTTTTGGTATTTTATGATTCCCTTTCTCGGCAACTGAATTCCATACTCCTGATAACAAACAAATCACATGAAATAAGAAAATCATGAAATTTTGAATGAAAAATTATGACACTTGTCAGTTATGGACATAATTAATTGCTGTCATTTTGACACGGGTCAAAGTCATGTTACTGCACGCGCCCCATACATAAATTTTCTTTCCAGTAAAGTTATGTCATTAACAAACTATGCAAATTGCACTTGACACTGACATCTTCTTCTTTAGTTTTTCCCATTCGTTAGGGGGTCGCTATTTTTTATTTTCTTCTTCCACTAATTTTTGTTTTGCGTGTCGTCCTCAGTCTTCTGCAATACAGTCTTTTCATCTTATATTTGGTCTTCCTATGTTTCTTCCACCTTCTATTAATTTATTCATCTCTGCTCATGACATGTTCAAACCAATGTAATCGTCTCTATTATATCTAAAAACTTCTAACACTAGAATTACTTCCCTTATTTTTTCATTCAATTACTTGCTTTTTATTGATACTGACATCTGTCAATTTGAATTACCTGAATATATTAGCAGTTTCCATGGTTATGTTAGCTGGCTGAATTATGAAATTTATACGAATTGTTTATCTTTATTATTCTTTAACTCTATATCTGTTGAATATGAAATATAAAATGCAATCAAATCGTATAGAGAATAATATATTCTTTAAGTTATAATAACATTTAACTGAGTTTTTCAAGAAAAACTGTTAAAATCTTCAAATGAGGGTACTTCCGGTTGACCAATTATAACCAAAATTTAAACATGTCTGCATATGGTTGTAAGGAAGAGGAATACGCAAGAATTGTTATTTTTGGAATTCTAGTATTGGAGATACCGTGCACGAAAAAGCGGTCACATACACACACACATACACACACACACACACACGCACATACGAACACACACACACACACACATACAGACATCATCGTAAAAATAGTAAAATCGTATTGTAAAGACCCTAAAACGTGCTTATTCAATGAAAACTCACCACCGAATTTTTTGACCAAAGACAATACCTTCCTTACCTATAGGTGACGGAAGGTAAAAATTACATACCTACAGATACAGTGTCTTGCATTCTTGGCATTTACTATCTTAAAATTAATTTTACCTCTCGCTAAGAGAGGTCTTGGTCTACCACAAGAGTGACAGCTTTCGTTGCGATTTTGTTCATTATATACAGATTTACATATTTGTAAGACTTACAGATTTGTTCAGAATAGAGCCCTTATTATCAATGCATTTCATTATGTTTGCTATCCATTCTCTGTCTGTGAACTTGTACTTCTTTTCCACTAAGCCCTCAAATGGCACAAAGTATGTATTCCTAAGTGGCAATATATCCAACTATTATTTCAACTTGTTTATATAAATTATTCATGATCACAAAGCTAAAAAATTTGTTGTGGCCAGCACAATACCTTCCGTCATTCTCGTGTATAATGTATAAATTCCATAATTTTTCTTACAAAAGATTCTAAATTTCCAGTAAAATTATTTCATAAACAAACTATTCAAATTGCACTTGACACTGGCATCTTCTTCTTCTTTAGCTTTTCCCATTCGTTAGGGGTCGCTATTTTTGCATGTCGTTCTCATTCAGTTCCTTTTCTCTCAAATCTTCCGCAATACAGTCCTTCTATCTTATCTTTGGTCTTCCTCTGTTTCTTTAACGTCCTATTACTAAACTATTCATTCTTGTTCCAATATAATTCTTCATTTCTCCTCATGACATGTTCAAACCAATGTAATCGTCTTTCTTGTATCTTTCTAAAAACTTGTAACACTAGAGTTATTTTCTTACCGTATCTTTCCGTGTATTCCCCAATATCTACTTCAACATCCTCATATCTGCCACATTAAATTACTTTTTATTGATACTGACATCTGTCAATTTGAATTATATGAATAATATATTACTAGTTCCCAAGTTTGGCATAGCTGGCTGAATTATAAAATTTAATTTCTTTAAAATTCTTTAACTCTTTATCTATTGAATATGAAGTATAAATTGTAATCAAATCGTATAGAGAATAATATATTCTTTAAGTTATAATAACGTGAAATGTCAATAAATCAAATTTAACTGTTAAATCTTCAAATGAGACTACTTCCGGTTGACCAATTATAACCAAAATCTAATCAGTTGTTCTTCTGGATGTAAACTTGAGGAATACGAAAAAATTATAATTTTTGGAATCGTGGTATTGAAGTTATGGGATCCGGAACTTTTGTCACACACACACAGACACACAGACACACGGACACACAGACACACAGACACACATACATACAGACATCATCGTAAAAATGGTAAAATCGTATTATAGGGACCCTAAAACATGCTTATACACTAAAAACTCATCATTGAATTTTTTGACCAAAGACAATACCTTCGTTACCTAAAGGTGACGGAAGGTAATAATATATAGTATTTTCGTGAATGTTCTTACCCATGATATAATAAAAATTTATCCGTCATGCAATTGGTTCCCAGTTTATAAAACAGTAGTTAGCAGACATCTTGAGTTGTAGGCAAGGAGTCCATATTCTAATTGGCGCGTCTATATGCAAATGGTTCTTCCAGCCGACGTCATCAGATAAAAGAATTCCGCGAGAGAAATAAAAAATTGCCCGATGAAATATTCATTAAATGGTTTGCTATACCAGTGCACTGCGTTGCGTTGCCTTCGCCTTCCAGTATATACGTATGTTGCCTTCATCTCAATAATGTTTCTCGGCTTTCATCCCGTTTTCTCATGAATTTGTAGCCTTTGAAAGATTATCGTTGTAGACGTTTTGTGTTCACGTTTGGATTCCCATGCCTATAAGAACAAGACTTGTGCTCGTGCCACACTTGTTTGTAATACGAAAACTTACGAATGCAAAAAGAAGACTTCTGCATATCCCCCGATACACTTTCACTGCATGAATAAATTCACTCTATTACTATTTTAAATTCACCGAACCGCGGCTATCAATACACTAGAATATCAATAAGTATCGGAAATATTATTAATTGCTCTAAAGTTTGCAAGAAATTCCATATAATGCAACAGCACTTCCAGAAAGAATTATATCGAGAATATACGAGTAAATAGCAACATAAAGTATCTACTAGTATTGTTATCTTTCAATAATACAAAGGCAAGCAAGAATAACGTTAAAAATCATTTCCAACAACTGTCCTAATGAAAATGCTACAATTGGGTATCTAATGCAGTAAAATTTAAAGTAAAAAATCTGATGTGGACACCACATGACTTCCTTGTACGATTATTAAACTATACATATTTTTTTAATAATTAAATTACAAAATGTTGACAGGCTTAAGCCAAGCCCTAGAAATATTTTGATATAGAACAAAAAATAATTCATTTACTACTATCATTCTTAAATTAACATTATTCTAACCCGGTTCTTTTTAAAGAGATTTTTGATTACAACAAAGAAATATTTGATTACAACAATGAATATGACTAATTTCACAATAAAAATATAATATTTGTTATGGTACGAATCATAAAATTGCACGTATTTAACGTAATTTGACATGAACTTTTTTTTTATGTTTTTGTTCTAATCAATAGCAAGCTTTATTACAAAAACAAAGAGTATATAATTTTTAAATTTACATATCTCGCTTATACAAAGGGATAATTTAATAACACTTGATGCGCTAGACGCAGAAATTAATTCTCTAAAACTTTTATTTGAAGCATTTATTTCTAAAATCAAAATAAAATCATTTAATTCAAGAAAAACTGTTAACAACTTCAAGTAACGTACCACTTCCGGTTAGCCTATTTTAACCAAAATCTATTATGTTATTTCGATTGACATAAAAGTCTTGTATACCAAATTTGAAAAGTTTTGGATTATATTTTAAAATAGTTTTTCATTAAAATTTATTATAGGCTTCATGTAAAGTGCCACTTCTGGAAATTGTGTAATAACCAGAAAGGGAGGTGCACAACTAGATGTTATAGGAGTCCTAAATACAAAATTTCAACTTTCTACGGCTTACCGATTTTGAGTTATGCGAGATACGTACGTACGTACGTACGTACAGACGTCACGACGAAATTAGTCAAAATGGATTCAGGGATGATCAAAATGGATATTTCCGCTGAAATCTGAAAACCGAAATTTTTCGCGATTACAATACTTCCTTTACTTACGTACAAGGAAGTAAAAATCTGTTGTGGCCAGCACAATACCTCTCGCTACTTCCGTTTTTGGTTACATAAGTAAAGGGTGCGAGCAGTCATGTGACATTGCTGACCTTAACAGTTTAAGATTTTTTAAATTCACTTAGTTAATTTGTCACCAGGAGTGTGGAATTTACTTGTCAAGGAAAATAAAATCACTGTACTTAGAATGAGAAATTATATTTGACTTCTATGTACATAATTACTAGCTATCATTCTGACACGGGCCACTATATCTGCTTGTCAAAAATTCTACTTATATCTATTCTTTATATTTAGATTCTAATTTTTTGAAATGTTTCCAATTCATTGTCGGGATTGACATTATTTTTGAAGGGTGTATGTAATATTCCTATGATATTAAATATTTAACTATTAATACAATAAGAAATAATATAATGTATGTACTTCCCGAAAAAAAAATTCAGTAATGTCTCTTGACATTCATCTGCCAGTTACAAACATTTTCAGTTTTCAATTGGTTTTATTACAACAGATTATTATATAACTTATATTTCTTTATCTCTAAATCTATAAAAGATATAACAAAATGTTTATATGTATCAGATAGAGAATTTACTCTTCTTTAACCCAATTAAGAACAAAAAAATTCAAAAAATAATATTTAGTTTTTTTTAAGAATCTGCTATTTTCGGTTATCCATGTATTACCAAAATCTTTTCATCTCTTCCCAGTAATGTCCGATTGAGAAATACGTAGTTAAATAGATATTAAGTATTATAGTTTTTGAGAAATCGTCCTATCAATATACACACATCCACACACATATATATATATATATATATATATATATATATATATATATATATATATATATATATATATATATATATATATATATATATATATATATATATATATATATAGGGGGTCATAATTTTTCGTTCTAAATTTCGTGATTTTCCAATCCCATGTGATTTACTTTCCTCCACAAGTAAATTCCAAAATTAACCACATGAACTTATTATTCTGACACGGGCCTCCATATCTACTTGTCAAGGCCAACAAAGTCACATGACTGCTCACGCCTTGTACTTATGTAACCAAAAACAGTTGTATTATTTGTACCATAAGGCAGTAGTAATGTCAAATTATATTCTACAATAGCTTTATTAATTTATTGCTTTAGTATTTGTCAAAGTATTCGTGGAAATAAGCAGAAGAAGAATCATTTATCATTAAATTTGGAAGACGTACTAACAATCAACATGATAACTATAATACTGCTGACAGTTTGAGCGCAAAATAAATGCATTTACTTTTTGCATCTAAAACAATTTATGCCAATGTAGTTAAAGTTTAAACGCGAACGTTTTTAATAATGTTTTGAAGAGTATGAAATTCATGAAATTCATTAAGAAGTTATAAATTCAAATTTTGTATGTAAATTATAAGGTTTTAAAGTAGAAGAAAAAAACAAATTAAATTGGAATTAGATTTGGGGAGCTCTAAGCAATATATTATATCCGGCGTATTTGAGTTTTGTTTCTTAAATTTCCGTACATCTTCTTTAACTTGTTTCCAAAACAATTCTTTCCTTTCTCAGGCTTTTCTAAATAAATTTGGCAGATGCGACGAAATAACTTTTATATTATTATATCTCCGGAAGAGGATGTACGCAAGAAGAAAATTTACGGGCTGAAAAAAATATTCATGGCAGTGCTATTCTTTGTTAACACTGTGTACATTTCATAACTTGTGATGCTATCTCACGGCGGGTTATTGAGTTTTCTTACTCGGGTCGGGTAAAAACGTTGTTTCGGAGATAATGTCCCGCTACTTGACTTAGGGACAATTGCCTTATCACAAGCACTCTAAATAGCAATCAAACTTTCTCTAATCCCTGGAATATTAATAGTGTTCCAATCTTATAAACTTCATTCCAGATTCGATCTTCTTTATCACCAAGGGGAAGACATTGTCATTTTAATTTTCATTGTTTTCGAGATAACCATCTTGAATAAACACATTTTTGTTCTATGTAGTATAAACGATAAATACGGGAATATACTAGTACGAGGTTTGTTCAAAAAAGGTGACTTTTCAAATTGCGCATTTGTTACGATACATGTTCCCAACATACGTTGACATGATCAGCCATTTTGCATTTGTAGTTTGTTTTGGCAGATATATAGGTTAGACGTATTTGGGTGTGCTTGGCGATTTTTTGCAATCAAAAAAAATCTGTTGTGGCCAGCACAATACCTTCCGTCAATCCTGTGTATAATGTATAAAGTCCATACATAATTTTTCTTGTAAAAGATTCCAAATTTACAGTAAAATTATTTCCCATTCGTTAGGGGTCGCTATTTTTGCGTGTCGTTCACATTCAGTTCCTTTTCTCTCAAGTCCTTCCATCTTATCTTTGGTCTTCCCCTTTTTTCTTCAACCTCCTATTACTAAACTATTCATTCTTGTTCCAATATAATTTTTCATTTATCCTCATGACATGTTCAAACCAATGTAATCATCTCGCTTGTATCTTTCTAGAAACTTGTAACATTAGAGTTATTTTCTTACCGTATCTTTCCGTGTCTTCCCCAACATCTACTTCAACAAATTTGAATTATATGAATATATTAGTAGTTTCCATGTTTAGCATAGCTGGCTGAATTATACAATTTAATTTCTTTAAAATTCTTTAACTCTGTATCTTTGAATATGAAGTATAAAATGTAATCAAATCGTATAGAGGATAATATATTATTTAAGTTATAATAACGTTAAATGTCAATAAATTAAATTTAACTGTTAAATCTTCAAATGAGGCTACTTTCGGTTCACCAATTATAACCAAAATCTAATCAGTTGTTCTTCTGGATGTAAACTTGAGGAATACGAAAAAACATAATTTTTGGAGTCGTGGTATTGAAGTTATGCAATCCGAAACTTTTGTCACACACACACACACATACATACACATACATACATCATCGTAAAAATGGTAAAATCGTATTATAGGGACTCTAAAACATGCTTATTCACTAAAAACTCATCATTGAATTTTTTGACCAAAGACAATACCTTCCTTATCTGAAGATGACGGAAGGTAAAAATACCATATTAAGAATTTTTGGAACGTTTATATATAGGAAGCTACATTAATTGTTTCCTACACACAACTCTTTTCCATTGTTTTGTTGGTCTTTCGTGTACACATTATTTATTTATCTGGGAACAAACGTCGTGAAATCATGCATTGTCCTGTATAGCATACAGTGACTGTTCTTGTCCCACAAAGGTCGGACATGAAGGGTTATATTCAGCTTCAGCTACAGCTGGAGTCCAGGGGGACACCGGGAGCGGGTGGATAAACGTGACACGCGCGCCATCGCACGACATTGTTAACTTGCTTACTGCCACTGCCCGGCTTGCGCCTTGCGCATTCCCTCCTGATAATCGGCTTTGCAATTGGGATTTGCCCGTGTCACTTGATGTTATCGTACAAGTTAACTTCTCTGCAGATTCACATCGAATCCACAATGCTAAATACACTACATGCCGGCCGCCAAGAATATAAATCATGCAACAGAAAGAGATGGTGGTTTTTCGAGTTTTTTCACCAGCTGAAATGGAACTGCTGTTGCGTATCGGACAATCTTATATAATATTCTTTTTGTAAAACCGGCATTAAAAAGTTTAAGCTTAAGGACAAAACCTTAAATTAGTAACAGCTTTTACCTCTTGCTAAGAGAAGTATTGGATTCATGCTAAAAATCGCATATCCAGATTTTATTTAATAAGCACGTTTTAATGTCCCTACAATCCGATTTTAACATTTTTACGACGATGTCTGTGTGTGTGTGTGTGTGTGTGTGTGTGTGTGTGTGTATGTGGGATGTTTATATTTGTTTAACTACGTATTTCCCAATCGAACATTCATAGGAAAATCTGAAAAGGTTTTGGTAACAATTGGACAACCAGAAGTACAAAGATTCTTGAAATAAAATCTTCTAAATATTATTTTTTGAAAATTTTTCTTGGTAATATTAAAGAAAATTAAATTCTCTATCTGATACATTTAAATATTTCATTATATATTCTATAGATTTATAGACAAAAGAAATATAATATATAAAATAATCTGTTGTAATAAATTTTACAGCCTAAAGAATGACTTTTTCTGGGAAGTACATACATTATTTTATTTCTTAATGTATTAATAGTTAAATATTAAATATTATAGGTATATTACACATACCCTTCAGAAATATTGTTACTCCCGACAATGAATTGGAAACATCTCGAAAATTTAGAAGACTAGGACGAAATATCTTGATAGAATGATTTTAAATTTAAAAAATCTAAATATAACGAATAGATATAAGCAGAATTTTTGGTGTAGTGTAGGTACACTACAAATGTTAAATACATTAGGGCGCGAGCAGAATGATAGCTAGTAATTATGTATGTAGATGTCAAATACTTATTATAATTTCTCATTCTAAGTTTAGTGGTTTTCCAAGTCCATGTGGTTTATTTTGCTCGACAAGTAAATTCCACACTTCTGGTGACAAATTAACTACGTGAATATAGAAAATCTTGAAATTTTTAATGAAAAATTCTGACATTTGACATCTATGTACATAATTACTAAATATCATTATTAAACGTGCTCCCACATCTGCTTGTCAAGGCCAACAATGTAACATGACTGTTCACGCCCTATGTAACCAAAAAAAGAAAGTGGCGAGAGGTATTGTGTCTATGTCAGAAAGCTTTCGTTTAAAATGTAAACAAATGTGATAGATCCTACTAGGCGCCATGTCAGGTACATTACAAACGGATTCTAAGGATCTCAATAATAATTTTATATAATAAGAATGTATTTTTGAACAGTGAATGACCAATTCCTGATCATTCTCTTTCATATGTATATATTTACGTTATGAGAAAATGTTTTAAATTGCAAATTATTATCGATCCCTTGTAGAATGGAGTTAATTGAGTATTAAAAAATGCGCATTATAGATTTGATATATTCAGAATTAGATTAATGCGGTTAAATAAGTAAATGAAGCGGAGTCATGCGTCACAGAATGGAACTCTAATTGGGGTTATTTATGATGCGATCGAGCGTGGAAAATTAAATTATTTTTATGGATTTGTCGATTAAGTGCACTTCGAATAAACATATTACGTATACGTTACCGGTACCCATTTATTGCTGCAGATCTTAGGATTGGTTTTTCGCGTGATTCACACTCCTTGTTACGGAAGATTACATTTATATAACCAAATTAAAAACACAATATAAAATCTGAAATGCAGTAAGTGCATTTTTATCTCACTGCAACAATCTTCCAAGTATTATATGTATGTTAAAATGGTGCAGTCTAACAACTGCATATGACATACGTCATATAAATCATCTTAGTTTCACCGTGTTGTCAGTTACTATGTTTATTTAAATATTTGATGACAACCCGATAAGGCTATGACTGTATAATATTTGCAAACTCTGCAAATATTATTCCTACTATGAAGTGGAGATTCAATGTTTATGGTTAGTTACTTTAAATACTTTTGGATAAAATGATACAACCTTTTTAGTTTTAGTTTATTGTTCTAAATCCGATGTTTCGACAGCATGAACTACTGCCTTCTTCAGGGAATAAACAATAAGTCAACAAATATATAAATAACAAATCTGATGTGGCCAACACAATACCTTCAGTCAATCCTGTGTATTATATACAAATTCCATATATAAATTTTCTTGCAAAAGATTCTAAATTTCCAGTAAAATAAACAAAATATACAAATTGTACTTGACACTGAAATCCTCTTCTTCTTTAGCTTTTCCCATTCGTTAGGGGTCGCTATGTTTTATATTCCTTACCTAGAGATGACGGAAGGTAATAATAACAAGAACATTAGCAACAGGTAACCAAGGTAACAAATTACAACATATATTTAATATAGGGAAGCCATGCTCGACTAAGATCTAAACTATTACAATGATTGAGATTATTATTCTTGGTTTTGAAAATCTCAATGGCTTCTCTAATTAAAATGTTATTTAGGTGTGTTGGTGTCGCTAGTATTTTTGTTTTTTCGAATTTTATACGGTGGAATTCTTCCAGGGCATGCTCTGCAACTGAAGATTTTTCTGGCTGGTTCAATCTGATCGAACGCTGGTGTTCATTCAATCTTGTTGAAATTGTTCTACTAGTCTGAACAATGTAAACTTTCCCGCAGACACATGGAATTTGGTAAATCCCTGATGACTGAAGAGGAATGACGTCTTTTAATTGTCTCAACATATGTCGAATTTTAACATATGGAGGAAATAGAACGTGAAGATTTCGTTTTCAAACTTCTTCATACACCTGCTCAAATTATTTTACATATAGAATAATTTTTATAAGGTTGGCAATGGCAACACTGCATTTGCATAAAATCATATAATGAATTACTTTAGAGTCAATTTATTTTAATGACGATATCAAATAAATAGTATTTGTTTAACTAGGCACTAAAATACTAGATTTACAACAGAGACTGTCGTTCCATAGCCGAGGCAAAGTCGAGACAATGAATGTTACTGAAGCTGTAAATCTGAGTTTATTATTCACCAGGAACACATTTTTTGCCTGTTTTAGAATTAATATTAATTTAATGATTATTTATAATATCTATTTTCAAAGTTATAGCTATCAAGTAAAGGCAGTAAAAGTGGCATTTTACAGACTATTAGCTGTCAAAAAATCTCACTGTTAATGTAAATCGGTATTTTCAATATAAATTTGTTGACTAGGTTAACTAAATGAAATAAATGTAGATAAACTTTGAACCAATCACCTTGAGAAATAATGTTTTCCAACATTTACCGATCTAGGTGTTGTCCT
Organism: Harpalus rufipes; assembly: GCA_951394225.1. Lineage (NCBI taxonomy): Eukaryota > Metazoa > Arthropoda > Insecta > Coleoptera > Carabidae > Harpalus > Harpalus rufipes. The sequence continues at coordinate 88,087,714 of OX596274.1, forward strand.
TGTTGTCCCTCGCTTGATTCATATCACATATGGTGGAGGAGCCATCGGCAATATAATATTTATATTCCTAATGTTTATTGGTGGTAGTAGCGCTTAGATACACGTACACGTGTTTAGCGATGTTCACATTGTGTGAACCTAATTCAGCACGCGTTTGGACGCTGCTGGCCATTTGGACTGGACCCCTATGTCCGCTCCGACGCCCCGCCACTGCCCAGGGCTGTTTGTGTTGTCACACCTGACGTAACAAAACGATTCCAATGCCCCACGCCCAGATACGTAACTGCTAACCAGGCTATTGCAGGCTCGGTTGGTGATGAAGGGAACGCCGGTTCAAACCCCACATAGATAAAGAAGAAGAAGATGGGAGGATTTCAGCATGATACGCGTATGTAAAGAGAACTGGGTTCATTTTATCGAGCGGCTTGTGAGGGACCACAATCATAATTTGGTTTTCCGCTATTTTTACCTCTCGTTAAGAGAGGTATTGCACGTTTTAAGGTCCATACAATCCGATTTTAATATTCTTACGATGCGTGTGTATGTGTGTGTGTGTGTGTGTGTGTGTGTGTGTGTGTGTGTGTGTGTGTGTGGGGATGTATGTGTGTGTATGTGTGTGTGTGTGTGTGTGTGTGTGTGTGTGTGTGTGTGTGTGTGTGTGTGTGTGTGTGTGTGTGTGGGGAGGTTGGAAGGACGATTTCTCAAAACTATAATACTTAATACCTGTTTAACTACGCGTGTTTTTCAACCGGACATTGGAAAGAGCTGAAAAGATTTTGGTAATAATTGGACAACCGGAAGTAGCAGATTCTTAAAAAAGAGTAAATTATATTTTTTATAGATTTAGAGATAAAGAAATATAAGGTATATAATAATCTGTTGTAGTAAATCTCACAGCCCAAATACTGTCATGGAAACCAATTGAAAAAATAAAAGTGTCAAAAATCCAGAGACGTCACTGAAGATTTTTTCTGGGAAGTACATAAATTATATTGTCTCTTATTGTATTAATAGTTAAATATTTAAAATTATAGGTATATTATATATATCCTTCAAAAATACTGTCAATCCCGACAATGAATTGGGAACATTTCGAAAAATTAGAAGATTAGGACAAAATTTCTTCATAGGATGAATGTAAAATTGAAAAATCTAAATATAAAGAATATATATAAGTAGAATTTTTGGTGTAGAGTGTAGGTATGCAAGAAATATTAAATAGAATAGGGCGCGAGCAGTCATGGACTTTATCAAATATCATAATTTTTTAATCTAAATATAGTGACTTTCCAATTCCATGTGGCTTATTTTCCTCGACATATAAATTCCACACTTCTGGTGACAAATTAACTACATGAATTTAGTAAATCTTCAAATTTTTTAAAAAAAATTCTGACAATTGAGATATCTGCTTGTCAAGGCCAACATGACTGCTCGCGTCCTATACTTATTTAACGAAAAACGAAAGTAGCAAGAGGTATATTAAGGCATATTATCCATTTCTGCATGTGCTAATCTGCTTTGTAGGCAGATATTGGTAATGATGACATATTCGTATCTTGTGGATGTCTCCCTACATATTATCGTAAAAATAATAAAATCGTATAGCCTAAAACGTGTTTAGTCATTGAAAACCAGGGCTTCGAACCCGAACCTGACCCGAACCAAAACCGGAACCAAACCGTAACATTTTGGCGAACCCAAACCCACAACCGAACCTCAAATATATTTTTCATTGAACCCGAGTCGGAACCGGACCGGATATTAAAATTCGGGTTCAGAGTTCAGCTCTGATTCTGGTTCATTTTGAGTTCGAAACGTAAGCGTAATGCAATCCATAATCGACGTCTGTTTTGTCTGTTTATGAAAATTGTGTTAGGATTCTTGTCTCGCGTAAATTCCGGCTTGCATTTTATTTTTTTATTCAAAAAACATTAGTTCAATTTTCATTATATCGAACCGACCCCAAATTGTGTTAATGTTTGAACCAGAACCGCATCTGAACCCATCTCTCAAAAAACAAATTAACCTGAACCGAACCCAGTTTTTGGCGGGTTCGTTGCGCTGTTGAAAACACATTTTTTATTGCAATTACAATAATGTATAGAAGACTCATTCAATTTCTTATACTTCAATTCATAATTACCTTCGTTTTCTAATATTCTACGTATTGAAGAATAAATTGGTAATTAATATTGGAAGAAAGTGTGAGTGAATTCCTGGCTGTAATTGGAAAATTGCAATAAATATCTTGGAGCAGTGCGTCGAGGTAATAAATCAGGCGAGTTTTTATATCTTTCGAACAATATTAAATTTGGGCGCCATTAGGAGCAGCTATATCTAAAATTGCGATCTGCTGGCTCATGTATTTAAAGGTGTGCCGTTTCGTATATTTACATTTTGTAAGCGTGAATTATTACACCGACGCAGCCGTCCCGACGTTTAATCCAGCTAACATGTTAATTTTAATAACGCGGTTGCTGCTCTTAGAATAAAAGCGCGAGGGATTCGGGAATCGTTTCCACCTGCGTTGCATGTTTTCTTCCACCCTGCTTAATCGGCTTGCATACAACATAACTTGATTTACTTCTTTAATATAAACACCTATCTATCTATATTTAATAGCATTTTCTACACCAACAACGAAATATAACTAGACAAAACATTCCTTATCCCTCCTCACTGAATGTTTTGATCTTGGCTGGTCAAAAGGAGACAACTAGAGATAGAGATATATTTAGTCTTGTTTGAGAATCACTAGATACTATCCAGTGTTAAAGTCAAAATTTAAGCGCCAATAAGATGAAAAATAGGTTTATCGGTATAAAAAAAAAAAAAAAAATTAACGTAAAATATTTATTAATTATATATTATAATTACAAAACTACAAAATTATTGACTTTACCGAACTATAAATATGTACGAAAACAAACTAACCTCACAAATGACAAATCAGTTCTTCTTATAAAGTTACACTAATTTTTTTTTCTTTCACATAGTATTCTAAATAGTCGAAAACACTTTTCAGACCTATTCTTGCAACAAAAAGGCATTTTATAAGTGACGAGACCCACTAGCAGTTTGCCATTTGGCTCCAAATATTGAAAAGCAGGATTATATACTTGATCATTTTTAGTAAAATTACTTGCAAAGTGATATTTACTTATTAAAGTACCACCTACAATTATATTAAAAACAAGAATAAATAAACTTCTGGATGCTATGATTATTACTTCAACTCAACAATTTTTGATATGGTGTATTAATAGAGTATATAGAACTTGAATACATTGCTTATAATAAAATTTCTTAGGTTTAATAATCATTTATTTGCTAATAAACCATTGTCTATATTGACAAATGTTTTCGTCTTTAACAATTCGCAAATATTTTTTATTAAAGTAATAAAATTTAAGATGGCAATTAATTGAGTATATTGTCAGTTAACTTTACCGTCAGTTTTAGAGACAATACTAACATTTGTATTATTTACTGTTGGAACAAAACAAATGGGAATTGTCTTTTCTCATATATTTGCCCGTAGATTATTGTTTAAATAAGAAATTTAGTTACTTACAATATACTCAATTAATTGCCATCTTAAATTTTATTACTTTAAATTACTATCGAATTATTAAAGACGAAAACATTTGTCACATGCAAATAATGGTTTATTTGCAAATAAATTATTATTAAACCAACGATATTTCATTATAAGCAATGTGTTCAAGTTCTATACATTGTACGATACACCATATCAAAATTTGTCGAATTGGAGCAATAATCATAGCATCCAGAAGTTTATTTATTCTTGTTTTTAATATAATTGTAGGTGGTACTTTAATAAATAAATATCACTTTGCATATAGTTTTATTAAAAAATAAACGGATAATATATGAATTAACAAACTATTTATAGTAGTATTATGGTCGACCTAAAAGGGCCCCCTAAACTGGCAATGATAATTTAACTTAATTTTAATATTTGACCGTGCCCAAATATATACTAGAATGACCCGAGAATATGTGGACAAAATCTGAAGTCCCAATTATTACTCTTAATTCGAATGGAGTTAGCTTTTTGGGCTTTTGTGCGATAGTTTAACAATCTATAGTTAACTCAATAATAATGATTAGGACATATTCTTGGGTCATTCTAGTATATATTCCAATATTGAGTGATTTTTTTAAACCTCTGCACAGATTTTAACTTGCAGTAGTGAATCAGCACAGCATATGGCGCCCCACGCTGTACCACACACAGCTAGGTTATGATTCTACTGATTCGCGTGTTTTTGTACGTAATCGGTTCGTTATCAAGTAGCTTGAATTTGCTTGAAATTGCTTGATCAAGTCAAGTAGGAACGATAGAAAATCAAGTCAACCCAAGTAATGAATTTTTGAAAAGCTAAACCCTACTCATTTTTAGTAACATTCATATTTCCTTAAACACTTTTAAATTGTAGTTCTGTAGAATCAATAAATGTCTCTGTTTATTTATTGTAGAAATACGAGAAGTCAGAGTATTCAATAAGAGAAATGTATTGAATGGTTCAATTAAGAGTATAATAGTGTATGTGGCTGTGCAGTGTGCATATAATTTGCATGATCCTTGCTTTGCTGGCACTGGTTGTTTTTTTGGGCCGTGTCGTGTCAAAGGATAAAAGCGAAAGCGTTTGTGGTTTGTTGGGTGCAAGGCTTGGCTTGCGTTGCATTGTAGTGCATAGTGTCGCATTTTTGTTTGAAGTGTTTTAAAATCACGAATCGGTGCGGCGGCCACGTTGGTTGACACCGTGACGGTCGCCTGCAGGCTATCCTTGTCCCTCCTGCTTGCTCCTGCTGCTCTCCCTCCTGCTCTGGCCGCGTGCGCTCTGCCTCCCCCGCCGGGTATTGATCCTGCGGACCCGACCGCGAGACACCCTCACTTCGACGCCATTCGCATCGCCTCGGAAATCTTCGTCACCACTCGATTTAACAACTGCCAACCCCTACCGCCACGGTTAAATCTCCAAACATTGAAAAGAGACAAAACATAATTTATTTCTGCGCCGCGTCCCTGCTACGTGCGCGGCATAGCCTACGAAGTCCTGCCGTCTGCCGTCTAGCTTCTGCTCTTGCTTCTGCTTCTGGTCAATCTGTTCCAAGACCATCATGCCGCATGCCTGCTCTGATCTCCACTACTTGCGCTCATAAATAATGCGGCCCTCGAAACAATCAATTACACTTATTGCTTCTTCCGAACATCGGCTCATACTCGCCCATTCAAACGACACCGCACAAACCTTTTTAATAGAAACCAGATTACAGTTACCTTTCTAACTGGATGGTAAGAAAACTGAACTATTTTACTAGAGTTTTAAACCAGCGGTTCTCAAACTTTTTCAGTCATGGAACCGCAACTCCATCCTACAATTTTATTGGCCATTGTGAATCCAAAACTAGGGATACACCAATACGTTTCGAATTTCGCGCTTTCAAAAAACAGGTGAACGCATTATTTTAGTTATTTATTTATTTATCACCCAACAGGAAAAAAATCCCAATTACAGAGTAATATTAGTATGGAATATACAAGACAACAGGAAGGTAATTGTCTTTGGTCAAAAAATTCAATGATGAGTTTTTAGTGAATAAGCATGTTTTAGGGTCTCTATAATACGATTTTACCATTTTTACGATGATGTCTGTATGTATGTATGAGTGTGTGTCTGTGTGTGTCTGTGTGTGTCTATGTGTGTGTCTGTGTGTCTGTGTGTGTGTGTGTGTGACAAAAGTTCCGGATCCCATAACTTCAATACCACGATTCCAAAAATTATAATTTTTTCGTTTACATCCAGAAGAATAAGTGATTAGATTTTGGTTATAATTGGTGAACCGGAAGTAGCTTCATTTGAAGATTTAACAGTGAAATTTGATTTATTGACATTTAATATTATTATAACTTAAAGAATATATTATTCTCTATACGATATGATTACATTTTATACTTCATATTCAATAGATACAGAGTTAAAGAATTTTAAAGAAATTAAATTTTATAATTCAGCCAGCTATGCTAAACATGGAAACTGCTAATATATTCATATAATTCAAATTGACAGATGTCAGTATGAATAAAAAGTAAATTAATGTGGCAGAGATAAGGATGTTGAAGTAGATGTTGGGGAACACACGGAAAGATACGGTAATAAAATAACTCTAGTGTTACAATTTTCTAGAAAGATACAAGAAAGACGATTACATTGGTTTGAACATGTCATGAGGAGAAATGAAGAATTATATTTGTACAAGAATGAGTAGTTTAGTAATGGGAGGTTGAAGAAGCAGAGAAAGACCAAAGATAAGATGGAAGAACTGTATTGCGGAAGACTTGAGAGAAAAAGAACCGAATGAGAACGACACGCAAAAATATCGACTCCTAACGAATGGGAAAAGCTAAAGAGGAAGAAGATGTCAGTGTCAAGTGCAATTTGAATATTTTTCCAAGAAAAATTATGTATGGAATTTATACATTATACACAGGATTGACGGAAGGTATTGTGCTGGCCACAACAGATTTTTTAGTAGTTTAAATGATATTTGTTTTCTATCAATAACTTGATAACAAAAGACAAACAAAAATTTTCCATAATAATTTTTGATTTTTTGACCCTCCTGAATCAAATATCTAAAGTACGGCCAATACTTCCGAGACACCACTTTCGTTATACAAATTTTCACTCCATTTGTCCCTATATTGGATATTAGCCATGCAGGTGAAAATAAATCAGATAATCTGTGAGCTATTATGTTATGCCGACAGCTCTGTTTTAAATTTGTGCGTGATATGTAGCCAGCATAAAAGCCTGTTTAATTTATCTAGGGAGCTATTATTTTATTTTGTTATTTCAGTTTCATATCGGAATATAATAATGATATAACCTGTCCAAAAATAAATTATGTGCTTTTGTATGCAGAATGATAGCACGACCAGCAGTACTGAATTTATTCTATAGCCAAATGATGTAAACGTAAATTAAAGGTTTACTGCCACTGTACAAAATTGCTGGAAAACTAAATAATGCTAAAAACATTAGCCTAAAATTCTATCGTCTTGCGTTGTCTACCATCGAACGACAAGGGCATGTGTGCGCACATATTTCCTCTTTCTTATATTTTTCCCCCTGGTCAATAAACCGTTTCCGATTATTGTAAGGGAAATTAGAAGCGACGTTCGTTATAGTCTCACTGCGCCCAGATAATAATAACTTTGCTTGCTACACCCCCTTTGATGGCTCTTCTTCTTCCTTACGAGATATAAACCTAAATCTCTGGTCATTTCCAATTTATACCTGTAACCTGCCCATAAAATTTCACCCTTCTCATCATTAAATTTTAACGCTACATGTTTCAAATACCGTGATCATCTTCAGCTTTCCTTGCGCTCACTGCTTCGCCGCAACAAATACGCTGTGGTCGGCTTGTATCAATAAACCCGGCCGATTATTACTGCAAAAAGCGACGCCGGCCGTCGGCCAGCCACCCCAGTAAGAAACGACGCCGGGGATTCGTTTCCAAACCGCATATAATTCAAAGCTGACCAGCCGCATTTCGATATATTTTTTCTTCTCTGTTTAGAGAATTCATCCTTGTCTCCAGACTTTCTTTTTCTACGTCTGCGGTTCTTTGAAAGGGAAAGTGCTTTTAATTTTGTCCGTCAAACTTGACATAATTTTTTTGTTCTTAAAATGACTGCCTGACATTCGCAAAGAAACTTTTGAAATAGAGTATCACGGGTTTCACTGTCACCATATTTTGATTTACTGTGCGACAACAAAGATAAATGGGAAGAAGGAAACTTTTTCTATTATCACAATCGAATACCTCTTGTCATCCTTGCGTAATAGTTCTTTTCAAGTTTCTTTATGCATTTACACCATCATTTTGCAATGAAGGAGCTTTATGTTGGCTCTTGCATAAAATCCATGAGATTAGTTTCAAACAATATACTAACGCTTTATACAAATGCGCTTGTTATAATTTTCTTCAAACTAGCGTTTTGTTGAGACATATTCGTGTACTCATAATTCAGAAAAATAATTAAAATTTAACCCATCTCTCAAACTTTTATACTAAGGGCTGGAACAGGAACAAATTCGGATCAGTTTCCATGATCTCATGGCATTAAAATCGATCCTGTCAAAAAATGTACTGCATTGGTTCGATTTATTTAATTTACCCACTACTATTTTAACTGTTATTTACACAACTGTCATGTGTTTAATTAAAATAGACTTAAGGTCAAATTTTAGAATTAAGCTACCAATACCGCCCGAATAGGTTTATGAACCACTGTCATATGGATCGTGGCTGACAGCAACGGGACTTTACAAATACTTCGATATGTGCGTCTCCGTCACGATGATAATCGGAATGGTTTATAGACGAAGAGTTGCATTGGAGGGAAAAATATAAGTCGGGTGCGTGGTGCAGTTAGGGCAGGCGCCAGCCAACTAAATTGGCTCCATTCATCAGGAGGCTTTTCCTGTCGTCCTCGCGTTGTCTTCCGCGCCGGCCCTGGGGAAGCCCAGCCAAGATGGATTGCCCGGTCATTCGTTACCCCGCCCGCTCAGCCGGACTCTCTTTAATTGCCGGATAAATAAATAAAAAGCTCGAGCGATAAACCACTGCACAGGCTATCAATGCACGCAAAAATACAACCTACAAAGATACGTTTGCTTCCAATATTCCTAAAACAATAATTCTACTTGACCCAATTAGAAACTTTTGAAGTACATGAGATGTCGCCTGGTCCTGGTAGGTGCCCTCACCGGTACTGATATAGCGTCAAAATTATAATCTGCAAATGAAATTGGCATACTAAACTGTAAATATTCAATTGTTATGCTTCTTTATTTGATCGAGATAATAAAATATATATTCAGGAAGCAAGGTATTGTATGCTGCTACAAATGTAAACGTATCTAGAATTTTTACATCTCGCTAAGATAGGTATTGGATTCATGCTAAAAATCGCATATCCAGATTTTAATGATTAAGCACGTTTCAAGGTCCCAACAATCCGATTTTAATATTTTTACGATGATGTCTGGTGTGTGTGGATGTATGTATGTGTGTATGTGTATGGGGAGTTTGGAAGGACAATTTCTCAAAAACTATAATACTTAATATCTGTATAAGTACGTATTTCTCAATCGAACATTACTGGGAAGAGCTGAAAAGGTTTTAGTACCTAATAATTAGATAATAGGAAGTTCTTGCTTGCATTAAAGAAGAGCAAATTCTCTATCTGATACATATAAATATTTTATTATATCTTTTATAGATTTAGAGATACAGAAATATAAGGTAAATTATAATCTGTAAGGGGTGTCGTGGTCGCGAATCTGGGGGGGGTTCGATCCCGGCCGACACCAAAAATTACATCGAATTTTAATCGCACAAAATTGACCCCTGTGGCGCACTCTCCACGCCAGCAATGAGTACCCGTGAGGTGACGCATGGTAAGCGCCCGCACGGTAGAAATATTCCATCATTACCGATATCTGTATACGAAGCAGATTGGCACACCCAGCAATGGGTAATATGCCGTGATGAAATATTTATTTAATATTTATTTATTTAAAATAATCTGTTCTAATAAATCTCACAGCCCAAGTACATGGAAACCAATTGAAATTATAGTTATATTACATATACCCTTCAAATATACATTATATTATTTCTAAGTATTAATAGCTACATATTTAATATTATAGGTATATTCCACATACCTGTCAGAAATACTGTTACTTCCGACAATGAATTGGAAACATTTCGAAAAATTAGAGGAGGACAAAATTTCTTCATAGAATGAATATAAAATTAAAAAATCTAAATTTAAAGAATATATGTAAGTAGAATTTTTGGTGTAGAATGTAGGTATACAAGACATGTTAAATACAAGCAGATATGGATGCCCGTGTCATAATAATAGCTAGTAATTATGAACATAGATATTAAATATGATAATTTTTATAAATTTAGTGATTTTCCAAATTCATGTGGTTTATTCTCCTCGGCGGTAAATTCCATACTCCTGGTGACAAATTAACTACGTGAATTTAGAAAATCTTAAAAAATTTAATGAATAATCTGACATGTGACATGTATTTACATAATTACTAATTGTCTTTCTGACACGGGCCCCCATATCTACTTGTCAAGGCCTACCATGTCACATGACTGCTCGCGCCCTATACTTATGTAACCAAAAACGGAAGTGGCGAGCGTTATTGGCCACAACTGATTTTTTTTGCAATGACAAATACAAAATTTCAAATAAAATAGTACCTTTGAATATATAATACATATAAGAACGGCAACGCATATGGCCTAGCAAGATACTATATCTGTCTCTTTTTATTCACAAAATTATTATAGATAGCTAGTGACTCCTACCACAAAACTATGAACTATGGTAAATCGTGCTGACAGCATTGCCAGATACTATTTGTTAGAGGTATTCAATAATCAATAATTCAAAAATATTGTTTCATAATAACCAGATAATATATTTTGAATCTTCAATGTACATGTATACGAGTACTTGTTTTACGGTAGCAAACTTAAAAACCTTTATAAAATATCTTTCTGTTCTACCTACGTGGCAACACTGTGCAACATCCACCTATTATGTATTTTTTGAACTAACTCAGAAATAATTGGTATACGGAGGGATAGATGACACCTTCTCTCGAAATATTTAATCTAAATACATTACGTTGTCGGTCTTATATGTATTACATATATTCAAAGATAGTACGCTATAATTCCATCTGTTAATATTTGCTGTTGGTTTTGATTTTTAGAAACATTCTGTTTTTACCTCTCGCTAAGAGAGGTATTGCATTCATGCTAAAAATCACATATCCATATTTTATTGAATAAGCACGTTTTAAGGTCCCTACAATCCGATTTTAACATTTTTACGATGATGTCTGTGTGTGTGTGTGTGTGTGTGTGGATGTATGTGTGTATGTATGTAGGATGTTGGAAGGACGATTACTCAAAAACTATAAGACTTAAAAATTGTTTAATTACGTATTTTCCAATCGGACATTCATGGGAAGATCTGAAAAGGTTTTGGTAACAATTGGACAACCGGAAGATTCTTGAAAAAAAATCTTCAAAATAATATTTTTTGAAAATTTTTCTTGGTAATATTAAAGAAAATTAAATTCTCTATCTGATACATTTAAACATTTTATTATATATTCTATGGATTTAGAGATAAAAGAAATATAATAAATAAAATAACGTTATAATAAATTTTACAGCCGAAAGGATGCCATGGAAAATAGTTGACCAGTTGAACTGTTTGTAACTGACAGATAAATGTCAGTGTCAGAAATTCATAGATTTTACTAAAGAGTTTTTCTGGGAAGTACATATACATTATATTATTTCTTAATGTATTAGTAGTTAAATATTTAAGATTATAGGTCTATTACATATATCCTTCAAAAATACAGTCAATCCTGACAATGAATTGGAAACATTTCGAAAAATTAGAAGAGGACAAAATTTCTTCATATAATGAATTTAAAATTAAACAATCTAAATATAAGGAATAGATATATGTAAGTACAATTTTTGGTGTAGAATGTAGGTATACAAGAAATGTTAAATACAATAGGGCGCCTTGACAAGCAGATATGGGGACTCATGTCAGAATGATAGCTAGTAATTATGTATATAGATGTATCATAATTTCTCATTCTAAATTTAGTGATTTTCCAATTCCATATGGTTTATTTTCCTCGACAAGTAAATTCCACACTCCTGGTGACAAATTAACTACGTGTATTTTGAAAATCTTGAAATTCTGAATGAAACATACTGACTAATTATCATTCTGAAACGGGCCCCCACATCTGCTTGTCAAGGCCAACAATGTAACATGACTGTTCGCGCCCTATACTTATGTAACCAAAAAAGGAAGTGGCGAGAGGTATTGTGCTGGCCACAACAGATTTTTTGGACTGGTATATTTGACGAATAGGTTCCCTATTCAGATGTAGTCCGGTTCTGTGTCCAGTTCGTGTCTCTGATGGTGATAAATCGTCGGCTTTATGCTTCACCCTTTGCCCCGTAACGCTGGCTACTGAATTTACATCGAATTAATGTCCGTTTTCTGATGGTAATTTCTTTTCCACGATATAATAGCATCGGCTCCATAGATCTTTGCAGTCTGATAATGACATATGGTTAATATCGCGCAGTTGAATGAGAATTTACAACTTGATGTCCCCCACGGCCCTTCTTTACATGAGAAAGGAGCCATATGAGTGACACCTTTCACCAGCATATCCCCCCGATGGATTTATGGGATTCAAGGACGCGAATTAATCATTGCTGATGAATACGTCTACGTGCACTTGCTTTTTTCGACAATGCAATCATTATTAACGTGATCGTATCAAATCTTCAACGTAATGTGAGATAAATGTAAATGGAACTGATACTATCAACCAACGGGTTTCGTAACACGGAACAAAGAGATTAAAGAAAACGACATGAACAAGTAATTTATTTCATAATTTGATTATTCAACTCGACATTATGTAAGCTCAGATGTCGGACAAATATTGAATACTGGCATAGATTATTGTGGGACTTTTATATAAAAAAATTATTACCTGGCATATAATTTTCATTCATTTGAATAAATCAGGAAAAGAAACACTTTACTTAATTATAATATAGGATGGTGACCGGCACAGCCGAACATAGGACTTTAACATGAAAAATCAGATTTTCCTAATTTCCTGCTTCCCTAATTATTTCAAGTAAAAAAGCTTCAAATAAAAGTTGTAGAGCGTAAAATTCTGCATCTGAAACAATATGCAAAATTAATTTTATATGCCTTGTAACGGAAAAATTAGGTATGTCGAAAATTACCTCAAAAATAAAAATAACCACCGTGAAATTGAGACAAAATAAATAACAAATATCTTAGACACATCTATGATTTTAAAAAAAGAACAAATCTGATGTGGCCAGCACATTACCTTCCGTCAATCCTGTGTAATATGTACAAATTCCATACATCATTATTTTTTTGACACTGATATCTTCTTCTTTAGCTTTACCCAATCGTTATGGGTCGCTATTTTTTATTTTCTTGTTCCACTCGTTTCTGTTTTGCGTGTTGTTCGCATTCAGTTCCTTTTCTCTCAAGTCTTCCGCAATACAGTTCTTCCATCTTATATTTGGTCTTCCTCTATTTTCCTGTCTCTTTTATCTTTCTAGAAACTTCTAACACTAGAGTTATTTCCCTTATTCTTACATTCCTTACCGTATCTTTCCGTACCTTTCCCAACATGTCTCAACATCTTCATGTCTGCCACATTCATTTACGTTTCATTGATACTGACATCTGCAAATTTCAATTATTTGAATATATTAGCAGTTTCCATGGTTAGCATAGCTGGCTGATTTAAGAAATTTAATATTTTTATAATAATTCTTGAGCTGTATATTGAATATAAAGTATAAAATGCAATTAAATCGTATAGAGAATAAGTCATACTAACGTTTTCTATTCATTCTTCTTCCAATATATTCTTCATTTCTCCTCATGACATTTTCAAACCAATGTAATCATCTCTCTTGTATCTTTCTACAAATTTGTAACACTAGAGTTATTTCCCCAACATCTACTTTAACATCCTCATCTCTGCCATATTCATTTACTTTTTATTGACATCTGTCAATTTGAATTATCTGAATATATTAACAATTTTCATGGTTAGCATAGCTGGCTGATTTATAAAATTTAATTTTTTTATAATTCTTTAACTCTATATCTATTGAATATAAGTATAAAATGCAATCAAATCGTATAGAGAATAATATATTCTTTAAGTTATAATAACAATAAATGTCAATAAATCAAATTTAACTATTAAATCTTCAAATGAGGCTACTTCCGGTTCACCAATTATAACCAAAATCTAATCAGTTGTTCTTCTGGATGTAAACTTTTGTCACACAAACAGACACACATACATACATACATATAGACATCATCGTAAAAATGGTAAAATCGTATTATAGGGACCCTAAAACATGCTTATCGAATTTTTTAACCAAAGACAATACCTTCCTTACCTAAAAGTGACGGAAGGTAAAAAAATTAGCCCCACATAATATGATTTATCCTCGGATCTGGCTTCATAAAAACTAAATTGTTTGTTTTCTTTTCGAAAATGATTCGTTGGTCCAACTTATTTCGCAAATATATAAATGAACACCACCAGGTACGTGTTTATCTCCGAATCTTTTCTTCTTCTGATTACTTCCTCCTGTTTTCTTCTGATTAAAATCACTATCTGGTACATTTGCGCTGTCGCGGGATGTGTTGGTATTGCAGACACGTGCAAAACTTCCCTAGGCAGTTTAGCGGCGTTCAAACAACCCCCCGTAGCTTGAGACAATGCATACACATGTGAGGCACACAGTGCTAGACGTGCGGACCAGACAGACACGGGGACCGAGGCGGGGTCATTATTATCCATGCCATATTGGGACACGTGGCAAATCAGATATGGAAGGTATAGCAAGGCAGGGAGAGATATGATAGTAAATTATTTTCAGCCGGCGAAGCACTTCTGGGGATAGATTGGAAATGGGTAGATAACTATAATTGAAATTTAATATACTACACAAAATAAAGTATCGCTGTAGTAGAAATATGTTAGCATATGCAACAATGCAGTGTGACATCTCCTTGTATTATAGGTTTTTATTCATTTACAGAGGGTTTAAAAATTTATAGCAAATATTTATTTATTTATTTAATGAGGTCGGAGAACCAACAGTACAAAAAAAGGCCAAATAAAGGTTCTCGGTTATTATATTAGATATAAACTAAAACATTACAGCAAACAGAGAATACTTGAAACATCTATAAAGATGGTAAAATATATTTTAAGCAGGACGCACGTTATTGGAGCTGCATTTCTCATTCCAAAACAATAATGGCATTTATGATAACGAAACAGTATTATTATTTTACTGTACTTTACAAAGCATATGATATATAATTACATTTTTACCTTTCGCTAAGAGAGGTATTGGATTCATGCTAAAAATCGCATATCCAGATTTTATTGAATAAGCACGTTTTAAGGTCCCTACAATCCGATTTTAACATTTTTACGATGATGTCTATGTGTGTGTGTGGATGTATATGTGTGTGTGTTTATGTATGTGTGTATGTTGGATGTTGAAAGGACGATTACTCAATAACTATAAGACTTTATATTTGTTACGTATTTCCCAATCGGACGTTCATGGGAAGATTTGTACAGGTTTTGGTACCAATTTGACAACCGGAAGTAGAAGATTCTTGAAAAAAAATCTTCTAAATATTATTTTTTTAAAAAAATTCTTGGTAATATTAAAAAAAAAATTCTCTATCTGCTACATTTAAATATTTTATTATATATTCTATAGATTTAGAGATAAAAGAAATATAATATATGAAATAATCTGTTGTAATAAATTTTACAACAGAAAGAATGGCATGGAAAATAGTTGAAAATTTAAATTGTTTGTAACTGACAGCTAAATGTCAGTGTCAGAAATCCGAAGACATTACTGAAGACTTTTTCTGGGAAGTACATACATTACATTATTTCTTAATGTATTAATAGTTAAATATTTAATATTATAGGTATATTACACATACCCTTCAAAAATACTGTTACTCTCGACAATGAATTGGAAACATCTCGAAAAATTAGAAGAGTAGGACAAAATTTCTTCATAGAATGAATTAAAATTTAAAATATCTAAATATAAGGAATAGGTATAAGTAGAATTTTTGGTGTAGAGTGTAGGTATACAAGAAATGTTAAATACATTAGGGCGCGAGCAGTAATGTGACTTCAATGGCCTTAATAAGCAAAAATGGGGGCCCATGTCCGAATGATAGCTAGTAAATATTTATATAGATGTCAAATATCATAATTTCTCATTCTAAATTTAATGATTTTCCAATTCCATATGGTTTATTTTCCTCGTCAAGTAAATTCCACTCTCCTGGTGACTAATTAACGACGTGAGTTTAGAAAATCTTGAATTTTTTAATGAAAAATTCTGACATTTGGCATCTATGTACATAATTACTAATTATCATTCTGTAAAGGGCCTCCACATCTGCTTGTCAAGGCCAACAATGTAACATGACTGTATACTTATGTAACAAAAAAAGGGAAGTGGCGAGAGGTATTGTGCTGGCCACAACAGATTATTAGTATTAGTAGTTAAACAAATATAAAATTTTATAGTTTTTGAGTAATCGTCCTTCCAACATCCCATATACATGCATACATCCACACACACACAGACATCATCGGAAAAATGTTAAAATCGGATTGTAGGGACCTTAAAACGTGCTTGTTCAATAAAATCTAGATATGCGATTTTTAG
This sequence comes from Harpalus rufipes, assembly GCA_951394225.1. Classification (NCBI taxonomy): domain Eukaryota; kingdom Metazoa; phylum Arthropoda; class Insecta; order Coleoptera; family Carabidae; genus Harpalus; species Harpalus rufipes. Next base: position 88,104,193 of record OX596274.1, read on the forward strand.
CATGAATCCAATACCTCTTTTAGCGAGAGGTAAAAAGGATATGCAGAAGAAGGTTTGCTAAATAATGACATGAATTGTTAAATGTTAAACTAATGACAGGCGTTGTTCTTTGGGTAAGAAGACAGAAATGATAAAGATATCTTCTAAGTTTTCAAAGCAAACACTTGTATTTATTAATTAACATACAAGTTTAATGATTACCTTTCGTAACGTTAAACTCTGTACGAGTAAGCTTGCATTGCTTGTGTGCAATGCAGTAACACGACGACAGAAGAGAGTCCTTCTAACTTCTATCCTATAATATTTACTTCATTTTCATGGCATCTAAACAAACCTAATGCGAATTTACACAACGTAGAACTTATAGCAAGCGAAGCTATGCATATGGATGAGTATGGTTGTTGCTTATACGGTAATAAACATTCATATTACATGACGTATCATATCTCTAGCGGTTAACGTATGTCTTTCCGTGGAGAACACGCGACTTGCAGGATAATCTCTCGCGGAAAGATTTAAGAGAACGATAAAAATTTAGATAAAATGATACATGAGGAAAACGTCTTATTTGCCTGTAATCAAAATGGAAATTTGCTAGGATATTTGTACCTGATTTATAGGCAAATTTTCCAGAAGGTATTAATATTTATCACCTTGATATTTATTGCCTACGTTCCGCCTAGAATTTAGTATTAGCACATATATAGCTTGATAATAACTCCTTGCTACTATAATAGTCGATTCTACACATCAAAAACACAAAAAAATCGTATATTCTCTGAAATGCTGTTACTAATTTATTATTATTAATGTCTCGACAGTACTAGTTAAAATTCGTATCTCTTAATTCGTGCGATAACTTTTCGTTTTTACCTTCCGTCACCTTTAGGTAAAGAAGGTATTATCTTTGGTCAAAAAATTCGATGGCGAGTTTTTAATGAATAAGTACGTTTTAGGATTTCTTGAATATTATTTTACAATTTTTACGATGATGTCTGTATGTATTTATGTGTGTGGATAACAAATATATCATCTTCGGTAACTCCAATACTACAATTCAAAAAATCTGATGTGGCCAGCACATAACCTCTCGCCGTATATTTTACCTGGCTGTATGCATAAAGCAAAGAATATTTTTATAAATACAAATAATATATTCATATAAATCTATGACGTATAAATTTCTTTGTTATTCAATAATAGCATGTCTCAACATGAAGATATTTTACCATAAATTATGTTACAATAAATTACAAAGTAGAGTACTATATATAAATATTAGGCTGGTAACAACAATTTTCAATTCGAACAACGTTGTTTACTTTCTCTTCATATTCTTCTAGTAAAACATTAATTTTGGGCGGTCTAAAATGTATATATGGATTGTGCATCTATTCTTACATATCTTCTTTTACATTTTATTTTTTCATACATGTTATATCTAAATAACACTAATTCCCTTTAATAAAGTGACGGATAGATTGCACTCCGATTATTCTTATATCGATGTGTAATTTTGTCAATATTTACAACTTAGTTGAAAAGAATTTGATAGCTTTTTCGCAATTCAAAGTTACTCTAGTCTATAGTACTGGTGTACATTGTCCCATAATGTTTGAAACAAATTTAAGTCCTTCAACCTAGACTTGTCATCTCCATAATAGTCACAGATCAAGAATTGAGGGATTCTCCAAGTACATTTTTCTTTCATTACTCATTATTTCTGACACTGACATTTATCTGTCAGTTACAAATAATTTAAATTATCAACTATTTTTCATGGCATTCTTTCGGCTGTCAAATTTATTACAACAGATTATTTTATATATTATACTTCTTTTATCTCTAAATCTATAAAATATGTATAAAAATATTTAAATGTATCAGAAAGAGAATTTATTTTTCTTTAATATTATCAAGAAAAATTTTCAAAAAATAATATTTAGAAGATTTTTTTTCAAGAATCTTCTACTTCCGGTTGTCCAATTGTTACCAAAACCTTTTCAGATCTTCCCATGAATGTCCGATTGGGAAATACGTTGTTAAACAAATTTTAAGTCTTATAGTTTTTGAGTAACCGTCCTTCCAACATCCCACACACACACATCACACACACACACACACACACACACACACACACACACACACACACACACACACACACACACACACACACAGACATCATCGTAAAAATGTTAAAATCGGATTGTAGGGACCTTAAAACGTGCTTATTCAATAAAATCTGGATATGCGATTTTTAGCATGAATCCAATACCTCTCTTAGCGAGAGGTAAAAAGTTATAATTATTTCATATTCCTTTTTCGTACGTCCATATGAAGAGTTTTGATTAGTTTTTGGTTAGAATTAGTTAACCCTAATTTGAAGACAATGAAATCTCAGAACTTATGAGAACATATACGAGTAATGTCACTAGAGCAAGAACGGTTATCTGCACCGATTTTTACCTCCCGCTACCCTTGGTAAGGGAGGTATAGAGATCGTGCTAAAAATCGCATATCGAGATTTTGGTAAATGACCATGTTTTAAGGTCCCTAGAATCTATTTTTAACATTTTCACTATAATGTCTTTGTGTATGTATGTATGTGTGTGTGGATCCTGTTTACGTTCTAACTCAAATACTATCATTCAGAAAGTTTTGAAACCATGTATTTCTACCTTATTCTAATATGAAAAGAACTGATTAGATTTTGGTGGCAATCGGATAACCGTAAATGGCAGTTTACTTGAAGCTCAAGATAGTTTTTCTTCAAAAAATACCTTTAAATGTAATTTTTTCTCAATTTGTTATTATAAAAATTAAAGATTATTCTATTTTCTACAAGTTTGCTTTAATACTTTTTCTATATATTGTATGGATAAATTTATAAAGTAATATAAAAATTATATACATACAGTAAAATTTTTGAAAGATGTCCGATCAAGGGCACATGTATCACGAACGAATTAAGAAATAGGCATTCATTTATCTCTTTCTTTTGCAAAGGCTGTAAGAGTGTGTGATAAGGATGGATATAACACGCTTGTCTTTCAAAAATTCATATTGTTTCGACTAAGTTAGGACATTCCATTTATAAACGATGCTCGTTGTTGATAATACTTTCACTGTAACGTAAGTTTCTTTATTAATATAGATACATTACCTGGATTCATAGCCGTACGTATAACGTTATATTCTGTCAGAGTCACTGACACTGACATTGTGTCAGTATCTTATTTTTAACATATTTGGTTTTATATTTGCTTATAAACTTACTAGTTGACTTATTTTTGAATTTTGAATGCTTTTCCCGTAATATATATTTTTATAATAATAAAATAACAGTAGTATCTTACGTACCCTCATAAAAACTAAGCAAACGACACTGCTGAATTTGTCATGATGGGCGGAACAAAAATCTGAATTCATACAATTCGTAGACAACCTTGATCGGACATCTTTCAAAAATTTTACTGTAGGTAAATGGCGGGAGGTACTGTGTTGGTCACACAGATCTTTATTTATGTAAGTACCTACTTATGAAATTAAAATTTCATTGTCAGTTTCCGAACAGAAGTATATTTTCTTTCTGAACTTTCTATAGAATTTTTTTCTGGCAAAACTTCAGCCGTCAAAACATCACAACTTGAAGAAAAGTGACCTTGAACGACTTGAATATTTTTCAATTTATTAAAAAAACAAGGTTCACCAACATGAAAATCGAATTAAGGCCGTGAACGTATTTTATATTTATAGCTTCGACATCGGCATGGCAATAAGTTAAACAGATTCATTTTAACGTGCGACATGAAAAAAATAAATTCGCTGGAAATAGTGGAAAAACCAGTCTCAGGGGGGAAGTTTGCTCGCGTGATAAAATAAAATGTTTCGCTGAACTTATTTTCACCGCACTCCAGTTTTTACGCATTCAATCACAAAGCCAGCCCTATAAATAAAGATTAGTCCTTTTCGTTATCTAGAAGGCGAGGAGGGCGCGGTCGCACGCTAAAGCCAGATGATTATCTGAAGGCGCGCTTTATGATCAAGATCACTCGAAGAAGAATCATTATCAAGACAACCACCCAAATAATTATCCAAATACAGAAGAGTTCCATCCAGAATGAGTTATTGTAAATCTTTTACGAAAAATCTGAGGTGACCAACACCTTGCACACTTGCAAACGATTCTATATTTCCGGTAAAATCATTTCACAAAGATGTTATATATTTGACACTGTATCTGTATTTGAATATTTTGTCTTGGGTCAAAAAAATTGATAGTTAATGAATAAGCACGTTTTAGACTCTAGAATACAAATTTACTATTTTTACGATGACGTCTGTATGTATGTAACAGTAAAAATTTTGAAAGGTGTCCGATCAAGGTCGTCTACGATTTGATTATTTTCTTTTGTTCATATTCAAATATATTTGGAGATAAAAAATATAAAGAAATTAATTTTCATAAATCTTGCAACCTATGCTGCTGGATATAGTAAATTTTAATAATTGACAGATGTCAGTGTCAAGTACAATTTGCATAATTCAAGAAATAAATTTATTGGAAATATAATCTTTTGCAACTACACAGCAACGAGACCCCATAAGTATGTATGTCACATCAGATTTTTTATCTCTCAATTCATTGAATATGAAAAAAAAAAATGTAATTAAATTTAATAGAGATAAAATATTCTTTAATATTTATAATAATATGTCAAAAATGATATTTTACAGCATTTTTTCAAGAAAACTGTTAAAATCTTCAAATGAGGGTACTTTCGGTTAACCAATTATAACCAAAATCTAATCAACTCTTCTTCTGGATGCAAACTTGAGGAGTACGAAAAAATTATAATTTTTGGAATCGTGGTATTGAAGTTATGCGATCCGAAACTTGCATGTATGTATGTAGGTATGTGTGTCTGTGTGTGTGTGTGTGTGTGTGTGTGTGTGCGTGTGTTGTGCGTGTTGTGCGTGTGTGTGTCTGTATGTGTGTGACGAAATTTTCGAATCGCATAACTTCAATACCAAGATTCCAAATATTATAATTTTCTCGTTTTCCTCAAATTTACATGCAGAAGAAGAGGTGATTAGATTTTGGTTATAAATGGTCAACAGGAAGTACCATTTGACGATTTTAACAGTTTTTCTTGAAAAAAACGCAGTTAAATATCATTTATTGACATTTAACGTTATTATACCTTAAAGAATATAATATTCTCCATCCGATTTGATTACATTTTATACTTTATATTCAATAGATATAGAGTTAAAGAATTATATAGATATTATATTTCATAAACTAGCCAGCTATGCTAACCATGGAAACTGCTACTATATTCAGATAATTCAAATTGACAGATTCCAATATAAATGAAAAGTAAATGAATATGGCAGACATGAGCAGGTTGAGATAGATATTTGGGAAGACATGGTAAAAAGAATAAGGAAAATAACTCTAGTGTAAGAAGTTTCTAGAAATATATAAGAGAGACGATTACAGTGGTTTAAACATGTCATGAGGAGAGATGAAGAATATATTGGAGAAAGAATGAATAACTTTGTAATAGAAGGTTGAAAAAAAAGACCAAATATAAGATGGAAGGACTGTATTGCGGAAGACTTGAGAGACAGAAAAGTGATTTATGGAATTTATACATAATACACAGAATTGACGGAAGGTATTTTATCAATGATGTGATAACGAGAGACGATCAGAAGATTTTTGGATTTATTTGGCCTCCTGAATCGAATCCCAAAAGTACGTGCATCTCTTTTGAGACGCCTGTATAATTTAAAATATGAAAATTATTATTTAATAACTACTTTCACAAGCTAATGAAAATGCAAAATGATCAAAACTAAATTCTATTGTACCAATTTAGAGAACATCCACCCGCGCATAAAACGCAATAAAAACAAACACGACACGATGCAGTTCAGTTGTGCACGTGCAATATAATTAAAGAGTATTTGCAGTGTTTGCCGTATGTGTAAGCGATAGTGAACAAAGAAGGAGAGAATCCATCCGTGCGAGCGAGAGCGCGTGTGGGCTTTTGTTGTCTTAATTTGTGTTTGCATTCGCCGATAACTGATCACGGTAAGGCTCTGCACATAAGGCTCACAATTTAACGGGATAAGTTTGCCAAACGCGTCCATAAATGTAGCATTATGACTCGGCTACTGCTACATTATGCTGTACGTTTAAGGTTTTGTCGAGGTGTAAATTTGAAACTTATTAAAGTTGAACGGAATTCCACGCTGGCTGCACGTTCACCCGGAGTATTACGCTGGCCTGATATGAGATCATATTGATGGCGTTATGAGGTAATTGAGTTATATGACTTCGTGCACTTATATCCCACCCTTAATACTTTTTCTTTCTTCTGTACTTTCCTAGCCAATCCATAATCACGTAATTACACTTAAGTAATTGGTAGCTATTTAATTTATTAAGATCTAAGTATTTTGCCAACTTAAATAAAAAAATATGTTGTGGCCAGCACAATACCTTCCGTCAATCCTTGCAAAAGATTCTAAATTTCAGTAAAATTATTTCATAAACTATGCGAATTGCACTTGACACTGACATCTTCTTCTTTAGCTTCGCTATTTTTTATTTTCTTCTTCCACTCATTTCTGTTTTGCGTGTCGTTCTTATTCAGTTCCTTTTCTTTCATGTCTTTCGCAATACAATCCTTCCATCTTATCTTTGGTCTTCCTCTGTTTCTTCAATTACTAAGCAATTCATTCTTCTTCCAATATATATTTTATCTCTTCTCGTGACATGTTCAAACCAATGTAATCATCTCTCTTGTATCTTTCTAGAAACTTCTAATACTAGAGTTATTTCCGTTATTCTTTCATTCCTTACCGTATCGAAAATGAGTAATCGGAAGTAAAATTTGTTGAACGACTTTGCTAGCCTAGCATTTGCTTGATTTGCTCGCAAGCAACCCAAGCGCCAAATTTCTCGCTTGTCTTGCTAACTTATAAAATATAATGGCGGGAAATTGCAATTATACATATATAACACACACACACAGACATACACATAGACACACACAGACACACACACACACACACGCACACACGCACACACACACGCACACACGCGCACACACACACACACACACACATACATACATACAGACATCACCGTAAAAATGGTAAAATCTGATTATAGGGACCTTAAAACGTACTTATGGGGTCTCGTGGCCGTGTGCCTGAGTGTCTGGTCGCGAATCTGGGGACCCGGGTTCGATCCCGACCGACGCCACAAATTACATCGCATTTTAATGGCACAAAATTGACCCTTGTGGCGCACTCTCCACGCCAGCAATGAGTGCCCGTGAGGTGACGCCCACACGGTACAACTATTCCATCATTACCGATATCTGTGTACAAAGCAGATTGGCACACCCAGCAATGGGTAATATGCCGTGATGAAATATTTATTTATTTTTATTTAAAACGTACTTATTCAGTAAAAACTCATCATTGAATTTTTTGACCAAAGACAATACCTTCCTTACCTAAAGGTGACGGAAGGTAAAAATACGCTAAACTTCCCCATTGAAGTTGAATGCGCGATTGGAACCCTCCACTTTTCGCTCATTGAGAAAATGCACCCTTCCTCAATCCAAAGAAACATAAGCTGGTTAAACAGTTGCAGTTTTATGTGAAATATAGCATCGTTTACTAGTATTTTATTACAAAAGAGTAAATTGAACATGTTAGAAGTACATTGAGGGAATTGTTGGCTCCAGCAAAACTTCTATGTTTCAATTTTAAACAACAATCAAACCACGGGAGCAATTTACAGTTCCGAGCTTTAAAAACACTTTCGCAGAATCAAAGCTCCCAGTAAGCACGCGACAGCAATACGAAACAACGCCGTTCTGCGCCCGACTTGTTAAGTTCCCCCGGCGAATTTACCAGTGAATGCTATCACCATTTCATGAATGCATTGTACGGAATGCAGTATTGCAAAGAACAAACAGTTAGAGTGCAGTTAGCATACTGTAGAGTCGGGTAGAGTTCAATAGCTGCACCTGTCTTGCAGAAACGGCGAGCTACGCGACTAGAATTGCAAATGGAGCACCCCCTCTGATAACTAGAACTCTTCGCGTTGTTAGCGAAAGATTTACACTAGACACTTTACTGGTTCTACTCGGCTTTGATTTACACAAGCACTAATCACGCACATGGACCGTTCTTCATTCATTCCCCAACAATACATTTATCTTTTCACGAAATAAAATATTTATTACACATTTTAGCCATAAGTTAACCGCAAACATAATAAATAAATCTCTTTTCTAGGCGAGAAAAATGATGCACCACTGAATAACTTAGAATGATTTTTTTACCTTCCGTCACCTTTAGATAAGGAAGGTATTGTCTTTGGTCAAAAAATTCAATGAGTTTTTAGTGAATAAGCATGTTTTGTCTGTATGTACATTGGCTTGCAAAAAAATCGCGTACACCTTAAAAATCAAGTAACCGAGTTTTTACCTTTTTTTTAGCTATGTAAATACGATTTTTTTAAAATAGGTTAATATCAACTGTCAATGAAGTTGTCACCGTTGTCAATGTCATCATTATTTTAGTTATCGTGGAACAAGTTCTTCATTGTGCTAAGTTACTACTAAATTACAAATATATTCTAGAAAAATTAAAGAACAACCAAGTATTTATTTTAAATGGTTTATAAATAAGTAAAAATTATAACTGAAACAAATTATGGACGAAATAACATTAGTAATATATCATCGCTCCATCAGCGTCCAGTACTTTATTTAATCTTAATGTTCTGCTACTGATCTGATTAAGCACCCCTCTTCTAACTTAGAATGTATTACAACTTTCTCGTTTTCTGATAAAATTTTGGCATCTTAATTGACACTAATGACACTGACTTGTGACATTCACAAGTTAACAATTGAGACCGACTCAATACAACAAAAAACAGGTTTACGCGATTTTTTTGCAAGCCAGTGTATGTGTGTCTGTGAGTCTGTGTGTCTGTGTTTGTGACGAAAGTTTCGGATCGCATAACTTCAATACCACGATTCCAAATATTATATTTTTTCGTATTCCTCAAGTTTACATCCAGAAGAATAAGTGATTAGATTTTGGTTATAATTGGTCAACCGGAAGTAGCCTCATTTGAAGATTTTAACAGTTAAATATGATTTATTGACATAACGTTATTATACTTAAAGAATATATTATTCTCTATACGATTTGATTGTATTTTATACTTCATGTTCAATAGATGTAGAGTTAAAGAATTATAAAGAAATTAAATTTTATAAATTAGCCAGCTATGCTATCCATGAAAATTGTTAATATATTCAGATAATTCAAATTGACAGATGTCAGTATCAATAAAAAGTAAATGAATGTGGCAGAGATGAGGATGTTGAAGTAGATGTTGGGGACGAAACGAAAAGATACCGTAAGGAAGCTTCTAGAAATATACAAGAGAGATGATTATATTGGTTTGAAAATGTTATGAGGAGAAATCAAGAATATATTGGAAGAGGAATGAATAGCTTAGTACCTAATAGAAGGTTGAAGAAACAGAGTAAGACCAAAGGTAAGATGGAAGGACTGTATTGCGGAAAACTTGAGAGAAAAGGAACTGAATGAGAACGACACGCAAAACAGAAATGTGTGAAAGAAGAAAATAAAAAATAGCGACCCCTAACGCATGGGGAAAGCTAAAGAAGAAGATGATGTCAGTGTCAAGTAAAATTTGGATAGTTTGTTTATGAAATAATTTTACTGGATATTTAGAATCTTACGCAAGAAAATTTATGTATGGAATTTATACATAATACACAAGATTGACGGAAGGTATTGTGCTGGCCACAACAGAATGTTTAATATTTTTTTAGGATATAAAACTAAAACATGGCTGAATTCAGAAAAAAAAATGATAATTTAAATTTTATTAAAAATTTCAAAAATTCATAGTTTAAATATTTGTACTTGTAGAGTGTAAAATATGAACCTACATTAAAACTTTACTTACATTTTCAGAAAAAAATATAAAAAAAAATTACAGGAATATCCCAATCAACAATAACCAGTCATTGTGTCATAACATCGTATACATTTCATTGTGTGTGCCCATACCAGCAATTCTATTTGCCACATAAAAACAGTTTCGGATTTGAATGTGGATTGCTCATTTCAAGTTTTTAATTTCATACTTTTGTAATTCATTTACCGCCATAAAATACAAACAGCCATAAATTGAACGCAAAAAATAAATTGGCAAAATCCAGCATACGATATATCTAATATTTTAATACAAGAGTAAACATTACGCGAAACAAACAATCGGAAATAAAATCACAGAGAGTCGATTGTATTTACACAGCAGATATGAAAACACCGGCTGCTGCTGTTAAATTATTCAACCGGTAACATTTTATTTAATATTTGGGTCAACGTATACGTCCGCGTACCCTCAACGTCAAAAACGTTGTGAGCACATTCATAATTCCAAACGTCACGTAAGGGTTGCCGTATCATTATTCCAGATCGCAATTGGTGGACGCGGCAATGTTATTACAATTATTGTATGCGCTGCAGTACTCTTGTAGTAATATTAATAATTTACTTTTATTCTTTAAATATTTCAACATAGTATGTAAATACCAACCAAGGTACTCACAGTGTAGAAGTACAATTTAGGGTAAGTAGAATATGATTTTCATCACAAGTAAACACAAATCTGATGTGGCCAACACAGTACCTCCCATTAAATTTAAATACCGGGTTCGATCCCGACCGACGCTACATATTTATTTTATTTTAAATGGCACAAAAATGACCCCAGCGGCAGACCCAGCAATAGGTAATATGCCGTGATGATATATTTATTTTATTTGGACGGCGGGATAGCACAGTGGTAGAGTGCTAGCCTCTGGACCCAGAGGTCTTAGGTTCGAATCCGGGTCAGGTCGAATTTTTCTCGACTGATCTTGATCGGTATCTACTCCCGTTACCTTTCCAAGTTGGGATACAATTAACTTGGCAATCACTAAGCTATCTAGCACCGGCTGGTGGTTGTAACAAGGGCTTGCTCGGGTGGGCAACACACATGACATCTACGTAAGAAACTTCGTGGCAATTGTAAAAAATTAAAAAAATAGATGTTGTGTGTGAGACCATTCTAGGGATATAACCTGTAACGGTTGAAAATCCCGAAACAATACAATACAATACAATATTTATTTTATTCTAAAATATTTGGCGTCGGTCGCAACCGAACCCATTCCCAAGATTCGCGTGAAGTGTCGCCTGGTAAACGCCTGCACGGAACAAATATGGCATCATTATTACCGACATCTGCGTACAAAGCAGATTGGCTTACCCATCAATGGGTAATATGCCGTGATGATATATGTTTTTATTATCTTACCTATATTTTTACTTCCATATAATTATTGTTCCATTTACTATTTTTTTTATAAAACGTTAATATTATTATTTGAAATGATTAGTTCGTTGATAGTGACATATATCTGTCAGCTACAACCATTTGAGATCTGAATTGTGTAACCATGTGTATGAGTTTTGTTTAAAACGTAGGCTCCGGGATTAAAATTATAGATAGTTTTATAAATTTATCCGTAAAAATATATAGAAAAAGTATTAATGCAAACCTATAACATAAATCTCGAAAAAATAACATTTAATAGTATTTTTCGAAGAAAAACTATTTTGAGCTTCCAGTAAAGTGCCATTTCCGGTTGTCTGATTCCAAAATCTAATGGCATCTTTCCATATAAGAGTAAGGTAGAAATACAAGGTTTCAAAATTTTCTGAACGAGAGTATTTGAGTTAGAGTGTAAACAGGATCCACACACACACACACACACACATACATACACACATATACACTGACATCATCGTGAAAATGATAAATTTGGATTGTAGAGGCCATAAAACGTGGTCATTTACCAAAATCTCGATATGCGATTTTAGCACGATCCCTATACCTCCCTTACCAAGGGTAACGGGAAGTAAAATGCCCAAATATAGTCTTAACTATTGTAACCTAAAAAAATCTGTTGTGGCCAGCACAATACCTTCCGTCAATCCTGTGTATAATGTATAAATTCCATACATAATTTTTCTTGCAAAAGATTCAAAATATCCAGTAAAATTGTTTCATAAACAAACTATTTAAATTGCACTTGATACTGACATCTTCCTCTTTAGCTTTTCCCATTCGTTAAAGGTTGATATTTTTGCGTGTCGTTCTCATTCAGTTCCTTTTCTCTCAAGTCTTCCGCAATACAGTCCTTTCATCTTATCTTTGGTCTTCCTCTGTTTCTTCAACCTCCTATTAATAAACTATTCATTCTTGTTGAAATAAAATTCTTCATTTCTCCTCATGACATGTTCAAACCAATGTAATCGTTCTAGAAACTTGTAACACTAGTTATTTTCTTACCGTATTTTTCCGTGTTTCGCCAACATCTACTTCAACATTCTCATCTCTGCCACATTAATTTACTTTTTATTGATTCTGACATCTGTCAATTTGAATTATATGAATATGTTAGTAGTTGCCATGTTTAGCATATAGCTGGCTGAATTATAAAATTTAATTTCTTTAAAATTCTTTAACTCTGTATCTATTGAATATGAAGTATAAAATGTAATCAAATCGTATAGAGAATAATATATTCTTTAAGTTATAATAACGTTAAATGTCAATAAATCAAATTTAACTGTTAAATATTCAAATGAGGCTACTTCCGGTTCACCAATTATAACCAAAATCTAATCAGTTGTTCTTCTGGATGTAAACTTGAGGAATACGAAAAAATTATAATTTTTGGAATGGTGGTATTGAAATTATGGGATCCGGAACTTTTGTCACACACACACAGACACACGGACACACAGACACACATACATACAGACATCATCGTAAAAATGGTAAAATCGTATTACAGGGACCCTAAAACATGTTTATTCACTAAAAACTCATCATTGAAATTTTTGACCAAAGACAATACCTTCCTTACCTAAAGGTGACGGAAGGTAAAATATTTTTTATTGCTGTTAATTCTATTTATTTCAGTGGGTACGAATACATTTGGGGGTTGGGCTCATATATTGTTATTGATTGGTCTTGAATTAGAATTTGTAACATAATTTTTAATAACTACCTATGTATTCTCATAATTATTGTTGTGTATGGCTTACCAGACTTGTAATAATTTTATATAAATCCAAATCATTAATTTCATTTAGTTATTTGATTGCTGCGTGATTGTATTTATTCACGCTAAAATTAATTGCTTCGTGCAAAATATTTCATATGATCTGCACAGCCAGCGGTTTCAAATTTTTATACCGTCGCTGCCGGATTTTGTAAGGGTATTTTCTGCTATAAAGCTTTTATCTTTTTATAACATATTAATCTCCCATAAAAATTTTGATCAAATCTTCCGAAACTCATTTTTGTAAATGCATAATTTATGTTCACTTTCTACTTTCGCCCTTATTACTACGATAAATTATAATTTATATCGAGTATGATTTACAATCTTGGGAAAATTATTTACGTTGCTGTTCTTTCAATAAATCCTTTCATGAAAATATATCGACGGACGAATACCTCAACAGATATGATAGGAGGATGAAATACTAAGGTTTCTGTAAATTTCTTCTCGCTGTATTTATGTACGGATTTTCTTCTTTCATTTCTACTGTATAGAATATGAAATTTGCTTACTGCAGCGAAAATTTCAAATATAAGTATCCGATGTATACTTGGTATTTTATAACACAGTTTCGGTCTAACACGATTAGAGAATCTAACTCCCAAAACTAAAGGACTTAAAGTTCAGAGAAGAATCAAGTTATGTTGTACATGGTTTAATTTTACTGGTAAAACTGTAATTTTGGTTTATATTACAATGATCAGAAAATAAGGAGAATTTTTCGTTTTGCCTTCCGTCACATTTACGATGATGTCTGTATGTATGTGTGTGTGTGCGTGACGGAAGTTTCGGATCGCATAACTTCAATACCACGGTTCCAAAAATTATATTTATTTTCCTATTCTTCAAGTTAACATCCAAAAGAAGAGGTGATTAGATTTTGGTTATAATTGGTCAACCAGAAGTACCCTCATTTGAAGGTTTTAACAGTTTTTCTTGAAAAAACACTATTATATAATTTTTTCACACTCATTATAAATATTAAAGAATATACTATTGTAACGTTTATTTATTTGGGGGAAGTGCAAAAATTAAGAGAAATATTATTGTTATAATATTAGTATTTATATAGCCCGGTGTCCTTCTGGAACTTTCCGACGCGACAATGACATCGAATACAAAGTATCAGCCCAGCGGATGTAATTAAATCAGTCTAGACGTATGGGTTTTTCCCGCTGACGATTACGTCACCGCTGTGGTTTCTTGAATGCTCGACCAGTGCCGGCGTTGGCACACGGGCCAGACCCAGTGGCGCGTTACACTATTATCTACATGATTTAATTGCATTTTATACTTCATATTCAATGGATATAGAGTAAGAGAATTACAAATATATTAAATTTCATAATTCAGCCAGCTATGCTATACCATGGAAGCAGCTACTATATTAAGAAAAATCAAATTGACAGATGTCGGTGTCAATGAAAAGAAAATGAATGTGGCAGAGAGATGAGAATGTTGAGATGGATGTTGGCGAAGATACGGAAAAATAGGATACGGAGTGATACAAGTTTCTAGAACGAGAGACGATTATATTGGTTTCAATATGTGTGCTGGCCACATCGGATTTTTTTATAATAGTACATTAAAAAATCTGATGTGGCCAGCACAATACCTTCCGTCAATCCTGTGTATAATGTATAAATTCCATACATAATTTTTCTTGGAAAAGATTCTAAATTTCCAGTAAAATTATTTCATAAACAAACTATTCAAATTGCACTTGACACTGACATATTCTTCCTCTTTAGCTTTTCCTATTCGTTAGGACTCGATATTTTTGCGTGTCGTTCTCATTCGGTTCTTTTTCTCTCAAGTCTTCCGCAATACAGTCCTTCCATCTTATCTTTGGTCTTTCTCTGCTTCTTCAACTACCCATTACTAAACTACTCATTCTTGTTCAAATATAATTCTTCATTTCTCCTCATAACATGTTCAAACCAATGTAATCGTCTTTCTTGTATCTTTCTAGAAAATTGTAACACTAGAGTTATTTTCTTACTGTATCCGTGTTTCCCCAACATCTACTTCAACATCCTCATTTCTGCCACATTAATTTACTTTTTACTCATACTGACATCTGTCAA
Organism: Harpalus rufipes; assembly: GCA_951394225.1. NCBI lineage: Eukaryota > Metazoa > Arthropoda > Insecta > Coleoptera > Carabidae > Harpalus > Harpalus rufipes. The sequence continues at coordinate 88,119,542 of OX596274.1, forward strand.
TTTGAATTATATGAATATAATAGCAGTTTCCATGTTTAGCAAGCTGGCTGAATTATAAAATTTAATTTCTTTAAAATTCTTTAACTCTGTATCTATTGAATATGAAGTATAAAATGTAATCAAATCGTATAGAGAATAATATATTCTTTAAGTTATAATAATATTAAATGTCAATAATTCAAATTTAACTGTTAAATCTTCAAATGTGGCAACTTCCGGTTCACCAATTATAACCAAAATCTAATCACTTGTTCTTCTGGATGTAAACTTGAGGAATACGAAGAAATTATAATTTTTGGAATCGTGGTATTGAAGTTATGGGATCCGGAACTTTTGTCACACACACACACAGACACACACACAGACACACATACATACATACTTACATACAGACATCATCGTAAAAATGATAAAATCGTATTATAGGGACCCTAAAACATGCTTATTCAGTTAAAACTCATCACTGAATTTTTTGACCAAAGACAAGATTCATAAGGCAATCTGTTAACGCTTTGTTGCGGTCAACCTATTTATATAATTTCCAGATATCTAATACCTCAAATCTAAAAATATTTTTAAGTGGTCCATGTACATTGGTTTAAAAAACAGCATTAATTTAATTGTTAATGAAATCCTGGATTCTGATATAATTTTTGGAAGTAAATCCTGCAAAACAAAGAAGTTCCATTGTGGTGGGTTAACTCTCGAGACAGTTGAGCATTACTTGATGTTTAACCCACTTAAAACGTTTGGAGAGTTTACACAATGCATTATTTATTATCCCAACATACTGGCTCCGGCTCGGACCCACACTTCTTGTTTAACTTCCGTTAAGTTAGCCCGGCATTAGTCATCTTATCCTTGCAAAACGGATCCCCGTCAAATTAGATTTGAAAAAATTAGCATTGCAATTTGTAAAATTGCGGACGGTGCGCGACCAAGCGACAAGGCAGGGACAGCGAGCGGAAACACCAGCACTGGATGCGAACCAAACTTTATAACAAGATCACAGTCTTCTACAGATTCTCTAATTCCATTTACAAAGATTTCTACGTTTCTTTGTGTGCTTTTCTTATAACGAACAGGATTTTTTGTCATTTTAAATGCATTCTAGGTTGAGTTATTCTCAACTGTTTGCATTCTACTTCGTCTCACGACAATACATCAGAATAATTAAACAACGTAGACTAGTGTGGTTCAAGAATAGCTTAGAATGCTCAATAATACACGACATGCAATGTAATAGTTTCTATGGGAACTGCAGGACCTGTATATTATAGATGAGGTCGAGGTAACCATAGAGGGGTCTTGCATCTTAAAACTCTTGGTCAAGCAGAATGGAAACATTCATGAATTTAGTGTTTATAATAAAAAATCGATCAGTTTTTACCTCCCGCTACCCTTGGTAAAGGGAGGTATAGGGATCGTGCTAAAAAACGCATATCAACATTTTGGTAAATGAACCCTAGGATTAGATTTTAATATTTTCACGATTATGTCTGTAGGTGTGTGTGTATGTGTGTGAATTCTTTTTCTTTTGAAGAAGCCAATAGATTTTACTTTACTTGAAGCTCAAAATAGTTTTTTTTTTTCGAAAAATACGTTAATAGATATTTGTGTATTAAGAGCGCAAAATAGGACATTGTCCATTGAGAGGTTGTTTCTCTCGAAATCGACAATGTCCATTTGCGCTCGAAACACACACAAGATTTTTTCTACAGTCGCCACAGTGGGGTCCTCCACCATAACAAAAAATAATAAAATGTACACTTTGTACTTACACTACTACTCAATTAATAAGAATTAATATATAAAAATGCGTTTTTACCTTCCGTTACCTATAGGTAAGAAAGGTATTGTCTGTGGTCAAAAAATTCGGTGGTGAGTTTTCATTGAATAAGCGCGTTTTAGGGTCTTTACAATACGATTTTACTATTTTTACGATGATGTCTGTATGTGTGTGTGTGTGTGTGTGTGTGTGTGTGACCGCGGTTTAGTCAACGATATCTCCAATGCTAGAATTCCAAAAATTACAATTCTTGCGTATTCCTCTTCCTTACAACCATATGCAGACTTGATTAGATTTTGGTTATAATTGGTCAACCGGAAGTACCCTCATTTGAAGATTTTAAGTTTTAGAATGTAGACAAGTGACATTTTTCAACCTTGTATAGTTAGAAATTTGGACAGCGAGCGTTTTTTCTACTTTGTCGCGCTAGAGCGGCAAAGTAATATTTTGCGTATCTTTAGTTAAAATAAGTTATAGGTAAAACTCTAACCCACGCTTGATCAATAGTGTCTATTATATTATATACGAATTTTCGCGCGATATGTTGTTTGAGTGTAGTAGGGAAACTTAACCTTAACAATTTCAAAAATTAGTGACGTTCAAAATGGTTTTTTGCCTGAGAGGGAATGTATCGATCAATTGTTTGCTCTACGTATGATTGTGGAGAAGTCACTTGAAAAGAACAAGAAGATATTCTGTGGCTTTTTTTATTTAAAAATCTGATGTGGCCAGCACATAACCTCTCGCCGTATATTTTACCTGGCTGTATGCATAAAGCAAAGAATATTTTTATAAATACAAATAATATATTCATATAAATCTATGACGTATAAACTTCTTTATTATTCAATAATAGCATGTCTCAACATAAATATATTTTACCATAAATTATGTTACAATAAATTACAAAGTAGAGTTTACCATATATAAATATTAGGCTGGTAACAGCAATTTTCAATTCGAACAACCTTGTTTACTTTCTCTTCATATTCTTCTAGTAAAAACATTAATTTTGGGCGGTCTAAAATGTATATATGGATTGTGCATCTATTCTTACATATCTTCTTTTACATTTTATTTTTTCATACTTGTTATATCTAAATAACACTAATTCCCTTTAATAAAGTGACGGATAGATTGCATTCCGATTATTCTTATATCGATGTGTAATTTTGTCAATATTTACAACTTACTTGAGAAGAATTTGATAGCTTTTTCGCAATTCAAAGTTACTCTAGTCTACAGTACTGGTGTACATTGTCCCATAATGTTTGAAACAAATTTAAGTCCTTCAACCTAGACTTGTCATCTCCATAATAGTCACAGATCAAGAATTAAGGGATTCTCCAAATACATTTTTCTTTCATTACTCATTATTTCTGACACTGACATTTATCTGTCAGTTACAAATAATTTAAATTTGCAACTATTTTTCATGGCATCCTTTCGGTTGTAAAATTAATTACAACATTATTTTATATATTATATTCCTTTTATCTCTAAATCTATAAAATATGTATAAAAATATTTAAATGTATCAGAAAGAGAATTTATTTTTCTTTAATATTATCAAGAAAAATTTTCAAAAAATAATATTTAGAAGATTTTTTTTCAAGAATCTTCTACTTCCGGTTGTCCAATTGTTACCAAAACCTTTTCAGATCTTCCCATGAATGTCCGATTGGGAAATACGTTGTTAAACAAATTTTAAGTCTTATAGTTTTTGAGTAACCGTCCTTCCAACATCCCACACACACACATCCACACACACACACACACACACACACACACACACACACACACACACAGACATCATCGTAAAAATGTTAAAATCGGATTGTAGGGACCTTAAAACGTGCTTATTCAATAAAATCTGGATATGCGATTTTTAGCATGAATCCAATACCTCTCTTAGCGAGAGGTAAAAAAAGGCGTATGATCGTGTTCTTCCAGATGTGGGATGTACTCAGAGAGTACGGCGTGAATGGAAACTGGTTGTGAGCGATTCAAGCGTTGTATGAGGGTAGTGAGGCTGCTATGAAAATAGATGGTAGGTTGAGTGATTGGTTTCGTATAAATGTTGGTGTGAAACAGGGTTGTGGTATGTCTCCGTGGTTGTTTAACTTGTATATGGATGAGTTGTTGCAGAAAGCAATGAGTGAAATGGGTGGTGTACATATTGGTAAAAATATAGTGCCTGCGTTAGCGTATGCGGATGATATAGTTTTTTTAGGAGAAAATGAAGAGCAACTCAGAAAAATAATGGAGAGAATACATGTAGTTGGTGTTAGTATTTGAAAGGGTAAATTGGTGACTGAGTGCAACGTGTTGGTGAAATGGTCGAATTGATCGAGAAATATAAAGGAGAGTGAGTGCGGGATGTAAGGTGATGGGTGCTCTGGGTACGTTTGCACGAAACGTTAACGTATCAAGGGATGCTCGATTAAGTGTATATAATGGAGTGCTAACGCCTGCTTTGATGTATGGAAGCGAATGTTGGGCATGGACAGGAAAGCATAAAAAGAGGATGACTGCCGTGGAAATGAGGTATTTACGTGGTATATGTGGGTACAGTAAAATTTTTGAAAGATGTCCGATCAAGGTCGCCTACGAATTGTATGAATTCAGATTTTTGCTCCGCCCATTATGACAAATTCAGTAGTGTCGTTTGCTTAGGTTTTGTGAGGGTACGTAAGATACTACTGTTATATTATTATTATAAAAATATATATTACAGTAAAAGCATTCAAAATTCAAAAATAAGTCAACTGGTAAGTTTATAAGCAAATGTAAAACCAAATATGTTAAAACTAAGATAATGACACAATGTCAGTGTCAGTGACTCTGACACAAAATAACGTTATTTGTACGGCTATGAATCAAGGTAATGGATCCGAATTAGTAAATAAACTTACGTTACAGCGAAAGTATTATCAACAACTAGCATCGTTTTAAAGTGGAATGTCCTAACGTAGTCGAAACAATATGAATTTTTTAAAGACAAGCGTGTTATATCCATCCTTATCACATACTCTTATAGACTTTGCAAAAGAAAGAGATAAATGTATGCCAATTTGATAATTCGTTCGTGATACAGATAACCTTGATCGGACATCTTTCAAAAGTTTTACTGTATGTAAGACGGGATCGCGTGAGGAATAATTTGGTGTGTGAAGAATGTATGGTTAGGAACAATGCTAATAAGAGAGTTGGTATGAGTCAGTTGAGATGGTTTGGTCATGCGGAGAGCGTATATATCTTGAAGTTGAGGGTTTTCGATTGCGTGGTCGAACAGTGTATCAGTGGATGTATGTGTTTGGTAGGGCGCTTAAAGAGAGAAAGTTTCCAAGTGGGAAGAAAAGACGAGCATTTATTAATGCGATTATGAGTGTGGCCGAGGTAAAAGAAGTGTGCGTAGACAGGAATGTGTGGCGAAGGATGATTGTTTCTTAACTATTATTGTGATCCGGATGCGGTATTTCGCTACCGAAAATCGGTCACTTTAATATGTTAAGAGTGAGGATTTGTTATATGATGTTGATGTTGTTGCTATTATTTTCGCGTTTGTGCTAACCCACTAGGTGGGACATGCGTGATATTATGTATTTATATATTATAATCGGAAAATTTATTCGTAACAATTTATTTTAAATAGTATATCGTCCCTTGCTGATAATATTCCCATTTTAATGTTGAAATCAGTGTGATATCTTGGTTGGCATGTGTCCAACTCCACGATGATGTTCTATATTCGCGAGTCCCTCTGGTGAGGGCTTCAGGACAGGTATCTGTTCCCCGAGTCTCCGGAGCGTTCCTGGCGCTATATGGCCCCGCTGTCGCAACGGCCAATCAGCCGCGGCTCCCGCGAGGCGCATTACCCCACCTCCCGGATTAACTCCGGATAATGTTTCGGAGATCCACACACCGTATCACAAGTGGATCCAATAGACATTATGGTAGGTGCCGTAAGAGGTGGAAGAATTATAAATGTATTATCACATATACGAATACACATTTTCATCATACTTTCTTAATTTCCTGCTTCACTAATTATTTTAGGCAAAAAGTTAAATATATATACAGATTTAAAAATTATGTCTAGTGAGCTCAAAATTATTGATCAAATATATTTGTATCTCGTAGAAAAATGCTGAATAATTTTTAAGTAATGTTCAATATGCCTGTAAAAACAGTCGACAATGAAAAAAAATCTGTTGTGGCCAGCACAATACCTCTCGCCACTTCCTTCTTTGGTTACATAAGTATAGGGCGCGAACAGTAGTTATGTTACTTTGTAAGTCTTGACAAGCAGATGTCGGGGCCCGTTTCAGAATGATAATTAGTAATTATGTACATAGATGTCAAATGTCAGAATTTTTCATTAAAAATTTCAAGATTTTCTAAATTCACGTCGTTATTTTGTCACCATGTGTGTGGAATTTACTTGTCAAGGAAAATAAGCCACATGGAATTGGAAAATCACTAAATTTAGAATGAGAAATTATGATTTTTGACATCTATATACATAATTACTAGCTATCATTCTGACATGGGCCCCCATATCTGCTTGTCAAGGCCAACAAAGCCATTTGACTGCTCGCGCCCTATTATAATATATAACATTTCTTGTATACCTACACTCTATATGAAAAATTCTACTTATATCTATTTAAATTTAAATTCATTCTATGAAGAAATTTTGTTCTACTCTTCTAATTTTTCGAGATGTTTCCAATTCATTGTCGAAAGTAAAAGTATTTCTGAAAGGTATGTGTAACATACCTATAATATTAAATATTTAAACTATTAATACATTAAGAAGTAATATAATTTATGTACTTCCCAGAAAAGGTCTTCAGTAATGTCTACGGATTTCTGACACTGACATTTATCTGTCAGTTACTAATAATTTAAATTTTCAACTATTTTCCATGGCATTCTTTCGGCTGTAAAATTTATTACAAGAAATTATTTTATATATTATATTTCTTTTATCTCTAAATCTATAGAATATATAATAAAATATTTAAATGTATCAGATAGAGAATTTAATTTTCTTTAATATTACCATGAAAAAAATTCAAAAAATAAAATTTAGAAGATTTTTGAAAAAAAATCTACTACTTCCGGTTTTCCAATTGTTACCAAAACCTTTTCAGATCTTTCCATGAATGTCCGATTGCGAAATACGTAGTTAAACAAATTTAAAGTCTTATAGTTTTTGAGTGCTTATTCAATAAAATCTGGATATGCGATTTTTAGCATGAATCCAATACCTCTCTTACCGAGAGGTAAAAATCGAGGTGTAATAATTTAAGTTTGATTCTATTTGTTAAAAATTATAACGAGCCTTTCTGAAACTTCACGATTGTTTATGAATATGGGGCATATTTTGAAACACAGTAGTCTCTCGCGTATCCCGAATGATGTGGGGTAAGCTCTTTCCGGATACGAGACGTTAAGAAATGTCTCTTCCGTTTCATATCTGGATTGATGTCAATTCACTGTTATTTTTTAAATCATCGCCTTATTGTATTAGGTTTGGTTTTTGATTAGGTTAAGAAAATACTATAGATTGTAAATAACAAAATTTGTATCGCTTTTAAAATAATATCAGTCAGTAACGATTGCGATTGTGTGTGTGTGTAAGTTTAGCGCAGCACCTATGGTGTTCGACAAAGACTCTACCCCGACGCCCGTCGCCATCACGTTGTATGACATCGGCGGAGCGCCCCTGGGGACACTTCAGCACTGACGTAATTCCACCCCGTCCCCGAAGACTGCTTCATGATTGCCACGCAATGGTTGCCAGAATGCCGCATGAATACAGCTAGCATGCTTTATTCACACTGTCACAACACAAGATTCGTCTTCTCGCCGCTGCTTTCTTTTTTCCTCCGTATGTCTTGTTTGTTCTTCTCTCTTTTTTCGGGTCAAAGTGTCCTTGTCAGTTTAGCGCTGAACACACTTCAAGTCCCGGGAAATTTATGATGAAAACTGGACGTCAGTGAAAAGCGTTTAACTTGTGGTTCGTTTCGTAAATATACATGTCACACCAAGGTCTTTGGTTTTGCCGGATAAAAAATGATGTGTGGTAATCTTGCCATTATTCTTCTAGGTAAATAAAAGATATTTACTCTAAACAGATGCTGTGATGATGGTTGAGGATTTAAATGCTAATGCATAGACATCCATTAAAAAAACAACAATAAATCAAAAGTTTCGATTAAATGTCAGTTAAGTATTTTGTGGTGAGTGTAACAAATATGGATTATTTTAAATTTGGCGCGTACAAGGTGGTAAAAACAGCTTCAAATAAAAGTTCTAGAGCATAAAATTAATTTGAATCAATAAGCAAAGTTAATTTTGCATGTTTTGTAAAGGCAGAAATTAGACGTTAGTGTCAAAAAATACCTCAAAAATAGCGATAGCCATGGAATTGAAACAATTAACAAATGTTTAACGGTTTGTATGTTTATTGTTATTGGGTATTATTTGTAATTTCTGTTCAAATGAACAATTATCTATTAATTTAAATAGATAATCGATCGCATCAATAGAAATTACAAATAATAAAAATAAACTAACATATACTGGAAAATAAATCGTTAAACATTTGCTAATATTTTAATTATTTTCTGGGCTATTTTCGATATTTTCATAGCTAATTTTTACTTTCTGTCACCTTTAGGTAAGGAAGGTATTGTCTTTGGTCAAATAATTCAATGAGTTTTTAGTGAATAAGTACGTTTTAAGGTCCATGTAACACGATTTTACCATTTTTACGATGATGTCTGTATGTATGTATATATATATATATATATATATATATATATATATATATATATATATATATATGTGTGTGTGTGTGTGTGTGTGTGTGACGAAAATTTGGGATCGCATGACTTCAATACCACGATTCCGAAAATTATATTTTTTTCATATTCATATTCAGAGGAACAAGTGATTAAATTTTGCTTATAAATTGTTAACAGGAAATTAGTAACTACAGTAAAATTTTTGAAAGATGTCTACGAATTGTATGAATTCAGATTTTTGCTCCGCCCATTATGACAAATTCAGTAGTGTCGTTTGCTTACTTTTTATGAGGGTACATAAGATACTACTGTTATTTTATTATTATTAAAATATATGTTACAATAACAGCATTTAAAATTCAAAAATAAGTCAACAGGTAAGTTTATTAGCAAATATAAAACCAAATATGAGAAAAATAAGATACTGACACAATGTCAGTGTCAGTGACTCGTACGGCTGTGAATTAAGGTATCTGAATTAATAAATAAACTTACGTTACAGCGAAAGTATTATCCACAACGAGCATCGTTTTAAAGTGGAATGTTCTAACTTAGTCGAAACAATATGAATTTTTGAAAGACAAGCGTGTTATATTCATCCTTATTGCACACGCTTATAGCCTTTGCAAAGGAAAGAGATAAATGTAGCCAATTAGTTAATTCGTTCATGATACAGACGACATTGATCGGACAACTTTAAAAAAAAATACTGTAAATGTATATTGTTAACTAAAAATATTAAACATTATATTTTTTGTCCAGAGAAAAAGTAGGTGCCCGGTACACATATTACACAATGTACTATTATTTTTGGGTATTGTTACAGATTTTTATAAAGATGAACTTTCTTTAGAATTCTGTCCAGACAAACTTTTTTTATTTATGGATAGGGCATATTATTAGTCTGCCGGTTGTGTTATTGGAGTTCTGTATCGAAGCATAGGAAGCCTGCTCGTTGGTAGATTAATGAAGAGCGAACTGACCAGCCGGGATCGGAACGTCGTTTACGTAATGGAACTTGAGCAATGCGACAAGGCATCCTTGTCGATTTTCCACCAGACAACTCTCAGCTAAATGAGACGAGGGAGACGAAGACGGAAGAATCAACTCACGAATCCCAGAAAGAGTAAATACTAAACTTTTCTCTTTTCAAAACTTTTTTCCAACGGTAATAAAATCAAACATGCAATCAGTGTCAACGTGCATTTATTTGATTACTGAATAAGTTTGGAGAACTTTCCCGTGGTTATGAATCGAACTTTGGCTTTGCATCAATGGCCTGGCTTCAAGGTGGTTTGATTAAGTAATTGAACATTCGCTGATCCTGTGCTCTTTTTGTGAGGGATATTTATACTTGCAACGTATAAATTCAGAAGTGGGATCTTTATGGATCGATGAACTCCAGGCTTGCACTTGTGCCGAAGCGCGGCTCCTTCGACAGGAAATCAGAAAGGGGACTCCAGACGCAATTCTCTATTCACTTTTCTCGGCCCCACTTGCATTTTAATTCCTTAATTTGTTTTCAAATACTGCTACACACAATCTACTTAATTGCTAATTTTTGTTCAAGACCTCGTCATTAGAGCCTTTTTCAGCAATTCTATCTTCAATTCTCGACACAAGTACTTCAAGAAGCTTTGTTTACTTTATTTTTATTAGCAATCGGTCGATGTTCTTTCAGGCCCGGTTGCGTATTTCCGTTTCTGTATTCGGTAGAAGATACCGCGGTCTCCAAATCGGCTCGAGTTTGCATTGTTACATCCGCATTTGACCACATATTAATAATCAACGTATTACTATAATGATTGTGAATAAAGATAGCATACAGCCTTGGAAACCCTATCGATAAACATTTTAAACAACCCGATCCGATCATGCAAAAATATATATTTAGATAATAACAAGATAAAAATGTCTATTAAGAAAACTATATATATTAAATATTTTTATATCTTTTATAATTACGGAAATCTTTGGCATTTTAAAAATTGCGATTTTCAGTTATTTTTTAAATAACAATTTTTCTCAGCGAAATCTTATAGTTTCCGAGATCCTAATGGTATACCTCTTAATTTGGGATGTTCCGTATAGTATATTTTTTTTTACATTCCTTCACTTCTAGGCAAGGAAGGTATTGTCTTTGGTCAAAAAATTCGATGGTGAGTTTTCATTGAATAAGCACGTTTTAGGGTATTACAATACTTACTATATGCAGACTTGATGAGATTTTGATTATAATTGGTCAACCGGAAAGCATCCTCATTTGAAGATTTTAACAGTTTTTCTTTAAAACTGAGTTAAATATTATTACAACTTGAAGAATATATTATTCTCTATACGATTAGATTGCATTTTTATATTTCATATTCAACAGATATATAGTTAAAGAGTTATAAAGATAATAAGTTTCATAAATCAGCCAACTATGCTGATTTAACCATGGAAACTGCTAATATATTCAGGTAATTCAAATTAACAGATGTCAATATCAATAAAAAGTAAATGAATGGCAGAATAAGGGAAATAACTCTATTGTTTCTAGAAAGATATGAGTAACGATTACATTGGTTTGAACATGTCATGAGGATGAATATATTGGACGAAAAATTAATAGTTTAGTAATAGAAGGCGGAAGAAACATAGGAAGACCAAATATAAGATGGAAGGACTGTATTTCGGAAGACTTAAGAGAAAAGGAACTGAATGAGAACGACACGCAAATCAAAAATGAGTGGAAGAAAAAAATAAAAATACCGACCCCTAAAAAATGGGAAAAACTAAAGAAGAAGATGTCAGTGTCAAGTGTAATTTGCATAGTTTGTTCATGAAATAATTTTACTGGAAATATAAGATCTTTTGCAAGAAAATTTATGTATAGAGCGTGTGCAGTGACGTGACTTTGCTGACTTTGGCAAACAGATATGGGGACCCGTGTGGAAATGACAGCAATTAATTATGTCCATAACTGACAAGTGTCATAATTTTTCATTCAAAATTTCATGTTTTTCTTATTTCATGTGGTTTGTTTGTTATCAGGAGTATGGAATTCCGTTGCCGAGAAAGAGAATCATAAAGTACCAAAAATTTAGAATCTTTTGTAAGACAATTTATGTATGTAATTTGTACATAATACACAGGATTGACGGAAGGTATTGTGCTGACCACATCAGATTTTTTATACATGTAGTTTTGGTAAGATACAAAAACGACTATATAATTGGTGTAAGAAGAGCACCACGAAGATTGAAAATAAGTTTTTTGTCGCTCGGACGAACCTGAGTCTTCCGAACCACTTATGATGTCGATATTTGTTCAAAAAGTAAAACAGCAAATTAATTAGAGGTTTGTAAAGTTGTATAAATGAAAGGGTAAATAATGTTTGTGAAGTATTATGGGTCCATCCCTCACAAGAGGCACTTAAATAGTTGAGTCTTGTATAGGCACAAAACATGAATCGAAGTTAGCATAAATTTCGTTCCGTATAACCTTTTGATCACATCAGGACCAGGGCGTGTGGGTTCCCTCTCGTCTTCCTTTGCTGGAGTCCGTCTCTGACCCGGCTTCATTACGGCATTCGAAATCGACCGGAATTCTAAATTAATTAACGAATTTCAAGGAGCGTCGTGGCGGTGGCGGCGGCGGCGGCAGCGAAGGCGGTGGTGGTGCTGCGTCTACTCTTGGCCGCCTAACACGATTAACAATGATTCGCGTTGTGTATTCGCCCGTACAAAGACCCGCAAGTCTCATGAATAAATCGCGATCGTCTGTTTAATAACCGAACGGTATTGAACCACCCTGCCAACAATCAATTTTGTAAATGCACAACCAATCTAAATCGGATCTATTCATTTATGAAATTATTCACAAAAAATTCAAATCACCCATACGAACTAATTTGCAATTTGCATTATAAAATACAATATATACTTTAATACAGCGATTTTTATCATTCAAATATATTTCAAACTGAAATGAATACAATAAATATTTATAAAATGGTGCCAGGTAACTCAAATAATAATAAGTTAAACACGGTACAAATATTCCATCATTACCGATATCTGTATACAAAGCAGATTGGCACACCCAGCAATGGGTAATATGCCGTGATGAAATATTTATTTATTTAAACAATATTTATTTTTACAACATCGACGTTTCGGTGCACACTTGCACCTTATTCTACGAGCACAACCCCCAATGTATTCGTACTCTGAAAAAAATATATTAACAGCAAGAAGAAATATTTTTTTAGATTACAATAGTTAAGTCTATATTTGGGCATTTTTTATTTTATGCATTAATAAAGTGTACTGGATTTAAATATAATGTTATTACATAAATTTATCATTTTAACAATAATCTACGGGCAAAAATATGACAATATTTATAAAACTGAAGCTAAAAAGTAAAATTATTTCATTGTCGTTATTTTTTATTTTCTTCTTCTACTCATTTCTGTTTTGCGTATCGTTCTCATTCAGTTCCTCTTCTCTCAAGTCTTCCGAAATATACTTCTTCCATCTTATCTTTGGTCTTCCTCTGTTTCTTCAACCTTCTATTACTAAGCTATTCATTCTTCTTCCAATATATTCTTCGTCTCTCCTGACATGTTCAAGTCAATATAATACTAGAGTTATTTTCTTAATTCTTTCATTCCTTGCCATATCTTTCCGTGTCTTCCCCAACATTTATCTCAACATCCTCATCTTTGCCATATTCATTTACTTTTCATTGATACTGACATCTGTTAGTTTGAATTATCTGAATATATTAGCAGTTTCCATGATTACCATATCTGGCTGTTTTATGAAATTTAATATCTTTATAATTCTTTAACTCTATATCTATAGAAAATGAAGTATAAATACAATCAAATCATATAGAGAATAATAAATTATTTGTTATAATATTGTTAAATATCGACAAATGATATTTAACTGTTATAATCTTCCAATGAGGGTACTTCCGGTTGACCAATTATAACCAAAATCCAATCACCTCTTCTTCTAGGTGAGACTTGAGGAATACAAAAAATATATAAGTTTTGGAATCGAGGTATTGAAGTTATGCGATCCGAAACTTTCGTCACACACACACACAAACACACAAATACACATATATACAGTAAAAATTTTGAAAGATGTCTGATCAAGGTCATCTGTATCACGAACGAATTAACAAATAGACATATATTTATCTCTTTCTTTTGCAAAGCCTATAAGAGTGTGCGATAAGGATGGATATAACACGCTTGTCTTTCAAAAATTCATATTGTTTCGACTAAGTTAGGACATTCCACTTTAAAACGATGTTCGTTGTTGATAATACTTTCGCTGTAACGTAAGTTTATTTATTAATTCAGATACATTACCTTGATTCATAGCCGTACGAATAACGTTATTTTCTGTCAGAGTCACTGACACTGACATTGTGTCATTATCTTATTTTTAACATATTTGGTTTTACATTTGCTTATAAACTTACCAGTTGACTTATTTTTGAATTTTGAATGCTTTTACTGTAATATATATTTTTATACTAATAAAATAACAGTAGTATCTTACGTACCCTCATAAAAACTAAGCAAACGACACTACTGAATTTGTCATAATGGGCGGAGCAAAAATCTGAATTCATACAATTCGTAAACGACCTTGATCGGACATCTTTCAAAAATTTTACTGTACATCCATCATCATAAAAATGGTAAAATCGTATTATATGAACCTTAAAACGTGCTTATTCCCTAAAAACTCATTATTGATTTTTTTTGACTAAAGACAACACCTTCCTTAGCTAAAGGCGACAGATGGTAAAAATTACAAGAATCTCAGGGTAAACCACAACTAAACATTTTATTACAAAAACATTAGAGAATTTTAATATTATACTGAAATGCTAATTTTAATTTTAAGTACACATAATAGAAAAGTAATTAAAAATTATAAATCTTAAACAGCAAAAGTAGCTTTCATTAAACAGGTTGAAAAAAAAATGAAATTGAAATGCTAGTGTTTTTATTAAATTTTGTTTATGAATGCAAATGTTTATAAAGGGTTATAAAGACTACTAGATATATTAAATTTTCAAGAAGAAAAAGTAAAGTAATTAAAATACTGGTTCCAAGATTAGTCCACCTTAAAAGTCATGAAATAAATGAAGTTCGCTCTTGCTGCCTCAAAAGAAATTAATGGTTTTTATTTAATTAAAAAAGCGAGATAAGCTTTGATGCAGTGTAATTATCTTATCATGCGAGTTGATTGGGACGGAGTCTCTACTCTAACTCTAATTCTACTGCCCGGTCAGAAAGAAGAGGGCGCCCATAAATCTTCGTCGACGACTGCAAGTGACAGCCCACCCTATATATTTTCAATGCATTCACGAATTTACGTTCGTTAGCGATATTTATTGCCATTAATTCCAAAGGCTAGCCAGATAACTACTGTTTACCCTTTGATTTATAAGGACAGGCTTTTAGGAGGTTAATTTTACTATTAGAAGATACTTAAATAGATTGAACTGGGAGATACAGAAAACTTCAGTACCAAAATAGCCAGTGGCCTTATATTCTACGAGCTCAATTCCAAATGAATTCGTTCCCTCTGAAATAAATATATTAACAGCAACAAAAAATATTTTTTTCTTCAAGCGTATTATAATATTCATATTATGTTACTGTACACACACTATAGAAGATATTCATTTTCTAACTAGTACAACAATGTTGTTCATTATTGTACTAGTAAAAAAAAATGTTAGCTTCTTAGTTCACTGCTGGCGGCAGCAGTCCTCACAGCAACATAGACCATATTAAAAAATTGTCACTTGACAGTTGCATCGTTTGTGTTTTTTAATGTACACAGCCTACTTTGGCTGAAATTGCAAACTCTACAATTAAACGAATTCCAAAAAAATACTTAAAAAATCCCCAGTTTTCTTTGAAAGACTTGAAGAAAAAATATGTTATTCGGAGTAGGACGCCCTTAGGTTACAATAGTTAAGATTATATTTGAGCATTTTTACCTTCCGTCACCTTTAGGTAAGGAAGGTATTGTCTTTGGTCAAAAAATTGAATGATGAGTTTTTAGTGAATAAGCATTTTTTAGGGTCCGTATAATACGATTTTACCATTTTTACGATGATGTCTGTATGTATGTATGTATGTGTGTGGTGTGTGTGTGTGTGTGTGTGTGTGTGTGTGTGTCTGCGTGTATGTGACGAAAGTTTCGGATCGCGTAACTTCAACACCATGATTCCAAAAATTATATTTTTTCGTATTCCTCAAGTTACATCCAGAAGGACAACTGATTAGATTTTGGTTATAATTGTTGAACCGGAAGTAGCCTCATATTTGAAGATTAAATAGTTAAATTTGGTTGACATTTAACGTTATTCTAACTAAAAGAATATATTATTTTCTATACGATTTGATTGCATTTTATACTTCATATTCAATAGATATAAAGTTAAAGAATTTTCAAGAAAATAAATTTTATAAATCAGCCAACATGGAAACTACTAATATATTCATATAAATCAAATTGACAGATGTCAGTATAAATAAAAGTAAATTAATATGGCAGAGGTGAGGATGTTGAAGTAGATGTTGGGGAAGATACGGAAAGATAGGTAAGGAAATAACTTTAGTGTTACAAGTTTCTAGAAAGATGATTACATTGGTTTGAAAATGTCATGAGGAGAAATGAAGAATATATTGGAATAGCTTAGTAAGAGAAGGTTGAAGGAACAGGGGAAGGACCAAAGATAAGATGGAAGGACTGTATTGCGGAAGACTTGAGTGAAAAGGAACTGAATGAGAACGACACGCAAAACAGAAATGAGTGGAAGAAAGAATAAAAAATAGCAACCCCTAACGAATGGGAAAAGCTAAAGAAGAAGAAGAAGAAGATTTCAGTGTCAAGAATTTGTGCATAATACACAGGATTAACGGAAGTTATTGTGCTGGTCACATCAGATTTTTTTTCTTTTTAGCTGAAATACATTATTGTAATCGGGCATCCTAAATCGGTCTTCAACATCTTTTGAAAAATTTAAGATTCCGTATATATTTTTTTAATTTTAATTTTAGATCACATATATCAAAATCCAGAAAAACTTGAACATAGCCATTGTGAGAAACTCGCTTTGTGAATTGGTGGTATTTACATTGTTTACACTTGCACCATTACTTATCAAGTGAAAGAAAACGGAAAATGGAAGAATTATAATGATTTCTAACGAGCAACTAATTCACGAAAGCTTTACATATTTTTTAGCCTTAAGATTAATACGCTGAGACCTTAATTGCAAACATTTATCATTCCCCCCTTACTCCGCGGGCTTTCACGGGCCTTGCTACCACCCTTTCTCCGCGCTACCCTCTTCACTTCAAACAAATTTTCGTCGCGTAAAGGCGCTGGTTGCTTAGCAACTCAGTCGCGTCACATGCAAGCGTGTATAATTTTCCTCTAAGTGGTCAGCACGTTAGATTTTTTTACAAAGACCCCAGCTGCTTTTAAAAATAAAGAAACAATAATACTGTTACTTTGATGCACAAGAATGGGGTATTTGCATAAATTATGGTTCAATGTTTACCTGCAGTTCTTTTATCCATACTCAGTTATTCGCCGCTTATTCCACACCAGTTTACATTTTTAACAAATAAATTATCTACACAAATGGTGAGAAATATCTGCAAAGTTGTTTTTCATGTTGTACCAAAAGTAAAAAGTCTCACTAGAAGATTATCCTTCAAATGCCGGTCCTACTATTATCGCCCATCATTTGGTCCACAGTCTTTCTAATTTTTAAGTCTACAGTATGTCCACGGATTGAGTTTACAAGATGAAAAAATCGTAATTTCTGTTTTCCCAAAAAAATGTTATAGGAAGAACTTTTTTGTTTGACTTTAAAGTAATCTGTAGTTTAAATAACAATAATAACTTATGTGGGTTAATAATAATAATAAAAAAAACTGATGTTGCCAGCACAATACCTTCCGTCATTCCTATGTATTATTTTTAAAGATTCTAAATTTCCAGTAAAATGTCGCTATTTTTTATTTTCTTCTTCCACTCATTTCTGTTTTACGTGTCGTTCTCATTCAGTTCCTTTTCTCCCATGTCTTCTGCAATACTGTCCTTCCATCTTATCTTTGGTCTTCCTCTATTTCTTCAACATATTAATAAGCATTCTTCTTCCATTATTCATCTCTCCTCATGACATGTTCAAACCAATGTATTCGTCTCTCTTGTATCTTTCTACAAACTAGACTTATTTCCTTACCGTATCTTTCCGTGTCTTCCCCAACATCTATCTCAATATTCTCATCTCTGCCACATTTATTTACTTTTTATTGATACTGACATCTGTCAATTTGAATTATTTGAATATATTAGAAGTTTCCATGGTTAGCATAGCTGGCTGATTTATAAAATTTAATATCTTTATAATTCTTTAACTCTATATCTATTGAATATGAAGTATAAAATAATGCGATCAAATCGTATAGAGAATAATATATTCTTTAAGTTATAATAACGCTAAATGTCAAGAAATGATATTTAATTGCGTCTTTTTAAGAAAAACTGTTAAAATCTTTAAATGATGGTACTTCCGGTTAATCAATTACAATCAAAATCTAATCACCTCTTCTTATGGATGTAAACTTGAGAAAAACGAAAAAAATATAATTTTTTAAATCTTGTTATTGAAGTTATGCGATTCGTCATACACACACACACACATAATTATAGCCTCGCGTAGATAATTCATTATAATCAAAATCTGTATGAAGCTAACATAATAATAACATAATTTGCTGATTATTTATATTATTTATAATTATTCCAGAGATGACACATGTTCTGTACAACCATATCACATCCAACTAATTCTGGAATAATATTGCAACAATAACATCATAATGTAATTATCTGGTACAATACATGATGTAAATATCGATTTTTCATAATTATGTTATTTGATCAACAAAATGATGTAGTACATTAATCACAACATTGTGGAAATAATTACATTGCACGGATTACTGACAATATAAAAACCTAAATTTAATTTTACTGTCACAGTTTTCAATCTAAATATATTTGAACACTATTATTCGTAACAAAGTTATAGTTAAACATTATTTATCTTTGAGAAAATTTTATAAATTTGACCATATTATATTTTGCTATAATGTGGGATTTTCAATAATAGCATTTTTATCTCTCGCTAAGAGAGATATTGGATTCATGCTAAAAATCGCATATCCAGATTTTAATGCACGTTTAAGGTTACAACAATACGATTTTAATATTTTTACGACGATGTCTGTATATGTGTGTATGGATGTGTGTATCAGTGTGTGTATGAATGTTGGAAGGACGATTTCTCAAAAACTATAAGACATAATATCTGTTTAACTACGTATTTCTCAATCGGACATTAATGGGAAGAGTTGAAAATCTGTTAGTAACAATTGGACAACCGGAAGTAGCAGATTCTTGATAAAAATCTTCTAAATATTATTTTTTGAAAATTCTCTATCTGATACATTTAAATATTTTATTACATCTTGTATAGATTTAGAGATAAATGAAATATAATATATAAAATAATCTGTTATAATAAATCTTACAAAATTAAAATGTTTGTAACTGACAGATAAATGTCAGTGTCAAAAATCCAGCGATATTATATTATATTTCCATGGTTAGCATAGCTGGCTGATTTATGAAATTTAATATCATTATAATTCTTTAACTCTATATCTATTGAATATGAAGAATAAGATGCAATCAAATCGTATAGAGAGTAATATGTTCTTTAAGTTATAGTAACGTAAAATGCCAATAAATGATATTTAACTGTTAAAATCTTCAAATGAGGGTACTTTCACCTCTTCTTCTGGATTGTAAACTTAGGAATACGAAAAAATAATATAATTTTTGGAATCGTGGTATTGAAGTTATGCGATCCGAAACTTTCGTCACACAAACACGGACACACACACACACACACACACACACACACACACACACACACACACATACACACACACACACACACATAGAAAGACACACATACATACATCATCGTAAAAATGGTAAAGTCGTATTATATGAACTTATTCATTAATAACCCATCATTGATTTTTTTTGACCAAAGACAATACCTTCCTTACCTAAAGGTGACGGAAGGTAAAAAAAATATTATTGAAAAACCGTGTATTCGTATGGTCGCGCGTACACCTACGCATATAGTCGTTTTAATTTGTTAAAAAAAATTGGTGTTCTTTGTCTTTACATCAGAATAAAATGAAAAATCACTTTTTTCCAATAGCTGATTTTGGCAAAATTCTTAATCTTTAGATCTAATGACAAATTGCACCGTTATAATTAAGTGATCCTTAAATTGAAAGAAATGTCTAATGATGCCATTAAAAATTTTATTGGGTGATATTAATCGTTCGATACGCTATCAAAATTTTCTTATTTTGGATGAATTTAAGTTATTATGAAAACTTCTTAAACCCAGTATTTTCAATTATAGTCAAATTGACAGTTAAGATATCAGACAATTTAAACAGAAATGAAAATATCGAGCCATTTTGTTCTAGTTCTTAATAGTATAAAATATAAGCTCCATGTTGTGGTGAAGAAATAATTAAATAAAAGCCTACGTCATCAATTCAACCAATTATTTTTTTAATGGAGGTTTATTCGATTTGCACCCTAAACAGTTTACTATCTAACTTAGACGAAAACCAAACCTAGATGATAGATACAGAGACAATTAAAGCGCATTGCCTTACTTATCCTAATGCGAAATATATCTTCTATGGGGTGGTTCTGAAGTGGTTTTCCCTCTAATCAGATATGTAGATAATGAAATAGCGATAGGAAAGTCTGTGAATGAAACAGATAAAATCTAGTAATCTAGACAAAGATGCAATTAAACTTTCATTTCACATTCATTTATCTTTTATCTATAAATATTAATATATTGTGTGGTTATACAAAGTTGATCGAATCCACAATCAGATGCATGTGTGGTCGTACACGCTAAAACAACAGTGTATTGAAAGGCAATTGATCAGTTTTGAAGAGTTATAAAAAAGAAACCAGGGTATATATGCAAAAAATGTTTTTATTTTTGAAATCAGTAGGACTTACCTTTTTATACTCATTAATTTTTAAAAATAATGTCTTTAAGATGGCGGCCGTTACTTGCAATACATTGCTGGAGCCGATTTCTGAAGTTTTGAACAGCCCGTTGACACATTTCGCGGGGTATCGCTACTGGGCTGAAAACAACCCCCAAATTGTTCACGAAAGACCGCTACATTCTCCTAAACTAACGGTGTGGTGTGCCGTATCACAATTTGGCGTTATAGGCCCGTACTTTTTTGAAGAGGGAGGCGTGACCGTGACCGTGAATTCCGGGCGTTCCTTAAGATATCCCCAAAGAAGGAAGTGGCTTATGCTTAAATCCGGCGACCGCGCAGGCCACCCCACGTCGCCTTTCAAAGACACTAGACGTCCAGGAATCATTTCTCTTAAAGCGTTTAGAGAATTTCGGGCTGTATGGGCTGTAGCCCCATCCTGTTGGAACCAAAAGTCCCCTAATCCCTCTTCTTCAACAACCACTTCCAATCGGGGCTGCAGAAAATTTTGCAACATTGAAACATAACGCCCGGAATTCACGGTCACGGTCACGCCTCCCTGTTCAAAAAAGTACGGGCCTATAACTCCAAATTGTGATACAGCACACCACACCGTTAGTTTAGGAGAATGTAGCGGTCTTTCGTGAAAAATTTCGGGGTTTTTTTCAGCCCAGTAGCGATACTCAGCGAAATGTGTCAACGGGCTGTTCAAAACTTCAGAAATCGGCTCCAGCAATGTATTGTAAGTCTTAAAGACATTATCCAATTGCCAGTTGCCAATTTAACAATTTAAAAATTCCCCAAATATTTGTACAAAAAAATTCATTGTAACACTGTTGTACAAAGTTTGGTTATGTATTAATGTCTATCCATGGTCACGTATGCTATATCATCTAATCAGTATGTTATCTTGTCTGTTTCAGGAAAGGGGCGGTTGTATCCAGCGTATAGTCTAAGTGGCTCGGACGGCGAAGCCGACACTCCCTCACCCCGGCGGTACCAACAGTCACACAACACCCAGCACACCTACCAGCACCCCCTCTACCAGCAGGTAGGGGTAGATGAATTTGGATATGCTCAGGTTTTTGTTGCTTTTATTTTTTTTGCTTGCTAGATTTATTTTGGTATTAAAATAGTCTGTCTGTGTGATGCGGCGATAAAATGAAAAATTAGCATCAGACACAAAATCATTGGAGGTAGTATCATCCTAATTTATTTATTCAAACACCAGAATGTATTATTTGCTCTGTACTGGAAATGGTTCTTTCTAAAATGTTAGAAAATATATTTGTGGTTTTGTTTTTGTTTGACATTTCTTAAATTTAAGTCGAAGGGAATTCGAATACTGCTGCAGACAATTATTTTAAAATTATTTGATACGTTTGCTGTTACAAAATCTGTACAAAGAATTGCACAATCAACAGTAATAAACAAAACAATTAATTTTATAAAAAAGTCGTTTAAATAAAAATGAAATAATTTCTAAAATAACTATCTTGCAATATTTATTGTATTTATATTAAAAAATCTGTTGTGGCCACCACAATACCTTCCGTCAATCCTGTGTAATATGTATAAATTCCATACATAAATTATCTTACAAAAGATTCTAAATTTCCAATAAAATAATTTTATAAACAAACTATGTAAATTTCACTTGACACATCTTGAACATCTTTTTCTTCTTTAGCTTTTCCCACTCGTTAGGGGCCGCTAATTTTTTATTTTCTTCATCCACTCATTTATGTTTTACGTGTCGTTCTCATTCAGTTCCTTTTCTCTCAAGTCTTCCGCAATACATCTATACATTCTTCATCCAATATATTCTTCATTTCTCCTCATGACATTTTCAAACTAATGTAATCATCTCTCTTCTAACTTTCTAGAAACTTGTAACACTAGAGTTATTTCCTTACCTATCTTTCCGTGTCTTCCCCAACATCTACTTCAACATCTTCATCTTTGCCACATTAATTTACTTTTTATTGATACTGACATCTGTCAATCTGTATATATTAACTGAATTATAAAATTTAATTTCTTTATAATTCTTTAACTCTTTATCTATTGAATATGAAGTATAAAATGCAATGAAATCGTTTAGAGAATAATATATTCTTTAAGTTATAATAACGTTAAATGTCAATAAATCAAATTTAACTGTTAAAATCTTCAAATGAGGCTACTTCCGGTTCACCAATTATAACCAAAATCGAATCAGTTGTTTTTCTGCAGGTAAACTTGAGGAATACGACAAAAATATAATTTTTAGAATCGTAGTATTGAAGTTATGCGATCCGAAACTTTCGTCACAGACACACGCACACACACACACACACGCAGACACACACACACACACACACACACACACACACACACACACACACAGAGACCCACATACATACATACATACATACATACAGACATCATCGTAATAATGGTAAAATCGCATTATAGGGACCCTAAAATATGCTTATTCACTAAAAACCCATTATTGAATTTTTTGACCAAAGACAATACCTTCCTTACCTAAAGGTGACGGAAGGTAAAAACGAACCAAAAAATATTTTTAAAATGTTATTGTCATATTATCAGTCATTCCAATTCTCAAGTGTCAAAGTGATTTTATTTTAAATCCAATTTCGCGGTTCTTATACATTGTTTTAAATTTTTACACAAAATTAATACAAAATTTATTATTTATTTCAGCAGTTATTTCCTATGTTAAACGCCTATGTTTCACTTTCCGTGATACACCCTGTATATCTTTAAAATGTCATCTATATTCATAACCTACAATATTACCACTTATTTAAATAAACATTTTAATTTAACTAAAAACATTCAATAATTATATTTTTGTCTGAAATACTGTAAAAAACAAGTTTAAACCATTTTCAACAGATTAAATTGTATTAAATATTTAATATAGAAACATCTGTTTAAATGTTTATATTTTTAATTTTTACTAGATTGTCAACACTGCTTGTTAAACAAGTCAACAAGTGTCATTGTGATTGCAAGAAGTGTTTGACTTTTGTTTATACAAATTTTAGTGTTTAGTGAAGTATTAGTGTTGTGTTAGTGATTTAATGACTATATTTATAAACAATAGACTGTTTTGATAATTCTAGTGTGTTCTAATATTGTGAGTATTAATTTTATAATAAAATAAATACATTTTGCAAAAAATCAGCTGTTGACATAACCTGTGATTTTTTACAAACTTTATTTAAATAAACAAAACATGTTAATATTCGTTTAATTTCATTAAAATAAGGTTTACTACGATTAAACTTATTTCGTAATTTGTTTTAACCGAGGTGTTAAAATTTATGTGCATTTATATGTGTACCAAGAGGTATACCTACTATATTATATATTTTGGTTCATGAAAGATGACTATTCAATGTCACTTGTTCGAAGAAAGAATACACAGCACTTTATATAGTAGCTTAGCAACATTTCATGTTAGAAAGAGAAAGATTATTTGACGTATGTCTATACAGTTAATGTTGTGTGATAGATATACGTACATGGTGACATTACTTTCCAACACATTACAAATAATAATGACGTATGTCGTAGAGTTACAGATATCTAATTATCTACTGCACTGCCTTCTATTCTAATAGTTACCCAGTGACGTTGACATTTAAAACAAATTATTATTCCATGGTTTTTGTCAAGTCTATGTTTTTGGGTTTTTCAAAAACATAGATGAAGTGCATAAATCTTTGAGAAAGGCGTTATTTAAAAAGAAACATAATTTCAAATAAATTAACAGTTATTTTTCTAGTTAAAATGTATAAATATTTCATGTTGCACGCCTATGCATACGAAATGCTGTGAAGTTATCTGCTAGTAATATTATACAGTACGGTTAATAAATGACCTTGAATTGTCATCTTTCGTGAACAAAACTATACATACATTTTATCAGTAAACATAGGGCAAATCATTACCATAGTTACAGTATAAAATCATAGACACCAATGTATTAAAGCATTTATTTTATAACATAGGGATAATTAACATAGACTAAAATAAATTTTAAATTATGAATTTAAGAAATGAAAAATTATTATGTATGTACACTTAAAACTATATTAAATAAGTGAGGAATTTTTATTTTAACAAATACTCAAAATTTGAACCATTAACTTCTAAACTATACCCTAAACGATTATGAAATAAATTAATAGCATTCTCTGGGGAGTAATATTTTGTGAAGCTGCACTAATTCTGTTTTTTAATTGTTTAAGTGTCCCATAAAAAAAATCTGTTGTGGCCAGCACAATATCTCTCACCATTTTCATTTTATGTTGCATAGACCGCGAGCAGTCATGTGACTTTGTTGGCCTTGGCAAGCAGATATGGGGGCCCGTGTCAGAATGACAGCTAGTAATAATGTACATAGATGTCAAGTCTCATAATTTTTCACTCAAAATATCATGACTTTTTATCCATCAGAATATTTTGAATGAAAAATTATAACAATTGTGACATCTATGTAAATAACTACTAGCCGTCATTCTGACACGGATCCCTATATCTGCTTGCCAAGGCCAAAAAGTCACATGACTGCTCGCGCCCTATAAGGAACGAATTTAACAATACTTATCCACACAAATAATTGAAATTGTATCTATTATTTCGGTCTATGAGGAATTTTGTCCTACTCTTGCAATATGTTCAAAATTCTTCAAATTCATTGACGGTAGTAACAGTATTTCTTAAGAATATATGTAATATTAATATACCTATCTTTTTAAATATATATTTAATTAATAATACAATAAGATATATTAAATGTACTCGTACCTCCCAGAAAAATCTTGCAGTAATGTTAGTCTGATTTTTGACAATGACATTTTACATATATCTTTCAATTACAAATATTTAAATATCTCAACTGGTTTCCAACGAGATTTATTACAACAGATTATCTGTATTATTATATACTATATCTCTAAACCTACAGGAGATATAATAAAACAATTGAATGTATAAGATTGAGAATTTAATTATCTTATTATCTGTAGTAACATAAATAAATCTATTCAACTCTTCCCATTACTTTTAGATTAAGGAATCCGTTTTTACACAGGTCTTTAGTCTTACAACATCCTAACACACACACACACACACACACACACACACACACACACACACACGCGCACACGGACATCATCATAAAAATGTTACAATCGGATTCTAAGGACCTTAAAACGTGCTTATTCACGAAAATCATTTGGTGTAAGTTATAATTATAAAAGATATTTCGAATCATTGCTGGGCAGAATCTGTGTCGATTATTAAATGTAGCAACAAATATATCTAAAATTTGATTATTTGAATTATACCATGTTATAATCTGCACTTTTTCTTCAATTGTATAAAAAATCATTTTGAAATGTGACAGTTTATGTTTACTCATAAAATAAACGTTTCAATACCTTGCTATTATTTTGTAACTATGGTAATGAAACTACTGTGTGTTTACTGTTAAAAAAAAGAAAATCGATGTATGCCATATGAATGTTTCTTTTATTCATTCTAGTAAATAACTTTCCGTAAATCGTAATTCTAATAAAATTAATTCGAACAACAATTTTGGTCATTTGTTGCAATTACTCCTACGATCAGTTAATACCCTGATAAGTAGCACATGGTTTTGCATTTATGTACGGCATATTTGTATTAATTAAGGTGTTGTTATGGTGTAATAGCCATTGTTGATGCTTTCTTATGAGTTGTTTATGCTTTATAGTTGTTTTGGTTGTTCCAGACCGGAGCTGGACTGAGTGATACCCCGACATCCGACAACGCATCTGACGCGACACTTACGGATTCTGAACTCGCTTTAGCCAGAGATTCCACACTGCTCGTTCATAACGGTGAGTCAAAAAGAAAAAGAAAATTTTAAGACATAATTGTAAGATCATTTAAAGTATGTATATCACTAAAATAAGGATTTTCAATAAAATTAGGAATTTATTTATAATTTTTACAATATATTTTTTGTAAATAACATTCATGTTGGTAACACTTCTATACTTTCCTCACTAGCGAGGAAAATGTGATTTTCCTCACTATTTCTGGAGAAGAAAGTTGAGCTTTCTGTGCATATCGTGAAAAATATACAGGGTGTTTTAGGACTAGTGTAACAAACTTTAACAGCTTATTCCTGAGGTAATTTTGAGCCAAAAATGTCATATGAACATAGGTCCTTCTAGTTACCAAAATACAAGAGGTTGAAGTTCTATAAATAACACGAAATTTTCTAATTTTTGTAATCAAGGTACTTTGTAAAGTCATACCTTATTTGTATTAATTAATTTTATTTATTAATATTAACGAATACGATTTGGACAACAAAACATACGATGACACAATTATTAAATAGACAAATAAATAAATTCTAAACACAGAACAACATAGAATAGGTTAACACAATATGAAATAAGATAACAAATTTTTAAAAAAATACAGCAAATGCTCAAAATGCGCGCCTTAGAATCATATACACGATAAATTACATTTTGATCGTTACGAATGGCAGCAGATGCATTCATAATTCGTTCAAGTAACTGTTCACGCGTGTTTATTTGTACCCTATAAACTTCTTGTTTGGAAAAGTTTTGGTTTAACCACTCAGTTACTTGTCTACCATAGTGAGGAGGAGCACCATCATGCTGGTACCACATCTGTTGTCGTACAAGAAGTGGAACATCTTCTATTAGTTTCTGTAGCCATCAGCTGTTAATCGGTCAATTAAAACTTCAATTTCTAGTAATCTAGTATTGAAAATTCCTGCCCAGACATTTATAAAAAATCTTTGCTGAAAACGGGACTGATTGGATTTCCAATGCTCGATAAATGGTACAACAATTTTTAATTAAGACAATTAATTAATTAATACAAATAAGGTATGACTTTTCAATAATAACTCTTGTTTTCCGAAAGTACCTTGATTACAAAAATTAGAAAATTTGTTATTTATAGAACTTCAACCTCCTGTATTTTGGTAACTAGAAGGAATAGGACCTATGTTCATATGACATTTTTGGCTCAAAATGACCTCAGGAATAAGCTGTTAAAGTTTGTTACACTACTCCTGAAACACCCTGTATATTACAAAACAAGCTTGGTTTAAAAACTAACTTATAGTTTACAATTTATAAATTTAATCAACAGGGTTTATAATTACTGGTTATTTTTAGAAATCATGTACATAAAATATATGTATGTATGTTTCTCTTTAGTAGATTATTAATGTGTATGTCTAGCGTCCCTCCCCCCCTCCTCATTTAAATATACTCATTAAAAAGGGAATTGTATCGTGGGTGCGTCCGTATTATTAATCACTCCTGAAGCTCTTCATTCGTTAATTGAAAGTAATCAGCTACAAGTTATTCTATCTACAAACGGCAGTTTAATTAATGTTCGGATTATACGCTAATAGATTTTTAAATTACGTTCTCGATATATTTAATGGTAAATGTAATTCTGAGCTCCTATTTAATTAGTGTCTAAACTACGTCAGTCAACAGGAATTTTTAATTTACTTAAGAGCATTTGACCTAATTATTAACGAAATTTGATGGGCGAAAATCAAGTATTGATTAGCGATTTTATTACCTTGAAAATGTACGAGACAAACAGAATATTTGAAGGTTCCAATACGAAAATGAATTATTTACTTTCTTTTCCTGTCTTTTTTTTACCTCTCGCTAAAAATCGCATATCCAGATTTTAATGATTAAGCACGTTTTAAGGTCCCTACAATCCTATAATCGTTCATGTAGTATACCTATAATTTTAAATATATAAATATTAAATATCGTTCCCAGAAAAAGCCTGCAGTACTATCTCCGAATTTTTGACACTGACTTTAGTTTCCGAATTAGAAAACGTGAAATAATTTTCATCATCCATGATCAAAACTCTGTTAGTTGTAAAGTGATATCTTCTTAATGCAATCTTCTGTATATTTTGGAGACTTCTTCATCTTCCGATGTTTAAGTCCATTTCTGCTGAGTTTTCGGCTGATTGTCATGTGTGAAACCCGAAGTCGGCGAGCCAATTTTCGAGTCGAAGTTCCCAACCGGTCTTTTGCACCTTCCTATTTGACTGGGCATTAGTCAAAGCTTTAGGCCGTCCACTTTTTGGAAGGTTTACACATGGTATGCCTTCCTCACATTCACATATAGTTTTATAAATGGTCGACACAGTAATATTTTTTCTTCTAAATATATTTACTATTTCAGATTTTAACACCCGTCCAACCAAATTGTGTATACTTTTTCGAATATCTAGTTTGTACGACATAACTATGTTAATATTCGACAAATATGATATGACATTAAAATTTAAACAATATTGAACATTTGTTTTCAATGACAACTAGATGCTAAGTTTTTTTGAATTAAGTTATAGCTTTGAGAATATAATTCCTTAGTCACGTGACATGTTTTCCGCCAATCAACATTCAGAATCTCCCTAGCTACGCGTTTATCACAGCGATGATAAAAAACAAGGAAATAAACACCGTATTTATAGTCGTTACTAAGGGATTTGTTTTCTTTATTTAACATTGACAGTTAGTTTTGAGTATAAAAATAAAAAATAACAATAATTCAAACTCCGAAATATTAAATAAAACTCGTAAGTACCATGTTTTAATACAATATGAATACGTATATCAAAAGTTAGGTTAGATTGCAAAAATTCATTATATTCTCTAATTAAATATAAGCTCGTGATATGATTAATAATCGAAGATATTGCTCGTGAAATCGAAGCAGCACATTTCAACTCGTCCTTCGGCCTCGTGAAATCTGCAGCTCGGTTTCACTCGAGAATATCATCGATGATAATCATATCACTTGTTATATTACGTATGAATATATAATACATATAAGAACGGCAACGCATATGGCCTACCAAGATACTATATCTGTCTCTTTTTATTCATAAAATTATTATAGATAGCTAGTGACTCCTACCACAAAACTGTGAACTACGATAAATCGTGCTGACAGCATTGCCAAATAATATTTGTTAGAGGTATTCAATAATCAATAATTCAAAAATATTGTTTCATAATAACCAGATAATATATTTTGAATCTTCAATGTACATGTATACTTGTTTTACAGTAGCAAACTTAAAAACTTTTTTAAAATCTTATCTTGTTGTTCTAGCTACGTGGCAACACTGTGCAACATCCACCTATTATGTATTTTTTCAACTAACTCCGAAATAATTCGTATACGGAGGGATAGATGGCACCTTCTCTCGAAATATTTAATCTAAATACATTACGTTGCCATTCTTATATGTATTATATATACAAAGGTACTGGATTTAAATATAATATTATTACATAAATTTATCATTTTAACAATAATCTACGGGCAAAAATATGACAATATTTATAAAACTGAAGCTAAAAAGTAAAATTATTTCATTGTCGTTATTTTTTATTTTCTTCTTCTACTCATTTCTGTTTTGCGTATCGTTCTCATTCAGTTCCTCTTCTCTCAAGTCTTCCGAAATATACTCCTTCCATCTTATCTTTGGTCTTCCTCTGTTTCTTCAACCTTCTATTACTATTCTACAACTAACTCAGAAATAATTCGTATACGGAGGAATAGATGGCACCTTCTCTCGAAATATTTAATCTAAATACATTACGTTGCCGTTCTTGTATTGTATTATATAGTCAAAGATTATAGACAACGAAATTTTTCCGAAAACTTTTGTTACATACGTTATTATTGTGTATAAAATGCGAATCCACGTCCCCAACGTTTCACATGGCCATCGTGTTGAGTCATGACCGTCTGTAATTTTCGTCTTTGTTGTGGGCCATTCTTTCCGAGTGGCAATCCAGTGTCCAGTGAAAGCTCCGGAAGCAGGAAGCTTTCCGGAAGCGTCATGACGCCGAATCGAACCCTCATCGGCCGCAAATTATGTCCGGGAGGGGCGTGAGGGGGCCTGTCGTCGTTCATATCTAATTCCTCCATTCCAACTTGAATAAACACAATGGATTTGTCATTATCGAAGTCAGGACTCATTACTCTAATGAAATTATTCCAGCGGCAGATGACTCAAAGCCAAATTGGCGAATAATATTCGGAATAGTTCGGGAGAGATCGCACATCTGTGAATATATTGAACAGAAGCCTATACAGTCTGTAAACCAAACTTGTAACAAAATTTAAGGGTGTATAGTATTGGACGGAATTATCATGAATCAAAAATAATTTTGTTGAAATTCCTAAAATTAATTGTAGTTTGAAAAACAGTATCATTTTGGGTACCACTGGTTGTCACATTTAAATACAAAAAAGTTAAAAAATAGTTATATAGTATTTATTAGCGTAATTAATCATAATTACATTGATGTAATAATAATTTTAAAGTACTTACAGAATGTCACATAATTTACAAAAAACAGGAAAAAAAATCTGTTGTGGTCAGCATAATACCTCTCGCCATTTTTATTTTTTACTTCCTTGTACGTAAGTAAAAGAAGTATTGTAATCGCGAAAAATTTCGGTTTTCAGATTTCAGTGGAAATATCCATTTTGATGATCCCTGAATCCATTTTGACTAATTTCGTCGTGACGTCTGTACGTACGTACGTACGTATCTCGCATAACTCAAAAACGGTAAGCCGTAGAAAGTTGAAATTTTGTATTTAGGACTCCTATAACATCTAGTTGTCCACCTCCCTTTCTGGTTATTACACAATTTCCAGAAGTGGCACTTTACTTGAAGCCTATAATAGATTTTAATGAAGAACTGTTTTAAAATATAATCCAAAACTTTTCAAATTTGGTATAAAAGACTTTTATGTCAATCGAAATAACATAATAGATTTTGGTTAAAATAGGCTAACCGGAAGTGGTACATTACTTGAAGTTGTTAACAGTTTTTCTTGAATAAAATGATTTTATTTTGATTTTAGAAATAAATGCGTCTAGCACATCAAGAATTATTAAATTAGCCCTTTGTATAAGCGAGATATGTAAATTTAAAAATTATTTTTTTGTAATAAAGCTTGCTATGGATTAGGACAAAAAAATAAAATGTTCATGTCAAATTACGTTAAATACGTGCAATTTTATGATTCGTACAATAACAAATATTTTTTATTGTGAAATTAATCATATACATTATTGTAATCAAATATTTCTTTGTTGTAATCAAAACTCTCTTTAAAAACTACCTTTATGGTCGCTATATATCTTACTGTTTTGAAATTAAAATTAATATTTTGTAATTTAGTTATTAAAAAAATATGTAGGTATAGTTTAATAATCGTACAAGGAAGTCGTGTGGTGTCCACATCAGATTTTTTATGTTACATAGAGCGAAAGCAGTCATGTGACTTTGTTGGCCTTGGCAAGCAGATATAAATGCCGTGTTAGGTGTCAAGTATCATAATTTTTTATTCAAAACAATATTTTCCAAATCCATGTGGATTACTTCCATAACCAATAAAAATGCCGCACTATTGTGAAAATAAAATAGGGCATATATTTACAAAAACGAAAGTATAAAATGTTTAGATTAGATTGAAGCAATAGGTCAAGAAGAATGGGAAATAACAATATATTAAAATTAAATATAAAATACGTTTTTTTCTTTATATTAATCCTTATTAATTGAGTAGTAGTGTAAGTACAAAATGTACATTTTATTATAATTTTTATGGTGGAGGACCCCACTGTGGCGGCTGTAGAAAAAATCTTGTGTGTGTTTCGAGCGCAAATGGACATTGTCGATTTCGAGAGAATGCCGCGCGATGCGACAATGTCCTATTTTGCGCTCAATACACAAATAGCTATTTCCATGAACCCAAGTTATATTTTTTAAATTATATGAAAATAACTGAATTTCAAAAAACTATTTTAACAGAAACTGTTAACCACCACTGTAAACAATAAATGCTTCGGTATTTTCGGTTGCATTAGTTTATAATCAGCGTGTCTGTTAAGCTGGCCGGTTATACGAGTATTTCCAAAATTTTCGATGTTTTATGTTAATTAACATTTGAAAATGGTGGATTTTACCGTATGCAATATGATAGCTATTTTAAATAAAATATTTGTGTAGTATTGACCGTATAATCCAGGAAATTTCATTGCATATTTTCCATTTCATGTATAATTTCAGTGTGGATTGCGAAACAGCAAGCTTGTTTTGGTTTTGGCGTTATAATTTTATCTTCCATCAGATAATAAAAATTCCAGTTATATTTTCGAATTTAATTATTGTTGCTACTCCTAAATTCTTTTATATGCTATCTAAACCGAAGGAATATGGTATAAAAATTTTATGTCATATGAGTATCCAATTTTTATTTTATTTTTGCAATAAAAATTATGGACTGTAAAATTTCAGATAGCAAAGTCTGTAAAATAATTTACATATTACATTATTTTCAGGCGCAATCTAAACAAAAACGAAAATAATATTACTCATTTAATTAAATTTTGTACATATTTGGTTTTATTGTTTATATTACAGCTCATAATTATTATATAATCTGATGTGTAGCAGTATTTTATTATTGAGTCTTTATAAAATGCCAGTGAACGGTAGGTAGTCGAGTCTACACATCAAAAACATTAAAAGTACACTTTGTCGCGAATCTGAGGACCTGGGTTCGATTCCGACGGACAGCAAATTATTTCGAATTAAAGTGACCCCTACTATGCACTCTCATGGCCAGCAATGGGTAATATCCCGCGATAATATTTTTTACCTCTCGCTAAGAAAAATATTGAATTCATGATAAAAATCACATATCTACTGTTTAATGATTAAACTCATTTTAAAGTCCTTACAATCTAATTTTAACATTTGAACGATGATGTCTGTGTGTGTGTATGTGTGGATGTATGTGTGTAGATGTTGGAACGACGATTTCTCAAAAACTAAATACTTAATACCTGTTTAACTACGTATTTGCCAATCGAATATTAACGGGAAGAGTTGATAAGGTTTTGGTAACAATTGAACAACCGGAAGTAGCAGATTCTAAATAATACCATGGAAACCAATTGAAAATTTAAAATATTTGTAACGGACAAATAAATGTCAGTGTGAGAAATCCGAAGACATTGCTGAAGACTTTTTTTGGGAAGTACATACATATATTATTTCTTAATGTAATTCATAAATACTGTTAATCCCGTTAATGAATTGGAAACATCGCTAAAAAATAGAAGAACAGGACAAAATTTCTTCATAAAATGAATTTAAATTTAAAAAACTAAATAATAAAGAATAGATATAAGTAGAATTTTTGGTGTACAGTATAGGTATACAAGAAAAGTTAAATACATTCACACAAATACATTCGAATCTATAAAAAAAAACATTCACGGAATTACAATTTAATAGTATTAGCCATGGAATTAGAAACAAGAGACAAAAGCGTAACGTTTTATACGTCAAATTATTAGTATTTATTTTGATAATCATTATTCTGACACTTCGTTTTATATATATATATATATATATATATATATATATATATATATATATATACCGGGTGGCGCTCGAAAGCCGTTACATAGGCATTTAACATGGGAAATAAGAATAATTTGAATATTTGCCTCCCATTATAACTTGTTGTAATAAGACTTTATTTTATACACATGTTTGGGAACACTTATTGCATCATATTAATAACAAATTGTTTAAAATAAATATATAATAATTAAGCAAAATAAAAAAATGTTCTAGCAATTTTAAAGTAATACTTATTATCACTTATAAAAGAATCATTAACCTATTAGCGACCATAGCATAATGGTAACGTCCTTGGATTTTGTTCCAAAGGTACTGAATTCAAACCTAGCACACCTCTTTAATTTTTTTATATTTTATTTATTCTAATTTTAGATGCAGTTTTAATGTTACCAATTTTATTTGATTATATATTTTTTTTAATTTCCGATTTTATAATGAATATAATCATTCCAAATTAATAATAATATAAAATAAATAAAAAATTAAAACAAATAAAAACACAAAAATAAATAGTAAAAATTAAAATTTAAAAAAATTAAGGAGGTGTTCTAGGTTTGAACCCAGTACCTTTGGAACAAGAAGCAAGGACGTTACCATTGTGCTACGGTCGCTTATGACTTAATCATCCTTTTATGAGTGGTAATAAGTATTATTTTAAAATTGCTAAAACATTTTCTTATCTCTCTTAATTATTATTTATTAATTTTAAACGATTTGTTATTGATATAATGCAATAAGTGTTCCCAAAAATGTGTGCAAAGTTTTACTATAATAAGTTTTAATGGGAGGCAAATATTCAAATTAATTATTCTTATTTCCCATGTTAAATGCCTATGTAACGGACTTCGAGCGCCATCCTGTATATATGTATATATATATTGTGGCACGATAACCCCTTGCGCATAGTCCGCTGAAATAAAGAAAAAATAGAAGTTGTATTTTCTGACATATAATCTTCGCTCCAGTGGCCAAAAAGTTTAAATACGTATATAATAACATCGGGTAAATACGCCTGGGAAATTTAAGGGGTTTTTAAACAAGGTCTGAAGAAAAAGAAGAAGCGGCCGCGAGAGGAAACTAGAGCAGCGAACACAAACATCGGGCTCTCGAGCCCGGAATTAAAGTGTTTATTGATGTCCTGGGCGCAGGACACTTGATCCACTTAAAAAGAATTAAAAGCGGTGGTCCATGCCAACTCGGATGTTGATGTTCCCTTCCCTCACCAGCAAATGGACTCATCCGACTGCAACACTTACCCCGCCATTGTAATCTGAGACTTTATTTGATGTCTTCAACAGCCATAGCGACATAAACATTATTTTATTTTATATCCGTGCCGTGGAGATGACACTACTATAAAATCACTTGTATTATTTCATAATTTTATGTGCGTTTCGCCAATAATTCGCCGCAGGAAATGAACGAAGATCTCTATTTCTTTTTATCATTGCAGGTATATAAAATGTTACAATGACTTTATTTCATAATATTATGAAATCACATATTATGCCTCTGTCAACTCATTCTTTTATTTATACACAGTAAAAACAGTATTGTTTTCTACTATTGACTATAATTTAATCAAAATTTGGCATTCATTTATTCTGAATGATAAATTTGACATTATTCTGATTGAGTGTTGATGTCAAAGAGCCAAAGCAATCAAATAAACAAAACATGTTTATTTGATTTTTTTTATTCACATTCGAAAAATGTTAATTGTGTGATTCTTAAAAATATGGCAAAAGTCATTTGAAGATAGTGTAAATATAAATTATTATTTAATAATTTTATTAAAATATATACCTATTCTTGAGAATTAAACAATCCTAAGAAGCTAAGAATCGCATATCCAGATTTTATAGAATTAGCA
Organism: Harpalus rufipes; assembly: GCA_951394225.1. Lineage (NCBI taxonomy): Eukaryota > Metazoa > Arthropoda > Insecta > Coleoptera > Carabidae > Harpalus > Harpalus rufipes. The sequence continues at coordinate 88,155,748 of OX596274.1, forward strand.
CTTTTTAAGGTTTTTACGATGATGTCTGTGTGTGTGTGTGTGTGTGTGTGTGTGTGTGTGTGTGTGTGTGTGTGTGTAAGTGTGTGTGTGTATGTGCAATACTGTAAGACAATCTAACACGAATGGAAAGAGCTGATAAGGTTTTAGTAATACTTGGCAGTTTCTTCTTATTTTTTGAAAATTTATGTTATTACAAATAATAAAGATCATTAAATTCCCAATCTGATACAGCCAATAGGTATAGGTAATATACTACAAAATAGAATAATCTGTTGTAATAAATCTCGCAGCCCAAACAACTCCATGACAACCAGTTCAGATGTTTAAATATTTGTAATGAGGTCATTTAAAAAAAATTGTTGTTTTTTTTATAAAATCGTGAAATCCGTCTCATTTAATAGATATAGTTATATAAAATAACATGAAATATGCAACTTTTCATTCATAAATTTGCTAATAAACTTTCGCGGCTGTAAAATTCGTGACGTCACGGTTTGTTATACAAATACATTCCTCCACACACACACACATTCACGGTCCACCTGGTTTCCGTTTACTGTTGTAAACCAACTAACCTAAAATTGTGACAGGTCAGAGCAGAGTTAAGAGTAAAGATATGTAAATAAAACATTTATTAAAATAAATATTATAAATATGTTAGTTGCTAGTGCCACATCCACTAAGCCGTGAAGTAGCCGTGACGTTAGCGACTAAATATTTGAAATTAAAGACAACTTTTAAAAAAATCATATCTCTGATTCTAAAGACTTTTAATGTGTAAAACATACACCTACATATTTAATTTGACCTATGCTTTCAAGAAAAAATCTGATGTGGACACCACACGACTTCCTTGTACGATTATTAAACTATACATCTTTTTTTAATAATTAAATTACAAAATATTGACAGGCTTAAGCCAAGCCCGAGAAATATTTTGATATAGAGCAAAAAATAATTCATTTACTACTATCATTCTTAAATTAACATTAATCTAACCCGGTTATTTTTAAAGAGAGTTTTGATTACAACAAAGAAATATTTGATTACAACAATGAATTTGATTAATTTCACAATAAAAATATAATATTTGTTATTGTACGAATCATAAAATTGCACGTATTTAACATAATTTGACATGAACATTTTTTTTATGTTTTTGTCTTAATCCATAGAAAGCTTTATTACAAAAACAAAAAAGTATATAATTTTTAAATTTACATATCTCGCTTATACAAAGGGCTAATTTAATAATACTTGATGTGCTAAACGCATAAATTAATTCTCTAAAACTTTTATTTGAAGCATTTATTTCTAAAATCAAAATAAAATCATTTTATTCAAGAAAAACTGTTAACAACTTCAAGTAATGTACCACTTCCGGTTAGCCTATTTTAACCAAAATGTATTATGTTATTTTGATTGACATAAAAGTCTTGTATACCAAATTTGAAAAGTTTTGGATTATATTTTAAAACAGTTTTTCATTAAAATCTATTATAGGCTTCATGTAAAGTGCCACTTCTGGAAATTGTGTAATAACCAGAAAGGGAGGTGCACAACTAGATGTTATAGGAGTCCTAAATACAAAATTTCAACTTTCTACGGCTTACCGTTTTTGAGTTATGCGAGATACGTACGTACGGACGTACGTACGTACGTACGTACGTACAGACGTCACGACGAAATTAGTCAAAATGGATTCAGGGATGATCAAAATGGATATTTCCGCTGAAATCTGGAAACCGAAATTTTTCGCGATTACAATACTTCCTTTACTTACGTACAAGGAAGTAAAAAATGATCCCATTGCAGATCAATAAATATTTTCAGTGGCAAAAACAACAGTTAGGTACATTAACATTTCTTATTGTATTATTAATTAAATATTTAAAATTATTATGTACAAATTACTGATATTTAATGTCAAAATATTTTATTCACACTTATTATAGTAATATGTCGACAATCTCTTTGGTTGGAAATAACAGATTTCACTTCCATCCCAAGGGTTGGAAATGTTTATGTAGAGGTTGCGTGGCAACATTGTCATATATCCCTATAATAAAGTAGGCTAAACAAATTTTAATAGAGCTGTCAAAAAATATTAACAAAATTAAAGGTTATAACTCAATGTTTTATTTTGAATATTATTGATTTACAAAGATGATTGTGAATAAAATAATATACATACCTTCGCCTTTCGGTAATATACATAAGCCCTCGGCTGTAATGAAACACATCCCACCTCGGATATAATATACTTTTTCAAATCCTATTTTTACCTTCCGTCACCTATAGGTAAGGAAGGTATTGTCTTTGGTCAAAAAAATCGGTGGTGAGTTTCCATTGAATAAGCACGTTTTAGGGTCTTTACAATACGATTTTACTATTTTTACGATGATGTCTGTATGTGTGTGTGTGTGTTCGTATGTGCGTGTGTGTGTGTGTATGTGTGTGTGTGTGTATGTGACCGTTTTTTCCTGCACGATATCTCCAATACTAGAATTCCAAAAATTACAATTCTTGCGTATTCCTCTTCCTTACAACCATATGCAGACTTGATTAGATTTTGGTTATAATTGGTCAACCGGAAGTACCCTCATTTGAAGATTTTAACAGTTTTTCTTGAAAAACTCAGTTAAATGTTATTATAACTTAAAGAATATATTATTGTCTATACGATTTGATTGCATTTTATATTTCATATTTAACAGATATAGGATTAAAGAATAATAAAGATAAAAAAATTCATATAAATTTCATAATTCAGCCAGCTATGCTAACTTAACCATGGAAACTGCTAATATATTCAGGTAATTCAAATTGACAGATGTCAGTATCAATAAAATGTAAATCAATGACAGAATAAGGGAAGTAACTCTAGTGTTAGAAGTTTCTGGATATAAGAAAGACGATTACATTGGTTTGAACATGTCATTAGAAGCGATGAATATATTAATAGAAGGTGGAAGAAACATAGGAAGACCAAATATAAGATGAAAAGATTGTATTGCAGAAGACTTGAGAGAAAAGGAACTGAATGAGGAAGACACGCAAAACAAAAATGAGTGGAAGAAGAAAATAAAAAATAGCGACCCCCTAACGAATGGGAAAAACTAAAGAAGAAGAAGTAGATGTCAGTGTCAAGTGCAATTTGCATAGTTTGTTTATGAAATAACTTTACTGGAAATATAGCATCTTTTGCAAAAAAAAAATATGTATAGGGCGCGTGCCTTTGGCAAGCAGATATGGGAACCCGTATCAAAATGACAGCAATTAATTATGTCCATAACTGACAAGTGTCATAATTTTTCATTCAAAATTTCATGATTTTCTTATTTCATGTGGTTTGTTTGTTATCAGGAGAATGGAATTCAGTTGCCGAGAAAGGGAATCATAAAATACCAAAAAATTAGAATCTTTTAGAAGAAAATTTATGTATGGAATTTGTACATAATACACAGGATTGACGGAAGGTATTGTGCTGGCCACAACAGATTTTTTAATATTGTGCGTCGATCGATAGAAAATTCAATAAATGCACTTGTTCGATTCTTATAGGACACCAGTTACTCGCAATTTTATATTTCATAGAAATTGTTTTAATATCATATAATAGCATAAATCTATTTTTGTTTCGGATTTTATGTAGGTATTATTTTGTCGCATTGTCGGTATGTAAAATATGTTGCAAAAAGTGACCCAGATATTCGTAGCGTTAAAAATAGTGTAATGTAAACACAGTAAACAAATGTAGCCAATATATTTTCCCGCGAATGCTCATATGAAACGTTGCTAATGAAGAATGAAGTCCTTCAGTTGAGGGGCGCTAGCAAAAACCGCCAGATATAAAAATGACCGCGTTTTGTCTGTCGTGCCAAGGCTCTAGATAATCTCGTATTTAACCCGGATTAGTAGGGCATTATTATTATTCATTATTTCATAATTTGCACGAAAGTCTATTTTTTACTTGAAGAAATATACGAATATTTGAATAATTCGTGCGTATATGAATAGAATCATGCATACCAACCTAACCAGTCGTATTTGTTTCACATAAATATGCATAAACTTGATATATGATATTTTCGTGTTTATTTGACATTTTTTGCCGAAAAAACTGATTTAATAAAAACGTGTCGTTTTTGTTTTTGTATATTTGCGAAATAATATGTATGTGGTTAGTCATGAAAATAATAAATTACAGGTCGAGTGGTCAATACTTAGGAAATTAAATGATATTATCGACAAAGTGAATATTTAAAATAACTTGGCACTAACACGCAATAAAAATATTCACAATTTATTTATTTCATGAGAAAGAAGGAATTATTTTGTATGGTTCAATAGTATATTGAAATAAAAATGTTATAATAATTCTTACGTAAAATTAGCAATTTTCCTTGTTTGTATTGTACAAATAATTATTAAATAAGAACAAAACATATAATTTTATTTCAATATTGATTATTAAAAAGCTGATGTGGTCAACACAATACCTCCCGTTTAATTTAATTTTTATTCGTGTAAATACTTAAAATTAAATTACGAATTTTAAATGGCACAAAAATGACCCCTGTGGTACACTCTCCACGCCAGTAATAAGTGCTCATGAGGTAACACCTAGTAAACGCTCGCACGGTACAAATATTTCTTCATCCGAAGAAATCTGTGTACAAAGCAGATTGGCAGACCCAGCAATGGGTAATATGCCGTTATATATTTATTTATATACTTACCTATATACATTGCTGGCGTGGAGAGTGCACCACAGGGGTCAATTTTGTGCCATTTCAAATTCGAAAATATTTGGCGTCGGTCGGAATTGAACCCGTTACAAGATTCGCGTGAAGTGACGCCTGGTAGACTCCAGCACGGAACAAATATGTCATCATTATTACCGACATCTGCGTACAAAGCAGATTGGCTCACCCATCAATGGGGAATACATTTTTACATATTTACTTGTGCTGGAAACTGCATCAAGTTCCTTTCCATATAAATATTGTTCCATTTACTATTTTCTTTTTAAAATGTTAGTATTATTATTTGAAATGATTAGTTCGTTGACAGTGACATATATCTTTCAGTTACAAACATTTGAGATCTGAACTGTGTAACCATGTGTATGAGTTGTGTTTAAAACGTAGGCTCCGGGATTAAAATTATAGATAGTTTTATAAATTTATCCATAAAATATATAGATGTATTAATGCAAACCTGTAGAAAATTTAATAATCTTTAATTTTTATATAACATAAATCTCAAAAAATAACATTTAAAGGTATTTTTCGAAGAAAAACCATTTTGAGCTTCCAGTAAAGTGTCATTTTCGGTTATCTGATTTACTCCAAAGAGTTACATACACATAGACATCATCGTGAAAATGTTAAAATTGGATTGTAGGGACCTTAAAACGCGGTCATTTACCAAAATCTCGATATGCGATTTTTAGCACGATCCCTATACCTCCCTTACCAAGGATAGCGGGAGGTAAAATTTTTACATTTTTAACATTACTAAACTGGTAGTAAAGTATTCAGAGGTACTCTATATAATTTTTCAAGTATCTTTTCATTTTGAAAAATACGCTTTTATAAAAAAATAATACCTAAAAATACGTATTTGTTGCTTTGAAAAATGTTCAATTTCGTAAAGCAATATTTTTTACGTCCTATCATAAGTTTTCCCAAATTTACTCCGCTGGAGAAAATGTGTCAGCGAAGCAAAATTTCCAGTCACGAAAATCATGAAATTATCAATAAAAAAATCTTTCTGGATCCCTGTATAAACTCCAAGCCGAAGGCGAACCTTAGCGTGCGTTTAGAATTCGGCCTCCGCGTTGTCACACATAAAAAAATATATATTCCCGAGTCCACGAACGATATATCGAGCATGACACACAAGTTTTTTTACAATATACGGCCAGCAATTTTTCCACGTCTCGGGCGGCTATGAAAAATACGATGACATATTTTAAGTCTTAAATGGAATAGAACTTGTTGACAATTTTTGTAAGTGTCACAATGATAAAGAAGCGCTAAGTGACTATCAATCTAACGCCCTGCGCAAGAAGATAACGGATATTGTTCACCCGATTGCAGAAAACTTTTATTGCCTTTCAAAATCGGGATTACGTTCTATCCACAAACATTCTTACAGCATAATAGTTGCTCAAATTAAATTACGAAAAAAAGTAAAGCAAAAATATTTTAAAATATTGTAATGTTTTTAATAATTTAATGTGGTTTTAAAGGATTCATCAAGTGTTTATTTATTTAATTTATCGCTTGTTAAGCGTATATATCTTGGTGAAGTTGAGGGTTTTTGATTGCGTGGCCGACCAGTGTGTAAGTGGATGGATGTGGTTGGTAGGGTGCTTAAAGAGAGAGAGTTTCCAAGTATGAAGAGAAGAAGAGCATGTATGAATGCGATTATGAGTGTGGCCGAGGCGAAAGAAGTCTGCTTAGATAGAAATGTGTGCCGAAGGATGATTGTTTCCTAACTATTATTGTGATCCGGATGCGGTATTTCGCTACCGAAAATCGGTCACTTTAATGTGTTTAAGAGTAAGGATTTGTTGTATGATGTAGATGTTGTTCTTGTTTTCGGGTTTGTGTGAACCCACTATGTGGGACACGCGTGATTTTATGTACCTTATATTTCTTTTTCTCCAAATCTATAAATGTTATAATAGAATATTTATATGTATCAGATAGAGAATTTACTCTTCTTTAATATAAGCAGGAACAAAAAAATCCAAAAATAATATTTAGAAGATTTTTTTTAAGAATCTGCTACTTTCGGTTGTCCAATTATTACCAAAACCTTTTCAGCTCTTCCCAGTAATGTCCGATTGAGGAATATGTGGTTAAACAGATATTATGTATTATAGTTTTTGAGAAATCGTCCGTCCACCCTCCCCACACACATACATAAATCCATTAAATTCCAGAATGTTCTACAGCTTTCCGTATATACACACCTACCGCAAGCATTCTTATTATTATTGCGCGGAAATTACCGCTAACTTTTATTTTTTCGGGCTCATCTCTGGGGTATAATCTAGAATAATTTTTTGGTGGAATCTAGAATAAACTTATCCACATAACAATAAATATCTATACATTACAAGTGTTAGTAAACTCCTTTAAAGGTGCGAATTGTACTCCTCCATCTCCGTCGACTATTTCCAAGTGCTAGCGTAGACCCTGGCGTCGATGGCCGTGAAATGCACGTTTTAAGCCGATTAGACGCTGACGCCTCGCGCACACTTGAACAGGACTTAGACGCTCGCGTCCCAGGCCAGAGAACGACGCTCAGGTGTCTGATGTTCACTTGATGTTGTTAGAAACACGCGCAGGAAAATTAATAATATTTAACAATTAAGGTACTGCGTACCGATGGCTTTATGCTAAACAATACATCGTATCCTTGTAACTGCATACTTACATCGTAAATATACACGAGACAATAAAAAAACTACATTTAGATAATATTTATATATGGGGTCTCGTGGCCGTGTGCTTGAGTGTCAAGTCGCGAATCTGGGAAACCGGGTTCGATCCCGACCGACGCCAAATATTTCGAATTTTAAATGGAACAAAATTGACTCCTGTGGTACACTCTCCACGCCAACAATGAGTGCCCGTGAGGTGACGCCTGTTAAACGCCCGCACGGTACAAATATGTTATCACCATTACCGAAAATCTGTGTACAAAGCAGATTGGCACACCCAGCAATGGGTAATATGCCGTGATGATATATTTATATTTATTTTATTTATTTAGATATTTATATTAATGAGATGTTGCAAAAAAATAACATATCTTTTTACCTTCCGTCATCTATATGTAAGAAAGTTATTGGCTTTGCTCAAAAAATTCGATAGCAAGTTTTGGAGTCCCTAGAATATAAATTTACTAATTTACGATGATGTCTGACGTATGTGTGTGCGTGTGTGTGTGTGTATGTGACGATCGTTTCAGATCGCATAACTCCAATACCACTATTCCAAAAATTATATTTTTTTTTCGGATTCCTTAAGTTTACATTCAGAAGAAGAGGTGATTAGATTTTTGTTATAATTGGTCAACCGGAAGTACCCTCAATTGCAACTTTTAACAGCTTTTCTTGAAAAAACGCAGTTAAATATCATTTATTGGCATTTAACGATTATAAATATTAAAGAATATATTATTCTTTATAAGATTTAATTGCATTTTATACTTCATATTAATTACATAAATCAGCCAGCCGTGCTAACCATGGAAACTGATAATATATTCAGATAATTCAAATTGACAGATGTCAGGATCAATGAAAAGTAAATAAATGTGACAGAAATGAAGATGTTGAGATAGATGTTGGGGAAGACACGGAAAGATACGATAAGGCATAAAAGAATATATGAAATAACTAGTTTCTAGAAAGACACAAGAGAGACGATTTCATTAGTTTGAACATGTCATGAGAAGAGATGAAGAATATATTGGAAGAAGAATGAATAGCTTTAATTTGAGACAAAAGGAACTGAATGAGAACGACACGCAAAATATGAAATGAGTGGAAGAAGAAAATAAAAATAATGAAATAATTTTACTGGAAATTTAGATTAACGGAAGGTATTGTGCTGGCTTATTAATTTGTACTATAATAGTGCGAACTGATTATATGAATGGAAAACGAGTTATGAACTCATTGCTAAAAAAATCTGATGTGACCAACACAGTACCTCCTGCCATTTACCTATGTATATAATTTTTATAGTACTTTATAAATTTATCCATATAATATATAGAAAAAGTATTAAAGCAAACTTGTAGAAAATGGAATAATCTTTAATTTTTATAATAACAAATTGAGAGAAAAGGTATTTTTTGGAGAAAAACTATCTTGAGCTTCAAGTAAACTTCCATTTTCGGTTATCCGATTGCCACCAAATCTAATCAGTTCTTTCCATATTAGAATAAGGTAGAAATACATGGTTTCAAAACTTTCTGACTGATAGTATTTTAGTTAGAGCGTATACAGTATACAAGATCCACACACACACATACATACATACACACAGACATCATCGTGAAATTGTTAAAAATGGATTCTAGGGACCTTAAAACGTGGTCATTTACCAAAATCTCGATATGCGATTTTTAGCACGATCCCTATACCTCCCTTACCAAGGGTAGCGGGAGGTAAAAATCGCACTAAATATATAAATAGGAAACGCTGTTATTTATAATATGTAATTTATTTTCAATCCTTCTTTTAACTAGAGTATTTTTATAATAGGTAATTCTCTTAAGTAATTGCCTTTCAGAAAAAGTTAGTCATTAAAGTGTTCAAATGCATTTAGGTATTTAGATCATCCAGTCTTAATACTTAATATTATTTTGCCCTAAATAAAATATGAAGGAAAAATTCAATTTTAAACTTATTACAAAATAAATAGCTTATAATTAAATTGTTTACTTATTAAGCAAGATTGCATATTGGAAATCAATACTCTTATGAAAGTACTTTTTTAAGTTTCTTGTTTCTGAAATAACCTAAATTCCTAAATAAAATGTTCAGTTCCATTTTACTTATTTTTTATTTAATTATATTTTCGTAAACAACAATAAATTTTTAATTGTTTGTTTCTTGGGGACTGCCTTGCGCCATTGTGTTTAGTTACATCAATGTATTCGTCTTATGTATAAGTACTTTAAGTAATTAAAAACATTAGAACAACATTTGCCTAGTTTTTTACGATTGGCCTATTTGGATATACGGATATACCGTATCTGTTACAGTAATAATGATCATATTACTATTTATTCATGATGGCTAATTTATGAAATTTAATATCTTTATAATTCTTTAACTCTATATCCATTGAATATGAAGTATAAATGCAATGTCAAAAACTGTTAAAAGTTGCAATTGAGGATATTTCCGGCGGACCAATTATATCCAAAATCACATCTGCATATGGATCTAAACTCGAGGAATACGAAAAAATTATAATTTTTGGAATCGTGGTATTGGATCCGAAACGATCGTCACATACACACATACACACACACACACACACACACACACCCACACACACACCCCACACACACATACATACACATTCTGCGGATCCCAAAACATGCTTATTCATTAGAAACTCACTATCGAATCTTTTGACCAAAGACAATACCTTCCTTCTAAAGGTGACGGAAGGTAAAAATATGGTATATTTTATTGTATTTTCGCACCTCTGAATTTATTTTTACCTCTCGCTAAGAGAGGTATTGGATTCATGCTAAAAATCGCATACCCAGATTTTATTGAATAAGCACGATTTAAGGTCCATAGAATCCGATTTTAACATTTTTACAATGATGTCTGTGTGTGTGTGTGTGTATGTGTGTGTGTGTGTGTGTGGATGTGTGTGTGTGAGGTTGTTGGAGACACGATTTCTCAAATTCTATAAGACTAAAGACCTGTTTGACTACGGATTCCTCAATCTAACAGTAATGGGAAGAGTTGAATAGGTTCTGGTAACAATTGGACAACCGGAAATGGTAGTTTCTAAAAAAAAAATTCTAAATATTATTTTTTGAAAATTTGTTACTACAAATATTAAAGATAATTAAATTCTCAATCTAACACACTTAATTTTTTTATTATATCTCGTATAGGTTTGGAGATATAGTATATAATAATATAAAATAATCTGTTGTAATAAATCTCGTTGCCCGAAAAACATTTGCGATATTTAAATTTTTGTAATTGACATGTAAATGCAAAATGTCAGTGTCAGATTTTTCTGGGGGGTAAGAGTACATTTAATATATATTATTGTATTATAAATTAATTATATATTTAAATTACAGATATGTTAATATTACATATATCCTTAAGAAATACCGTTAATACCGTCAATGAATTTGAAGAATTATGAACATAATAGAATAGTAGGATAAAATTTCTTATAGAACGAAAGAAGAGAAACAAGTTCAATTATTTGTGTGTACTTATAGGGCGCGAGCAGACATCCGTGTCAGAATGACGGCTAATAGTTTTTACACAGATGTCAAAATTGTCATATGTCATAATTTTTCATTCAAAATTTCAAAATGTTCTGATGTTTGTCATCCATTAGTATGGAATATACTTGTCGAGGAAAATAATCCACATGGATTTGGAAAATAATAATGTTTCGAATTAAAACTTATGATACTTGACACCTATGTACATTATAGCTCTCATTCTGACACGGGCCCCCACATCTGCTTCCCAAGACCAACAAAGTCACATAACTGCTCTCGCCCTATACTACATAAAATGGCGAGAGATATTGTGCTGGCCACAACAGATTTTTTGTATAGTATATAAAGTTGATGATTGATTGAAGTACTTTAATAGACATATTTCATTTTTTATAAATTACCAGTTTTACAAATTCAAATAACAGCGGGAAGCTCATAAACATGGCCGACCAATCCCCCAGCCAATCACAACTAGCCGCGTCGTGTACAGACTCTAATTTTAGTGTCACTACTATTAAGGACAAGAAAACATTAATATCTGCACACAATGTTTAAACATAAAATTGCATTTTATCATTTCATTGCAGTAAGCTAAAAAGTGTAGATGATAAGTTTGTTTATATTTTATAAAAGACACATTGTGCATGTTTATAGTATATTAAGAGGGTAGTAAAACTAATGTGAAAAGTTAAATCCCGCTATTTATGCGGACCACATCCCAAAGCAGAACCAGAACCCAATTCCTAGCATCGTCAATGTCAGTAAATTGTAAGTAAACCGCATGGTAGATAAACCGAAAATATGAGCGAGATACAAGCGGAAATATGATGGTAGCGAAACGGTTAGAGAACCCGTTTAGAGAACGACATAGAGGAAATATACACAGAAACTACGTTCTAAACATAAACTTTATTATTTGTATACACACATAGTACCGGGTAGTTTGCAGTGTAGCCATGTGTGTGGCGCCACCATCGCATAATCCACGTGTTTATTGCGAAAAACCTGCTGTGAAAATACTTTATTAGATTTTTACATTCTAAACACAGCAGGCTCGGCTGATATTTCCCGTACTAAAATTATTTATCGCTAGAATAAAATTCTTCAAGATTTCCAAGCCATGCGTTTGAAGCTTTGTTTCAGTTTTCAGCACATTGACTTCACTTTGTGAAAAAAAAAATGACAAGCAAAAGTATTAATGAGGAGTAAGTATTTTTTTGTTATTTGCCTGACTGTTATGATTTTTAACAGCCACAAGGATGATGAAGATGGAATGAATTAAGATATTCCGTCAATCCTGTGTATTATGTAATATCCATACATTAATTTTTCTTGCAAAAGATTCTAAATTTCCAGTAAAACCATTTCATAAACAAACTATGCAAACTGCATTTGACACTGACATATTCTTCTTTAGCTTTTCACGTTCGTTAGGAGTAGCCATTTTTTATTTTCTTCTTCCACTCTTTTCTGTTTTGCGTGTCATCAGTTTCTTTTCTCTCAAGTCTTCCTCAATACAGTCCTTCCATCTTATATTTGGTCTTCCTCTGTTTCTTCAACCTTCTACTACTACAATATTTATTCTTCTTCCAACATATTCTTCATCTCTCCTCATGACATGTTCAAACCACTATAATCGTCTTACTTATATCTTTCTAAAAACATATCACTTGAGCCATTTTCCTTAACCTTTAATTCCTTACACTATCTTTTCGTGTCTTCCCTACATCTATCTCAACATCCTCATCTCTGCTACGTTTACTTTTCATTGATACTGACATCTGTCAATTTGAATTATCTGAATGTATTAGTAGTTTCCATGTTTGGCATAGCTGGCTGATTTATAAAATTTAATTTCTTTATAATTCTTTAACTCTATATCTGTTGAATATAAAGTATAAAATACAATCAAATCGTATAGAGAATAATATATTCTTTAAGTTATAACAACGTTAAATGTCAATAAATAATATTTAACTGTCAAAATATTCAAATGGGGGTACTTCCGGTTAACCAATTATAACCAAAATATAATCAATTCTGGATGTAAACTTGAGGAATACGAAAAAATTATAATTTTTGGAATCGTGGTATTGAAGTTATGCGATCCGAAATTTTCGACACACACACAGCCACTCACACACACACGCACACACACACACACACACACACACACACACACACACACACACACACAGACACATACATACATAAAGACATCATAGTAAAAATGGTAAAATCGTATTATATGGACCCTAAAGACACTTATTCGCTAAGGTTTTATTACATAAAATGTCTGAAAAATTACAATAGGTACTAAATATGACTGGTACCACAAGCCTTGTTATGAAAACGCTGTTTTGAAAATATAGATCTTTAAATTTGGCATTTTCAAAACAGCGTTTTCATGAAAAGACTTGTGGTACCAGCTATTGTTTTTTTTTATTTAATAAAGCCTAACATCTTTACAACTTAAATTCGTTTAATTAAACCGAAGTATTATTTCATTGTACTTAAAACAATAAAATATTTTAGAAAACATACTTGCTATGTGTCATTAGAACGACAAAATGTCCGTAATATTAATAAAAATTGGCGATAATTTATTTTAGTTTTTGTATAAAATGAAATTATAGCGGGTGCACCAACTGATGTGGTACGGGACTCGTAGAAGATCATGTCTACTTAATTTTTAAGAGCACTGAGATTTTTACATTTGAAATAATAATAGGAAAAAAAAAGAAAATTTTGTTAAGAAGAAGTAAAATATGCGATGCAGATCTTGGCATCTTTATTTCGCTAACGCTAAGCAAATGCAGGCGTGGTATTGTCTTCTCTTCGCTTAAATGAAGCACAAGAGCACGCCAACAGCATTCCCTTACAGTTCACGATTCAACAATCGCTTAGAAGCCGGGCTTGTTTAGCGAAACCGTTTTTTCCTCTCGTAACTATAAACCCTAATTTACGAGCATGAGTATTAACAAAGCTCCACATAAAAGTTAAGAAACTGAGGACATAAAAAACGTATTTTCTTGCTGGAATGGCCGCGACTCAAGTTCCCGGAAAAACTTTATTATAACCTGATATCTTGGGAAGTAATTAACCAGGCTAATTATCAACTTCTTCGCTGTTTTATTTGCAATACTAATATAACTAAATGATGTGGATGCCCTCCTACAACAACAACGTAATTTTTTATGTAATATTTTAAATTAACGCTTGCAACTTTAAACATTATTGTCCATTGAAAAAAACGCTAAAAATGCAAAGAAAATTATGATTCTTGTACATTTACAATCATTAAAACAGGTGTTTAAAAGAATCTAAATAACATTTATGTTTTGTAGTTATTTTTCACAAATGTGTCTAAAGGTATATATGTGCAGAACTACAATTTGTATTCCTCTCCGTAGCCACAACTTCTTAATTCGCTCTACTTTTGAGTACTACCCTGTTCTTCTACTTAACGATTAACGATTTTGCCGCCTCTAATCTGTCTGATTAGTTTTGTGCCTAAATCCAACAACGATTATAATCAATTTATTTTTGTGTAATAACAGATATTTATTACTGTAATCAAATTTCCTTATTGTAATAAAAATATTCTGTTGTAATCAGAATACAAGAACAATTATTATAATATTTTTTTGTGTGATTCGTAATTTTCTTTGTGGAAATCACATTATCATTATTGTGATCAAGCATTTTTTGATACAATTAAAAAACTTTTAAAGGTTCTTTTAAAATCTTAACATTTTGACTATTCTTCAATTAAATTTAATAATTTTTTTTTCTACAGTCCACATACAAAGTAGTCATTTGCGCTCTCTTTTGTCAACACAAAATGTCACTTTGCCGCTCTAGCGTGACAAAGCAGAAAAAACGCTCGCTGTCCAAATTTATAATTATACAATGTTGAGAAATGTCACTTGTCTACATTCTTATTGGAAACGTTTAGTCAGGAACTAATGGCACTGTAGTGACATATTTACTACCTTTAGAAATCAATATAACATAACTGCTCTGTCGGTATATTAGATAACAAAAAAAAAATGCCGCACTATTGTGAAAATAAAATAGGGTATTCATTTACAAAAACGAAAGTATAAAATGTTTAGATTAGATTAAAGCAATAGGTCAAGAAGAATGGGAAATAACGATAAATTAAAATTAAATATAAAAGATGTTTTTTCTTTATATTAATCCTTATTAATTGAGTAGTAGTGTAAGTACAAAGTGTACATTTTATTATTTTTTGTTATGGTGGAGGACCCCACTATGGCGACTGTAGAAAAAATCTTGTGTGTTTCGAGCGCAAATGGACATTCTCGATTTCGAGAGAATGCCGCGCGACCTCTCAAGCGCTCTTAATACACAAATAGCTATTTCGTCGTGGGTCCAATTTTGCCCATGTTCCGTTTATTTGTTATTTTTTTTTTTAATAATCTTATTTTTCATATACAATAAGTACAACACTTCACTATTTCACCGCTCTCAAAACTGTCAAATCTGTGGAAATTTTACAGGTTATGTCTACTATAGTTTATTAGCACTCTAACCTGTATTAAGAGATCTTTCATTTCATGCTAACATGTTTATTTCTCTATATATCTATCCCTCTTGTTCAATGTTTTCATTAATAGTACAGGATTGCCACATATACTTTACTACTAGTTAAAATAAGCTTGTAGTGAACTTATGAGCACCAGCAACACGAGTATTATACTAACCTATTTTAGTAAGTAACTCTTAGTTGCAAAATTTAGTAAAATGTTATGAGCTTGGCTCCTTGAGTTTAAATTACAATAAGAAATTTTGAAATTATTTAAATTCTCTGAACCGACGTCCCCAAGAAATTTTCCTTTAATTAATTTTACTATTGCATACTATTGTTTACAAGTAATGAATATTTATTGATATTTCAGAAACAACAATAATTAAATTCCTTTCAGTTAGAAATTGGAATATATAGAAGCCAGCGATAATTACATGGTCAATAAAATGTGGCATCTAATTACATCGTGATAAGGAATAAACAATTAGAGCGTTTTCGTCTCCATCTTGTGACGCATGCAGGATATACAAGTTTATTAAGTTGTCAGTATCAAGTTTGCATTCGTTTGAAAGAGACACCTAATTAATGCAATTAGTTCGTTAACATTTGATAAATTATTACTCGCTTTTGTTGAATATCGTCTGGAGGTAAATGGCGGCATTACGCTAACTGAACTGACAATGCAGAAATTGTAAAGTTGAACTTGTCAAATGTAATTAACATTTGTACGCGAGACAAAGGGGTGTAAACGACGCGCGGATTCGTTTAAAACTCACGCCTTAAGTTTTGTCATAATTTAGCGAAACAAAACGATTTGGGGTAATTGATAAACTAATGTTGGATGTTATCTTCATTGCTTGCTTTTTACAACGAATAAAAGACTGTTGGATGGAGGATGGGACCCTGTCCTTTATCCTCAGTTCCATCAAGGAAAAGCACAAGGACCGTATAATCGTTATATGAAATTGGAAGATCCTAGATTATTTCAAAGTTTTACTTCATATTTTCAACTTTTTACTTTCTGTCACCTTTAGGTAAGGAAGGTATTCTCCGACGATAATTCTGTTACGGTTTTATTACCTTCCGTCACCTATAGGTAAGGAAGGTATTGTCTTTGGTCAAAAAATTCTGTGGTGAGTTTTTAGTGTATAAGCACGTTTTAGGGTCTTTACAATACGATTTTACTATTTTTACGATGATGTCTGTATGTGTGTGTGTTCGTGTGTGCGTATGTGTATATGTGTGTGTGTGACCGCGGTTTCGTCAACGATAACTCCAAAACTAGAATTACAAAAATTACAATTCTTGCGTATTCCTCTTCCTTAGATTTTGGTTATAATTGGTCAATCGGAAGTACCCTCATTTGAAGATTTTAACAGTTTTTCTTGAAAATCTCAGTTAAATTTTAATATAACTTAAAGAATATATTATTCTCTATACGATTTGATTGCATTTTATATTTCATATTCAACAGATGTAGAGTTAAAGAATAATTAAGATTAAAAAATTCATATAAATTTCTTAATTCAGCCAGCTATGCTAACTTAACCATGGAAACTGCTAATATATTCAGGTAATTCAAATTGATGACAGATGTCAGTATCAATAAAAAGCAAGTAATTGAATGAAAGAATAAGGGAAGTAACTCTAGTTTTAGAAGTTTTTAGATATAAGAGAGACGATTACATTGGTTTCAACATGTAATGAGGAGAGATGAATATATTAATAGAAGGTGTATTTCAGAAGACTTGAGAGAAAAGGAACTGAGGACGACACGCAAAACAAAAATGAGTGGAAAAAGAAAATAAAAAAATAACGACCCCCTAACGAATGAGAAAAGCTAAAGAAGAAGATGTCAGTGTCAAGTGTAATGTGCATAGTTTGTTTATGAAATAACTTTACTGGAAATATAAGATCTTTTGCAAAAAAATTATAAGGCGCGTGCAGTGACATGACTTTGCTGCCTTTGGCAAGTAGATATGGGGACCCGTATCAAAATGACAGCAATTAATTATGTCCATAACTGACAAGTGTCATATTTTTTCATTCAAAATTTCATGATTTTCTTATTTCATGTGGTTTGTTTGTTATCAGGGGTATGGAATTCAGTTGCCGAGAAAGGAAATCATAAAATATCAAAAATTTAGAATCTTTTACAAGAAAATTTATGTATGGAATTTGTACATAATGCACAGGATTGACGGAAGGTATTGTGCTGGCCACATCAGATTTTTTTAAATTAAAACACTAAACAAAGAATACTATATCGTGGGCGCAGTCGAGTGATTGGTGAAGATTCCACAGATGTCACTAACAATCTCAACTTTAGTTAGTTTTAACTTTTGCTAGTAATTTTGTGATATAATTAAAATATTCTTTACTTGCATTAGAATACTTTGTGTAAATATTTTGAAGAGAATAGACCAAAATACGCCATTTTGTGATACTATTGCACACAGTGTGGTACGTTTTTGAGAAACGGATTATTTTCAATCTATTCAGAGGCAAAAGGGCAGTTATTTAATGCGTAAGTGTGGAATTCATTCATGTCATTCGATTGTTGCTATAATTTAGTATTTCTATATATATTTCTAAGAGAGGTATTGGATTCATGCTAAAAATCGCTTATCCAGATTTTAATGAGTGTGTGTGTGTGTGTGTGTGTGTGTGTGTGGTGTGTGTGTGTGTGTGTGTGTGTGTGTGGATGTATGTGTGTTGATGTATCTTCTATATACTATTTTTTGATTTTTTTCTTGGAAATATTAAAGAAAATAAAATTCTCAATCTGACACATTTAATTTCTTTATTATATCTCGTATAGGTTTGGATATATAGTATATAATAATATAGAATAATCTGTTCAAAAAAATAATCTCGTTGCCTAATAAACAGTTGAGATCTTTAAATGTTTATAATTGACAGATAAATGCAAAATGTCAGTGCCAAGAATCAGATTTTTCTGGGAGGTACGAGTAAATGTAATATATATTATTGTATTATTATTATACTTAAGAAATACCGCTAATACTGTCAATGAATTTGAAGAATTTTGAACATATTAGAAGAGTAGGACAAAATTCCTCATAGAACGATAGAAGAGATACAATTTCAATTATTTGTTTGTTCAAGAAATGTTAAATTAAATCAGAATATTTCGTTTTACATTTTAAATTATTGATATGTATAGCATAACGCCCTTATAACAAAAAAACAAAATTATAATTTATCTTTTTGTCGTTTATTTTTTTGGACCGTCCTTAAATAAATCTTCGTACAATTTATCCGTTGTCACTTAGAATAACTTTTAATTATAACAACTCCAACACTACAATTTTAATAATTCTTTCGTATTACGCTTCTATACATCCATATGAAGAGCTGATTAGATTTTGCTTATAATTGGTCAACCGGAAGTACCCTTATTTGAAGTTCTTAACAGTTTTTCTTGAAAAAACACAGTTAAATATCATTTTTTGACATTTTATGTTACTATAAATATGAAAGAATATTTTATTGTCCATTCGGTTTTAGTACACATTTGCTTTCATATAGATATAGAGTTAAAGAATTATAAAGATATTAATTTTCATAAACTGCTGATATATTCAAAAAATTCTAACACTGACACTGAAACATACGCATTTCTATTTCTGTGTAATAGAAAAAAATATTAGCCAAACATTGAGATTCCTTTTCAATTTAATTATTCTTGTTGTTTTCCATGCTGATGAAGAAATGCTGGTAATAATATACCAGGCCAAATGTGTATTTTAATAAAATCGGCAAAACTGAAAAATAACCCCGTTGTTTATTTCCAAAATTGCCTATTTGTCATTTTTATTACTGCAGACTTACAAAGATATGGTATAATTTGACAAATAAATCACAGAATTTTAATAAAAGCTTTATAAAAGGATTTTTATATTCTTTTACGGTTTCATATATTACGGATTATATTCATATCTCAGACTTTTAAGCAGATTTGCCAATAGAGGGGACCAGAGCATAATTCACACTTCTTAATCGCCAAGCGCTTTCCCTCGACACAGAAAATAAATTCAATATCGAAATAAAAACTGACACACACTCCAGGAAATCGAAAGTTATACCGGTAGTGGTATTAGTGGCATGTTGTATCTTTTTACAACATTTTATTTCAGCATCAACAATTATATATATATATATATATATATACATATATATATATATATATATATATATATATATATATATATATATATATATATATATTATATTAATATATTTATAACTCTGTTCATAGTGTAAGAGAAAACTTGCTCAAATAAAGAATTTCAAATTATAAAAATCTGTTGTGGCCATCACAATACCTTTCGCCCTTTCCATTGTGGTATATATAAGTATTGTATTTAACATTTCTTGAACACACAAAAAATTCTAATTACACCTAATCTTTATATTTACGTATTGTCTATAATTTTAAATTCATTCTATGAGCAAGTTTTCTCCATTTCTTTTAAATGTTCGAGGTTTTTCCAATTCATTAACGGGATTGATGGTATTTCTGAAGGATTCATGTAATATACGTATAATTTTAAATATACAGGGTGTCCCTTAACTTCGAGCAAAAACTTTAAGGGCATATAGTACTGACCAAAATGAATAAAAAAGCTTCATCAACATAGGAATGATCTTCAACTGTTTCCGAGAAAAGCGAAAAATCTAAGAAAAACTGACAAAGATAGCGATCGAATAAAATTTTGTCTATGTCAGTAAAAAGACTATAAAAAACAATAAAATTTTATATGAAACATTTTTCTCAATTTCTTATAGTTACGTAGTTATATGAAAATTAAATATTGACCAAGGTCGCCACAACATTTCACTTTTGATTTTTATAAAATAACAAAAGGCCATCTAAGATTACCTCTCAAAGGTAAACAAAAAGTCTCAATTAATCAAAATCGTAATTCTTATAGTTATCGAGATAGCAAAGGTAAATCTCGTAAAAACTCATTTTTCACTGCGTTATATCTGGGAAACTATTAAAGATCGGACACATTTTGACTGAGCTTTTTTTACTCATTTTGATCAGTATTATATGCCCTTAAAGTTTGTGCACCAAGTTAAGGGACACCCTGTATAATTAGAAATATTAAATATCGTTCCCAGAAAAAGCCTTCAGCACTATCTCTGAATTTTTGACACTGACATTAGTGACATTTATCTGTCAATTACAGATATTTTAATTTTTCAACTAGTTACCATGGAGATATTTGGGCTGTGAGCAGGCTGTGACTACTACAACAAATTATTTTATAGAGAATATAATTCCTTAGTCACGTGACATGTTTTTCGAAAATCAACATTCAGAATCTCCCTAGCTACGCGTATATCACAGCGATGATAAAAAACAAGGAAATAAACACCGTATTTATAGTCGTTACTAAGGGATTTGTTTTCTTTATTTATGACATTGACAGTTAATTTTGAGTATAAAAATAAATAATAACGATAATTCAAACTCCGAAATATTAAATAAAACGCGTAAGTACCATGTTTTAATACAATATGAATATGTATATCAAAAGTTAGGTTAGGATAGATTGCAAAAATACATTATATTCTCTCATTAAATATAAGCTCGTGATATGATTAATAATCGAAGATATTGCTCGTGAAACCGAAGCAGCACATTTCAACTCGTCCTTCGGACTCGTGAGATCTGCAGCTCGGTTTCAAAAATATCATCGATGATAATCATATCACTTGTTATATTTATTACGTATGATTATATATCTATATCTTTAAATCTAAGGTATAATACAATTTTTAAATGTGTCGGATAGAGAATTTTTAATATTTGTAACAACATAAAGTTTTATACTTGTTAAAATATTATTACTTCCGGTTGTCCAATTGTTACCAGAATATATTCAATTCTTCCCATTACTGTTAGATTGAGGAATCCGTAGTTACACAGGTCTGTAGTCTTATAGAATTTGAGAAATCGTACCTCCAACAACCTCGCACACACACATCCACACTTACACACACAGATCGTAAAAATGTTATTATCGGA
The DNA here is from genome assembly GCA_951394225.1 of Harpalus rufipes. Lineage (NCBI taxonomy): Eukaryota > Metazoa > Arthropoda > Insecta > Coleoptera > Carabidae > Harpalus > Harpalus rufipes. Next base: position 88,177,389 of record OX596274.1, read on the forward strand.
TTCTAAGGACCTTAAAACGTCTTTATTGTGGACATGCGATTTTTAGCATGATTCCAATACCTCTTTTAACGAGAGGTAAAAATGTAGAATTGGTGTAATTAGATTTTTTGTGTACAAGAAATGTTAAATACAATATTTATATATTCCACAATGGAAAGGGCGAGGCAGAATTTTAGAACCGGTATAAATACCACATATATTATTTGCAAGATATATTATTTCGTTCCATTAGAAGGAAGTCACCTAGACTTTCTTAATAAATCCAATAATTTTGTATAACAATACCTAGAAAGTCAAATATAGAATTCCAGGAACAACAAGTATTTTACCTTTTGCAAGCCCGGAAATTGAATTTATGTAAGCAGATTTTAATAATGCTTGTTTATTACAAGAAAAATATAAGGATATTGCTCGCATAATAGGAAATCAATGGAGTATGAATTATTGGCAAGCAGACAGTCTTTGTCTTTCCCCTAGTAATTAAATATGTTGTGTGACATTTAATTACCAAGTGAAATTCGTTGGTTAGAAAGGTTAGGAACACAGGCTATTGTGTTGGGTTTATTGTCATTGGAGTTCCAAGAGACTTTGGTCGGTTTACATATTTTATGACATACGAGTGCCGATGGGACATGCGAACATTTACCGCATGCATAGTCATTAGAATGCATACGTATTGTGCTGTTGCTGTGCTGGAACCGCAGTGTATGGCCTATGGTTTGTGTAATAAAACAGTTTAGTTGACTGGATAATATACATACATGCATATCTTGCGCTGTAATTCAGGCCGACTGGGTGTCACAAACCTTTCGTCATAACGGGTAACTCTCAACGGCTATGATGCCTTGTTTGCGCGTTCGTGGTAATCGTTGTTAACAAATATGACCACATATTCAGGGTTCATCTAACGGAGCTTTACTTATACAGGTGCGGCAGAACCAATTGAGCAGTTTTGAAGAGTTATATATATATATATATATATATATATATATATATATATATATATATATATATATATATATATACAGGGTGTTAATAAAAAAACTTTACACACTTTAGCAGGTGATAGTAGAGATGAAAACAAGAAAAAAATTCTAATACACTTAGGTCCAATACTCATTGGTTTTTAGAAAATTTATGTATGGAATTTGTACATAATACACAGGATTGACGGAAGGTATTGTGCTGGCCACATCAGATTTAACAACTAAGGACTCTAGGTGTTTACGATCAATTGTAAACAAAGTTGCAGCCGTCGTCGAAGAGACTCACGCACTTGATCGTAAACACCTAGAGTCCTTAGTTGTTAAATTTGATGTGGCCAGCACAATACCTTCCGTCAATCCTGCGTATTATGTACAAATTCCATACATAAATTTTCTAAAAACCAATGAGTATTGGACCTAAGTGTATTAGAATTTTTTTCTTGTTTTCATCTCTACTATCACCTGCTAAAGTGTGTAAAGTTTTTTTATTAACACCCTGTATATATATATATATATATATATATATATATATATATATATATATATATATATATATATATATATACAGGGTGAGTCACCGAAATCGCCGTCTTCGATATCTCCCTTGTCGTTAGAAATACAACATAAGTTTATTAACAGAATTTATTCGACTACTCAAGGAGCATAACGTAAAATTATTTTCACATATACAGGATGTTGCATTACGGCTCGGCGAGAATTGTTTGTCTTTTTTTAAATGGAACACCCTATATATTTTTATATATTTTGAATTGTATTTTATTCACCTATACGAACATATGAATTTTGTTTTAGTTTTCCACGGCGTTGCCAAGTTATTCCGTTTTTTCTCTAAAAAAGACCGAATACACGCATTGCTTTATAAAGGCTTACTGAAGTTATTTTAATAGTAAGAATTAAGAATTTTCTTTTCAGTATAACTGTAATTATACTCTATGTTCTGACATATTTTTTTTTAAATGTAATTATACAGGCTGTTCAATAAAGCGAATCAAATGTGCTCAATTTCAAATGACCATAACTCGTCATTTTCAAATGGAACACCCTATATTTTATTATTCAGTTGTGTGTATTTTTGTATTATCTTCATATATTATTAAGGGTATCTTATGCCTAAAACCAATAATTTCGGAGATTTTCACAATTTTTCTCTAAATTTATATATTCACTTAAAAATTAAATCTAGTATGCCATTGATATTGTTTTTTGAATAAGAAACAATTTCAGTAATGACTGTAGTTTCATTAGCCAGGTTATTATTAATAACAGTGGGATTAAGTAAATTAATTTATTAATATGAGTCTCTCGCAAGAAGAACTTACGAATATGGTGTATGCTGGTCAGGCCAGGCGTCACCTCACGAGCACTCAATGCTGGCGTGGAGAGTGCGCAAGAAGAGCTTACGAATATGGTGTACGCACTTGAAGAAGCGGCAACAAACCCTCTTTTGGCATCAAGAATTTATGCACAACGGTTTCCGGGAAGACGACATCCAAATCCGCGTTCTTTTGAAAAACTAAGGGAAAGGTTTGAAAGCACTGGTCATGTTCAGAGGGTTTCTTTCCGCTTTTCCAAGTGCGTACACCATATTCGTAAGTTCTTCTTGCGAGAGACTCATATTAATAAATTAATTTACTTAATCCCACTGTTATTAATAATAACCTGGCTAATGAACTTACAGTCATTACTGCAATTGTTTCTTATTCAAAAAACAATATCAATGGCATACTAGATTTAATTTTTAAGTGACTATATAAATTTAGAGAAAAATGGTGAAAATCTCCGAAATTATTGGTTTTAGGCATAGGATACCCTTAATAATATATGAAGATAATACAAAAATACACACAACTGAATAATAAAATATAGGGTGTTCCATTTGAAAATGACGAGTTATGGTCATTTGAAATTGAGCACATTTGATTCGCTTTATTGAACAGCCTGTATAATTACATTTAAAAAAAAATATGTCAGAACATAGAGTATAATTACAGTTATACTGAAAAGAAAATTCTTAATTCTTACTATTAAAATAACTTCAGTAAGCCTTTATAAAGCAATGCGTGTATTCGGTCTTTTTTAGAGAAAAAACGGAATAACTTGGCAACGCCGTGGAAAACTAAAACAAAATTTATATGTTCGTATAGGTGAATAAAATACAATTCAAAATATATAAAAATATATAGGGTGTTCCATTTAAAAAAAACAAACAATTCTCGCCGAGCCGTAATGCAACACCCTGTATATGTGGAAATAATTTTACGTTATGCTCCTTGAGTAGTCGAATAAATTCTGTTAATAAACTTATGTTGTAATTCTAACGACAAGGGAGATATCGAAGACGGCGATTTCGGTGACACCCTGTATATATATATATATATATATATATATATATATATATATATATATATATATAATTTTTTTAAAATAATGTCTTTAAGACGGCGGCCGTTAGCTGCAATACATTGCTGGAGCCAATTTCTGAAGTGTGGTGTACCTTATCACAATTTGGCGGTTTAGGCCCGTACTTTTTTGAATTCCGGGTGTTATGTTTCAATGTTGCAAAATTTTCTGCAGTCCCGATTGGAAGTGGTTGTTGAAGAGGTATTAGGGGACTTTTGGTTCCAACAGGATGGGGCTACAGCCCACACAGCCCGAAATTCTCTAAACGCTTTAAGAGAAATGTTTCCTGGACGTCCAGTGTCCTGCACGGTCGCCCGATTTAAGCATATGCAACTTCTTTCTTTGGGGATATCTTAAGGAAAAAGTGTTTAAACGTCGCCCCCAAAACCTGTTAGAGCTAAGGGAGCAGATTGTTGAAGAAGTAAACGCGAAACCCCGTATGTCAACGGACTGTTAAAATCTTCAGAAATCGGCTCCAGCAATGTATTACAGCTAACGGCCACCATCTTAAAGACATTATTTTTAAAAATTGATGAGTATAGAATGGTAAGTCCTACTGATTTCAAAAATAAAAACATTTTTTCATATATACCCTGGTTTCTTTTTTATAACTCTTCAAAACTGCTAAATTGATTCTGCCGCATCCTGTACTTTTTTACACCTACACTACTGCCATCTGCTGATTTAAAAACTAAATATAGGTCCACAAATTGTTCCGTGTATATAAGAGTTTTGATTAAAAAAATGTGTTGTGAACAGCAAAATACCTTTTGCCATTTCAGTTTTTGGTTACATAAGTATAGGGCGCAAGCAATGACATTGTTTGCCTTGATAAGCAGATATGGGGACCCGTGTCAGAATGGCAATTAGTAATTATATACATAGAATCAGATTTTTTATTAAAAATTCTAAATTCACGTAGTTAATTTGTCACCAGGAGTGTGGAATTTACTTGTTGAGGAAAATAAACCAAATGGAATTGGAAAATCACTAAATTTAATATATATATATATATATATATATATATATATATATATATATATATATATATATATATATATATATATATATATAATTACTAGCTATCATTCTCACATTGGCCCCCATATCTGTTTGTCAAGGCCAACAAAGTCACATGACTGCTCGCGCCCTAATGTATTTAACATGTCTTGCATAGGTACACTCTACACCAAAAATTACATCTATTCTTTATATTTAGACTTTTTAATTTTAAATTCATTCTATGAAGAAGTTTTATCCTTTTCTAATTTTAAATGTTTCCAATTCATTGTCGGGTTTGACAGAATTTTTGAAAAGTATATGTACCTATAATTTTAAATATTTAACTATTATTTTAACTTCCCAGAAATATCTTCAGTAATGTCTCTGAATTTTTCAAACTGACATTCGATGCCCTGTTCCATTATTATTATTATTATTATTATTATTATTATTATTATTATTATTATTATTATTATTATTATTATTATTATTATTATTACTATTTCTTCAGTTCACTGTAAGTTGAGATGGGCTATGAGGTCCTAGCATTGCATTTAACCATATCAGCATAATATGCATATAGAAATAAAAACATAGTTTTCAAGTATAAACTTTTATGAGGTCACCGCAAAAGTTTTCACGGGTACGTTGTTGGCCACGCACATAAAATAAAATAAAAATGCATAGGTAATATATCTAGGATTAAAATTTGTTAGCGAAAAGTCATTACAATTTTGTTAAACCAATTTTGTGTTCTAAATGCCAATTGTATTAAACGGAGCGAGCATTTATCCTGTAATAATTATAAAAGCAAAATGAAAATTTGCTAATCATGGGTGATTCTAAATTCAATCAAACAGCGGACTGTACGAAATTTATATTAATATTTAAACGTAATAATACAATTACCAAAATTATGCTGATAACACGATGTATAAATTATTAATGAAATAAGTGTGTGAAATGCCAATATTTAATTATAATAGTTTAATTATTCATGACATTTTAATTTATTCATTCAAAAAATAAACATGCCATCGGTACTGTTACCAATAGATTATTGAATTAAATACAAAACAAATTTTCTGCAAATTGCTTATTTCCGTAAAAAGTTACGACTTGGCAAATTTTTGTTAATTTATAGTTTTATCCAAATTCTTTTTACCTCTCGTTAAGAGAGTTATTGGATTCATGCTAAAAATTATATATCCAGAAGGTCCCTACAACCGATTTCAACATTTTTAACATGATGTCTGTGTGTATTTCTATGGATGTATGTGTGTGTGTGTGTATGTGTGTGGGACGTTGAAAGGACAATTACTCAAAAACTATAAGACTTAATATGTTTTAACTACGTATTTCCTAATCGGACATTAAAGGGAAGAGCTGAAAAAGTTTTGGTAACAATGGGGTCATTTAAAAAAAAAAATGGTTGTTTTTTTTTATAAAATCGTGAAATCTGTCCCATTTAATAAATATAAAAATGTAAAGTAACATGAAATATGTGACTTTTCATTCATAAATTTGCTAATAAACTTTCGCGGCTGTAAAATTCGTGACGTCACGGCTTGTTACTCACTCAAAGACATTCCTCTCACACACATTTACGTGGTTTCCGTATGCTGTTGTGAACAACCTAACCTAAAATTGTGACAGGTGAGAGCAAAGTTAAGAGTAAAGGTATGTAAATAAATCATTTATTAATATAAATACCAAAAGTTATATGAAATATGTTTTCGTTAACAATATGTTGATGTCACAAAATAAAACTGACAAGTGATAACCCAAACAATCATAGTTCCAAACACAACCGGTAGAGAGCTACCGCTGCTTCCGACAAGCCGTGACGTGTAGCCGTGACGTCAGCGTCCAAATATTTGAAATTAAAGACAATATTTAAAAAATCATATCTCTGATTCTAAAGACTTGTAAGGTGTAAAACATACACCTACATATTTAATTTGACTTATTCTTTCAAGAAAAAAATAAATTAGTAAATGTGAAATGACCCCATTGTAGAACCGGAAATAGCAGATTCTTGAAAAAAAATCTTCTAAATATTATATGTATTTTGAAAAATTTTCTTGGTATTATTAAAGAACATTAAATTCTTAATCTGACACATTTAATTTTTTTATTATATCTCGTATAGGTTTGGAGATATAGTATATAATAAAATAGAATAATCTGTTGTAATAAATCTCGATGCTCAAAAAACAGTTGAGATATTTAAATGTTTGTAATTGATAGATAAATGAAAAATGTAAGTGTCAAAAATCAGATTTAACATATATTAATTTATATTATTTTATTATTAATTAAATGTAAAATGTATGTTAAAATTACATATATCCTAAAGAAATACCGCTAAAACTGTGAATGAATTTTAAGAATTTTAAACATATTAGAATAGTAGAACAATATTTCTCATAGAATTTCTACTATTTTTGTGTACAAGAAATGTTAAATTCGTTACTTATAAGATACGAGCAGTCATGTGACTTTGTTGGCCTTGGCAAGCAGATGAAGATCCGTATCAGAATGGCGGCTAGTAGTTATTTACATAGATGTCACAATTGTTATATGCCATAATTTTTCATTCAAAATTTAAAAATATTCTGATGTTTATTTGTCATCTATGGTATGGAATATACTTATCGAGGAAAATAATACACCATAATGTTTTGAATGAAATCTTATGATACTTGACACCTATGTACATTACTAGCTGTCATTCTGACACGGGCCCCCATGTCTGCCTGCCAAGGCCAACAAAGTCACAACAGATTTTTTGCAATGTTGGAGATATCTCCATTTACTGATGCATTTAATGAAAAGCTTTTTATTCTTTGGAAATGAAGTTGTAGGATCCTCCGGAAATAAGCTGGAAGAATTTACGTACTTCTCATGACAGTAATTTTTAATATGACGGAAATAAAAGTGCGAAATCAAAATGTTTTATATTCGTTTTTCTAGTTATTGTAAAATTTTAGAAGCATAATAAAAATTTAAGTACAACCATATTTCTTTCTTATTACCGACACAAGATTTGTAGAGAGAGAAAAAATATGTCCCGGTATTTTATGATCGGAAATATTTTTAGGCCTGCACTATAAAATATAAAACCAGATTATATCTAAATAAACTGTTAAATAAATAATGACAATCATAAAATGGATGTTAAAAGAATTTTAAAACTTTGCAATTACAGATGAGAAATTTTCGCTTGTCGATATTTTTTATATATAATACATTAGTCATGTGACATGTTTTCCGCCAATCAACCTTCAGAATCTGCCTTGATACATTTCTATCACACCAATGATACAAAACAAAGAAATTATCACCGTATTTATAATCGTTTCCTTTATTTACGACATTGACAGTTAATTTTGAGTATAAAAATAAGTAATAACAATAATTCAAACTTCGAAATATTTAATAAAACTCGTAAGTACCATGTTTTAATACTACTTATATCTATTCCATATATTTAGATTTTTTAAATTTAAATTCATTCTATATGAAGAAATTTTGTCCTACTCTTCTAATTTTTCGAGATGTTTCCAATTCATTGTCGGAACTAACAGTATTTCTGAAGGGTATGTGTAATATACCTATAATATTAAATATTTAACTATTAATACATTAAGAAATAATATAATGTATGTACTTCCCAGAAAAAGTCTTCAGTAATGTCTCCGGATTTATGACACTGACAATTATCGGTCAGGTGCAAACAATTTAAATTTTCAACTATTTTTCATGGCATTCTTTCGGCTGCAAAATTTATTACAACAGATTATTTTATATATATTATATTTTTTATCTCTAAATCTATAGAATATATAATAAAATATTCAAATGTATCAGATAGAGAATTTAATTTTCAAGAATCTTCTATTTCCGGTTGTCCAATTGTTACCAAAACCTTTTCAGATCTTCCCACGAATATCCGATTGGGAAACACGAAGCTAAACAAATATTAAGTCTTATAGTTTTTGAGTAATCGTCCTTCCAACATCCCACATACATACACACATACATCCACACACACACAGACATCATCGTAAAAATGTTAAAATCGGATTGTAGGGACCTTAAAACGTGCTTATTCAATAAAATCTGGATATGCGATTTTTAGCATGAATCCAATACCTCTCTTAGCGAGAGGTAAAAATAAATATATCCCGACACATTAAAATTGCAAATAAAAACGTGAAATAGAACTACACAGTTGTAAAGATAATTTGAATATTAAAATTACATTTCGCAAATAAAGGCTCTCTGTGAATAGAGGAAATAAGAGAAATGCAGTCTTTGAAGACACATCAAACGATTCATTGATTGGACATACTTTATTCAGTTTAGTCGTACGGAACGCAGGAATAAAGACAGTTGTACGCAAGGCAGCAGGAGAAGGACAGCAGGAGAACCAGCCGTACGTGTAAAAGGGAAAGCAAGAGAGACAGACGCATGCCTTCGCAGGGGGAAAGAAAGAGAAAGATAAAATGAGAACTGCTCAACCGTCAGTCAGTTCATTTCATTCGAGCAGAGAATTTTTACAGAAAGTTCCAAAAGACGGTCGGGAATTTCTATACACATTTGATTAAACTCGGTATTCCACATCCCCCTGGTAACCCCTGGTGTGGATTAAAGTAATCAAACCAGGATTTAATCGAAAAATGATACCAAACTGTACAGGGTTGTTTATATGAAGGATACAGGACCGTTACTGCTTTACTCCATAAAAGGACCCAACCCTCTTCACAAAGTTTCTCGTTTATGATGTGTACAAAAAAAACTGTTTTATTAGATATATTGTTTACATATCACCATCGTTGAATATTCATATTTTCACCTCACTTTTATTGGTTATCAACTTCATATTAGTATTTGATATAATTTTGTGCTTAATATTTAATAGATATAGAGTTAAAGAGTTATAAGAATATTAAATTTCAGAAATCAGCCAGCTATGCTAACCATGGAAACTGCTAATATATTCAGATATTCAGTATCAATGAAAAGAAAATGAATATGGCAGAGATGAGGATTTTGAGATAGATGTTGGGGAAAATACGATAAGAAATGAAAGAATAACAGAAATAACTGTTAGAAGTTTCTAGATAGATACAAGAGAGACAATTACATTGGTTAGTAATAGAAGGTTGAAGAAACAAAGTAAGACCAAAGATAAGATGGAAGGAACGAATGGGAAAAGCTAAAGAAGAATATGTCAGTGTCAAGTGCAATATGCATAACTTATTTATGAAATAATTTTACTGGATATTTAGAATCCTTTGCAAGAAAAATTATATATGGAATTTATACATAATACACATGATTGACAGAAGGTATTGTGTTGACCACATCAAATTTTTACCTTCCGTCACCTCTAGGTATAAGGAAGGTATTGTCTTTGGTCAAAAAATTCAATGATGAGTTTTTACTGAATAAGCATACTTTGGGTACGATTTTACCATTTTTACGATGATGTCTGTATGTATGTATGTGTGTCTGTGTGTGTGTGACAAAAGTTCCGGATCCTATAACTTCAATACCACGAGTCCAAAATTTTTTTTTTCGTATTCCCCAAGTTTACATCCAGAAGAACAAGTGATTAGGTTTTGGTTATAATTGGTGAACCGAAAGTAGCCTCATTTGAAGATTTAACAGTTAAATTTGATTTATTGACATTTAATATTATTATAACTTAAAGAATATATTATTCTCTTTACGATTTGATTACATTTTATACTTCATTTTCAATAGATACAGAGTTAAAGAATTTTAAAGAAACTAAATTTTATAATTCAGCCAGCTATGCTAAACATGGAAACTACTGATATATTCATATAATTCAAATTGACAAATGTCAGTATGAGTAAAAAGTAAATTAATGTGGCAGAGATGGGGAGGTTGAAGTAGATGTTGGGGAACACACGGAAAGATACGGTAATAAAATAACTCTAGTGTTACAATTTTCTAGAAAGATACAAGAAAGACGATTACATTGGTTTGAACATGTCATGAGGAGAAATGAAGAATTATATTTGAACAAGAGTGAGTAGTTTAGTAATGGGAGGTAGAAGAAGCAGAGGAAGATCAAAGATAAGATGGAAGGACTGTATTGCAGAAGACTTGAGAGAAAAAGAACCGAATGAGAACGACACGCAAAAATAGAGACCCCTAACAAATGGGAAAAGCTAAAGAGGAAGAAGATGTCAGTGTAAAGTGCAATTTGAATAGTTTGTTTATGAAATAATTTTACTGGAAATTTAGAATCTTTTGCAAGAAAAATTATGTATGGAATTTATACATTATACACAGGATTGACGGAAGGTATTGTGCTGCCGACAACAGATTTTTTTTTTATGAAATAATTTTACTGGAAATTTAGAATCTTTTGCAAGAAAAAGTATATATGGAATTTATACATAATACACATGATTGACGGAAGGTATTATTATTATTATTATTATTATCTCTTTACCTATTGTGAATCAGTTAGCTGTGTAACTCATGAAAAATACTAAAAACATGTCTTTCCATGATTTGTGAATTCGAATAATCACTGTAACGATAATTATTTTCTATTTCGGTGACTATGAACGTACTGAAAACATGTTAAGAATATTTAAATCTTGTTTCACCTCACGCATTCAGTATTGCAGAGAATAGGGCATACCTTTGACTTATCTGATTGGCTGAAATTTCAGCCAAGAGATAAGTTTACCCAATGTAATTTCGGCTACTTAAAACACCATCGAAAATTCTTCTTAGGTTTGTGTGAAATTAAAATAGTGTAATGTAAATTTATCTTATGCAAATTTCGACTATTTCATTGGACTTTCTATGTTTTAATTCTTCTATTAATATTGCTTAAACCGACACCGATAAAATATACGAGGATTTTAAAATCTTCTCAGGGCGTTCTGGTGTTGAAAGGTCGGCCTAAAACAGGCTACCCGCTCTAAAAAATAGCACAACCTTCATAAATCTAAGGGAGTGTCATTCACAAGTGTTCAATTATTAGAAAACATGCTGAGTAACGAAGACATGCGAGCGAACTCATGACGAAAAAGCGACGAATCGATGACGAAGACATATACTACGCTGAGTATTGTGTGATTTCGTGACATGGCAGAGTATGTAGGGATGTTTTAGGTAATATCCGACATAGACGTAGGTTTTTCGATGCCCTCTGAATAAAGCTCCCTAGTTTAATTGTAGTAAGGGCATAAAACCAGGCCTTTCAAAGTGCCGTAAAGTACAATACCTCGCCAAATGCTTCTACATAAAAAGAAATACTTTTCCAAGCTCCGAATTCTCTACAGAGCTTTGTAAGTCGCATTTTAATGTACTATTTACGTCTAGAACTTAACTTAGAATGCGAAAGGTCGTGGGATCAAATCACACAATCAACAAAAAAGCAATAAATTCAAAAGTTTTATAACTTTTGTGGAAACTGAAGCCTGGTAACATGTATTATTCAAGTATGAGTGTAAATATATGATTGCATATCTGATAGGAACTATATTTGTTTTTTGATTACTACATCATATTTTCTTGATGATAACATTGAAAATGTTGATGTCACTTAGTGTAGACATACAAGAAATGTTAAATACAATAATTATGTAACCAAAAATTAAAGTGTCAAGACGTATTGTCACTATCACAAAATAAATTTATGACTGTAAGATTTTGGGAAGAATACTTATGTATATTAATAATACAAGATTGAAATTAAATGAATAATGTATGTAACAAAAATTTTCGGAATTTTTTTTTTTTTTTGGTGAAATTTAAAAATATAGAAATCATGTATTCAAATAATTTATTTAGCAACTTTTTTTAGAATAAATGATTTACAGAATGTATAACTTAAATAATACTTAAAGGTCCATTGTTTTCAATAGCACGCAATTTTTGATTAACATGTCGCATCATGTTCTGGACGCTGATATTGTCTACTTCGCGATTTGAAATATTCGACGTCGTAGCTGTTCTTCATTTTCAACCATTATCGTAAACCTATCTGGGGGATTGTCATTTTTGGGCACAAATGGGATGTTGTGAGCATCTAACCAATCTCTGGTTATTCTAGCGTAATGGCAAGATGCTAGATCCGATCAAAATATAATATTATCATTAGGATGATGTTTATTAATAAAATCAACCAGTTTCGGGAGGCATCTCTCGGTATAAATGTTAGCATCAACCGCCTCACCCCTCACATGTCCAACATAAAGACGTGAAATACCTGCTGCTGATATGGCGCACCAGACCAAAATCTTGTCTTCAAATTTCTGTTTTGTTTTATATTTCACATTATTTGGATAATTTTCTATATCATCCGTATAAAATCCATCATTACCTTTAATTTCCGAATTAGAAAACGTGAAATATTTTTCATCATCCATGATCAAAACTCTATTAGCTGTAAAGTGATATCTTTTTAATGCACGGCAACATATCGGAATTCTACGTAACTGATCTTCTGTATATTTTGGACACTTCTTCCGATGTTTAAGTCCATTTCTGCTGAGTTCTCGGCTGATTGTCATGTGTGAAACCCGAAGTCGGCGAGCCAATTTTCGAGTTGAAGTTCCCAACCGGTCTTTTGCACTTTCCACCAACCTATTTGATTGGGCATTAGTCAAAGCTTTAGGCCGTCCACTTTTTGGAACGTTTACACATGGTATGTCTTCCTCACATTCACTTATAGTTTTATAAATGGTCGAAACAGCAATATTTTTTTTTCTAAATATATTTACTGTTTCAGATTTTGACACCCTTCCAACCAAATTGTATATACTTTTTCGAATATCTAGTTTGTACGACTCAACTATGTTAATAATCGACAAATATGATATGACATATTAAAATTTAAACAATATTGAACATTTGTTTTCAATGACAACTAGATGCTAAGTTTTTTTGAATTAATTTATAGACAACGAAATTTTTCCGAAAACTTTTGTTACATACGTTATATGTATATTTATATAAATAAAAATTAAATGGCGGACGGTAATGTGTTGCCGTATCCGAACCTCAAACCCAAAACTCTAGGATCATGCAATTAGATTGGCGCCACCCACTATATCTGGTATACAATATGGACTTTGACAGCAAATAAATCACAAAACGTCAGCTGCACCAAGTGATGTTATGTCATTATGTCATCAATATATATTAATAATATCGTAGACGGAGATATATCAAATCACGCAAATGGTTACATACAATAGATATCCAGTTCAGTTTTGACATGAAATATTTTATTAAAACAAATGTTATAAGCATTGTTAAAACGGTAGACCGCGCGACTAATCTAGGGTTAATTTATAAAACCATAAGTTTTTCAAGAACAGTCAGTTGTATTTTTCATGAGCCGTCACTGGAAGAAGCTATTTATAAATAGAGAATTCATTCTTCTTGTTCTATGTTTGAGGAAAAAGGACTACCTACTTTCCTACTTCGGAGGCATGAACTTAATTCCGATAATTAATTTCTTCTGAAAAGAAAGTTAAAAAAACTGAAGAAAAAGCCTTGGGAGTATGAATGTTAATTGTCCCGGGTGGTACCCTTTGTACTTTTCAGTTCTTGTTCTACTCCCGAAACAAATTTCATCGAAGGTAATTAATAACCGTGGATGTAAGAGCCGGCGAGCCATTGTCCAAGGCTGACATGATTGATAAGGAGAAACCATCCCGGGACAATAGACGGCACGTATGTCTTGGGATACTTTCACATAAATTATCGACTTCGATTCAGAGCACAGCGACGAGCCAGAGCTACCAAAATAAACAACGAAATTAATGTGTTTTTTATCAATGACGGTAGAGCCAAGTAAAAGAAACAAACTTTTACATATTTTATTCATTATCTCATTGTAAACACCAGCTGAAGCTCAATTTGTAATGTATTACGTATGTTTTACAACAACAGCCATATCCAAATGCAATCTGTAGATATATCTTTAATATCATTTTTTCTATTTTGCATCTGTAACAAAGCTATTACAGCACCCAAAGGAGTTCGTTAATAGCTCGTTTGAGTGTTGTAACAGCCTAGTACAATTTATTTTTATAAAGTTGGTAGCATAGCTGAAATGTTATGTGAAAAAATATTAAATGTCAAACCTCGCTGAATAAACGATACTAACGATTGTTAAGATTTTCATTTTTGTTTATATATATTTAGGGCATAAATAGTTCAAAACACTATTAATTGTTGATATTTAAAATATGTAATTTATTTGTGAACTCTGTCGGTAAATTAGTTCGAGCTTTTTGAGACAAAAGCAAAATGGCGGCGGAGGAGAAATGTCAACAAGAATTGTGTTTATTTATAAGAAAATAGTGTTTTAAATATAAGATGTGTATAATTATTATATAGTTTTACACTTTCCACATCCTTTTCAGTTAATTTTATACAATAAAATGTAAGTAACTTGTAAAAAAATTATATTTGATTATGACTATGAAACCTGACTTTTTTCATTGTTTGTTTTTGGAATTATAAAATGTATTTTCCGTAATTTCACGTATTTCAGGTGGAGTACACAAAAAATCGTATCTATTCATTTTTAATTTGATATGAATTTGATTGTAAACAATACGAGACAATTTTATATTCAAACATTGAATTTTCAAATGTCACATTATTACCAACTAACACAAAATTCCCTAAATTTTGAATTTGCGATTTTTTATTTAAAAAGATCATAAAAAGCGCAAAATAGAAAAAATAGTATAAAGAACTCATGTCATAATTGTCGATTATTTTGTTCGAAGGTTTGAGCAACTCCGCTACGCGTCGTCACCCAAACTTCCTTCTCACAAAATAAAATGACAATTATGACATTCGTTCTTTAATATACTATTATTTACCTTTATTACGAAGGTATTTATATTGATTCCAGAATCGAAATAAATATTTCTAAAACGACTTTTTACCTTCCGTCACCTTTAGGTAAGAAAGGTACTGTCTCTCGTCAAAAAATTCAATGATGAGTTTTAGTGAATAAGCATGTTTTAGGGTCCATATAATACGATTTTACCATTTTTACGATGATGTCTATATGTGTGTATTTGTATCTGTGTGTGTGTGATGAAAGTTTGGGATCGCATAACTTCAATACCACGATTCCAAAAATTATAATTTTTTCGTATTCCTCAAGTTTACATCTAAAAGGGAAATGATTAGATTTTGTTTATAATTGGTTGCCCGCAAGTACCCTCATTTGCAACTTTTAACAGTTTTTCTTCAAAAACGCAGTTAAATATCATTTATTGACATTTAACGTAACTATAACTTAAAGAATATATTATTCTCTATACGATTGGATTGCATTTTATACTTCATATTCAATAGATATAGAGTTAAAGAATTATAAAGATACTATAACCATAATCACGGTCGTGATTAATTTACGGAATATTAGGTTCTACGCAATATAGGCCCGTCTCAATTTAATGCGCGGCAGTATATATCAGTGGCGGCTTGTCAGGGTAGGCAGGTGAGGCAGTGCCTCACCAGAAAAGAAATAAAGCTGCATGTAAAGTAGTATGTAAATTAAATTTTAACTTATTCCGTTAATGCTTGTCTTTATAAATATCAAAAGAATAATTTAAGCTACGACCATAGCTAATATGTAATGCAGTTCACCTAATTTACACCCTATAAAGTGCTTGTCGAAATGCATAGTATAACTGCCTAATGTTTTTGATAAAGCATTCATTCCGGTAAGAAATACGTGCGCTAGTCAAAGAGCTGTTTGAGGCACTGCTTCAAATGCTAAATACAATGAGTGCGTAAAGGATAAAAGATAGTCGCTTTACCTTCCACGCGGCCCTATAGAGGCTGTTACCATACATGAAACAATCAACGCCACATGCTGATAAATTTTGTAAGTAGGTTCACGACATTACTGCATATTTTTGCAAGCAAATTTAAATAATATTAGCTGCAAATTGCATTTGACAATATACAAACATAACATAACCTGTCTTGTCTAGCATTTTTATTATAATAAGCTCTGGTTTGCGACTGATACGTATTGCAGTAAATATTTAATTCTTTTATTTTTTTCGTTGTTTTTATTGTTTACCCACGTAGTGTTTTTGTAATTTGAATTTTAGTTTAAAAAACAAATAATGGCTTCGACTTCAACTTTAAAAGAATTGAGTGACAATATAAAGAATTCTGAAGATATTGTTAATTTTTTAATTAACAAAAATCCATTTAATCAACTGTCTTATGAAGATAAACTATTTGTCAAAGAATTTCCTAAAATGTTCTGTGATCTGGCAATTATAAGGCATTTGACCTTGCCTCACCAAAGTTTTAGTGCACGAGCCACCACTGGTATATATTATTTTATAATTATTAAATAAAACTAAACTTTTAACAGAAAACGTGCGTTTTGTGTACGTTTAAGATGAATTCGTTGGAGAGGAAAACGAAATTGTATGTCTTAATTTTTTCTGCTGAACATACAACAAAAAGTATAATTTTAATCCAGGCCATTGTAGGTCATTTGCAGCCGCATTGGGCAAATCTGAATAGATCCTCCCCGAGTGGGAACGAGAATTATTGGGTAATTTATACTTGCCCATTTGTGTATGTGAAACAATGGAAAAGGCAATAAACCAGTGATTCTCGTAAAGGGACGCGAAAAAGGAAAAAATAGCGGCGTGTCATTTTGAGCAAACAACAAAAACTCATCCAGAAACAATAAAGGAAAAATCTCGCTGTATGTTGGGCGGCGGTTTAGCCAAAGCCATTCGCGGCTACACGAGTTCCCTCGCTACACTACCAAGGCTTTTTATCGAGAACTCTCGCCAGAAACCGGGGACGAGAACACCATAACGTTGCCAATGCTACTTTTTATCGTCCACTACACATTGCGCTGGATTACCACAGCCCATACAGAAGATTATAAATACACAATAAACAATTATCACATAAGTCCAGAAACACATAAGTCAATAAAGTATACTATACGGAAAAATTAATTCTGAAAGAAATATGAGATCTCTGGATTAATGTAAGAACAACCATCATCTTCTTCTTTAGCTTTTCCCATTCGTTAGGGGTCACTATTTTTACCTCCCGCTACCCTTGTTACGGGAGGTATAGAGATCGTGCTAAAAATCGCATATCGAGATAATGGTAAATGACCACGTTTTAAGGTCCCTACAAGCCAATTTTAACATTTTCACGATGATGTCTGTGTGTATGTGTGTATGCATGTGTGTGTGTGTGTGTGTGTGTGTATGTGTGGATCCTCTTTACGCTCTAACTCAAATACTATCGTTCAGAAAATCTTGTATTTCTACCTTATTCTAATATGGAAAGAAGCCATTAGATTTTGGTGGCAATCGGATAACCGGAAATGGCAGTTTACTTGTTATTATAAAACTTAAAGATTATTTCATTTTCTACAGGTTTGCATTAATACTTTTTCTATATATTTTATAAATAAATTTATAAAGTAATATAAAAATTATATCTCGGAGCTTATGCACACAACTCCATAGTTACACAGTTCAGATCAAATGTATGTAACTGACAGACAAATGTCACTGTTAAAAAAAAAACATTTCAAATTACTAACAGTAACATTTTCAAAATAAAATTGTAAATCGAACAATAGTTACATGGAAAGGAACTTAATATACATAATTTCAAATTAATAACATTTTAAACGAAAATTGTAAATAGAACAATAGTTATATGGAAAGGAACTTAAATAATTTCTAGTATTAGTAAATATGCAGGTATGTATTTAAATAAGCAATAAATAAATATATTATCACGTCATATTACCTATTTCTGGGTGTGCTAATCTGCTTTGTACACAGATTTCGGTAATGATGATATAGGTATTTGTATAGTGCGGATGTTGACCATGCGTTTGCACACGGATACTCATTTTTGGCGAGGAGAGTGCATCACAGGGGTCAGTTTTGTGCCATTTAACATTCGAAATATTTGATAGTAGGAATTGAATCCGGTTCCCCAGATTCGCGACCAGACACTCAGTCAGGCGGCTATGAGACCCCAAAGGTATATGTATTTAAATTAATAAAAATTAAATGGCGGGAGGTTTTGTGTTGATCACATCAGATTTTTTATTTTCTTCTTCCACTCATTTCTGTTTTGCATGTCGTTCTTATTCAGTTCCTTTTCTCTCAAGTCTTCCGCTATACAGTCCTTCCATATTATCTTTTGTAAAAATGCTAAAAAAGTGATATTTCGAAATAAAGTTATTAAGAAATATTGTTGTTCCCGACTAGTTATATCACTGATTAAATTTAATGTAGTTATTTCTTTTACACCCTGTATAATGTACATGTAATTCAATAGTTGTACATAAAAAAATTAATATATTCAAAATAATAAAACTACCATGTTGCACCAAAATTCTGAAGCAAATACAGTCCAAATCATAATATGAAAAAATCTGATGTGACCAACACAGTACCTCCCGCCATTTACCTATGTATATAATATTTATATTACTTTATAAATTTATCCATACAATATATAGAAAAAGTATTAAAGCAGACTTGTAGAAAATGGAATAATCTTTAATTTTTATAATAACAAATTCAGAAAAAAATACTTTTAAAGGTATTTTTAGAAGAGAAACTATCTTGAGCTTCAAGTAAACTGCCATTTCCGGTTATCCGATTGCCAGCAAAATCTAATCAGTTCGTTCCATATTAGAATAGGTAGAAATTCATGGTTTCAAAACTTTCTGAATGATAGTATTTGAGTTAGAGCGTAAACAGGATCCACACACACACACACATACATACATACATACATATGTGGCGGATCAAGTAAACTTCAATATTTATCAAGTTATCCGCCACGTTAGCCTCGACCATTGTTGATCAGCTGTTCCGAGGTTACCTAGGAACAGCTGACAACAACAACGATTATTATTTTGTATTCTTCGTTTGATACAACGTCAAAATTTATTAATAAAATTTAATTAAATATTTACAATATATTTACATCATAATTATCCAAGTGTTTATTTTCCAATTGTAACGATTAGATTATCGAATAAAGATAATCCTTTCATTACACATACATACATACATACATACATACACACAGCCATCATCGTGAAAATGTTAAAAATGGATTATAGGGATCTTAAAACGTGGTCTTTTACCAAAATCTCGATATGCAATTTTTAGCACGATCCCTATACCTCCCTTACTAAGAGTAGCGGGAGGTAAAAAGAAGTTGCGTAATTTGTCACCGTAGTTAGTTAATGCGAAAATATTTGCAGTATATCCTCGAACGTATGTACTCTCTCCTCACTGGAGTTGAATGTATTGCTTTGCTGGTAGTGCATTAGTGAGTAAGTTGCATGGGAGGAAAGTTTGGGATGTTAGGTTGCCTGCGGCAGGTTTCACGCGCGGTTAGTCCCGCTGGACCCCGGTCCATCAACTTGTCTGCCACACGTGATTCTCATACAAATCCTCCGACACCCACACACAAAGACCTACCTACCCTTCATTACCTAACTCTTTATCTACTGCCAGCGTACATCTCCCTATTAGTTTCTACACCACGAAACTACATCGACAAGATACCAAGAACATCTATACGGACAGCTGATTCCGTTCGTTCACAGAGGTGGATCGGTTATCCTTACATATTGATGCTAGAATAAGCTTAATTCTTAAAATATTTTTGAATGGGTACTGCCTGGTTACTACACTTCATTCGTTGAGACAAACAAGTCATTCTAATGGTTTGGCACATTCGCTGAGACAAGAGAATGTGCTGTTCTTTTTCCGTCGCCTTTAGGTAAGGAAGGTATTGTCTTTGGTCAAAAAATTCAATGATGAGTTTTTATTGAATAAGCACGTTTTAGGGTCCATATAACACGATTTTACCATTTTTACGATGATGTCTGTATGTATGTACGTGCGTCTGTGTGTGAGTGACGAAAATTTCAGATCGCAATTTTTTTTTTGTATTCCTCAAGTTTACATCCAGATGAAGAGGTGATTAGATTTTGGTTAAAATTGGTCAACCGGAAGTAGCCTCATTTAAATTTTAACAGATTTTCTTGAAACAGCCCAGTTAAGTATCATTTATTAACATTTTCCGTCGACCGTTTATTAATAGATTAATGTATAGAAAATCATTCATTAATGACCCCTATTAATGCATGATTTTTTATTAATAAACGATTTATTGGGTGCGTTCACCACATGGAACACAGCATGTATTGCTAACGCTAAGTTGTAGCAAAAAGGTAGACAGAATTAAAAGTCATGCTTTTGACACTTACTAGCTAGGTATATTCACGTAGCATACCTTTAAAATGAATTTGAAAGAATAAAATTCCTCAAATAACATAAAAAACCGCTTGTGTAGTCTAGCATTAAGTAAACTGAACGCACCCACTGAAAACAATTGATGACAAAACTTATTGATGCATTGACGTAAAATTTGACGTTCGGTCAACCATTACTAACCTAAAAAAAATTGTCATGGAATAAAATTAGATTTTCCATTTAAGTAAGATACGGTCAACGAAAAAATATTGTAACTAACACGTGTGTTAATTGGGGATTAATGATATCAACAAGTAACGCGTTAAAATATCTCGATCATTAATCGCCCTCATTAACAAACTTGATAGTTAAATAACTATTAACTTTATTATAACTTAAAGAATATATTTTTTTCTACACGATTTGATTACATTTTAGCACGTTTAAGGGTTCATATAATATGATTTTACCATTTTTACGATGATGTCTGTATGTATATGTATGTGTGTTTGTGTGTGTGACGAAAGTTTCGGATCGCATAATTATATTTTTTTCGTATTCCTCAAGTTTACATCCAGAAGAATAACTGATTAGATTTTGGTTATAACTGGTCAACCAGAAGTACCCTCATTTGTAGATTTTAACAGTTAAATATCATTTATTGACATTTAACGTTATTATAACTTAAAGAATATATTATTCTCTATACGATTTGATTACATTTTATACTTCATTAGATATAGAGTTAAAGAATTATAAAAAATTTAAATTTCACAAATAATATATTCAGGAAATTCAAATTGACAGATGTCAGTATCAATGAAAAGAAAATGAATGTGGCAGAAATGAGGATGTTAAGATTGGTGTTAGGGAAGACACCATTCATGCTTACCACCCATTATGTTCATATAAAAATATTGTTTCCTTAATCCAGTTCAAAATAATTAAAAACAAATAATACCTATATTCATAAGCAAATAAATGCACTATTAATTTAGTTATACGATAAAAATGAACAAGAACAAGTACATAACGAAAGACGAGCAAAAGTATTTCAGATGACAAAAGAAAAATTCGTTTCCACTTAGGGTCCTTCCATACTCCATCTATTTATCCATGGTTGAAACAGTCCGTTTCTTGGCGATCTGAAATATTCCGTGTTTCTAGGAGCTCATAGCTTAGTCCGTTTAGCAGTTCACTCACATGAGTATGGATGTTTGTTCAACGGAATAATGATGAATATATCCCGTGAAGCGAGCAATCGTTTGCGGCTTGACTTGTCAAAGAAGCGCTATGGATCTTAGTTTCCATCTACTATCTTCTTTCATCTCCTATACCCTAGCCTGCCCCGCAGTTTGGAAAGTAGGCACAGAGAAAGAAACTAAGTTTTTAAATTTAGTTTGTGACTGAGATCGCGAACGACGAACGAGCAAAGCATTCTTTCATGCGGGCGCCCACTGACCTCAGGCCTCACTCCGCACTGTTTCCTTCTTCTTTTTCACTCCTTTTATTATTATTCTTGTGTTCGCTCGTACTTCTTTCCTGGACTTAGAAGTGTCTTTACGCGCGCTATTCTTAAGGCATTTTAATGCTGATGTAAACTGGAATGAATGGCCGAGGCATAAATGTTTGTACGTGCGCTGCGCTGCAATTTTAAACAAATGGCTTATAATTCTTACGAAATTGCCGACAGTTTTATACAGTTCATTTGAAGAATATCTGCTACGTGGAAGATGGAAATACAACGGCAAAGAGCTGAGATTGTTATAAATATTTACAAATTAAGATACAATAACGAATATCTTTACATACAAAATTCAGTTGATAATTCCCCAAATATTGTACATGAATATTTATTATAGAATAATTTATTCTATATACAGGGTGTTCCACGACTCGACCGACAAATTTTTACCATATATTCCAGGGGTCATTACGATCAAAAAATGTTATATGACCTATAGATGAATTCCTCTTATATCGAAGAAATTAAGAAACAAAATGATAAAAGAAAATTTATTCATCAATGGATAGCTAATTAACACAAAATTACAACAACTGTTCAAAATGAGAACCGCCATTTTCTAAACATACAGCTATCCTTCGAGTCATAGAATGTTGCCAGTTAATTACTGCCAATTCATTCTTTAGAGAATTAGTAGCTTCAACTATACGGTCAGTCATACACGAAAACCATATCGGCATATTCTGCATTAGTAAAATGCGGCATAATGGCTTAAATTAATAAGACAGCACAAAAATCATTCAGCATTAACTACGATAGTAAACACGTCATTAAACTGTTTTTTTTTTTTTGTTAAACAAATCCGTCAAGGCTAACTCAATTATCATTTTTTTTAAATTTCTTCGATATCTCCGAAACAAAGAGGAATTCAACTATAGGTCATATAACATTTTTTGAATGTAATGACCCCTGGAATATATGGTAAAAGTTTGTCGGTCGAGTCGTGGAACACCCTGTATATATGTATAGATTTTTTATGGTTATCAATTCATTAGATACATCGAAAACCAAAATCGGGTCATCGTAGACCCAAATTAAAAGAAATTTTAAAATACATCAATACTTCTTAAACTTCTATTAACGAACATTAAATGTAACAAATTATTAACATATTTTATGGAAATTTTTAAGGGGAATTGTTTGTAATATTTCTATCAAGAGAATTATGAACAAAAAATATGATGTGACCAACACAATACCTGTCGCCATTTACCTACGGGGTCTCGTTGCCGCGTGCCTGATGTATAGTCGCGAATCTGGGGAATCCGATTCGATCCCGATCAATGCCAAATAATTCGAATTTTAAATGTCATAAAATTAACCCTTGTGGTAAACGCCCGCACAATACAAATATGTCATCATTACCGAAATGTGTGTATAAATCAGATTAGCACACTCAGCAATAGATAATATGCAGTGATAATATATTTATTTGTTTCTTTATTTAAATATATACCTGCATATTTCCTAATGCTAGAAATGATGTATTTTTACTATCTTTCCATAAAACTATTGTTTGATTTACAATTTTCCTTTTAAAACGTTACTATTATTAATTTGAAATGATTATTTTTTTGACAGTGACATTTATCTGCCAGTTACATACATTTGAGCTGAACTATGTAACCACGGAGATGTGTTTAAAGCATAAGCTCTGAGATATAATTTTTATATTACTTTATAAATTTATCCATAAAATATATAGAAAAAGTATTAAAGTAAACATTTAAAGGTATTTCTTGAAGAAAAACTATCTTGAGCTTCAAGTAAACTGCCATTTCTGGTTATCCGATTGCCACCAAAATCTAATGGCTTCTTTCCATATTAGAATAAGGTAGAAATACATGGTTTTAAAACTTTCTAAATGATAGTATTTGAGTTAGAGCGTAAAGACGATCCACACACACACACACACACACACACACACACACACACACACACACACACACACATATACATACATACAAACATACATACATACATACAAACATACACACAGACATCATCGTGAAAATGTTAAAAATGGATTCTAGAGACCTTAAAACGTGGTCATTTACCAAAATCTCAATATGCGATTTTTAGCACGATCCCTATACCTCCCTTACCTAGGGTAGCGGGAGGTAAAAAACCGATATTCGGGTCATATTTGACCCTATTTTGGGAAGACAAGGGTTAATAAACTGAATAGTGACTCCCCACTTACTGAATGCAAAGAAATTAGGTGAGAATATAATTCCTTAGTCACGTGACATGTTTTCCGCCAATCAACATTCAGAATCTCCCTAGCTACGCGTTTAACACAGCGATGATAAAAAACAAGGAAATAAACACCGTATTTATAGTCGTTACTAAGGGATTTGTTTTCTTTATTTATGACATTGACAGTTAATTTTGAGTATAAAAATAAATAATAACAATAATTCAAACTCCGAAATATTAAATAAAACTCGTAAGTACCATGTTTTAATACAATATGAATATGTATATCAAAAGTTAGGTTAGGTTAGATTGCAAAAAATCATTATATTCTCTCATTAAATATAAGCTCGTGATATGATTAATAATCTAAAATATTGCTCGTGAAACCGAAGCAGCACATTCCAACTCGTCCTTCGGACTCGTGAAATCAGCAGCTCGGTTTCACTCGAGAATATCATCGATGATAATCATATCACTTATTATATTACGTATGAATATATTTCGTATTGTCAGTAGTTTGTGATTAACGCTAAGTTGAGTGAAGTATGTCTTATTTTAATTATGAAAGAGAATAAATTAATTAGACCAGAGAATTCGTCCCAATTTAGTAAAGTAGTCTTGGTAATGTAATTGTCTATAGTCGTGTGTCGGTATGAGAAACGGCACAGACTAGCGACCCATTTATAAATAGATCCGAAAACAAGAGCAGCAAGCCTGCAATGATACACTAATGCCCAGTGATTCAGTTATCCGAGTGGAAAGAAACTATCGCGTTCCCAAAACGGTCGATTTCCCGCTGCAAACTGGATCATCTCGTCACGAATGTCCCCATTTCATTGATTGATTCTTTCTTTGTGCACCTCAATTAAATTACGCACCGAAAGGACGGCACTCCGTCTTCGTTTCGGTCATGTTTATGTATCGGTCTTTGAGCCAGTTCGCCGTCCGCCGTCCGCCGTGCCGTACGTCTTCTGCTTGATTTATAAAGAAGGAACTGTTTGTCTGCTGAAAAAACTCCATAGCCTTGATCGCTCGATCGTGCAAATGCAATGGATCCCTGTGGATGTGGAAGTAGATGCCGTTCGCGAATACAACACTGCATACAACGATTTACGACTTTTCACTACATTAACTCCAAATTTTCTTAATTTATTGCTAACACACCTGACGCGGGGAAGCAAACTAGATTTATTTATCAGATTCACGTAGAAGTACTTGTTTATTGCAATGCTAAGTTGAAAAAGAGAAACTTTGTTTTGATTGGAACCCGCAGAATTCGCAAAGTTAGGTAACGAAACGCCGCCAATGTGGAACAAATGTGTCCTTCTTCTGCGGCCATTTTGAATATTAACTGCTGATTGTTGACATTTGTCAAATTTTATGTTTGAAGGTTATAAATCTTGTTAAATTGAATCTTTTATTTTTATAAACATTGTTAGCTATAGTTAATACGTTTATACATAATTTGTGCTTAAGTATTTGTAAAATATTGTGATATCGAACGACCATTAATTAAAAACCAATATGACATTTGAGTACCATTGTTGCCGGTTGGTGAACATAGTTGTCAAACTACTGCAGCGCCATTTGACCTTCGGTGTTAAATCACCTGGCCAATATCATGCGATACTAGTGAAATTCAAAAGAACTAACTTAATGGCGGCTTGTGTAACCTGTCAAATATGTAAAAATCCCAATATATCCTTTATTTTAACAGAAAAAGTTCTCGTGCTTTGATTTTAGAATTCTATTTGAAAATGTATGAAAAATTAGCGAATGAAGAAAAAATTAAATGTGGCCAACACAATACCTCGCGTTTAATTTAATTTTTATTCCTGTAAATACTCAAAATTAAATTAATTTTAAATACCAAGTTCGATCCCGACCGACGCTAAATATTTCGAATTTTAAATGGCACAAAAATGAACCTTGTGGTTCACTCTTCACGTCAGCAATGAGTATCCGTGAGGTGACGCCTAGTAAACGCTAGCACGGTATAAATATGTCATCATCGTTACCAAACTCGGTGTACATAGCAAATTGGCACACCCAACAATGGTTAATATGCCGTTCGAATTTCAACATATGGAGAAAACTAAATCGTCATGTTCTTCTTATAAAGAATTCTACCAATCTTGTCCGTAACATTTTTGACATAAGGAAGCGAAGATTCATTAGCAGTGTTAGTAGGTCTTTTCGGTTTCAGACATTTTTCAATAGAAGATATAAAAAAAAAACATTCTTCATGAAAATATTCTTAATTTCTTTCATCTTTTAATTTCTCTGAATGACAAATTTCTGAAGCTCTTCTCAACAGGCATTCAATATTGCCATATTTCTGAGAAGGATAATAAAGTGAATTGGCATTAATATATTGATTAGTGTGCGTAGGCTTCCTGTAGACTGAATGTAGTAAAGAACCGTTTTCTCTTCTTAAAAAATAATGTTATTTCGTACGGCTATGAATTAAGGTAATATATCTGAATTAATAAATAAACTTACGTTACAGCGAAAGTGTCAACAACGAGCATCGTTTTAAAATGTACCGTTCAAACTTATTCGAAGGAATATGAATTTTTGGAAGACAAGGGTGTTACATCCATCCTTATCGCATATGCTTGTAGTCTTTGCAAATAAGAGAAGTAAATTTTTTAATTCGTTCAGGATACAGATGACCTTCATTGAGCATCTTTAAAAAGTTACTGTACAGCGATGATCGTTGCAGCGCGCTGTAACTGAAATCGCACTTAGAATGTGTATTCAGAATGTATCACTGTATATGTGTTCTACAGCGCTTACTTTAAAACTTTAAATTGCAGCTAAGTTCATCATTATTTTATGAACTGTCATTAGTGTTATTTTTGCCAACTGCAAGTCTGTTGTTACCTTGTCAAACATTCATTTTATATTCTATATTTATTTTAAAACTTTCTTAATAAAGTGTAAGGCAAATCAAATAATGCTTAAACAACTTTCTTCCTCAGACAAACAGGTTAGTGCTATCCTTGCTGATCTCTAATGGTATTTCATGCAATTAATAAATCCATACTTTTCCTCAAAATATTAATTTGACAAGCCACATAATTATATCGAGTGTGTCTGTGGCCATTTCAGAGATGGCGATATCAGACTACCCTATCTTATGTAATGAGACATAGTGGCAGGAAAAGGATTAGCTCCTGGCAAGTGTCCTGTTCTGCTTTCGCTACCCTTACTGCCAGGTAAACACGAACGGTGACCCGCGAGTATTGATGCCTGGACTTTGGACTTTGACCTCACGGTCTTTCCACGACACGTGACATGAACAAGAAATAGAACAAAAACAACAATAAGTTGCTTCTTACGTAATTTTGAACAAAAATAATATCTAGTTCATAAAGATAAATAAAATAAATATATAAATATATCATTCCGGCATATTGATAACTTTGTGAATAATTTTGAGTTTTGCCATGTTTGTACTGTTTGTAGTTCATAACAATAGTTATTTATTTTATTTGCTGTCTTTCAAAGTCTTGTCTTGTACTAGTTGAAGGACAGATGTCTTTCGGGAATGATTTAGTAAAGATAGCATGTCGCTATTATTCGAAATCTTTAGGAAGTTTGAAAAGCTTTTAAGCTTTAACTAACACTTCGCAGTTTTCGAAATTTGCGGCTGCGTAGAAGTTTTCTCTTTTTAAACATTCATAACAGCGCGAGCAGTCGAGCAATGCGCGCGTGGATCTAACAAAACACCTTCGCGGATTTAACCTGACATACATTATAAAATAAAAATCCAAACACGCACGTCACTCAACATTCAGAAGTGGTACAACCTCGAGCTCCAGCGGGCTTGATGGTGCTACAGATACGCTATGAATATCAAAGCTGGACACAGAAGGGTGGGTCATGTTCGTGACTTCCAAAAAAGGACATTCGTTATTTTTACAGGTTTTAATCATTTCCACAGAACGACCGTTTCATCTCGCAATAAATAATGCAAAATATTGCTGGCATTATGTTTTCATAACCTGGAAGATTTCCAGCATTTTTAAATTAGTACTTACATAAAGGAAATTTTAGAATCTTTTCACCTTCCATCACCTTTAGGTAAGGAAGGTATTGTCTGCTCAAAAATTTTGATGATGGATTTTTAATGAATAGGCATGTTTTACCCCGAGAATACGATTTTACTATTCTTACGATGATGTATACATGTGTATATGTATGTGTGTGACGATTCTTTCATAGACAATAACTCCAACAATACAATTCTAACAATTATAATTCTTTCATATCTTCCGTCACCTATAGGTAAGGAAGGTATTGTCTTTGGTCAAAAAATTCGGTGGTGAGTTTTCATTGAATAAGCACGTTTTAGGGTCTTTACAATACGATTTTACTATTTTTACGATGATGTCTGTATGTGTGTGTGTGTTCGTGTGTGCGTGTGTATGTGTGTGTGTGTGTGTATGTGTGTGTGTGTGTGACCGCCGTTTCGGACACGATATCTCCAATACTAGAATTCCAAAAATTACAATTCTTGCGTATTCCTCTTCCTTACAACCATATGCAGACTTGATTAAATTTTGGTTATAATTGGTCAACCGGAAGTACCCTCATTTGAAGATTTTAACAGTTTTTCTTGAAAAACTCAGTTAAATGTTATTATAACTTAAAGAATATATTATTATCTATACGATTTGATTGCATTTTATATTTGAGTTAAAGAAGAATACAAATAATAAATTTCACATAAATTTCATAATTCAGCCAGCTATGCTAACAACCATGGAAACTGCTACAGGTAATTCAAATTGACAGATGTCAGTATCAATAAATTTAAATCAATGAAAGAATAAGGGAAGTAACTCTAATGTTAGAAGTTTCTAGATATAAAAGAGACGATTACATTGGTTTGAACATGTCATGAGGAGAGATGAATATATTAATAGAAGGTGGAAGAAACATAGGAAGACCAAATATAAGATAAAAAGACTGTATTGTAGAAGACTTGAGAGAAAAGGAACTGAATGAGGACGACACGCAAAACAAAAATGAGTGGAAGAAGAAAATAAAAAATAGCGATCCCTAACGAATGGGAAAAACTAAAGAAGAAGACGAAGATGTCAGTGTCAAGTGCAATGTACATAGTTTGTTTATAAAATAACTATACTGGAAATATAGGATCTTTTGCAGGAAAATGTATGTATAGGGCGCGTGCAGTAACATGACTGCTGACTTTGGCAAGCAGATATGGGGACCCGTGTCAAAATGACAGCAATTAATTATGTCCATAACTGACAAATGTTATAATTTTACATTAAAAATTTCATAATTTTCTTATTTCATGTGGTTTGTTTGTTATCAGGTGTAAGGAATTCAATTGCCGAGAAAGAGACACATAATACCAAAAATTTAAAATCTTTTGCAAGAAAATTTATGTATGGAATTTGTACATAATACACAGGATTGACGGAAGGTATTGTGCTGGCCACATCAGATTTTTTACATCCACATAAAGAGCTGATTAGGTTTTGGTTATAAATAATGAACACAAATTACCCTCATTTGAAGATTTTAACAGTTGAACCCGCTTGAATTATCGAGATAAACGTAGAAATTATCCCGTAGTCATAATTCTAAAAACTTGTCAATAATATTGACCTGTTCTTCTCCAGTAAAATTATGCAAATTATACTTGACACTGGTATCTTCTTCTTTAGCTTTTCCCATTGGTTAGAGGTCACTATTATTGGTTAGCATATCTAGCTACTTTATGAAACTTAATATTTTTATAATTCTTTAACTCTATATCTATTGAATATGAAGTCTAAAATGCAATCAAATCGTATAGAGAATAATATATTCTTCAAGTTCAAGAAAAACTGTTAAATCTTTAAATGAGGGTACTTCCGGTTGATTAATTATAACCAAAATCTAATCATCTCTTCTTCTAGATGTAAACTTGAGGAATACGAAAATAATATAATTTTTGGAATCGTGGTATTGAATTATGCGATCCGAAACTTTCGTCACACACACAGACACACATACTACATTATAAAAATGGTTTAATTGTATTATATGGACCCTAAAACGTGCAATTAAAACCTTTCATTGAATTTTTTGACCACAGACGATACCTTCCGTACCTCAAGGTAACGGATAATAATCGGCTATATTCCAGGAAGATTCAGAAAAAATCGTTATCAAAAAATAATCTTTCCTATGGCATAAATACATACTGAATGTTGTTTTATATTTTTGTCGTCAAACCATTCCAATAAAATTGATATACATCTGAATAAACATTTCTTCCGATATATCTGAACATCTTACATGAAGTGGCGCTTTTAATATTTAGTGGAATTGAAACTTTTCCGTGTTTGCCTTAACCCTCATTGCCGGGGGCTATTTTATTGATACTTAAAGTCGAAAATTGCAAATCCCCTTTCCCTAACCTCAAATACAAAAAGCAATCTCCGTGAAGGAATATAGACATCTCGACTGTACCTATATATTACACATGTGTATGTGTGCGTACGTGGCAGTAGATACACCTGGTTAGAAAGAGCGAGCGTGATATATGCGCCCGTGAGAGGAAAGAGCGTGCGAGAGGAGATTCCAGCGTGTTTTGGTTTCCCTCTGGGCACAGCCCACGCGATCGTAAATTCCACCTGACTTGCTCTTGAATTAACTGATTGAACGCTGTCCCATAAAAAGGCCACTCTTTCAAATTAAACGAATCGCCACAAAATATCATACTTATTCCCGATACACTATCCGCTATGCTATCGTGCATGTTTATAATTCATCAGATTTTTATATCCCGAATGAGACTATAAATTATTTTCTACCTCGCGTTCAAGTCTCTATTAAGCTTTATGACCACTGTTTGTATTTACGACTGACACTTTCATTCCTAGTTTTAAAAACTTCCTGTAAAATTGTCGGACATTAACAGTGTTTAACGCCATAATGTCGGAGAAGTCATTAAATAATCATTTTTACCTCTCGCTAAGAGAGGTATTGGATTCATGCTAAAAATCGCATATCCAGATTTTATTGAATAAGCACGTTTTAAGGTCCCTACAATCCGATTTTAACATTTTTACGATGATGTCTGTGTGTGTGTGTGTGTGTGTGTGTGTGTGTGGATGTGTGTGTGTGGGATGTTGGAAGGACGGTTACTCAAAAACTATAAGACTTAAAATTTGTTTAACAACGTATTTCCCAATCGGACATTCATGGGAAGATCTGAAAAGGTTTTGGTAACAATTGGACAACCGGAAGTAGAAGATTCTTGAAAAAAAATCTTCTAAATATTATTTTTTGAAAATTTTTCTTGATAATATTAAAGAAAAATAAATTCTCTTTCTGATACATTTAAATATTTTTATACATATTTTATAGATTTAGAGATAAAAGGAATATAATATATAAAATAATGTTGTAATTAATTTTACAACCGAAAGGATGCCATGAAAAATAGTTGCAAATTTAAATTATTGGTAACTGACAGATAAATGTCAGTGTCAGAAATAATGAGTAATGAAAGAAAAATGTATTTGGAGAATCCCTTAATTCTTGATCTGTGACTATTATGGAGATGACAAGTCTAGGTTGAAGGACTTAAATTTGTTTCAAACATTATGGGACAATGTACACCAGTACTGTAGACTAGAGTAACTTTGAATTGCGAAAAAGCTATCAAATTCTTCTCAAGTAAGTTGTAAATATTGACAAAATTACACATCGATATAAGAATAATCGGAGTGCAATCTATCCGTCACTTTATTAAAAGGAATTAGTGTTATTTAGATATAACAAGTATGAAAAAAAAAATGTAAAAGAAGATGTATAAGAATAGATGCACAATCCAGATATATACATTTTAGACCGCCCAAAATTAATGTTTTTACTAGAAGAATATGAAGAGAAAGTAAACAAAGTTGTTCGAATTGAAAATTGCTGTTACCAGCCTAATATTTATATATGGTAAACTCTACTTTGTAATTTATTGTAACATAATTTATGGTAAATATCTTTATGTTGAGACATGCTATTATTGAATAATAAAGAAGTTTATACGTCATAGATTTATATGAATATATTATTTGTATTTATAAAAATAATCTTTGCTTTATGCATACAGCCAGGTAAAATATACGGCGAGAGGTTATGTGCTGGCCACATCAGATTTTTAGCCAATGAGCTTCTCCATTATGGAAGGTATTATCTTTGTCCAAAAAAATCGATAGTGAATTTCTAATGAATAAGCAAGTTTTGGTTTTTGGAGTTCATAGAATATGAATTTACAATTTTTAAGATGATGTCGGTATGTATGTACGCGCGTGTGCATGCGTGTATGTGACGCTCGTTTCGAATCACATAACTCCAATAGCACATACATACATACATACATACATACATACATAAAATCACGCGTGTCCCACTTAGTGGGTTCGCACAAACCCGATAACAATAAGAACAACATCAACATCATACAACAAATCCTTACTCTTAAACATATTAAAGTGACCGATTTTCGGTAGCGAAATACCGCATCCGGATCACAATAATAGTTAGGAAACAATCATCCTTCGCCACACATTCCTATCTAAGCAAACTTCTTTCGCTTCGGCCACACTCATAATCGCATTCATACATGCTCTTCTTCTCTTCACTCTTGGAAACTCTCTCTCTTTAAGCACCCTACCAACCACATCCATCCACTTACACACTGGTCGGCCACGCAATCGAAAACCCTCAACTTCACCAAGATATATACGCTTAACAAGCCGTTCACTCGCCATTCTCTCCACATGCCCAAACCATCTCAACTGACTCACACCAACTCTCTTAATCACATTGTTCCTAACCATAGCACGATTCCAAAATTATAATTTTTGTCCACCGGAAGTACCCTCATTTGCAACTTTTAACAGTTTTTCTTGAAAATTAGCAGTTAAATATCATTTATTGACATGTAATGTTATTATAACTTTTATTATACTCTAAACGATTGGATTGCATTTTATACTTCATATTCAATAGATATAGACTTAAAGAATAAATAATGATATTAAATTTAATCTATCAGCCAGCTATGCTAACCATGCAAACTCTTAAAATATTCAAATAATTCCAATTGATATATGTCAGTATCAATGAAAAGTAAATGAATATGGCAGAGGTGAGAATGTTGAGATAGATGTTGAAGAAGACATGAAAAGATACGTCAAGGAATGAAAGAATAAGGGAAATAACTCTAGTGTTACAAGTTTCTAGAAAGGTACAAGAGAGACGATTACATTGGTTTGAATATGCCATGAGAAAAGATGAAGAATTTATTGAAAGAAAAATTAATATAAGGTTAAAGAAACAGAGGAAGACCAAAGATAAGATGGAAGAACTATATTGCGGAAAACTTGAGAGAAAAGGAACTGAATGAGAACGATACGCAACAGAAATGAGTGGAAGAAGAAAAATTCATCATTAAATTTTTTGACGAAGGACAATACCTTCCTTGCCTAAAGGTGACGGAAGATAAAAATGTAACATTGATCCATAATTGAGTTCCACGGGTTTTTAAATAGTCTTTATACACCCTAACGATATTAAAATACATAGTGGCTTTAAAAGTAGGCGTTGGAATGGACTAATACTTGTTAGCAGTGATGTAAAATCAAATAGTTTACATCTGTAGACATAACCAAAATTTAGTCGGATGAAATATTCTAGTATCTGCTGATGTATTACCTATTTTAACTTTTGGTCAAAGATAACTCAACTTCAGTTTCGGCGTCTGACACATCCGTTAGTCTAGCAAAGTGTGAAGCTAAAACCAATAACACATTAGTTTTCGGGTCTAGTAATGTGCATGAAATAGCATCATCTATCAAATATAAGTTTGCAGCACGTATGCAATGCATTATGCATTAGTAAATATATGTGAGATTATCAAGCCATTCATTAATTTTACTTGTCTGTGTCTGCTGAATAATCATATAGTTCTCTTTCTGTTTTCTATCGACTAGAACAACAATGCTTTTCTAAGATAGACACCGTTTGGTCTATAGGGCGAGTAGAGTTTACAAACGCGTCCCCTGCTTGAGAGTAGACTCTAACGATAGTATAGATTGATGGACCTGCATACCTAGCTGCAACCGGCTCATAATATGCCTTCCTGGAGTTATAAATCATTCTCAATCAATTTTCAAACTTGTACGATTATAGTCTAAATTTGTCAGATCATATATTTCATTTTTAATATATCATATTGGCATCATCATGTAGGGAGATACGGAAGATTTTAATACGTTGAACTGTCAATCATAAAAACGGAAGAATGGTTGGCAAGCCTAATAGAAACTTCGTGAGAAAGGATATGGTTTTTTTTTATCTCTTCTTTAATTTAAATTGGATATTTAAAATAATAGGTATATACGTATATACCCTTCTAAAATACTGTCAATCCCGACAATGAATTGGAAACATTTCGAAAAATTAGAAGAGGACATAATTTCTTCATAGAATGAATTTAAAATAAAAATATCTAATTATAAAGAACAGATGTAAGTAGAATTTTTGGTGTAGAGTGTAGGTATACAATAAATGTTAAATACAATACAGATATGAGGCCCATAATCTAGTAATTAAGTACATAGATGTCAAATATCATAATTTTTCTTTCTAAATGTAGTGATTTTTCTAATTCTATGTGGTTTACTTTCCTCGACAAGTAAATTATACCCTCCTGGTGACAAATTAAATACGTGAATTTAGAAAATTAGAAGAATAGGAAAAAATATTTGACTGAAGACACGTTTATTAAATTTATTGTATACATTATCTCGGTGAAGTATGCTAATGATTTTTTATTTTCTTTCAGGTGAGTCCAAAATCTTTTCTCCGTGTACTGTGAAAGCAACGTTAATGTAAGTTTTATTTAAAAAATTATTACGTCGTTCTGGCCGTATTGTTAACGACCAAAAAATATTTACCAATATTGATGGGTAGAATAAATGCATGCTTCTTGAAAAATGTCATTTGAATGTGTCTGTTTGTCTGCTTTTACGGCCCCATGACTTCCAAAAGTGGTGTTTTGATGTCCCAACAGATACATGAAAGTCAGAATGAATGTTAAAGAATATTGAATTCGAATTAAATGAGTGTGGGTCAACATCGTAAATGTGTTTAGTTTGTCGAATAAAAACGAATATAAACCCGTCAAGAAATGTGCGAGTATCTTTCATATTTTCAAGAAATTCTTTCAAATTTTAAATGAGAATAGTAAAAGAAGTTTCTGATCGATAAAATAAAAGATATCATAGAATATCAGGGAATAAAAGGTGATATTATAGTTAATTTGTATGGTATCAAAATTTCGGTTCTTTGTAACCAGAGAGCAAATACCTCTGGAAAAATCATGCATTTCTCTCTCTTGCTGTGTAACTATAATATCTGTTGTGGCCAGCACAATACCTCTCGCCATTTTCATTTTGTTATGTATAGGGCGCGAGCAGTCATGTTGTTTACGGCGAGCGTGGAAATTTGCACGACGAGGGAAGCGAGTCGGATAATTACACGCGAGGCACACAAAGACACTTTTATACCGAATGACACATTTTTTTTCAAACGTAGATATTTAAAGAAAAATATCTACTACTGACGTTACTTGTTACGTAAATTACGTTTGCGATTTCAATTGCCCTGTAACTATAGATACTTATTTGTTCACTTTTTTTATAAACATTGACGTGAAATATTCCACGTTTTGACGTTTAAATAAAAACTGTGCAATTTTATATCCTCCTTCTGTGCAATTATGTCGGAATTTGAAGTATTTTAATGTACGCTCCCTGAAGTTGTTCAATTGGATGGAAATCTAACAGTGTGGCTGAAAGATATGTCCAGGAATCACTGCAAAACAATATAAACTTTTCTTATCACTTTAATTCTAAGTATTATGTTCATTACCGTCCCTGCAATTGTAATATGTAAGTCTGCTATTCTTTAATATGCTATATCCTCAAAAGTAAACTCTATTTATATTTCATTTCATAGGTTATTTATTTAAATTTGACAGCTATTGATGGTATTTAGTAACTTTATTCTTAGGTTATCTAGTGTGTTATTTTCATTTACAAACATGTTGTGTTAAACGTGTCATGGGCACATGGTTATCAAGCTGACAACGCTGAATTTTTTTTTTGAATGACATTAATTTTGTTGGTCACTGTTTTGTTATAACTCACACTCGCAAAAATGTAGTTTCTAGACATGTATATCTATTAATTGGAGACAAGACTTCATGCACACTAAAAATGTTAAAATTAAATTCACTAAAATCTCAATATGTACCTCCCTTACTTATAGCAACCAGGGGGAAAAACAATAACAATTTGTTGTAATATTTATGAGAATAATTTTTGTGCCATCAGTAATAAAATATAAAAAAAACATTTCCCCACAATGAAACAAGTATAGCCTTGGTGAAGTCGTAAAGCATCCGGCAGTGGATGAGAGTGTGTTGATCCGTTTCCGGTCGGTTATTGCCCGTCATCGCCACGTCGCGACGCTAGCATCGGGGCTTTCGATCACGGCGAAGACGTCGCACGGTGCCCGTCATTGTGAACGAGCCAAGACGAACGTCGCATATCATGTGGTCGTGTCAGACCATAAAATTTGTAATACAGGCAAGATAGCTTCCTAACAGATCTGGACTCCAGGGAATTTCAACGACAAACTTTGTTTCTTGTTTGGGAACGAAAATGAGATTGTTTCTTTATATTTTCATTAGGACTCTAAATGGTATTTGGTGAATTATACTTAAAGAGATTTGGTTTTACAACATATGTATGTTATCACTTTTCACTTATTGTAAACAAATAATCTTATAACTATTATCGAAAAATAATGATTTTTACCTCTCGCTAAGAGATGTATTGGATTCATGCTAAAAATCGCATATCCAGATTTTATTGATTAAGCACACAATCCGATTTTAACATTTTTACGATGATGTCTGCGTGTGTGTGTGGATGTATATGTGTGTGTGTGTATGTATGTAGGATGTTGGAAGGACGATTACTCAAAAACTATAAGACTTTAAATTTGTTTAACTACGTATTTCCCAATCGGACATTCATGGGAAGATCTGAAAAGGTTTTGGTAACGATTGGACAACCGGAAGTAGCAGATTCTTGAAAAAAAATCTTCTAAATAATATTTTTTGAAATTTTACACTTAAAATTAAAGAAAATTAAATTCTCTATATGATACATTTCAATATTTTATAATATATTCTATAGATTTAGAGATAAAAGAACTATAATATATAAAATAATCTGTTATAATAAATTTTACAGCCGAAAGATTGGCCATGGAAAATAGTTGAAAATTTAAATTGTTTGTAACTGACAGATAAATGTCAGTGTCAGAAATCCGGAGACATTACTGAAGACTTTTTCTGGGAAGTACATACATTATATTATTTCTTAATGTAATAATAGTTAAATATTTAAAATTATAGGTATATTACATATATCCTTCAAAAATACTGTCAATCCTGACAATGAATTGGAAACATTTCGAAAAATTAGAAGGGGACAAAATTTCTTCATAAAATGAATTTACAATTAAACAATCTAAATATAAGGAATAGATATATGTAAGTAGAATTTTTGGTGTAGAGTGTAGGTATACAAGAAATGTTAAATACAATACGGCGCGAGCAGTCATATGATTTTGTTGGCCTTGACAAGCAGATATGGGGGCCCATATCAGAATGATAGCTTGTAATTATGTATATAGATGTCAAGTATCAAAATTTCTCATTCTAAATTTAGTGATTTTCCAATTCCATGTGGTTTATTTTCCTCGACAAGTAAATTCCACACTCCTGGTGACAAATTAACTACGTGTATTTAGAAAATCTTGAAATTCTGAATGAAAAATTGACAATTGACATCCATGTACATAATTACTAATTATCATCCTGAAGCAGGCCCCCACATTTGCTTGTCAAGGCCAACAATGTAACATGACTGTTCGCGCCCTCTACTTATGTAACCAAAAAAGGAAGTGGCGAGAGGTATTGTACTGGCCACAACAGATTTTTTTTTCTTCAAACGTCATAAAAGTAGCATCTTCTGTGACTTGATTCATAAGGTAGAAGTTTAGTTTCTACGCCGCCGGAGTAGAAATAAAGTAAATAAATATCCATAGAAACTATACAGAATCAACGAATAAGAAGTAACTTGTATAAAAGAAACCTGTAATATCGCCCTAAATATCACTATAACACACTAGGTAACCTAAGAATAAAGTTACTAAATGTCATCAATAGCTGTCCAATTTAAATTAATAACCTATGAATTGAAATATATATAAAATAATAACTAATTATATATACGAAGTCTTTCACAAAATAACCAAACTTTATTTTTTTGAATTTTCCATTCGTCACATTGCGTAGAACCCAGACCATCATCTCCGTAAGCTTGTTTCAAATATTGAAACGTTTCTGTGAAAGTTTCCCCCAATTTCACTCAAAATTTTACGTTGCCTCGTTGCTCCAGAAAATTTCACATTTCAAAAATCGCTACTAACACTTAAACACGTTGCACTCAAATATCAATATCACAAAAACTAAATGAGATATCCACAATCCAAGAACATGTGGTTACAGAGGAGGTTATGCGCAACGCAAGGTTGTCCACCGCATATCACTAAATAT
This sequence comes from Harpalus rufipes, assembly GCA_951394225.1. Classification (NCBI taxonomy): domain Eukaryota; kingdom Metazoa; phylum Arthropoda; class Insecta; order Coleoptera; family Carabidae; genus Harpalus; species Harpalus rufipes. The sequence continues at coordinate 88,216,572 of OX596274.1, forward strand.
ATCCGTTGGCGCGTAATTTAAAATGTTCGATTGTGAATATACCTATATATTAAATGTTAGGAATTTTCGTTTGTATAATCAAAATATTTAAATTTCTAATGATATTTTTTTTCTGCTAATGCGAAAGTTGATGTTTTTTTTGTACTCATGCATTGAAATATGTTGTTTCGCGTCGCCTAAGCAACGTTCGAAACGTCAATTTCCCAGATAAGTGACCGCGAAGTTTCGGAAAAACACTCTCCTATTTCTAAAGCATTTCTTAAAGAACTAAATTTATAATAATAAAGTATAGTTTCTCAAACACTCTCTCGCTTAATAATAATAAGAGAAGATGGTGGAATATTGAAAGAATTTTAATTTTAAAATAATGAATTTAGTGCATTTGGTTCACTATGTTGGCAACAATTTTTGCTCGGCGGAAGTCGGTAACACATAACCAACAAACAATATAACGATTTCTGTTACACCCTATATATCTGCCAGGAGTGCCAGTTACCCACAAAATAATTGTTAATTTGTGATATATTAGAATATTTATTGCCTTTTAAACAACTTTAATAAAGTTTGTAGTTTGCGAGTTATTATCTTTTACAAAAGGATTCTTGTTGTAATATTAACACCTTTGCAACCTAATTAACAGCGTTTTTTATTGCTTCAAAAAGTTTTAAAAAACTTGGACGTATAAATTTGAATTCTTTGAACAATTACGGTTACAAATTAGCAATGAATATTCTATTTTGGAGACTGATCGAATGATTAAATATCCACATGTATGTCTCCTTCAATGCAGCAACGTTGTCGCTTGTCCCCGCAGATAATAGTGTCTGATGCATCGGTACAGAGGCGTAAATCACTAAATCAGATGCAATTAAATATGGCGGCTGGGCTAATTGACAAATGGAGGCCAGAGCTAGAGACATTGTATCGCCGCTGACTTAATCACTGCGTTATAAATTGAAGCGGAACAAACAGAGGTGACTTACGGTCTGGATTCCATTGTCTTTAACCTCTCTCCTCCCGTGGGACGCAGAAGGAACAATGCACTGGTCCTGTAGGATAATAGCCTCCCCGATAGGACCTCGTGAAATATGTAACTTACACTGTTTACCCCTTTAAGAAACTTCAAGCCATATCTAGTATACTATATCCTTGTTTTGTTCAGCGCCTTCTACGACCAATTGTCTTTTAATTGATATTCTAATCCGCCTTTTATACTCTATTCTATTAAATAATTAAACCCACAACTCCTAGGGAGCGGAATGACGAAATTTCGTCAGTTCCTTGACAATTTTTTCTTCAATTTTATAAAAAACCAGATGAACATTACCATCATTGACATTTATTTTGTAAGAAGGAAGTTTGCGTCACGAAGCAGAGCGCTCTGCTCCGGCCTAACCCTTTGAAAAAATTCTGATGTGACCAACACAATACCTCCCGCCATTTACCTATGGGGTCTCGTTGCCGCGTGCCTGATGTCTGGTCGCGAATCTGGGGAATCCGATTCGATCCCGATCAACGCCAAATAATTCGAATTTTAAATGGCATAAAATTAACCCTTGTAGTAAACAGGAATCGAACCAGGGACCCTATGATGAAAGGTAGACGTGCTGACCACTAAACCACTGGAGTCCTGTATAGGATAAGGCAAGTCGGGCGCGCTTGATCGTAGACAGGCTGAATTCTCGCTACAATACTATTTAAAAGTAAAAGAACAGTATATTCTACAACAAGTAATGGAATGGCCCATATTCCACACGAACAAAAAGTTTGTGGCTCGAGCCGAAGGCCAGGACTACGGTTTGTGAGTGTGGATTATGCCATTCCAAACGTGTTGTACACTATACTATATATTATCATATACCATTAATTTTTTTACGCCAGTCCATAAATTGCTTATAATAACTCCATTCATATTTTTCTTTTGATTTATTTGATAATAACTGACTCCCTGTATCATTTGCAAGTTCCCTTATTTCTAGTGACGTACATTCCATATCTTCATTTCCACTTTATATGTTTTTTTTATAAAATGTCCAGTTAATTTTCTAAATAATATATTATTATTTAGATAAACTTATTACTCTGGACAACTCCAAAAACCTATAAAACTTAACAAAAAACTCTAAAAATGTTCAAAACTTTAAAACGTCGAACGCGAATACAGAAATAAATAAATATAAAACAAAGAGTCATAACTATAGCAACCGAACCAAGATATTTGATATACCGCGCTAATATGCGGCTAAATAGATTGTGATTTGTCGAAAGCCGTGCGGAATTATTCCAAACGGCGTAGTGTTGGAGAAACAATTTTCTGAAATTACATTAATATAACATAAAGTAAAAGGTCTAGGTGTTATTTTTGATTCAAAATTCACTTTTTCCGATCATATACAGGACATTTACAATGGGGTTATGAGGATGCTAGGATTTGTTATTAGAAATACTCGCACTTTTCACGATATAGTTGCTATACGTTCCCTTTACTACGCATTGGTACGGACCAAATTAGAATATTGCATTCAATCGGACATTTATAGGAAGATCTGAAAAGGTTTTGGTAACAATTGGACAACCAGAAGTAGAAGATTCTTGAAAAAAAATCTTCCAAATAATATTTTTTGAAATTTTTTCTTGGTAATATTAAAGAAAATTAAATTCTCTATCTGATACATTTAAATATTTTATTATATATTCTATAGATTTAGAGATAAAAGAAATATAATATGTAAAATAATCTGTTATAATAAATTTTACAGCCGAAAGAATGGCCATATATTATTATTTAGATAAACTTATTACTCTGGACAACTCCAAAAACCTGTAAAACTTAACAAAATTTCTTCATAAAATGAATTTAAAATTAAACAATCTAAATATAAGGAATAGATATATGCGTAAGTAGAATTTTTGGTGTAGAGTGTAGGTATACAAGAAATGTTAAATACAATAGGGCGCGAGCAGTCATGTGATTTTGTTGGCCTTGACAAGCAGATATGGGGGCCCATGTCAGAATGATAGCTAGTAATTATGTATATAGATGTCAAATATCATATTTTCTCATTCTAAATTTAGTGATTTTCCAATTCCATGTGCAGCATAATTAAATGTTAAATATCTAAGGCATACGACAAGTAAATTTTAAACTCCTGGTGATAAATTAACTACGTAAATTTAGAAAATCTTGAAATTTTTAATGAAAAATTCTGACATTTGACATCTATGTACATAATTACTAATTATCTGAAACGGGCCCACACATCTGCTTGTGAAGCCCAAAAATGTAACGTTACTGTTCGCGCACTATACTTATGTAACCAAAAAAAGGAAGTGGCGAGAGGTATTGTGCTGGCCACAATAGATTTTCTACTATGACCTTCTGTCTATTTTCAATCTAAAAAGCCTTTTTGTACGTCGAGAAAATGGTCATGTTTTACACTTGTCTAAACTTATCAATGATCTTTCCTGTCTTAATTTCCACGCTCCTTCTACTAGAACCAAAGATACCTTTTATTTACCCGCTGATAGAACTAACTGCCTTATGATGTCTCCTATTTATAGAATGTGTCATATTTACACTATTAAGTTCTCTAAGGGTGATATATTCCAGTTAGAGTTTAGAAAATTCTCAAACTATATCACCAAATATTGTTAAATTTGGGCTTGGCCTGTTGGGTGGTTGTAACTAAATAAATAAATAAATTTGAAACCATATTATTTCAGATATACGAGTATTATCTAAATGTTCAACAGATTTCATCTCAATAGCACTCAAAAATTTCAAGTACCAGGCAATATCCCTTTTACGATAAATAGTTGACCTCAATCAGCTTCAAGACCGACTTTAATTTCTCTGTCGTGATTTGTTCGGGCACGGGCGATTTTGATTCGTTCGGAATCCTTGGTAATGACTGAGGCTGGAGACTGGAGATCATAAACGTGAATAATATCCTTGACACAGCTGTAGCCGGAGCATAAAACGTGACCTCTCCATCTCTTCTTCTTCGATGCAATGCAATCGGATTCTGTACGTGAGCCGCTAGGAATATATGGTACTGATCTCCTCAGGTGATACGTTTCAAAATGCAGGTCAATATATGTTTGTTTCTCTTTTGTAGGATCGTGACTTCAGATGGAAAGACGACACTTTTAGTGCTTTTTTCTATTTTTATTGTCGAGGCGATTTCCTCCAAGAAAGTACGAGGGGGTTTTTATTATCAGTTCTGGATTAATAGATAAATACGCGGACGTGTCATTTGTGAGCTTACGGTGAACACTTATTGTGGACTGGAATAAGATAAGTTCTACTTTTTTCGCCGAGATACAGAATTTTATAAAAATTCTTTCTATGAATAGAAAAAGATAAGGATTAAAATATTTAATTCGATTGTACATTGGTAAATATTTCGGTATATGAAGGAAAAATATTATATGGATAACAAAAGTACAATAGCAAACTCTATTAGAAAAACACTCGCCATATTTCTTAAGATTTCAGCATCTGAATGAACCTCTCAGTAATTACCTTCCGTCACCTTTAGGTATGGAAGGTATTGTCTTTGGTCAAAAAAAATTATACATTACAGAATTTCGACACATGTTATTTAAGTTGATTAATAATTTTTAACATCTTATCGGTCTTGCTACATTCCTTAATAGTTTTTTTACTTTTTATTTGAAGTGACGGAATGTCAAAATTAATAATAAAAAATCTGTTGTGGCCAGCACAATACCTTCCGTCATTCTCGTGTATAATGTATAAATTCCATAATTTTTCTTACAAAAGATTCTAAATTTCCAGTAAAATTATTTTATAAACAAACTATTCGAATTGCACTTGACACTGGCATCTTCTTCTTCTTTAGCTTTTCCCATTCGTTAGGGGTCGCTATTTTTGCATGACGTTCTCATTCAATTCCTTTTCTCTCAAATCGTCCGCAATACAGTATCTTTCCGTGTATTCCCCAATATCTACTTCAACATCCTCATCTCTGCCACATTAATTTACTTTTTATTGATACTGACATCTGTCAATTTGAATTATATGAATATATTACTAGGTCCCAAATTTGGCATAGCTGGCTAAATTATAAAATTTAATTTCTTTAAAATTCTGTATCTATTGAATATGAAGTATAAATTGTAATCAAATCGTATAGAGAATAATATATTCTTTAACTTATAATAACGTTAAATGCCAATAAATCAAATTTAACTGTTAAATCTTCAAATGAGACTACTTCCGGTTTACCAATTATAACCAAAATCTAATCAGTTGTTCTTCTGGATGTAAACTTGAGGAATACGAAAAAATTATAATTTTTGGAATCGTGGTATTGAAGTTATGGAATCCGGAACTTTTGTCACACACACACAGACACACATACATACAGACATCATCGTAAAAATGGTAAAATCGTATTATATGGACCCTAAAACGTGCTTATTCAATAAAAACTCATCAATGAATTTTTTGACCAAAGTCAATACCTTCCTTACCTAAAGATGACGGAAGGTAAAAAAATGAAAGAAAGCGCAAATTAGACAGCACATATTCTATTTTATGACATTTGGTTTAAGTTCAACTGAACTACAAAATAGTTCAGGTACAAGTTCAAGGTTCAATTGAGCTGAAGTTTAAACCGCCGCTGAAAAACCGGGCACCAATGTGATCACTTTTGTGCTATTTTAAAATAAGAACTATCATACATATTTTTATTTCCAGAAAAATTATGTTACGAACATTTAATTATTCTCACTGACGTTTATCTCACAATTACAAATATTGGAACGTGTGAACTAGTTTATTTATTATTTTGTTAAATATAAACTTAATATTATTCGTATTTCGTATTAAAACTGATGGTCAGAATATTCGGAACAATAAACAATACAGAACTGTCAAATGCACCCTCGCCTTGCAGTGAAACTTTGCAGTTTGCAAACTTCAAGTCGAATTGCAGTTTGGAGTCGAAGTGTGCCAACAACGAATTTGGTAGTAAATGGGTGCTGTTACAAGCGTAAAATTGTGCTATATTGTGTTAGGTTCAAACTTGATTGAAAGTGTGTCATTTCCGGTACCTGTTATGTAAGTGTTCAATTATAGGACAATATTGAGACCGGGAAAATTAGGGAGGGGGATTTGTTCGCTGTTTGGGGTAAACGAACAATTTTTTAGTTAAACGTTACACATAATAAAACAAATAGAAATAACATAATTATAATAAATAAATAATAAAAGTAAATAGGATATATTTCATATAAAAACAAAATAAAAAAATCTGATGTGGCCAGCACAATATCTTCCGTCAATCCTGTGTATTATGTATACATTCCATACATCAACTTTCTTGCAAAATATTTTAAATTTCCAGTAAAAATATTTCATAAACAAACTATGCACTTGACACTGGCATTTCTTTTTCTTTAGCTTTTCCCATTCGTTACGGGTCGCTATTTTTTATTTTCTTCTTCCACTCAATTCTGTTTTGCGTGTCGTTCTCATTCGGTTCCTTTTCTCTCAAGTCTCCCGAAATACAGTACTTCCATCTTATCTTTGGACTTCCTCTGTTTCTGCAACCTTCTATTACTAAGCTATTCATTCTTCTTCCAATATATTCTTCATCTCTCCTCATGACTCAAACCAATTTAATCGTCTCTCTTGTATATTTCTAGAAACTTGTAACACTAGAGTTATTTCCTTACCGTATCTTTCCTTGTCTTCTCCAACATCTACTTCAACATCATCATCTCTGCCACATTAATTTACTTTTTATATATACTGATATCTGTCAATTTGAATTATATGAATATTTTAGCAGTTTAAATGGTTAGCATATCTGACTAATTTATGAAATTAAATATCTTTATAATTCTTTAACTCTATATCTATTGAATATGAAGTATAAAATGCAATCAAATCGTGTAGAGAATAATATATTCCTTAATTTATAATAACGTTAAATGTCAATGAATCATATTTAACTGTTAAAATCTTCGGGTTGTAAACTTGAGGAATACGAAAAAAATATTATTTTTGGAATCGTGGTATTAAAGTTATGCGATACGAAACTTTCATTACACACACACAGACACACATACATATAGACATCATCGTAAGAATGGTAAAATCGTATTATATGGAAAAGTTGCTTATTAACTAAAAACTCATCATACGTTTTGAACAATTCTTTTATTATTACAAACTTATTTTTTTACAGGCATTGTACTTACACTGACACTTTTTACAACTCAAAATATAGTTGGAGGAAGAAATATTTGGAACTCATTATAGATTGTGCCAATTGGTCGTTATAAAGTTTTATGGACTTTGCGGTAATGGCACTCTGAGCCAAGTAGAGTTTTCTGTCCTGGGCCGTACCCGAAATTTGCATTCAGTATGTACTTTTAAATCTGTATTAAAATAATAATTCGTTTTAAGTGTATTTTTTCTAACGTCAATTTGTAAAGTGAAAAGAGATTAAAATATTATAAGATGTTTCCTAATTATGTACTTTTAAATATGTATTCAAATAACAATGCGTTTAAAATACACTTTCTCTAACATTATTATTAAATACGGCCCATTTCTAACCCTAAAATTGATGCCTTCAAGTTCGAATAATTTATGAGTCCTGACCACAAACAAACCCAACCGTCCATAAAAGATTGTAAACCCTGCATAAGTCAGTTCCAAATATTTCTTCCTCCAACTATATATGAATTTGTCAACCTGTATTGGCTAACTAACGACCGTAGTAAGTGCAAGAAAGTGTGCACTCAGTAAGGTTCAGTTTACTCAAAAAGTATAGTGCGCACTGATTATATAAATGGAAAACGCTATTAGTAGTAAACCGTGTTCGTACTAGTACTTATTTATTATTTATATAAACAATTTTTAATAAAAGTATAAGCATAAAATGTGAACAAAATATTTACTTATATAAAATAAAATGGAAAAAGTGGGTGATAATGTGCCGGCCACATCAGACTTTACTTCATTTAAGTTCGCAATTGTTTGTCAAATCACCAACAGATTCTATCAAAAATGTACGTCCACTTTATGTTGTTATAGTATCTTTTTTCCTATCACTAATTCGTCTTTTTTGTGTGTATGGGCGATAATGCACCCCGAAGCCGGAATCCCTTCTTTATAAAGATTGATTCCCTGTTGTACCTCCCAAATTTCGTGAGCAGCCATGTCATCGACAGGGGCTCCGTCTTCCACTCCACGTGTAGACGCCACGTAGAATCGATCGGCCGAATAACGGGGTCGCCCTCGTCTTGCCTTCGTCTTCGTCTTTGCTTTCGCCCCCACAGCCTACTGCGTCTTCTAGCGCCAGATTGATAACAGTCAAACGCACCAGAAGATACAACAGCTCTGGATCGGATTTCCACCACTGGTAATTGGAAAGCTAAGGAAAGCTGAAGAAAGCTAAAGGGATGTTGTGGAAACGAAAAATACGGAATGTTTTCTCTATTCAAAAACACAAATTGACAATACGTTATCGAAAGAAAATACATAAAAGCGTAAAGCTTGCATCTGCGGCATTTATGAGACGAAAGCTCCCATAGCTGTGTTAAGCAGTACACCAAAAAAATAATTAATTTTAATTCGATTCTTACTCGGTGAAGTGAAGTAGTACCTAGGACGTAGTTTCTTGTTATACGAGCCCCTCATCATAATAGTTTTTCCTATATACGTTTTTCTATTTCAGTGTTCTTATAGAAATAAAAGCACTCCAAACACACCGTTTAGAAGGTCTATAAGCGCACTGTGTCATAAAATGTATTAATGTATACAATCAGACAAAATTCATAACACATAATATGCAAACTATAAAATGTGAAATTTCAATTGTTTAACGGAAAGCGCTACCAACATAACTGACAAAAAAAACACTGTCATATTTTCACATTTCACATTCTTTTTAAAATATCATTGTAAAATTACCTCAATAGAAACATGTTTCCTAAGGTCAGCTAACGCACTCGTTTTTTACTTCTCGCTAAGAGAGGTATTGGATTCATGCTAAAAATCGCATATCCAGATTTCAATGAATAAGTACGTTTTAAGGTCCCTACAATCCGATTTTAATATTTACAGTATGTGTGTGTGTGTATGTCGGTCCGTTGGAAGGACGATTTTTCAAAAACTAATACTTCATATCTGTTTAAATACGTATTTCTCAATCGGACATTACTGGTAAGAGCTGAATAGGTTTTTGTAAAAATTGAGCAACTGAAAATAGCAGGTTCTTAAAAAAATCTTCTATATATTATTTTTTGAAAATTTTTGTTCTTGCTTGTATTAAAGAAGAGTAAATTCTCTATCTTATACATATAAATACTTTATTATATCTTTTATAGATTTAGAGATAAAGAAATATAAGGTATATAATAATCTGTTGAAATAAATCTCACAGCCGAAATAATGTCATGGAAACCAATTCAAAAAATAAAATGTTTGTAACTGACAGATAAATGTCAGTGTCAAAAATCCAGAGATATTATTGAAGATTTTTTCTGGGAACTACATATATTATATTGTTTCCTAATTGTATTAATAGTTACATATTTAAAATTATAGGTATATATCCTTCAAAAATACTGTCAATCCCGACAATGAATTGAAAACATTTCGAAAAATGAAAAGAGAACAAAATTTCTTCATCGATTGAATTTAAAATTAAAAAATCTAAATATAAAGAATAGATGTAAGTAGAATTTTTGGTGTAGAGTGTAGGTATACAAGAAATGTTAAATACAGTAGGGCGCGAGCAGTCATGTCACTTTTTTGACCTTGACAAGTAGATATGGCAGTCGGTGTCAGAATGATAGCTAGTAATTATGTACATAGATGTCAAATATCATAAATTTCATTCTAAATTTAGTGATTTTCCAATTATATGTGGTTTCTTTTCCCCGACAAGTAAATTCCACACTCCTGGTGACAAATTAAATACGTGAATTTAGAAAATCTTGAAATTTTTAATGAATATCTGCTTGTCAAGGTCTATACTTATGTAGTAGAAACAATAATTTTGCAGAAAATTTAATTCATTTTAACTGAAATTCATCTAACTAGTACAGGTCGCAATTTTATTTTTATCAGCATTTAGTTAGAATGAAGACCTCGATATAAATAATACCATCACGGAGCCATTTTCGTTAATAACTGTCGCTATTGTTGTTAATATTTCGAGCTTACATGAACGTCTAGTTCTATCCCTCGCAGGAATTTTAATTGGATGTGACGATATTCGGCGCGGCGAGGCAGACTCCGAAATTAAATTATTCTGTGCAGAGGAGCGGACGGTTCTGCGTGCATATGACGGCAGATGACTGTTTCCAAAGGCCGCTCTGTTCAAATTAAATGAACGTGCAATTTTTCTTATTAGAATGTTGTCGCGTTGCTCGTTATACAGCTTGTCGAATTACATTTTTAATTATATTCTCGCTTTATTACATTAAAAATAAAACTATGACGTTATCACATACGAGATGCACCAACTAGATTTTACAGATTCAGTTTGGAGGAAGTTGTTAATGCGAATCAAAAATTAATGGCGCAGATTTATTATAAAACTAGGAAAAAATCACGTCATACGATTACCCGCGCGTCTGTCGATTATTAAGTCTAGTCCATTATTTATTTTCTTTTTTGTTTCAACTTATTTGTGCTAATTAAAGAACAGGCTGACTAGATTATAGCCTTCCGTCACCGTAAGGAAGGTATTGTCTTTTTACAATGATGTCTGTATGTGTGTGTGTATTTGTGCGTGCGTCTGTGTGTGTGTGTGTGTGTGTGTGTGTGTGTACCCTCAATTGCAACTTTTAACAGTTTTTCTTGAGAAAACGCAGTTAAATATCATTTATTGACATTTAATGATTATAAATTTTAAAGAATATATTATTCCCTATACGATCTGATTGCATTTTATATTTCATATTGTGACAACCAGCTACTATGAATGAATCGACACCCAGACTACTATGAACCGCTACTAAAAAACCAGGGCGTTTCTATAGATATACGGGCTGTCAAGTAGGGATCAAGAAAACAGCAACGTCAATATACAGAAAAATATTAAAAAGTGTAATGTTTTAAATAAATATTATATTGAGTATTGTGTGTTAACCGTGTCTACTTCATACGCTCGACAACCCACTAATAAAACATCTCCAATAAATTGGCGCCCAACGTAGTGGCGAGTGTTGATGAAGTCAGTACGCGTTAAATAACAGTGTGTGTTTTTTCGCCGGTCTCCGTGAATTACGAAGTGCAACGCGCAACGTCTCGTTCGTGTACCCCTCGCTCCGCAACGGTTACCGTGACCCGCACGGACCCTGCGTCAAACGACAGAACTTTATAAACTATTTCGTGTTTGGCGAATAAAAACCCAAAATATGCCTCCAAAACCGGAAAAACAGGGAGGTAGTAGTGTATCTTTGACACCAAAAGGAATCATGTTCACTCCAGAACAATTTCAACAATTGCTAGATCAATTTAAGGTATCTAAAGAGAGCAACGTATCTTCAAGTAAACCAGTTGAACAAACGTCAGGAAATTTCGTCAATTGCACATCTCGATTTAACGGTGACGAAAATGCAGATGTGGAGGCCTTTTTAGATGCTATTATTACTTATAAGGATTGCGCATACGTATCAGACGAGAATGCCTTACGAGGACTGACAATGTTACTTGAAGGTTTTGCCGCCACTTGGTGGAAAGGTATAAAATCTACTATTAATACCTGGGATGCAGCTGTGGAAGCACTACGTAATACTTACTCTCGAAAATTGCCGCCCCACTTAATTTTTAAGCAAATTTTCGCACACGAACAGACCGCGAATGAATCAACCGAACATTTTGTCTGTAATATCAGATCGTTGATCGCGCAGTTACCATATAGTGTTAAAGAGACAATGCAAATTGATATGATCTACGGACTTTTGAACCGAAAGATACGACAACGACTTACACGCGCGGAATGTAAGTCATATGATTTATTGTTAACGCGAACGCGAGAAATTGAGCAATCGCTTAAAGAACTAAAAGTTTCTGAATTAATGAACAGTGAACTAAAAGTGATAAATAAAGTGCGAGCTAGGTGTTCGTATTGTAAAATATACGGTCATTCGGATGCAGAGTGTCGAAAATTGATGAAGAAACGACATGAATCTCCAGCGACTGGATCAACTGTATTAGTTATTCCAAACAAAACGAATGATGGCGCAGCCAACAAGCCTTTTAAGTGTTTTGGATGTGGTACTCCAGGATATATCCGAAGTAATTGTCCGAAGTGTAGTTCCACGCCCGTGGAAACCATCGAATTCAGTTCGACAGAAACACCTTCTACTACAGATGATCGACCTAGGGTAAGAATAAATGTTATTGGTCATCATGGCATTGCTTGTTTAGATACGGGAGCAAGAGTAAGTTTGGCAGGTACGCAACTGTACAACATACTAAATTCGGAGAACCTGCCATTTGAAGAAAATTTTATTAAAATGAAACTGGCTGATGGGAACGAAAAACTTGTTTATGTTAAAATATTTAATATTACTATCGGATTACAGAATCGGCAAATTCCTATTAAACTATTGGCAGTACCGGAACACTATAATAGTAATTTGCTATTAGGAGTGGATTTCGTGAAGAGTGCAAGAATCGTTTTAGATATACCTAATTCTACTTGGCGGTTCTCTGATGATCCCCATATTGATTACCCGTTTGTGAATCAAGTAGGTATGGAAGTATTATCGGTGATGACTGAGAATACTGAAGAATATTTGTTAAAAGACGATGAATGCACTGAACTGTCGAATGAAGAAAGAAAGCAAATCAACATCCTTTTAAGAAATTACTCAAAGATTTTTTCTCCAAGTTCTGAACCGACGCCATTCGCTGAACATTCTATTAAATTGACTGATGATAGACCGGTCGCTATGTTGCCATATCGACTACCTGAACCAAAAAAAAAATATTTGAAACAGGAAATTGAGCAAATGATCCTGAATGATGTCATAGAAGAATGCGACTCTGCTTATGCCGCGCCTGTGGTACTAGTTCCTAAAGGACCCAAAGGACCAGAATGCAATATTTATCGCGTCTGCATTGATTACCGTGGGATTAATGCAATCACTGTACCTGATAGATACCCACTTCCACGATTGGATGACCTACTCCATGAAGCAAAGAAAACCTCATATATGACTACTTTAGATCTGCGCAGTGGTTACTGGCAAGTACCAATAAAACTAGAGGATCGTGACAAAACTGGGTTTGTCACGCCATTCGGACACTACCGTTTCAAGATAATGCCATTTGGACTCCGGAACGCCCCGTCCACTTTTCAACGCCTTATTGATCACTTTAAGAGAGGTCTGCACGGGATCACTATTCTAGCGTATCTTGACGACATCATAATCCTTTCACCAACTTTCGAACAGCATTTGGAGGATCTAAGAAAAGTCTTTGAACGATTAAGTATATTCAAATTACATGTCAATCGAAAGAAATGTGCCTTTGTTTGCTCGGAGGTAAAGTATTTGGGTCACCTAATTACTCCGGATGGTTTGAAGCCGAATCCTGCGAAAGTTGAAGCCATATTAAAAATTGCGAAACCTAAAAATATTCGACAACTTCTAACGTTCCTGCAAACAGTGTCGTGGTTTAGAAAATTCATCCCGAACTGCGCTGAAGTGATGAAACCACTTACTGAACTCACCAAGAAAGGTGCTACATGGACATGGAAAGAAATCCAAAATCACGCATTTGAGAAGCTAAAGAAGTTATTAACTTCTACACCAATATTAAAGCAAGTGGATTACAACAAACCCTTCATACTGCGTACTGATGCTAGCGCATTCGCAATAGGTGCCGCTTTACTCCAGGGGGAGCCACCCCATGATCAGCCAGTGGAATATGCCAGCAGATTGCTGACAAGTGCCGAGCGAAATTACAGCACCACCGAACGAGAGGCGCTTGCTGTTGTATGGGCCGCAGAAAAGTTCCGTGGTTATTTGGACTCTTCTTCTGTAAAAATCATAAGTGATCACCAGCCTTTACGTTGGCTGATGTCCATCAAATCCCCTAGTGGACGATTAGTAAGATGGGCCCTCAAGTTACAAGATTTAGACTTACAAATAGAGTATACTCCAGGAAAGTGTAATACTTTGGCTGATACACTTTCTCGACTTCCATATATTGATGATCAAACAGTTGAGGCTTTTCAAGTGACTACTGTCGATTTACCTACTACCAATTATCAAGAATTGAGAGACCAACAAAAAGAAGATATCGATGTAGCAAAAATTATCAATGATTTAGAAAATTTTAAAGATCCAGTCAGCAACAAACGCTGGACAGAACGAGGGTACCTACTCATAAATGGAGTACTTCATCGCTACCCACCAGATGGTGATGAAGAGGAAGCCGTACAGGTTGTTCCGGCCTCGCAGATATCAAGAATATTGTATGAGTATCATGATTCGCCCATGGCAGGCCACTACGGTTTTGAAAAAACCTATAAGAAAATTAAGTCTCGGTTTTATTGGGTTGGTATGAGAAGAAAAATCCAGGAACACATTGAAAAATGTGTCGACTGCCAAAAATTCAAGCCGCGAAACTATAAAAATATTCAATAGATATAGAGTTAAAGAATTATAAAGATATTAAATTTTATAAATCAGCCAGCTATGCTAACCATGGAAACTGCTAATATATTCAGATAATTCAAAATGACAGATGTCAGTATCAATGGTAGAGACTAAGTTATTGGATTGATGTTGGGGAAGACACGGAAAGATGAAGAATATATTGGAAGAAGAATGAATGAAAAAAGACCAAAAATAAGATGGAAGACTTGAGAGAAAAGAAACTGGATGAGAACGACATGCAAAACAGAAATGAATGGAAGAAGAAAATAAAAAATAGCGACCCCTAACGAATGGGAAAAGCTAAAGAAGAAGATGTCAGTGTCAAGTGCAATCTACATAGATCATTTATGAAATAATTTTACTGGAAATATAGGATCTTTGGCATGAAAATTTATATATGGAATTTGTACATAATACCTCCGGATTGATAGAAGGTAATGTGCTGGCCACATAATATAGTAGCTGTTTCCATGGTTATAGCATAGCTAGCTGATTTATAAAATTTAATTTCCTTATAATTCTCTATATCCATTGAATATAAAATATAAAATGCAGTCAATTCGTATATATAATAGAATGTTGTTTAATATTTATAGTTACATTAAATGTGTAAATAATATTTAACAGTATTTTCTCAAGAAAAATTGTTATAATCTTCAAATGAGGGTACTTCCGGTTAATCAATTATAACCAATATCCATTCAAGTCTACATATATATATATATATATATATGTAGGAGGAATATGTAAGAATTGTAAGTTTTGGTATGCTAGTTTTGGAGATATCGCGGCGAAAACCGCAGTCACACACACACACACACACATCATCGTAAAAATAGTAAAATCGTATTGTAGTGACCCTAAAACGTACTTATTCATTGAAAACTCATCACCGAATGACAATACCTTCCTTACCTAAAGGTGACAAGAGTCCAAATTTCGAAAACGAGCCTCAAGGCAAGTTTTACAAAGGACGAGACATTTATAATAAACGAACTAGAAAAAAATATAATGGAATACCTGCCATACTAACCAGATTTAGCAGTGTACTACATTGACTAATTTTTTAACTTGCGTTAGAAGTTTTTGCCTAAAGAAGAGATTGATGTAATTCTTGATTATTTTTAAAGATAAGAATGGTGATGTTTTATGTTGAATGCAACCAAGGCATCGAACCCGAACCTGAACCGAACCAAAACCGGAACCAAACCGTAAAATTTTAACGAACGCAAACCCAGAACCGAACCTTAGATGTCAATTGAAACCTAGTCGGAACCGAATCGGATATCAAAATTCTGGTTCAGGGTTCAATTCCGGTTCACGTTCAATTTCATTTCAAAACGAAATCGTAAAACTTATAACCGATCATCGACGATCGACGCCTTTTGCGTCTGCGTTGTATGTGTTGATTGGTCGTGAAAAATTTGTTCATGTTCTTGTCTTGCGTTGCATTAATTATAAATTCCGGCACGCATTTCTATATAAAGATTGTTATTCAAAAAACATTCAATTTTTATTAGTTCGAACCGAACCTGAAGCCGGAACAAAACCGCAAATTTTATTAATGCTTGAACCAGAACCGCAAACGAACCCATTTTTCAAAAAACCAATTAACCTGAACCTAACCCAGTTTTTGGCTGGGTCGATGCCCTGAATGGAACTATTTAAAATAAAATTCTACAGAATCATATTCGCAAAAATTCTTGGGAAAACCTCGTATACGAGCATTATATAAATAATATGTCTGTAATATTTTAACGGTCTGTAATTTGCGGCCACCTATTAACGCTTTGAAAATGGGTAATGCTATTGTTTATGAACAGAGGGAATTTCTCCTCGCAAACTTTTTACGTAAATATTTGTAGAACACTGAAAGCAAATAGGTTAACATGTTGGAATATCATTTACATTACAAGTAGTGTTTTCATTTTTCGTGTAAATCTAATTTTTGTTTGCTGTTAACATTTGTTGTTTGCCGACAAATGTTTGTGAATTTTGCCGAATTTCACTAAACAGGTAATTTTGAAGGAATATTAAGTGTCATTGGAACATGTAGCGAATCATTGGTGATAAAATCATTACATTCTTGTTTGTTACACAATTAACAATTAAACTAAATGTTTAATTGATTTTATTCAGTGATTTATTGCGGATTAGCGTATTGCTGTCCATCATGATTTTAATTTATTTGATTTAAATTTAACAAAACAGATAGCATTTGAAGCGTACATGTGTACTACAATGCATTATTGTTCAATTTTAAAACTTTTTCATATTTATAATTATTACAGTAATCGAAATCAAATAATATTAAATTTCATCATATGCGAGTATAAAATTTTGGTGGATGCGCTTTTTTTTTTATAAAATAACTACCAATTTTATTCGTTCTGCTATACTTTTTGAGCTATTTGACACTAAAGAAATTATACCTACGTTTATGAGGAGGAACATGTTGGTACAAGAATTAATATTTCATATTTTCATCCTTCTTTGCCAGTAAAAAAAAGCTGGAAATCGAATATTATAAAACAATCATTTTTGTCTGCGTCCGATATCACTAATTTTAAATATACATACATATACTTCTAAATCATCTACTAATTCACTATCCCTAACAGTTTGATCCCGGTGTAGGTCGGTAGAAAATAATAACTTTTTACCTCTCGCTAAGAGTGGTATTGGATTCATGCTAAAAATTACATATCCAGATTTTAATGGTTAAGCACGTGTGTGTGTGTGTGTGTGTGTGTGTGTGTGTGTGTGTGTGTGTGTGTGTGTAACTACGTATTTCTCAATCAGACATTACTGGGAAGAGCTGAAAAGGTTTTGGTAATAATTGGACAATCGAAAGTAGCAGATTCTTAAAAAAAATCTAAATATTATTTTTTGAAAATTTTTGTTCTCGCTTGTATTAAAGAAGAGTAAATTCTCTGTCTGATACATATAAATATTTTATTATATCTTTTATAGATTTAGAGATAAAGAAATATAAGGTATATAATAATCTGTTGTAATAAATCTCACAGACCAAATAATGTCATGGAAACCAATTGAAAAATTAAAATGATTATAACTGACACATAAATGTCAGTGTCAAAAATCCAGAGATATTACTGAAGATTTTTTCTGGGAAGTACATACATTATATTATATCTTATTGTAATAATATTATGTAAATATTTAAAATTGTAGGTCCTTCAAAAATACTGTCAATCCCGACAATGAATTAAAAACATTTCGAAAAATTAGAAGAGGACAAAATTTCTTCATAGAATGAATTTAAAAATTTAAATATAAAGAATAGTTGTAAGTAGAATGTTAAATACAATAGGGCGCGATTAGTCGTCACATTGTTAATTATGTACATAGATATGAAATATCATAATTTTTCAGTCTTAATTTAATTTTCCAATTCCATGTGGTTTATTTTCCTGGACAAGTAAATTCCACACTCCTGGTGACAAATTAACTACGTGAATTTAAAAAATCTTGAAATTTTTAATGAAAAATTTTGACATTTGACATATGTACGTAATTACTAATTGTATTTGTGACAAAAGATAAAGTTAAAATGTCACAATAAAATTTATGTCAAAGATGACGGCCTATTATTTAGGCTCAAGAGTAGCAGCCCGTATTTGGTAGGTACTTTTATAAAAAAAACGTTGTTTATTCTTTCTTGAAAAACGTGACTTTATTTAAATAAGCATGTTTCGTTAATGAAACTATATCCACCAATTAGTAGAAGACAGTGACATAAAAGGTATCTAGTTATAAAATAGTAATAGTAGTTAGTAATAGTATGAAGCAATCAGAATGACAATCAGAGTTCTTAGCTAAGCAAACACCGGTTCGGTTCGAGTCTAGTGGTGTATGCCATCAGCGTTTATTTTCTTGTTGAGACATGACCTTGCATTTACAGTGGCAGCGCCAGCCCTTAATGAATATCGCGTGGAACCTAAATTAATACTGCTAGCTGCTTCAGCTTCAGCTTCAGCAACGTAACGTCTTCTGCCTCCGTCTTATAAAATTAGCGAGGTGGGGTGTTTGCCGAGGGAGTGTGTGCGAACTGTAGATCTGCTACATCAGCTGTTGATATGAGAGTAAACACTGACTATGGCTGTTTGTGTTGTTACATTGCGGCGGACGCTTCTATCTACTCGCTCGCTATCTTGCTCTGTCTAGCCCGTCTAACCGCCTCTGCTTTCGCGCTCTTCTTCATTATTGGTTTTAGGGGCGATGTTTTTAGCTTCGAGTGTATGATTTTCCTCCGTTAATGGAGATTTTAAATGTATGAATTGCGGTAAAGTGATTTACAAGTTAAACAATCTTCCTTCATTATCATTTTAGGATTCTTAACAAGAGCAAATATACGCTAGCACTTAGACACTTTTCTTTTTATCCAAGATTACAGACAGATGCATTAGGCATATTTCCTTTTTAATTATACAAATTCGCAGACCATTTTAAATTAGAAACACGACATTCTTCTTTAGAAATTATATTTATATTAAGAATTTGTCGTCTTTGACATTTTAAAAATTTATTTGAAATAATTTTCGCTTTTTACCTTCCGTCACCTTTAGGTAAGGAAGGTATTGTCTTTGGTCAAAAAATTCAATGATTAGTTTTTAGTGAATAAGCATGTTTTAGGGTCCCTATAATACGATTTTATCATTTTTATGATGATGTGTGTGTGTGTCTGTGTATCTGTGTGTGTGTCTGTGTGTGCGTGACAAAAGTTCCGGATCCCATAACTTCAATACCACGATTCCAAAAACTATAGTTTTTTCGTATTCCTCAAGTTTACATCAAGAAGAACAACTGATTAGATTTTGGTTATAATTAGTGAACCGGAAGTAGCCTCATTTGAAGATTTAACAGTTAAATTTGATTTATTGACATTTAACGTTATTATAACTTAAAGAATATATTATTCTTTATACGATTTCATTACATTTTATACTTCATATCCAATAGATACAGAGTTAAAGAATTTTAAAGAAATTAAATTTTATAATTCAGCCAGCTATGCTAAACATGGAAACTACTAATATATTCATATAATTCAAATTGACAGATGTCAGTATTACTAAAAAGTAAATTAATGTGGCAGAGATGAGGATGTTGAAGTAGATGTTGGGGAAGACACGGAAAGATACGGTAAGAAAATAACTCTAGTGTTACAAGTTTCTAGAAAGATACTAGAAAGACGATTACATTGGTTTGAAGATGTCATAAGAAGAAATGAAGAATTATATTTGGACAAGAATGAGTAGTTTAGTAATAGGAGGTTGAAGAAACCGAGGAAGACCAAAGATAAGATGGAAGGACTGTATTGAGGAAGACTTGAGAGAAAAAGAACTGAATGAAAACGATACGCAAAAATAGCGACCCCTAACGAATGGGAAAAGCTAAAGAGGAAGAAGATGTCAGTGTCAAGTGCAATTTGAATAGTTTTTTTATGAAATTATTTTACTGGAAATTTAGAATCTTTTTTCTTATTTCACAGACATGTGTAAATTGTACTTGATACTAACATCTGTCAATTAGTACTAATGAATTATTTATAACAAAAAACCTGTTCTGGTGCGACAGGTATTGTGCTGGCCAGCATCAGATTTTCTATATTTATTCTATAATGGAACAAAAATGTAAATAATTTGCGGAATGCAATCTTAAAGTAGAAGCGATCTATTTATTAATAGTTTCCCAATTTGGTTGGTAGTTAAAGCACCAATCACCACAAATTAAATTAAACTATAGTTCTTTTGTTTTGTTGTGCTTTAGTTTCGAAATTAAATACAAACTATGCAGACAAATTAAATCCTTTCATTGACAAGTTCCAAAGAAACCTTAAAACGTCTTCCGTTAATTAAAACATTAATGAAAGAGCGAAGAAGTGAAGCACTAGAACGACATACATTATACGCGATCGTGTGGATAGCAGTATGGCGTAGTAATTGCAGAAGTTTGACACTTTCACCCGAATATGCCACTCCCCCCCCCCCCCTCTCTTTGCTATGCTATAATATTACTCGAACCAATTTTCTTAGCGTCGTTGCTATAGCCGTGATTCCAAATACGGCTCCATTTAATTAACTTGTTATGAGTAATGTACGGGGGACTCGTTTTCGATTATTTGCTGGGGAGGAAATTTGAGAATTCAATTGTAGATTTATTCAACTGTTTAGATTTAATGAACTTACGACGTTCAATATAACATTTGGTGGCAGCGCGATTTACAGAAATTATTTTCTACATTCTGTATGAATATTATCGTGGGTTACATAGATTTCGGTAATGACAATGTTTATAGTTTTGTCCCGATTATTTTTATTTATTTGGAGATTGTTTCCATTAACGATAAGAAATATTACTATTAACACCAATTTAAAGCCGTGTTCCTTCGAGCTGTGATTCGCAATCTAAATAATCAAAGTGATCATGATTGAAGACGTATGTTTTTTCGTCACAATACCTCTTGCGCTCTTTTCATTGTGGTATAAGTATTTAACATTTCTTGTACACACAAAAAAATATAATTACACCTAATCTTTATATTTACGTGTTTTCTATAATTTTAAATTCATTCTATGAGCAAGTTTTCTCCATTTCTTCTAAATGTTCGAGATTTTTCCAATTCATTAACAGGATTGGCTTTATTTCTGAAGGGTTCATGTAATATACCTATAATTTTAAATATATTATTAATAATACAAAAACAAATGTTAAATATAGTTCCCAGAAAAAGCCTTCAGTACTATCTCTGAATTTTTGACACTGACATTAGTGACATTTATCTGTCAATTACAGATATTTTAATTTCTCAAGTAGTTACCATGGAGATGTTTGGGCTGTGAGCAGGCTGTTAATTTTTTTAAAAATGCTCAAAAAATTGAGATTTCGAAAAAAAAATAAGAAATATTGTTGCTCTCGACGAATTCTATCACTGGTTAAATTTAATATACTTATTTCTGTTACAGCCTGGAAATAACAAGTACCTATTTCATAATTTTGGAAAAAAAATTGATTGTTTGGACATATATAACAAAAAATTAAATATATCGCTAAATTTAAACATTGAAATTTAAAAACAATTAATAAAATGATCCATATATTTTTATTTATTTTTTTTTTGTCGTGATTTTAATATCTCTTCTATGTATCTTCCCTCCATCAATTGATGGCGTCTTAGACTCCAGTGATGTGTCGGGTCGGGACCAAATTCCTTGAAATAAGCTTTAAAAAGCCAATTCCACAGTGCACGGGCGCGATAAATATAATTAATTTCACGTGTTTGGGCGCCGCGCCGTGGCAGTAGTAGTTCGCAATTCCGCCGCTGTCGCTGTCGATACCGGCGCTGTAGCATTCCTTTCCGGCTGCGCGCTTTTTCTCGGAAAGAAGCGGCTTTGATAAACCGAGCATGCTACACCTACCGAGAATGCTGCTTGTTATACAGGAATCCACGACTGATTGACCCACGAGAGAAAGAATTTTCCCGGAGAAGAGAAAAGAAATGGAAAGTGAATGTAAAGCTGATGCCAACCCCCATACACTATTATAACTATTAACTAAATAGCTTTAAAGGGCGAACAGACTCTTAATAAAAGATTATACTATATTTTACTATGTTAATAATTCTCTTGCGAATAGCGACTAGACGCCATCCCAGCATTCGAGAAAATTAAACAACACTAATGTGAGACGTCTACCAACACTAAATATGTAAATAACTATTATATTTGCATTGTTAAATGTATTTACAGATGCATTTTCTTTACTCATGGGGTCTCGTGGTCGTGTGCCTGAGTGTCTGGTCGCGAATCTAGGGACCCGGGTTCGATCCCGACCGACGCCAAAAATTACATCGAATTTTAATGGCACAAAATTGACTCCTGTGGCGCACTCTCGACGCCAACATTGATTGCCCGTGAGGTGACGCCTGGTAAGCGCCCGCACGGTACAAATATTCCATCATTACCGATATCTGTGTATGAAGCAGACTGGCATACCCAGCAATGGGTAATATGCCGTGATGAAATATTTATTTATTTATTTGTTGTTATTTGTTGAAATAATAAACAAATAGGAGTCTTAAGATGTAAATAAATCATATTTAACTGTTAAAATCTTCAAATGAGGCTACTTCCGGTTGACCAAAATCTAATCAGTTGTTCTTCTGGATGTAAACTTGAGGAATAATAAAAAATTATAATTTTTGGAATCGTGGTATTGAAGTTATGCGATCCGAAACTTTCGTCTACACACACACACACACACACACACACACACACACACACACACACACACACACACACACACACAGATACACATACATACAGACATGATGGTAAAATCGTATTATCAGGAATCAGGACCCTAAAACATGCTTATTCACTAAAATCTTATCATTGAATTTTTTAACCAAAGACAATACCTTTCTTATATCTAAAAGTGACGGAAGGTAAAAATTATAAAAAAATAAATTCCATAAATCAGTCAGCTATGGTAACCATGGAACTGCTATATATTCAGATAATTCAAATTGACAGTTGTCAGTATCATTGAAAAGTAAATGAATGTGGCAGAGATGAGGATGTTGAAGTAGATGTTGGGGAAGATACTGAAAGATACTGTAAGGAAATAACTCTGGTGTTACAAGTTTCCAGAAAAATACAAGAAAAATGAATGTGTATATTCTGCATTATACAGAGTGTTTATTAAATATACGGCAAAAATTCAAGGGGTTATTCCCTGGACTTTTCTAAGAATATTTTGTCCTTTGATGATTTTTGAAAAGCCGCTTTGTTTCGAAGATACAGGGCGAATTTTTTTTTCAACATTAACAACATTTAATACCAAAAATTATATGTAAAGTTTTTTAATCTACAAGAACTGTTGAAAAGCTACGATCCAAGAATCCAATCTTCTTCTCATTGATTGCCGAACTCTTTCAAAAACACCCAGCAATGGAGTACAATAAACTAATAACTTTAGATGGCCCCATAGGAAAAAATCCAGCTGGTTTAAGTCCGGGGATCGAGCAGGCCATAAGTGAGGTCCACCTCGACCAATCCAGCGATCTCCGTATGTTACTGTTAAAAAATCACGAGCAACCACACTAAAATGCACTGGTGCACCATCGTGCATAAACCACACTGCATTTCTTGTTGCCAATGGTACATCCTCCAGAAACTGAAGTAGAGTATGTTCCAAAAAGTCTCAACAAATTTGACACATAACTTGTCTGTTGTTACTGGATTAATAATTTGAAAAATATCAAAATTGATTTTGTCGAATTTTTTTTCGCCCTGTATCTTCGAAACAAAGCGGCTTTTCAAAAATCATCAAAGGACAAAATATACTAAGAATAGTCCAGGGAATAATCCCTTGAATTTTTGCCGTATGTTTAACAAACACCCTGTATACATCTATCACGAAGGTTTTGAACTTGATACATATTTCTATATTAATAATAATTCTTTATTGTATTTAAAGTTACATCGAACTTATTACAATTGATGTATGGGGGTGACATTTTGCTTAATATTTTATAACATTTGCATTATATATCTTTCGTTGATGAAGATGAAATGATGAGAGACACACACAACAACCATGCCTTATCCGGGATTCGAACCCAGGACCCTTGGAGCGTGAAGCGATTGCGCTACCGCTACTCCACCTGGGTCGGCCATATTTCTATATTACAGAAATTTGGGCTGTCCACAACTACTCCCCTACCTTCCGTAACTATTGAACTCTGTTCGATACCTTTGAATTTAGGTAAATATTTCAATTGGATATATGGAGAATCCTGATGAGATGAGGAGTTAATATAAGGGATATAGAATCCATTTACATTATGTGTATCTATTTCTGTTCTATACCTAGTGTATAATTAATAAAGAAGATTACGTAGAGATAATGATTTGGTTCTTCTGTCTAGAGAATTTGAGCTAGCGCTGGAAACGACGTGGACGAAGAGAGTAGATAGACGTTTGAAGCCCGAAGACAAAGAGAGTGCCGAGTAATTCATTGAACAGAAAGGGTTCCATACCGTACCTATGTACCTCGGATATCATTAAGAGGAACGAGTAAGGAAACAAATAACAGTTGAACGAGTGGGAGGAGGGATGAGTTCAATTCGGTTCGCCGAGATACGAATATCTTTTTAATGAGATCCTTCGGCTATCGTTTTGGCGCAGCACCGTGACAGCCTCACAAACAGTTGCAGATCTGAGCTCAGACTCAGGTACGGACTACGTGAGTTCGTTATCGCTACACTAATTGAGCTCTTCACGGTATTCCGTTACGCAAATGAGAGATTTTTACCGGTAAATCCGCCACGCTCCTTATTTGTACAAATGCCTTTACTTGCTTCAGCAAATCCGTGTAAATATTGTAAAGTTTACTAATTACACCTTTTCCACACACATTCACAAACATAACGATCGCTTATCCTCAAATCCAATTCGAACATTTACAGCCATCTTACAGCAAAGGGCTCATCCAACCGGAAGAAGAAAAGAAACAGATAAATAGGGAATAAAAATATTTCGATAATCAAAAGAGAAAATATCGTGCTCATCATTAATCGAGAAATCGCCTGCTATTACAAATAAATAATAAGGATTTACAGTAAAAATTTTGAAAGATGTGTGATGAAGGTCATCTACGAATTGTATGAATTCAGATTTTTGCTCCGCCCATTCTGACAAATTCAGTAGTGTCGTTTGTTTAGTTTTTATGAGGGTACATAAGATACTACTGTTATTTTATTATTACAAAAATATATGTTACAATAAAAACATTCAAAAGTAAGTCAATTGGTAAATATGTAAAAAATAAGAGAGACACAATGTCAGTGACTCGTACGACTATGAATCAAGGTTACGTATCTGAATTAATATATAAATTTACGTTATAGCGAAAGTATTATCAACAAGGAGCATCGTTTTAAAGTGGAGTGTCTACTTAGTCCAAACAATATGAATTTTTGAAAGACAAGCGTGTTATATCCATTGTTATCGCACACGCTTATAGCCTTTGCAAACGAAAGAGATAAATGTATGCCAATTTGTTAAGTCGTTCATGATACAGATGCCCTTGATCAGACATCTTTAAAAAAATTGCTGTACATGATTTTTTTTATTCTTACCTTCTGTCACTTTAGGTATTCTTTGAGTTTAGATCCAGATGAAAAGATTATTAGATTTTGGTAATAATTGGTCAACCAAAAGTACCCTCAATTGCAACTTTCAACAATTTTTCTTGAAAAAACTTAGTTAAATATCATTTTTGACATTTTATGTTATAAATATTAAAGAACTTTTTATTTTCTATACCATTTAATTTCACTTTATATTCAATGGATATAGAGTTAAAAAATCTGATGTGGGCAGCACAATACCTTCCGCCAATCCTATGTATTGTGTATAGATTCCATACATAAATTTTCTTGCAAAAGATTCTAAATTTCCAGCAAAATTATTTTATAAACAAACTATGCAAAATATACTTGACACTGACATCTTCTTCTTCTTTAGCTTCTCACATTCGTTAATGGTCGCTATTTTTTATTTTCTTCTTCCACTCATTTTTGTTTTCGTGCCTTTCTCATTCAGTTCCTTTTCTCTCAAGTCTTCCGCAATACAGTCCTTACATCTTATCTTTGGTCTTCCTCCGTTTCTTCAACCTTCTATTACTAAACTATTCATTCTTCATCCAATATATTCTTCATCTCTCTTCATGACATTGAGAAAGATGTTGGGGAAACCCGACATCTGTCTCAATATTCTCATCTATGCTATATTCATTTACTTTTCATTGATATTGACATCTGTCAGTTTGAATTATCTGAATATATTAGCAATTTTCATTGTTAGCATAGCTGGCTGAATTATAAAATTTAATTTCTTTAAAATTCTTTAACTCTATATCTATTGAATATGAAGCATAAAATGTAATCAAATCGAGTAGAGAATAATATGTTCTTTAAGTTATATTAACGTTAAATATTAATAAATGATATTTAACTGCGTTTTCTCAAGAAAAACTGTTAAAATCTTCAAATGAGGGTACTTCCAGTTGACAAATTATAATCAAAATCTAAACACTTCTTCTGGATGTAAACTTGAGGAATATAAAAAATTATAATTTTTGGAATCGTGGTATTAAATGTGATCCGAAACTTTCGTCAAACACACATACACACACACACAGACACATATACATACATACAGACATCATCGTAAAAATGGTAAAATCGTAAAAACGTGCTTATTATGAATAATTTTTCACAAAGAAGAAAAATATGATCGATTTAATGTATGGAAATCGTATCGCAAAACTTTAACATCAGTCAGAATCGTCGTAAGTCGAGTTTCGCAACAAATAATAAATTATTTTGAATTTATGTCTTGTTTGAAATCAAATTAGGTATGTATCTTAAAGTAATCGACTGACCAAAGTTAAAAATTATGTTTAGTTTAGTTATTAATATTTTTATGGGTTAAAATATAACTCCATAATCGCGATAATTTAACGGTTACATGACGTTAACGTTATAAAAAGTAAAATTGTATTCGAAGATCCCAGACTGTACATATATATTCATATTCATACTTATCATCTCGGAATATTTGTATCATTAAATAAAACTAAATCTAAGCACATATGTTCTATGCTGAATTAATAAACTCCCCCATACAATGTATTACAAAAGGACAAAGAGTATTTTCATCACTCATATTGTCATGACCTCTGTAATGCGGGAGTAGCTTAAAAATAAAGCACTAGTGCACACAATAGCTGCTGGCAGTCCACACCTGAGACCAGTTCGATCGCACGAGCGCTAAACGTCAGGTGTGGACTTCAAAATTACTTAAAGTAACTTAGTACCTTCATAAAATATATACCTGACGTCGACGGGTTTTTCCTGCGACTCGACACCGCCCGGAAACGGAAACTAGGTCATGTTACATTACAAACGATGCTTTACATTTGCCCGCTGCTTTCAAACGGAACACTTTGTTCTAGTAGCTGCTACAGACCCACACATTATTCTATCATATCGTGCCATATGTCAAGAGACTTTTTCGTACAAAAACAAATATGACCTAATTAAATATATGAAAATTTCTTTTGTTATATTATTATGTATCATATACTGAAGATTTCGTGTTCAAATCCCGCTAAGGTATGGGGATGTTTGCTAGTTTCTTTATCATCCCATTTCCAACAATAAACCTAATCTATATAATCGGGAAAATATCAATCATTTATTGTGTATTCCAAAAGATTCTAAATTTCCAGTAAAATTATTTCATAAACAAACTATGCAAATTGCATTTGAAACTGACATCTATTTCTTCTTTAGCTTTTCCCATTCGTTAGGGGTCGCTATTTTTTATTTTCTTCTTCCACTCATTTCTGTTTTGCGTGTCGTTCTCTTTCAGTTCCTTTTCTCTCAAGTCTTCCGCAATACATTCCTTCCATCTTACTTTTGATCTTCCTATGTTTCTTCAACCTTCTATTACTAAGCTATTCATTCTTCTTCCAATATATTCTTCATCTCTCCTCATGACATTGAGAAAGATGTAGAAGAAACCCAACATCTGTCTCAATATCCCCATCTCTGCTATATTCATTTACTTTTCATTGATACTGACATCTGTAAATTTGAATTATCTGAATATATTAGCAGTTTCCATGGTTAGCATAGCTGGCTAATTTATGAAATTTAATATGTTTATAATTCTTTAATTCTATATCTATTAAAAAGGAAATATAAAATGCAATCAAATCGTATAGAGAACAATATATTCTTTAAAATATAATAACGGTAAATGTCAATAAATGATATTTAACTGCGTTTGTTCAAGAAAAAAATAATATGTATGTACTTCCCAGAAAAAAATCTGCAGTAATGTCTCTGGATTTTTGACACTGACATTTATCTGTCAGTTACAAACTTTTTCATTTTTCAATTGGTTTCCATGACATTATTTGCGGTGTGAAATTTATTACAACAGATTATTATATACCTTATAAATCTATAAAAGATATAATAAAATATTTATATGTGTTAGATAGAGAATTTACTCTTCTTTAATAAGCAAGAACAAAAATTTTCAAAAAATAATATTTAGAAGATTTTTTTAAGAATCTGCTATTTCCGGTTGTCCAGTTATTACCAACACCTCTTCAGCTCTTCCCAGTAATGTCCGATTGAGAAATACGTAGTTAAACAGATATTAAGTATTATAGTTTTTGAGAAATCGTCCTTCCAACCGACTCACACACACACACACACACACACACACACACACCATCGTAAAAATATTAAAACGGATTGTAGTTAGTGCTTAATCATTAAAATCTGGATATGCGATTTTTAGCATGAATCCAATACCTCTCTTAGCGAGAGGTAAAAATGAACTTTTTATGATATAAAGTTAACTTACTATCTTATTAAAATGCAGGTATCCCGCGTTAAACAAAATACCAACTCTCTAACGTACTCGGTCTCTACCCGGATAATTACTCTCTTCCACACGTTCACAAACATAACGATCCCCTATCCCCAAATCCAATTGGAACATTTACAACCGTCTTACAGCAAAAGACTCATCGAACCAGAAGTACAAGAAAGGAACGCCAGGCGAAAAAGAAACAGACAGACGGGTGCAAAGAAATTTCGACAATCAAAGGAGATAGTGTGCGTTATCGGCTGGTGAAAAATGGCGGGTGTAGATGAAGCCAGTAGAATTGGAACGAATGCATGGATTGCTGCGATCCGTAACAGACAACGAAATGATGGATTACATACCGTGCCGGCGAAGCCTTCTTAATAAATGCCACGCAGCCTCAACGGGCGATGTTATGAGTCAGTTCAATTTGCCATTTTGCTGGTAAATGTCAGAAACGAACTGGAATGAATGATGAATGCTACATCAATGTACGAATCACTATCATTCATTTTGACTTCGTAATGTGGATGTGTTCACCAACGAAACGAACGCCGGCATACGCAACACATTGCTTTTTTGCCTATGTTTAATGTGAGGCACAAACATTAAAAGCAACTTCACTGTGTTGCTCTCTATTCTATTGCCTGTCGAGAATTATAGAGACCTAACACCACTTCAACAAATATTGACTTGGTACTCTACTTAATATAAAATATATTTATTTTGTTGCAATAAGTTTTAATCGACTGTTAATGATGATTTGGAGAGGTGAAATAACAGAGATCCAGTATTATTTATTTAAAACAATACCGACGTTTCGGTCTCAATTAGACAATTCTCAGGGTTATTTTTAAAATTAAAAAAGAAGAAGGTTATGGTTTAGTTTGTCATCTACAACCTCCTACTTTTAAATTTTTTAATTATGTATATTTTTTCTACATATTTTTTACCTCTCGCTAAAAGAGGTATTGGAATCATGCTAAAAATCGCCTGTCCAGATTTTAGTGAATAAGCACGTTTGAAGGTCCCTACAATCCGTTAATAACATTTTTACGATGATGTCTGTGTGTGTGTGTGTGTGTTTGTGTGAGGTTGTTGGAGGTACGATTTCTCAAATTCTATAAGATTGAATACCTGTGTAACTACGGATTCCTTAATCTAACAGTAATGGGAAGAGTTGAATAGATTATGGTAACACTTGGACAACCGGAAGTAGTAGTATTTTAACAAAAAACATCTAAATATTACTTTTTGAATATTTATGTCACATTTAAATTTTTTATTATACCTTCTATAGATTTAAAGATATAGATATATAATCTATAAAATAATCAGTTGTAGTAAATCTCACATACAGCCCAAACATCTCCATGGTAACTATTTGAAAAATTAAAATGTCAGTACTTGTCAGATAAATGTCAGTGTCAAAAATTCAGAAATAGTACTGAAGGCTTTTTCTGGAAACGATATTTAATATTTCTTATTGTATTATTAATGATATATTTAAAATTTGATATATTACATGAACCCTTCAGAAATACCGCCAATCCCATTAGTAAATTAGAAAAACCTCAAACATTTAGAAGAAATGGAGAAAACTTGCTCATAGAATGAATGTAAATATATATACAGGGTGATCACGCGAGAATGAACCAGCAATTATCTCCGTTATTAAGCGAGATAGCGATTATCTTCAAATAAACAAATTTACTATAGACAATATCGACAATAAGATGTCGTCTCAAGAAGCGTTCTGTTACTTCCGGTTCCGGAATATATGATACCAACTTTGAGATTTCAAATGGAACATACTATATTTTTTTATATTTTTGAAAAGCACACAAAATTTGCTTTACAATGGTGGTAAATTAGTAATACATTGTATTATTAAAAAATAAAATGGCGGACGTTTGAAATATGAACATATTGAATGAAAAAAAAAAATCAAGTGGGTGAGATTTTATTGTTTTTTGTCATAGATGATGATATTTTTTCAGATAAATTCAATTTATATTACGTAACCTAGGCAACAAATCCTATAAAACAAAATTCCACACTTTTTTGGCTTATTTTGTAAGATATTTCAAACGTCCGCCATTTTACGTTTTAATAATACAACGTCCTACTTATTTACTATCATTGTAAAGCAAATTTTATGTACTTTTCAAAAATATAAAAATATATATTATGTTCCATTTGAAATTTCAAAGTTGGTATCACATACTCCGGAACCGGAAGTAATAGAACGCTTCTTGATACGACATCTTATTGCCCATATTGTCTATAGTAAATTTGTTTATTTGAAGATAATCGCTATCTCGCTTAATAACGAATATAATTGCTGGTTCAGTCTCGCGTGATCACCCTGTATATATATATACCACAATGGAAATTTATTTATTTGCGTGGCCGGCCAGTGTGTAAGTGGATGGATGTGGTTGGTAGGGTTCTTAAAGAGAGAGAGTTTCCAAGTATGAAGAGAAGAAGAGCATGTATGAATGCGATTATGAGTGTGGCCGAGGCGAAAGAAGTCTGCTTAGATAGGAATGTGTGGCGAAGGATGATTGTTTCCTAACTATTATTGTGATCCGAATGCGGTATTTCGCTACCGAAAATCGTTCACTTTAATATGTTTTAGAGTAAGGATTTGTTGTATGATGTTGATGTTGTTCTTATTGTTATCGGGTTTGTGCGAACCCACTAAGTGGGACACGCGTGATTTTATGTATGTAGGTACGTATGAAATTTATTATTGTATTAACGCTCAAAACTACGGGCCCTGATTTATATTAAAACCATATATGACAACAATACATAATTTCAGAAACGATACCGACATCTCCAGTAAAATTATGAAAATACGGTGCAAACAGTAATTCTCAACAAATGGTAAATAATGTATGGCGTAGCCCATTGGTTGAATAGAAAAATAATTAAGTAAATTTCCGTGTGCAAGACAGTGTCTGTAAGGGTAGGAAAACAAATGGAGGCATGATTGAAAATGAAATGAAGTGGGGCATTATTCTTAACAGGAAGAATAAGGGGCGTATGTGGGAGAAATTATAGCAGCGAATGACGCGGAAGAAAAAGTGTATTAGGTAAATAATCAATAGCGGCCCTCCAAGCATTTTTCAGATTACGCCAACGTGGAAATATAAGTAAAGTAGGAATTCAATTATACCAATATCCGATTGGATCGGACATTTTATATCCATTGTATGGAGTTTGCCTCAAGTACAGAATAATAAAGTACATTGAAAATAATATTTATTAGAACTGTTTGTATTATATTTTAGAAATATCAGAAAGAGATACTTAAAAATTAATAATTTGCTAAAAGTGGCTGTATTACAATAAAACGTTAAAAAGAAAAATATAGTATATTGTGTTATTGGGAGTAAAAGTGACACTTAGTGTGCCAAGCGAGTCGGATAATTGCATGCGAGGCACACAAAGACACTTATATTTTCTTGAAATATAGATATTTAAAAAAATATATTTACTACTTGAAGTTACAACAATTAAAACATTTTACATAAAGAACTCTAAATTTAATGAATATGAAGCATAAAATGCATTTATAATAATATTAAATGTGAAAAAATGATATGTATTAGCGTTTCTCAAGATAAACTGTTAAAATCTTCAAATGAGGGTACTTCCGGTTGACCAATTATAACCAAAATCTAAAACCTATGCATATGAATATAAGGATTAGGAATACGAAAAAGTTGTAATTTTTACCTCTCGCTAAGAGAGGTATGGATTCATGCTAAAAATCGCATATCCTGATTTTAATGGTTAAGCACGTTTTAGTGTCCCTGCAATCCGATTTTAATATTTTTACGATGATGTCTGTGTGTGGGGGGGGAGATGAAAGGACGATTTCTCAAAAACTATAATACTTAATATCTGTTTAACTATCGGACATTACTGGAAACAGCTGAAAAGATTTTGGTAATAATTGAACAACCGAAAGTAGGAGATTCTTAAAAAAAAATCTTCTAAATATTATTTTTTGAAAATTTTCTTTCTTGCTTAAAGAAGAGTAAATTATCTATCTGATACATATAAATATTTTATTATATCTTTTATAGATTTAGAGATAAAGAAATATAAGGTATATAATAATCTGTTGTAATAAATCTCACAGCCCAAATACTGAGACATTACTGAAGATTTTTTCTGGGAGGTACATACATTATTTCTTATTGTATTAAAAGTTAAATATTTAAAATTATAGGTATATTATATATACCCTTCAAAAATACTGTTAATCCCAACAATGAATTGGAAACATTTCGAAAAATTAAAAGACGACAAAATTTATATGGGAACCTGTGTCAGAATGATAACTACAAATTATGTACATAGATATCAAGTATCATAATTTTTCATTTTAAATTTAGTGATTTTCCAATTCCATGTGGTTTATTTTTTTCAAGTAAATTTCACACTCCTGGTGACAAATTAACTACGTGAATTTAGAAAATCTTGAAATGTTTAATAAAAAATTCAGACATTTGATATCCATGTACATAATTACTAATTGTCACTCAGGCAAGGGCTCCCATATCTGCATGTCAAGGCCAATAATGTCACATAACTGCTCGCGCCCTATACTTATGTAACCAAAAACGAAATTGGCGAGAGGTATTGTGCTGGCCACAACAGATCTTTTGAATTGTAGTATTGTAGTTAAAATAGTAAAATTATTTTTAGGGATCCTAAAACGTGCTTATTCATTGAAAACTCACCACCAAATTATTTTGACCAAAGACAATACCTTCCTTACTTAAAGGTGACGGACGGTAAAAATGGACCACTCATAATTTAGTATTATATTGTAATCACATTTATAAATTTGCATACAGAAATAACTCATAATTTTTCTTTTAATTAATGTAATTCCTTTTAAAATTAATTATAATTGCCGTGTGTACAATAAAGAATAGAGAATAAAGAAAAGACGAAGTAATTTTCCACATTGTTGCCCGCGGGAATTATAAAAACCTCCCCGCCCGAACTGAATTGTCTCAGTGTTTGCGTTTCTGTTTATACTAATAAATATTTACAGATTTGTAGGCAGAAATCCGTTTCTAGAGGGCGCTGTGACTGCGAAAACGAAAACCCCTTCCCATCATATAATGAAATTATTATTCCGTCTCTACTCTAGAAGCTCGGCGCCGACACGATATTATTTTAACTCGGGTAAAAACGCAAACTCAAAGGGAAGTAAACAACGCAAGTTTTAATTTAAGCGGCGAGTCCACCTCTAGCATATTGCGCGGCGCGATAACTCAAAACTTGAGAGCTGCACGCGGCGAAAGAAATTGTGCATGGCGTAAAATTTTAACAGGCTTACGTTGTTCGTATCCACGGGAGGCTAGGCTGGAGGCTAGAGGCCTTCTCTTCGTCTCCAGATGAATGCACGGCTGAATACTGCTGCTCTTTCTCAACCTACATATTTCTACTTTTCAACTCCATGCAAAGGAAACGAAAGGATTTTCTTTTACAAGTCCATACAAATGATACTATGAAAACGCAATATTAAATCATATGGCCTCAAACTATCCACGTTTACAAAGACGATATAGTTATTGGTTTATTGCTATTGAATAACATATGAATTACAATTCATTTTTCTGAAATATGGTCTTTATTAACATGGACAACAAATTACAAATCTATACAATTTATACAGATTTCAGCAAAGCATACATGGTACATTGTTTAGATGGATCGAATCCTATGTAAAAAAAATGTTGTGGCCAGTACAATACCTTCCGTCCCTGTGTATTATGTATAAATCCACACATAAATTTTCTTGCAAAATATTCTACTGATATGTTCTTCTACTTCTTCTTTAGCTTTTCCCGTTCGGTAGGGGTCGCTATTTTTTATTTACTTTTTGCGTATCGTTCTCATTCAGTTCCTTTTCTCTCAAGTCTTCCGCAATACAGTCCTTCCATCTTATCTTTCATCTTCCTCTGTTTCTTCAACCTCCTATTAATAAACTATTCATTTTTCTTCCAATATATGCTCCATTTCTCCTCATGACATGTTCAAACCAATGTAATCGTCTTTCCTGTATCTTTCTAGAAACTTAACACTAGAGTTATTTTCTTACCGTAACTTTCCGTGTCTTCCCCAACATCTACATCAACATCCTCATCTCTTCCACATTCATTTACTTTTTATTGATACTGACATCTATCAGTTTGAATTATCGGAATATATTAGCAGTTTTCATGGTTAGCATAGCTGGCTGATTTATAAAATTTAATATCTTCAAAATTCTTTAACTCTATATCTATTGAATATGAAGTATAAAAGGCAATTAAATCGTTTACTAGAGAATAATATATTCTTTAAGTTATAATAACGTTAAATGTCAATAAATGATATTTAACTGTTAAAATCTTCAAATGAGGGTCCTTCCGGTTAACCAATTATAACCAAAATCTAATCACACATACATCCATACAGACATTATCGTAAAAATGCTAAAATCGTATTATTGGGATCCTAAAACATCCTTTTCATGGTTAACATAGCTGGCTGATTCATAAAATTTAATATCTTTATAATTCTTTAACTCCATATCTATTGAACATGAAGTATAAAACGCAATCAAATCGTATAGAAAATAATATATTCTTTAAGTTATAATAACGTTAAATGTCAATAAATCATATTTAACTGTTAAAATCTTCTAATGATACTACTTCCGGTTCACCAATTATACCCAAAATCTAATCACGTGTTCTCCTGGATGTAAACTTGAGGAATACGAAAAAAATATAATTTTTGGAATCGTGAATTGAAGTTATGCGATCCGAAGCTTTCGTCACTGACACACAAACACACATACATACAGACATCATCGTAAAAATGGTAAAATCGTTGTATAGGGATCCTAAAACATGCTTATTCACTAAAAACTCATCATTAAATTTTTTGACCAAAGACAATACCTTCCTTACCTAAAGGGGAAGGTTAAAATAAGTCACAATTAGTTTATGCAATGGTTTTAAATCTCACTTAATATCTGCTCCTTCAGGTGTACCTCAAGGATCGCATTTGGGCCCTTATTAAAGTTTTCAATAATTTGCTTCATTCTACTAATCTACTAATATTATTTCACTGTTTAATTTTCATATTCCACCAAATGTAGCAAGGTCTTATAATTTATTTAAGTTACCTAAAAGTAACACGGCTCTTTTACTTTGCGAACAGCCTGTTCGTACTGTTAAAAAATGAATCACTTTGCGCATGCAAAACAGAAACGAAAGGTCACTTTTTATGCAAGTTGAACAAAAATTTACATTTAAACACTTTATTGTTAAATGAATTATACCAAAATAATAAAAATTAATGAAAAAATTCAAGTAGCTAATTACTAATAATATGTCAATTCCTGCCTTTTATACGCTTGAAAATTTTAATTTTGATCTGAAATATTTGAAAACGGGACGTACAGTCCATACGATGTAACTTGGCGAGTTGGGGTAATTCACATTATCATTGCGGTAATGGGAAAGTTATAAAATCCATAGGCGTACCGAAGAAAAATGAAGTTCAATAAAATTACGAATATTACAAAAAAAAAGAAATTATTTATACAAAAAAATATATTACAAATATTGGAATGAATTATTTATTATATAAACCATATTATAATTAATTATTTTTTAAATTAATAAAGTAAAGAAAATAAAATTTCTATTGCTATTGAGAAAAAAATGCTCCAACGCTTATGTATGAACATAACTTCTTGGGTTGAAAAGTACCTGACACCCCGAGTTTGAGTGTATTGTAATAAAACATTGTAAAATCACTATTTCACTTCTGAAGCTGTGCGGCATCGAAGTAAAAGTAAATATTTGACAAAACGCAACTTAGGAATAGTGAACTGAATTACATTCTTTTGGGTCGCCAAGTTAAATCGTATGGACTGTATATCTTCTTTGTCATGTTCCTAACCACAGGTAGCATTTAATTTTGTGATTAGACGAATAAAATCGTTATCGTAAATCAAGCTATAGGCTGAGCTATATATTCCAGATGTGCTTTAGGAAAATTTTCGGTAGGACCATATAGTTCCGGCCTCATTAAAATTCCTAGTGGCAAAAACTAAGAGGCCGCGCGTTTTTAGATGGACTGCTACAGCTACACGTTTTACATATTTTTTCTGGGAGAAACACCCTTTTAAACTCGCCCTTGGGAAAATACGGATTACGGTAGCCATAATAAAACACACGAAGCACGAAGCACATCTAGCGTAGAAAGGACGTGGGCTACGTCTACGTCCCTTCTTCTGAGTGATGATCCTTTTTAAGGATATATCGATTCGGACAGTGGCGAAAGCAGGCTCTTAAGAAGCTGGCGGGCGCGGACGATACATTTGCTTACTAACATAACAAGCTGCTAAAAGCATGGCTCGCGTATTCATATTTAACTTAATGCGTTTTACACTTGAGCTATGGGATGGGATGAGAGCTGGAGCTTGCTATGCTCTATCCCTACAGTAAAAGCATTGCTACCTCATCAATCATTGTAAAGTTTAACACTTTATGTTGTCGATATTGGCTCTGGCGCCAGGACCGTGCTCAATATTCAACCTAAATCGTATTTAGCCAATTGTATACACGTTTTCCTTTCAAACTTTACTCAATATTTCGACATTATTACTTTTATTTAGGTAATCATTAATGACTTTTCCAGTATATTAAAGA
Organism: Harpalus rufipes; assembly: GCA_951394225.1. Lineage (NCBI taxonomy): Eukaryota > Metazoa > Arthropoda > Insecta > Coleoptera > Carabidae > Harpalus > Harpalus rufipes. Next base: position 88,254,454 of record OX596274.1, read on the forward strand.
ACATAACCGATCGTCTTGAAAGTAATTTATTTATTTAATAATAAATCCAATAGGATATAACATCCCAATTACAGGACGTTGTTCGGAATCGAACCCGTTCTCCAGATTCGCATGAAGTGATGCCTGGTAAACGCCTGCACGATACAATATGATGATATTGTGACGTGCGCCCCTGACAGAACGTTCCAGAGCGATGACGCAATCCCTGGCGCCTCAGCGGCTAGAGTGTAAATACGCCGTGACCTCATTGGTTTGTATACAGGTCATTGTCGCTTCGAAGGCTTCTAGAATGGTATGCGCTGTATAAATACCGGCCGAAAGAAAGCGGAGGGACAGTCTCATATATACAAGCAACCAGAAATGAACTCAGTGATATAAATAAACAGTTTACAAGTTGTTAACATAAATAAATGTAGTTATATAAATAAGTGTAGTGATATAATTGTTAGTTAGATAAATAATCGTAGTGTTTAAGCATTTAATAATATTCTTAGTGTTTATAATTATTTAATCATAGTGTTAGTTGTTTTTATTATCTTTAAATATTTAATCCTTAATTATTTATCGTTTAATAAACGTATTCTTTTAGTTAGTAATATTTGTCTGTGTTTTACACTTCACCCATATAAATAAAAACGTTACAATATATTATATAGTTTAATTATCTTACCTATATTCCTACATATTTACTTATGCTGGAAACTGTATTAAGTTCCTTTCCATATAATTATTATTCACGTAGTTAATTTGTAACCAGGACTATGGAATTTACTTGTCCAGAAAATGAACCACATGGAATTAGAAAATTACTAAATTAAGAATGAAAAATTATGATATTTGATATCTATGTACATAATTAACAATGTGATATCACTGCTCGCGCCATATTGTATTTAACATTTCTTGTATACCTACACTCTAAACCAAAAATTCTACATACATCTATACTTTATATTTAGATTTTTTAATTTTAAATTCATTCTATGAAGAAATTTCCTTCTAATTTTTCTAAATGTTTTCAATTCATTGTCGGGATTGATTTTTGAAGGGTATATGTAATATACATATAATTTTAAATATTTAACTATTAATACAATAAGAAATATTATAATGTATATAATTCCCACAAAAAATCTTCAGTAATGTCTCTGGATTTTTGACATTTTTCAATTGGTTTCCATGACATTATGTGTATAACATATTTCTTTATTTCTAAATGTATAAAAGATATGATATAATATAATATTTATAAGAATCTTATACTTCCGGTTGTCCAATTATTACCAAAACCTTTTCAGCTCTTCCCAGTAATGTCCGATTGAGAAATACATAGTTAAACAAATATTAAGTATTATAGTTTTTGAGATCGTCCTTCCAACCGACCCACACACATACACGCACACCACACACACACACACACACACACACACACACATATATATATATATATATATATATATATATATATATATATATATATACACAGACATCATCGTAAAAATATTAAAATCGAATTGTAGGGACCTTAAAACGTACTTAATCATTAAAATCTGGATATGCGATTTTTAGCATGAATTCAATACCTCTCTTAGCGAGAAGTTAAAAATCATCAGATAATTACTGGACCCCATGTCATGATTTTATGGAATGTTTAGGTCGTAAAAAGATTTAGGGATGTATAAATTTTGTAGAAAAAGTAAATAATGCGTCTCAATAAAATATTTACACAAATGCAATTTAGAAACCGTAACAAAACTCTTTGTGTTATAGATTTTCTTTTATCAGATTCATTATTTTCAATTTAGTTCTATTCACTCCTTCGTGACATTTTTATTTTATCACTGCTTGATCCATATATCTTGTTATACGCGCGATATCATTCTTTTCACTTACTCACTTTCATACATTAAATAATTTGTTCCTTTTCTCTGATCTTTTTCTCGGCTGCGATTGCGATTTCCATTGATATCAAAGAAAGAGAATATTCTAAGGGTATGGAATATTAAATACGAAATATTAATTTAAAATTTGGTTGACCTGTATTCTAACTTCGTGCTACTATGAGTATACTTCAGAGAGCAAATGTTTATCTTTAATGTAAATCAAAACATATTCAGCGTGCAAAATTGATTACTTCTTCTACTTTCGTGCTATCTCACTTGTTGTAGTCACGATATTTCGTTTCTATTGGTCAACATTTCCGTAAATAAATAAAAAATATTCGCTATTTATACATGATTTATAAATATTTATATTGGTTATACATAATTAAGAAGTATCAATCAAAGAAAATGCCTTGAAATGTCATTGATAACGAAAAACAAAAATTATAGTTTGTTCCAATAAAACCCTAACTTTGAGTAGGCCATGAACAGAGAGACGTATGTCTGATCATTATTCAATTCAAGAGTCAAGTTGTCAAAATTGATCTTGAAATTTAATATTAAAGAGGAAAGATAATAGCAGATATAGAGGCCCGTGTTAGAATGACTGCTATTAATAATGTACATAGGTGTCAAGTGTCAAGTATCATAATTTTTTATTCAAAACATTATTTTTCAAATCCATGTGGATTATTTTTCTCGACAAGTATATTCCATACTATTGATAAATAAACATCAAAATATTTTGAAATTTTGAAAGAAAAATTATGACATATGACAATTGTGACATCTATATTAATAACTACTAGCCGTTATTCCGACACGGATTCTCATATCTGCTTGCCAAGGCCAACAAAGTCACATGACTGCTCGCGCCCTATAAGTAACGAATTTATCATTTGTACATACAAATAATTGAAATTTTATCTCTTCTTTCGTTGTATGAGGAATTTTGTCCTACTCTTCTAATATGTTCAAAATTCTTCAAATTCATTGATAGTATTTATGTTGTTTCTTAAGGATATATGTAATATTAACATACCTATAATTTAAATATATATTATATGTAATCGTACTTCCCAGAAAAATCTGATTTTTGACACTGACATTTTGCATTTATCTGTCAATTACAAACATTTGAATATCTCAACTGTTTTTTAGGCAACGAGATTTATTACAACAGATTATTCTATATTATTATATACTATATTCCCAAACCTATACGAGATATAATAAAAAAAATTAATTCTGTCAGATTGAGAATTCAATTTTCTTTAATATTACCAAGAAAAATTTTCAGAAAATAATATTTAGAATTTTTTTGTCAAGAATCTGTTACTTCCGGTTGTTCATTTGTTACCAAAACCTTTTCAGCTCTTCCCATTACTGTAAGATTGGGAAATACGTAATTAAACAAATATTAAGTGTTATAGTTTTTGAGTAATCGTCCTTCCAACGTGCCACACACATATACACACACACACATACATCCACACACACACATACACACACACACATACATACACACACGCACACAAACACACCCACAGAGAGACATCATCTTAAAAATGTTAAAATCGGATTGTAAAAACTCTAAAACGTGCTTAATCATTAAAATCTGTATAAGCGATTTTTAGCATGAATCCAATACCTCTATTAGCGAAAGGTAAAAACCAATATGACAAAATTATGTATGTACGTCAGACGAAAAGTGTCTTTAAGGTACTCTCAAGTAATTACGGGCTCAACTGCTCGCCTCGCCCGTAAACAACTTGTTCATACCTTAAAGATTCGCTTTTCGTCCTAGATACACAAAATACAATTATTTGAAAATCTTATACTTTTTGCTTCTTAATCTACGTAGTCTTGCGTCGCCTTTTGGAATCCTTCCTTTTCCTTTAATGCTGCCTTTCTCATTTTATTAATTGTTGATGATATTTCGTTGATGAATTCATTCTGTCACAACGCATCCGAGCAAAGCAAAGTTACTTATTCTGAGTTGTTCCCCTCCGAGGGATGAATTATCACGAGGCGTAAAATAATCGGATGACAGAGGACAGGGATAGCTGTGCTCCAGCTCGGCGCTGCAGGAATGGCAGGAATAGGAATAGCAGGCGTCGCGCGCTCAATGCGACGGAAGTGCAGCAGATCCGGCGACAGCAGCACCAGGACGGGATTGCATTCAAATTGAATAATATGCCTCAATAACGCGGGGAGAACATCATCATACCATACCATGATGAAATTGTTTCTTAACCAGGGGGAATGATAATACTAAAGGAATTTTACAATACAATAGTTTTTAATATTACTCGATATCGATAATATCTCAAAATATGTTATGAAATGGAAAAAGTTTTTTTCTTTGTCCAACCAAAAACTAAAAATCTGATGTGGCCAGCACAATACCTTCCGCCAATCCTGTGTATTATGTACAATTTTCACACAATTATTTTACAAAAGTTTCTAAATTTCATCAACAAACTAAGCAATTGCATTTGACACTGATATCTTTTTCTTCTATAGCTTTTCCCATTCTTTAGAAGATCGCTATTTTTTATTTTCTTCTTCCCACTCATTTCTGTTTTGCTTGTCGTCCTCATTCTGTTCCTTTTCTTTTAAGCCTTCCGCATACTGACATTTGTCAATTAGAATTTTCTTAATATTATAGCTGTTTCCATGGTTATAGCATAGCTGGCTGATTTATAAAATTTAAAATCTTTATAATTCTTTAACTCTATATCCATTGAATATGAAGTATTAAATACAATAAAATCGTGTAGATAATAGTATATTCTTTAATATTAGAAAAACATTGTGTCAAAAAATTACATTTAACAGCGTTTTTTCAAGAAAAACTTTTAAAATCTTCAGATGAGGGTTCTTCCTGTTGACCAATTATAACCAAAATCTAATCACCTCTTCTTTCGGATGTATACTTGAGGAATACGAAAAAAATATAATTTTTGGAATCGTGCACAGGAAGGTGAAAATATTATCAGTTTGGTTTTAAATTCACAAAAAATCTGATGTGGCCAGCACAATACCTTCCGTCAATCCTGTGTATTATGTACAAATTCCATACATAAATTTTCTTGCGAAAGATTCTAAATTTTTGGTATTATGTGATTCTCTTTCTCGGCAACTGAATTCCATACTCATGATAACAAACAAACCACATGAAATAAGAAAATTATGAAATTTTGAATGAAAAATTATAACACTTGTCAGTTATGGACATAATTAATTGCTGTCATTTTACTGCACGCGCCCCATACATAAATTTTCTTGCAAAAGATCCTATATTTCCAGTAAAGTTATTTCATAAACAAACTATGCAAATTGCACTAGACACTGACATCTTCTTCTGTAGTTTTTCCCATTCGTTAGGGGGTCGCTATTTTTTATTTTCTTCTTCCACTCATTTTTGTTTTCCGTGTCGTCCTCATTCAGTTCCTTTTCTCTCAAGTCTTCTGCAATACAGTTTTTTCATCTTATATTTGGTCTTCCTATGTTTCTTCCACCTTCTACTAATATATTCATCTCTCCTCATAACATGTCTCTCTTATATCTAGAAACTTCTAACACTAGAGTTACTTCCCTTATTCTTTGATTGATTTCCATTTTATTGATACTGACATCTGTCAATTTGAATTACCTGAATTTATTAGCAGTTTCCATGGTTAAGTTAGCATAGCTGGGTGAATTATGAAATTTATATCAAATTTATTATCTTTATTCTTCTTTAACTCTATATCTGTTGAATATCAAATATAAAATGCAATCAAATCGTATAGACAATAATATATTCTTTAAGTTATAATAACATTTAACTGAGTTTTCCAAGAAAAACTGTTACAATCTTCAAATGAGGATACTTCCGGTTGACCAATTATAACCAAAATCTAAACAAGGCTGCATATGGTTGTAAGGAAGAGGAATACGCAAGAATTATAATTTTTGGAATTCTAGTATTGGAGATATCGTGCACGAAACGGCGGTAACACACACACACACATACACACACACATACACACACACGCACACACGAACACACACACACACATACAGACATCATCGTAAAAATAGTAAAATCGTATTGTAAAGACCTTAAAACGTGCTTATTCAATGAAAACTCACCACCGAATTTTTTGACCAAAGACAATACCTTCCTTACCTAGAGGTGACGGAAGGTAAAAAAACGACCGTTTATGACATTTTTACAATCATTCGGTAAAAATTAGAGAATATCTTTTATAATAATTAACGAATATTATGCCGTATCTTGAATTCCATGAATATAACTCGTTCCACGTTTGAACCAGTTTTAGTTGTATCATAGAATGATTGTATTTGGTAAAATAGACTCTCTCCTGGTACATATAATGCAGTACACGTGGTGTGAACTGTATGCAGAGGTTGGGCGTCATATGGCGTCGCTGCGTCGGCGTCCCGCCGTGCAGCATGCGACGCCCGGCGTCGGCCAAAGGGACAGATTAATCGGATTTGAAACCATGAGGCCGTGTAAAGGCCCGCTCTCACCGCTCGACTGCATAATTATCTCTCTCTGCTGTGCTTCTGCCTCTGTCTAGCTGCCAACCGGCTCAACTCGACTCGACTCACAACCAGAAATTTACATTATAAGGCTGGATTCATTCTAATCCTTTCGAGACTTCCATGCAACGGCTGAAAAAGCCCAAACTTTCAGCGGCATATCATTGTGAAATAGATTATTCCACGCACTTGCTTACCAAGCGAAAAGATAAGGATTTGAATACCAGCGCCTAAAACTATTAACTTAAAAATTAATATTGTTATCCGAGAGAAAGAGATAGGAGAGCTTGGTGGTAAGCAATTATGAATGTGGGAGAGGCGGAAGAATTATATTTATACTCACAGTCTACATAATATAGATTATCTTCAACCATATGCTAATTTTTACCTCTCGCTAAGAGAGGTATTGGATTCATGCTAAAAGTCGCATATCCAGATTTTAATGATTAAGCAGGTTTTAAGGTCCCTACAATCCGATTTTATCATTTTTACGATGATGTCTGTGTGTGTATGTGTGTGGGTTGTTGGAAGGACGATTACTCAAAAACTATAAGACTTAATATTTGTTTAACTACGTATTCCCAATCGGACAGTAATGAGAAGAGCTGAAAAGGTTTTGGTAATAATTGGACAACCAGAAGTAGCAGATTCTTGAAAAAAATCTTCTAAATATTATTTTCTGAAAATTTTCCTTGGTAATATTAATGAAAATTTAATTCTCAAAGTGACACAATTATTTTTTTTTTACTATATCTCGTATAGGTTTGGGATATAGTATATAGATAATATAGAATAATCTGTTGTAATAAATCTCGTTGCCTAAATTACAGTTGAGATATTCAATGTTTGTAATCGACAGATAAATGCAAAATGTCAGTGTCAATAATTAGATTTTTCTGGGAGGCTCCTTGCTGGGAGGAACGAATACATTTAATAGATATTATTGTATTATTAATTAAATATGTATTTAAATTATAGGTATGTTAATATTACATATATCCTTAAGAAATACCGCTTATACTGTCAATGAATTTGAAGAATTTTGAACATATTAGAAGAGTAGGACAAAATTCCTCGTAAAACGAAAGAAGAAATATAATTTCAATTGTTTGTATGTACAAGAAATGTTAAATTCGTTACTTATAGGGCGCGAGCAGTCATGTGACTTTGTTGGCCTTGGCAAGCAGATATGAGGATCGCTATCAGAATGACGGCTAGTAGTTATTTACATAGATGTCACAATTGTAATATGTCATAATTTTTCTTTCAAAATATTCTGATGTTTTAAAAAGAAAATAGTAAGAAAACAATAATTATATGGAAAGGAACTTAATACAGTTACCAGCATAAGTGTTCGCGATATTTGTTAGTAATTATAATTGCCATATTTTATTATCAAGAAAGGAGTTTAAAACTTACTCTATTAACTATGATCTCATCTCAATATATTGTAATTTGCTGCGGAAGTAAATGAGTTTAGTGTTTTTAAAGTTGGTGCGAAACTGTGCATATTTCAGTATTATTGCAAAGTTGGTAATCCTATTTAATTTGAAATTATTTCCATTTAAGCTTAAGCCAGGCCTGCGCCTCTGTTTCTACTCCCCTGTATTCCACAGCACTCTCTCTCAAATTATCACTTTGTGTCATAATCTCTTAAAATTCTATATCGAGCGGCTTTCTTTGAGTTTCTGCACATCATTAAATCTCATTTTAGCGACGAAGGGAATCCTATAATACAGAGGGCGACAGAATTCTCTACATAATTTTAAACATGAATGTAGGTAACTTATTTTAAATTTAGGCACGTAGCATTTACATATTTACAAACTGATTGTGATGGTTTTAACGGGCTAGGTTCGAATCTGACCGGAGTCACACATACATACTCGTATACGTATACTGAGTTTCTCAAAAGTCACAAATCGAAAATTAGAAATGGGAAAATTTTTGGTTTTTCCTTTCCGTTATCAAGTGGTTGATAAAAATGTAAGTAATTTTATCAAAGACGAAGGTCAATAGAAATTTGGATAGATCTAAGGGGAAGATGATGGCCTTAGGGTTAACATGGGGCGTTGAAAAACAGTAAGTGGACGATGAGAATAATAAGAACACGCTCAAAAATTTAACCGACTAAAATATATTTCAATATTTTGCCTCGTGAATGTACAATTATACAGCAAAGGACCGTCGCATTAGTTTCAAATTTTCAGTCCCAAAGTGATTTATTTAATATAACAAATACTTTATTTTTACCTTCCGTCATCTTTAGGTAAAGAAATAATTATCTTTGGTCAAAACAATTGATGGTGAGTTTCTAATGAATAAGCATATTTTGGGGTCCCTACAATACGAATTTACTATTTTTACGATGATGTCTGTGTGTGTGTGTGTGTATGTGGGATGTTGGAAGGACGATTACTCAAAAACTATAAGACTTTATGTTTGTTTCACTACGTATTTCCCAATCGGACATTCATGGGAAGATCTGAAAAGGTTTTGTTAACAATTGGACAACCGGAAGTAGAAGATTTTTGAAAAAAAATCTTCGAAATATTATTTTTTGGAAATTTTTCTTGCTAATATTAAAGAAAATTAAATTCTCTATCTGATACATTTAAATATTTTATTATATATTTTATAGATTTAGAGATAAAAGAAATATAATATATAAAATAATCTGTTGTAATAAATTTTACAGCCGAAAGAATCTCATGGAAAATAGTTGAAAATTTAAATTATTTATAACTGACAGATAAATGTCAGTGTCAGAAATCCGGAGACATTACTGAAGACTTTTTCTGGGAAGTACATACATTATATTATTTCTTAATGTATTAATAGTAAAATATTTAATATTATAGATATATTACACATACCCTTCAGAAATACTGTTAATCCCGGCAATGAATTGGAAACATTTCGAAAAATTAGAAGAGTAGGACAAAATTTCTTCATAGAATGAATTTAAAATTAAACAATCTAAATGTAAGGAATAGATGTAAGTATAATTGTTGGTGTAGAGTGTTGGTATACAAGAAATATTAAATACAATAGGGCGCAAGCAGTCATGAGACTTTGTTGGTCTTGACAAGCAGATATGGTGGCCCGTGTCAGAATGATAGCTAGTAATTATGTATATAGATGTCAAATATCATAATTTCTCATTCTAAATTTAGTGATTTTCCAATTCCATGTAGTTTATTTTCCTCGACAATTCCACACTCCTGGTGACAAATTAACTACGTGAAATTAGAAAATCTTGAAATTTTTAATGAAACATTCTAACATTTGACATCTACATACATAATTATTAATTATTCTGAAACGGGCTCCCATATAGGCTTGTTAAAGCCAACAATGTCACATGACTGCTCGCACCCTATACTTATGTAACCAAAAACGTAAGTGGCGAGAAGTATTGTGCTGGCCACAACAGATTTTTTTTGTTATGTAGAATAGTTTACAGAATAAGCTATTAAACGATTTTCGTTATTACCATGACGGTATAACGTTTTAACGATTCGTTATGTCACAACGATGCTTACAGAATAGTCCTATAAGATATGTTTAAAAAAGTCCGAGCAATTTTGAGGTTATGACAGCTTTGTATATGTGCATTTACTGTTATTTCCAGCAGGTGATATCCGACACTATCTAATGGGATAGTTGTTGATGCCATGCCAATTCCGTGTTATCCTGTATCAGGGGCAGGATAACATTAGTCTGTCCCTGGCGTTTGTCCCATGACATGTATGTTTGCAAGCTTTTCTGCGTCATATATTATATTCCACTTGAGTAATGCCTCTCACCACGGGGCAAATATTTGAAGAGATCAGATCCTTCTCAGAAGCTTTCGAGGCGCTGCCGCCAAATTTACTACTCCAGCTCTCGTTCGCTCGGGTAAATATTGGCTTCGAAAATGGCACCATCTATCGACGACACCGTGTACTACACTCACCTTTCGCACTCCGACGTCCTTATGAGCACACATGTGTGCCCACACACCCATATATTCAATACCTACGTTCCACAGGAAAAACAATTTCACCACTCATCGGGAAAAATAATTTGCAGGAGAGATAAACACCAAGCTACTTCAAAAATAGGTCGACAGATAATATAATATTAGCACTGAATAAATAACGGTAATACGCAGAAATGACGCATATACATAATGCTTTTAACACATACGCCCTGTATGCGTATCACGAAATGTGAAACATACGCGTTTAAAATGGGAATTGCTCCCCTAATTACTTTAGACAAAAAATCTGATGTGGCCAGCACATAACCTCTCGCCGTATATTTTACCTGGCTGTATGCATAAAGTAAAGAATATTTTTATAAATACAAATAATATATTCATATAAATCTATGACGTATAAACTTCTTTATTATTCAATAATAGCATGTCTCAACATAAAGATATTTACCATAAATTATGTTACAATAAATTACAAAGTAGAGTTTACCATATATAAATATTAGGCTGGTAACAGCAATTTTCAATTCGAACAACTTTGTTTACTTTCTCTTCATATTCTTCTAGTAAAAACATTAATTTTGGGCGGTCTAAAATGTATATATCTGGATTGTGCATCTATTCTTACATATCTTCTTTTACATTTTATTTTTTCATACTTGTTATATCTAAATAACCTTAATTCCCTTTAATAAAGTGACGGATAGATTGCACTCCGATTATTCTTATATCGATGTGTAATTTTGTCAATATTTACAACTTACTTGAGAAGAATTTGTTAGCTTTTTCGCAATTCAAAGTTACTCTAGTCTACAGTACTGGTGTACATTGTCCCATAATGTTTGAAACAAATTTAAGTCCTTCAACCTAGACTTGTCATCTCCATAATAGTCACAGATCAAGAATTAAGGGATTCTCCAAATACATTTTTCTTTCATTACTCATTATTTCTGACACTGACATTTATCTGTCAGTTACAAATAATTTAAATTTGCAACTATTTTTCATGGCATCCTTTCGGTTGTAAAATTAATTACAACATTATTTTATATATTATATTCCTTTTATCTCTAAATCTATAAAATATGTATAAATTTTTTTAAATGTATCAGAAAGAGAATTTATTTTTCTTTAATATTATCAAGAAAATTTTCAAAAATTAATATTTAGAAGATTTTTTTTCAAGAATCTTCTACTTCCGGTTGTCCAATTGTTACCAAAACCTTTTCAGATCTTCCTATGAATGTCCGATTGGGAAATACGTTGTTAAACAAATTTTAAGTCTTATAGTTTTTGAGTAACCGTCCTTCCAACATCCCACACACACACATCCACACACACACACACACACACACACACACACACACACACAGACATCATCGTAAAAATGTTAAAATCGGATTGTAGGGACCTTAAAACGTGCTTATTCAATAAAATCTGGATATGCGATTTTTAGCATGAATCCAATACCTCTCTTAGCGAGAGGTAAAAAATTCAAATGGATATTGTAAAGCAAAAATTTCAACATCCGAATCAATAATTCATTTTGGCTACTTCATACACCAGAAATAAAATTTGAAAATTCACGAATTACAATTTAATAGTATTAGCCATGGAATTACAAACAAGAAACAAACAAAAGCAAATTATTATTATTTAATTTCTATTTAGAAAATTAATATTTGCTACGTAAAATATTCATTTTGACACTGACCTAATACAAAAAAAATCTGTTGTGGCCAGCACAATACCTCTCGCCATTTTCATTTTATGTAGTATAGGGCGAGGGCAGCTATGTGACTTTGTTGGTCTTGGCAAGCAGATGTGGGGGCCCGTGTCAGAATGAGAGCTAGTAATATACATAGGTGTCAAGTATCATAAGTTTTAATTCGAAACATTATGATTTTCCAAATCCATGTGGATTATTTTCCTCGACAAGTATATTCCATACTAATGGATGACAAATAAACATCAGAACATTTTGAAATTTTGAATGAAAAATTATGACATATGACAATTGTGACATCTATGTAAAAACTACTAGCCGTCATTCTGACACGGATCCTCATCTGCTTGCCAAGGCCAATAAAGTCATATGTCTGCTCGCGCCCTATAAGTACACACAAATAATTGAAATTGTTTCTCTTCTTTCGTTCTATAAGAAATTTTATCCTACTATTCTATTATGTTCAAAATTCTTCAAATTCATTGACGGTATTAACGGTATTTCTTAAGGATATATGTAATATTAACATCTGTAATTTAAATATATAATTAATTAATAATACAATAATATATATTAAATGTACTCCCAGAAAAATCTGACACTGACATTTTGCATTTACATGTCAATTACAAAAATTTAAATATCGCAAATGTTTTTCGGGCAACGAGATTTATTACAACAGATTATTCTATATTATTATATACTATATCTCCAAACCTATACGAGATATAATAAAAAAATTATGTGTGTTAGATTGAGAATTTAATTATATTTAATATTTGTAGTAACAAATTTTCAAAAAATAATATTTACAATTTTTTTTTTTAGAAACTACCACTTCCGGTTGTCCAATTGTTACCAGAACCTATTCAACTCTTCCCATTACTGTTAGATTGAGGAATCCGTAGTCAAACAGGTCTTTAGTCTTATAGAATTTGAGAAATCGTGTCTCCAACAACCTCACACACACACACACACACACACACACACACACACACACACACACACAGACATCATTGTAAAAATGTTAAAATCGGATTCTATGGACCTTAAATCGTGCTTATTCAATAAAATCTGGGTATGCGATTTTTAGCATGAATCCAATACCTCTCTTAGCGAGAGGTAAAAAATGTTGAAATTTGTGCCACTACTTTTAGTACCTAAGTTACTACATTTTGCCACAATTACTACAGTTGTAATTAGGAGATGAAAGTCTTGGTGATTCATACCCTCGTGTTTAGCTATAATAACCCTACTACACCGTCACTGACACCTCATGCACGTGGCAAAACACGTGGTGCTAGGCACGGTAAAGGTATCACCACCATGTCCATGAAGCTTGTGACGTTGCGTTAATCGATTCCTATTCCTACCCCTAGCTAGCCCACGTCTGGATGTGGCGAGCTTCATCTACCCCTAAGTTTAGAGGGATAATTTAGTTCAGCGACCGACGGCTCTTTGATGCCACTAAAATAATAAAACAACTAGAGTTTTTTTTTTCAAATAGGGTGTGCTCTATAGATAAGCCATCCATGTTAGATATTCCATCTACTGGATTAATTACTTGCATAATTACCTAACTGCATACAGTATAATTGCTCAATTTACAATTTAATTAATTTCAAAACAAGCACAGCAAGGATAATAAAAATTGCTCTAAGGAAGAACACTTCAAGTTTACAAGAATAAATTTATTAGGATTTTAATATGTACAGACAAGCTGAAAGTATCGACCTGTGTTACTAACAAGAACTGAAATACGAGGGACACGATATTATTATTGAGATAAGGAACTGAGGTAGGCCGTGGAAACAAAATGTGCACTATCTTTTTTTAACCAGTAGTTTTTACCTTCCGTCACCTTTAGGTGAGGATGTGATGTCTATATGTACGTATGTATGTGTGTGTGTGTGTGTGTGTGTGTGTGTGTGTGTGTGTGTGTGTGTGTGTGTGACAAAAGTTTCAGTTCGCATAACTTCAATACTACGATTCCAAAAATTATATTTTTTTTCGTATTCCTCAAGTTTACATCCAGAAGATCAACTGATTAGATTTTGGTTATAATTGGTGAACCGGAAGTAGCCTCATTTGAAGATTAGCAGTTAAATTTGATTTATTGGCATTTAACGTTATTATTACTTAAAGAATATATTATTCTCTATACAATTTAAATTACATTTTACACTTCATATTCAATAAATATAGAGTTAAAGAATTTTGAAGAAATTAAATTTTATAAATCAGCCAGCTATGCTAAACATGGAAACTGCTAATATATTCATATAATTCAAATTGACAGATGCCAGTTCCAATAAAAAGTAAATTAATGTGGCAAAGATGAGGATGTTAAAGTAGTTGTTGGGGGAGACACGGAAAGATAGGTTAGAAGTTTCTAGAAAGATACAAGCGAGATGATTACATTGGTTTGAAAATGTCATGAGGAGAAATGAAGAATATTGGATGAAGAATAAATAGCTTAGTAATAGTAAGGTTAAAGAAAGGTAGACCAAAGATAAGATGGAAGGACTGTATTGCGGAAGACTTCAGAGAAAAGGAACTGAATGAGAGCGACACGTAAAATAGAAATGAGTGGAAGAAGAAAATAAAAAATAGCGACCCCTAACGAATGGGGAAAGCTAAAGAAGAAGATGTTAGTGTCAAGTGCAATTTGCATAGTTTGTTTATGAAATAATTTTACTGGAAAATGGAATTTACACATAATACACAGGATTGACGGAAGGTATTGTGCTGGCCACAACAGATTTTTTAGGTATCGTTGTAAATGAAATAAACAATTAGCATTTTCATCAATTTTTGACATTGATGTTGCATTTCATAATTATTCAGCATTCCACAAAATGCTTGGTCGGGTACTTTCAAGAAGTGGAAGGAAAAAAGGATGAAATGTATAATTGTTGAAGGATATATTTAAAATAAAATTCTAAAAAAATACGAACTACGAATTTCAACAAGAATGTTGACTGTTTTATTTAAAAATACCAACTAATTTTATTATATTTTACAGATTTTTAAATTTAATACCTACTTACTTGTTTTCTATTCTTTTAGGTAATTGAACTGATCTTTGTCCTTCAGTTAAATAATGAATCTGGTGGTAATGAAAAAAGCAGCTTATTAACAAAGGAAAATGTTATTCCGTGTAGAGTATTTATATTTCATTTGAGATAAAATATTTAATTTCTCGTCGTAAGGGACACACGAGGCGTAAATAAATGAACGTCAGCATGATGACGTCACGTGACGTCGTGCCAGGCACAATACATCACAGCTCGGCGGGTGTTACTGTGAGTTTGACATGTGGACAAGTTACCCGCCGATGCATTCTGACGGCATGGCATCGCATGGAATGGCAAAAGTCGCCAGCCCCATATCCGACATACAAATCTAACTTTCTTTCACACAAATCAATATCCGTTCGACTGCCAGAAAACTCTCTCATGCCTTTTTGTTTCCCTCCTGATGTAATTATGCTTCATTGATTTTACATTTATTTTAAGAGCTTTAAAAATTTCGTGATATATATTAACTTTAGAAAAAAACTAGGTTAATTGCTTCCTTTGAGGAAATTATAAATGAGATTAAAAAATAACCAAGGTAGCACAAGAAATAGTAGGAGTATTACGTAATATACCAAAATTAGTTGAAGTTCGGGCTAACATGCACTATTTTATCACTTCATCTGTATCAAAAAAGATTTAAAAAATCTGATGTGAACACAATACTTCCCGTTTAATTTAATTTTTATTCATGAAAATACTTAAAATTAAATTACATATAAATACTGGGTTCGATCCCGACCGACGCCAAATATTTCGAATTTTAAATGGCACAAAAATGCGCCCTGTGGCTGATCCAGCAATGGGTAATATGCTGTGATGATATATTTATTTTATTTATTTATATACCTATAATCATTGCTGACGTGGAGAGTGCAACACAAGGGTCAATTTTGTGCCATTTCAAATTCTAAAATATTTGGTGTCGGCCAGAATCGAACCCGTTCCCAAAATCCGCATGAAGTGACGCCTGGTAAACGCCTGCACGGAACAAATATGTCATCATTATTACCGACATCTGCGTACAAAGCAGATTGAATCACCCATCAGTGGGTAATATGCCGTGATGATGTATGTTTTTATTATCTTACCTATATTTTTACGTATTTACTTATGCTGGAAACTGTATTAAGTTCCTTTCCATATAATCATTGTTCCATTTACTATTTTCTTTATAAAACGTTAATATTATTATTTGAAATGATTAGTTCGTTGACAGTGACATATCTGTCGGTTACAAACATTTGAAATCTGAATTGTGTAACCATGTGAATGAGTTGTGTTTAAAACGTAGGCTTCGGGATTAAAATTATAGTTTTATAAATTTATCCATAATATATATATAGAAAATGTATTAATGCAAACCTGTAGAAAATTTAATAATCTTTAATTATTACATAACATAAATCTCGAAAATATAACATTTAAAGGTATTTTTCGAAATAAAACTATTTTGAGCTTCCAGTAAAGTGCCATTTTCGGTTATTTACTTCCAAAATCTAATGGCATCTTTCCATATAAGAGTAAGGTAGATACAACGTTTCAAAATTTTCTGAACGATAGTATTTGAGTTAGAGCGTAAAGAGGATCTACACACACACACACACACACACACACACACACACACACACACACACACACACAAATACACACACACACACACACACACACAAATGGATTGTAGGGACCTTAAAACGTGGTTATTTACCAAAATGTCGATATGCGCAAGGTTCAACTGAGCTGAAGTTTAAACCGCCATTGAAAAACCGGGCATTACTTCTAGCTTGTTGATTCAAATCTACTTGTTATTGTAGATCCATTGAACAAGTTATAGATTAACAAATCCTTTTCCTATAGTTGTACTAGTATATATGTGTTATATTTGATTCCCTTTTCCAACTGAAAAGCAATCGGCAACAATTGCTTCCATTAAAGGATAGCAACTCTCAAATAGTACATGAGGCGTTAGTCCATATAACAGAATTAGTTATTTGCGATATCGAATTTCCTGTATATGATATGCGTTAAGCTACTTCGAATGCATTTGCCGAGCTGAGCTGATGGTAATGCTCCAACATTCATGTGTAATTAACTACGCATATGCTGTTAGTGTTCCATTTAACCAACATCAAGTTAACAGTGCCAATCGATCATCTATCTGACATATATTTCATTATTTATTGCTTACGAATTGACTTAGTGTCAATTGCAATAATGCATGTTAATACAATCTAGCAGTCATGGTATCTTGAGTTAGTAATGCCTGTTTGCAACGTTGCACTTTGTAAGTTACACTTAAGCAAGTAACACTCATAATAGTTCCACTTTAAAAAAAATTTACTACACTTTACTTGCTCGTATTAATCTTGGGAATTTTATTTTTACCTCTCCTTAAGAGATGTATTGGATTCATGCTAAATAAGTACGATTTAAGGTCTATAGAATCCGATTTTAACATTTTTACAATGATGTCGGTGTGTGTGTGGAGTGGTGTTAGGTCGTTGGAGGCACGATTTCTCAAATTCTATAAGACTAAAGACCTATTTGACTACGGATTCCTCAATCTAACATTAATGGGGAGAGTTGAATAGGTTCTGAAAAACCGGAAATAGTAGTAAATTAAATATTATTTTTTTGAATTTTTACCTTCCGCCACCTTTAGGTAAGGAAGGTATTGTCTTTCAAAAAATTCAATGATGAGTTTTTACTGAATAAGCACGTTTTAGGGTCCATATAATACGATTTTACCATTTTTACGATGATGTCTGTATGTATGTGTGTCTGTGTGTCTGTGTGTGTGTGTGTGTGACAAAAGTTCCGGATTCCATAACTTCAATACCACGATTCCAAAAATTATAATTTTTTCGTATTCCTCAAGTTTACATCCAGAAGAACAACTGATTAGATTTTGATTATAATTGGTCAACCGGAAGTAGTCTCATTTGAAGATTTAACAGTTAAATTTGATTTATTGACATTTAACGTTATTATAACTTAAAGAATTTATTATTCTCTATACGATTTGATTACAATTTATACTTCATATTCAATAGATACAGAGTTAAAGAATTTTAAAGAAATTAAATTTTATAATTCAGCCAGCTATGCCAAACTTGGGAACTAGTAATATATTATTCATATAATTCAAATTGACAGATGTCAGTGTCAATAAAAAGTAAATTAATGTGGCAGATATGAGGATGTTGAAGTAGATATTGGGGAATACACGGAAAGATACGGTAAGAAAATAACTCTAGTGTTACAAGTTTTTAGAAAGATACAAGAAATGAAGAATTATGTTGGAACAAGAATGAATAGTTTAGTAATAGGACGTTAAAGAAACAGAGGAAGACCAAAGATAAAATGGAAGAACTGTATTGCGGAAGATTTGAGAGAAAAGGAACTGAATGAGAACGACATGCAAAAATAGCGACCCCTAACGAATGGGAAAAGCTAAAGAAGAAGAAGATGCCAGTGTCAAGTGCAATTTGAATAGTTTATTTATGAAATAATTTTACTGGAAATTTAGAATCTTTTGTAAGAAAAAATATGGAATTTATACATTATACACGAGAATGACGGAAGGTATTGTGCTGGCCACAACAGATTTTTTTATTATTAGTATTAAAGAACGTAAAATTCTCTATTCGATACATTTTAAAATTTTATTATATCTCCTATTGGTTTTGTGATATAGTATATAATAATATAGAATAATCTGTTGTAATATATTTCGTTGCCCAAAAAACTCCATAGAAACCAGTTGAAATATTTATATGTTTGTAATTGACAGATAAATTAAAAATGTTGTTTTTGTATTATTAATTAAATATGTTTTTAAAATTATAGGTATGTTAATTATTATTTTTAATTCGAATGGAGTATAGCTTTTTGGGCTTTTGGGCGATAGCAGTTTAACTTAATAATAATGATTAGGACTTCAAATTTTGTCGAAATATTCTCGGGTCATTCTAGTATATATTCCAATATTGAGTGATTTTTTTAAATTACTGCACAGATTTTAACTTGCAGTAGTGAATCAGCACAGCATATGGCGCGCTACGCCGTACCGCACACAGCTAGGTTATGATTCTACTGATTCTCGTGTTTTCGTATATAATCGTTTCGTTATCAAGTAGCTTGAATTTGCTTGAAATTACTTGAGCAAGTCAAGTAGTAACGATAGAAAATCTAGTCAAGTTATGAATTTTTGAAAAGCTTGATTTTCAAGTCAAGTCAAGTAATTTACAAAAACATCAAGCTACTTGACTTGATGAAACCCTAAGCACGATCCCTATGCCTCCCTTACAAAGGGTAGCAGGAGGTAAAAAAGAAATGCAAAATCCTACTCGTGCATGAAACAAATGTTAGTAAACGGAGAGTAGTAATAAAGAAGAGAATTTGCAATCAATACAAAACACAGTTGTAGGAAAGTATACAAGAACAAAGAGCAAAGGGAAATAAATATCCTCTCGAGAACTAATTACCAGAAATCTCGCAAAAAATCAGAGCTTGTAAACCATGCGCTTTCACCTCCTTTGAACAATAGGAACAAAAGTTAATCCCGGGCTCACTGGAAATCCGCCCGATGAAAGAATAACATTCATTGGGTGCAGCAATGGAAAAGTGCAATTTTTCAGTTGAAATGATAGAAGCAAGCTGGATTAAAATGTTCGCGGCTAATTGATGATTTCCAGGTTTGCATTGGTCATTTGTAAAACGCACGTACATTAGTGAAATTGCCCAAGGTAACTGATTTGAATATTTAAACACAACATTTCATGTTTCATGTCATCGGCCCATTTCACGGACGTGTATTTTTACCTTCCGTCACCTCTAGGTAAGGAAGGTATTGTCTTTGGTCAAAAAAATCAATGATTAGTTTTCATTTAATAAGCACGTTTTAAGGTCTTTACAATACGATTTTACTATTTTTACGATGATGTCTGTATGTGTGTGTGTGTGTTCGTGTGAGTATGTGACCGCGGTTTCGGCCGCGATATCTCCAATACTAGATTTCCAAAAATTACAATTCTTGCGTATTCCTCTTCCTTACAACCATATGCAAACTTGATTAGATTTTGGTTATAATTGGTCAACCGGAAGTACCCTCATTTGAAGATTTTAACAGTTTTTCTTGAAAAACTCAGTTAAATATTATTATAACTTAAAGAATATATTATTATCTATACGATTTGATTGCATTTTATATTTCATATTCAACAGATATAGAGTTAAAGACTTACAAATATAATATATTTCATAAATCAGCCACCTGTGCTAACTTAACCATGGAAACTGCTAATATATTCAGGTAATTCAAATTGACAGATGTCAGTATCAATAAAAAGTACATGAATGAAAGAATAAGGGAAATAACTCTAGTGTTGACCGTTTCTAGAAAGATAAGAGAGACGATTACATTGGTTTGCACATGTCATGAGGAGAGATGATTATATTGGAAGAATGAATAGCTTATAACAGAAGGTGGAAGAAACCTAGGAAGACCAAATATAAGATGAAAGGAGAGAAAAAGAACTGAATGAGGACGACACACAAAACAAAAATGAGTGGAAGAAGAAAATAAAAAATAGCGACCCCCTAACGAATGGGAAAAACTAAAGAAGAAGATGTTAGTGTCATGTAATTCGCATAGTTTGTTTATGAAATAATTTAACTGGAAATATAGAATCTTTTGCAAGAAAATTTATGTGTAGGGCGCATGCAGTGACGTGACTTTGCTGACTTTGGCAAGCAAATATAGACTCGTGTCAAAATGACAGCTATTAATTATGTCCATAACTGACAAATGTCATAATTTTTCATTCAAAATTTCATTATTTTCTTATTTCATGTGGTTTATTTATTATCAGGGGTGTGGAATTCAGTTGTCGAGAAAAGGAATCATAAAATACCAAAAAATTTTGAATGAAAAATTTTGACGTGAGGATGACCCGCAAAACAGAAATGAATAGAAGAAGAAAATAAAAAATAGCGACCCCTAGCGAATGGGAAAAGCTAAAGAATAAAAGATGTCAGTGTCAAGTGCCATTTGCATGAAATAATATTACTGGAAATTTAGAATCTTTTGCAAGAAAGTTTATGTATGGAATTTGTACATAATACACAGGATTGACGGAAGGTATTGTGCTGGCCATATTAGATTTTTTACATTTAATTTTCGTTTTGTAATGAATTAACTATCCCTGATGATGATTCATTTGGAATCGAAACGTCGGAATGTTAAATAGATCCTAATAAACATTTTTCACCAGACTGCAACTCCAATTATTTATCTATAACCTTTACATCATACCAATACAATACACAAGAAAAAAAACAACATTTCATGTTTCATGTCATCAGCCCATTTCACGGACGTGTATTTTTCAAATCTTGTATTTACAATTTGGGGGGAGTGATTACGTTTCTCTGGGTGTGACTTGAAGATGTAAATGATCCCAGACAAATCTAATTTTAATTCCGATGCTAATGAAAAGATTTTTTACTGTTCCTTTTCGCCGCAGTTCAAATATATCACGTCATTTTCTTAATTTAACTTGGGGCTTTTACTGCGGGAGGCAATTTTAAAATTATACTAATGTCTATCTGCTAGATTCTCAACAACCACTATGATTTATACTATATAATCAGCTTAGAGTACTGGGCGTTAATGAGAATTTTTTAAAATACTTGCCCGAAACGGTCTTTTACAGGCTTTTAGTTTTTTTTTACCTCACGCTACCCTTGATAAGGGAGGTATAGGGATCGTGCTAAAAATCGCATATCGAGATTTTGATAAATGACCACGTTTTAAGATCCCTAGAATCCAATTATAACTCGTGTGTATATGTGTGTGTGTATGTATTTCTACCTTATTCTAATATGAAACCATTAGATTTTGATCAAAATCCTTTTTCTTTATATTTTATAAATAAATTTATAAAATGGTTACACAGTTTAGATATCAAATGCATGTAACTAATGGTCCGGGATTGAATTCGACCGGCGCCAATTTTAAATTTTAATCAAATGATATAAAATTTACCCCTTCGAGACCCCGTGAGGTGACGCCTAATTCATTAATTTACCACTTTCTCTGGTTAACCATTTCAGTTATTGATATTCTTCTCCATTATATATACATTATTATTATTGGTAAAATTTCCTAAGAAGTTTCTCGTCCGGTGGCAAAGTTTATAAAATGAGCGAAAACGAAATGAATAATTGAAACAAAACCGCCAATTCTATATCGGTTGAAATCGAGCAACACGATAAATTATTAGTATTAATCCTATTGAGATAAAATCCCAATAAAACTGTCATCACAAGAAAGAAAAGGAGAATCTTCCTCTGTCCATCTCTAGGGACTGAATCCCGCATTGTCGCCAATCTAATTCGGCCGGGAGCCAAACTATACAGCTTATTATTTCCCTGGAAGACAACTGCTCGCATCTAGTAAGCCTGGGCCGACGTATATATGTCACTTGGACGTTTCAATACTGCAGAATGACGGCATAACGAGAATTTATGCGCCAGCTTTTGTTTATCAGATCTCGTTTGGAAAACGAAGAAAATAAATGAAAGTAATGTCGTTTTTTGTTTAGTTGCGTGGCGCCCGCTTGATAAGAAAAGTTTCGCGTTTGTTTGTTGTAGGATTTTGTTTTTGCCGCAAGGTGAAATATTGGATTATCTTTAAATAACTTCCCGACTGCTTGTTCAAGATTTTATAATTATGTAAACACTTATTAATACTTTATTAGCTACATCAATTTTGACCCAATTTGCCGAACATAAAAGAGTGTTATTTGTTTTTATTTTGATGCGCTGTACTTTATTAATATGTTGACACTGTCTATTTTAAAAGCACTATAAAATTGGAAACAGCTTTTTAAATTAATAATTAATAATCAAGTCACTAAACAGTTTGTGCTGTAAAACTAATGTATACATTTTACTTCCAGCAAAACTGTGAATACAATAAGGTAAAAATATATGGTTTCAAAATTTTCTGAATGATAGTATTTGAGTTAGAGTGTCCAGAAGATCCAAACACACGCATACACACACACCTACATCCCCACAGACATCATCGTGAAAATCGGATTGTAGGGACCTTAAAACGTGGTCACAAAATCTCGATATGCGATTTTTATTGTAACTTTAACTATTCCGTTACTATTGTATTTGTAGTCCCCGGAAAATAAATTATTATTATTATTTCGGTACGAAAACACGTTTTTGTCGCTATAGTAGTATTTTTTCTGTAGAGGTTAGACACTAACGTGTTTTTTTCTCGTGCCGATAACAATGTGTGACGAAAAACACGAGCAACGGATCAATGTGAAATTTCTCGTTAAATTAAAAAAAACTCCGACTGAGTGCTATAAGTTGTTGAAAGAGGCCTATGGTGAGAATTCTCTATCTCGTGCGCGTGTTTTCCAATTGTATAAACGGTTTTCTAAAGGCCGAGAGAGTACCGAAGATTTAAAGCCATGTTAATCGTTTTTTTCGACATCAACGGCATCGTGATGACTGAATGGGTTCCCGCGGGTCAAACTGTAAACCAAACTTACTATTTGAAAGTTTTGGCAACACTGCGAGAACAAGTTCGTAAGAAACGGCCGGAGTTGTGAAAAACAAGTCGTGGATTTTGCACCTGCCCATAATGCGCTGTCTGTGAAGCGTTATTTAGCCGCTAGAGGCATTCCAGTGCTCGAACACGCGCTGTACTCGCCTGATTTAGCATCCTATGACTTTTTTCTGTTTCCGAAGATCAAGTCTGCCTTAAAAGGAACCCGGTTCGAGTCGATGGAAGAGATGAAGCGAAAATCGGCGGAGCTCCTAAACGCTCTTACAAAAGAAGACTTCCAACATTGCTTTGACCAATGGAAAAAAAACGAATGGAACATTTTTTAAAATAAAACTCTTTTTCATAAGCAGTCTCTTTATTTAATAGCCAGACTTCGTATATTAAACAACCGGCCCTAGATGTAGGTAATTTAAACTCAAGTGTCAACTACTAGTGCTATGTCAACTACAGGTGCTTGGTGCTTGGCCCTTTTACCTTAATCTTCTCATCAAAATATTAACAGATGAAAGTGAATTACCAAATATTGTTTTCACTATTAACTCCTCAAATCAATTCTGGGTGAGAATGCCAATCAATACGTGCGTATCCTTCCTCTAGTAACTCGTTCACGGTTGCCAAATGGATAAATTCAACGTCTTCTCTGTTCGCGTCATCATTTGATGAAATCTTCTCTTTGATTACACGCCTGGTTTGAACGTACCCTCGGTGCCTCGGTACCGAATGCATTATTTAAATACGACATTCCGTACTTTACACGCAAAAATCCCGAACAATCTTCCACCGTGTTCGCAGTCGCAGTATAGCGTACAGGCACAGTATCGTCGGATTTCAAAAAGAAATTAAAAATTCATCACTTGTGCAATATAAATAAAGTGGGGTTGAATTGGATTTCTTGGTAAATGATATACTCTTATTGTAGACAGCTGCGAACTACAATACGTATTTCCTCATTTACTTATGAATTAAATATCGACACGACTTTTTTATTAACTCCATTTCTTCTTCAAAAGAAATAAGAAAATTTAGATGGAATAAGATATTAACATTGATTTCTTTCACTCTATTAGTTACAGTTGCATTGTATACTAGTTATATTGATTAATTATTTATTGCCCAAATTATTCATATTTAATGGATATGATTTTTTCCTCGAATGTCTCATTTTTACCTTCCCTCACCTTTAGGTAAGGAAGGTACAGTAAAATTTTTGAAAGATGTCCGATCAAGGTTGTCTACGAATTGTATGAATTCAGATTTTTGCTCCGCCCATCATGACAAATTCAGTAGTGTCGTTTGCTTAGTTTTTATGAGGGTACATAAGATACTACTGTTATTTTATTATTATAAAAATATATATTACAGGAAAAACATTCAAAATTCAAAAATAAGTCAACTAGTAAGTTTATAAGCAAATGTAAAACCAAATATATTAAAAATAAGATACTGACACAATGTCAGTGTCAGTGACTCTGACAGAATATAACGTTATACGTACGGCTATGAATCCAGGTAATGTATCTGTATTAATAAATATACTTACGTTACAGCGAAAGTATTATCAACAACGAGCATCGTTTATAAATGGAATGTCCTAACTTAGTCGAAACAATATGAACTTTTTAAAGACAAGCGTGTTATATCCATCCTTATCACACAGTCTTACAGCTTTTGCAAAAGAAAGAGATAAATGTATGCCTGTTTGTTAATTCGTTCGTGATACAGGTGCCCTTGATCGGACATCTTTCAAAAATTTTACTGTATTGTCTGGTCAAAAAATTCAATAATGAGTTTTTAGTGAATAAGCATGTTTTAGGATCCCTATATTCCGATTTTACCATTTTTACGATGATGTCTGTATGTATGTATGCGTGTGTATGTGTGTGTTTGTGTCTGTGTATGTGTCTGTGTGTGTGTGTGTGTGTGTCAGTGTGTGTGTGACGAAAGTTTCGGATCGCATAACTTCAATACAATTTACCAGAATCTCGATGTGCGATTTTTAGCACGATCCCTATACCTCCCTTATCAAGGGAGGCGGGAGGTAAAAAATGCCCAAATATAGTCTTAACTATTGTAACCTAAAAATTTATTTTTGTTGCTGTTAATATATTTATTTCAGAGGGTACGAATACGTTTGGGGTTGGACTCGTATTACATGTGAAAATATTTTAACCGACAAACCAAATTTCGTAAAATAAAATTGATTAGTTTTTAAAATAACGATAGCAGCTCGTCGTGGGACATCTGTACAAGTAAATTTGTTGGTATGAAATTATCATTCCATGTTTAACAAAAGGGAAACGAGAATAAAATGCAATCATACCATTACAATATTTTACAATTTACAATCTTTCCTCCATGCCATATGCATTGTCACAGGAAATATAAAACATTGTAGGTTGGGTCTTGTGGGAGTTAAATATAAAAACGCGAATCTAATTCAGTGGCTCGTTTATTAAAAGCGATAAACGTGCACCCCGCCTCCTCATTTACCCTTCCCACGGGGGAAGCCTTATCATCACCTGGTTAATACCGTCCGCCATTACCATCGCATCGAACCGAACGCATGCATGACCATTGCATCGATCCACCGCTTTTCATACAAGATAACGAATAATCACATAAATTAAGTACCTAGTCTCCATTGTTGCTGGCATCTGTATTAGTAGTAGTAAGTACACTCTTATGAAACAAACAAGAATCAATGCAAAGCGGAGTGATGACGTTGTTTTGATGTATTATAGTATAGCCACTGTAGATGGCATGTTACAGATAAGAGCAAATGAATGGTTCCCTGTAGAGGCCAGTTGTATTATGGCCTGGTTTTAAATTGGTATGATCGGATTATGAAGGGATCGGATTTATACAGGGAAGGCTCACAAAAAATATACCAATATCAAAAGTTCTCTAACTCATCTACTCTTTGTACAAGTATGGGTGAATTATTCAAATGGCAAATGGTATGACGACGCACACTTGTAAAAAAAAAGTACAAATAGTATATTGAAAGACAAATAGTGTAATACGATTACAGTTTGTATAGTGAAAATGATTAGGCAGAAGACTCACGACATCAACCTGAAAAACCGTTATAAAATGAAATATAACTTGTAGAAATTATTGGGCGTTATTTATTTTTAAACGAAGAAAAAAAAGCACTAGTATTAAGTAATGTGTATATATTAATGATATTTACTATTATTTCATGGGGTCTCGTGGCCGTGTGCCTGAGTGTCTGGTCGCGAATCTGAGGACCCGTGAGGTGACGCCTGGTAAGCGCCCGCACGGTACAAATATTCCATCATTACCGATACCTGTGTATGAAGCAGATTGGCACACCCAGCAATGGGTAATATGCCGTGATGAAATTATTTTTTTTTATTTTTTACCTTCCGCCACCTTTACGTAAGGTATTGTCTGGTCAAAAAATTCAATGATGTGTTTTTAGTGAATAAGCATGTTTTAAGGTCCCTATAATACGATTTTACCATTTTTACGATGATGTCTGTATGTATGTATGTGTGTGTGTGTGTGTGTGTGTGTGTGTGTGTATGTGTGTGTGTGTGTGTGTGTCTGTGTGTATATACCGAAAGTGTCGGATCGCATAACTTCAATACCACGATTCCAAAAATTATATTTTTTTCGTATTCCTCAAGTTTACTTTCAGAATAACAACTAATTAGATTTTGGTTATAATTGGTGAACCGGAAGTAGCCTCATTTGAAGATTTAACAGTTAACTTTGATTTGTTGACATTTAACGTTATTATAACTTAAAGAATATATTATTCTCTATACGATTTGATTGCATTTTGTACTTCATATTCAATAGATATAGACTTAAAAAAAATTAAAGAAATTAAAATTTATAAATCAGCCAGCTATGCTAAACATGGAAACTACTAATATATTCATATAGTTCAAATTGACAGATGTCAGTATAAATAAAAAGTAAATGTTGGGAAAGACAAGATATGTAAGGAAATAACTCTAGTATTACAAGTTTCTAGAAAGATACAAGCGAGATGATTACATTGGTTTGAAAATGTCATGAGGACAAATGAAGAATATATTGGATGAAGAATGAATAGCTTAATAATAGAAGGTTGAAGAAACAGAGGAAGACCAAAGATAAGATGGAAGGACTGTATTGCGGAAGACTTGAGAGAAAAGGAACTGAATGAGAACGACACGTAAAACAAATGAGTGGAAGAAGAAAATAAAAAATAGCGACCCCTAACGAATGGGGAAACCTAAAGAAGCAATTTGCATAGTTTGTTTATGAAATAATTTTCGTGGAAATTTAGAATCTTTTGCAAAAAAAATTATGTATGGGATTTATACATATTACACAAGATTGACGGAAAGTATTGTGTTGGCAACAACAGATTTTTTCGAATTAAAAATAAATTTCAATTGAGATAAAAAATGTCACATTTGCAATTATAAATATTTGGTATGACGTTCAACAATTTCAACTGACAGAAAACTTTTGCCGAACGGTGTATGTGTGATGATATATTTTATTTGGCATATGCCATTCGTTTGTAATCGTATTGGAATTTAATTATTATCTTTCTTAGGTTTCTAAAGACATCCTCTGTGAATACAGGAGAATATAATTGAACCCTGTGCGGATATAATAATACTTTCTCCTATATACCTCCTGATTCATACCTGTTCTCTATATGTTCGTTCGTGTGTCGGAGCCTGACAACCCGGATTGGTGCCGATGCTTCGCCCAGGGACTTCTTTCAATGGAGAGCCTCTATAGCGGCTGTGCCGGTGTTATTGAAATCGAGTATTTTGAAGGGGAAGCAGATAATCCGATTTGAAACTAGTTTCCAATTGTGCTGTCGCATTCAGGACTGTAATGAGATACTTTTGCGACCAAATCCGCTATCAATAATAAGATTTCTCTTCATGTGGAGATCTGATGCATTTCCGATTTCCAAAGCCCTTCTGCTTCCCTTCGGTAGAATATTTTTTCAGATCTAACTGATATCAGACAAATATAGATTCTGATAAGATAAGATCTTTTGCTGGAACAAATTTAATGAATAGAAGGAATTAAATAGATTTGATGGACGAGTTGGATAATAATATCAATTTAATATTGATGTTTGAAGATCAACTACAAGATTTTTACTTCTCGCTAAGAGAGGTATTGGATTCATGCTAAAAATCACATATCCAGATTTCAATGAATAAGTACGTTTTAAGGTCCCTACAATCCGATTTTAACATTTTTACGAAGATGTCTGTGTGTGTGTGTGTGTGTGTGTGTGTGTGTGTGTGTGTGTGTGTGTGTGTGTGTGTGTGGATGTATGTGTGTGTGTGTATGTATGTAGGATGTTGCAAGGACGATTACTCAAGAACTATAAGACTTTATATTTGTTTAACTACATATTTCCCAATCGGACATTCATGGGAAGATATGAAAAGGTTTTGGTAACAATTGGACAACCGGAAGTAGAAGATTCTTGAAAAAAATATTTTTTTTTTTTTAATTTTTCTTGGTAATATTAAAAAAATTAAATTCTCTATCTGATACATTTAAATATTTTATTATATATTCTATAGATTTAGAGATAAAGAAATATAATATATAAAATAATCTGTTATAATAAATTTTACAGCCGAAAGAATACCATGGAAAATAGTTGAAAATTTAAAATGTTTGTAACTGACAGATAAAAGTACATACATTATATTATTTCTTAATGTATTAATAGTTAAGTATTTAATATTATAGGTATTTTACACATACCCTTCAGATATACTGTTACTCCCAACAATAAATTGGAAACATCTCGAAAAATTGGAAGAGTAGAACAAAAATTTTTCATAGAATGAATTTAAATTTAAAAAATCTAAATATAAGGAATAGATATAAGTAGAATTTTTGGTGTAGAAATGTTAAATACATTAGGGTGCGAGCAGTCATGTGACTTTGTTGGCCTTGACAAGCAGATATGGGGGCCCATGTCAGAATGATAGCTAGTAATTATGTATATAGATGTCAAATATCATAATTTCTTATTCTAAATTTAGTGATTTTCCAATTCCATGTGGTTTATTTTCCTCGATAAGCAAATTCCACACTCCTGGTGACAAAATAACTACGTGAATTTAGAAAATCTTCAAATTTTTAATTAAAAATTCTGACTACTAATTAGCATTCTGAAACGAACCTCCACATCTGCTTATACTTATGTAACCAAAAAAAAGGAAGTGGCGAGAGGTATTGTGCTGGCCACAACAAATTTTTGTATTGGGATTAAAAATTCCAACTGTTAGTAGCGTTATAAACTGATTTAAGAAGTTATGATGACATCTATGGACGTACATAAATAGGAAAATAAATTGAATAAACAAAACACATCTGGAATAACTAATTTGTAAAAACAACATTTATTTACAAAAGCAATAATTTAAAACGCAACCGGATATTACATTGGTTTCCTTCCTGAAATAAACTCCCACATTTCACTTCCGTGAACGCATCGTCCTTCAGCGCCATTACTGAAAATCCATTATTTATCGAACAATTTTCAGTACTTAATCATCAATTAATCACCAAACAAGGCTCGATTATTTTTAAATGACTACTCGAAAACAATGATAATTACAGTATCGGAAAGTGATTATGAGACTCGAGCTGCCGTTGCCTTATTAATTTCCACCGGGAGTAGTTCGACAAATCCACGCGAGGGTGCGCCAATGCCGTCGTACACCAGAACCCACAGCACAGCTCGGATATTTTTCATCTCATCATCCTTGATAAATTCAGGGACCAGATGCGGACTGGGAAACATTACACATTGTGTTGTATTCAAACGTCAAGAAGTACCAAAAGGAGCAAATAATAAAAACTGTCGTTTTTGTCAACGGGAAAATTACTCTGACACTTCAAAACAAAATTTTAATTATGCTTTTTCGTTCAAATACAAAGAGTAAAGTTGCTGTTAAAATGCAGATCAATAAAAACTGAAAAACGTTTTTGGTGTCGACGTTACATCACGATATGGTCTGGTCTACAACATAACATTGTGAATCTACTATGATAAAGTAAATGTTTTTCTCCAACACTATTTTGGAAACTACACATTGCACAACTAAAAATTATGTTGGAATTAATATTATTCCAACAAACCGTGTGGAATAATTCCGTACGCCGTTTGGAATAATTCCGCACGGCTTTCGACGACTCACAATCTATTTAGCCGCATATTAGCGCCGTATATCAAATATCTTGGTTCGGTTGTTATGGTTATGACTCTTTGTTTTATATTTATTTATTTATTTATTTATGTATTCACGTTTGACGTTTTAAAGTTTTGAACATTTTTAGAGTTTTTACCTTCCGTCACCTCTAGGTAAGGAAGGTATTGTCTTTGGTCAAAAAATTCGGTGGTGAGTTTTCATTGAATAAGCACGTTTTAGGGTCTTTACAATACGATTTTACTATTTTTACGATGATGTCTGTATGTGTGTGTGTGTGTGTGTTCGTATGTGCGTGTGTGTGTGTATGTGTGTGCGTGTGTGTATGTGACCGCTTTTTCGTGGACGATATCTCCAATACTAGAATTCCAAAAATTACAATTCTTGCGTATTCCTCTTCCTTACAACCATATGCAGACTTGATTAGATTTTGGTTATAATTGGTCAACCGGAAGTACCCTCATTTGAAGATTTTTTCTTGAAAAACTCAGTTAAATGTTATTATAACTTAAAGAATATATTATTCTCTATACGATTTGATTGCATTTTATATTTCATATTCAACAGATATAGAGTTAAAGAATAATAAAGATAAAAAATTCGTATAAATTCCATAATTCAGCTAGCTATGCTAACATAACCATGGAAACTGATAATATATTCAGGTAATTCAAATTGACAGATGTCAGTATCAATAAAAAGCAAGTAATTGAATGAAAAAATAAGGGAAGTAATTCTAGTGTTAGAAGTTTTTAGATATAATAGAGACGATTACATTGGTTTGAACATGTCATGAGGAGAGATGAATAAATTAATAGAAGGTGGAAGAAACATAGGAAGACCAAATATAAGATGAAAAGACTGTATTGCAGAAGACTTGAGAGAAAAGGAACTGAATGAGGACGACACGCAAAACAAAAATTAGTGGAAGAAGAAAATAATAAATAGCGACCCCCTAACGAATGGGAAAACTAAAGAAGAAGAAGAAGAAGATGTCAGTGTCAAGTGCAATTTGCATAGTTTGTTTATGAAATAACTTTACTGGAAATATAGGATCTTTTGCAAAAAAATTATGTATAAGGCGCGTGCAGTGACATGACTTTGCTGCCTTTGGCAAGCAGATATGGGGACCCGTATCAAGATGACAGCAATTAATTATGTCCATAACTGACAAGTGTCATAATTTTTCATTCAAAATTTCATGATTTTCTTATTTCATGTGATTTGTTTGTTATTAGGAGTATGGAATTCCGTTGCCGAGAAAGGGAATCATAAAATACCAAAAATTTAGAATCTTTTGCAAGAAAATTTATGTATGGAATTTGTACATAATACACAGGATTGACGGAAGGTATTGTGCTGGCCACATCATATTTTTTTGTTAAGTTTTACAGGTTTCTGGAGTTGTCCAGAGTAATAAGTTTACTTAGAAAATTAATTGAAGACATTTTATAGAAAAACAAAGATATAGATATGGAATGTACGTCACCAGAAATAAGGGAACTTACTAATGATACACGGAGTCAGTTGTTACAAAATAAATCAAAAGAAAAATTTGAATGGAGTTATTTTATTAGCAATTTATGGACTGGCGTCAAATATGTAATGGTTGATAATATATCGTTATTATCAATCAATATTTTATGTATAATTTCTAAAATATTGTTAAAGAAAGTATAGTCTACAACACGTTTGTATTGGCATAGTCCACACTCGCGAACCGTAGTCCTCGCCTTCGGCTCGAGCCATAAACTTTTTGCTCGTGTGGAATTTGGGCCATTCCATTACTTGTAGAATATACTATTTCAACATAGTTGATATAAAATTCATTAACGGGATTGGCGTTATTTCTGAAGGGTTCATTTTAAATATATAATTAATAATACAATGATAAATATTAAATATCGTTCCCAGAAAAAGTCTTCAGTACTATCTCTGAATTATTGACACTGATACTAATGACATTTATCTGTCAATTAAAGACATTTTAATTTCTCAAGTAGTTACCATGGAGGTGTTTGGGCTGTGAGTAGGCTGTGAGATTTACAACAGATTATTATATAGATTATATAATCTATATCTTTAAATCTATAGAAGGTATAATAAAAAAATTAAATGTGTCGGACAGAGAATTTTGTTTTTACCTTCCATCACCTTTAGGTAAGGAAGGTATTGTCTTTCGTCAAAAAATTCAATGATGAGTTTTTAGTGTATAAGCATGTTTTAGGATCCCTACTATACGATTTTACCATTTTTACGATGATGTCTGTATGTATGTGTGTCTGTGTGACAAAAGTTCCGGATCCCATAACTTCAATACCACGATTTCAAAAATTATAATTTTTTCGTATTCCGCAAGTTTACATCCAGAAGAACAAGTGATTAGATTTTGGTTATAATTGGTGAACCGGAAGTTTTAATTTAACGTTATTATAACTTAAAGAATATATTATTCTCTATACGATTTGATTACATTTTATACTTCATATTCAATAGATACAAAGTTAAAGAATTTTAAAGAAATTAAATTTTATAATTCAGCCAGCTATGCTAAAAACATGGAAACTGCTAATATTTTCATATAATTCAAATTGACAGATGTCAATATGAATAAAAAGTAAATTAATGTGGCAGAGATGAGGATGTTAAAGTAGTTGTTGGGGAACACACGGAAAGATACGGTAATAACATAACTCTAGTGTTACAATTTTCTAGAAAGATACAAGAAAGACGATTACATTGGTTTGAACATGTCATGAGGAGAAATGAAGAATTATATTTGAACAAGAATAAGTATTTTATTATTGCGGAAGACTTGAGAGAAAAAGAACCGAATAAGAACGACACGCAAAAATATCGACTCCTAACGCATGGAAAAAGCTAAAGAGAAAGATGTCAGTGTCAAGTGCAATTTGAATAGTTTGTTTATGAAATAATTTTACTGGAAATTTAGAATCTTTTCCAAGAAAAATTATGTATGGAATTTATGCATTATACACAGGATTGACGGAAGGTATTGTACTGGCCACAACAGATTTTTTAATATTTGTAATAACATAAATTTTCAAAAAAAATATTTAGAAGATTTTTGTTAAAATACTACTACTTCCGGTTGTCCAATTGTTGCCAGAATCTATTCAACTTTAATAGAATTTGAGAAATAGTACCTCCAATAACCTCACACACATTATGGAATATTTGTCGAATTTTTGTTAACACAACACTTTTTGATATACGGTCAAACGATACTTGGTTTGTAATGTTTACATATTTGTAAATAGATCCCTGAAATTCCGCCGATGTCGCAAGTTATTGCA
This sequence comes from Harpalus rufipes, assembly GCA_951394225.1. Classification (NCBI taxonomy): domain Eukaryota; kingdom Metazoa; phylum Arthropoda; class Insecta; order Coleoptera; family Carabidae; genus Harpalus; species Harpalus rufipes. The sequence continues at coordinate 88,288,806 of OX596274.1, forward strand.
ATGGTTTTTTATTGATATTTGTGTTTATTTTGTTTACTCTTATAATAATAGGTAATAATAACATAATTATTGCAAAGAAAGCATGTCCAAAACCAGCTGTCAACACTGTTGTAATAAATATACAAATGAGGTCATTTTTTGATACTCATAAATAATTACCTCCAGTCAATATGAAAACCAAATTTCCATTTATTAAATTAAAGTATTTGGGGTAAATATTATTATTATTGTATTGATTTCAATTTCAAAGTTCTTGTATAAATTTAAAGTAAAGAAAGATCCACGTAAAGAATAATATAATGATGCCTAGCGGGTGTATAATTTATTTGTCCGCACAGAGCTCAAAATTCTTCATTTCTTACTTTTATTATGAAAATGTGTAGGAGAGAAAAAAGGCGAACACGTCGACTAATTAGAATGAAGCATAAAATGCCCTGGGGGATGAAATGTAAATGTAATATAATGAACTATATGTCATAGGACTCTGATTTTCAAATTTATCGGGTATTTTATAAGCTATATTGTTAAATTAACCTCTTGTGTGATGTTAACTTTTTTTCTTTTTTCCAGGTGAGTCAAATTACGCTTCAGTTCACTGGTTTGACACAAAATCAATATCGTATAGCGTAAGTTAATTTTCACATTATATACTTTATTTTCTGTCTCCATTCATTAATAGCACAGTTTACTCATTGTTTACTGTTTACATTTACTATACAAACTTTATGTTTAAAAGATGTGGGTTCATATCTCGCACCTGAATAGACTCTCAACGTTTCGGAATCCATGGCCACGTTCAGCAGAATACCGTGAGTATTTTTTAACATGAAACATGGGATTTGTCATATCCATGGTTACGATTTAATTGACAGCAATGTATTTGCCTGTCTCATTTAAAATGAAACATAGGGGACAATTTTGACATTTGTCTACTCTGTCAATGTCAAAAAACCAATTTGAAATACAATGGTTTATACTGTGGAAGAGAAGGTGCAGATTATTAAGTGGCATTATTCGAATTTTAATCCAAGTTTAAGGCAAGTGTCGGACTTGTTCCGCGCTTCATTTCCTGACAGGCCTACACCAAGTGCAGCAAAAATTTTAAGAATAGTGAATACCTTTAGAGGAAATGGTTGCACCGAGCCTACACATAACAGTAGGAATAGATCCTGTAATATATTAACTGCGCAGAAAAAAACATGAAATCTGACTTTAATACAAAATAAGAACAGATTAACATTAAGAGAGATTGGGAAAGCTACTGCTGTAAACAAAGCTACTGTACACACTATTTAAAAAGGATCATTACAGATCATACCATTTCCAAAATCACCAGGAGTTAATTATGGACGATACGAAACGAAGAATAAATTTTTGTGAACGAATGTTTGAATACGTTCATAACAATTCAGATTTGCTGTAAAATATACTTTTTACGGACGAAGCAACTTTTATTTTCATGGCGAGGTAAATTCACAAAATTGTTGGTATTGGTCCAGGGAAAATCTACATTTGTATCATTGTACGAGGACTCAACGACCCGAGAAAGTTAACGTTTGGGATGGCATAATAGGAACCCACATTATTGGGCCATTTTTTATTAACGGGAATATTACTGCTCAATATTTAAATATAATACTTCTGTCAAATTCATCCACTATGTTTCATTTTAAATGAGACAGGCAAATACATTGCTGTCAACCAAATGTCAAGTCGTAACCATGGATATGACAAATCTCATGTTTCATGTTAAAAAGTACTCACGGTATAACGGGATGTAATGTCATATTGTAGTGTCCAATTGATATCTCTCATAATGTAATTTTTAAATATATTAGGAGTCATTATTTAACTGTATCGCAAAATATATGGATATTTTACCTTCCGTCACCTTTAGGTAAGGAAGATATTGTCTTTGGTCAAATAATTCAATGATGAGTTTTTTACAAATCTGTGTACAAAGCAGATTGGCAGACTCGGCAACGGGTAATATGCCGTGATGATATATATTTATATACTTACCTATATTGACATTGCTGGCGTTGTGATATTTGGCGTCAGTCGGAATCGAACCCGTTCCCAAGATTATCGTGAAGTGACACCTGGTAAATGCCTGCACGGAACAAATATGTCATTATTATTACAGACATCTGTGTAAAAAGCAGATTGGCTCATCCATCAATGGGTAATATGCCGTGATGATATATGTTTTTATTATCTTACCTATATTACATATTTATGCTGGAAACTGTATGAAGTAAATATGTACTGTGTGTAAATTCTAAAGAAGAATAGCAAGATTTATTTAATTTATGAAGTTATAATATGTAGGAGTAATATATTTTTATTTTTCAAAAACTGTAAACAACAGAACACCCACTTGTATTTTTGACGAGCCACTACTACTACTACTAATCTTTCGGCTTTGTATTTTGAAAGCCGTGGGCTCAACTCCTACACATTGAGTTTAGGATCAATATTAATAAAGCTGAAACGACGCTTGTCTGTTCATTATTATTTACTAATTATGTACATAGATGTCGAATATCAGAATTTTTCATTAAAAATACAAGATCTTTCGCAAGAAAATTTATTTGTAGAGCGCGAGCAGTCACGTGACTTTGCTGCCCTTGGCAAACAGATATGGGGGTCTCTGTCAAAATGACAGCTATTAATTATGCCCATAACTGACAAATCCCATATTTTTCATTAAAAATTTCAAGAAGTTTATCTGTTATCAAGATTGTGAAATGAAATTTTGAATGAAAAATTACATTTGTCAGTTATGTACATAATAAATAGTTGTCATACTGATACGGACCCCCATATCTGATTGCCAAGGTCAGCAAAGTCACGTGACTGCTTGTGCCATATGGAATTTGTACATAATATACAGGATTGACAGAAGGTAATGTGCTGGATATATCAGATTTTTACCTCTCGCTAAGAGAGGTATTGGAATCATGCTAAAAATCGCATATCCAAATTTTAGTGAATAAGCACGTTTTAAGGTCCCTAGAATCCGATAATAACATTTTTACGATAATGCCTGTGTGTGTGGATGTGTGTGTGTGTGTGTGTGTGGTTGTTGGAGGTACGATTTCTCAAATTCAAGAAGACTAAAGACCTGTGTAACTACGGATTCCTCAATCTAACAGTAATGGGAAGAATTGAATAGATTCTGGTAACAATTGGACAACCGGAAGTAGTAGTATTTTAACAAAATCTTCTAAATATTATTTTTTGAAAATTTATGTTATTATAAATATTAAAAAACAAAATTCTCTATCCGACACATTTAAAAAATATATTATACCTTCTATAGATTCAAAGATATAGATATATAATCTATAAAATAATCTGTTATAGTAAATCTCACAGCCTGCTCACAGCTCAAACATCTCCATGGTAACTACTTGAGAAATTAAAATGACTGTAATTGACAGATAAATGTCACTAATGTCAGTGTCAAAAATTCAGGAATAGTGCTGAAGGCTTTTTCTGGGAACGATATTTAATATTTCTTATTGTACTATTAATTATATATTTAAAATTATAGTTATATTACATGAATCCTTTAGAAATACCGCCAATCCCGTTAATGAATTGGAAAAAACTCGAACATTTAGAAGAAATGGAGAAAACTTGCTCATAGAATGAATTTAAAATTATAGAAAATACGTAAATATAAAGATTAGATGTAATTAGAATTTTTTGTGTATACAATGGAAAGGGTGCGAGAGGTATTGTGCTGGTCACATCAGATTTTTACTTCCTTGTACGTAAGTAAAGGAAGTATTGTAATCGCGAAAAATTTCGGTTTTCAGATTTCACGTCTGTACGTACGTACTTATCTCGCATAACTCAAAAACGGTAAGCCGTAGAAAATTGAAATTTTGTATTTAGGACTCCTATAGCATCTAGTTGTGCACCTCCCTTTCTGGTTATTACACAATTTCCAGAAGTGGCATTTTACATGAAGCCTATAATAGATTTTAATGAAAAACTTTTAAAATATAATCCAAAACTTTTCAAATTTGGTATACAAGACTTTTATGTCAATCTAAATAACAAAATAGATTTTGGTTAAAATAGACTAACCGGAAGTGGTACATTACTTGAAGTTGTTAACAGTTTTTCTTGAATAAAATGATTTTATTTTGATTTTAGAAATAAATGCTTCAAATAAAAGTTTTAGAGAATTAATTTCTGCTTCTAGCAAATCAAGTATTATTAAATTAGCCCTTTGTATAAGCGAGATATGTAAATTTAAAAATTATATACGTTTTTGTTTTTGTAATAAGCTTGCTATTGATTAGGACAAAAACATAAAAAAATGTTCATGTCAAATTACGTTAAATACGTGCAATTTTATGATTCGTACAATAACAAATATATTTTTATTGTGAAATTAGTCATATTCATTGTTGTAATCAAATATTTCTTTGTTGTAATCAAAACTCTCTTTAAAAAGAACCGGGTTAGATTGTGGTCGCTATATATCTTACTGTTTTGAAGTTAAAATTAATATTTTGTAATTTATTTATTTAAAAAATATGTATAGTTTAATAGCCGTAGAAGGAAGTCGTGTGGTGTCCACATCAGATTTTTTCACTATATTTTCACTTTCTTATCCAAGATAATATAATCCCCTATTGCTTGTCTTTATCTAAAACGAAATCAGTTTTCCAGAACAGCCTTTTATATTGACATTTTCTGTGTGAATGGGCGAAAGCCAACCCTGTTTAGCCCCATAAATTTCATTCTGATTTCTCATCATAACAAATTTTCAAGTTGTGGCTGCATCCTTCGAGCTCCCCACAAATTTTATCGTTTTCCCGAGCTTCGAGCTTGTAGTTATCCAAACGTTCTTGCTCAAGTTTTGCCTAATTAACTCCAGGGAATGAACCCAGCCCAAAATACACCCTCCCTCATCATATCTCAACCCTACAGTTTCGGCTCGGCATTAACATTTTAATATTGCACGTTATTATACCTACACCCTACACGGCGAAGACTACCGTATGCACTGCTCTATAAATCTGAATATTTGACAGGACTTTTGCAACTAATAGGTAACTAAAATGTTTGCTCTCCTCTGCAGATTAACAAAGCAGTTCAATGAATTATTTAGTAACTGAAAATATTAACTTTGGAGAGTATGTAGTTTAGTTTGCTGATTTACTTCGTCTCATGACCAAAACAAAAGTTTCAAACTCCAATTACCACCAACAAGATGCATATTTTTATCTATGCACTTTGCTCTAAATTCTAATATAAGGATGTTTCTAGAAAACTTGCAAATGGTGCAAAATATATTCAACAACATTGTAATAGAAGTTACAGATTATAAATTGTATAAAATGTAATATGTATGTTCTATTTTGATTTATTCCATTATTCCGTTTACTCGTATAATGAATTTTATGTATTTATACTGTCAATTTACATTTTATTCATTATATTTTCAATAAAGGTACAATTTATATTTAAATACGTTTTTCTATTTTGTGTTTGTAAAAAAGCTATTACAGCACTCAAAAGATTTCGTTAATACGAGTGCTCGGAGTAATCGGAACTGCAGTCAAATACGATTTATGAAATTTAATATCTTTATAATTCTTTAACTCTATATCTATTTGAAGTATAAAATCGTTGAGGGTTTTCGATTGCATGGCCGACCAGTGTGTAAGTGGATCAATGTGGTTGGTAGGGTGCTTAAAGAGAGAGAGTTTTCAAGTAAGAAGAGAAGAAGAGCATGTATGAATGCGATTATGAGTGTGGCCGAAGCGAAAGAAGTTTGCTTAGATAGGAATGTGTAGCGAAAGATGATTGTTTCCTAACTATTATTGTGATCAGAATGAGGTATTTCGCTACCGAAAATCGGTCACTTTAATATGTTTAAGAGTAAGGATTTGTTGAATGATGTTGATGTTTTTCTTATTGTTATCGGGTTTGTGCGAACCCACTAAGTGGGACACGCGTGATTTTATGTGTGTATGTGTGTAAATCGTATAGAGAATAATAAATTATTTAAGTTATTATAAAGTTAAATGTCAGTAAATGATATTTAACTGCCTTTTTCGAAGAAAAGGAAATAAGGATACTTCCGGTTGACCAATTATATCCAAAATCTAATCACCTTTTCTTCTGGATATAAACTTGAGCAATACAAAATAATATATTTTTACCTCTCGCTAAGAGAGGTATTGCATTCATGCTAAAAATCGCATATCCAGATTTTATTGAATAAGCACGTTTTAAGGTCCTTACAATCCGATTTTAACATTTTTACGATGATGTCTGTGTGTGTGTGTGTGTGTGTGTGTGTGGATGTGTGTGTGTGTGTGTGTGTGTGTGTGTGGGATGTTGGAAGGACGGTTACTCAAAAACTATAAGACTTAAAATTTGTTTAACAACGTATTTTCCAATCGGATATTCCCGGGAAGATCTGAAAAGGTTTTGGTAACAATTGGACAACCGGAAGTAGAAGATTCTTGAAAAAAAATCTTCTAAATATTATTTTTTGAAAATTTTTCTTGATAATATTAAAGAAAAATAAATTCTCTTTCTGATACATAAGGTTTTGGTAACAATTGGACAACCGGAAGTAGAAGATTCTTGAAAAAAAATCTTCTAAATATTATTTTTTGAAAATTTTTCTTGATAATATTAAAGAAAAATAAATTCTCTTTCTGATACATTTAAATATTTTTATACATATTTTATAGATTTAGAGATAAAAGGAATATAATATATAAAATAATGTTGTAATTAATTTTACAACCGAAAGGATGCCATGAAAAATAGTTGATAATTTAAATTATTTGTAACTGACAGATAAATGTCAGTGTCAGAAATAATGAGTAATGAATTAAAAATGTACTTGGAGAATCGCTTAGTTCTTGATCTGTGACTATTATGGAGATGACAAGTCTAGGTTGAAGGACTTAAATTTGTTTCAAACATTATGGGACAATGTACACCAGTACTGTAGACTAGAGTAACTTTGAATTGCGAAAAAGCTATCAAATTCTTCTCAAGTAAGTTGTAAATATTGACAAAATTACACATCGATATAAGAATAATCGGAGTGCAATCTATCCGTCACTTTATTAAAAGGAATTAGTGTTATTTAGATATAACAAGTATGAAAAAATAAAATGTAAAAGAAGATATATAAGAATAGATGCACAATCCAGATATATACATTTTAGACCGCCCAAAATTAATGTTTTTACTAGAAGAATATGAAGAGAAAGTAAACAAAGTTGTTCGAATTGAAAATTGCTGTTACCAGCCTAATATTTATATATGGTAAACTCTACTTTGTAATTTATTGTAACATAATTTATGGTAAATATCTTTATGTTGAGACATGCTATTATATTATATTAATTCTAGTATAACCATCGAATATAATCACACATCGTTATTCTAGATAAGCTTTATTTACTCTAAGCCTTATACCAAGCCTTATACCTACAAAGTAGTTAAAAGAAATCATAAACTAATATTTACTTTCTCTCCAATCACGTCAAAGAAAGCGAAATAAAAATCCCAGTAATGTTTGTTTCTGATATTTGCTCAATACGTATCCCATCTACTTTAGAGTAATATCTTAGACAGCCCATAAACCGCGGCCATAAAGGTAAAATCGACCTCATGTATATTACAGGGATGAACTAAAAGACGCAAACACTTACGCGCCATCTATAAATCTGCATTCAGTTAAAATTCGTGTTTTTCGCTCGGCCACGCTGAATATAGATACGAATACTGGATTTTCCAACTCTGCTACGATCGTGTGCACATTTTATTACACTTTACTACTTGGATAAAGTTCGGAGGATATTTGTTGCTTGCTACCAACGTAGGAATCGGTTTTATGTTTCAGAAATAAACTATTTTCTGATTTAAAATAAATAAGAATATTAGACAAGAATGAAATTGAATTAATAATATCAACCGATTTACTGGATCAGCAGAAAATTATTAATTATTTAACTAATTTATGTAAGGCTGGATCGTTTATGTTCTGATTGTTGCCTATAATATAATACGAGTCAAATAAAGATACATGCTTGATTACAACAAAGAAAATTTGATTAGAATAACGAAAATGCCTAATTTCGCAAGAGAGAAATTATAATTATTATCACAATATATTGTAAGAATTAGGATTTCTTTTGCTTTTAATATTTTTCATAGTGTTAATCACCTCTCGCCGTATATTTTACCTGGCTGCATGCATAAAGCAAAGAATATTTTTAGAAATACAAATAATATATTCATATAAGAGTGTCTCAACACAAAACAATTTTCACATATATTTACAAAATCTTTAGGATATTTTACTATGAATTATGCACAATAAATTACAAAGTAGCGTTTACTATATATAAATTTTAGGCTGGTAACTGGGATTTTCAATTCGGACAACGTTCTTGTTTACTTTCTCTTCATATTAATTTTGGGCGGTCTAAAATGTACATATCTGGATATGTGCATCTATTCTTACATATCTTCTTTTACATTTCATTTTTTCATACATGTTGTATCTAAATAACACATTAATTTCCTTTAATAAAGTTATGGATAGATTGCACTCCGATTATTCTTATATCTTGAGTAATTTTGTCAATATTTACAACTTACTTGAGAAGAATTTGATAGCTTTTTTGCAGTTCAATGTTACTCTAGTCTACAGTGCTCGTGTACATTGTCCCTCAACGTAGACTTGTCACCTCCATAATAGTCACAGATCAAGAATTAAGAGATTATCTAAGTACATTTTTCTTTCATTACTCATTATTTCAATGAGATAAAAAAATTCTATATTTTACGTTGCAGAGTGGAGACCATTTTCACTTTCATCTTGTGTTTATAACATTTAAATATCGTCTTCCTTCGGGCTGTATTCTCGCTTATATCTATTCTTTATATTTAGATTTTTTAAATTTAAATTCATTCTATGAAGAAATTTTCTGTTTTTTGGAGATGTTTTCAATTCATTGTCGGGATTAACAGTATTTCTGAAGGGTATGTGTAATATACCTATAATTTTAAATATTTAACTATTACTACAATAAGAAATGATATAATGTATGTAGTTCCCAGTAAAAATCTTCAGTAATATCTCTGGATTTTTGACACTGACATTTATCTATCAGTTACAAACATTTTTTGTTTTTCAATTGGTTTCCATGTCATTATTTGGGCTGTGAGATTTATTACAATCTATTATTAAATCTATAAAAGATATAATAAAATATTGTATATATCAGATAGAGAATTTACTCTTTTGTAAAACAAGCAACCCCAAAATTTTTCAAAGTTCTTCCCAGTAATGTCCGATTGAGAAATACGTAGTTTAGCAGATATTAAGTACGAGTATTATAGTTTTTGAGATATCATCCTTCCAACCGATATACATACATACATACAAACACACACACACATAGATCCACACACACACACATACACACAAACATCATCGTGAAAATGTTAAAATTAGATTCTAAGGACCTAAGAACGTGGTCATTTACCAAAATCTCGATATGCGATTTTTAGCACGATCCCTATACCTCCCTTACTAAGGGTAGCGGGAGGTAAAAAACAAAAATGTATCAATAATGATGTCTTTAATATCAATTTATAAATTATTGACTCACACTTAATTCCAATACTTCAGAAGGAAGATAGGAAGATCTATATCGGTTTCAGAACACTTTCAGAATACATTTTTGTTGATACGAGGGACACACTAGAATGATTAAGAATAAGAAAGTAAATGCAATTAGAAATTGGTTAATCAATTTCTCAAAATATCGTTGTAACATATTTCTGCATTACAATATTTAGCAATTTTATACACATATTATAATAATAATTTTAATTAGAATGGTAGGAGGTAATATGGTTCTATTGTAACACAAGTATTCGTTAAAATTTGTATGGTATTATTTAATTTAAAAGTGAAAATGCTGTTTTGTCAATACCAGACATATACGAGTAAATAGTTCGTTGCACAATACATACCAAAGTACTTTTATATAAATTGAAAACCATCACATTTTATGGAATAATTAAATTTATTGATTTGTGTGACGATAGTGCGAATTGATCCATTTGTATGTATAATAAAGCATTGAATTTGTCGAAGTTCATACCAGTATGAAAATGAAAATGCAGTATCGCATATCAGAATAGAGTGCAGTATCGCAATTCATTGCTCGCTCGGAATATTAAAGGTAATTTATTTAGTGACGTTGATACGACACCAAATCGCAAATCGCTGTAACAATGAACAAACGACGCAGAAGTATTCTATATCATAATTATGCAAATATAACCGCAGTCTTATTGCTTGATTTTCTTTGTTCAATAAACACAAACTTTAGCAACAAAAGCGTGGTCGGGCCGCATAATTAAGTGCAGTGGCGGAGCAATTTATGCTGACAGCTAGGCAGGGGGCCACGGGATATATATCATTGGGGTGCGAAAGAATTCCGCCGAGTTCGGGAAAACATTCGCTATAATTCCTCCCTCATATATTCATACTTTGTAGCTTGTTTAGAAATTACATTTTTTATAAAACGTTGTGCGATGGATGCGAGCTTTAAACCGGTCACAGTCAATGGAGTTGTGGCCAGCACAATACCTTCCGTCAATCCTGCGTATTATGTATAAATTCCATACATACGAGGTCTGGCTATTACATAACGAGATAGCCTATGAAAAAGAGTTTTATTTAAAAAAATATTTTATAATCGAATGCTCCCCTTCAATATACTCCACTCACCTCGCCACACACCATTCCATTCGTATTTTGCATTGGTCAAAGCAATATTAAAAGTCTTCTTTTGTAAGAGCGTTTAGGAGCTCCGCCGATTTTCGCTTCACCTTTTCCATCGACTCGAACCGGGTACCTTTTAAGGCAGACTTGATCTTCGGAAACAGAAAAAAGTCACAGGGTGCTAAATCAGGCTAGTACGGCGCGTGTTCGAGCACTGGAGTGCCTCTAGCGGCTAAATAACGCTTCACAGACAGCGTGTTATGGGCAGGTTCGTTGTCCTGGTGAAAAATCCTTGTTTTTCCACAACTTCGGCCGTTTCTTACGAACTCGTTCTCGCAGTGTTGACTTAGTTTTGAATTTTGAATGCTTTTATTGTAACATATATTGTTATAATAATAAAATTACAGTAGTCTGAATGTCAGAATGGGTAAGAGCAAAAATCTGAATTCATACAATTCGTAGACGACCTTGATCGGACATCTTTCAAAAATTTTACTGTACTTCCAATCATTTCTGTTTTGCGTGTCGTTCTTATTCAGTTCCTTTTCTCTCAAATCTTTCGCAATACAGTACTTCCATTTTATCTTCAGTCTTCCTCTGTTTCTTCAACCTTCTATTACTATACAGAATGTGCTCAACTTATAATACTAAATATTCTGATGTTGGCATTGTTCATTTGCAACCTAAATCTTTTTATAATGTAATACGTAATGTTTAATATATAATATTTTCTCTTTTGAGCAATATTATGTATTATTATGTATTATTAGTATTTCCTGGGATTTTTTCCTGTTGGACAGTGTATGTCTAAATAAATAAATAAATAAATAAACTATTCATTCTTCCAATACATTCTTCATTTCTTCTCGTGACATTTTCCAACCAATGTAATCATCTCTCTTGTATCTTTCTAGAAACTTGTAACACTAGAGTTATTTCCTTACCGTATCTACTTCAACATCCTCATCTCTGCCAAATTCATTTACCTTTTATTGATACTGACATCTGTCAATTTGAATTATATGAATATATTAGTAGTTTCCATGTTATGTTAAGTTATAATAACGTTAAATGTCTAAATCATATTTAACTGTTTAATCTTCAAATGAGGCTACTTCCGGTTCACCAATTATAACCAAAATCTAATCACTTGTTCTTCTGGATGTAAACTTGAGGAATAGAAAAAATATATAATTTTTAATATCATGGTATTGAAGGTATGCGATCCGAAACTTTCGTCACACACACACAGACACACACATACGAGTATATACATACAGACATCATCGTAAAAATGGTAAAATCGTATTATAGGGACCCTAAAACATGCTTATTCACTAAAAACTCATCATTAATTTTTTTGAGCAAAGACAATACTTTCCTTACCTAAAGGTGACGGAAGGTAAAAAATCTGTGCTATGTATATGGGAAATAAGTTCTATTTTAAAATATGTAATGTGGTATGTGTAAAATGATTAATATTTCATTTTTGGTTTTCAGCGAAATATAATTAAATATAAATTTTAATTTCATAGCAAACAGCATGTTCAGTTTAATGTAACGTTATTTTTTACACAAAATATGTTAAAAATTACATTTTCATTATTTGCACAATAAATTAATAAAAGTTCCCGTTATTTTGTTCAACATGCTTTGACAAAAGCCGACCGTATTTTTAATTAGAAAGCGATCAATAGAATGATGTACAAAATGGAAATGAACCGAGTAAAATATGCTCCAAATAAAAAAAAAAATGTTTCCATAGTAGCGATAGCGAATAAACGGTAAAACAAATTAACTTTGCAAACAAAATTTTCAATTTTTCTCAGATTTTCTGGAATACGAGTAAAACTCGAATTACTTTGAGTTTTTCCGCAACGAATATTAAATATATTTTAGGAAAAAGAAAACATTACACATTTCTACAAACAAAGATAAAATTATATCATAAACTGGAAGAAATATTTTCCAAAATATTTTTCTTTACAGGCGTCTATGTATTCTATTCTACAACTATACAGGGTGTTTATTAAACATAGGGCTAAACTTGAAGGGATTATTCCCTGGACCATTCTAAGATGATTTTTGAAAAGGGCGAAAAAAAATTTCGACAATAACAATATTTAATTAATACCAAAAAATACATGTAAAGTTTCTTAATCTACAAGTACTGTTGAAAATGACTACTTCCAGCTACGATGCAAGAATCCGCCTAGCTTGTAATGAATTGCCATCAGCAAGTCCATAAATGAAATACATGTCAGTCATCTCGGCGTTCGTATAGCTATTCATGATAAGAGGACTTCACTAACAAAAGTTTAAGTATTATAGACAGAAAATACACGTCAAACAGCCAAACGTCTCAACAAATTTGACACATAACTTGCCTGCTGTTACTAGATTAATAATTTGAAAAATATCAAAATTGGTTTATATTCGCCCTGTATCTTCGAAACAAAGCGGCTTTTCAAAAATCATCAAAGGACAAAATCATCTTAGAATGGTCCAGGGAATAATCCCTTCAATTTTTGCCCTATGTTTAACAAACACCCTGTATATAGACCGTCAACATTTGGTTGAGATTTTAGTTATTTTAAAGATATAAAGTCGAATCAATTAAAGAAAATTAATACAAAAATTTAAATTTAGTTGAATTTTACCTTCCGTCACCTAAAGATAAGGAAGGTATTGTCTTTGGTCAAAATATTCAATGATGAGTTTTTAGTGAATAAGCTCGTTTTAAATACAATTTTACCATTTTTACGATGATGTGTGTATGTGACGAAAGTTTCAGCTCGCATAAGTGATTAGATTTTGGTTATAATTAGTCAACCGGAAGTACCCTTATTTCAAGATTTTAACAGTTTTACTTGAAAAAATATCGTTAAATATCGTTTATTGACATTTAACGTTATTATAACGTAAAGAATATATTATTCTCTATACGATTTTATTATATTTTATAGGTACTTCACATTCAATAGATATAGAGCTAAAGATTTATAAAGATATATCATAAATCAGCCAGCTATGCCAATCATGGAAACTGCTAATATATTCAGATAATTCAAATTGGCAGATGTCAGTATCAATGAATATTAAATAAATGTGGCAGAGATGGATATGTTGAGATAGATGTTGGGGAAGACACGGAAAAATACGATAAGGAATGAAAGAATATGGGAAATAACTCTAGTGAAATAAGTGTCTAGAAAGATACAAGAGAGACGATTACATTGGTTTGAACATGTCATGAGGAGAGATGAAGAATATATTGGAAGAAGAATAAATAGCTTAGTAGTAGAAGGTAGAAGAAACAGAGGAAGACCAAAAATAAGATGGGAAAAGCAAAAGAAGAAGATGTCAGTGTTAAGTGCAATTTGTATAGTTTGTTTATGAAATAATTTTACTGGAATTTCATCATTCTATTAGGCTATGTAGTTTATTAAATAAATATAAATAAATAAATAAATAAATAAATAAATAAATAAATAAATAAATAAATAAATAAATAAATAAATAAATAAATAAATAAATAAATAAATAAATAAATAAATAAATAAATAAATAAATAAATAAATAAATAAATAAATAAATAAATAAATAAATAAATATACCATCACGGCATATTACCCATTGCTGGGTGTGCCAATCTGCTATGTACACAGATATCGGTAATGATGAAATATTTGTACCGTGTGGGCGCTTACCAGGCGTCACCTCACGGGCACTCATTGCTGGCGTAGAGAGTGCACCACAGGATTCAATTATGTACCATTTAAAATTCGAAATATTTGGCGTCGCTCGGGATCGAACCCGGGTCCCCAGATTCGCGACCAGACACTCAGGCACACGGTCACTAAAATAACACCCTGTATAATGTAAAAGCGCGCGTCATAAAAGCACTTTTATTATAAAAGTGCGTTCGTAATCGGACCAATGATATTTTTAAATAAGTAATATGTAGAAAACAAGACTATATGGTGGCAGCTGCACATATTACTACCTATAGAATTGTAGCAATAAATTATGGAATGAATAACTATAGGATAATAAACCCTACCGTGACAATTCACATATAGTCAGCATCTCTGGAGTAATTATATGCAGATTAAATTAAATAGACGACCGGTTTGTCTCAACACCGCTGTCGCACCTACCATACATTCGACGTCATAAACGGGGTATTATACGCCAGGGCAATTATACCGCGTGTGGCAAACCTCGTAAAGTGCTGCCACCGTGCCCTGAACTTACAATACTATATTCATACACCTGCGAATTTATTAACCATTCGAATATTAACGAGTTAAGCGTTTGCAACTTCTTTAATTATTAAAGGGAAATGAAATATTACTCATTAAGTTACAAACACCTTAACAATAAAACCAGGACGTAAATTTGGAAGTGCAATCAAATTGTTACGACTGAAATTATTTCAAAACCAATACTGTAAAATAATTTTGAGTTTTATTGACACTATTATGGCTGAAATGAGAATATTCAAGCACGGAAGGTCAAAAAATTCGTGGAAAGAAATACAGTTCTTTCAAAAATGTTTTCTTTCTGGTGGATTAACATTTTTCTTTCATGTTTTATTTGCAATATAACGCACTCGTACCATAAATAACTATTATTTATATATTTGAATAGTACTGATAGTATCGGAAATAAAACGTTTTTGTCGCTATAGTAGTATTTTTTCTATAGAAGTTAGACTAGAATGTGTGACGAAAAACACGAGCAAAGGATCAATGTGAAATTTCTCGTTAAATTAAAAAAAACTCCGACTGAGTGCTATAAGTTGTTGAAAGAGGCCTATGGTGAGAATTCTCTACCTCGTGCCCGTGTTTTCCAATGGTATAAACGGTTTTCTGAAGGCCGAGAGAGCACCGAAGATGACCAACGTCCAGGTCGACATGTCTCTGTTTCAACTCCGCATACAGTGACCAAAATCAATGAAATTGTGGAGATCGTCGTATGAGCATTCGGATGATTGCTGAAACACTACGAGAACGAGTTCGTAAGAAACGGCCGGAGTTGTGGAAAAACAAGTCGTGGATTTTGCACCAGGACAACGCACCTGCCCATAATGCGCTGTCTGTGAAGCGTTATTTAGCCGCTAGAGGCACTCCAGTACTCGAACACGCGCCGTACTAGCCTGATTTAGCACCCTGTGACTTTTTTTTGTTTCCGAAGATCAAGTCTGCCTTAAAAGGAACCCGGTTCGAGTCGATGGAAGAGGTGAAGCGAAAATCGGCGGAGCTCCTAAACGCTCTTACAAAAGAAGGCTTCCAACATTGCTTTGACCAATGGAAAAAACTAATGGAACGGTATGTTGCGTGAGGAGGGGAGTACATTTATATATATATATATATATATATATATATATATATATATATATATATATATATATATATATATATATATATATATACGAGGTGCTCCCAAAAGTTCCCGAACTCTTTGTGTAACTCTTCTAACTATTGTAGTACACCGATTTGCCGCTAGATTTCAACACTACTACATCTCCCAAACCTTTCCTTTCGTTTTCACAACATTTTGCGTCCTTTTGTCGTATTAGTGCTTGTTGTGTTCTGCGATAGCGTGATGAGCGATTTGAAAGAGTAACGCATTTGCATCAAATTTTGTTTCAAGCTGGGAAAAACGGCGACCGAAACTCACCATATGCTTCTGGGAAAAACCCAAGCCTTTCAATGGTTTAAGAGGTTCAAGAATGGAAGAATGAGTGTGGAAGACGATGAGCGCTCTGGACGTCCTTCAACTGGAATCAATGACCAAAACATACAAATTGTGCGTGAAACAATTATCCGAGACCGTCGACAATCAATTCATGACAAACGTGCCTAACATTTGTCATTTGCACAAAGTTCAGAGTGTTTTCGAGGCGACGACAATGCACCGGTCCACACATCTTTGGTTGTCCGCGAATTTTTCACATCCACGCAAACAAATATTCTTCCCATCCCCCTTACTGCCCAAAAATGAAAAGCTAAAAGGCAAGAGATTTGAGACTGTTGAGGAGATTCAAATTATATCGCAGGAGGTCTTAAGCGCGATTGAAAAAAATGACTACAAAAAGTGTTTTGAACAGTGGAAAAAAGATGGGACAAGTGTAACACACTCTCCATACATAACAGTAAGATTAAAATAGTCTAAATTTGTTAATTCTTGCAACTGCAAAGCCAATTTTTATTAATAAGTAATTAAACAATTACAAAAACAAACACTTAATAACGTAAGTAACAAAACTATCTGTCACCTGTATCATTTGTTTGCATTTGTTTATTGCATAGCCTACTTCAATATTGTAGAATTATTTCTGATTTTTAATATCATTTTTTTCGAAATAATTGTTATACAACCCCATATCATATTTATATCGTTAAAATCAGAAAAAAACTCTCTATCTAATGGACAAAAAATTTATATAGGTTGCCATTTAAAAAATATAATTTTATTCTACCGTTTGAGAACCACTGGTTGAATTTTTTATTTATTATTCCTCATAAATTAAGCCCTTTTTCCTGGTAATTTTTTGTATATAACATTTTTCTCTAAAGTCATTAGTTTGCCCAAAAAAGCGCTGGTTGTTTTAAAGGAAACATCCTGTATATATAAACTTATGGCACGCTTACTTATTGGTTGGCAAAAGGAAAAGGTAAATATCTACTTTTTATGAAGTGCTAGGGTATTATTTAAAAGAGGTTTGTGGATACAGTTCTGCATACAATTTTTAAATTATAAAAAATAATGGCAAAATAAAGGCAGAACAATAGCCTATTTTCATCGTAATTAAAATATAATAAGAACTTCAATTATACAGCAACAGCACAGTATCTAATTATACAGAACGAACACAATGTCCGTACCGACTTCTGAAGTAATGAAACATTCAAGTGGACTTTCCAATTCAAAACATTCGATACGAAAACGGATATAATACAAAACGAGTAATAAAACATTTCCTTCCCTCTAATACAACGAAAACAAACTTTCGAGAATCTCTTTTGAAAGTTTGAATGTAATAACATTGGACGAACACAGCAGTACGACATGTTATTAACTCAAGGGTTGTAATATTATGGTCACATATCCCTACCTTTGTACGTGGTCAATGATCGGAATGGTGCTATCAATGCTCGGAGGAATGATAAACTTCCACGATTCCAACGGTAATCACTGAACAACTTTGCAGAGACTACGATACACTAAAATATTCTCCAGAGTACTTTTCTTGAAGTGCTCTGTACGATTGTTTTAAACACACATTTGAATTTATAACAAAGGCCATAGAATTGTAATTAGATTACTTTTCTCAAAACACGAAACAGAACCAGAAACAATGTTTTGTTTTATTGAATAGCCTTGCATCTTTATAGTACAAGTTTCCATATTTTATATAAAGTATTTATTGTCAATAATAATGTGTGTGCTGCTCTCTGTTGCTGAGTGAATTAAATATATATCCCTGCTTTAAATTAGTACGTTAAACAAATCAGTTGTCGCCAGGAGTGTGGAATTTACTTGTCGAGGAAAATAAACCACATGGAATTGGAAAATCACGAAATTTAGAATGAAAAATTATGATATTTGACATCTATGTACATAATTACTAGCTGTCATTCTGACACGGGCCCGTATATCAGCTTGTCAAGGCCAACAAAGTCACATGATTGCTCGCGCCCTATTGTATTTAACATTTCTTGTATACCTGCACTATACACCAAAAATTCTACTTATACCTATTTTTTATAATTGGAATTTTTATTTTTAAATTTCTTCTATGAAGAAATTTTGTCCCACTCCTAATTTTTCGAGATGTTTCCAATTCATTGTCGGGATTGACAGTATTTCAGAAAGGGATATGTAACTAACCTACAATTTTAAATATTTAACTATTAATACAATAAGTAATAATATATTATGTAGGTAGATACTTCCCAGAAAAAGTCTGTTAGTTACAAACATTTCAATTTTTCAATTGGTTTCCATGGCATTATTTGGGCTGTGAGATTTATTACAACATTATTTAAATAAAATAAATAAATATAGCATTACGGCATATTACGCATTGCTGGGTGTGTCAGTCTGCTTTGTACACAGACATCGGTAATGATGAAACATTTGTACCGTGCGGGCGCTTACCAGGCGTCACCACACGGGCACTCAATGCTGGCGTGGAGAATGCACCACAGTGGTCAATTTAGTGCCATTAAACTTCGAAGTAATATTTGGCATCGGTCGGGATCGAACCCGGGTCCCCAGATTCTCGACCAGACACTCAGGCATACGGCCACGATTATTTATATATTATATTCTTTTATCTCTAAATTAATAAAAGATATAATAAAATATTTAAATGTATAAGATAGAGAATTTAATCTTCTTTAATATTTGCAAGAACAAAAATTTTCAATAATATTATTTAGACTATTTTTTTTAAGAATCTGCTACTTCCGGTTGTCCAATTTCTACCTTAACCTTTTCAACTCTTCCCATGTCCGATTGAGAAATACGTAGTTAAACATATATTAAGTCTTATAGTTTTTGAGAAATCGTCCTTCCAACACACACACACACACACACACACACACACACACACACACACACACACACACACACACACACACATAGATCCACACACACACAGATATCATCGTAAAAATATTCAAATCGGCTTATAGAGACCTTAAAACGTGCTTGTTCATTAAAATCTGGATAAGTGATTTTTAGTATGAATCCAATACCTCTCTTAATTAAATACGGAATTGTTAGTGAGAAATATTATCTAGAGCAGTAGAGCGACCGAAGTTTTTCATATAAAATGTAGGTAACAATTAAACGAGGGCTTGTTAAAAAATAAAGTATATAAAGTAGAAATAAAATAAGTGCATGAAAAGTTTTACACATACGAGGGAAAATAATTCAACATAGGCCAACTACACAAAGTCAGAACGCGAACACGGAAAAGGCAGAAAGCTGCCCGCAGATACAGCCACACACAGTCATTCGGATTTTAAACAACGTGTACCGTTTAGAAAAACAAAGCGTACGGGCAGTTCACTCGGTAGCAGGAACTTCATTTATAAAACTTACGTGACAGCAGGCCCGGCAGATAATGTGGGTACAGTGGGTAGTTGTACCCACTCGAGACACTCCGAGTGGGGAAAGTACCCACTCGGGATTTTGGGTGAGAAAAATATTTCATAAATGCTGAATTCCAGAAATACCTCATTTCCTAACCGTCAATATCCCATTTTATTCACTGTACATCATTTAACAATAGTTGCTAAATGGTTAAACAAAATGAAAGAAAGTTTTTGTTCAAATATATTTTTGGTGGGAGGTATGGGGAGGGGGGAGGGGGAACCCCCCACCCAGGTCAACTACCCACTCGGATTCAACACCAACTGCCGGGCCTGCGTGACAGAGAGAAAATATTATACTTTATTGAGAGTTAAAGAGAGATATCACTAGAAATGAGCGATATTTTGGTTTCTTTTCGATGCTCAATATTTTTACATCCCGCTATCCATGTTAAGGGAGGTATAGGGATCGTGCTAAAAATCACATATCGAGATTTTGGTAAATGACCGAGTTTTAAGGTCCCTCGTATCCAATTTTAACATTTTTACGATAATGTCTGTGTGTATGTGTGTGTGTGTGATGTGTGTGTGTATTTCTACCTTACTCTTATATGGAAAGATGCCATTAGATTTTGGAGTAAATCAGATAACGGGAAATGGCACTTTACTGGAAGCTCAAAATAGTTATTCTTCGAAAAATTCCTTTATATGTTATTTTTTCGAGATTTGTTATTATAAAAATTAAAGTTTTTTAAATTTTCTACCGGTTAGCGTTAATACTTTTGGATATACTTTATGGATAATTTTCTAAAATTATCTACAATTTTAATCCCGGAACCTACGCGTTAAACACAACACCATGGTTACACAGTTCGGATCTTAAATGTATGTAACTGAGAGATATATGTCACTGTCAACAAACTAATCATTACAAATAATAATACTAACGTTTTGAAAAGAAAATAGTAAATGGAACAATAATTATATGGAAAGGAACTTAATACTGAGAAAGGAAATGGCAAATTTCAGGCCAAATTCCTTACATTTTATTTGCATTCCTACAACTTGCTACATTATTATTGGTGTACAGACGCCCAATAGGAGTCCGTATCAATAATGTCACCAGAATCCTTACACAGGATATTTCCGGCTATTTTCCGTATTATTCGATTGCCGTATTTTAGAGCAAATGGATGTGTGTATTTTCTTTGAATTTTTTGTACGATGTTTAATAAATTAACTGAATGATTTGTACGAATGTATTTTGTGTACACTGGCTTGCAAAAAAATCGCGTACACCTTAAAATTCAAGTAACCGAGTTTTTACCTTTTTTGAGCTATGTAAATACGATTTTTTAAAAATAGGTTAATATCAACTCAATGGAGTTGTCACCGTTGTCACTGTCATGTCATTATTTTAGGTATCGTGGAGCAAGTTCTTCATTGTGCTAAGTTATTACTAAATTACAAATATATTCTATAAAAATTAAATAACAACCAAGTATTTATTTTAAATGGATTATAAATAAGTAAAAAATTATGACTGAAAGAAATTATGGACGAAGTAACATTAGTAATTTACTATCGCTCCATCAGTGTCCAGTACTTTATTTAATCTTTGAGACATGGAGGCAATAAGATTTCTAAAATAATTTTCATCATGACTCAAGGTTTCCCAGGTGTTGACCATGACCCTGGAAAATTTGTTGCAAAAGCATCGTCTCTTGCTGTTTCAAAAGGATGTTCCCATAAATGATTTAAAAATGTTTCATCTTGATCATTGGTGGAAATTTTAGGACGTCCGGAACCTTCTTTCCTTTTTATACTTCCTTCATTTTCCCACCTACTCCTTACCCTCATAACAGCACTTTTATTAATATTAAAATGTTCTGCTATTGAACTGATTGACCATCCCTCTTCTAACTTAGAAAGTATTACAACTTTCTCGTTTTCTGATAATTTTGACATCTTAATTGACGTTAATGACACTGACAAGTTAACAATCGAGACCGACTCAATACAGTAAAAAACAGGTGTACGCGATTTTTTTGCAAGCCAGTGTACATGAATTGTAACAATTTGTAAGATCTTACTGTAAATGTGATCATATCCATGTTATTTTGTCTGTAATATTTTTTATTGCATAATCGTTGTAGACAGTGGCGTAGCCAGAAAAAAATTACAGGGGGGGTTTTAGGATAATAAATTTTAAATAAATATGAGGTTAAATGGGCTTAATAACAACAATCAACAAAAACAATATTTTTATAAAAATAATTTTTATTAGTAGGCAATTTTTTTTAAAATCAATAGGTAAATAACAACAATGCTGATTTATGCAGTGAATTTCAAACCACTCACCTAAATATGGTTATACAAACCGCAGTATAAACACAATAAAAGTTGTAGTTGTAACACTAATAAATTAAATTAACGTAGGTATTCTACTCAAGAACAAGAACATAGGCGCATGAGATACACTGTTAGCTGTCGGTAAATTTCGGTAAAGCTCGTCATTTTCACGAGGACATTGCGCGAAAGGGCATCTTTAGGCTTCAGACTGTAGCTAATAATTGCGTGTAAACAGATTTCTACGAAAATTAATATTCTTTCACAATGTTATTAAGATGTGAGTCAGTTGAGATGGTTTGGGCATGTGGAGAGAATGGCGAGTGAACGGCTTGTTAAGCGTATATATCTTGGTGAAGTTGAGAGTTTTCGATTGCGTGGCCGACCAGTGAGTAAGTGGATGGATGTGGTTGGTAGGGTGCTTAAAGAAAGAAAGTTTCCAAGTAAGAAGGGAAGAAGAGCATGTATGAATGCGATTATAAGTGCGGCCGAGGTGAAAGATGTCTGCTTAGATAGGAATGTGTGGCGAAGGATGATTGTTTCCTAATTGATTATTGTGATCCGGATGCGGTATTTCGCTACCGAAAATCGGTCACTTTAATATGTAAGGATTTGTTGTATGATGTTGATGTTGTTCTTATTGTTTTCGGGTTTGTGCGAACCCACTAAGTGGGACACGCGTGATTTTATGTATGTATGTATGAAAATTAATTATTTTTTGCTTCAGAGCATATTATACATGAACAACAAACGAGTATGTTTTTAAATTAGTGTTAAAAGCGGCCTACCATGGTCTCACAGGGGGGGTTCTAACCCCTAAAACCCCCCCTATGGCTACGCCACTGGTTGTAGACCCTGAAGAAGGCGCAAGGATGCACCGAAACGTTGGTATAGTAGGAATGTAGATCATTTGCTACCTGTTCTGATCGCAAAATTGATCATATTGCTGCATTGAATGGTCGTATCATAATCTAATTTTTGTATTTGATTTATGTTTGAAGTACCTGCTGCAGCGAATAACAATAATTTCGTATTTAATTAGCATAATTGCAATTCACATTAGAGATTAATCCGTTCGCAGCATTATGGTCGGATAATTTGATTTCCAGACGAGAGGTATGAGGGAGGAATTGCTCGTTCCTCCCTCGCTGAACAAGGGTGGCTTATGCACGTCGCCGCAGCATTTACCAACTTATATTTAAATTTATGTGTCCGGGTATCAGCGCTGTCGTTGTTCGCCGTGTTAATTATTGCCGCGTAAATTCGATGGCCTGTTTAATATTTAACGTCGTCCTCGTTGTATCATTTCTACTGACATGTGTTGAGAATCGCATATTTCGTCTTGTCAACAGAGGATCAACTGATATCTCTCTGTAACGTGGAACTATACTTCATTGTAGTTAGGAATGGATCATAGGTTTAGATAGGGAAGTTACTTCTGCCCTCTCATTAGGCAAAATCATGATGTAACGATAACGCCACTAAATTTTCTTTAAATATAAGTTGACTTACCAACTATATATGTGACGTTACTAAGACCATATTTACTAGATTTTAGTGTATATACGAGATCTGTCTTTTAATGTTGAATCTAACTAGCAAACCGTAATTTGTTGACATACATTTTATTACATTCTAACATTCAAAATAAATTCTAATTACACCTAATCTTTATATTTACGTATTTTCTATAATTTTAAATTCATTCTATGAGCAAGTTTTCTCGTACTCTTCTAAATGTTTGAGGTTTTTCCAATTCATTAACGGGATTGGCGGTATTTCTAAAGGATTCATGTAACATACTTATAATTTTAAATATAAATAAAATAAATAAATAAATATTTCATCTCGGCATATTACCCATTGCTGGGTGTGCCAATCTGCTTTGTATACAGATATCGGTAATGATGGAATATTTGTACCGTGCGGGCGCTTACCAGGCGTCACCTCACGGGCACTCATTGCATAATTAATAATACAATAAGAAGTATTAAATATCGTTCCCAGAAAAAGCCTTCAGTACTATCTATAAATATTTGACATTAGAGACATTTATCTGTCAATTACAGACATTTTAATTTCTCAAGTAGTTACCAAGGAGATTTTTGAGCTGTGAGCAGGCTGTGAGAGTTACTACAATAGATTATTTTATAAATTATATATCTATATCTTTAAATCTATAGAAGGTATAAAAAATATTTCAAATGTGTCGGACCCACGTCATCAACCTGAAAAAAACCTTATAAAAAAGAATATTTAGTTGTTACTAGTTGTTATTTAGTTTTGAAAAAAGAAGAAAAAATATACTAGTATTAAAGAAACGTACCTATTAATTAATTAATCATTATTCCTTTTACGGGATATAAAATTATTTGCCACAACATAATCATTCTCAGTAGTGCCAACATATGGTATTAAAATAAACTACAATTATTTCAAATATTTTTATTATTTCGTAAAAGGAATAACGATTGTAAATATCATTAATATATATATATATATATATATATATATATATATATATATATATATATATATATATATATATATATATATATATTACCTTATACTAGTACATTACCTATAGGTGACGGAAGGTATTGTCTTTGGTCAAAAAATTCAATGATGAGTTTTTAGTGAAAAAGCATATTTTAGGGTCCCTATAATACGATTTTACCATTTTTACGATGATGTCTGTATGTATGTATGTGTGTGTGTGTGTGTCTCTGTGTGTGTGTGACGAAAGTTAATTAAATATGTATTTAAATTATAGGTATGTTAATATTACATATATCCTTAAGAAATATCGCTAATACTGTCAATGAATTTCAAGAATTTTGAACATATTAGAAGAGTAGGACAACATTACACATAGAACCAAAGAAGTGATACAATTTCAATTATTTGTATGTACAAGAAATGTAATTCTAACACAGGCCCCTATATCTGCTTGTAAAATAAAATGAAAATGGCGAGAGGTATTGTGCTGGTCACAACAGATTTTTTTTTAAATCTTGTTATGCAATTTTTAGCATGATCCCTATACCTTCCTTACCAAGTGTAACGGGAGGTAAAAATGAAATACTGTTTCGATGTAATTGTTTCACAGTTGTGAATAATTGTTAAAAAAAAGTTAAAGCCAGGTTTTTTTTTTCAGAATAAAGGGTGTAATTCTTGACGATTAACTGGTTTGTATTGAGAGGAAACATTTTAAAAATATAAAGTGTGTATCAGTGAAATGTAAATAAACGTAGCTATAGGAGGCAGCAGCGTTGGTGCTGGTACTTGTTTAGTGATAGAGCAGGGTAAGCCCTGCACATTAATTTCCTGGTGTTGCATTCCCGCTCGCAGTGCGCGACGCGAGCAAAGAGCAAAACGCTAATCCCGGACTCCTGCCACTGCAATTATTTATCTTCAAAATCCATCGAGGTAAACCGTTATTGCCGTGTTTGTTGTTGTTGCTAGCGCGCCGGATTTAAAGATTTATGGCGTGTATTTGTACGTGTCAGAGGCGCACGGGGCTTTTTCAATCCGGGCTGCAGGCTCCGGGTCACACGTGTCAATGACTGATACGCACTGACACACCAAAGCACCCACTTAAACAACTTTAATACCCGCAAAATAATAACAATTAAATTGGAGCTACTTTTTATAAATAATAAAATGTTACTGCACCCATTTATAACACAATTTAAAATCCTGGTGTATATTTTATTTTGTTGTATGTTAAAGTGCTCATGCTCCACCGAAGTACTTAAAAGGACAACAAATATTTAGGCAACAAGAGTGTAATGTAAACACAAGACTGATCTTGATGATATGTCACGAAAATTATTGACCGAGCATCATAAAGTTTGTTTACATTTTAGTTGTATACAACATTTTTTATACAACCTTAAATAACATTGCAAAAAAGAACTTTACTGACGAAGTGCATATTAAATTTTTATGTCAAATCGAAACATTGTACTAATGAAAGGAATATTTATTTTATACAAAATTTAAAAAGTTGGTTAATTTTTCTTTATTTTGCTTTTATGAATGTAACATTTTATATTTTATTACCACAGCAAACAATTACAATGGTTTCCAACAATTTAATTTAAAAATAAATTCATTTCCACTTCTATATTTTATCCGCAGAAAAAATTTAATACTTGTAGAGATAAAATGATTTAATATAAGAGTGCCGTAATTAATCTAGGAAATCTTTTCGTCCAGAGCCATCTACAATAATAAATCTAGACTAGGCGCGGACTGTTATAACTCCACCACACACTAGGAAGCATATAGTAACACTCCCATGTAGGACAGATAGTAAAGGAAGGCTTCGCGACCTTTGAAATAATTGTGGTTTTAGTTGTGCGGTGGGTTTTATGAGCCCGAGAGGATAATTGTTCCCGGTGGCAAGCTCGATATTAGTTATGAGCTGCACTACTAGCTGTTATGGTTCCCAACGGTGCTCCTGTACGCGAAACCTTTTCTTTGCACGCTTGAATTTTTCAAGTCGCGTTACGTTAACGGCGTTTGGTGATGTGAAGAAAACTTCTCGGCAAATTTAAATAATAGACTTTTCGTTCGTGTTCGCTTGCTCATTTTTCCGGTGAAATTCACCGGGAAGATTTTTTCCGCTCTCTACCTGACGATTTAAATATGCACTACTCCGGTTATATTACCGGACGTACGTGGGAGACGGACTTCTTAAAATTTTAACGCCAGATTTCTCAATTGTATTCCTATTTTTAGTACCTACGTAACAATGGAAATTAAATTAGAATAGAATAGAATAAGTTTATTATGCCTTCCAGGGTTCAGTACAATATAATACAATATAATATAATTTTTTACTTAAAGAACAAACATACATATAGTTATAAATATGATTATGATTATTACACAAAACTTAAAACTAAGAACTATGTAAAATAGACTATTTATTCATTTAATTTAAATGACCTCAGTTTTAATGCATTTCCTAGAAAATAGTATAAATTTTGTGCCTGACTTTGCTGACGTGGTCGAGACCGAACTCGGGTCCCTAGAAACGCGACCACACACTCAGACTGACGTCATAATAGTTCCGAAGAAGATACGTCTGTTCAAATTAATTATAGTTTAGATTTGGTGTCTATCTGTCAAATTAACAGCTAACCAAATTGAATTGTTTGTATTTGTTCGTCATTTTTGAAGTTTCATTTCATTAATTAAACTAATGAAATATTTACAAAGGCATAATGGGTCAAACACAATAAACACACTGAGACACTTGTAAGTTCAAGAATTAAAGGAAAAGCACTCTCGAACTATCGTTAAAGAAAACTACTTAATATGTATCCAAACAAAGTGGAAAAGAATATTAATAAAAGAAAAAGTTGCTGTTATTATTTTGTGCAAAACATTTCTTAACTTTAAAACATAAAAATTTATTCTACTCTATAAAGTAATGTCTTTAAATCCTTACTTCTGCGCAATAAAAAAATGTTCATGTACCTACAAAGTTCCTTAATTTACATATGTATTTAGTTTGAAAATACGTAGTATATTAAAAAACAAGTTTTATAAGGCAATCTGTTAACGTACGGGTACAAGTTTTAAAAAGGACAAGTGCAATAATAAGCCTTAGGTAAGGAAGTATTGTCTTTGGTTAAAAAATTCAGTGAAGAGTTTTGAGTTAATAAACACGTTTTAGGGTCCATATAATACAATTTTACCATTTTTATGATGATGTCTGTATGTATGTATGGATATATGTAAGTATGTGTGTCTCTGTGTGTGTATGTCGTTGTGTATGTGACGAATGTTTCGGATCGCATAACTTCAATACCGCGATTCCGAAAATTATAATTTTTTTACTCAAGTTTACATCCAGAAGAAGTGATTAGATTTTGGTTATAATTTGAAGATTTAAATAGTTTTTCTTGAAAAACCGCAGTTAACAATAATTTATTAATATTTTAAAGACACAGTACTTTTCCTCTATAAAATTATAAATTATTTGATTGAAGACTCAAATTTATTGATGAAACTCAATTTCTTTGTAAACACACTAGAAATGAAAACACATTTGTCTGTAATTTCTCAATAATAAATTACTATTTCAATTTACCCATTAACAAAATGTGTCGTTCGTACAATACAGTTTATTTCGCACTTGATTTTTTTTTAATTGTAAGGAATTTAGAATTTAAAGATAAATTGATTCTTTTGATGTAACACTTTCTATGTCTTTATTTTATTGTAAATGTATTATTCTCACTTACATAAAACCTTTTTTTTAATATTCTGTTGAATAATATACATTATTATTATTTGGTTCTGAATGAAGCACAACACTGCAAGATGTGAAATTTAAACCGACTTTACTTCTCGTATTTGTGCCATGTGGTGATTCGTCCATTGGGAATAGCTGAGTAAGTGAAGTGTAAATTTGAGGGTAAAACAGGAAAATGTGCCTGCTGTGATGGCTAGTGCTATATTCCCTCAGGAGCAGTTAACGGGAGTTAATACAGCAGGAACACCAATAACCAATATACAATTTTCCATTTTGATTGTTGCAGGATTCAACGGAATTGCTTTGTGATTGTGGATGGCCCATTTCAAAAAATGGAGAATATGTATTTTTATGATAAATGTAGTAAATCCTAATCTTGTCTCCTATCGTAGTTAATTTTGTGACACTGTTTATAGGGTTTTTTTTTTATTTGTTAGTAACTGAGTGTCAGTGTCAAAAACAGAAATATGGAGACTGATTCGAATTTGTCTATACAATTAAATTTACTTTGGAAGTAAAATTTAATCATTGACTATTTTTTTATGAAACCGGACTTTGTTTATATTTATATTATCAGCATTTGTTTACATAAATGATTAGTATTTTTTAAAACAAATGATCAGTAAATATTAATATTATGTCCAAGTTAGATAAGATCAGGTTAAGCTATAGTTAGGTATTTTTAAATTCAGGTCAGATTACTTTAGTTAGATTAGGTTAAATTAGTTTAAGTAATGTTAAATCATATTTTTATTCGGAGTTATTGATCATTTAATACTGATAATTTATTTAAAATACTAATTAAATAAATAGCAGCTATTAAAATTGAAAGTATTTATTTTTAGTTTGATAAAATAATATGTACGTCACGTTGGATTAGCCCATACTTGGTATTAATCAGTATTTTTTTAAAAGATGTCCGATGAACATATTAACAAATTGGCATACATTTATCTCTCTCATTTGACAAGACTACATGCTGGTGCGATATGATATAATACGCTTGTTTTTCAAAAATTCATATTGTTTAGACTAAGTTAGGAGATTCTACTTTAAAATGATGCTCGTTGTTGATAATACTTTCGCTGAAACGTTAGTTTATTTATTAATTCACATACATTATCTTAATTCATAGCCGTACGAATAACGTTATTTTGTGTCAGTCACTAACACTGACATTGTGTCAGTATCTTATTTTTAACATATTTGGTTTTACATTTGCTTATAAACTTACCAGTTGACTTATTTTTGAATTTTGAATGCTTTTATTGTAGTATATATTTTTATAATAATAAAATAACAGTAGTATCTTATGTAGCCTCATGAAAACTAAGCAAACGACACTACTGAATTTGTCATTTCGTAGACAACCTTGATCGGACATTTTTCAAAAAATTTACTACTTATTTACAGTTTCCATTACATTGTCATTATGAATCCACTGATTTAGCGCCTATAAATATTTGTTTGAGAGTGTGCTAATTCTTCTTCTCTGTGGAATTCCATAGAGGGAACCTTATGCTCATACAGGGGGTGATCTATATGCTGTACGTAACCCGTCAGGTACGGACGGTCAATATACCCCGAATGGCGAAGGAGCCTGATCGAGAAGCGCTCGCCGTGTCTCCGGGGTGCAATCCACCTAGATTAGTTACCAGATCGAAAATCGCGAACTGATCTGCCGACTGAACTTCACTTCTGCTCCAGATTAATGGACCCGTCGTGACACAGATTTCATAACAAAATCCAACCAAAGAAATATTATCAAGGATTACACATTCATTTATAACAATAAAAACAAATGACTTTACTAAAGAAAAATTATCCAAAG
Source organism: Harpalus rufipes (assembly GCA_951394225.1). NCBI lineage: Eukaryota > Metazoa > Arthropoda > Insecta > Coleoptera > Carabidae > Harpalus > Harpalus rufipes. The sequence goes on from OX596274.1 coordinate 88,319,165, forward strand.
AATATATAGGATGTCTCAGGCAAATAGTTATTTTAAGGAAATTGGGTTGTCCTAAGCAAATATTATTTAGTTAGGCGAATAGATAGACAACACAGGGAAGCATAAAATGAGAATGACTGCCATGGAAAGGAATATTTCCTTTCAACAATAAAACACTTCAACCGGTCTTTACTTTCGCTTCTCCAAAGCGCCCAACCAATCTTCTTTTGATATACCGAATGCTTCCAAAATAATTATGACTGATCTGGTTTCATATTTTTAAAAAGATTAATTAAAAATATAACTTGGCGAAATTATAAGATGTTATTTATTTTTAAAAAAATCTGTTGTGGCTATCACAATACCTCTCGCCCTTTCCATTGTGGTACGTATAAGTATTGTATTTAATATTTCTTGATTCTTGTACACACAAAAATTCTAATTACACCTAATCTTTCTATTTCCGTATTTACTATAATTTTAAATTCATTCTATGAGCAAGTATTCTCCGTTTCTTCTAAATGTTCGAGGTTTTCCAATTCATTAATGGGATTGGCGGTATTTCTGAAAGGTTCATGTAAATAAATAAATAAATATTTCATCACGGTATATTACTCATTGTTGGGTGTGCCAATCTGCTTCATACACAGATATCGGTAATGATGGAATATTTGTACCGTGCGGGCGCATACCAGGCGTCACCTCACGGGCACTCATTGCTGGCGTGGAGAGCCACAGAGGTCAATTTTGTGCCATTAAAATGCGAAGTAATTTTTGGCGTCGGTCGGGATCGAACCCGGATCCCCTAGATTTGCGACCAGACACTCAGGCACACGGCCACGAGACCCCATGTATTATACTTATAATTTTAAAATATAAATTAATAATAAGAAATATTAAATATCGTTCCCAGAAAAAGCCTTCAGTACTATCTCTGAATTTTTGACATTGACATTAGTGACAATTACAGACATTTTAATTTCTCAAGTAGTTACCATGGAGATGTTTGGGCTGTGAGCAGGCTGTGAGATTTACTACAACAGATTATTTTATAGATTATATTCTATATCTTTAAATCTATAGAACGTATAATAAAAATGTGTCGGATAGAGAATTTTGGTTTGTTTTTATAAATATATAGTTAGAAGATTTTTGTTAAAATACTACTACTTCCGGTTGTTCAATTGTTACCAGAATCTATTCAACTCTTCCCATTACTGTAAGATTGAGGAATCCGTTGTTACACAAGTCTTTAGTCTTATAGTCAACAACCTAGCACACATACACACACACACACACACACACACACACGCACATCCAATCTACCGGTTAACCAATCATAACCAAAATCTAATCAACTCTTCATATGGCCGTACGAAAGAGGAATATGAAAGAAATATATATTTTGGAATTGTAGTATTGGAGTTAACGAAGGAGAAATTTTTGTCATACAGACACACATACATTACATCTAAAACGTGCTTATTCATTAACAACTCACTATCGAATTTTTTGACCAAAGAAAATACCTTCCGTTACCTATAGGTAAGGAAGGTAAAAACATATTTTATTAAATCATTTTCATCTCATACGTGAAGGTATATTCAATTAACTTGGGTTTCGTCTCTATATTAAGGGATGTAATGAGAAACCCGATATGTGTTAGAATAATGAAATATGATACTAGTTATGATTTTGTAATTAAGCTTATCTACCCGTGTATAATATATATTTGTCTACCCGTGTATAATATATATTTGGAGCAAAAAATATTTGGAACACCAGTAATTAGAATTTTCATATTTGAGTTAAATTCGTAAACAACATTCATTATTTAGCACAAGTTCGGTATAGTGAAATGAAGCATAACAATATAATATTTACGAGTTGTTGTCGTAACTGTCAAAGCTAAAAAATATTGAGGTCGGATGTTAAAAAACAAAACCTACCCTACACAAAACACAAAGGAGCAACGATTGTTTTTGCTTCGCGACAGATCTGCAAAGTTGAGGAGATTCATGTGGTTTCTACAGTCACTTCCAGTTGTACGATGTCTTATGTCTAGCTATAAATTATAATACTGAACCTTCTCTATATATTCCATTGCGTACATGTTTACGGTTTGTTCTTTTCTATTACTCGTATATTTTTTATTTTCTACTTCTTACTTTATCAGTAATGTTGCAATTTCCAAGCGTTTCTGCTTCGGTTCAGTCACAATACCCAAGACACGTGTAGGCTTCATTTTAAGCTAATGTTTAAAAACAAAACACACGCTACTTCCCCAAGCCTTCTACTACAACTGACGTAAATTTCACTGTTGTTGCATCATCCAATTTGCAGTGTTGCCAACCTGTACATTGTTTATAAAATGACCCTCATATAAGTAACCAAACAATTGATTATCATATACTGTAATTACACTGGTGATCTATATCTATTGTATTCAATATCATTGTGGCGTCAGAAAGTTCGTTGTTGATAATACTTTCGCTGTAACGTAAGCTTATAATTAATTGTTACATTACCTTGATTCATAGCTGTACGAATAACGTTATTTTCTGTAAGTATCACTGACACTGACATTGTGTCAGTATCTTATTTTTCACATATTTGGTTTTACATTTGCTAATAAACTTACCAGTTGATTTATTTTTGAATTTTGAATGTTTTTATTGTAACATATATTTTTATAATAATAAAATAACAGTAGTATCTTCATAAAAACTAAGCCAACGACACTACTGAATTTGTCAGAATGGACGGAGCAAAAATCTGAATTCATACAATTCGTAGATTACCTTGATCGGACATCTTTCAATTTTACTGTAATTATTTAGTTATTTATTATCTTTTTAATATTTATCCTCATTATTTATCGTTTAATAAAGGTATTATTTTAATTAATAATATTTCCCTTATTTTTACGCTTCACCCAAATAAATAAACGTTACAATACGATGTTAAATAAAGTTTGTTTTTATCTTGTCTTTGAGGGAAACGTTTAGTTTTTAGTCGGTGACAGTGGAAGCAAAGTTGAGGAGATTCATGCTGTTTCACAGTGTCTTACGGCGGAGATATGAGCCAGGCAATAAATTATAATGCCGAACACTCTGTATATATTTGAATGCGTAGCCGCACGTCTCGCGGCCTCGATGATAAAGGGAACTTTTCAAATATCGGAAGCCGAGAGCATTAATGCAGAATGTCTCCCTTGCGATTCGGCCCCGCGGGACGGAGACAGCGCATCGCAAGACACTAAGATGAACAAAGATAGACATCGAATTCCTCCGAGTGAGATTTCCACCTTCCTCGGGCAATGGCAATGTCAATGCTCACCTCGCATTGCGATTTTCATTTTTTCCTTCGGCTTATTCTATTTTTCAGATAGAATATTTCATATATCCACCAGATCATGATGTGATATGATTTTTCAAAGCGGATTTTATACGGAGTATTTTTTATAATACCTTTGATCCTGCACGAAATTTAAATTAGTTTCCCGCCCCTGACCAATCACGATTTTTACGAATTTTAAATCATTTACTTTCTATGTAGATATATCCTATTCGGAATTATACCCTAACTTTGCCAAACATTTTGTCCGTGATTTATTTATTCAGATATTTCTTTAACGCTCATTTTTACTTCTCACTAAGAGAGGTATTGGATTCATGCTAAAAATCGCATATCCAGATTTTAATGAATAAGCTCGCTTTAAGGTCCCTACAATCCGATTTTATTTTTTTACGATGATGTCGTGTTTATGTGTATATGCGTGTATGTATGTGTGTGGGATGTTGGAAGTACGATTTCTCGAGAACTATAATAAAAACTTCTAAATATTATTTTTTGAAATTTTTTATTCTTGCTGGTATTAAAGAAGAGTAAATTCTCTATCTGATACATATAAATATTATCAGTGCTATTCTTGTGTCAACGTTAAAATAGCTTAGAGACGATCTCTAGCTAAAGGTGAGCTTTAGTGTTTAGAGTTGATGTTATTCTACTGTCGGTAAATGAGCTACGCTAGCTAACAGTGACCTTTAAGCAAAACAATACTTGGCAACACTGTATTAACTGTCAAAACTTATAAGTTGCGAAGTATAAAATCATAATTCATAATATTATTAAATAATAAATTGATCAAATAAACATAAATACAGCAAGTATTTAGTTTGTTAATATACAGGTATTAATATACTTTAATAAATTAGTAGGTTGGCAATAAATAATTATAGATAGTATAAAATGAACAATTTTAAGATTAATTTTTATTTATTGTAATCTCATACATACTTAAATTATTATAATCAGGGAATGAGTAAAGAGAAAAGAAATACAAAAAAAATTGAGGAAGAGGAGAAAATAATTGTAGTACAATTTGTAAAAGAACATCGTGCTGTATTGGAAAATAAAAGGAACGATCCGCGGCTTTATTGGGTTTTCTTTGTCGGGGTTTTTAATTCGTACATGGGTACAATCCACACATCCAACGACCTTAGGAAAACCAGCAATGCTATAGAATTCCAGTTTCAGCTCTTGCATTCGCTCTGGGAACTTCACAAATCTGTGCAAAACTGCTTCGAAGAAGCTTGATACCCTAGCTATGATTCTGGACACCGTAGGTTGACTTACGCCATGCAGATCTCCTGAAATGTAGTGTATTATTACAAAAAAAAACTTAGTAAAAGGTTTTTAAATGTACCGTTTTTACTCTTTGTATTAAGTAATAAGTCGTATTCAATTTTAAGGTTAGGTAGTGTATAAAATTTATGAATTTTACGTACCTAGTTCAACTTGGTAGCACCCTTTCGTAAAAAATCTAAGTGCTATTTAAAGCTTGTAGTTAATATTACTTCATAATATTTCTTTCTTGCTGCGAAATGGATTCCAGTTCTTCCGTAACCAGATCAATTAAAATTGACAGTTTCTTTTCGCAATCTGTATCTTCGTCTAAATTCTTCATCATCAAACTGTTGAAAAGGATTTGTTCTTTCACGTTCAACTCTAATTCTTCCGCTATTTACATCTAAAACCTCTCTAACATCTTGAATTTCGGCGCACTCACCATGTTCATCCGCCATCTTGTTAGCGTTTAAACGAATTAAAGTTACCCAATAGCACCTTTAAGTTTAGAGGTGACCTCTAGCGTTAGCGGCGGTAAAAACTGACACTAGAATACAATTTTTTAGAGTTCAACTCTAATCTGCGCTAACGATCACCTTTAAGTTTTAACGTTGACACAAGAATAGCACCCTATATCTTTTATAGATTTAGAGATAAAGAAATATAAGGTATATAATAACCTGTTGTAATAAATCTCACAGCCCAATTCAAAATTTAAAATGTTTGTAACTGATAGATAAATCTCAGTGTCAAAAATCCAGAGACATTACTGAAGATTTTTTCTGGGAAGTACGTACCTGCCTATTACAAAATCAAGTTTTTTTACTTCAAAAATTGGAATTTGTTGTTTATGCATTAAGCTACAATTTTATACGCATTTATAAAACTTATAATTCTATTTTTTTTCTCTTTGTTTCAGGTGAGTCCAAATTCTAAGTACTATACAAGGAGTTCTCTTTAATGTAAATTTAATGTGAGTAGTTTAAACTTTACACCTTTAAAAACTCAATTTTAATTGCAAGTGTGGATTATGCTATTCCAAACGTGTTGTAGACTATACTTTCTCTAACAAGATTTTAGAAATAATACATAAAATGTTGATTGATAATAACAATATATTATCATATATCATTAAATATTTTTTGACGCCAGTCCATAAATTGCTTATAATAACTCCATTCATATTTTTCGTTTGATTTATTTGCTAATAACTGACTCCCTGTAAGCAAGTTCCCTTATTTCTGGTGACGTACATCCCATATCTATATCTTCATTTGCATTAGATAAACTTATTACTCTGGACAACTCCAAAAACCTGTAAAAGTTAACAAAAAACTCTAAAAAATGTTCAAAACTTTAAAACGTCAGACGCGAATACAGAAACAAATAAATATAAAACAAAGAGTCATAATCATAGCAACCGAACTAAGATATTTGATATACCGCACTAATATGCGGCTAAATAGATTGTAATTCGTCGAAAGCCGTGCGGAATTATTCCAAACGGCGTACGGGATTATTCCGCACGGTTTGTTGGAATAATATTAATTCCAACATAATTTTTAGTTGTGGAATGAGCAAGTTGCAAAATCTTTTTAAATATGTTTTAATATTTTCCATTTAGTAATATTAAATGAATTCTGTCTCACTCTGTATATCTGTCTTGATCATTTCATATAGTGAACACTGTACTATGTGGAATTCATTTGTCGTGTATTGTGACCAAATACTTGTGTTATACTGGTATGAGAAATTCGTGGGAGTTAACGAACGAGAAAAGCCAGCTGACCGCGGGTCACTGCCCAGTTAGAAACCTAAGAAGCCGTCAATTCCATTCCCTTGGTGCACGATAACGATATTCCCGAGATATTCGACGCTTCAGAGCTTCATACCTCGTCGTCATAATCAGACGTCGGCGTCCGCAACGGGGAGATAGGGTTTAATTACGAACGCTGAATTCTACCGCCATTTTCCCCTTTTTAATATATTTTTATTGTAATGCGTAGCTATCTTATATTCCGTGCGAAGTATTTTTATGCGTCCGGAGCGCGTTAGTGCAGAATTTATGGGGCTCTCGCAACGAGGATTAACTGCCAGTGATTCAAGTTTAATTAACGTGGTTTTTACGTTTCGCCCGGAAGAGGTAACGAGAATGTGAAGGAGGCTATGAAAGCTTCATATGTTTTACTGGTGCGTGCCGGCCGATTGTTTCCACTTTAATTACGCGATAATTTTATTGCAAGTGTATAGTCTCTTTATGAATATGTGTTAATGTTAATTTTAATTGTTGCTTTTATTGCAGCGTACATACTTTTCACAAGTTATAAATTACGAGTTAAATATTAAAAGTTTAATTTTATTTTTTACTGCATGCACACTCGCGTCCACGGCATTTTGTTCAACAAGGATTATTTCAAATGTAAATCCGTAAAATTTAATTGAAAAATTTATTTTAAATGATTCTTTTGTGCTATTTAAAAATTAGAAACAATTTCTAGTTAACTTGTTGAATTTAAAATTTGTAAATAAATTCATAAACTTTCAGAATTATGTAGCAACATTTGTTTCATTGTTAATGTATGTTAATACAAGGTCACAATACAATTTAACTTTGTTCTAGCCAAGGGCGTGTTTAGAGGGGAGTTTTGGGAGTCAGAGCCCCCCCTCCCGCTATCCTTGGTTTGGGAGGTATAGGGATCATGCTAAAAATCACAATCCGATTTTAACATTTTCAAGATAATATCTGTGGGTGTGTATGTGTGTGTGTGTGTGTGTGAGTGTGTGTGTGTGTGTGTGTGTGTGTGTGTGTGTGTGTACCCATGTATTTTCACCTTATTCTAATATGGAAAGAAGCCATTAGATTTTGGTGGCAATCGGATAACCGGAAATGGCAGTTTACTTGAAGCACAAAACTGATAAAAGTCACTGTCAAAAAAATAATCATTTCAAATTAATAATAGTTAACGTTTTAAACAGAAAATTGTAAATAGAACAATAATTTTATGGAAAGGAACTTAATATACATAATTTCTAGCATTTGTAAATATGCAGGTATGTATTTAAATAAAGAACTGACATCTTCTTCTTCTTTAGCTTTTCCCATTCGTTAGGAGTCGCTATGTTTTATTTTTTTCTTCCACCCATTTACTTTCTATTCTCTCAAGTCTTCCGCAATACAGTCCTTCCACCTTATATTTGGTCTTCTTCTGTTTCATCTACCTTCTAACACTAAGCTATTCATCCTTCCAAACTAATATAATCGTCTCTCTAGAAACTTCTATCACTCAAGTTTTTTCCCTTATTTTTTCATTCCATATCCTATCTTTCCGTGTCTTCCCCAATATCTATCTCAACATCCTCATCTTTGCCACATTCATTTCTTTTCATTAATACTGTCATCTATCAGTTAGAATTTTCGTAATATAATAGCAGTTTCCATGGTTATAGCATCACTAGCTGATTTATAAAATTTAATGTCTTTATAATTCTTTAACTTTATATCCATTGAATATGAAATATAAATTGCAATCAATTCGTATAGATAAGAATATTCTTTAATATTTATAATAACATCAAATCTCAAAAAATAATAATTACCAGTGTTTTTTTAAGAAAAACTGTTAAAATCTTAAAATGAGAGTACTTTTGGTTGACCAATAATAACCAAAATCTAATCAAGTCTGCATATGATTGTAAGGAAGAGGAATACGTAAAAATTGTAAGTTTTGGAATTCTAGTATTGGAGATGTCGCGGCCGAAATTATAGTCAAACACACACGAACACACACACACACGCGCGCGCACACAAACACACACATACAAACATAATTGTAAAAATAGTAAAATCGTATAATAAGGACCTTAAAATGTGCTTATTCATTGAAAACTCACCACCGAATTTTTACCTCTCGCTAAGAGAGGTATTGGATTCATGCTAAAAATCGCATATCGAGATTTTATTGAATAAGCACGTTTTAAGGTCCCTACAATCCGATTTTAACATTTTTACGATGATGTCTGTGTGTGTGTGTGTGTGTGGATGTATGTGTGTGTGTGTGTGTGTGTGTGTGTATGTATGTAGGATGTTGGAAGCACGATTACTCAAAAACTATAAGACTTTAAATTTGTTTAACTACGTATTTCCCAATCGGACATTCATGGGAAGATCTGAAAAGGTTTTGGTAACAATTGGACAACCGGAAGTAGAAGATTCTTCAAAAAAAAATTTCTAAATAATATTTTTTGAAAATTTTTCTTGGTAATATAAAAGAAAATTAAATTCTTTATCTGATACATTTAAATATTTTATTATATATTGTATAGATTTAGAGATAAAAGAAATATAATATATAAAATAAAGTTATAATAAATTTTACAGCCGAAAGAATGCCGTGGAAAATAGTTGAAAATTTAAATTATTTGTGACAGATAAATGTCAGTGTCAGAAATAATGAGTAATGAAAGAAAAATGTACTTGGAGAATCCCTTAATTCTTGATCTGTGACTATTATGGTGATGACAAGTCTAGGTTGAAGGACTTAAATTTGTTTCAAACATGATGGAACAATGTACACCAGCACTGTAGACTAGAGTAACTTTGAATTGCGAAAAAGCTATCAAATTCTTCTCAAGTAAGTTGTAAATATTGACAAAATTACACATTGATATAAGAATAATCGGAGTGCAATCTATCCGTCACTTTATTAAAGGGAATTAGTGTTATTTAGATATAACAAGTATGAAAAAATAAAATGTAAAAGAAGATATGTAAGAATAGATGCACAATCCAGATATATACATTTTAGACCGCCCAAAATTAATGTTTTTACTAGATGAATATGAAGAGAAAGTAAACAAGGTTGTTCGAATTGAAAATTGCTGTTACCAGCCTAATATTTATATATGGTAAACTCTACTTTGTAATTTATTGTAACATAATTTATGGTAAAATATCTTTATGTTGAGACATGCTACTATTGAATAATAAAGAAGTTTATACGTCATAGATTTATATGAATATATTATTTGTATTTATAAAAATATTCTTTGCTTTATGCATACAGCCAGGTAAAATATACGGCGAGAGGTTATGTGCTGGCCACATCAGATTTTTTTTTTCAAAGACATTAACTTTCTTACCTAGAGGTGACGGAAGGTAACAAATAAAACATTTGTTATTTGTTGAAAATTCGACACCAGATGTCTCATTCTTAATTTCAATCGCAAAAAATATATTTCAAATAGTTCAAAGAATTCTGCCACTCCATTAATTAAAACTCGTGATGAAAAGTACTATTAAATATCTCCATTTTATCCATCATTATTGCGATAATAATCTTTCGCAAATAAAACGCGATGACGGCGGTTGCAAAAGTTGCAGTAGGTGGATTATTAATTACAAAGTGCAGAGCCTTGAGCGCATCTCATCTAGAGAAGTTGTGGACAAGTTTCCAGTTGTAAGACGTCGTGTTTTACCGTCAGTTGGTTCCGCCAAAGCCAAACTTTCCTCCGATCATTCCGTATAAAATTACTCGCGAACCAACGCTGATTAATTTCCCCAGAACGGCGGTTTACGTGCATGTGAAGAGATGCTGGCGTCTTGATTACCAACCACTGCACACATCAAGTGATACTGTCGCTCTTGACAAAACGAAGAACAAAATGTCTTACTTTCAGAAAGAAATCTTTATCACGGGATTAAATTAAAGATGTTTTCGAATGGAATACACGTCAAGTTTCGTTTAGGAAAACTGCATCTAATGATATTTGGAATACGGTTTATAGTGAGCTCATGAATTTGTTATTTATATGTTGTGGTAGGTACTTTTCATGACGGCTTTGAGAGTCCGTGAGGTGACGCCTGTTCTCTGGCACTTCTGGCAGCATCCTTAACGGTACACATTATCAAAATATATACCTGAGAAGCAGAATGGTACATCAATTACTACATAATTCGCATTTTGAAGAATTATTTGACAATTATATATTTTTAATAAAATATGTATGAAATTGTATTATTTTACATTTTTCACCCAAAAAAAACACAAAAATAATAAATATATTCGTTGTCAATGCACCATATGACTATTACAGTAAAAAAATATGTCCGACCAAGGTCATCTGTATTATGACCGAATTAACAAATTGGCAAACATTTATTTTAACCTTTAAGTAAGGAAGGTATTGTCTTTGGTCAAAAAAATCAATGATCAATTTTTAGTGAATAAGCATAAGCAAGTATGTGTGTGTGTGTGTTTGTTTGTTTGTGTGTGTGTCTATGTGTGTATGACGAAAGTTTCGGATCGCATAACTTCAATACCATGATTCCAAAAATTATAATTTTTTCGTATTCCTCAAGTTTACATCCAGAAGAACAACTGATTAGATTTTGGTTATAATTGGTGAACCGGAAGTACCCTCATTTGAAGATTCCAGTAAAATTATTTCATAAACAAACTATGCAAATGTCACTTGACACTGACATCCTTTTCTTCTTCGTTAGCTTTCCATATTCGTTAGGGGTCGCTATTTTTATTTTATTCTTCCATTAATATCTGTTATATTCTTCATCTCTCCTCGTGATATGATCAACACTAGAATTATTTCCCTTATTCTTTCATTCCTTACCGTATCTTTCCGTGTCTTCCCCAACATCTATCACAACATCCTCATCTCTGCCACATTCATTTACTTGTTATTTATACTGACATCTGTCAATTTGAATATATTAGCAGTTTCCATGGTTAACATAGCTGGCAGATTTATGATATTTAATATCTTTATAATTCTTTAACTCTATATCTATTGAATATGAAGTATAAAATGCAATCAAATCGTATATACAATAATATATTCTTTAAGTTATAATAACGTTAAATGTCAATAAATAATATTTAACTGTTAAAATCTTCAAATGATATAAACTTGAAGAATACGAAAAGATTATAATTTTTGGAATCGTGTTATTAACTAAAAACTCATCATTGAATTTTTTGACCAAATACAATACCTTCCTTACCTAAAGGTGACGGAAGATAAAAATATATTTAAATCGAATAGAGAATAGAACACTTTTTATTTTTTATAATAACATAAAAGGTCAAAAAATGATATTTAACAACGTTTTTTCAAGAAAAATTGTTAAAATCTTCAAATTAGGGTACTTCCGGTTAACTAATCGGAACCAGAATCTAATCAATTCTTTATATGGACGTACGAAAGAGAAATATGAAAGAATTATAATTTTTGAACACACACACACACCATCATCGTAAAAACAGTAAATTCGTATTCTAGGACTCTAGAACGTGCTTATTCATTTCGGAAAATATCAAAAAAGTCATTAAAACTTGTGGAAATAATGTGAAGAGCCTATATCATTTGTTTTGTAGAAATTGATATTGATCTGATTTATATTTCTTTTTGATAATGCTGGTAACGTTCGGAATGTTTGAAATCGAATGTGATGGTAGATCTTGATTGTCTTTATTTGCGCTATTGCGAATGCAATGAACGTCGTTCCACATAATGATATTCCTTTGTTTAGCTGAAGTAAATTATTTATTTGAATCGTTAACCTAAGGGGTCACAGAGTAGATAAGGCGTTATCTATTTAAATGTGAAAGACTTTGTAAAGAATAGAGTTGAAACAATTTATTCGCCAAGCGAGCCAGAGGGCGGTAAAGTCTCCAGGGTTTTAGCTGGCTGCATTCTTCCATTCGTTTCTTCAGCTTGTTGTGCTGCTGCTTCCTACTTCCGCTTGGGATATGCCATTATCTCAATTTCATTTCCTGCTCGTAATTAGTGGCTTTCTAAAGTTTTATGAAACGTTACAAACCACCGCGCAACGGAAAAACTCCGCCCTGCATTATACATCCCCATCTACTACCCAACTCAGAATATAAGCTAATTCCGGAGTAGATGTGGTTCTGATTCTGTGGGCCGGGGGTTCAGTCTGACTGGAGCCAATTAAAAAAATCCAGTATAATACCTTCCGTCAATCCTGTGTATTCCACATATACAATTTCTTACAAACGATTCTAAATTTCCAGTAAAATTATTTCATAAACAAACTATGCAAATTGCACCTGACACTGACATTTTTTTTCTTTAGCTTTTTCCATTCGTTAGGGGTCGCTATTTTTTATTTTCTTTTTTTGCCAGGAGTGTATGTTTACTTTACAAAAAAAATCTGTTGTGGCCAGCATAATACCTCTCGCCACTTCCTTTTTTTTGGTTACATAAGTATAGGGCGCGAACAGTCGTGTTACATTGTTAGCCTTGACAAGCAGATTTGGAGGCCCGTTACAGAATGATACTTAGTAATTATGTACATGATAGCAAATGTTAAAAAAATTCATTAAAAATTTCAAGATTTTCTAAATTCACGTAGTTAATTTGTCACCAGGAATGTGGAATTTACTTGTCGAGGAAAATAAACCACATGGAATTGGAAAATCACTAAATTTAGAATGAGAAATTATGATAATTGACATCTATATACATAATTACTAGCTATCATTCTGACATGTCGAGGCCAAAAAAGTCACATGCCTGCTCGCACCCTAATGTATTTAATATTTCTTGTATACCTACACTCTACACCAAAATTTCTACTTATATCTATTCCTTATATTTAGATTTTTCAAATTTAAATTCATTCTATGAAGAAATTTTGTCCAACTCTTCTAATTTTTCGAGATGTTTCCAATTCATTGTCGGGAGTAACAGTATTTCTGAAGGGTATGTGTAATATACTTATAATATTAAATATTTAACTATTAATACATTAAGAAATAATATAATGTATGTACTTCCCAGAAAAAATCTTCAGTAATGTCTCCGGATTTCTGACACTGACATTTATCTGTCAATTACAAACAATTTAAAATTTCAACTAATTTCCATGACATTCTTTCGGCTGTAAAATTTATTACAACAGATTATTTTATATATTATATTTCTTTTATCTCTAAATCTATAGAATATATAGGTAATAAAATATTTAAATGTATCGGATAGAGAATTTAATTTTCTTCAATATTACCAAGATTTTTTTTCCAAAAAAAATATTTAGAAGATTTTTTTTCAAGAATCTTCTACTTCCGGTTGTCCAATTGTTACCAAAACCTTTTCAGATCTTCCCATGAATTGGGAAATACGTAATTAAACAAATATTAAGTCTTATAGTTTTTGAGTAATCGTCCTTCCAACATCCCACATACACACATACATACACACATATATACACACACATACATAAACACACATACATCCACACACACATACACGCACAGACATCATAAAAATGTTAAAATCGGATTATAGGGACCTTAAAATGTGCTTATTCAATAAAATCTGGATATGCGATTTTTACATGAATCCAATATCTCTCTTAGCGAGAGGTAATATTGCAAATGTTTTAAAAATGACTACCTTCAAATACCCAAATTACATGTTTTATTGTTATTATTAAGATGAAACTAAATTGAAATGTAATGTCGCAATGGTTTATACATTTTGAAGCGCACAAAAGAATAATTAATGATTGAATTAAATTGTCAGTAATAATACATATTAAATTTTGTTACAAACAATGGAATAGTACCTACAATGAAATTAATTGCCTTTGATATAGATCACATTGTAAAATGCATTACTAGAAATAAAATTGAAATTGAAATTTTTGTTAAATTAGTTTTCTGTGTACAATATATATGGATATTAATAAGTCTTCCAAAGGGTGTTACAGTATTAACGAGATTGGCGGTATATCTAAAGGGTTCATGTAATATACTTATAATTTTAAATATATAATTGATAATACAATAAGAAATATTAAATATCGTTCCCAGAAAAACCCTGCAGTACTATCTCTGACATCATTGACACTGACATTAGTAACATTTATCTGTCAATAACACACATTTAAAATTCTCAAGTAGTTACCATGGAAATGTTTGGGCTGTGAGCAGGCTGTGAGATTTATTACACCAGATTATTTTATAGTTTATATTTCTATATCTTTAAATCTGGAGAAGATATAATAAAAACTTTAAATGTGTCGGATAGAGAATTTCGTTTTTTTATATTTGTAATAACATAAATTTTCAAAAAATAATATTTACAAGATTTTTGTTAAAACACTACTACTTCCGGTTATCCAATTGGTACCAGAATCTATTCAACTCTTCCCATTACTGTTAGATTGAGGAATCCGTAGTTACACAGGTCTTTAATCTTATAGAATTTGAGAAAGTATACCTCCAACAACTTCACACACACACACACACACACACACACACACACAGATATCATCGTAAAAATGTTATTATCGGATTCTAGTGACCTTAAAACGTACTTATTCACTAATATCTGGATATGCGATATTTAGCATGAGTCCAATCCCTCTCTTAGCGAGAGGTAAAAATTGCTATACCTAAATAAATTTTGGAGCTATTTTATATAAATTAAAACTGGATTCTGTAAAATAAGCCCTGAATGAAAACAAAATTATATCCTCTTTTTCTTGTTGTCTCCTTCGTCAAATTTCATCTTAAACATCTTGTCTCGTTTTTGTTTGGGTGGCTCTGTTTAGTGCCTCGTCTTCTCAAGTTTAAATTTCATATCGTCGGAGATAATTAAAAGAAGCCGTTGATCGACGCTGTTGCCAACGTCTGAGCAGCAACGTCGACTCGCCTGCCGTTAAATTGATGATCCGCAGATTGTGCTAGTATCAGTTACATTATGAATTTGTTTTTGCTTTCCAACCAGTGCTAATTTGATTATTTGTTAAACTGGATATTTCAACGGTGTTTCATTACATCCTTTGCGATGCGAACATCGAACAGTTCGAAAATAAAAAGGATCATATTAGAAACAGGAAGTTTTAAATATTAATGTCGAGATGTAGTTATCTGATACTTCTATTTTTTAATTAACGAAGAATGGAAAACTTTGCTGTACTTTATAAACTTATGAACATAATTATAGAAACCTTAAAACATTTATAAATGCACTTTTTCAATACCTACATCTCCAATTACTTTCAATTTTTTTTCTTTTTCAGCGTGTCTTAAATTATTCCTTGAATGAAAAATCTAATGTGGCGAGAACAATACATCCCGGTATTTAATTTTTATTTTATGTGAACACATTTTACAATATTGTTAAAAAAGGAAAAACCAATATTTCTCGTATCCATAAAATATATAACACAAGTATATACCTATAATTATACAAAAATCTGTTGTGCCCATCACAATACCTCTCGCCCTTTCAATTATGGTATATAAAACTATTGTATTTAACTTTTCTTGTACACACAAAAAAATCTAATTACACCTAATCTTTATATTTACGTATTTTCGAGGTTTTTCCAATTCATTACCGGGATTGGCGTTATTTCTGAAGGGTTTAGGTAATATACCTATAATTTTAAATATATAATTAATAATACAATAACAAATATTAAATATCGTTCTCAGAAAAAGCCTTCAGTACCTATCACTGAATTTGTAACCGTTTATCTGTCAACTACAGACATTTTAATTTCTCAAGTAAATACCATGGAGATGTTTGGGCTGTGTGCAGGCTACAACAGATTATTTTATAGATTATATATCTATATCTTTAAATCTATAGAAGGTATAATAAAAAATTTAATTGTGTTGAATAGAGAATTTTGTTTTTTAATATTTGTAATAACAAATATTCAAAAAATAATATTTAGAAGATTTTTGTTAAAATACTACTACTGTTGTCCAATTGTTACCAGAATCTATTCAACTCTTCCCATTACTTTTAGATTGAGTAATCCGTAGGTACACAGGTCTTTAATTTTATAGAATGTGAGAAATCGTACCTTTAACATCCTAACATACACACACACACCCACACACACACACACACACACACACAGATATCATCGAAAAAATGTTATAATCGGATTCTATGAACCTTAAAACATGCTTATTCTCTCTCTTAGTAAAAATTTAATTTGTAATTTTGACAGCAATAATCATAAATGTAAATATTTTATTTCGAATCAGTATTGTGGAGAAAAATATTTATATATTTTATTTATTTATTAATCAATCGATCCAACAGGATTCAAGATTCCAATTACAGGACGATCATAATACATACAAATACAGAAACGAATGAGTTGAACAGTAAGTACATACAAGAAATTTAACAAGTGACTTATTACAGAAAATATTTTGTTAATATATTCTTAAATTTAGATAAGGAGTCGCCAAATATGTCAATGTCAATAGTACATGATACACTGTTATATGCTACACAGAGTTGTCTTATTGGAGATTTCAATTCATAATTTATCGTAGCTGTTTTACAATAAAATGGTATTTTACTTCTTGAAGTGACGCGTGGAACGTGAAATGGTATTAGCTCAAGACTACATGGGTCATCAATACAATTATTAATTAATTTGTATAAGTAGAGAGATAAATGTAAATTTCTTCAGCTATACTTAATGGCACCAAGTTCATTTCAGGCAATAAAACAGAATAATCATGGGTAAAGTTATATTAGTAGATATTGTCCATGTATTTTAAAATAATATTTGATAAATCTATGCTGGACAGAGTCAATCTTAGATATATATTTATGATATATTGGATTCCAGACTTGTAGACAATATTCTAGCTTAGAGTGGACAAATGCATAATACAAGCGTGAGTGTAGTTGTTTTACAGAAAGACCGACAATTTCTAATAACAAATCCAAGATTTTTGTAGGATGATCTTACGGTAGTCTCAATATGTACATTAAATGTTAGTTTTGTGTCAAATATAATCCCAAGATCCTTAAACTGAGTTACTCCCTCAAGCGAATTAGTTTCCATGTGATATGCATAAGTGTAAACGTATTTTTTAACAAAGTAACTCATTATTTTACATTTGCTGTAATTAAAGAACAATTTTGAGTTGTGGGACCATTTTAAAATGTTGATGTCGTTTTGTAAGAGAATACAGTCATTAATAGAGTTGATGGTATTATATTATGTCATTGGCATACAAAAGTATTTGAGAATGTTGAATACAGTCCACCACGTCATTAATAAAGAGGTTGAATAATAGTGGCCCCAAGTTTGATCCTTGTGGGACCCCAGAAGTAGCAGTGAACGGGTTTGATTTAAAATTACTATATAAAGCAAAAATAATAATTCATAGCTTCAAATATAAAACAGCAATGGAAGAAATTCAATATTAAATATGAATCAATGAAGGAAATGAATATCCAGGTTAATTTTTCCTGTAGACGATAATAACATTTCCTATTTCCTGCCGTTACAAAAAACAAAATGTTATTAAGTTTTGTTTCTGGTGGATTTGGTATTTGCTGTTCGTTTTATAAATTTGCGATTTTTTTATTTCCGTGTGAATATTTTTTTCGCCTGGTTTATACTGGTAATGGGAGTAAACGGAAGGCGCTACAATCACACCGTCGGCGTTGTCAGCGCCAATCATCGCTGTTTGCCCCCTTCCCCTCGGCGTCCAATACACGGAAATTATTCCAACGCTGCATTTGTCAGTGATGTTTACTATTTGCCGGCAGCAGCATTGAATAAACACCATCCGAGGCACAATAAAGCCAAAATAATTCATTTATCATGTGACGGGCGCGCTGCGCCAAGCGGCTACTACAAAAACACTAATTGCGTATGCTACGCGCGTTATTTAAATTGCACAATTCGCGCAATTCATTATTGTACACGCCCACGTCCACGCGTAGCCAGTTTGCGATGATCTTTCTCTGAAGCGAAAGACTCATCACATTGATTCATCAATTGCTCCATTACCATATTACTGCTTCATCAAATAAAAATTATTCACTCCATATACAGGGTGTCCCTTAACTTGGTGCACAAACTTTAAGGGCATATAATACTGATCAAAATGAGTAAAAAAAGCTCAGTCAAAATGTGTCCGATCTTTAATAGTTTCCCAGATATAACGCAGTGAAAAATGAGTTTTTACGAGATTTACCTTTGCTATCTCAAAAACTATAAGAATTACGATTTTGATTAATTGAGACTTTTTGTTTACCTTTGAAAGGTAATCTTAGATGGCCTTTTGTTATTTTATAAAAATCAAAAGTGATATGTTGTGGCGACCTAGGTCAATATTTAATTTTCATATAACTACGTAACTATAAGAAATTGAGAAAAATGTTTCATATAAAATTTTATTGTTTTTTATAGTCTTTTTACTGACATAGACAAAATTTTATTCGATCGTTATCTTTGTCAGTTTTTCTTAGATTTTTCGCTTTTCTCGGAAACAGTTGAAGATCATTCCTATGTTGATGAAGCTTTTTTATTCATTTTGGTCAGTACTATATGCCCTTAAAGTTTTTGCTCGAAGTTAAGGGACACCCTGTATATCATTTTTCTTTTCATTTCTCGTACAGTTACTTCAACGTTTTTTATTGCATTTCTTTGATCGAGATATCCACCAGAAATGCAGTACAGTAAAATTTTTGAAAGATGTCCGATCAAGGTCATCGGTATCACGAACGAATTAACAAATAGGCATACATTTATCCCCCTCCTTTACAAAGGCTTTAAGCGTGTGCGATAAGGATGGATATAACACGCTTGTCTTTCAAAAAATCATATTGTTTCGACTAAGTTAGGACATTTTAAAACGATGCTCGTTGTTGTTAGTACTTTCGCTGGAACGTAAGTTTATATATTAATTCAGATATATTACCTCGACTCATAGCCGTACAAATAACGTAATTTTCTGTCAGTGTCGCTGACACTGACATTGTGTAAGTATCTCATTTTTCACATATTTATTTTTACATTTGCTAATAAACTTACCAGTTGATTTATTTTTGAATTTTGAATGCTGTTATTGTAACATATAATTTTATAATAATAAAATAACAGTAGTATCCTATGTACCCTCACAAAAACTAAGCAAACGACACTACTGAATTTGTCAGAATGGGCGGAGCAAAAATCTGAATTCACACAATTCGTAGTTAACCTTGATCGAATATTTTTAAAAAAAATTACTGTACATCTTTTTCACTTTTAAACAATTCTATTCATTATATTCTTTCATCAGGTAACCGCTTATTGTTACATCTGAATCTGACGAATGATGATTATTTTACCATGAAAATTGCTTAGAGCAGCGGTTCCTTAAGTGTGTCCCGCTGGCCAGCATAATAGCTTTCGCCACTTCCATTTTTGGTTACATAAGTATAGGGCGCGAGCAGTCATGTGACATTGTTGACCTTGACAAGCAGATATGGAGGCCCGTGTCAGAATGACAATTAGTAATTATGAACATAGATGCCAAATATCAGAATTTGTTACCAGGCGTGTGGAATTTACTTTTCGAGGAAAATAAACCACATGGAATTGGAAAATCACTAAATTTGGAACGAAAAATTATGATATTTGACATCTATATACATGATTACTAGCTATCATTCTGACACGGACCCCCATATCTGCTTGTCAAGGCCAACAAAGTAACATGACTGCTCGCACCCTATTGTATTTAACATTTCTTGTGTACCTACACTCTACACCAAAAATCCTACTTACATCTATTCTTTATATTTAGATTTTTTAATTTTAAATTCATTCCATGAAAAAAATTTGTCCTCGTCTAATTTTTCGAAACTCATTGTTGGGAATGACAGTATTTTTTATTTAACTATTAATACAATAAGAAATAATGTAATGTATGTACTCCCCAGAAAAAATCTTCAGTAATGTCTCTGGATTTTCGACACTGACATTTTTTTTAGCTACAAACATTTTTTAATTTTCAATTGGTTTCCATGACATTATTTGGGCTGTGCGATTTATTACAACAGATACCTTATATTTCTTTATTTCTAAATCTATAAAAGATATAATAAAATATTTATTATTTTTTTAAGAATCTGCCACTTCCGGTTGTCCAAATAATAACCAAAACCTTTTCAGCTCTTCCCAGTAATGTCATATTTAGAAATACGTAGTTAAACAGATATTAAGTATTATAGTTTTGAGAAATCGTCCTTCCAACCGACTCACATACACACACATACATCCTTATTAACATTAAATCCATTTTAATGCCAATTATTTCTAATTTGATTGATAATAAATAAATTTTAAAAGTACGCATTCATTATTTTTCCCTTCTTTTTGACATAAAACAAAACAATTTTTGGGTCACCTACCGCATTAATATTGTGTGATTAGTTGGGTATTGTGTACATGAGCATGCTGTTTTTGTTATTTTGTTGTTGGTTAAAGAGCGGAAGAAAAATAAGTGCTGACGAAAGTAATTTAGGCACGACACTGATCGAGTGAAATAGTCGAAAAGCCTGACACGTCGACGTCGGCTGCCGAGCAATCCTTTGTCCTTTCGGCGGTCAAGCGACGTACGTCAGCAGTGGATTTTAATTTTCCACGAGTTGCCGTCGCTGTTTCCAAATACGCAAACAATGAACGGATTTCTGGCGAGCAGCGTACCTCGACTACCACGTGCGAGTGATGGATTATAGCCGAGCACAGATGACAGGAGAATGTGGAATATGAACGTATGGACCGCGGATGAATGCTGAGAGCCGCGCGCCGGACCAACCATGAAGGGGTACTTTGAGACACGGCTACGGTTGAGGGCGATTCTAGCACATATGACGGATTTGTGGTCTCACGGTACCTACACAACTTTACTCCCAGATAAGTTTCAATACACTGATGAACGACGGACGACGAAGTCTGACAACATATACTTGGGTGTTCATTTATTGCATATGTTTATTTATTACCACCCTCAAAATGCTAGATAAAAGTTTAGCAATTCACCATTGCAATCTGGGATACTACGAAGTAGGGTTTCTCATTTCTTGAGACACAATTTTTCGAGGTTCGAAAATTATTTTATCATTTCTTGAAAAATTTGAGATAGTTCAAAATAGAAATATACATGGAAAAAATCTGTTGTGACCAGCACAATACCTTCCGTCAATCCTGTGTATAATGTGTAAATTCCATACATAATTTTTCTTGGAAAACATTCTAAATTTCCAATAAAATTATTTCATAAACAAACTATTCAAATTGCACTTGACACTGACATCTTCTTCCTCTTTAGCTTTTCCCATTCGTTAGGGGTCGATATTTTTGCGTGTCGCTCTCATTCGGTTCTTTTTCTCTCAAGTCTTCCGCAATACAGTCCTTCCATCTTATCTTTGGTCTTCCTCTGCTTCTTCAACCTCCCATTACTAAACTACTCATTCTTGTTCAAATATAATTATTCATTTCTCCTCATGACATGGTCAAACCAATGTAATCGTCTTTCTTGTATCTTTCTAGAAAACTGTAACACTAGAGTTATTTCCTTACCGTATCTTTCCGTGTTTCCCCAACATCTACTTCAACATCCTCATCTCGCGAATCTGGGGATCTGTGTTTGATCCCGACCGACGCCAAAAATTACATCGCATTTTAATAGCACAAAATTGATCCCTGTGGCGCACTTTCCACGCCAGCATTGAGTGCCTGTGAGGTGATGCCTGGTAAGCGCCCGCACTGTACAAATATTCCAACATTACCGATATCTGTGTATGAAGCAGATTGGCACACCCAGCAATGGGTAATATGCCGTGATGAAATATTTATTTATTTATTCTTAATACTACATAGATAATTAAGTTAAAAACGAAGATCACACTAGGAAGATTAAGAATAAGATACATTATGGTTCAATTTTTACCTTCCGTCACCTTTAGGTAGGTAAATATTTCGAAATTTAAATGGCACAAAAATTACCCCTATTGTTCTTTTCTATCTTCTATAATAATTTCCCCATTCATATTTTTCCTGCTCAAAGTTTCTCGTCGGAGTTGGCGGATGCATCCATATCTCTGTCACTCGCTGTGCAGTTATCTGCTAGTCGGAGACAACGGACCCCAGCTATCATTACCAGAGCTGAGCGCTGCCACCAAAACGCTTTCGATGGCTGCGACAGATATTAGAAATGAACATGTTGCCAGATACTCATTGCAACTATGGAATTGTTGTCAAACTATGGAATTTTAAGTAGTTGTAGTAGTTGAATTTTGACGGTGATGTATGTGTAGAGAATGAATTAAGACTAGATGCAGCATTGGAATATATAAATTGAATTTACGAGTAATTGTATAGTTGTTGGATTGACGAACCTACAAATTTTATGCAATTTTTGTATACAACTTATATATAAAATAATATTTTGTAATGTACAGGTTATAAAACCAAACGTTACTCGAAGATCCGGATGAGCAAACATCGCAGATCAACATAGAACAACACGACAAAAAAATGTGCTCTGGCTGAACATTCCCATACACTAAAACACACTTTTGATCTGGATAATTTCAAGATTTTAAAGGAAGAGCAGAATTACTCCAAACGTTTCTTGAAATTTTACATATCAGGGATGATTGCAATAACATCAATGCAAGAAATGATATTCAAGTACTTAACAGCGTATATTTTGGTGTATTGGAAAAGTTCAAAAAGGAAAAAACATATTTAATTTCCTTACATTTTATTTAAATTCCTACAACTTGCTACATTATTGGTGTACAGACAACCAATAGGAGTCCGTATCAATGATGTCACCAGAATCCTTACACATCCTTGTACATACAAATAATTCTAATTACACCTAATCTTTATATTTATGTATTTTCTATAATTTTAAATTCATTCTACGTGCAAGTTTTCTCCATTTCTTCTAAATGTTCGAGGTTTTTCCAATTCATTAACGACATTGGCGTTATTCCTGAAGGGTTCATATAATATACCTATAATTTTAAATATATAATTAATAATACAATAAGAAATATTAAATGTCGTTCCCAGAAAAAGCCTTCAGTACTATCTCTGAATTTTTGACAATAACATTAGTGACATTTATCTGTCAATTACAGACATTTTAATTTCTCAACAAATTATTTTATAGATTATATATCTTCAATAGAAGGTATAATAAAAACTTTAAATGTGTCGGATAGAGAATTTATTTTTTTAATATTTATAATAACATAAATATTCAAGAAATAATATTTAGATTTTTATTAAAATATTACTATTTCCGGTTATCCAATTGTTACCAGAATCTATTCAACTCTTCCCATTACAGTTATATTAAGGAATCCGTAGTTACACAGGTCTTTCATCTTATAGAATTTGAAAAAACGTACCTCCAACAACCTCACATACATCCACACACGTACATAGAGACAGACATCATCGTAAAAATGTTATAATCGGATTCTAGGGACATTAAAACGTGTTTATTCACTAACATTTGGATATGCGATTTTTAGCTTGATTCCAACTTCCAACGAGAGGTAAATATATATCCTCATGGACACTCAATGTTGGCGTGAAGAGTGCACCACAGGCGACAATTACAATTGCAAATATAGTATTTCAATAATTGTTTATCATTTGATGTAACAAAAAAGGTTATTCTTATTTTAACGCTTGTAGCAGTATTACACTAATTTCCTATTTGTACACTCTCCGCTATAGTTTTGAGTGCCCATTAAGTAATGACATACAAACTTCAGTATCAAAGTATAAGAAAACCTAAATAATATATTAATTTATTTATATGTAATCTTTAAAAACAAATATTTTATATTTTTCCAAAATCATAAAATACATACGAAGGTATATGTCAATAATTTCCACCTCTAAAATAATTTCACAGAGAAACACAATTTTGCAATGACATCTGTCATCTGTTAGCCGTGATTTGATGGATGAGACATAAATTTATTTAACGGCAAAAAAGAAAACTGAAAAAATGTCATAAAGTTAATTCAATATGTACTCCACAAACAACCAAGACCGACTCAATTAAATTACGACAATAATCCATTTTGATAAACATGAAGGACAATAAAAAATAGCGTAATAGCATGAGTTTGTATACTGTATCATCGTACGTTTTAAACAAACATACCATAAAAATGTTAACCTACAATTCTAGCGACATTAATAATTAATACGTAAAATTTGCACAATCGTTTTAAATCAGGGACTAAAAACGAAAACGAAATAACGAAATAAACCGATTTTTTTATAAGAACGGAAACGAAAACGCAATATATATTTTTCGTTCATAATTGAAAACAAAATAATTAATATCGGTTACCGGTTTTAACCGTTATTTTATTTAATATTTAATTTTATTTACAGCAAATATTTCAGATATTTGAGTTGCAAACAAGCAGACTTTCAAAGTAACTCTCCCGTAGCTAACCCTGTTACGTCTTAGGTTAAACGGTATATACTCTATTGAACGCTGACTGCGATAATTTTCATTTGCACACACTGCCGGTATTCGTCTTATTAGTTATGTTAAGTACTTATATAAGAGAACTAACATAAAAGAAGATTTGCTTGAAAACGTACTATTAATTAGGTGAAATAAAATGTAATTAATATTTTATTCTTTATTGTACCATAAAAAAAACTTACTATATTTCTATATCTTCATCAATTTTTACTCAATAATAGTTGTAACCGGTATTAACCGGTATTTAACAACTGTGAACAAAAATCAAAATATTTTGGTGGGAACATTAAGAACGGAAACGAAATTTTTAGGTTTCATTCGGATAAGAACTGAACGAAATATTTTTCGTTTTTAGTCTCTGGGAGTATTAAGTTAGTTAGAACTTACTTATCAATTTTTACCTTCCGTCACCTCTAGGTAAGGAAGGTATTGTCTTTGGTCAAAAAATGCGGTGGTGAGTTTTCAATGAATAAGCACGTTTTAGGATCCCTACAATACGATTTTACTATTTTTACGATGATGTCTACATGTGTGTGTGTGTGTGTGTGTGTGTGCGTATGTGTGTGACAATAATTGCGGCCTCAATAACTCCAATACTAAAATTCCAAAAAGACAATTTTTACGTATTCCTCTTCCTTCCATCCCATATGCAGACTTGATTATATTTTGATTATAACTGGTCAACCGGTAGTACCCTCATTTGAAGCTTTTAACAGTTTTTCTTTAAAAAATGCTAGTAAATATCATTTTTTCACATTTATTGTTATTATATATATTATAATCCCGCTGCCGTGTGCCTGAGTGTTTTAATGGCACAAAATTGTATTTGAACAAAAAAGAAATTCTGTTCAGCATCAAATAGCAGAAGGCATTAAAACCCGTATGCAATAGTAGAGCATCAACTTAAATTTGGGTCGTCAACTATTAATATATATTAAAATATCATGTATGACACAACAGCCGTTATAACGCCAAGGCCTCAGGTACCGTATCCTCGTATTTCTCAAAATCTCGATATGTGATCTCTATATTTCCCTTAACTAGGATCGTGGAAGTTAAATATCTTTATAAATTTATCCATACAATATACAACAAAAGTATTAAAGCAAACCTGTAGAAAATGGAATAATCTTTAACTTTTATAATAACAAATTGCGAAAAAAATACATCTAAAGGTATTTTTAGAGCTTTTAGTAAACTGCCATTTCCGGTTATCCGATTGCCACCAAAATCTAATGGCTTCTTTCCATATTATAATAAGGTAGAAATACATGGTTTCAAAACTTTCTGAATGATAGTATTTGAGTTAGAGCGTAAACAGGATCCACACACACACACACACATACATACATTCACACAGACATCATCGTGAAAATGTTAAAATTGGATTGTAGGGACCTTAAAACGTGGTCATTTACCAAAATCTCGATATGCGATTTTTAGTACGATCCCTGTACCTCCCTTACCAAGGGTAGCGAGCGGTAAAAAGTAAAATAACCCACAACATAATTAATTCTTTGCCTCCGTCATCAAATAATTAGAATGAATATCTCCATATGATGGTTTAATAATGCAGTATATGTAAGATAAAGTGATATCTCTGGTGTGAAATTTGGTGGCAGCACGAGTCGAATTCCGGTGTAACATGTGTGCACAAATTGGCGAACATGCGCAGCGCTTTCTATTGTTTCAGCGTTGTTTGGGAACACAACGCACATACGCACACAAACATATACACAACACAACGCCAACAGACACAAACGTAAATATACAGCACGGGTTTCCTCTCCCCCCCCCCCCCCGCCCATCCCACTGCATTCGAACACTTATGTCACTAATGAACCTCCAGTTGGGTGCTGTTTTCAATTCCAGTGGCGTACGAGAGTTTTACCAGAGGTAAATTTAGCGAAATACATGGGACACACGTATTGCTAACAAGATAACAAGAAGAAATTAGATGCTGTGGTGAATTAAATATGTTTAACAGAAATATGGGGGATGGCAGGGGTCACTAAATGACCTGCTTACGTTATGACAACATGACAGGGCCGCCAATAGTCAGAGAAATTTGGAAACAGGGGTTTGTTATGGAATTTTATCATTGTCAGGGATTTTTTACCTCTCGCTAAGAGTGGTATTGGATTCATGCTAAAAATCGCATAATCAGAATTTTATTGCATAAGCACGTTTTAGGGTCCCTACAATTCGATTTTAACATTTTGTGTGTGTGTGTGTGTGTGTGTGTGTGTGTGTGTGTGTGGATGTGTGTGTGTGTGTATGTGGGATGTTGGAAGGACGATTACTCAAAAACTATAAGACTTTATATATGCTTAACTACGCATTTCCTAATCGGACATTCATGGGAAGATCTGAAAAGGTTTTGGTAACAATTGGACAACCGGAAGTAGAAGATTCTTGAAAAAAATCTTCTAAATATTATTTTTTGAAAAATTTTCTTGGTAATATTAAAGATTTTATTATATATTATATAGATTTAGAGATAAAATAAATATAATATATAAAATAATCTGTTGTAATAAATTTTACAGCCGAAAGAATGCCACGGAAAATAGTTTCTGAAGATTTTTTCTGGGAAGTACATACATTATATCATTTCTTAATGTATTAATAGTTAAATATTTAATATTGTAGGTATATTACACATACCCTTCAGAAATACTGTTACTCCCGACAATGAATTGGAAACATCTCGAAAAATTAGAAGAGTAGGACAAAATTTCTTCATAGAATGAATTTAAATTTAAAAAATCTAAATATAAGGAATAGATATAAGTAGAATTTTTGGTGTAGAGTGTAGGTATACAAGAAATGTTAAATACATGAGGGCGCGAGCAGTCATACAACTTTGTTGGCCTTGACAAGCAGTAATGGGGGCCCATGTCAGAATGATAGCTAGTAATTATGTATATAAATGTCAAATATCATAATTTCTCATTCTAAATTTAGTGATTTTCCAATTCCGTGTGGTTTATTTTCCTCGACAAGTAAATTCCACACTCCTGGTGACAACTACGTGAATTTAGAAAATCTTGAAATATTTAATGAAAAATTCTGACATTTGACATCTATGTACAGAATTATCATTCTGAAACGGGCCCCCACATCTGCTTGTCAAGGCCAACAATTTAACATGACTGTTCGCGTCCTATAACCAAAAAAAGGAAGTGGCGAGAGGTATTGTGCTGGCCACAACAGATTCTTTTAGTTTTGTTGCCTTTCAAACGCAGAAAATTTTAAGCACAAACCCAGGGCCAATAACAAAAAATCTGATGTGGCCACTACATTACCTTCCTCAATTTAGATTGGTTTATAAATTTATGAATGAAATAGTCAATAAAAATTCTTAAACTCAGATCGTGTTGGCTATTACTTTCATTATTGGAATATAAGATCTGCGTAATATGGATGGAAGTAAGAATGCTAATCGATATAAATATATTGTAGGCGTAGGGTTTGGAGTGAAAGTGAAAGCTTGCTCTACGCTGTGCTTATGAATGGCCGGGCGCAGGCAGGAAAGAATTTAGAAGGCAAGCGGCAAATAATCCGGGACGTGTGGACCTAACGAGCGGCCGGCATATAAAATAAACGATAAAGCATATTGGAAAAAGAGGGAAATCGCCAGCATTGAATTATAGTTTTTTGGGGTGTCTGGCTTTATAACCTCACTCCGCGTCGATTTACGTCAGGAGGAGATGACACTGAAGATTCAGGCCCTTTCTTTCGTCTATCCAGGGGAGGAATTGCCACTTTAGTACGAATCAGACCTGTATAGGGAACCGAACGGGGATAACCTATCACTACTATACCTTCCCTATTTACGATACGACACCGATAGGCACATCACACAAAAGTGATGAATATGGTTGTTAAATGTAATATTACACATTACCGCGCGAACTACGATACTCATTCAATATAAAAAAAATTTGGGCCCGTATTCTTCAGCGTTCGTCATTTCGTTCGTATTCGTATTCGCGTTCGTTTTCATGTTAATAGTCACAGTAGTCTGTGTTTCAAAAACAATATTGGATATGTCATTGTCAGTGTCAACTGCATTGCAGCATTTATTCACATCATCTGGTAAACGCCCTCACAGTACAAATATATCGGCATCGTTACCGAAATCTGTGTACAAAACAGACTAACACACCCAGCAATGAGTAATATGCCCTGATGATATATTTATTTATATACTTACCTGTATTCATTGCTGTCGTGGAGAGTGCACCACAGGGGTCAATTTTGTGCCATTTAAAATTCTAAAATATTTGGCATCGGTTGGAATCGAACCCGGTTCCACTGATTCACGTGAACGCCCGCACAAATATGTCATCATTATTATTTTGTATAAAGCAGATTGGTTCACCCATCAATGGGTAATATGCCGGGATTATATACTATATATTTTTATTATCTTACCTATATTCCCACATATTTACAGTAAAATTTTTGAAAGATGTCCGATCAAGGTTGTGTACGAATTGTATGAATTCAGATTTTTACTCCGCCCATTCTGACAAATTCAGTAGTGTCGTTTGCTTGGTTTTTATGAGGGTACATAAGATACTACTGTTATTTTATTACTATAAAAATATATGTTACAATAACAGCATTGAAAATTCAAAAATAAGTCAACTGGTAAGTTTATTAGCAAATGTAAAACCAAATATGTGAAAAATAAGATACTGGCACAATGTCAGTGTCAGTGATACTGACAGAAAATAACGTTATTTGTACGGCTATGAATCAAGGTAATGTATCTGAATTAATATCTAAACTTACGTTACAGCGAAAGTATTATTAACAACGAGCATCGTTTTAAAATGGAATGTCCTAACTAAAGTCGAAACAATATAACTTTTTGAAAGACAAGCGTGTTATATCCATCCTTATCGCACACGCTTAAAACCTTTGTAGAGGAGGAGGATAAATATATGCCAATTTGTTAATTCATTCATGATACAGAGGACCTTGATCGGACATCTTTCAAAAATTTTACTGTACTTATGCTGGTAATTGTATTCCTTTGCATATAATTATTGTTCCATTTACTATTTTCTCTTTAAAAAGTTGCTATTATTATATGAAATGATTAGTTTGTTGACAGTGACGTATATATGTCAGTTACATTATTTGAGACCTGATCTGTGTTGTGTTTAAAGCGTAGGATCCGGTATTAAAATTATAGATAATTTTATAAATTTAACCATAAAATATATACAAAAACCAAACCTGCAGAAAATTTAAAAAACTTTAATTTTTATAATAACAAATTGAGAAAAAAACATTAAAGGTATTTTTGAAAAACAACCATTTCCGGTTATCCTATTGAGACAAAAATCTAATGGCTTCTTTCCATATTAGAATAAGGTAGAAATACATGGTTTCAAAGGTTTCTGAATGATATTATTTCAGTTAGGGTGCCCAAAAGATACACACACACACACAGACACACATACACACCCAGAAACCATCGTGAAAATGTTAAAGTGGATTATAGGGACCTTAAAACGTGGTCATTTACCAAAATCTCGATACGCGATTTTTAGCACGATCCCTATACCTCCCTTACCAAGGGTAGCGGGAGGTAAAAAATGAACTAAGGTTGTTCAGCCAAAAATGCTCCTCAAATGATAAATTTTTAATCCAATTTTTAATTCTTTAGATTTTACCTTTTTCGTTACATAGGGACTCCCCTGTATCTTTCAAAAGAAAATACGCTTCTACTGCAGGATATCTCATTAGCAAAAACGTCTGGTTAGAACAATTACAACTACTAACAAAAACCGTATCTAGCTGACAAAGAAGAAACAAATACATAGCAACAAAACAAACGCGTTTCAAAACGAACATAACTCTATCCTTTAGCGAACATAAGAGCTGCAACGGTTCGATAGTTCACCAAGGTCCCTATCGAGATAGGGGCGCTGGTGTAGCAGAAAAATACAGGAGCAGGAAATAAAATGTAGCCACGAGTTTACAGAAACAAAAATGTAACTTCCGGGCTCGTGTCATACGATCCGCGCATATTACTTTCGCAGAAATAGAGAAAAATTTCTCTCTAATTATGCTACTTAACTCTATACATATTTTAGGGAAAATTAAGAGGATGCTAGGAACATCAGAAGTAAAAAGAATTATAATAAAAACTGTGGAAAAGTTTTTCAGCATTACAATGAAAACATAAAACATTTAAAGTTATGTCTCATTAGTATAAACACGTACACTAAAACTAGAACAATAATATCAAGCAAAGATGAATACAATTACTAGGTACAGTAAAAATATTAAAGATGTCCGATCAAGGTCATCTACGAATTGTATGAATTAAGATTTTTAGCATTCTGTCAAATTCAGTAGCGTCGTTTACTTCGTTTTTATGAGGGTACATAAGATACTACTGTTATTACCTTCCATCACCTTTAGGTAAGGAAGGTATTGTCTTTAGTCAAAAAAATCAATGATGAGTTTTTAATGAATAAGCATATTTTAGGATCCGTATAATACGATTTTACCATTTTTAGGATGATGTCTGCAAGTATGTATGTGTGTGTGTGTGTCTGTGTGTGTGTGTGACGAAAGTTTCGGATCGCATAACTTCAATACCACGATTTTTTTCGTATTCCTCAAGTTTACATCCAGAAGAACAAGTGATTAGATTTGGTTATAATTGGTGAACCGGAAGTAGCCTCATTTGAAGATTTTAACAGTTTAATATGATTTATTGTCATTTAACGTTATTATAACTTAAAGAATATATTATTCTCTATACGATTTGATTGCATTTTATACTTCATATTCAATAGATATAGAGTTAAAGAATTTTTCCGTCGACCGTTTATTAATAGGCTATATTAATGTATAGAATAAACGATTTTTTGGGAGCGTTCACCACATGGAACACAGCATGTATTTTGCTAACGCTAAGTTGTAGCAAAAAGGTAGACAGAATTAAAAGTCATGCTTTTGACACCTACTAGCTAGGTATATTCACGTAGCATACCTTTAAAATGAATTTGAAAGAATAAAATTCCTCAAATAACATAAAAAACCGCTTGCGTTGTCCAGCATTAAGTACACGGAACGCACCCACTGAAAACAATTGATGACAAAACTTATTGATTTTCCGACGTAAAATTTGACGTTCGGTCAACCATTACTAACCTAAAAAAATTTGTCATGGAATAAAATTAGATTTTCCATTTAAGTAAGATACGGTCAACGAAAAAATATTGTAACTAACACGTGTGTTAATTGGCGATTAATGATCTCAACAATTAACGCGTTCGCTACGCTCACGCGTTAAAATGTCTCGATCATTAATCGCCCTCATTAACACACTTGATAGTTAAATAACTATTAAAGAAAGTAAATTTTATAAATCAGCCAGCTATGCTAACATGGAAACTACTAATATATTCATATAATTCAAATTGACAGATGTCAGTATAAATATAAAGTAAATTAAAGTGGCAGAGATGAGGATGTTGAAGTAGATGTTGCGGAAGACACGGAAAGATAGGTAAAGAAATAACTCTAGTGTTACAAGTTTCTAGAAAGATACAAGCGAGATGATTACATTGGTTTGAAAATGTCATGAGGAGAAATGAAGAATATATTGGATGAATGCTTAGTAATAGAAGGTTGAAGAAACAGAGGTAAACCAAAGATAAGATTTAAGGACTGTAATGCGGAAGACTTGAGGAAAAGGAACTGAATGAGGATCAAGATATTACATTTTATAAATCAGCCAGCTGTTCTAACCATGAAAATTACTAATATATTCAGATAATTCAAATGACAAATGTCAATATCAATAAAAAGTAATTGAATGTGGCAGAGATGATGATGTTGAAGTAGATGTCGGGGAAGACACGAAAAGATACGGTAAGGACATAACTCTAGTATTACAAGTTTCTAGAAATATATAAGAGAGACGATTACATTGGTTTGAACATGTCATAAGGAGAAATGAAGAATATATTGGAAGAATGAATAGGTTGAAGAAATAGAGGAAGACCAAAGATAAGATGGAAGGACTGTATTGCGGAAGACTTGAGAGAAAAGGATCTGAATGAGAACGAGACGCAAAACAGAAATGAGTAGAAGAAGAAAATAAAAAATAGCGACCTCTAACGAATGGGAAAAGCTAAAGAAGAAGATGTGTTAAGTGCAATTTACATAGATTATTTATATAAATTTTCTTGCAAAAGTTTCTAAATTTCCAGTAAAATTATTTCATGAGTATTATAAACTGTGGTTTAAACTACAACTGCACCAAAACACAGACAAACGAAAAAGTAACCAAATTTCTATTAAAATTGTTACATCCAAGTTGCCAACTTTTCAAAAATAACTCTATACTAACAAAATTTTAATCTTTCTGATAGCAATCTGCCAGTTAGCTATTCGAAGAAGAAAACATCATGGAGCAAACCCAAAAATCTTATTATTATTATTGCTACTCGTATAGATATTCCATTTTTATTTCAATAATTTCCTTCCTCTTGAATTGCGCTCTTTATATTCAAATATTATGTTATCCTCATAAAAATATAACCGCAAGCAATAATGATCAAGTCATATTCGAAGTCATTATACTGAAATTTGTTCCCCAATGTCAAAATTCCATTTATAGTACATCCCTTGGTTGCAAACGTACATTTCCTACATGATTCGGATGTTTGCGCGCAATTGACGTACCCTAAATGCATAATATACCCATCAACAATTTTTACATGTATATGCCTCAACACAATTATCATAATTCATCAGTAGAGGGAAAGATCTAAGTTGGCTATGGGTTTGCTTCCCCTTCTAATATACAGGGGCGTCACACCAGATGAATGTGGTTTATGACAATAGAGATAGAAAGTTATAACATAGTGAAAGAAATGAAAAATTTATATGTTCTGCAGCGTTATGGTGAGAGTTCTTAAAGTAGGAGTATAATCTTTAGGTAAATAAAGTAGTGGATGATCATCGGTAATTTTGGACAAGTTTGCAACATGTATCTGATTTTTACCTTCCGTCACCTTTAGGTAAGGAAGGTATTGTCTTTGGTCAAAAAATTCAGTGATGAGTTTTTAGTGAATAAGCATGTTTTAGGGTCCCTATAATACGATTTTACCATTTTTACGATGATGTCTGTATGTATGTAAGTGTAAGTGTGTGTGTGTCTGTATGTGTGACGAAAGTTTCGGATCGCATGACTTCAATACCACGATTCCAAAAATTATATTTTTTTCGTATTCCTCCAGTTTACATCCAGAAGAACAACTGATTAGATTTTGGTTATAGTTGGTGAACCGGAAGTAGCCTCTTTTGAAGATTTAACAGTTAAATTTGATTTATTGACGTTTAACGTTATTATAACTTAAAGAATATGTTATTCTCTATACGATTTGATTACATTTTATACTTCATATTCAATAGATATAGAAAGAATTTTAAAGAATTTAAATTTTATAAATCAGCCAGCTATGCTAAACATGGAAACTATTAATATATTCATATAATTCAAATTGACAGATGTCAGTATAAATAAAAAGTAAATTAATGTGGCGGAAATGAGGATGTTGAAGTAGATGTTGGGGAAAACCCGGAAAGATACGGTAAGGAAATAACTCTAGTGTTACAAGTTTATAGAAAGTACAAAAGAGATGATTACATTGGTTTGAAAATGCCATGAGGAGAAATGAATATATTGGATGAATGCTTAATAATAGATTAAAGAAACAGAGGAAGACCAAAGATAAGATGGAAGGATTGTATTGCGGAAGACTTGAGAGAAAAGGAACTGAATGAGAACGACACGTAAAATAGAAATGAGCAGAAGAAGAAAATAACAAATAGCGATCTTTAACGAATGGGGAAAGCTAAAGAAGATGATGTTAGTTTCAAGTGCAATTTGCATAGTTTTACTGGAAATTTAGAATCTTTTGCAAGAAAATTTATGTATGGAATTTATACATAATACACAGGATTGACGGAAGGTATTGTGCTGGCCACAACAGAATTTTTCCTTAGACCTTCATTTATATTCACCTAGTTTTTCGTCAAAAGTTTATGGGTTATCTCGATTCTAGAGGCAATTATGATGATGATTTCTTGAGCTTCCGATCGGAACTGAGCAAGTTGGCTAAAATTTTGGTTTTACATCGAGCATTACTTAATCTAGCTGTACGCCAAACATTATTAAGATTTTATGCTCCAACTACCTTAATAAACAAAAATAAATGGATTGTTCACAAATTTTAGTTCGCTTAGTCCCTAAAATATTTTATGTAGATAGTGACAGTTAACACAAATTGAATTGAACGACAAAACATATTTTCTATCAATCTCCATGTCATAAAATACAAGTATGAAGCAAAGAGAAGTTACTAAAACTAAAAATATTCATCTTTTTGATTTCTTTGGCAGTTGACATCCGAATTAATTTTAATACTCCTTTATAAATACTATCCCAATCTATGTCATGTGGGTGAAAGTGTGCGAATACTCCGATGATACCATTAACTCGCGCTATCTGGAGCGATTCCCGAAGGCATTAACCTGGATAGCAGGAGGGCTGTGGGGATAAGAGAGGAAACCGCGCACCGCACCACAGCGGGGGAAACGATCAGAAATATCCATCAACGTACGAGGGAAGACGCACGGATTTGCGGTCGGAAATGCGGCAAGAAGTCTATGGTGCATTGCCAGATATGCACGACGGAAGAAGAAGAGGGGATGCTGATGTCGATGTCATACGATAGAGATACAAAGAGGCGTCGGGTAGAATCGACAGGATATTGCGACATCTAATAATCCAAGTTCATTTTCAAAAGCATAAGTTAGTCACCTACAGTAAAATTTTTGAAAGATGTCCGATCAAGGGCACCTGTATCAGGAACGAATTAACAAATAGGCATACATTTATCTCTTT
The DNA here is from genome assembly GCA_951394225.1 of Harpalus rufipes. Classification (NCBI taxonomy): domain Eukaryota; kingdom Metazoa; phylum Arthropoda; class Insecta; order Coleoptera; family Carabidae; genus Harpalus; species Harpalus rufipes. Next base: position 88,355,060 of record OX596274.1, read on the forward strand.
CTTTTGCAAAGGCTGTAAGAGTGTGTGATAAGGATGGATATAACACGCTTGTCTTTCAAAAATTCATATTGTTTCAACTAAGTTAGGACATTCCATTTATAAACGATGCTCGTTGTTGATAATATTTTCGCTGTAACGTAAGTTTATTTATTAATTCACATACAATACCTGGATTCATAGCCGTACGTATAACGTTATATTCTGTCAGAGTCACTGACACTGACTTGTGTCTTATTTTTAACATATTTGGTTTTACATTTGCTTATAAACTTACTAGTTGACTTATTTTTGAATTTTGTAATATATATTTTTATAATAATAAAATAACAGTAGTATCTTACGTACCCTAATAAAAACTAAGCTAACGACACTACTGAATTTGTCATGATGGGCGCAGCAAAAATCTGAATTCATACAATTCGTAGACAACCTTGATAGGACATCTTTCAAAAATTTTACTGTATAAGGATTACGCTAAAATTATGGACAATTAAATAAATCAAAACAGACTGTGGAAAACAAAATCATTTAAAATAATGTATGAAGAGCGCAAAATAGGACATCGTCGATTCGAAATCGACAATGTCCATTTGCGCTCGAAACACACACAAGATTTTTTCTACAGTCGCCACAGTGGAGTCCTCCACCGTAACAAAAAATAATAAAATGTACACTTTGTACTTACACTATTACTCAATTAATAAGGATTAATATAAAGAAAAAACGTCTTTTATATTTAATTTTAATTTATTGTTATTTCCCATTCTTCTTGACCTATTGCTTCAATGTAATCTAAACATTTTATACTTTCGTTTTTGTAAATGAATGCCCTATTTTATTTTCCCAATAGTGCGTTATGTAATATACCGACAGAGCAGTTATATGTCAGATTTATTTGTAAAGGTGGTAAATGTGTCACTACAGTGCCATTAGTTCCTGACTAAACGTTTCCATTAAAAATGTGGACAAGTAAATAAATTTTCTTAATAGTAATTATTAATTAAGCTTAATACATTTTTTTACTGTCGAATAAAAAATGTTTTAATAATTTATGCTATTTTATCAATTTTCGCTACATTTGATTTTGTAAAGTTAATCGATTTGGTAAATTAGCGGCACATATATTATCAAAATTTGCATTAATTATTTTAACATTTAACGTTAATCTATCAAAAATTTCCTGGATTATTAATTTTGCTTGTAATTAATGAATAAACATTTTAGATAGAAATCCAGGGTTAATTCATTTTCATAAAGTCTTCATAATGTGTAACATATAAAATCATACTTTCATAATTTCCCGCTTTTCGAAATGTTTCCAATTCATTATCGGGATTGACAGTATTTTTGAAGGGTGTATGTAATATACCTATCATTTTAAATATTTAACTATTAATACAATAAGAAATAATGTAATGTATGTACTTCCCAGAAAAAATCTTCAGTAATGTCTCTGAATTTTTAACACTAACATTTATCTGTCAGTTACAAACATCTTAATTTTGAATTAGTTTCCATGACATTATTTGCCCTGTGAGATTTATTACAATAGATTATCATATATACCTTATATTTCTTCATCTCTATATCTGCAAAAGATACATATATATATATATATATATATATATATATATATATATATATATATATATATATATATATCAGATAGAGAATTTACTCTTCTTTAATATTAGCAAGAATAAAAAATGTCAAAAAATAATATTTAGAAGATTTTTTTTAAGAATCTTCTAGAACTTCTGGTTGTCCAATTATTACCAAAACTTTTTCAGTTCTTCTCACACACATACACACACACACACACATCCACACACGCACACACACACACACACACACACACACATATACACACACACATACTCACACTGGCATGATCGCAATAGCTATTTGTGTATTAAGAACGCTAAATAGGACATTGTCGATTGAGATGTTGTTCTCTCGAAATCGACAATGTCCATTTGCGCTCGAAACACACACAAAAAAATTCTACAGTCGCTACCATAACTAAAAATAACAAAATGTACACTTTGTACTTACACTACTACTCAACTAATAAGGATTAATATAAAAAAAACGTCTTTTATATTTAATTTTAATTTATCGTTATTTCCCATTCTTCTTGACCTATTGCTTCAATCTAATCTAAACATTTTATACTTTCGTTTTTGAAAATGAATGCCCTATTTTATTTTCACAATAGTGCCTGACTAAACGTTTCTATTAGGAATGTAGATAAGTGACATTTCTCAACATTGTATAGTTAGAAATTTGGACAGCGAGCGTTTTTTCTACTTTGTGGCTACTTTCTATGTAGACTGTAGAAAAAAATATGAAAATCGGATCGTAGGGACCTTAAAACGTGCTTAATCATTAAAATCTGGATATGCGATTTTTAGCATGAATCCAATACCTCTTTTGGCGAGAGATAAAAATTAAGTTTGAAAATGTCGAAAGTCACAACAAAAATCGTAATAGCCATGGAATTGAAACAAATAAATAACAAATGTTTAACGGTTGGTCTGTCAAGTTAGGTATGTAATATAATGTTGAGGGATGTTGTAGAATGTTATGTTGCGTAACAAGTTAGCAGTTAGTAGCAATTTATCGTTTGCAACTGCGGACAAGATCCATCCCTGAGTGGGTGTATAAGTATATCGCGAAACGATCACGAGAATTTATCACCTTTTAGAGGAAGTTTGCAGAAGCCATTGGGGTAACGGGTAACGGGTAAGCAAGTTTCCCTCAAAGCCGGGCAGCGAACCGCAGAGCCTCCTCAGCGCCTCTCGCGGCGCTACCAGTAATTAATTGCTTCGTTTCTCGGGGTTACGGCAGAGAGATCATCTTCAAACAACAATTAAAACAAACCGTAATTACTTTGGCGTAGTATTAAATGCGTTTGTAGTGTCGTATATAAGTTTGAATTTACTAAACTTTATGGCCTCACATATCAACCCTCCAGGCAATAAAATCGTTGTACGCATGCGCATGCGCAATAGCAATGGCGACCGCTTTATCGTATCGTACGTAATGAAAAACTAATTTATAGTTTGGCAAGAATGTGTCAAGTGCTGTAATTAATATGGAAATTTTGATGATGTATGCTCATTGGTACCGCGACCACAAAATGATTTATTATTTCTTAACTCTGACACTTTCGGAATTCTAGACTAAGTTATCCCAGACTTATTGTTCTATCCCTATATTACATTGCTATGTTGCTTAATTTACGATGCATTTAGATTAAGACTCATCAGGCGAAGATAAATTTCAATCCTTATCTTTACTTTTTAGATACTATTTAACATTATATTTCTTTTGTAACCAGATACAATTAATAGTATATTATGTTATTAGGAGTAGAAAGCGGTCTTTTTGTGTTGAACCCAGCTATTGCGGCCGAGGCGCTAGCCGAGGCCAGGCAAGCTGGGTAAAACACAAAAAGGACGTTCTGCTCCGAATAACATATACTATTTTTTCTTCAAGTGTTTCAAAGAAAATTTGGAATTTTCTTATATTTTTCTGGAATTGTTTTAATTGTAGAGTTTGTAATTTCAGCCATAGTTGGCTGAGTGCACTACTAAACACAAACGATGCAACTGTCAAATAACAATTTTCAATATGGTCTGTGTTGCTATGACGACTGCTGCCGCCAGTGGTGAACTAAGAAGCTAACATTTTTTTACTAGTGTACAGTTGCATAATATGAATATTATTGTACACTTGAAGAAAAATTATATTATTATCTCATTCGTAAATGAATCTATTTTCGTTGAATATCTATTTTATTCCAAGCAAATATTTTTGATATATGCATATTCAATCAACAAACATTGAAAATTACCTTTCTGTTTATTTTTCTTCATCGTACACCTTCACGTTAAATATTTGTTATATATTTCATATTAATGTGTATTATGTTTAAAATTAATGCATATTAAAATATATCATCACAGCGATTTACATAAAATTCTGATATTATACTAAAATAAATAACAGGGAAATATCAGAAAAACTAGTATAATAGTTTGTATTTGTACAAGGATGTCTATGTGCTTCTGTGCTTTTTATCATTGACTTATAATTTTTAAATTATGAATGCCTTTTATAGCAATAAATGTACATCTGTAACTGTCGAAAATTAATTTATTTTTTCCTGACGGCCCTACTAATGTGACACTTGTACCAATTTTCTTAATCTTGTAATAAGTGAATAGACAGTTGTTTAGGTTACACGATTTACGTGATTTGTGATTCATGGATTTCATATCCATCCTAGGATGGATATAAAACTATATTCATTCAGTTTACCAATATTGCCTACATATCCATTCTGCAAATTGTGAACAAATGATAAGTTTTTCAAGTGGGAATAAAAAAAATATATTGATCATCCATTCCGCATTTTTTCGCACTTACTATACCAAAATTCTTTCGTTCGCTAGAGTATTGAAATACCGCATCAATTTACTTCCTAGTGCGTCAAATGTTCATTCTTCTTCTGACAAATTTGGTGGAGGAGTATTGTACGTTCGGATTGAAATCTTGGTTTGTGGGCGTACCTCAACACCGGCAAATATCAATTTGCGGAGTGTCGCACGCACTTATAAACGTATTAGTGTTGGTTCTTTCCCTCTCGCGTGCACTCACTGAGTTCCTGGCCGTGATATCTTGTGATGTCACCAGCCCTTACTCCACCCCGGACTCTATTAAGGGCAAGGGTTCGATCCTCCGAGGACATTACGGTACCCTTTATATCATACGAGTATAAGGACATCCAGTAGCGTAGGAAGGAAAACTTTCAAATATATTATCATCATGGTAATTAAGATTTTAGAATTTTTAAGTTTTACAGGTAGCAATTTTTACAAAGTTATTTTTTGAAAGATGTCCGATCGAGGTCATTTATGAATTCATATTTTTGCTCCACGCATGATGACAAATTCAGTTGTGTCGTTTGCTTAGTTTTTATGAGGGTACATAAGATACTACTGTTATTTTATTATTATAAAATATGTGTTACAATAAAAGCATTCAAAACTTAAAACTAAGTCAACTGGTAAGTTTATAAACAAATGTAAAACCAAATATGTTAAAAATAAGATACTGACAGAAAATAACGATATTCGTACGGCTATGAATCAAGGTAATCTTTTGCGTGTCGTACTCATTTAGTTCTTTTCCTCTCAAGTCTTCCGCAATACAATCCTTCCATCTTATCTTTGGTTTTCCTCTGTTTCTTTAACCTTGTATTACTAAGGTATTCATTCTTCTTCCAATATATTCTTCAACTTTCCTCATGACATGTTTAAACCAATCTAGTCGTCTCTCTTATATTTTTATAGAATTTATTTGCTTTATTCTTTCATTCCTTACCTGTCTTTCCGTGTCTTCCCTAACATCTATCTCAACATCATCATCTTTGCCACATTCATTTAATTTTCATTGATACTGACATATGCCAATTTGAATTATTTGAATATATTAGCAGATTCCATGATTAGTATAGCTGGATGATTTATGAAATTTAATATCTTTATAATTCTATAACACAAATCGCATAGAGAATAATATATTATGTAAGTTTTAATAACGTTAAATGTCAATAAATCATATTTAACTGTTAAAATCTTCCAATGAGGGTACTTTCGGTTAACCAATTATAACCAAAATCTAATCACCTCTTCTTCTTAGCTGTAAACTAGAGGAATACGAAAAAAAATATAATTTTTGAAATCTGGTATTGATGTTATGCGATCCGAAACTTTCGTCACACACTCACACACACATCATCGTAAAAATGGTAAAATCGTATTATATGGACCCTAAAACATGCTTATTCACTAAAAACTCATCAATGATTTTTTGACCAAAGACAATACCTTTCTTACCTATAAAGGTGAGGGAAGGTAAAACTAAACACACGAAAAATAATTTCATTATAATAATAATACGAATGTAGTTTATCCAGACGAATTTGTTGGTGTTATGATGGTTAAATTAGAATCATTTCTCATTTCCTTTCAAAGAAAGAACTTGTCTTCATATTACGAACAAACAAATACGGAATGACTAATCTACGTTTCAGTCAAGTGTTTTGAAGATGACTAACCCTTCAAATATTTCTGACTTTAAAATTTCACAAATGCCCCATAAAATTTCCCATCCTCTGAGTCATACTTTTGCCTTTCTTTACCTGAATTTGGGAAAACTAAACAACAAAAGAGATAAGAGATTGTGTTTATCAAAACAAGATCTCGAGATGAACGACTGATTGCTGCTACACTACAGTCTGTCTAAAAGGGCAAAGAGAATCTCTTGCGCGACACTGGCGCCCTCTGACAGCTGCCAGGACAGCCGAGAGCCTAGATATATTTATTAAAAACATCCCTCGGGTGTCCAGTACACTCGCAGTCAAATCTCATCCGTTATAAATGGTTCTTTTTTGCTAGTGGACGCTTGGCGCGAAAAAATAATGACAGAAATGATTCGTAGAAATAGCATGTATTTATCATACATGTACTTCTTTTGTATTTCTCCTTTTGTTGATATTTAGGGGACTTTAATGTCTTCATTTTGTTACAATTATTTGTGGAGATTGTAACAAAACGTCCATCTCGACGGTAAAGTAAATATTTGGAATACAAGGGAATATGGCTTGTGTATTTTTAGAAGGATATTTTTATTAGATACGGTAAATTTTTGATGAATTAGATTCTGAAAATATCATATGCCTACTACGATATTTTTACGAAATTAATAAAGTGGATAAATCAACAGTAAATTTGTTATGTTAACATTATTAGGAATGTTGCACCAAATGCCGACTACAAATTTTCGTTTAATTTTTGCCTCCCGCTACCCTTGGTAAGGGAGGTATAGGGATCGTGCTAAAAATCGCATGTCGAGATTTTGGTAAATGACCACATTTTAAGGTCCCTAGAATCCAATTTTAACATTTTCACGATGATGTCTGTGTGTATGTCTGTGTGTGTGTGTGTATCCTCTTTACGCTCTAACCTTACACTTATATGGAAAAAAGCCATTAGATTTTGGTGTAGGCGCTTTACTGGAAGCTCAAAATAGTTTTTCTTCGAAAAATACCTTTAAATGTATTTTTTATAAATTTTCCACAGTTTTGCATTAATACTTTTTGTATATATTTTATAGATAAATCTATAAAATTATCTATAATTTTAATCCCGGAGCCTACACTTTAAACACAACTCTCAATCTCAAATATATGTAACTAACAAATATATGTCACTGTCAACAAACTAATCATTTCAAATAATAATAGTAACGTTTTAAAAAGAAAATAATAAATGGAACAATAATTATATTGAAAGGACTTAATACACTTTCCAGCATAAGTAAATATGTAGGAATGTAGTTAAGAAAATAAAAATATATATCATCTCGGCATATTACCCATTGCTGGGTGAGCCAATCTGCTTTGTATCTGAGGAACCGGATTCGATCCGGACTGACGCCAAATATTTTAGAATTTTAAATGGCTCAAAATTGACCCCTTTGGTGCACTCTCCACGCTAGCAATGAATATAAGTATATAAATAAAATATATATCATCACGGCATATTACCCATTGGTGGGTGTGCCAATCTGCTTTGTACACAGATTTTTGTTATGATGATGACATATTTGTACCGCGCGGGCGTTTACAAGTATCACCTCACAGGTACTCATTGCTGGAGTGGAGAGTGCACCACAGGAGTCATTTTTGTGCCATTAAAATTCGACATATTTGGCGTCGGTCGGGATCGGACCCTGTTTTTAAATTTAATTTATTTTCCGTCAATCCTGTGTATTATGTATAAATTCCATACATAAATTTTCTTGCAAAAGATATTAAATTTCCAGTAAAATTATTTCATAAACAAACTATGCAAATTGCACTTGACACTAACATCTTCTTCTTTAGCTTTCCCCATTCGTTAGGGGTCGCTATTTTTTTATTTTTTTCTTCCACTCATATCTGTTTTATGTGTATTGTTCTCATTCAGTTCCTTTTCTCTCAAGTCTTCCGCAATACAGTCCTTCCATCTTATCTTTGGTCTTCCTCTGTTTCAACCTTCTATTACTAGCTATTCATTCTTCATCCAATATATTCTTCATTGCTCCTCATGATATTTTCAAACCAATGTAATCATCTCGCTTGTACCTTTCTAGAAACTTGTAGCACTAGAGTTATTTCTTTACCTATCTTTCCGTGTCTTCCCCAACATCTACTTCAACATCCTCATCTCTGCCACAATAATTTACTTTTTATTAATACTGACATCTGTCAATTTGAATTATATGAATATATTAATAGTTTCCATGTTTAGCATAGCTCGCAGATTTATAAAATTTAATTTCTTTAACATTCTTTAACTCTATATCTATTGAATATGAAGTAAAAATGCAATTAAATCGTATAGAGAATAATATATTCTTTAAGTTATAATAAATCTAATCAGTTGTTCTTCTGGATGCAAACTTGAGGAATACGAAAAACTTATAATTTTTGAAATTGTGGAATTGAATACGATCCGAAACTTTTGTCACACACACAGACACACATACATACATACAGACATCATCGTAAAAATGGTAAAATCGTATTATAGGGACCCTAAAACATGCTTATTCACTAAAAACTCATCATTATTTTTTTTGACCAAAGACAATACCTTCCTTACCTAAAGGTGACGGATGGTAAAAATAACTTAAATGGCCACATCAAGTTTTTATAATTAAATATTATGGAGTCACAAGTCCAGTATGATACAATTAAAATCTTACATTCATGCAACCAATCATAAGACATTTAATTTACATTGTCTATATTTTGTTAATACATTCTGTATTTGTTAATGATTAAGTCAATCAAATCCAAATATTCCGACAATTGTCAATATTTGCATACATTGTTAACTGAGCTTTATAGTATTAGTCCCTTCCCCAATGAAAATGTGGATCCTGATCCTGATGCAAGTAAATGTATCGCGTTGACAGACAATCCCGTTGATGTTCGATACAAATCGAAACAAAATGGCGGCATCATCAAGTATAACGGATATCCGGCCGGTATATATATCCACCGATTTAAAATTGCGAATGCGTTGAATAGATTTGATTCTATCAAAACGTACCCATTATTTGTATATCGTCCGAAAAATCAACTGACCTTCGAAAAAGATTGAATCAATACAAAACAAAATTGTTTTACGCAAAACATGTTAATTTCCTGTGTGTGTTTGTTAACTAATAGTTTGTTTGTTTTGTTTCAGGTACGTGGAGTAGATCTACTTTTGTAAGTAATCATTTTCTTGTTTCTAAACATTATGAAAGCCGTTTCACACTCGTAAGTTAGGAATACTTATTACTTAAGAATAACTTGATGCTGGAAGTTTTAGAGTATAGGCGAACTCTATCTTTTCTTCAAGTACTTTAAGTTAAACTTTAAATTTATGCCGAAACTTAACATAAGTCAATTTATGATTCTTTTATCATAACTTTACATAAGATTTCATATCTTATTAAGAATTCGGAATCGGAATGTCTTTTTCCAAAGAGAGATTTTAATTAGAACTTCATTTTTTAATTTATAACAATGAAACTTTTTACCGCTCGCTAAGAGAGGTATTGCATTCATGCTAAAAATCGCATATCTAGATTTTAATGAATAAACACGTTTTAAGTCCGTACAATCCCATTTTAATATTTTTCAATGATGTCTGTGTGTGTGTGTGTGTGTATGTGTGTGTGTGTGTGTGTGTGTGTGTGTGTGTGTGTGTGTATGTGTGAGTCGGTTGGAAGGACGATATCTCAAAAACTATAATACTTAATATCTGGTTAACTACGTAACTTATGACAATACAAAAGCATTTAGCTTCCAATCTCTCTTTAAATAGTTGTCTCTAGACTGCAGAATTGTCAAAATTTTGAAAACTCGATCGGCTATTGTTTTTTGCATAAAGTTACCAAAACCATTTCGGCACCAGTATCAAAACTTTGATAGGTCAATCGGCTATTGTTTTTTGCGTAAAGTTGTTAGAAATATGTCGTGTTTAGTATCAAATGAAATATTATCTGAAATGTAAAAAATATGACAACTCGATCGGCTTTTGTTTTTTGCATAAAATTGTCGGAAATACATCGTGTTTGGTATCAAATGAGAGGTCTTGTTAAGGGCTGTCAGGTATCAGTGTCAAAACTTTGATAGGTCGATTGGCTTTTATCTGAAATTTGAAATAATGAGAATAATGTTAGCGTTAGAACTTCGCGTTTAAAGTATGCCTAAATGGACTGGATGTACACTAGTTTCCAAAAAATCGCGTACACCTTACAAGTCAAGTAATCGAGTTTTTACCTTTTTTAGCTATGTAAATACGATTTTTTAAAAATTAATATCAACAGTGAATGGAGTTGTCACCGTTTACTGTCATGTCATTACTTTAGGTATCGTGGAGCAAGTTCTTCATTGTGCTAAGTTACTACTAAATTACAAATATATTCTATAAAAATTAAAGAACAACCGAGTATTTATTTTAAATGGGTTATAAATAAGTAAAAATTATGACTGAATCAAATTATGGACGAAGTAACATTAGTAATTTATCATTTATTTTATTTAATCTTTGAGGCATGGAGGAAATAAGATTTCTAAAATAATTTTCATCCTGACTCAAGGTTTCCAAGGTGTTGACTATGACCCTGGAAAATTTGTTGCATCGTCTCTTGCTGTTTCAAAAGGATGTTCCTATAAATGATTTAAAAATGCTTCATCTTGATCATTGGTGGAAATTTTGGGACGTCCGGAACCTTCTTTCGTTTTTATACTTCCTTAATTTTCCCACCTATTCTTCACCCTCATAACAGTACTTTTAAATAAATAAATAAATAAATAAATAAATATTTCATCATGGCATATTATCCATTGCTGGGTGTGCCAATGTGCTTCATACACAGATATCGGTAATGATGGAATATTTATACCGTGCGGGCGCTTACCAGGCGTCACCTCACGGGCCCTCATTGCTGGCGTGGAGAGTGCGCCACAGGGGTCAATTTTGTGCCATTAAAATGCGATGTACTTTTATTAATATTAAAATGTTCTGCTATTGATATGATTGACCACCCCTCTTCTAACTTAGAAAGTATTACTACTTTCTCCTTTTCTGATAATTTTGACATCTTAATTGTCAGTAATGACACTGACTTGTGACACTGACAAGTTAACAATCGAGACCGACTCAATACATAGGATAATGAAATAACCGTAGTCGTCTTTAATTGGCGAGTGCAAATTGCTCGCCCATCAATGAAGATTTAAATCTTGCTAAATATAACTTTACTGGTGGAATGGTGAAAGCTTCATTACGCTTCTGTTCATCACGGAGCAAATGCATAGCAATAACACGTATGGAGCAGACAGCAATTCAACATAGCAGCGCTTTGCTATGCGGGGCTAAACGATGCGCAGCGCACAGAACATGTGTGACTTCGTGATGGAAATGCTATAGGATAATGGCTTTGTTATTCGAATTTAAATCGGAGCTATGATAAATCACAAGTCCGAACATCATCTTAAACTAACAGATAAATCATATCCACTAATGTTACAAGATATGAGTTTGCTCCAGGCTGCGGACGATCAAATTCAAAAAACAGAATATCTTTTACTGCTTTACTGATCTTCATAACAAAAATATACTATTAATAGAGGTATAGTTGGAGGAAGAAATATTTGGAACTGACTTATGCAGGGTTTACAATCTTTTATAGACGGTTGGGTTTGTTTGTGGTCAGGACTCATAAATTATTCGAACTTGAAAGCATCAATTTTAGGGTAAGAAATGGGCCGTATTTAATAATGATGTTAGAAAAAGTGTGTTTTAAACGTATTGTTATTTAATACAGATTTAAAAGTACATAATTAGGAAACATCTTATAATATTTTAATCTCTTTTTACTTTACAAATTGACGTTAGAAGAAATACACTTAAAACGAATTATTATTTTAATATAGATTTAAAAGTACAACTTGAATGCAAATTTCGGGTACGGCCCAGGACAGAAAACTCTACCTGTCTCAGAGTACCATTACCGCAAAGTCCATAAAACTTTATAACGACCAATTGGCAGAATGTATAATGAGTTCCATATATTTTTTCCTCCAACTATAGCAGTTTTTTCGGAGCTATTTCTTGCTAGTACCACAATTTGTTTACTTCTATACGAGCCCAAGCCCAACCTATCGCCACTTCCGTTTTCTGGTTACATAAGTATAGGCCGCGAGTAGTCATGAGACATTGTTGGCCTTGAATTACAATTAGTAATTATGTATATAGATGTCTAAAGTCAGATTTTCTAAATTCACGTAGTTAATTTTCCACCAGGAGTGTGGAATTTACTTGTCGAGGAAAGTAAACCACATGGAATTGAAAAATCAGAAAATTTAGAATGAAAAATTATATTTGACATCTATGTACATAATTACTAGCTATCAACAAACTCACATGACTCCACGCGCCCTATTGTATTTAACATTCTATATCAAAAATTCTACTTACATCTATACTTTATATTTAGATTTTTAAATTTTAAATTCATTCTATGAAGAAATTTTGTCCTCTTCTAATTTTTCGAAATGTTTCCAATTCATTGTCGGGATTGACAGTATTTTTGAAGGGTATATGTGATATACCTATAATTTTAAATATTTAACACTTAATACAATAAGAAATAATATAATGTATGTACTTCCCAGAAAAAATCTTCAGTAATGTCTATAGATTTTTGACACTGACATTTATCTGTCAGTTACAAACATCTTAATTTTTCAATTGGTTTCCATGACATTATTTGGGCTGTCAGATTTATTAGAATAGATTATTATATACCTTATATTTCTTTATCTCTAAATCTATAAGAGATATAATAAAATATTTATATGTATCAGATAGAGAATTTACTCTTCTTTAATACAAGCAAGAACAAAAATTATCAAAAAAAAAAAATATTTAGAATATTTTTTTTAAGAATCTGCTACTTCCGGTTGTCTAATTATTACCAAAACCTTTTCAGCTCTTCCCAGTAATATGCGATTGAGAAATACGTAGTTAAACAGATATTAAGTATACATACTCACACATACATCCACACACACACACGCACACACACAGAGACATCATCGTAAAAATATTAAAATCGGATTTTCGCGACCTTAAAACGTGCTTAATCATTAAAACCTGGATATGCGATTTTTAGCATGAATCCAATACCAATTTTAAACCAGAATTCCGCAATTCGGTAATCCAGTCTTTCTAGAGACCTTCAAAAGATTTGGCGAAAACCATCAGTTTATTATTATCAATATTAATAAATTCTTTCATACAGTTTTATCCAGAATTATATTCGTTTCTTTATGAAATTCCTCCGTTTGGTTGCGAAATCCCTCCCTTAGTCCTGGCCTGTTCTCCGCAGCGGGTACTTTGAATATAAATCGACAGCTCGGGCCATTGTGAGCTTCAGGCTACGATGACTCGAGATTGGATACTGATCAAGATGAATGAACTGAAACATCGGGGCCTCTCATCTTCTCCCGTCCTTGTCTCTCCCATTACGCCCTCATATCTCCATCTCTGCCACATGTGCGAGGGAGGTGAAGATACTTACACGTTTTTGAATTTAAATGTAAATGGCTTCGTTATAGGGAGGTGCGGTTGCTCGAATTTGGACTCATCAACGGTTAGATTTTAATAGCGGAAAGAGTACTTTCATAAAACTGATAAGTTGAAAATTGTTGCTTTTTTACTAGTTTTTAAATGGCTCCGTTATCTGAAAGTGTTTCATCTACTAAAACTTAAAATAAAAACATTAAATTCCAGATGGTCTTAAAAATATAATGTACAAACACAATAACCATATTCTTTTTACAATTAAAAAATGAGAGTAATAGTTATTTACATTACAAATTATTTATATCTAGGAAATAGTTTATCGGGGGCCGTGGCGAAAGCCTTTTGGCAAAGTCAGAATACCACTTTTAATTATTTTTCCCAATAACATGAATCTAATTTTACCGTTCAAAGCTGTAATCCTTACAGATCTGTAAATTTGAAAAAAAAAAACTAACAATAACACATCTATTTTTTGTTGATTAATATAGGCTTATATATGATATTTCAGTTTTGTTCATTATTTACAGATTTACGTATCTGTAAGACTTACAGTTTTAAACAAAAAGGCCATTTATTAAAACTAGATGCATTAATAACACAAAAATTCTTTGTATGTGTGTGTGGATGTATATGTATGTGTGTGTATATGTGTGTGGGAAGGTTGGAAGGACGATTTCTCAAAAACTACGTATTTCTCAATTGGACGTTACTAGAAGGAGCAGATTCTTAAAAAAAATCTTCTAAAATAATTTTTTAGATATTTTCGTTTATGCTAGTATTAAAGAAGACTAAATTCTCTATCTGATACATATGAACATTCTATTATATCTTTTATAGATTTAAAGATAAAGAAATTTGTAATGGGGTCTCGTGGCCGTGTGCCTGAGTGTCTGGTCGCGAATCTGGGGACCCGGGTTCGATCCCGACCGACGCCAAAAATTACATCGAATTTTAGTGACACAAAATTGACCCCTGTGACGCACTCTCCACGCCAGCAATGAGTGCCCGTGAGGTGACGCCTGGTAAGCACCCGCACGGTACAAATATTCCATCATTACCGATATCTGTGTACGAAGCAGATTGGCACACCCAGCAATGGGTAATATGCCGTGATGAAATATTTATTTATTTATTGTAATAAATCTCATAGCCAAAATAATGTCATGGAAACCAACTGAAAAATTAAAATATTTGTACCTGATAGATAAATGTTAGTGTCAAAAATCCATATTTAAATAAAGGTATATTATCTTCAAAAATAATGTCAATCCCGATAATGAATTGGAAACATTTCGAAAAATTAGAAGAGTAGGACAAAATTTCTTCATAGAATGAATTTAAAATTAAAAAATATAAAGAATAGAATTTTTGTTGTAGTGTAGGTATACAAGAAATGTTAAATACAATAGGGCGCGAGCAGTCATGTGTCTTTGTTGGCCTTGGAATGCAGATATGGGGGCCCATGTCACATATAATTTTTCGACAACTAAATTCCACACTCCTGATGACAAATTAACTACGCGAATTTAGTAAATCTTGAAATTTTTACTGAAAAATTCTGAAGTTTGGCATCTATGTACATAATTACTAATTGTCATTTTGACACGGGCCCTAATCTGTTTATCAAGACCAACAATGTCACATGACTGCTCGCGCTCTATACTTATGCAACCACAACAGATTTTTAATTATAATTTATTATTATTATATTAAAAATGTATTGTATTAGGAAAATTCGTATAATTTTTACCTATTATAATAATGTAACTACCTGCATATTATTGAAGATCAAACAAATTTAATGCTATTATAATTTATAATATCTATGATTTCCAGGAATTTTGGCAAAATTACTGCTGAAAATACACCTACAGTTTTGTTGTTTACAATAAATTCTATTATTCAGATCGGAAATTTGTTTTCATTTTGCTGATAGAAGTAATAACAAACTACATTCATTTTTATTCAATATTTCAAATCAATCATTTATACTATTATTTGACAAATATTGTTTATCTTTCGTTCGTTATTTCATGGCTATATTTGTGTTACATGTACAATATCTGAATTGAATGATTAGAATTTTAATAATAATTGGATATTTTATAAAATTAGGACCTACATAATAAGTAGAAAATAGAATATTTTTTAACTGTTTAGCAGATATTAGAGCCCGTGTCGGAATGACAATTAGTAATTATGTACATAGATGTCAAGTGTCAGAATTAAAAAATTCAAGATTTTTCTAAATTCACGTAGTTGTTTAGGAAAATAAACCACATGGAAATGGAAAATCAATAAATTTAGAATGAAAAATTTAACAATTACTAACTATCATTCTAACATCTATTGAATATGAAGTATAAAATGCAAACAAATTGTATAGAAAATAATATATTCTTTGTTATAATAACGTTAAATAAAAATAAATGATATTTAACTGCGTTTTTTAAAGAAAAACTGTTAAAATCTTCAAATGAGTCTACTTCCGGTAGACCAATTATAACCAAAATCTAACCACCTCTTCTTCTGGATGTAAACTTGAGGAATAAAATAATATAATTTTTGGAATCGTGGTATTGAAGTTATGCGATCCGAAACTTTTGTCACACACACACACACACACACACACATACACGCACGCACGCAAGCAGGCACACACACACACAAATACACACACATATGAGGTTGGCCATATTCGACGAAAAGATCGGGCAACACTGTAACTTTTGACAGAGATGCTAGATCGACTAATGACATTGTTGAAATTTACATTCAACAAAACAAGTCAATTGTGAAAACGCAACGTGCATGGAGGAAAATTAATAAAGTGAAAAGTGCGCCTTCTGCAACCACATTGTATCGTCTGTATGATAGATTTACAACTGGTGAGGCACTTACTAACCAAAAAGTTACTGTTTGGTGCGGTATTTGTGCTGATATGGTCATCAGGCCGTACTTTTTCGAAGATGATGGCCGAACAGAAACCGTCAATCAGGTGCGTTATCGGACAATGATAACCGATTTTTTTTTGCCAATTGTGCGTGATAATGGTATGGATGACTTTTGGTTTCAAGAAGACGGCGCCTCACCGCACACTGCTCGACCTACAATGGATTTATTGAAGACATTGTTCCCAAGCCGTTTGATGTCGAAAAATGCTGATTTTGACTGGCCGCCGCGTTCACCAGATTTAACGCCTGCAGACTTTTTTCTGTGGGACTATTTGAAATCAAAGGTTTATATCAACAAGCCACGGTCCCTAGAAGAGCTGAAGAACAACATTCGCCAGGAAATAGCCGCCATTTCGGCCGAAATGTTGACTAAAACCATGGAAAATGCTGTAAAACGCCGTAGATGCTCAGGGCGGCAATTTACGAGATATCATATTCAAAAAGTGATGTAAACAAATCTCCTTCAATCCAATTAAATGATTTTTAACATGAACAGCAAAAAAATGTGTTTTTTCCATGATTTAAAAAAAAACATCTTTTCGTCGAATATGGCCAACCCTACATACAGACATCATCGTAAAAATGGTAAAATCGTATTATATGGACCCTAATACATGCTTATTCACCAAAAACTCATCATTGAATTTTTTGACCAAAGACAATACCTTCTTTACCTAAAGGTGACGGAAGGTAAAAAACAATGACAATTACTAGCACAAAGGGACTGTAAATTATTTTTGAAAGAAAATACAGTAAATTGATAACATTGTGTTTAATGACTCAGGTTTTAAATTACTTGAATGAACAAATGCCATTGTTTGAAATGTGTTATTGTTGATATTGATTCAAAAGTTTTTATTATTTTTTTTCCATAAAACATAAAACACATCACTATTGAAAAAAAAAAGAAAAAAATGTATTAGTATAAAATTCCGTATGTAATTAAAACGTACAAAATATATTGATTTGCAGAGGAATCGATGCAGAAAAAACATTAATTGCAAAAGTTGGGCAGTTTCCAAACGAACAAAAAATCGTGAATATTTTTACCGAGTTGTTTCAATAGCACGGAAAGATAAACTAGTCAAAGGCAAAGCAAAAAAATCACGTATCCCATGCAATTCGTTTCAAGCCGAACATTAACTCCCCACAAATACATTGACAAAAAGCATCGACGACATCATTATGTATACAGTGTGAAAAGACTGCATTATCCAGTGTGACTGATCGCTGGCCCTGTATGTTTCAGGCTTCGGGCGGAATGAAACTCAACTCAGCTGAGCGGCCTTTTCACTCACAGTTTAAATACCACAATGTTTCTTTTTCTATTCCACAGCCATACACTTCACACAGCTAGAATACTCTATTTCTATCACAGGAAATGAAAGAGTTGTTATCAACATTATCTTGACATTCCAAAAATAAAATTTGTTTTATATTTAACTATACTTTAATGTCTAATGTTTGGTTCACGAAAGATGACAATTCAAGGTCATTTTCAAACCATCTGGTATAATATTACTTGCAAATAACTTCACTACATTCCATACACGTAGGCGTGCACCAGGTATAATATTTGTACTGAAAACAATGATATAAATACATATTTTGAAAATAAGTAATAAACTACTTACTGTTCTAATTGCTTCGGTGTTAAAAATGTCAAGATCAGCTGTTACAGTTGATTTTCTGGGTCGTTTTTTCCAGAAGAAGTTAATTGTTCTTTATTTTCGATATTATTAACACATTTTAATACCCTGTTTACTGTGGTTTCAGATATTTGTAGCGCATTTGCTGTACGCTAAAATAAAATACTTGCTAAATTTCATTTATTAATCATGAAACCTTTTTTGTCTAGCAATTTCAATTTTCAAAGAAATTAAAAAAATATATTCACATATATTACCTGCTGCACCTGATGAAGATCTAATAATGGTCCATTATTTTCTGTTTCCCGTTGAAAATATTCGTGTACATTGTGCACAAATTGAATAGCTTGCCTTCGCAAAGTTTTTCCTTTCTCACCCATGATTATGTTCAATTAAATCGCGGAACAAAATTAAAAACTTATTCGTTGATTTTGAATAAACGTCAAATCGTGCGTCAAATTCAAAAAACAAACTCCGCCACTGGATTTGCTTTAACGTAGAGGGCAGTTCAATAGATAATTGTATACCAGCAACTCATCGACATACTTTCCTATTATTTTTAGTGTGTTAGAGAGCAATGTGAATATGGAACGTATATCTGTCATATAGCATAAATCACGTAGACATACGTCAAATAATCTATATCTTTCTAGTACATAATGTTGCTATACTACCGCTATATAAAATGTTGTTTATTCCTTCTTCGAACAAATGGCCTTGAATTGTCATCTTTCGTGAAACAAACTATAACAATATGCGTTTCTTACCTTCGTTGTCTTTAGGTAAGGAAGGTATTGTCTTTGGTCAAAAAAAATTATCATGAGTTTCTAGTGAATAATCACGTATTAGGTTCCGTATAATATAATTTTATCATTTGTATGATGATGTCTGTATGTATGTATGTATGTATGTATGTATGTATGTATGTATGTATGTATGTATGTATGTATGTATGTATGTATGTATGTATGTATGTATGTATGTATGTATGTATGTATGTATGTATGTATGTATGTATGTATGTATGTATGTATGTATGTATGTATGTATGTATGTATGTATGTATGTATGTATGTATGTATGTATGTATGTATGTATGTATGTATGTATGTGTGACGAAACATCATTTATTGACATTTACCATTTTTATAACTTAACTTATATTTCATATTCAATAGATATAGAGTTAAAGAATTATAAAGATATTATATTTCATAAATCAGCCAGCAATGCTAACCATGGAAACTGTTAATATATTCAGATAATTCAAATTGACAGATGTCAGTATCAATTAAAAGAAAATTATTGTGGCAGAGATGAGGATGTTGAGATAGATATTGGGGAAGACGCACTGAAAGATAGGATAAGGAATGAAAAGTAAAGGACATGGCTCGAGTGATAAAGTTTCTAAAAAGATACAAGAGAGACGATTAGATTGGTTTAAACATAAGATGGAAGGACTGTATAGCGGAAGACTTGAGCGAAAAGGAACTGAATGCGGACGACACGCAAAACAGAAATGAGTGGAAGAAGAAAATAAAAAAGCGACCCCTAACGAATGGCAAAAGCTAAAGAAGATGTCATTCCCAAGTGTAATTTGCATAGTTTGTTTATGAAATAATTTTACTGGAAATACAGAATATTTTACAAGAAAATTTATGTATGGAATTTGTACATAATACACAGGATTGACGGAAGGTAATGTGCTGGCCACATTAGATTTTTTGCTGCACTATGAAAATAAATTATGAAACAAATATGTATTACCAAAGCGAATCA